>JARQOC010000003.1:752481238-753747864 GCA_033576535.1 Allobates femoralis | reverse complement strand
TGCTACATACTGTGTAATTGTTGTGTCTGACTGTACAGGGACATGGTCTGATCATACCACATCTCCTGAGGAGGGGAGGAAGTAAAAGAGTACAAAGACATTACAGCAAAAGATCACAGCTGATTCTTTTTGTGAAGTAAAACATTTATCTGTCTGTTTTTAAAAAATGTTTGTGTAACCTGTTAATTTGATTAATAAATGTTTCTATAATGTCTCTAGGGGGTGCCCACTCTCCCTAGAGACCTTCCACCCACTCAGGTGGGAATAAAATGGTGGAATCAGTTATGTACAGCAGCTGACTCCTGACAGCTGCTGTACAGTTTTATGAATGAAAGCGCCGGGCTCCTCTGTCAGGAGTCAGCTGCTGTACATAACTGATTCCAACATTATATGCCCACCTGAGTGGGTGGAAGGTCTCTAGGGGGAGTGGGCACCCCCTAGAGACATTATAGAAACATTTATTAATCAAATTAACAGGTTACACAAACACAGAACAGTTTGATCATCCCTGCGGCAGCAGGGATGAGCAAACTATCCGGTAACTGGATTGCTCAGGATTACACATCCTGAGCAATCCGGTTACCGGATTGCTGGATGTCAGAAGATAATTGCGTTCACCGCATCCGGATCTGGATGCGGTGAACGCAATTCTGTATTTAAGTGTGACCCTAGCCTAACTGTGGAATTTATTTTTTCCTGAGGTCTATGAAATGTACTTTGTTCGAGACAATTTTTAAGTTCAAGTTCAAAGTATACAACAAGGAAGTCCTAAGACACTGTTGTATGATGCAAGAGTAGCGCTCAACACAGGGCCGGCGTTAGGGGGGGGCAGACTGGGCAGTTGCCTAGGGCCCCCACTCTCTTAGGGGCCCCCAAAGGAGCTGAACTGAAAATAGCAATAAAACAGTGAACAAAATGTAAAAATACACATATTTGGTATCGCTGCGTTCGTAAGAATCTAAGCTATCAATATATGAAGTAAATTAATCCAATTAGAAAATGGCGTAATGGGAAAAAAATAAAAACGCCAGAATTATGTTTTTTAGGCCACCACGTTGTTACAATAAAATGCAATAAAAGGCGATCAAAATGTTGTATCTGACTCAAAATGGTATCAGTAAAAATGTCAGCTCAGGGCACATAAAGTAACCCCTCACATAGCCCTGCATCTTCAAAAATTGACACATCATGGGTCTCGGAAAATAAAAAAAAAATATTTTTTTTTTTACAAATTTCAGTTTTTTTTTTTTATGATTGAAATAAAAATGACGTTCAGTATGTTCTTATTCTGACCTAGATAATCAACTTATGAAGTCACTCTTACCATATAACTACGGCCTGTTCCACATCTAAGGTTGGTGTGCGTTTTGCTAAATTTGCCTTTCTAGCCGTTTTTACAGCTAAAAACGCATTAAAAACTTTTAAAAAATTTTTCCCCCATTGATTTCAATGGGAACGCATGCATTTTTGCGAACGCAGCACAAAACATCTTCCCCGATGTTTTGGGCAGCGTTTTTGCATGTGTTTCCATTAAAATCAATGGGAACAAAAACGCATGCGTTTTGATGCGTTTTTGCTGTAAAAACGCATGGAAATGCAAATTGAGCAAAATGCAGCAAAGCGTTAGATGTGAAAGGGGCCTGAGCATTTAGGGCCCACTTTAACCTTTTGCCTAGGGCCCCACTTTGCCTAAAACCGACCCTGGCTCAACAACCGATAAGCCAATACTCAAGAACTTCATAGATTCTTATGGTTATCATTTTTCATACGCACGAATTAGTAATGAATGGGAATGTAGCTATAGACAAGCCAAAGAGAGAAAAATTCTGCATGAGAGCATGGATGTTATACCAAGTCTGTGTAACAAAGTCTGGCAAGTCTTTTGTCTCACATCTATCTGGCTTATTACGATTCAGAAATATTAATGTAGCTTTAGGGAAGCGGTTGATATAAACTGGCAATCTTCTCTATTACGTGCAGTTGCTAAATATGAAGGTAAAGAGAATTATTAAACAAAGAATATCCTCAGGAAATGAAAATAATTTTCAACAATGCACTCGCTGAAATCCCACTGTGGAAATCTTTAAGTTAGTTAGATTGCTAGACAATTAAGGAAATGATTCATTTGGCATAGAAGATAATGAAGACATTCCTGTACTACTCGAAAATTATCAGAAGTACAAGGATTTTTAGACATTTGTTAAATACAAGATTATTTTAATATGGAGGGTATTAAATTGCATTCTTTGATTCCATTCTATAATAATAATAATAATAATAATAATAATTTTTGTGTCTAAGCAAACAAGGACCAGGCTTCTTTTTCTTGTTCTTTAGATTTTTCTTTTACTTGTACTTATTTTTTGGTTTGGGCATTTCAGTTTTATTTTTCCTGTTTTGGCGTGTAACATACAGAATACCGTATACTCGCGTATAAGCCGAGTTTTTCAGCCCAAAAATTGGGCTGAAAAGTCTCCCCTCGGCTTATAAGCGAGTATATACGGGACCCCCTCACTGTTTGGCGCCCCCACCTCAGGATGGCCCCCCCCCGCACGCAGCGCTGCGCTCATACATTACCAGCCTGTCAGCTGTCATCCTCCGGTGGCGGATCGCGGCTCCCGGCTCCGGCTTCCATCTTCATCTGTGTCTTCCTGCATGTCACATGACAGGCCGGCGTCGCGATGACGTCATCGCGATGAGCCCCGGTTACAATGCAGGAAGACACAGATGAAGATGGAAGCCGGAGCCGGGAGCCGCGATCCGCCACCGGAGGATGACAGCTGACAGGCTGGTAATGTATGAGTGCAGCGCTGCGTGCGGGGGGGGGCCATCCTGAGGTGGGGGCGCCAAACAGTGAGGGGGGCCTGGGGCTGCTGTGTACTACCCCTGGGGCTGCTGTATATACCCCTGGGGCTGCTGTATATACCCCTGGGGCTGCTGTGTACTACCCCTTGGGCTGCTGTGTACACCCCTGGGGCTGCTGTATATACCCCTGGGGCTGCTGTGTACTACCCCTGGGGCTGCTGTGTACTACCCCTGGGGCTGCTGTATATACCCCTGGGGCTGCTGTATACTACCCCCTGGGGCTGCTGTGTATTACCCCTGGGACTGCTGTGTACTACCCCTGGGGCTGCTGTGTACTACCCCTGGGGCTGCTGTGTATACCCCTGGGGCTGCTGTGTATACCCCTGGGGCTGCTGTATATACCCCTGGGGTTGCTGTGTACTACCCCTGGGGCTGCTGTGTATACCCCTGGGGCTGCTGTATATACCCCTGGGCTGCTGTGTACACCCCTGGGGCTGCTGTGTACACCCCTGGGGCTGCTGTGTACACCCCTGGGGCTGCTGTGTACACCCCTGGGGCTGCTGTGTACACCCCTGGGGCTGCTGTGTATACCCCTGGGGCTGCTGTGTATACCCCTGGGGCTGCTGTATATACCTCTGGGGCTGCTGTGTACTACCTAAGGGCTGCTGTATACCACTGGGGCTGCTGTATATACTGCTGGGGCCTGCATACCACTGGGGAGGCTGCTGTATACTACCACTGGGGGGGCCTATATACCACACTGCTGGGGGCTGTATACCTGTGCTGGGTCCACCCTCGGCTTATACACGAGTCAATAGGTTTTCCCAGGTTTTGGGGGCAAAAGTAGGGGGGTCGGCTTATACACGAGTATATACGGTAATTATTTTTAATATTTGATTGACTAGGACATTTGTATGCAGCAATACAAATATGTTATTTTTAATGGTGGGTTTACACGTCCCGATATCGGTGTCCAACTCCGACCCAAAGTCACGTGGTTCGCGCGTTGGCCCCGATATCGTTCGTGCGTTGTATGGTTTTAAACGTCCAATACGATCCACGGACGACATCGGGGATCGAATTAGCGTGCTCTCCAATGGCCCGATATTGGATGGAGTTGGAGCCGGATACGCCCAACTACAATGTGCAGTACAACGTCCCCTATTCACTCCCATGTTAATTGGTCGTTCCTGGGTCGGCCGTACAAGGGGGCGTAGACATCGTAGAGACGTTGTATGCCAATATCGCGCTGTGTAAATCTCCGATTCGATCTTGGAAATCTGGGCAGAAAAAGCGCGCTCCCGCGCTGTCGGATCCAATATCGGACCGATGTTGGAGCGTGTAAAGTGGCCATAAGACACTTACATCAGCCTGCTGGACTATAATGTTTTGCAACTATCTCATCACTTAATTTAGGGCAGCCAAACAGTAAGGACTATTATATAAGCTCAGTTCTGCTCACCATTATTGGCACCACTTCATTTTTTTCATAGACTGCACAATATATTCAGAAATAAATGCAAAAAAACAAACTTGTATCATCAGGATTTTATAATTAGTGGTCCAAAGTAATACAACAATAACACATTGCCAACTTCCATGTTGCAATTTCAAAGCTTAAACAACATAAACAGCATGTGCAGCAATAAAGGCCCCCCTAATTAATACTTGGTTGCACACCCTTTGGCATTGATGACAGCCTCCAAATGTTTTTTGTAGCCATCTATAAGCTTCTTGCACTTCTCAGCTGGTATTTGCTCCCACTCTTCCTTTGCAGTTTGTCCAAGCTCTTGAATGTTTGCAGGGTTCTTTTTACCAATGAGAGATTTCAACTCACCTCAAAGATTTTCAATAGGATTGAGGTCAGGACTGGCCATTTTAAAACAGTCCATTTCTTTTTTTCTTTTTGAACTATTCCTGTGTACTTTTCGATATGTGCTTTGGGTCATTGTCTTGTTGGAGGATCCATGATCTTCACCTTAAACCAAGTTTTCTTACACTGAGTTGGAAATTTCACACTAAAATCTCTTGATAATTCTCTGATTTCATGAGTCCTATGATACTGTGGCATCACTGGGTCCCATTGCCACAGTGGCATTACCTCCCTTCCAGGGGGGGGATGTCATGCCTGGAAGAAAGAAGGGGTCCCCACGCCAAGTAATACTCAGCATCCAACACTTTTCCTGCTCCGAACTGGAAGATGAAGCTCTTACCCAGTTTCAGGGGAGCAGCAGCAAATGTGCAGTAGAAAGACAGCTGTACCAGATATAAAGGAGGAGACAAACATGAAGTGGGAGTTCAGTCAGTATGAAGTAACTGTTGGAGACCGTCTTAGGGGGAAGACAGGAGAAACGTGAAGGAGAGCTCTGGGGGAAATTGAGCTGTGACAGAGCTCATCCTGGAGCTGAGCATCAGAGAAAAGGACTCCGGATTCCGGAGTTGTGAGGTACTGAAGACCCAGCACCAGAGTCTGGAGGGCAGAAGACTGCAAGTCTTCTGGACACACCAAATACCTGGCGGCACAGCAGCAGATTAGAGCCTGGAGCAGCTAGGAAAGGAGCGGAACCTGAAAAAGACCCAAGCAGCCTGCCATATGGCTAGGAACAATTAAACATGCAGTAAGAGGGTCACAGCAAGGACCAAAAGGGAGAGTGCACAAGGGAGGCCTCTGAATTCCCCTGGTGTGGTGGATCACTCAATTGCTTTCAGGCCACGCGAACATCCATTACCATCTGTAATAAGTGCCCTGGACTGCATCTGCAATCACCAAGTAAAGGTAGTGGAAACTACAACCCTGTGTCTTCCATTTTTTTTCCCTGTGTCTGTCACCCTGAACCCCAGCCATCACCACAGCCCTGTTTGACTGTATCATCTGCCCTTGGGAGCTGTGTCATCTTTGCTGCGTCATCAACTGCCCCAGTGTTTCTGAACTGCAGTATCGGCCCTATATAGCCGAATACCACAAGTGGCGTCACATAATCCCATATAAACTATTTCACCATTTAACTACACTGCCGGGGTCACAGAACGGGTTACGGCCCCATGACTTCCCCAGAAAAGGACCGACCCGGCCCGGTTCAGAGTACCCAACGGCTCTGGTGGGCGTGTCAATACAGTCAAGGCCATCAGTTCCAGACATGGCAAAGCAACCCCACAGAATTATGGATCTTGTACCATGCTAAACTGTTGGTAGGGTGTTCTTTTCCTTATAATCTTCATTGCACTGTCTGTAACCAAGCTGTTGATTTGCATTGCCAAAAAGGTCTACGGTATATTTCTTTCATCTGTCTACATAACTTTTTATCAGAAGGATTGTGTATTGTTAAGATACTTTTTGGCAAAGATCAGTAATTCCTTTTTATGTCTCTTCTTCAGCAATGGTTTCTTCCTTGGCCTTTGCCCATAAAGATCTGCTTTGTTTAGTGTGTAGCATAGGGTACTTGTTGAAACCATGATCCCACACTTTTCAGGTCTTTGGATGTTTGACGTCGTGTTTTTTCTACCATTCGCACAAACCATTGAAGACATGTCTTGTCGATTTTCCTCTTTCCCCCATATCCTGGGTGGTTGACAGTTCCATGCTTGGCAAACTTTTAATAACATTGCATACTGTTGAAACCTGGATACCAATGTCTTTGGAGATGGCCTTTACCCTTTGGAAGTCTTGTGTTTGCTAATAATAGCGGTTCTGACATCCTCAGACAGCTCCCTTCTCTTCACTATTATTATTATTATTTATTTATACAGCGCCATTATATTCCATTGCGCTTTACATGCAAAAGGGGAGACTAGGACAAGTACAATAAATGTGGACAATTCGGTCGAACAGATACAAGAAGGGAGAGGATCCTGTCCGCGAGGGCTCACAATACACTATTGTGACAAAGCAACAGGTCCTACCATATCGCTTTTTATAACAGCGAAGTCATCATTCATTGGCTAATTTGTGCCACATAGGTACTGACAATTTATCACAGGTGATTCTCGTTTGTGATTTACCACAGACGAGTCAAAATCTGTTTCCATACTAATTTAATGCAAAGGGTTCCAATATCAGTGTCACAGGAAGCTTTAGGTTTTTCTATTTTTTCTCTCCTATTGTTTCTTTTGTTTTAAATTGCTGTTTATCATTTGCTCTTTTGCATTTAACACGAGAGCGCTATACAAAAAAGCTTGTTTCACTTGATTCATTTTTTTCAGGAGATATTCCACATTATGTACTTAAACTTAATTGGTATGTCAGGTTTGGTGGTTCTGCACCTGAGTGGGCCCGTTATGCTCTCAAGCATGCTCTGCCTCCCTGTTGGGTCGCCCTTTGCTGATCATGAGGGGTGGAGCGTTGCTTCCGAGGGCGGAGATTGTGTGGGTGCTCACTTTGACTGGGTACGTAGTTCTAATAGATGTTCTCTGGTCAGGGCATCACCAGGAGATAGCATACCTCTGCTCCTGGCGATGGTGCTGTTCAGGTTCCTTGGGACACCAGGTATGGGACATTGTATCTGTTGAGACTGTCAAATAGTATGTGGTTCCCTCAACTTAACTTTCCTCCTCTTCTCCTGTGGTTCTGTGGGCAGAGAGTGGGGAGTGGGAATTGTCTCAGTAGGTTACATGACTGCTGGGAGGCAGTTGTAAATATGCAGTGTGCTTTCCTTAGTTGCTGATTATTGAGTTGTGTTGAGTGTGTAAGACAGCGCTTAGTGCTCTGAGGTTTACTGCTGTGGTTCAGCTTCCTCTTTTTTTATTTTGCATTGTGCTTTGCTTTGGTGTGTTTGACCTGTCTGCTGCTTGTGTGTCGAGTCAGCAGGCGCCACGCTGTTCACTGCCTTGGAAGGTTCTGCCAAAGTCAATCGCCAGGACTAGCAGGTGGGTGAAGAGCATTCCCAGTCCTCAATGATGAGCTGGCTTGCGTGCATCTAGTCTTTTTTATCACTTAGCATTACAGGGTGCCAATAACAATGAGCAGGACTGTATAAAAAGGCAAGGCATGGAATCTAATTTATACTTACCTTAAATTGCCTGTCATCCACTTTTGTCTGGACGTCCCCAAATCCCACAATCCACCGTGCTGACTGGAAGTACACCGACTGACATAATGGAACATACAAGTGATGGATGTTCCAATATGTCACTCGCTGGTGGTACCAGCCTCTTGTGCAGTACAATCAGCGGGATACCGCTGGAACCCCCAGCAGCCACCGCTTCTGTCGCCGTGACCCCCCACTGGGACCCCACACTGCCGCCGGAACCCCTAATGGGACACCCCCACCAGGATGCCCCCATGCCCCTGCCAACAGCGCCTGCCAGATTCTTCCCTGCACACCCACCACCATGCAGTAACAGCCATCAGGAAAAACAGCAGCTTGCGGCCTTTGGTGGATATGGGGTGCGGGTGCCCTCTGGTAGCTGCAGAGAGCGCCGCACCCCATCTTATTCATCACAGGTTGCAAACCATGGAGTTTCCTGGTGGCTGTTACTACATGGAAGTGGGTGTGCAGGAAGCGGCGCGGTTGATGTCCGGCGAGGGACACACACACCACATAAATACGCAGATATGCATGCACACATACATACATGTACACAGACTTACATGTACTCATATATATACACACACTCATGTACACACATAGACATGTATACGCATACATGTACACCACACAGTATAATGTCCCCACGCACATAAACACATGTATTCACATACACTCACACACATACACACAAACTCGCATATTCACGTGCATGCACAGACACATACACACACAGTATAATGTTACTACACACATACACATGCACATACACACACACACAAACACAAGCATGTAAATACACGCATGCACATGAACACAAACACGCACATACACACAAACACACACTTAACACACCCACGTTCATATACACATGCAGATACACATACATACACACAAACATGTATCTGCACATGCATACACCCACAGTATAATGTCCCTACATGCACATACACATGCATGCACATACACACATGCAAGCATGCACATGCACCTACATGCATGCACATACACACAAACACACATGACCATGCACACACACACAGATGCATACATATGCCCACATACACGCACGCACATATATACACACACACAAACATGCATACACACACAGTATAATGTCCCCACACACATGCACATACACACAAGCATGCACATTGGTGTGGGATTTGGCACGTGATTTGAACCACGCTTTGCTGATTGGTCGCACCCGGTCAGCCGGGACCAATCAGCGACTGGTGCAGACCGGCCGTGAATTAGCGTGGGATTCGAACCATGCTTCGATGACTGGTCGCGGATGGCTGGCCGTGACCAATCAGTGATATTGACGCGGGATTTAAACACTGCTTTGCTGATTGTTCGCGGCCGGCCAGGTGCGACCAATCAGCGGCCGGTGCAGTCCGGCCGCAAATTGGTACGGGATATGAACCACGCTTTGCTGATTGGTTGCGCTCAGCCCGCTGCAACCAATCAGCGACAGGCCCAGTCCGGCCGTGAATTGGAGCGGGATTTGAACCACACTTTGCTGATTGGTCACGCCTGGCCAGCTGCGACCAATCAGCGACAGGCACAGTCAGGCCACGAATTGGCAAGGGATTTGAACCACACTTTGCTGATTGGTCGCGGCCGGCCGGGCGCAACCAATCAGTGACTGGTGCAGTCCGGCCGCGAATTGGCGCGGGATTTAACTCCTGCATATTCACTGCATTATTCTTAAATCTTCATAAATAAACTACATACATATTCTAGAATACCCAATGCGTTTGAATCGGACCATCATGTAGTACATACATAAACACATACACATGCACATACATACAAACACGCATACTCACATGCATACACGCATACACACAGTATAATATCCACACATTCATATAAATATGGATACACATACACATATGCAAGTATGCACATACAGACAAACGTGCATAGTCACACACACACAAACACACAGTATAATGTTCCCACACACACGCAGATACACTCATACGCATGCACACAAGCACACACATACATGCAAGCACGCATATGCATGCGCATACACAGACACATAAATACACACAGTATAATGTCCTCACACACGCACAAACACGCACATGCTCTTAAACAGAAATGTGCATACACACCCATAGGAAAACACATACTTACACTTGAACATACACACAAACAAAAATACACACGCGTATACACATAAACATGCAGACACACAGTATAATGTCCCCACATACGCAGATATGCACATACACATACACACATACACAATCACGCACATACACACAAATATGCATACACACATTATAATGCCCCAACACATACTCGCAAGCATGCGCATACACACACATGTAAGCATGCACATGCAAGCATGCATATACACATGCAAGCACGCACATAAACACACAAGCATGCACATACACACACGCAGATACACACATGCAGATACATATGCACACATACACACAAACACACATACACATGCACATACACACACAGTATAATGTTCCCACATGCACATAGACATGGACGAACATACACACATGCAAGCACTCACATACACACAAATATGCATACGCACATAGTATAATGTCCCCACACATGAATATACATGCAAGCATGCACATACACACACAAGCACGCACATACACATAAACACACATGCGCGTGCATATACACATCCAGATACACACATATACATGCACATACACACAAACATGCATACGCATGAGCATACATGCATACACACAGTATAATGTCCATACACGTACATACATATGGATACACATACACATATGTAAGCACGCACATACACACAAACACACATATACACACATACATACACACAGTATAATTGTCCCCACACACATGCAGATACACACACACATACACACATGCAAGCACGCAGATGCATGCAAGCACACATATGCACATACATACACAGACACATACAAACACACAGTATCTCCCAATGTCCCCACACACGCACATACACACACATACACGCAAGAACGCACATACACACACATGCCCATGCAAGCACACTCATATGCACATACAAACACAAATATGCACATAAACACAAATGTGCATACACATATGCAGATACACACATACAAACACATACACACACATACATACACATGCACATACACACAAAAACACATATGCATGTGCATAACACACAAACACGCAGACACACACATTATAATGTCCCCACACACACACAGATATGCACATATGCACATACAAAAACATGCACATACAAACAAACATGCATACATGCATGTGCAAACACATGCGGATACACACACATGCACACACAAACATACATACACACAAATATGCATATACACAAACATACGTACATACACACACACACATGTACATATGCACATACACATACAGTACAGACCAAAAGTTTGGAAACACCTTCTCATTGAAAGAGTTTTCTTTATTTTCATGACTATGAAAATTGTAGATTCACACTGAAGGCATCAAAACTATTAATTAACACATGTGGAATTATATACTTAACAAAAAAGTGTAAAACAACTAGAAATATGTCTTATATTCTAGGTTCTTCAAAGTAGCCACCTTTTGCTTTGATTACTGCTTTGCATACTCTTGGCATTCCCTTGATGAGCTTCAAGAGGTAGTCACCGGAAATGGTCTTCCAACAGTCTTGAAGGAGTTCCCAGACATGCTTAGCACTTGTTGGCCCTTTTGCCTTCAATATGCGGTCCAGCTCACCCCAAACCATCTCGATTGGGTTCAGGTCTGGTGACTGTGGAAAGGCCCGTCGCTTGAGGGACATCCCATCCTCCCCCTGCATCCCCTGTATCCCCTGTAAACACCTTTGATGATCGCCTTTTATGCTGTTTGTACAATAAAGAATCGACCTGAAGATCGGTGAGTGCTGCCGCCTCTGTATATACCCGTTGCTAAGCAATGACCTTGTGACCGCAATGACCACAAATGACCAGAAGCAGCAAGGCGGAGTGACGGCGGTGTCCATGTTAGTTGCAGCCTGGAGCGTGGTTAAATCCGAAGGGGAAGAGAACTGCAGCTGTGCCCAGCAACTACAAAGAAGTAATTCCACATGTGTTAATTCATAGTTTTGATGCCTTCAGTGTGTATCTACAATTTTCATAGTCATGAAAATAAAGAAAACTCTTTGAATGAGAAGGTGTGTCCAAACTTTTGGTTTGTACTGTATATTAGAGATGAGCCACCACCCTAGTGTTCTAGTTTGATTCGATTAGTAGAATCGGGGAGGTGTTCGACAAATGTACGTCGAATGTGTGTCGAACATCGTCGAACACTATAGAACACTAAATAATGAGCTGTGCGGGGCATTTTCACTTCTGCAATGTATATACATACATTGCGGAAGTGAAATTAAATAAAAGAAAGAGTTAAAAATTAAAAAAACTGTATGCTCACCTGTCCGGCGATCCGTGGTAACTGCGGTCATGTGACCCGATTTGTAACGTCACTACAGGTCCTATAAGCTTCAGGACCTTGCCGGAGGCAGCGGTGGATTGCCGGACAGGTGAGAATACAGTTTTTTTAATTTTTAACTCCGCACAGCTCATTATTTAGGCAAAAAATTTGGTAGATGCGTTTTTTGGTCCGGATCTGCCGCATTTTCGAACCAAAATCGAACATAACCTAGAACTGTCAGATTTTAAGCAAATTGTTCGAATTCGGCGAATGACTTGAACACCGCCAAAAACAGCTCGATTTTGAGATTGGCAAACAATTTGAGTTGAACTCCGCTCATCTCTACTGTACATACATGCACATCTACACACACATGCACATTTACACATACCCACATACATGCGCATACATTCACACACTTACAGGCATATACACACACGTGCATACACACAAACTCACGCATACACGCACATGCACATACATGCACACACGCAAATATGCACATACATGTGTAAACAGACATGCACATACACACATGTACAAACAGACACATACTTACACACACATATGTACATACATGCATACTTGTGCATACATGCACACATACGCATACATAAATGCGCCCACACATACATACATGCACACATAGACATGCTTGTACACATACACATACCCACACATGCACGCACATACACAAGTGGATGCCATCTTTGGACATTCAGGTATACAAAGATGGCAGCCGCGTAACACTTAACACCGCCCCACAGCAAGATTACAGGATTATGTCAGAGGGGAATTTAGTGGGAGCTAATAAAAACAAATACTTGAGAGTAATGTGTTGTTCAAGTTCAGCAATGAAAAAGATGAGTATATTAGTCTTTGACTAGTACAGAGACTCAATTGATGGTGGAAAGATGGGTACGAGAAGTGTCATCAGTAGGGATGAGCAAGTACCTCACTATTCGGACTCGCTATACTCGCAACGAGTAGGTCCCGATACTCGGTACTTGTTGCGAGTATAGCGAGTCTGAATATTTTCGCAGTTTATAGATACACTGTGAAAGTACCCTAAAAGTGAATAAAAGTTGTTAAAAATTATAAAATTACATACTCACTTGTCCGACACCTTCTGGACCGTCCCAGAAGACCTATGACTTCCAGCCGATCAGATGGCTGGTAGCAATCTGGCCAATCAGATGGCGACACGTCACAACCACGTGATCGCTAACGGCCACCAGATTGCAAGGTCCTAGGTGTACTGCCAGGACCTTGCAATCTGGCCAATCAGGTGGCCGCTAGCGATCACGTGGTTGTGACGTGTCGCCATCTGATGGCCAGATCGCTACCGGCCATCTGATTGACTGCAAGTCACAGGTCCTTGTCCGGTGATCGCAGGTCTTCTGGGACGGTCCCAGGGCAGTCGTCGGACAGGTGAATATGTAATTTTATTATTTTTAACAACTTTTATTCACTTTTAGGGTACATTCGCAGTGTATCTATAGATCCACTGTGAAAGTATTCGGACTACTCGCTACTCCCGAGTACTCATAAGATACTCGGAGAGTAGTGAGTAGCCGAATACCGCTACTATTCGGCGAGTTCTTAATAGTAGCGAGTATACTCACTCATCCCTAGTCATCAGCATCAGTCCCAGACTCAGTGATTGATAAGTGACATTGATAAGTGACATGGTGTAGCTGGTGTTTATTCTGCTGTATTTGGATTACAATAACAATGTTTTTTATTCTTAGTGCACTCAAAAGCA
This sequence comes from Allobates femoralis, assembly GCA_033576535.1. Taxonomy (NCBI): domain Eukaryota; kingdom Metazoa; phylum Chordata; class Amphibia; order Anura; family Aromobatidae; genus Allobates; species Allobates femoralis. The sequence goes on along the minus strand of JARQOC010000003.1, from coordinate 753,733,833 downwards.
GAAAGTGAGTATAATATTTTTGCATAAAGCAAAATCTGAAATCAGACAGTGTGTTGTGCTGACGTTTTGATTTTAATTTGTGCAATCCTTTTTTAAATACAAAATCATATTCCTCACAATCCAGACATTTAACTGCAACTGCGTCTACCTCACAAAGTTGCAAACAATTATTATTTTTTCACCCTGTTGCAGATACTGGATTATTGGACCTGTACCTACCTCACTTTTCTTTTCACATTATTTTTGGGAAGGGGATTGCATTTTGTAAAATATGTTTTTTTAAATGTAGACATATATCTGCATATCTGTTCTTGCACATGTTATACTACTATACACACCTATACAGAGGCCTGCTGATACATTTTCTTTTTGTATATGTAGCTACTGAGTTGCCATTTTGTGTTACACCATATTTTTAAGCAAGGATTGCATATAATGGGATTGAAAGGATTGTCAAAAGTTAATTATAATGTTGTACAAAATTTATGGTAAAAGAAAAAGTGGTAATGGAGGTTGTAGCATAAAACAAAAAGAATCCCTACCACAGTCAAAAATATGGGAGCTGCTATCAGGAGCAGAAGCACCACCATCATTTACTCCAGCAGTCCAGGCAGTAGTATTACCTAACAGATGTGATAATTGGCTTTCTATGCTTTCAGTAACTATATTAGTAGGAAGGTAGAAGACATTGTTAATCTCGCAGTAGGTGGGCGTCTGTAAGTGAACCCAATGGGCCAGAGTTGAGGTGCTTGACTATGGTTTCTGACCTGGTTTTCTACAGAGCCTCTGAAGGTGAGGGTGTGGTGCTGCAGGCAGAAACCTGGTTCTACTGGAATTGACTGAAGTTACAACTCCTGGCCCCAGGGGTATTAATATGGACAGTCTCTGGCCAATGTCAGATGATTGCAGGTGGTGGTACTCAGCAAAAGGAGATAGGTGCAGACAGTGATGGAAAGGCACAGGCTGTGGAAGGCTGGGGTAGGCAGGTGTAAACTGGTGTGGCTATCGCAGACAGGTTCAGGCAATAACAGACCACTGCAGGCAGGATTAGTAAGGTCTAGGATGACATATATATTAGTAAAGGGGCAAAGATATCAAGCGCATGGTAGAATGTTCAATGAATTAGGCACAGGGACAGGAACCTGAGTACTATCAACATCTCTTAGTTATGACCACATTGCTCAGGCACCTCCCAAAGGGGGATGGCATCTTGAATACTCTGTGATTCTCGGCAATAGGACGAGAAGCAGTTCCAGGTTTAAGAGCTTTTTAAATTCCAGAAGAATGTCATGCAAACCACCTAAGCACGCTCTCATGAGACCTATGCAGAGGATGCAACTCTGGGAGCCAAAGGATACAGGCACTGGGAGCCAAGGGACTCAGCGGGGAAATAGGCAGATGGTGCGGTACTACAGGCAGGGTTAGTATAAATCTGGAACACAGCTGGGGTGCGGGCAGAAGGTATGCGACCACGAACAGGGTAAGCACACCACAAATGCTGGTATCCCTGTCATGTGGAGACCAACACCCCTGCATTGGGCATTTATTGTACATATGGCTTATCATTCATCTCTGTCACATTAGGATAATGTTACCTCTGAGAGTGACACTGTCAGTTTGAGTTCATATTCTATGCAGATCGGTCTCCCTGACTACAAAGAATTAAGAGTGACAATTTTGTGACAATGTGGCAGTACGCTACGAACGGACTGTTGGTTACTGTCTGTTTCTATGGTGAGGTCACTTTGACTTTGCTATGCCTGTGGTTATTTTAAACCTTGAAAGGGTAGAACATAGTGCTAGGAGACCTCAGTTCATTACATACTTTATGTCTTTTCAGGGCAATTCACAACCTTGCAGTATTGCTATTCCCTGAAAATATATATATTTTTAAAATCATCAAACCTGAAGCATTTGATTTACAAAAGGTTTGATCTTTTTTAAAGGGAACCTGTCATTAAAAAAGTCTGTTAACCTGACGATAAGGGGCACTGAGAGCCCCACTCCCAGGAGGAAGTAAACTTTATTTCACCCCTCACTCTCGGGCTTTCAGTCATAGGGGTGAGCCGGTGTAGCTTCAGTCAGCACTCAGTGTATAGGGAGAGGCGGCTGTAGCCTTGTCCCCAGCATTGACTTTCAGTCACTCTAATGCCATGTCTGCAGGATTAGAGCGTTTTTTTACCTAACAGATTCCCTTTAATGCAACTGATAAAGGAACATTTTATTCTTCTCTTTCCTGCTGGATTCTTTTCTAGCTTTGTATCAGAAATTGCTTGCGAGTTTCCTTTCACCAGTCTGACATTTTATTGTATCTGCATTTGTATGGCACACATAAATGTGTTCATAATAATAAAAACAATGCAATAAACTCCGAAGTGAAGTCTAATTATAATCACTTTCAGGTTTATATGTTTTACATGTTTTGGGCACTTCTTTGTGAAAATGATACAAATACATACTTATTTATGCAGTATTTATCTTTGTAATTTCTTATAAAAATTCCTATCATTTAGAGAAAACAATCACAGAGAGGGTAATTGTGTCATCGTTATCTCTTTTATTGTTGTTGTTTTTTCTCTTACTTGGGTAGATTTATTGTAAATAGAATCGTTACTGCAGCACAACCGTAAATCTCTGCTTAAAAGCTAGTTTTGCATACACTGAAGGAATCATTATCGCTTTATGGATATTTTCATGCTGTTTAACAAATATGGCACCACACCAAGAATATGAACACAGCATATGTAAGCCAGGAACTATCAGTAAAACAAGTCATTTTGGATAGTGTTTAATAATACTTTTTTTTTTCATTCATTTTTACAAGAATCTAGCAAATACATTTCAATACATCTAAACTGAATGGTAACACTAGTCCTACAACTACATTCAATTTTTAGTTGGAGATTTCCTTTAGAAAGTGAATTTACCCAACTTCCAAATCCTTTCTATCAGTATAGGTACACCCTCAAAAAGGGCTGTGTTATTTTTTTGTTGAGATTCACTCATACAGTATTAACTAGCCAGCCACACTGGGCGCCACTAATAGGCTGTTGTTCAGACATTGTGTATATACTCATGTAGTATTAACTAGCCTGTCTAACCTGGCGCTCCTAATAGGCTCTTGTTCAGACACTGTGTATTTCACCTATCTATATGACTTAGGCCGGGTTCACACCACAGCACAATCCGATTCGGAGCTGTCCGGGGTGAACCTGACATCCCCGAACACAATGCTTGAAGCATTTTTGTGTCTGGGGCGAAAAGTCTGCCCAAATTGGATCCTCCTGGATCCGATGCAATCTGGCTCTCCCTAACATGGGGGTCTAATGCGTCGGATCGCGCTGGATCCGACATAACGTCGGATGCGGGAATTGGACGCCAGGAGCTGAAGTTTAGCAGTGAGCGCTGCTGAACTTCAGCACCAGGAGCTGTCCCCTCCTGACAGTTCAGGATCTTGAATGCTCAGCTGCATCCGGCTGCAAACCGGACTGGAGGGCATATGTGCCCTCCGGTTCTGTTTGCAAATCCGGTCCGGGGCTGTCTGGTTCACATCAGACAGCCCCTGATCGGATCATGCCGTGGTGTGAAGTCGGCCTCACTTTCTATGCATGCCTTAATAGTGTGTGTCTCATGCAAGCTGCTGCTCCCCTCCATTTGGAAGTTGTGAATGGTTGTTCTATCTGCATTATGCACCAGGGCTGCCTCCATCTTTATTTTAGGAAGTCCTCTGCACCCGGCTTGTGCATTCAGTATTAGGTTGGCTATGGTGTGTTATTATTGAATTTTTCTGGGGTTTTTTCAAATTACACTCTCTACATATATAGACCATAATTCCAGGGCTGATTGCAGGTCTCCAGGCCTGAATTTACAATTCCATAGATACACAAGAGCATGTAAGTTTGGGACAGCAGACTAATGGTCAGTTCATATAGAAAAAGTCATCTGTCTTTATGGATCTGCCTTTATAGAAGTTTTTAGCAAGAGGGTGAAATAGAATAGGCATACATTTTTTAATTTTGAAGAAAACAAACAAAGAAAACTACACCTTTCAACAAGATATAAAATCATTGTATGAACTTTATCTTTGGCTAGGTTTGCACAATATGTAACTTTGTTTTAACCCTCCATCACTTGCAGCTGATCTACCAGGCACACCTCAATTAATTTTGTTTCTCTCTCCCCTCCCAAATATTTCCTATCTTTACATGCAATTTAATATCTGATGTTATAGTATTACATCAGACCTTCTGGAGGGCAAATCTGACCTTTGTGGCTTCTCAATATATCCAAATGGACAGTGTTTTTTGGATGCACGAAAACTGTATGATGAAGTGGACCACAAAAAATCAGATGAAAGTGGTGCTTTATTCTACGCATTTCCGAGTGAATCCTCGCTCCTTCCTCAGGAATACATCCATTACCAGGTAGTGCAAGCTGTATGATGAAGTGAACCACAATGGATCAAATGAAAATGGTGCTTTATTCTACGCGTTTCAGACCGTATCCTCGCTCCTTCCTCAGGAATAGAACCATTACCTGGTAATGGTTCTATTCCTGAGGAAGGAGCGAGGATACATTCTGAAACAGGTAGAATAAAGCACCATTTTCATCTGATCCATTGTGGTCCACTTCATCGTACAGTTTGCATGGATTGAAAAAACACTTTCCATTTGGAAATATTGCTTACCAACACCACGTTTTATGTGGCGTGTCGATCCTGCAGCAGCTGCACTATATGTACAGTATATACAGTCATATGAAAGAGTTTGGGCACCCCTCTTAATCTTACTCATTTTGTTTTTTGTTTAAAATTGTTTTTTGGCAACAGCTATTTCAGTGTGATATATGTAATAACTGATGGACACAGTAATATTTCAGGATTGAAATTAGGTTTATTGGACTAACCGAAAATGTGAAATATGCATTATTTCAAAATTTGACAGGTGCAAAAGTATGGGCACCTCAACAGAAAAGTGACATTAATATTTAGTAGATCCACCTTTTGCAAAAATAACAGCCTCTAGTTGCTTCTAGTGATGAGCAAGTCCTAAATTACTCGGAATCGCTTGACTCTAGCGAGTCCGAGCCCGGGAATCGCTACTCGTTGCGAGTCTAGCGAGTCCAATGTTAATGAATGGGGAAGCGAGTAATAGCGAGTAATGTGCGATGTACAAATTGCAGATGTGTCTCGGAAGCTTCAGGCTCTATCTGCTACAATAGCTAAATCATGTTTAATAGGCTCTCGCTGTCACAGCACAGTTAATTCTCTGCTTACCGGTGCTGCAGTGATCGGTAAGCAGGGAGTTAAATCCAGCAGCTTATGAATGAGTCGGCTCTGTGCTGTCGGCACTGCTTAATGCTCACAGCCTCACTGACTCATCACACAGCAGGGGAGCGCATTTCTGCCCCCTGTGGTGTGATGTGTGATGTAGCAGAGCTGAATGAGTTCAACAAGAAGAAGAAGGAAGACAGAAGACAGAAGAGAGAAGAAAGAAGAGAGAAGACCTGGGTCTTTGGAGGGATATGTGGTGGTAATAAAGTTGGAGTCCCTAATGGTGTCTGTGTCTTTATTTTAAATAAATAATTTTTCTCTGTGTGGTGTTTTTTTTAACCCTTTATTGGAAATTCTTAGTGGTCGGGTCAAACCTGGCCTGACATTAAGAATCTTGGGCTTAATACCAGCTTGTATAACAAAACTGGTATTAACCCCTTTATTACCCAGCGTGCCACCGCCACCAGGGCCGCTGGAAGAGCGGGGTTCAGCGCCAGAGGATGGCGCTTCAATGAACGCGCCATCTTCTGGGGCGGCTGAGGGCTGCAATTTGCAGCGGGGGGTGCCCAGAAAGCTTGGGCCTCCCTGCGCTGCGGATTCCATCCCCCAGCTGCTTAGCTGTACCTGGCTAGACATAGAAATTGCACGGAGCCCCACGCATTTTTTTTTATTATTTCATGAAATTCATGAAATAGTAAAAAAAAAAGGGCTCCCCTATATTCTTGTGTCCGGCCAGGTACAAATAGGCACCTGGGGGTTGGGGGCAGCCCGTCGCTGCCTGCTGGATCCGGCTGGTTCCAGAAATACGGCGAAGCCCTCGTCATTTTTTTCTGAAAAATCAATAAAACAATCTTATAAAAGGGACTGCATCTTTATTAACCCATCGCCCATGGTCCAGGAGTTAATAAAGATGCAGTCCCTTTTATTTACATTGTTTTATGGATTTGTCAGAAAAAAATTTGACGTGGGCTTCGCCGTATTTCTGGAACCAGCCGGATCCAGCAGGCAGCGACAGGCTGCCCCCAACCCCCAGGTGCCTATTTGTACCTGGCCGGACACAAGAATATAGGGGAGCCCTTTTTTTTTTTTATTATTTCATGAATTTCATGAAATAATTAAAAAAAAAATGCGTGGGGCTCCGCGCAATTTATATGTCTAGCCAGGTACAGCTAAGCAGCTGGGGGATGGAATCCGCAGCGCAGGGAGGCCTAAGCTTTCTGGGCACCCCCCGCTGCAAATTGCAGTCCACAGCTGCCCCAGAAGATGGCGCGTTCATTGAAGCGCCATCCTCTTGCGCTGAACCCCGCTCTTCCAGCGGCCCTGGTGGCGGTGGCACGCTGGGTAATAAAGGGGTTAATACCAGCTTTGTTATACAAGCTGGTATTAAGCCCGAGATTCTTAATGTCAGGCCAGGTTTGACCCGGCTACTAAGAATCTCCAATAAAGGGTTAAAAATAAGCCATTAGGGACTCCATTTTTAATTAAAAAAATCCTCTTCCGTCCGACGTAGTCCAAAACGCGATGTCCTCTCTGCTACATCCCTGTGCTTAGATATAGATGAGAACAATCTCAGCTCTGCTACATCATCTCTGTGCACAGACATTCATGTCTGTACACAGGGAGAGCAGGCGGGCTCTAGGACCCTGGAGCTCCGGCAGCCTGCAGGACCCAGCACAGAGCAGACAGCTGGACTCGTTACTGTGCGAGTTTCCCTGCGATTACTTGCACAGTAATGAGTCCAATGCAAGTCAAAAGTTTGATGGTCGCCGAGCATGGACAGCCCGTTTCAAAACATCCCACAGATGTGCAATGATATTCATGTCTGGGACTGGGATGGCCATTCCAGAACATTGTAATTGTTTCTCTGCATGAATGCCTGAGTAGATTTGGAGCGGTGTTTTGGAACATTGTCTTGCTGAAAGATCCATCCCCGGTGTAGCTTCAACTTTGACACTGATTCTTGAACATTATTCTCAAGAATCTGCTGATACTGAGTGGAATCCATGCGACCCTCAACTTTAACAAGATTCCCGATGCCGTCATTGGCCACACAGCCCCAAAGCATGATGAAACCTCCCCCAAATTTGACACTGGGTAGCAAGTGTTTTTCTTGGAATGCTGTGTTTTTGTGGCACTATGCATAACTCCTTGTTGTATGACCAAACAACTCAATCTTTGTTTCATCTGTCCACAGGACCTTCTTCCAAAATGAAACTGGCTTGTCCAAATGTGCTTTTGCATACCTCAGGCAACTCTGTTTGTGGCGTGCATGCAGAAACGGCTTCTTTCGCATCACTCTCCCATACAGCTGCTCCTTGTGCAGTGTGCGCTGTATTGTTGACCGATGCACAGAGACACCATCTGCAGCAAGATGCTGCTGCAGGTCTTTGGAGGTGGTCTGTGGATTGATCTTGACTGTTCTCACCATTCTTCTTCTCTGCCTTTCTGATATTTTTGCTGGCCTGCCACTTCAGGCCTTTACAAGAACTGTCCCTGTGGTCTTCCATTTCTTTACTATGTTCCTCACCGTGGAAACTGACAGGTTAAATCTCTGAGACATCCTTTTTGTATCCTTCCCCTGAACAACTATGTTGAACAATCTTTTTTTTCAGATCATTTGAGAGCTGTTTTGAGGAGCCCATGATGCCACTCCTCAGAGAAGATGCAACTAGGAGAACAACTTGTAAGTGGACACCTGAAATAGCTTTTCTCATGATTGGATACAATGGGCTATGAAGTCTAAAGCTCAATGAGGTTACCAAACCAATTTAGTGCTTCAGTAAGTCAGTAAAAAGTAGCTAGGAGTATTCAAATCATGAAAATCAGAAGGGTGCCCATACTTTTGCACCTGTCAAATTTCGAAATAATGCATATTTCAGATTTTTGGTTAGTGCAATAAACCTCATTTCAATCCTGAAATATTACTGTGTCCATCAGTTATTATATATATCACACTGAAATAGCTATTGCAAAAACCCAATTTTAAACAAAAAAAAATGAGTAAGATTAAGAGGGGTGCCCAAACTTTTTCATATGACTGTACTGGTTGAGGGTCTCACACCCAGCACAAGTGAGCAGTGACATTTGACACCGTGGATATATGCTATAAAGGATAAGACCTTATTGTGCTTTTGTTTCCCTTCTTGTTTAGCTATTTGTGGCTCCTCAGGCACACTGCGCCTGACTTCTCTAAGTGCAATTATGTTTGATTCTACTAAATATTTAACCTATGAATCTGAGTAAATAGTAATCGAGTAGCATCAATGGGAATTTCTATTAGGGCCACGTTACACCAGCCTGACATCATATTAGTGTAAAAATTTCTCAGTGCAGATAAAGCAGATAGCTAAGGGCTACCACCTCAAGCTGCCTGGCTTTAACTTGGCTGGCAATCAAAATACAGGGAAGTCTATTATATTTTTTTAGATAAATAATAAAAAAAATGTGTGGGCTTGCACTATTTTTGGTTGTCAGCCAAGATAAAAACCAGGAAGCTGGAGGGGTTGGTATTCTCAGCATGGTGAGGCCCAAAGTTATTGGGCTCTACTAGGCTAAACTCTCTGCTTATTCTCCTTGACCTCCCTGCAGCTTTTGACACTGTCGACCATCAGCTCCTACTCTCTATGCTGCACTCCATTGGCATAAAGGACACTGCTCTCTCCTGGCCCTCCTCCTATCTTTCTGACCCTCTTTCAGTGTATCTTTTGCTGGCTCCACTTCCTCCCCTCTTCCTCTCACTGTTGGAGTCCCTCAGGGTTCAGTCCTTGGCCCTCTCCTCTTCTCTCTCTACACAGCACTGATTGGACAGACCATCAGCAGATTTGGCTTTCAGTACCATCTTTATGCTGATGACACACATCTTTACACTTCAGCCCCTGACCTTTTACCCCTGTGGTATTAAATGACTGTCTAGCTGCAGTTTCCAATATCAAGTCCGCTCTCTATTTGAAACTAAACCTTTCCAAAACTGAACTTCTTCTGCTCCCACCATCCACTAACCTCCCTAAATCGGACATCTCTCTCTCAGTTTGTGGCACCACGATAACGCCTAGGCAGCAGGCTCGCTGTCTGGGTGTTATGTTTGACACCGATCTCTCCTTCTCCTCCCACACACAATCTTTCGACCGCTCCTGTCGCTTACACCTGAAGAACATCTCTAGAGTCTGCCCCTTTCTCACCATGAAAACAACAAAGACCCTCACTGTGGCCCTAATCCATTCCCACCTTGACTATTGCAATTCTCTATTAAGCGGCCTCCCCCTCACCAGACTTTCTCCTCTCCAGTCCATCCCTAATGCAGCAGCCAGGATCACCCATCTGGCCAATTGTTACTCAGATGCCTCTGCTCTGTGCCAGTCATTGCACTGGCTGCCCGTACACTACAGGATCAAATTCAAATTGCTTGTTCTCACCCACAAAGCTCTTCACAGTGCAGCACCCCCCTACATCTCCTCCCTCATCTCTGTCTATCACCCCACCCGTTCTCTACGTTCTTCAAATGACCTTCGACCAACATCTACACTAATCCGATCCTCCCACTCCCGGCTCCAAGACTTTTCCAGAGTTGCACCAATACTCTGGAATGCTTTAGGCCAAGAAATCAGGACTATCCACAACTTGCAACGTCGATCCCTAAAAACACATCTTTTTAAGGAGGCCTATCATACTCCCTAATAGAAGTCCTTTGTACTGTAGATAGTAAATGGGCTATCTCTCTTGACTTTACTCTTCTACAAACTCCACCAAACCAAAAAGCTCTACACAGACTGTATAATGACCATCCATGTAAGCTTATTTCTATCCCCCATTTCCTCAAGATGCCTGGACCATCAGTGTAATAAGCCCCTGTACCTTGTGCAACCCCTATCCCGTTGTAGATTGTAAGCTCTTTTGAGCAGGGTCACCTTCATTTCTTGCTTTATTTATTGTATTTTCTTTTTTACATTGATTCTATGCCTATTGTTTTTTATCCAATTATTGTACTGTATTCGTTCTCTACTGTAATTACTTACTGTATTATATTTTCTGCACGCTAACCCCTACATTGTAGAGCGCTGAGGAATGTTGGCGCTATATAAATAAAGATTTATAATTATATTATTATTATTACCGGTCCGCACTGCCACAGAAGACACGTAGCCAATAGCTCCAAATGACTTCAAATTTATTGGATCCATCCGACGCGTTTCAGAGCCTGCTATGCTCCTTTACCAGGAAGATGAAGGAGCATAGCAGGCTCTGAAATGCGTCGGATGGATCCAATAAATTTGAAGTCATTTGGAGCTATTGGCTACGTGTCTTCTGTGGCAGCGCGGGCCGGTAACACATTTTCCCTACGAATCCTTGGATGATTAAAATAATAACCTTTATTAAATCAAATAAAATGGTGTAAAGGACAATATGCCACTGCAACGTTTTAAACAGTAAGCATAAACAAACACCAGAAACAGCTGAGGGACCACTGTAGAGCTGGAGATCCCACTATCAGCCACGCCCCAAAGTCCTGCCCTGATGCACGAAGAGCTTATTGCACCCAAACGTCTACCAAATACATCATAATTAAAGTTGTGTTTTTTATGTGATTCTAATAAGAGAGACCATTATTACCATTACTGTAAAGTGTATTACCATTAGAAATGAACCAATCATTTAATATTCAAGTTCGTCTGCTTTGCTAATTTTTTCAAAAGAAATCAATTTGCAGCAAAGAAAACCTTCTAATGTCACAGCTAAAAAGTCTCTGCTTGCCTGGATAATGTGTATAACACTTCCCGTTCCACTTGGAGCCTATTGAACCTGTTTTCAGCCCTATAAAGGAAACATAGCCTTTTTAATGTTCAGTTAGCCTCAACTTTTTTGGCTAGGGAAAAGATATGGTAAACGATGGTAACCAGCAGCCTGCTTAACCAAGCATAAAAATGTAAGGTTTAATCTGCTATTCATATTGTATGAAATGTCCAAAATGATCATTTTAGTTTTTTCACACTTGGAGCAGATAACCTGGTACTCTTTGAAGTGAAAAAGTCATGGGCCTCACTGAACCTCTCTGACATGACACTGGAGGATGGACTCAACTACGCTAGGACCAGGCAAACTGTTCCATTTCTTGACCATCTACCTAAGAACAGAAACAGTCTATATACAGCTGAACCTAACTTCCACTTGTAACGTTCACAGGGTGAGAATCCAGAAGTGGACCCACTGGGCAATGACACCGATCGCCACCTGGAGAAGCAAGCCTGGATGACCACTGAGTCTTCTGCTAAAGCCACAGGAGGTGGAGATATGCTAAGCTGTTAGATGGCCGCAAGGTGCATCCCCAAAGGCGTCTTGATGCAAAGGCAGCTAACTCCAGGATTGACTCTGGCAGACCAGTAAAGTCTCTGGGTAGGTGCGGCCAGAGCAGCCGATGCTGGCAGCAGGTGAGGTTCAGCAGGAATCATCAGGGGTGATGGGTATGAGGCAGCACAGCAAATTATGGACCAATGTAGGCAGGTTACAGTGGCACAATGGATGTAGACAGATGCAAGCTGACATATACAACACAGCTGACATGTGCAGACATATATATGTGACAGAGCAGGTGTGTAAGAAGGTGGACCTGCCGTCCTGTACCCCCATGAAGACATTGATGATTTAATTGCATTGTGTGTAATTTCATTATAGAGTCTATTAAGCATACTGTATAATAGTGATAAGAAATGTTATGTACTGTTATGTTGCACTACCTCATGTCTTTGAGTTATGGTTCAAATAAACAACCGCTGATTCATCTCACCGCGTCCACATGTGAATCCATCCACCCAGGAGCAACATCTGGTCCTGTCTGCCCCTCTTCTAGGACATTAAGGTAGGACTTCCCACACTATCGCCTTAACACACACCTTCAATTGCCTTAAAGGGATCCTGTCACCTACAAAACGCCTCCTTAGCTATCAAAACATGTCCCTGCACCATCCTATCACTAATCTCACACTCCTTTTGTCTCCTAAGAGCATCCTGTGAAAGTGCATAAAAACGTTTTAATACTTACTCATTAGTGATTATAATTAGCAGGGGCCATATTCTTTAGTCACCAGGAGGTGTTGTTTTGCAGCCTCGAGGATCCAGCCCTCTCTCTGTCTGTGCTGCTGTGATGTGGAGCTGAAGCCAGGACTAATGATTTGCTTTCTGTGAGTGATAGAGAGGGGGAGGGCAAAGCCTGCACAAGCAGAGCACACAGACAGACAGAGGGTGGATCCTAGAGCCTGCAAAACAGCCCGCCCTGGTGACTAAAGAATATAGCCCCTGCTAATTATAATCACTAATGAGTAAGTATTAAAACATTTTTATGCACTTTCACAGGATGCTTTTAGGAGTGTGAGATTAGTGAATGGATGCTGCAGGGACATGTTTTGATATCTTAGGAGGTGTTCTGGAGGTGACAGGATCCCTTTAAATCCAGCAGACACTATGGCAAGAATAAAAAGGGTTAAATCTGGGTGAGTCACAGGAGGAGTGACCATTCTAATGTGAGGCCAGTTTAGTTTCCTTTTCAGTCAGGAGTAGTTAGAGTATGTGGACACAGTGAGGAGAAGACAGAGACAAGATTGTAGGCCTGGTATGTCTGCTTCTGGGGAAACAGGACTTTGAGAATCCCAGTGTGAGGACTTCTGGTGTCTGGTGCATAAGGCTCGGGGCTGGTGTTAGGAGAGTACCTGAAAACCCCCTTCCGTACAATGGAAGTGAGACAAGAAGTCGCTGGGTGTGAGAGTCATGGAATCTGAAGCTGCAGACAGACTGAGATGGGGATTCCTAAAACAGCAAGCAGGAATAGTCCAGGATGTGAGAAAAGACAATATGCATTTCCACTGTGTCATGAACTTTGTTGCAGAAAGATGTTATGCCTCATATACTGTGGAGATAAATGATGAAGTAGGAATGTTAAGTAAAGTTATTGTTGAAGAGAAGTGTCTGATGTCAGCTGATCTATGTGTGACTTCTACCAAAGAGTTGCAGCCAGCAACCTGCAAGTAGCTAAAGAAATTGAGGCAGCAGAGTCTGCTGGCCCACGTGTGAGTACCGCACATTACAAGATCCTAAAAATCATCCCTTGCACTGAGGATCTGGCTGGTGCTTGTGCTGCAAAACCAGGGGTGCTCTGCAGCCGAGACCCTGACTCACCCACGACTATCAAACTACATGTGGCATGGCAGACGTAAGCACTAGGACGAGACAAAATGAGAGGATTGGGAAGACAACTGGGACAGAGAAAGGGATAGAATGCTGGTATGAACCGGACAACTAACAACACATCTCTAGGAATAGATCATGTTGCCCAGGCACCTATCAATGGGGAAAAGCACCTTAAATACACAGTGCTTCTCAGCCATATGCATTGGGGTTAGAACATACTGGCTCTTTAAGGAGGGCGAGAGTGTGGCACACACTGTTTAAGCTCACTCCTAGTAGACTGGTAAAGCATGTGCAGGCCCTGGGATCAACAAGAAACTGATGGGGAGTGACCAGATACTATGTGAGTATGCCACAGATGTCGGTCTCTTTCTCGTTTGGTGCCAGTGCTTCAGCGATAGGTGCTACAATACCCTGCCTTATGTCCCTCTTTTCAGGCCAGAAAGAAATTTCTCAAAAAGAGGGGTATTCATGTTTTCCTTAGGCTCCCATAACCTCTCCTGGCAACAAACCCTTCTAGTTGACTTAAGAGTGTCTGGCCCCCCTTTTTTTCATAATCAGGATGTCCTTTATCTTAAAGACATTTTCTGCACTGATCAGAGAAGAAAAAGTTCTAGAATCTCTGAACTAGTGGCTCAGGATGACAGGCTTGAAAAGGGAGTCATGGAATGAGTTGGGGATATGTAAGGAGATGAGGAGTTTCAAATTGTAGGACATGTCATTAATCCTCTGAAGCACTTCAAAGGGACCAATAAAGCGAGGAATAGAGATGAGTGAGTAGTGAAATATTCGGACTCGCTATACACGTAATGAGTAGGTCCTAATACTCGGGTACTTGCTACGAGTAGCGAGTCCAATGTAAGTCAATGGGACATGCAAGTACTTTCACAGTATATCTTTATATATACTACGAAAGTGAAATAAAAGTTAATAAAACGTGTTAAAATTAAAAAAATAGCATACTCACCTATCTGATGGCTGTCCCGGGACTCGAAAAGAACACATCCGATGGGCTGGCAGGACATTACGTCTGATGGCCAATCAGATGGCTGGTAGCAAACAGGTGGTCACACACCACTTGATCGCAACCAGCCATCTGATTAGCCATCAGACTTAAGGTCCTGGCGAAACAAAAACGTTATCCACAGCACCTCATGGAAAGAGAACCCTCTGGGTTCCAAACAGATAGACGCAAGTCCAGAGCCAGGGAGATCCACCCGGCAGTATTAACATCCAAAAATTAGAAGAACAGCGCCTTACAAGCTGGTAGTTCAACTCATCAATTCTTTATTCCATCCACCACAGCACAACGTTTCGGTTATAAAGAACCTTTTTCAAGTGCATACATTACACAGATACACCATGTGTTTTATAGCATAAAACTCCACCCCCACTGATAATGAACCAATCAATGTGGAGTGGAAAAGTAAACAAAGATAAAAATCACTTATTGCCTAGACAGAGATCAGTACAGTAAAACTGCTCCTGGGAGAGCAGCGGTTAAAAAAACAAAACAATGTATGCTCAGCCGTCCCCGAGGCCCCCGCCGTCTCCCGCAGGCTCCCGGTGTCTCCAGAGGTCTTCTTCTTCTGAACAGGACCTGCCGTTACGTCAGTCATGTGATCATCTGTTACACCATGTTAACAGGCGGTCACGTGATTGTAACATCACGGCAGGTCCTTTTCAGTAGAAGAAGACCTCTGGAGACACCGGGAGGACTCCGGGAGACGGCGGGGGCCTCGGGGACAAGTGAGCATATACATTTTTTTTTTTCAGCCCGGAGGCAGCGATTTACTGCCGGAATCCGATGCCTATTTGGCATCCGATTCCAGGCATCAGAAGGGAGCCAATGCTGTCCGATTTTATCGGACAGCATTGGCTCCCTAAAAATCGTAGTGTGAAGGTAGCCTATGCTGTTTTGTGGTGATGATAACAAAGTAACATTTCGATGAATGGCCCAGTTGCAGAAAGTTCGAGAAAATACCTAAATAGTAGTGAAACAATTTATATAAAGCAATAGTAAAGTTTAACAATTATTATATACTTATAAAGATTTCAGCGGTTGCCACTTTTCAAAAAATAGGAAGTGAATCTGTATTTGCTGTCATCTTTAAATTAACGCCTCAGAATCTGATGGTTAAATTGTCACTTTATTATTGATTGAGAAAACTGAAAGAATGACATTCTTCCATCAGTGTCTAAAAAGCTAATTCTAAAGTGACACACGGTTTTGTCATGTGCATGAGCCCATAGGGAACATATTTCCACTCTATATTCTGCGTTTCAAAGCACTTTATAGGTTTGACATTTTTGGCCATGCAAGGGGTTAAACCTCACAGGAGAAGTAGAAATTTTATAGCAGACAACATATCATTTAAATCAAAGAATATACGGTAATTTAGGAAAATATTTAAATTTGGTTGGTTTTGCAAAAATAAAAAAAATGCTTGCTATTGCAATTTTTGGTGCCACATTTTGAACCAAAGCTGGAAGCAGATCCAGCAGGCAGAAAAGGTATACATCTTCTCAGTATGTCTCCCATTACTTCTGGTTGTGTAAAAAAAAAGTTGCTTGAAAAACTTCTGCAAAAAAGTTAATGGAACAAACTGACTAAAGTGAATGCTCCATAATGTTTACTCAATTTGTGTCATAATGATATCACACATCTTTTACGCCCAATTTATTATGTGTGTGTTCCAATTCACTAAACAAAATTGTCGTACAGGTCACTTGTACGCTTTTTAAGCGCTGCTCTACTTACCGTGTGTCTTGCTTTTTTCCATCCAGTACCTGACCATCACTCTGAGTTGCCTTAGCCAGGAGTAGTCAAACTATGTAGGAATTTGTATTTATCCTGTGCTGCAGAGATTTGCTTCCCGGGCCTAGCACCTGATAGTAGGTGATATTTTAGGTGACTCCTTCATCCTTTCCTCGCACGTTTGTTCGCTCCCAGTGAATTTGTCTGCTAGTATCCTGTTCATGGATTTGTTTGAGTCTCTCTTTACTCATCTGACTTGTTATACCCATTCAGTATGATATTGGCTTTTGCTATCTAAACCTATGCTGCCTGCCTTGACCTTGGTCATGTGACTACCTCTGTTTTACCCTCCTGTACCTTGTAAAGCTGCCTTGACCTGCAGTTGTACCTGGCAACTATTAATGGCCCAGACTATCCTCAGCACCAGAGGCTCCAGCAAAAACCACATAGTCACTTAGGCTAAGGTCACACTTGCGTTTTTTTCATGCTTTTTTGGAGACCTGCGTTTTTAAAAAAACATGTAAAAACGCACCCATAGGCCCCATGTTAAAAAACGCATGCCCTAATAGCAAAAACACATGTCTTAATAGCAAAAACGCATGTCTAAAGTGCCTTGCGTTTTTGGCATGGGTTTTTGCACTTATGTGATTAGCTGACATCAAAAACGCATGCAAAAACGCATGATACATTAGTACCATTTAGTACCCTCCAAAAACGCATGTGTTTTCCATAGGGGCCCATGTTAAAAAAACGCATGCGTTTTCTAAAAAACGCATGCGTTTTTAAAACAGCACCAAAAAATAGTGCATGCACTATTTTTGGGTGCTGATTTAAAAACGCATGCAAAAACGCAGGGTGCCATCACACACCTTAAAAAGCGCATGCTGAAAAGAAAAAACACATGCAGAAACGCATGCTTTTTTTAAAGGCACTGAAAAAACTCATGCCAAGTGTGACCCCAGCCTAAGTCAGGGTTAGCCCGGCCCATGGTGCAATAGATCAATACTCGCTAGTGGTACAAAAGGAGCATGACTGAGAGGAAAAGGAGATGTGGCTTGGAATGCCACACTATGTCCCAAATTTGTGAAAAACATTGCGTACACATTATTAATGCAAAGGCAGCCAAGCAATTGCTTTTGTAAAGTTAGATCAGACAAGATAAATATGTATCAAACGTATCAAAAGCATGAGAAACTATGCTCTGTCTTTTTGGGATGTACTTACATAGTGGTGAGCAGCCTTTCTGATGTAAAAGTATGGGCATTACTATATAGGCTGTAAGCCATTCAATCTGCCCTACACTTGATTGTAGGATTGGCACCTTTTCCTAGGTGCCTTTATAATACTTGTAGTAGGCAACCACCTACTCCATAAATGGTAGGTGTGTGAGCAGTTGTTTTACCAGTGGACACCTGTATTGCTTGTGTGGCACCCCTGGGGTCTGGTTGCCACAGAATTAAACTTGGAAGCAAGGAATGGTACCCACCTCAGGCGAAACACACGCACAACACCTTCCCAACTCCAGGCCAGAAGGGGGAGCTCTACACCCGAGTTCAGGGCAGGTCCCCTATAAATTCTTGTCTGAGGGTGGGTCAGGCAGTTCAGTTCCCAGGAGGACTGTAGAAAATATCCTATGGTCAGGAGCCATGCAAGGCCTGTCCGAGGAAACTGACTAGCCAGTGTGAGGGACCCAAGGTGAGGGTCTGGGGAAGTGGAGGAGAAGGTGTAGAGAGTGGAGCAGTGCCAGCTCTCCCCAGCACCCCTTTTAACTGCTCGCCTGATGAGGGGTTCACGGACCGGATCACGCCACTGTGATATCCCGCAGCAACACATGATGACGAGAGGGCCCGGTGTCGAGTAGCCCACGGTCCCCACCAGGGATGAATCATATTCTGGTGTCACGAACAGGATCTACAGACCCGCTAAAACCGGGTCATGTGTGACTGTATTGAACTGTGAACAATCACCATTTTTCTTTTTTCTGCGCCGTGCAGAGGGCGGGAAAGTGAGGGCATTGGCCACAGAATGGGCACGAGCACAGACCAAGTATCCACGCTCTGACATCAGCCCAAGCAACACCAGAAGCCTTGCGCCGGAAGGCCTTTGTAGAAAGGCCCCACCAAAAATGAGAGACTTGTACCGGCCGAAAGCTGAGGGAGTGCTGCAGTTGACCAAGGGGGAGAACAGTGTCTGCCCCAGTCGAGGAGGCACCTGTGGGGGAGTGACCCGCAGTACCCGGCAATGCCACAGCTGGGGAAGAGGCCGCGGCTCCTCCGCCTGCCGCCATCCTGCCATTCACTATGCCGTACCTCCCAGATGTGACGTGGCTCCCACAGTACTCAGGAGAGCCCGACACACTTAGTGACTTCCGCAAGCAGTTGAAAAGTGTGCTCGGAGTATACCCTCTAATGGAAGAGCAGCGCGTAACTATGTTAATGGGACAGCTGACTGGTGAGGCCCGGCGTGAGGCGAAGGCCTGGTCCACGACCGACAAAAAGACTGTGAAACAAATTTCCGCTAAAGTAAAAGAGGTCTTCGAGATGCGGATGGCCACATGAGCTAAAGTTTTGGTTCTTCAGGTGTAAGCAAGGGGTGCAAGACAGTGTACGCAGCTATGCTTTGACTTTGCAAGGGGCGCTAAGGGCCATGAAGTGAGCCGACCCTGAGAGTGTGCCAAACGAGAACAAACTGTTAACCAACCAATTTATTGAGGGCGTGCGGGACCTGACCAATAAGGTCCAGCTGTGAGCCCTGGCCATGAAGCACCCAGGAATAAACTTTACAGACTTTAAGGATCGGGCACTACAACTGTTGAGAGATACTACCATCAGCATCCCTGAGCCCTCACAGCGGATGGCCTTAACCTACCATCCAGAGGCAGCGCTTGCTCCCTTAACCTCCATGGAGGCCAGTGCACAGACTTTAGAGCCCCTCACTCCTGAGGTTCTGCGCCTCCAGTTGCAACAGCTGATCCAAGGGATGGCCGACCTGGCCAAAGCTGTGAAATACCTCCAATGAGCGAGATCGCCAGGGGGAATCAGCCTAGCCTCCAGCCCAGATGATGTCCCGTGGATGCGCCAGAGGAGGAATCCCACTAGGAGACGACCCACTGACCTCTACGATGCTGCAGGACAACCCATCTGTCGCCATGGGAACAAGGCAGGACACATCGCCAGATCCTGTCCTTTAAACGAGAATTCACTGGGGCAGAGGGCTAACCCCAGGAATAGCTCCGCCTGGCCCACTGAGCTGGTGCCACAGGTAAGTGGGGGGGACGACTGGTCCTACCTATCGTGCTGGACAGGATCCCCATGAATGCTCTACTGGACACCAGGTCTCACGTGACATCGATACCCTATATCCTTTATAAGCACTCTTGGGCGGACTCTGATATTGCTTACCGCCTAGATGACAGTTTCACCATATTTGCAAGCAATGGGCAGTCCGTGCCACAGGTGGGATTCAAAGAAGTGACTATTAAAATAGGGCAGGTGAGCTGCATGAACAGGGCATGGTGATAGTAGATGTTGATCAATGGGCAAATACGCCAATGGTGACACTGTGTACAAATGTGATTGAAAAATGTTTGGCCAAGCTTATTGTTAATACAACAGGTTGCCGAGACCACCAATTCCGGGCAGCAGAGGACCCTGCAGAGAGAGATATGGGCCCTGATGCAGAGACAGCAGGGTGAGCTGTCTGGAGGCAAAGTCGGCAGCATACGAGTAAGTGACCCGATCCCCATTGTAATTCCTCCGCGGAGTGAAATGTTGATTTCGTACAGGACGGCCATAGGCCTCAGAGGTCAGGATTACCAGGCGCTGATAGAGCCCCTGTATTCAGATAGTAGACC
Organism: Allobates femoralis; assembly: GCA_033576535.1. Classification (NCBI taxonomy): domain Eukaryota; kingdom Metazoa; phylum Chordata; class Amphibia; order Anura; family Aromobatidae; genus Allobates; species Allobates femoralis. The sequence continues at coordinate 753,713,778 of JARQOC010000003.1, read as the reverse complement.
GACCACCCACACCAGAGGTGTAGTTGATGTCCGCAGGGGAAGGGTACCCATACACATTCTAAATTGCAAGGAGGAGAAGGCCAAACTGCCACAGTATGCTACCATTGCCAAGCTGTACACGGTTAGTAACAACGCCATCAAAGCTGCAGACTCTCCAGACCAGGCAGAAGACAATGGCCCTGAGGGGCAGCTGGAAGACTTGTGCCAGAAGCTACATGTGGGCATCAGCTCCATCCCCTCTCATCAGAAGCGTGGAGTGTATCGGGAAGTCAGAGCGTACGAGCAGATCTTCAGCAAATACCCACTAGACTTTGGGCATGCAAAAGGAGTGCAGCACTGTATACCAACAGGAAACCATCCACCCATCAAGGAGAGGTACAGGCCTATACTACTAGCCCACTACCAATGTGCCAAGAAGATGCTACAGGAGATGATGGAGGCTGGGTTGATCACAGATAGTTGTAGCCTTTGGGCAGCTCCACTAGTCCTGGTAAAGAAGAAAGACAGTACCACCTGAAGCATCTAGCAGACGTCTTCAAGGTGCTATCCAAGTTTGGCATGAAGGTAAAGCCATCCAGGTGCCACCTCCTCAAACCAAAGGTGCAGTACCTGGGCCATGTGGTGATTGCGGAAGGCGTGACACCAGACCCCGACAAGGTCACTGCCATCCAGACCTGGCCGAGACCCAACACGCTCAAAGAAGTATGGCAGTTCCTGGGACTTTGTAGGTTATAACTGGAGGTTCATCAAGATTTTTACAAGATGGATGCAGCACTGCAAAACCTCCTAGTAGGCCAGGCCAAGAATGCCAGGGTCACGAACGCCTTAGTGAAATGGGAGGACCGAGAAAAAGATTTCTTCCAGCAGCTGGAGAAAGCCCTGATGGGAGAAGAGATCCTTGTCTACCCTGATTATAGCCAGCCGTTTGTATTGTACACTAATGCTAGCAATATGGGAGTGGGAGACATGTTGTCCCAAGTGCAGAGAGACAAAGAAAGAGTGAATGCCTATGCCAGCAGGAAGCTTAGGTCTATGGAGATGAACCCCGACAAATACAGCACCTTCAAGTTTAAGTTCCTAGCCGTAGTGTGGGCCATGACATAACGATTCAAGCACTGTTTGGCAGCTGCAAAATTCACCATCTGCACAGATAACAACCCCTTGACCCACCTAGAGACTGCTAAGTTAGGTGCGCTGGAGCAGCACTGGATGGCCCGGCTCTCTAACTATAACTTTACCATCAAGTACCAGGCAGGGCACAAGAATGCCAATGACGACGCCCCACCCAGGATGCCCTATCTGCCACACAGAGGGGAAGACCTGGAAGAACTGGAGGAAGTGGAGTTACCAGCCTTCCACCATAAACATGTGTCCCAGTGTTCCCATGAAGTGAGACACAAATGATCAGGGGGACAAGGAGTCACCGTCGACCCGTTGCCCCACCACAACTGGGCAGAGACACAGGACAGTTACCCCGCTATCAGCTTGGTCAAAGAGCTATTGCAGAAGATTGACACACGCTTAAAACCGGATGCCCCGGCAGAGACACAGAAACTATGGAAGGAGAGAGGCAGACTCTTCATTTATGCCGGTAAACTGTGTAGGTGGCACACCAACCCTAGGACCCACAAGCTAGTGTGGCGGATTGTAGTTCCTGAAGAGAGATGCCTATATATATGGTCGTGGAAGCCTACCATGTCGGAGCCGGACACTTCGGGTGGAAGAAGCTGGAGGTATTACTACGTGGTAGGTTCTACTGGGTCGGTATGAGGGCAACCATTGAATCGTGGTGCAGGAGCTGCAGCCCCTGCAGCCTCTGCAGGAAAGACCGTGACAACCAGCGGGCCCCGTTGCAACCTATTTTCACCAAACAGCCCCTGGAGCAAGTGGCTTTGGACCATGTGAAGTTGACCCCAAGCCGGTCTGGCCTACGTCTATACCCTCATGATAGTGGACCACTACTCCTGATTCCTGGTGGTGGTGAAAGACCTGACAGTGAAGACTGCAGCACGTGCCTTCCAGACACACTTCTGTAGACCCCATGGCTACTCAGACTGGGTACTGACAGTCCAAGGCCCGACCTTTGAGGCCAAAGTGTTCCAAGAATTATGCAGCCTGTACGGGTGCAAAAACATCAGAACCACACCATACCCTCCCAGTCAAATGTCTTGTATGAATAAATGAATCAAGAATCAAGTAGTGATGGAGTTGCTGAAAACACTTCCACTAGAAGAAAGGAACATGTGGCCAAAGAAACTGCCAGATCTAGTGGACCTGTCCAACAACATCCCAATGAATTCCACCAACTTCAGTCCCGCCTACTGTGAGAAGCCAGGCCTGGAAAATTGCCTATTGACCTAGAAATGGGGGTACTGACTCCTGAAAACAACCTCCCAGAAACAGACTACGATGCCAAGCACCAACAGAGGTATCACCAGGTGAAAGAATGCGTTGAGAGAAACCTGACTCAGGCTACAGAGAAGCAGGAGAGGACATACAGCCACAATGTACCAGCAGACCCCCTGGTACCAGGAGAACAGGTCTTAAAGAGAAAATGACGGGTTCACAAATTGGATGACCAGTGGGAGGCAGAGCCATACACTGTGATGCCTTCTCACTTTGATCCACAGAAAGTATGCTTGAGCAGCAAAGACAGGGGAGAAACCTCAGCCATCATCTCCAGAGATCACCTGAAAAGATGCCCTGAGCAGCTGAAAACCCAAGTAAAGTCCCTGATAATACCTACACCCAAACCAGCAAAGGAAGAGATGGTCCGCACTGTACTAGGAGATTTCCCCAAAACGTGGACCAAGATCAATGGAGCTATTGTGGTCCCCATACTGATCTTTCCTCTGCCCACAACACAACCACCTACAAGAACTCTAAGGGATGATGAACTGGAGCCAGAGAATCAGCCCCTTGCTATTGGAGTGCCTGTCAGTCCCATGGTGAGTCAGAGTCAACTTGCTGCCATTCCAGAACCACCGGCATCAGTAAGTAGTGCACACACTCCACTAGTAGCAGACACTACAGATTCAGATAACTAGACAGGAACATCAGTGCTGCGTAGGTCCACATGTAGTAGTATAAACATACTGCGTAGGTCTACACATAGTAATCTAAGCCAGACTCCAGACCATTACAGGGATAATTAGTCAGGAATTGTGATAAGACTTGCAATGTAAATATGTTTGTTTTCTTTCATGCATCCTGCACCGCTAAGCGTACTGTGCCTACAGAGACTTTACTGTATGAACTTTTGAGCTTTCTTGGACTTTTTTATTAAATTTAAACATGGAGCATTAGCCACGGGACTGGTTGTGGCAAAGACTTCTTGTAAATGTAATTATTCATCAGCCAATGGTGGAAGGACTACTCACCGAAGTGACTGCTTTTCTTCAGTTTTTCTAGTTTTTTTGTAAATTTTTCCTTTTTAAGATTCTGTTCATTAATTACAGTATTGTAATTGTTATGTTTTTATATGTACAAAACGTGTTTCCTCACTCCAGGAGTACTGAATTTAACTAAGAGGGTGTGTGGTGCCCCCGGAGTCCGGTTTCCACAGTATTAAGCTTGGAAGCAAGGAAAAGTACCCACCTCAGGTGAAACACACGCACAACACTTTCCCAATTTCATACCAGAAGGGGGAGCTCTACACCCGAGTTCAGGGTAGGTCCCCTATAAATTCTTGTCTGGGGGCGGGGTCAGGCAGTTCAGTTCCTATGAGGACTGTAGATGACATCCTAATGTCGGTAGCCATGCTAGGCCCGTCCGAGGAAACTGACTAGCCAGCTTGAGGGAGCCAAGGTGAGGGTCTGAGGGAAGTGGAGGAGTAGGTGTGGGGAGTGCAGCAGTGCCAGCTCGCCCCAGCACCGGGCGCAGGACGGACATCGGAGTCCGAGGTCACAAGAGACTTTATGCCAGCATCCAAGACAGGAGGGCGGGTAATTACAAGTTGCTCAACCATCACAAGGCCAGGAGACACAACCACATCCCAGAGCTCAGAGAGACGCAGTGAGAGGAGAGAATGTAAATAGAGCTCAAGCCGCCTGTCACATGGCCAGGACAGACAAGAGAGGAGAGGGTCACAGCACATCTTCAAGCATCCAGGCCCCACAGGGAGTAGCGCACCAGGGAGGCCTCAGAACTTGCCAAATGTAGAAAAACTGAACTTGCTTCCAGGCTCCATAGACTTCACGGTTGCCCTGGGGACCTGCTCTTCCTGAGGAGAGCTGAACAATCCTCCCTGCTACTCCCATCATCCACAGAGGTCCCGACTGCAGCAGCGCCTACACCGGCCGCATTCCACGGGTGGCGTCACAACACTTTTATTTTATTTTTCTTCATTTTTCCAAATCCCCCTTTTAACTGCTTGCCCAATGAGGGGTTGACGGACCGAGTCACACCACCGTGACATCCCACAGCCTCAGATGGCAATAAGAGGGCCCAGTTTCGAGTATCCCACGGTCCCCACCAGAGGCGAGTCACGTGCGTCTTTATCACCTGCTGCACCCAACTGAGCATTAATATTGTTTTCTCGATGTTGGTAAACATGTCTGCTTTTTTATGTTTTTTTTTTTTTTTTGCTAAACATTTGGTACACGTTAGGGTGCTTCCACACTGGCGGCACTTGCGGCACACTTGCGGCAAGTCCCATGCATTGTCTAAGGGGCTTGCGGTAAGTGTGCGGCAGACGCGGAAACGGTTTCGGCAGTTGCGCCAGATGGAGCCGCAAAAAAAGACGCCTCTGACCGTGGCAGATGCATTTTTTTGTCCGGATCCTCTGGATCCGGGCAAAACTACTGGTGTAGGAGCACCCTTAGTAATGTAAAGTTGGCCAAGTAATAGCTGTTGTAAAGTTACACCAGACAGGTTAAAGATGCACCAAATTTATCAAAAGCAAGTCCCACCAGTGGCAATCATGGGCTGATTTCCAAGGGAAAATGAGCAAACAGGCAAGGAAATTGGTCCAGCTTCTGCCAGAGGATCAGGAGACAGGATTAATATTAAAACATGTTTCCTTTATATTCATTTTTCCTTTTTCTTTTGTGCTTATTATTCTGCAGGATTAAAGCATATCATAGAATTGGTTGCTACTTGTGCATTTCAATGAATTAGAATACCATCAAAAAGTTAATTTATTACAGTAAGTCAATAAATAAAGTTAAACTCATATAGAGTGATTACAAACAAATTGATCTATTTCAAGTGTTTATTTATGTTAATGTTGATGATTATGCCTTACTGCCAATGAAAACCCAAATGTTAATTATCTCAGAAAATTATAGTAGGGAGGATGAAAAGTCTGAGAGATAAAATATGACCTAAATAGGTATCCGAGACTTCACCTTGTGTGGTTATGAGAGTCACAACCACTATAGAAGCATATCACGGCTGCTGCAGTCCCCAGCGTGGTGCATATAGAGTAGGGAGAATGAAAGGTTATTCCACAAGACATCAAAGGGGAATATAATATTGATTTATTAGTCAACATTTCTGGGCTCCCTGGCCCCTTCCTCAGGACAAATCAATATCATATTGCCATGTTTCAGGATGTTTCAGGAAGCCATGAAATGTGTTGACTAATAAATCAATATTATATTCACCCTTTAATCCTCCATCTTCCCTACTTTAATTTTCTGAGATAATGACCTTTTTCATTGGCTGTAAGCCATAATCATCAACATTAACATAAATAAACACTTAAAATAGATCACTCTGTTTGTAATGACTATATAATATACGGTATATGTGTTTCACTTTTACAATTGAATTACTAAAAAAAAATAACTTTTTGATTAGATTCTAATTCATTGAGATGCACCTGTATCTATAATATAAAAGTCGAAGGCCACTTCCGGAAAACCCGAAGGGTACTTCCGTGATGGCCTCCGGACCTATGCTGCTGACGTCACCAGTGTGGGCTAGCCGGCCAGCGCCTGGCTACAGGAAACGACGGAGGAACGTTTCGCTTTCGGAAGTTCCGCCCGCTCCTGCACCTCCCGCGGCTCCTGCCCCCCTGCTGCTCCTGCCCCCCCGCGGGTCGTCTTGATCCCCCGCGGCTCCTGCGGCCCCCCTGCAGCTGCTCCTGCCCCCCCGCGGCTCCTGCGGGCCCCCCCGCCGCGGCTCCTGCCCCCCCGCGGCTCCTGCCACCCGCGGCTCCTGCGGGCCCCCCTGCAGCTGTTCCTGCCCCCCCGCAGCTCCTGCTGGACCCCCCCCCCGCCGCGGCTCCTGCGGGCCCCCTGCGGGTCATCCTGCTCCCCCAGCCGCGGCTCCTGCGGGCCTCCCGCCGCTGCTCCTGCCCCCCCGCGGCTCCGGCGGGCCCCCCTGCCGCGGCTCCTGGCCCCCCGTGGCTCCTGCCCCCCCGCGGCACCTGCGGCCACCCCCTGCTTGCTTCTACTTAAAAAAAAAAAAAAACCTCAGAGAGGATACTCACCCGTCCGCCGGCGCCCTTCATCTACGTCCTCTAGTTCCATGGCTTAAGGACCTCTGGTTGCCTGGGAAACCGATCACCTGATTGCTTTCCCAGGCAACCACAGTTCCTGCAAGCTGGCACACGGGTGAGTATCCTCTCATACATCCTGCCCCTCCCCCTGCCACCACCATCCTGCCCCCTCACACCAGCTCCATCCTGCCCCTGACCACTCTGCCCACGCCGCTGCACTCACCACTCTGCCCACGCCACTGCGCTGACCACTCTGCCCACGCCACTGCGCTGACCACTCTGCCCACGTCGCTGCGCTGACCACTCTGCCCACATCGCTGCGCTGACCACTCTGCCCACGCCGCTGCACTGACCACTCTGCCCACGCCGCTGCGCTGACCACTCTGCCCACGCCGCTGCGCTGACCACTCTGCCCACGCGCTCACTGCTGACCACTGAGCCACCCCGCTCTCTGCTAACCACTAAGCCACCCCGCTCACTGCTAACCACTGAGCCACCGCGCTCACTGCTAACCACTTAGCCACCGCACTTACTGCTAACCACTGAGCCACCGCACTCACTGCTAACCACTGAGCCAGCGCGCTCACTGCTAACCACTGAGCCACCGCACTCACTGCTAACCACTGAGCCACCGCGCTCACTGCTAACCACTGAGCCACCTTCCTCACTGCTAACCACTAAGCCACCCCGCTCACTGCTAACCACTGAGCCACCGCGCTCACTGCTAACCACTTAGCCACCGCACTTACTGCTAACCACTGAGCCACCGCACTCACTGCTAACCACTGAGCCAGCGTGCTCACTGCTAACCACTGAGCCACCGCACTCACTGCTAACCACTGAGCCACCCCACTCACTGCTAACCACTGAGCCACCGCGCTCACTGCTAACCACTAAGCCTCCGCCCTCACTGCTAACCCCTGAGCCACCTGTATACACACAATTAATTTCACCGCACTCCCCTAACTATTACTAAATAAACTATATATGGATTCTAGACTACCCGATTCTTTAGAATCGGGCCACCATCTAGTACTATATATATATAGATATACTACAATTATTTTTCAATTTTTTTTATTTATTCTTTTTAGGTTTTATTTTTTCTCTTCATCTTTCTTTTATTGTTTATCCTTATCAAACTGTATACAGTGGGAAAAAAAGTATTTAGTCAGCCATCAATTGTGCAAGTTTTCCCACTTAAAAGAGGAGAGAGGCCTGTAATTGACATCATAGTTAGACCTCAACTATGAGAGACAAAATGAGAAAACAAATCCTGAAAATCACATTGTCTGATTTGGAAAGAAATGTTTTTTTCAATTTTGGTGGAAAATAAGTATTTTTTCAAAACAAAAGTGCATCTCAATACTTTGCTATATACAGTATCCTTTATTGGCTATGACAGAGGTCAAACGTTTTCTGTAAGTCTTCACAAGGTTGGCACACACTGTTGCTGGTATGTTGGCCCATTCCTCCATGCAGATCTCCTCTAGAGCAGTGATGTGTTGGGGCTGTCGCTGGATATCACGGACTTTCAACTCCCTCCAAAGGTTTTCTATAGGGTTTAGATCTGGAGACTGGCTAGGCCACTCCAGGACCGTGAAATGCTTGTGTGGAGCCCAATGGGACGGGGTACTCGGTACCGGACTGGGGTACTGCTGGGGATATCACGGCGGTCTTGGTCCGGACCATTTCCCAGGTTCCGCAGGTAAAAGGGGATATATACAGGGGATTGTTGTCGTCGTGACGCCACCCACGGGCTGTGGTCAGTAGAGAGACCACCGCTGCAGCGCAGCTCTGCCAGAAGGATGGAAGGGTGGGTGGGCTGCAGCTGGATGGATGAGCCTGCCGCAGGTCGGGCTGCTCCTGGCAGGGTGAAAGGTGTGTAATGCACAGTTCAGTATACCTGGAATCAGACATGGAAACTGAAGCAGGGTTAACCAGGTTTACTCTCAAGTTCTTCCAAGTTACACAGTTCACTGTACAGTTTAGTTCTTAACAGCTTTACACAGTTAACTCCGGTAACACTTAACCCTCTGCAGCCAGGCTGTCGCTCTGAGACCCCTCACTCCTTCTATATGTCCTTTCAGGCTGTTCTCTCCCTCTCTCTGTTCCTTCTGCGGATTGTATGGTGGCAGCTCTGTCCTTTGTATGCAGCTTCCCCCTGTGTGTATGGGCGGTAAGCCGGGTCCTCCTGGTTGCTGTTGTGCCTCCAACCCTGTAATGGGAACACGGACCTGGAATCTGCGTTCCCCGTCGGTTTGTCTTGGGAGCCGGAGTATGACTTCAGTCCCCCTCAGAGCCAACACTCTGGTATTAAAAAACAAAAACAGGGGCGCAAATGAGAAGCACCTGAGACACTAAATCGGTCAGTGGTGGGTAGCAGTATCGCTCACCTTGGTGTCTTGTGCGCCTTCGCACAACACCAGTTATCGCTCAGGACTTTAGACTTCCAGATCCCGCCAGGCACCGTCGCCGTTGCTCCAGCGATCCTTTCAGGAAGTCGACCTCATGTGATCCAGGACCCGGAAACCCGTCACCGCCGGTTCCCTGTAAACGGTTCCAGTCGCCCAACAACCACAGGTCCTTTTGCTCCAGTGAATCGCTCTGGGGTTAAAAGTTAATCTTCCTTCCCACAGCAGCTCCTGCCAGCCTCCCAATAGACACTCTGGTATTAGCCTAGCCTGCAGTAACCCTGTTTCCCAAGGCTTACCAGGCTCCTTCTAACCCATGTGATTTCCAGTTACAATCAGGGAAAACTACTCCACCGGTAGTTTGTCGGTGCTGCCGTGTTCCTCGGACCTGGTGATACCGGTCCGGTCTCTGTTCTCTCACTCCCCTGGGATGTCGGCTATGGAGCTTTCTCTCCATGGATCTGTGTCACTGTGGATTCTGCATCTCCAGGGAGCCCAATCCCTCCGGGATGTGTCACTTTCTGTCTGTTGTTCTTTGCTGCTCGGCTCACTCTGGCCTACTAACTTCTTCCTCCTCTTTTCCTCTTTTTGTACTATCTGTCACCTGACCTACATTCCCACCCACTTCTCTCTGAACCCTACCACCCCTTGCCCGCCTAGAGTCCCGGTCTCCGGGTTGGGTGCTGTGCTCCTGTGGGTGTGTGTGCTGTGAGGGTGTTTGGTGCCTAAACTGTGTACCTTCTACCTGGCTACAGTTCCCTATATGGTCACCCTGGTCGCAGGGGCGCCACACTTGTTACAAAGCCACTCCTTCCTTGCCCTCGTGGTGTGCTTGGGATCATTTTCATGCTGGAAGACCTAGCCATGTTTCATTTTCAATGCCCTTGCTGATGGAAGGAGGTTTGCACTCAAAATCTCACGATACATGGCCCCATTCATTCTTTAATGTAAACATATGAGTCGTCCTTGTCCCTTGGCAGAGAAACAGCCCCAAAGCATGATGTTGCCACCCCCATGCTTCATAGTAGGTAGGTCATGGTGTTATTTGGAGGTAAATCAGTATTCTTTCTCTTTCGAACATGATGAGTTGTGTTTCTACCAAACAGTTCTACTTTGGTTTCATCTGACCATATGACATTCTCCCAATACTCTTCTGGATCATCCAAATGCTCCCTTGCAAAGTTCAGACGAGCCCGGACATAAAATGGCTTAAGCAGGGAGACACGTCTGGCACTGCAGAATCTGAGTCCCTGGCAGCACAGTGTATTCTGATGTTAGCCTGTGTTACGTTGGTCCCAGTTCTCTGCTGGTCATTCATATGCATTGGGTGCAATTTTGTGCCCTCTGCTAGTATGGATAGTATGAATGACTGCTCTATTTTTTTTCTGTTAAATTGCTGTGAATAGCTTTACCCATTATTTGACACTCTGAGTGAGTGGCTTTGCATTGGGCAATGTTTTCTCAGTAAATATTTATCCGGTGTTTCTATAATGCTTTACACCAACATTACATGACCTCCTTGGTTCATGCTGCTTCTTGTAACCAGTCAGCTTCAATCATGGTGAGATAAATGCTGGTGTCACTAATGGCACATCTACCAACATCTAGCGCAATTCTTGATGCAAGTGTTCTATATTGAGACTCTTCAATATTGTGAATTGTATACTATAGACTATGTACAAAAGGACATATACTCATTTCTGATAATCGGCAAGTTAACATGAAATGTGTCGAGCCCCAGCCCTGGGGTACTCGGGTATCAGGCTCGGTGGGTGTTTTCACGGGAATGTCACGGGTAGCAGCGCCTGAACCCGTGGCCTGGGTGACACTTCAATAAGGGGTTATGTACAGGGGATAAAAGTTATTGTCACGTGACGCCACCTGTAGTACCTGGTGATGGGTCACCAGTGCCGCCACAGTCCTCTGGAGGGCGATGGTATCGCGGCAAGAATGGCAGAGCTCCCTACAGGTGGAGCTGGTCCTCTGAGGCAGCGTTGCTGTAAGCAAAAAGATGGATTTTGGTTCCCCCTTTCTCTCTAGGGCCCAGACTCTCGCATCAGGCACCCTCTCTCAGGATCCCCTCAGGATCCTCTCTCATCATCCCTCCGGATCAGAGTAGAATTGTCCGGTTTAACCTTCTGCCTTGCTCCACATTCCTCCTCGACTCCTCTCCAACTCCCTTCTCCTTACTCACTGACTACTCTTTGACTCCCTCTAGAGGTGAATATATCTCCTTCCCAGGAGTAACCTCCCACTCCTATTCTAATGTGGGAGTGCAGGAATGGGTCCCACCCACCAGCCTAGGGCCCACCTGCAGCTGGGGAAAATTACACTGCTTTTACGAGTGTAATACCCCACTGTGACGCCTAACCATGTGGGGCGCCACAAATGCACATAGGGCTACATGGAAACTTTGATTTCCCTCCGTTTTGGTTGGTTACATGTATTTCATTATGCTTTATTTACTTTTCACATTTCATCTCAATGCATTTCTTTGCAGTCAATGACAACAGACATTACTCTACAGGCTTTGTTTTCTAGCATATTGATTCTTTTATATTCTTGATATTTTTTGCTGACTTACTGCGCTTACACTTTATTAGAGACATTATGTCATTTACTGGTGTTATTCATTGTTAATAATTGCACTTTCTTGTAATATTTGTACACACATTATATACTCATTTGCATAGTACCATCTCCAGGGGTTTCCACTTTCCTGCCCTTTTTCTTTTTCCTTTTTGTTTTGTAACATTGCACGTATTCTTTGTATTGCACTTTGTCATATTTCTATTATTTTTTTCAATAATGATTTTGGTATTATCCTATGGTCGTAGTCATGCTTTCTTGTGAGGTCATAAAAAATCTGCCATGTGAAACTAAATTGGAAACATTTTTTGGGGCAAATTTACTTGAATCAAATCAGACATTGATCGAACTCATCAAGAGATTTTAATAAAATTTGATACCAATTCAATACACATTACCGTATATACTCGTGTATAAGCCGAGTTTTTCAGCCCAAAATTTGGGCTGAAAAGTCTCCCCCTCGGCTTATACACGGGTCTATACGGGGGCCCATGGTGTGGTGGCTGTGGTGGGGGCTGTGGAGGCTGCAGGAGGCGGGGGGGGGGCTGCTGTATGAGCGGCCTTGTCACGTGAGGCCGCTCATTAAATATGCACTGCTTCCCCCTGTCAATCAGTGGCAGGGGGAAGCAGTGCATATAGCCCCCAAATGCTGGCACTCGCCCCCCCTTGTAAGGGCCCCCCCCCGCTGGTTCTCTTACCATCCCGGTCTTCAGATCAGCGCTGCTCCTCGGTGCTCCGCGGTGCTCCGTCCGTCCTGCTGCATCCGGGATTCCCGGCCGTCGCAGGCATGTGACGTCATCGCGCGACGGCCGGGGATCCCGGATGTAGCAGGACGGACGGAGCACCGAGGAGCAGCGCTGATCAGAAGACCGGGATGGTAAGAGAAGCGGGGGGGGCCCTTGCAAGGGGGGGGCGAGTGCCAGCATTTGGGGGCTGCTGGGGACCCCCAGGGGGCTGCTGGGTACCCCCAGGGGGCTGCTGGGGACCCCCTGGGGGCTGCTGGGTACCCCCAGGGGGCTGCTGTGTACCCCCAGGGGGCTGCTGGGTACCCCCTGGGTGCCTGCTGTATACCACTGGGGCTGCTGTATACTACCACTGGGGCTGCTGGGGCTGCTATATACTACCACTGGGGCTGCTGTATACTACCACTGGGGCTGCTGTATACTACCACTGGGGCTGCTGTATACTACCACTGGGGCTGCTGTATACTACCACTGGGGCTGCTGTATACTACCACTGGGGCTGCTGTATACTACCACTGGGGCTGCTGTATACTACCACTGGGCTGCTGGCTGCTATACTACCACTGGGGCTGCTGTATACTACCACTGGGGCTGCTGTATACTACCACTGGGGCTGCTATATACTACCACTGGGGCTGCTGTATACTACCACTGGGGCTGCTATATACTACCACTGTGGCTGCTGTATACTACCACTGGGCTGCTGTATACTACCACTGGGGCTGCTGTATACTACCACTGGGGCTGCTGTATACTACCACTGGGTGCTGTATATACCACTGGTGCTATATACTACCACTGGGGCTGCTGTGTACTACCACTGGGGTTGCTATATACTACCACTGGGGCTGCTGTATACTACCACTGGGGCTGCTGTATACTACCACTGGGGTTGCTATATACTACCACTGGGGCTGCTGTGTACTACCACTGGGGTTGCTATATACTACCACTGGGCCTGCTGTATACTACCACTGGGGAGGCCTGTATACCACTGGGGGGGACCTGTATACCACACTGCTGGGGGCTGTATACCTGTGCTGGGGTCCACCCTCGGCTTATACACGGGTCAATAGGTTTTTCCAGATTTTTGGGGCAAAAGTAGGAGGGTCGGCTTATACACGGGTCGGCTTATACACGAGTATATACGGTAAATTGATTTGGTCAGCTATAATAGATAGGTAGATAAATCAATATGGTGAGCAAGCAGACATTGGCCAATGTATGTACTAAGACCCCAAGAAAATAAAAATTAAGAGTAATGAGTTTTTTGAAAAAACGTAAGTTTTTACATTTTGTTTCTCATTTTTTGCTTGTTAGCATATGTACGATATTGGTAGTAGCTTTGTGCTGCAGAGACATTTTTTTCTTTGTATTTGACCCAGCGTCACTGCTAGCACCAGTTCACATTGTGTCTTGAGTGCTGTGCAGTTTTTTTTTTTTGCTTTGTGTATAAGACATGGAGTTGCTGGCTCCATGACTGCACTTAGCACCCTCAGCACCCACAGGTGGACTGAGGTTCAGATGGTGTCTACCCACCTAACAGTGGGACAGGGAGAAAAAGGAGGACAGGGATGTCAGCATAGGACTCATCAGACCTGGGGGCACCGTGACGTGATTGGTGAGCAAGCAGACATTGGCCAATGTATGTACTAAGACCCCCAGAAAATAAAAATTAAGAATAATGAGTTTTTTGAAAAAACGTAAGTTTTTACATTTTTTTCTCATTTTTTGCTTGTTAGCATATGTACGATACTGGTAGTAGCTGTGTGCTGCAGAGACATTTTTTTCTTTGTATTTGACCCAGCGTCACTGCTAGCACCAGTTCACATTGTGTCTTGAGTGCTGTGCAGTTTTTTTTTTTGCTTTGTGTATAAGACATGGAGTTGCTGGCTCCATGACTGCACTTAGTACCCTCATCACCCACAGGTGGACTGAGGTTGAGATGGTGTCCACCCACCTAACAGTGGGACAGGGAGGAAAAGGAGGACAGGGATGTCAGCATAGGACTCATCAGACCTGGGGGCACCGTGACGTGGTTGGTGAGCAAGCAGACATTGGCCAATGTATGTACTAAGACCCCCAGAAAATAAAAATTAAGAATGAGTTTTTTGAAAAAACGTAAGTTTTTACATTTTTTTCTCATTTTTTGCTTGTTAGCATATGTACGATATTGGTAGTAGCTGTGTGCTGCAGAGACATTTTTTTCTTGGTAGATAAATCAATAGATGGTTATGTAAATGTGGAGTTTAATCGAAAATTTTCAGTTTCTTAACGCAACTAATTGCAATGTTTAAAATTTTACTCATCACAATTTTACACATAACGTATTCTTATACTATACAAAATTGTAGTGGATAATACTTTATTACTTTCTAGATCTTTTGGTATTCCAGCATATACCCCCAAGGAATTATTGTATTCATTCACCATTAATCATGCAATAAATATTGGTGTCATTTTTGCAAAACAGCAATGAGCCAACATTACACTCAACATGATTTATGACATTAGGAAATCTGTAAATCACTTGTGTTGCACTTATTTTTGCCTTAAGCTTAATATTCCTCACCTCCTATGAAATAGACTGGCTCAATATAAAAGGTATCTTTAATGCACTGAAGACATAACATATTGCCTTTAAATATTTAGACTGTGTATAATAAATGCACCATCAACCTTAGTCTGATTATGTAATAATGATTTTTTGTCTCTATTCAGCAGGGTGAGTCAGCATTTATGACTAGCAGCACTACTGCTGGAGAGTATGGACTAGAGACTGAAGACTGTACTTTTACTGTGAGTTACATGACTATTAAATAGGTTAGTTAATTGTTTAAAATTGTAGGTCCTCCTTTGTGTCGCCACACAGTAATAATTAACCACTTTGTATCTCTACACAGTAATAATGCTCTCATGGTGCCTCCACATGGTACCAGGATTGCCTCCAGGATTTTTAGGGCCCCAGCAAAATTTTTAGCCACCCTTAATACTCCTTCCAGGCTCCACCCCAGCTCTGCCTCCACACCGCGAACCTTGCACAGTCCGACTGCCCACTCTGGAAACACTCCACTTTTACACTCCCCAAAGTGGTCTGAGTAGTCCTCATGTGACCAATCATTGACATCTGATTTTCATGCTTAGAATCATGTGCTGCCTAGCTGTTATTCCTAATTCTCTCTATGTTTGGTGAAAAACAAAGAAGCAAGAAGAAAAGCTAGTTGTCACGTGACCATAGTTATGAAAATTGCACGAGTGGAGTGGCCATGTGAAGACTGCTGGAACCAGCAAGCAGAGCTGGATCCTGACAGTGACTCTATTATACAGTTAGGAATGGGCATGCTAGATTGCTGTGATCGGAGAGGTGGAAGAGAGTAAATTCTATCTTTTCCATTGCTTGTCTCTGCGTATATCGCACTGCACTTGGATGACATCCGAGTGCAGTGCAATGTTTCACTCACACCCATAGACTTGTGTGGGTGCAAGTGAGCCGTGCCGGTTACTATAGTCACCCAATGGGCATAAGAGTGGTGAGACCTATTTTTAACATATGGGAGATATGCAGACCAGTCTTAGCGCTCAGGAAATAGTATCACGCAAGGTTACAATCATCTATAAATTACAAGACAATTTGTAAAAAAAGTGAACTTTTTGCCCTGTCAATGAAAAAATTTGAGGCTTCGGTGAATTTTTTGAAGCTGAAGACATTTTTAAAGATTATTTTGACTATTACTTTCATGATTTTACATTACATTCTAGTGAATGCAGCTAATGTGTTCATTTTAGAATTATGGGCTTTAGACAGACATCTACATATGTCTATGTGCATGTACATGATGATAATGCTGCGGAATATGGTAACATTTATATAAGCAATGGATCATAAATAAAAAATAAAGAATGTATCACTTCTTATATGATTTCTTATGGTTTTAACAAGTCTGTAAAAATGATTACCTGTTTGTGATTTTTTTGGTAACCCATCTGGAATAAAAGAAGTCAAGTTGATATAATGTGACAGGGTGGTAGTCATAGATGAGGGCCTCCCTCTCCTCGCCCCAGTATGCTGCTACTTTCAACTGGTATGGGTGGGTGATGGTGTTACCTCTTTCAGCCGATATGTCTAGGCTGGTGGCCTTCTTCTTGTCTTCACCCATCCAAGATGTGGTACCTCTGAATTTAGTATCTTTTAAAGACAGTTTACAACATGGTGTTAAAACTTCATGCTCCTTAATTGTAAGTAACTTTAAACACAGGTTCATACAAAGCATTTCATTTCCAATTCTTGTTATAACAAAGACCAACTCTTCAGCATGGGTTTTAAGCTTTTTCTATCACTTGACCACCCAGGCTGACACAGAGTCAAAGGATAACTGCTAATACTGCATCCTACCAGGAGCTTGTTATACAGGTCCAGATATAACACTAAGATCATTCACTTCTGCGCTGCAGTGCTATAGGGGTGCTCATCGAGTGAATCCCTTTCTTCCAGTATCCCTCAGGCAGGCATCACTTTACACTCTAAAGTTCCCTTTCTATGCTGGCCAACACTGTCTTTGCACTGTTTACAATCTTGCTTGCAGGAGTTTCCTTGTCTATTGCCTCTTGAGAGTTAACCCTTTCTCTTTATCCTAGTCACTTGTACTTCTTCTACGCCTGCTGGCTTGTTTTGATTTTTCTCACACACTATCTTCTCAACAGAAACTCTATCTTCCTTTCCTAAATTCACTTCTTCCACCCCACTGTGAGCCGTCTCTGCAGTAAACCCTCTACTTTCCTTGAGATACTAGAAATCTGAACACTCACTCTCGAATATAGAGGAGTGGACAACAGGTGGAGACATCTTGTGGCCATTGGCAATACTGCAGGTGTACCAGGGAAATACCAGCTTTCAAAAACTTTATATTATAAAACACATAATATTTCACTAAACATAAAATGATATACTAAGCATCCTATATTTCTTCCTAAGCTACACATTTAATCACATCTGCCATTTTACATTAAAACCGTGGATGTCCTCAGGGGTACAACACCACATGTCATACTCTTAGGGCAGAGACACACTATGCGAGATGAATGCAAGATACTTGCATGAGTCTCACATGACTTTCCCAGAACGGCCCCTGCGTCTCTATACCGGAGCGCTTCAGCAGCTTGTATTTCTATGCAACTGATGCTCTCCCGACCAGAGAGATGGAAGCCAATCTGGGTGAGTAATGTGAGACTCATGCAAGTATCTTGCATGCATCTCACATAGTGTGTATCTGAAATGAAAAATCAACAGGCACCCCACTCACCATAGTTTTTCTCTTGCCATTTTTTCCATTCGTAGGATTGTCATAATGGAATGATTAAAAGAAAGATCTTTTATTAATCTATCTACCCTATGATATTATGACGTAAGCTTCTGTATCATGTTTTATATACATTTTCCTTACAATTTGCAATGTGAAAGCCTCATTTATGACTAGACATATGTATCCCTTACAAAATACACTGTAGTTACTGTATGAAAAATATTAATTAGCCTTACAGTAAAAATGAATGTGTCAACTTGTTTTACACATACAATAATCAGTTAGGTGCTAATAACACATCCTAGAGATAATAACATGACACACAAGGTTGATTACCCTTTGTATTGTTTTTTGCTGACTTTATAGTTATTGTTAATACATGTAAAAATCACCAATGATATCTGTCAGAACAATGTCAGTTGTACTTATTCCACTATCTATGAACTCCTCTTTCTACATTTGCCATTTTTTTATTTTTGCTTCATCATACTTTTGTCTTAAAAGGAATGTGTCACCACCGAAATGCATTTTAACTCCTTCACTCCTGGGCGATTTTCCTTTTTTATTTTTTTTTAGATTTTTCCTTCCCTTCTTCGAGGAGCCGTAACTTTTTTTTCACCAATATAGACGTACGAGGGCTTGTTTATTTGCGGGATGAGTTGTACTTTTGAATGAAATCATTCATTTTACCTTTTAGTGTAAAATGGTAAGTAAAAATGGTCATATCATCAGTAAAGGTATGAAAACAGCAACCCTGTGTGTGTGACTGTTTTTGCTGCTGCTCCACTATAACCCCGGAGGACTGTCCCGCAGCGCCGGTAACATTACCGAAACCATAGGTGGTGTTACGAAATACCTTTATTTTAACTTTACTGACTCTTTTCAGCAACCACCAGGGCCACGGGAACGGGCACAGGCCCTGTGATATCCCCCGTAAAACAATGACCGGGACCGGGTACCCCATGGCCCTGGGGTGGGTCAATAACTATAAAATTGGATGCAAATGTTGGGTCTTTGGTGCATCGATGGTATGGGCAATATTACACCCCATCATTTTGGATGTTTTGGATTTCTGATTGAAATCACTTGCTTCCAAGATTAAGTGATGCAACTGGCATGTGAGTGCATGCATACTGACACTTCCAGTTCATTGCCTTGCGCTCACTCTGGGGCCTTTACTTCCTTGGCTCCTCTCGTCTGATGCTACTAATTATTCTTTTACATGTAGGTGTAACAGTGTTGCAAGCATCATCTACAAAGGGGAGCCACAAAGGAGAACATACCTGGTTATTGAGTGTGTGCACTACCAGGAACAGGGCTTGTCACTGCACATTTTTGTTTCAATTCTGGTCATCATCATTTTGAGTTAGGTCAGGTCCACATCACGATGGGGCAAGGAAAAAGGAATGGGAAAGCTCACCCTCATGCCTCCAAGTGGATCTGGTCAGGTGCACGGCAGTGGCTGGAGTTCACAAATTTCCATAGAATAAATGAAAGGAGAAGCCAGCACCTGGTCCATATAGCCAACGAAATCTTCTTTATTTCTGAGTCCCATACACATAATTAAAAATCGCATCTGTATGGCAGGTGTTGCCAGACATGTTTCGGTTACAAAACCTTAGTCTTTGGCAGAAAAAACAGACTGACATACATGAATATATACATACATAATTGACAATACATGTGAATCTAATTGATATGTGGTTTATTTGGCCACCTGTACCATTTGCAAGGTGGA
The DNA here is from genome assembly GCA_033576535.1 of Allobates femoralis. Classification (NCBI taxonomy): domain Eukaryota; kingdom Metazoa; phylum Chordata; class Amphibia; order Anura; family Aromobatidae; genus Allobates; species Allobates femoralis. The sequence goes on along the minus strand of JARQOC010000003.1, from coordinate 753,694,549 downwards.
CTATGTGGGATGCACGAGCCATCCTCTAAGAAAAACGTTTTTACTAACATATTTTTGGCTCGGATCCTTGCTCAAACACTGGTAGATGTTTTTCGAGCTTATCCAAGCATTTCAGAAATAAAAAACATTTTGTTTGCTATATGGACCAGGTGCTGGCTTCTCCTTTCATTTATTCTATGATCAATATCAGCATTAACGCAGTGTAACGCTTGCGTTAACGCTGCCATAGACATGCATTGCTGAATGCATCCAAACGCAAGCCAAAATATAGAAACTTGATTCCAGCTCACCCAGTTGCTCTATGCTCATCCACCTGGGGCTCAGACACCGGCCTCGCTCCGGCCTGACATCGAGGATAATAGAAAATACAGGATTGGATTTTTCTTTTCTATTTATTTGTCAAAAGAAAGTAATGTGCATGCAAAAGAAAAATGTACATAGTCGCCATGACCCAGTCGACGCGTTTCAATTGCACTAAACAATAATCACAAAGCTTATTAACCCCTCAGGTGCTTCACAGGAACTAAAGCAATATGGAAGGAAGAAATGAAAAATGTACTTACTTCCTAAAAAATATTCTCTTACCCTCAAATTTTACATTTTCACAAGGGTAACAGAAGAAAATTTACCCTAAATTTTGAAGTGCAATTTTTCTTGAGTACCCAATATGTGGTGAGAAACTACAGTCTAGATGCACGGCAGGACTCGGACAGGATGGAGCTCCATTTGACTTTTCAAGCGCAAAACTGGCTGGAATTGATAGCAGATGCTATGTCGTGTTTGCAAAGCCACTGAGGTCGCTAAACAGTAGAACCCCCTCACAAGTTACTCCATTTTAGAAACCAGACCCCTCAAGGAACTTATCTACATGGGTGGTGAACAATTTGTACCCTGAGTGCTTCACAGAATTTCAGAATGTTGATCTGTCAAAAGGTAAAAAATCACATTTTCTCCACAAAATGCTCTTTGAGCATTATTTTCCCAAGGGTAACAGAAAAAATTACCAAGTACAATTTGTTGTGAAACTTTTCCTGAGTATGCTGACACCTCATATGTGATGGACAACTACTTTTTGAACACACGACGCTCAGAAAGAAAAGAGCGCCATTTGACTTTTGAAACAAGATTGGCCGGAATCGTTAGTTGACATCATATAGTGTTTGCAGAGCCCCTGATGTGCCTGAATAATGGAAACCCCTCACAAGTGACCCCATTTTGCAAACTAGACCCCTCAAGGAATGTATTTAGTTGTGTGGTGAGCACTTTGAAAATCCAGGTGCTTCACAAAATGTTAAAACATTGAGCCATGAACACAAAAAAAAATCACATTTTTCAACAAAAATGTTCTTTTGGCTGCAAATTTTGTATTTTCACAGATGTAAAACAGTAAATGGCACCATACAATTTGTTGTGCAACTTCTCAGTATGTTGCTACCCAATATGTCTTGGAAAACTACTGTTTGGATGCACGGCACGGCTTGGAGGAAAAAGAGCGCCAATCAAAATTAAAATGGGATATCATCATTATTAAACACTATTTCGCCTTTAGAGAACCCCTGTTGTCCCTAAACAGTCAAAACACATTAAAAAGTACCCCATTTTTGAAACTAGACTGCTCAAAGAACTTTTATAGTTGCATAGTGAGCACCTAAAACCCCCAGGTGTGTCATAGAATTTTAGACTGTTGTGCCGTGAAATGTTGTTTAAGCAGCAAATTTTGTACTTTCACAAGGACTTCATAAGAAAATACACATATTTTGGGAGAAGTCATTATTATGGGGGACTTCAACTACCCTGAAATACATTGGGGATCAGAAACCTGCAGTTCCAGCAAAGGTAATAGGTTTTTGACAACTATGAGAGACAATTAACTTTCACAACTGGTTCAGGAACCAACAAGAAGGGGGCACTGCTGGACCTAATATTAACCAGCAGGCCAGACCGCATATCAAATATACGGGTTGGAGATCACTTGGGTAATAGTGATCATAAAATAATAAGTTTTCAAGTATCCTTTACTAAGATGTGTAGTAGAGGGGCTACAAGGACACTAAACTTCAGGAAGGCAAATTTCCAACAGTTGAGAGATGATCTTAGTGCAATAAACTGGGACAATATCCTGAGACATAAAAGTACACAAAGCAAGTGGGAGACGTTTATTAGCATCCTGAATAGGGCCTGTGCACAATATATACCCCATGGGAATAAGCATGCTAGAAATAGGAGGAAACCACTATAGCTAAATAAGGCTGTAAGGGGCACAATAAGTGACAAAAAGAAAGCATTTAGGGAATTAAAGCAAGTAGGTAGTGATGAGGCATTAAATAACTACAGAAAATTAAATAACATTTGTAAAAAGCAAATCAAGGCAGCAAAGATTGAAACAGAGAGACTCATTGCCAGAGAAAGTAAAAATAATCCCAAAATATTTTTTAACTACATAAATACTAAGAAACTAAAAAATTATTGTGTTGGCCCCTTTAAAAATAATCTGGGTAAAATGGTGGATGAGGATGAGGAAAAAGCCAATATGCTAAATGACTTTTTTTCAACAGTATTTACACAAGAAAATCCCATGACAGACAATATGATCAGTGATAACAAAAACTGTCAATTAAATGTCACCTGCTTAACCCAGCAGGAAGTACGGCATCTTCTAAAAATCACTAAAATTGACAAATCCCCGGGCCCAGATGGGATACACCCCAGAGTGCTGCAGGAATTAAGTACTGTCATAGACCATTATTTTTAATCTTTAAAGATTCCATAATAACAGGGTCTGTACCACAGGACTGGCGTATAGCAAATATGGTGCCAATATTCAAAAAGGGGACAAAAACTGAACTTGGAAATTATAGTCCAGCAAGCTTAACCTCTACTGTGGGTAAAATCCTAGAGGGTTTTCTAAGAGATGCTATACTGGAGTATCTGAAGAAAAATAACCTCATGACCCAATATCAACATGGGTTTACGAGGGACCGTTCCTGTCAAACTAATCTGATAAGCTTCTATGAAGAAGTAAGTTCTGGACTGGACCAAAGAAATGCAGTGGATGTGGTGTATATGGACTTTTCAAAAGCTTTTGATACGGTGCCACACAAAAGGTTGATGCATAAAATGAGAGCAATGGGGATAGGGGAAAATATGTGTAAGTGGGCTAAAAACTGGCTTAGCGATAGGAAACAAAGGGTGGTCATTAATGGAACACACTCTGAATGGGTCACAGTTAACAGTGGGGTACCACAGGGGTCAGTGTTGGGCCCGCTTCTTTTTAATATATTTATTAATGACCTTGTAGGGGCATACAGAGTAGAATCTCAATATTTGCAGATGACACTAAACTCTGCAGGGTAATCAATACAGAAGAGGACAACTTTATATTACAGGAGGAGTTATGTACACTAGAAGCTTGGGCTGATAAATGGCAAATGAGCTTTAATGGGGATAAATGTAAGGTCATGCACTTGGGTAGAGGAAACAAAAGGTATAATTATGTGCTTAATTGTAAAACACTGGGCAAAACTGTCACTGAAAAAGACCTGGGTGTATGGGTAGATGACAAACTCACATTTAGTGGCCAGTGTCATGTAGCTGCTGCAAAGGCAAATAAAATAATGGGATGCATTAAAAGAGGCATAGACGCTCATGAGGAGAACATAATTTTACCTCTATACAAGTCACTAGTGCGACCACACTTAGAATACTGTGTACAATTCTGGTCTCCGGTGTATAAGAAAGACATAGCTGAACTAGAGCGGGTCCAGGGAAGAGCGACCAAGGTTATTAGAGGACTGAGGGGTCTGCAATACCAAGACAGGTTATTAAACTTGGGGTTATTTAGCTTGGAAAAACGAAGGCTTAGGGGTGATCTTATAATAATGTATAAGTATATGAGGGGACAGTACAGAGAACTTTCTAATGATTTCTTTACTCTTAGGCCTGAGACGGGGACAAGGGGGCATCCTCTACGTCTGGAGGAAAGAAGGTTTAATCATAATCACAGGCGTGGATTCTTTACTGTAAGAGCAGTGAGAGTATGGAACTCTCTGCCCCATGATGTTGTAATGAGTGACTCACTACTAACATTTAAGAAGGGCCTCGATGCCTTTCTTGAAAACTATAATATTACCAGTTATACATACTAGATCCTTTGATAGGGTGTTGATCCAGGGAACTACTCTGATTGCCATATCTGGAGTCAGGAAGGAATTTTTTTCCCCAATGTGGAGCTAGTGTTGCCACATGTTTTTATTTTGCCTTCCTCTGGATCAACATGTTAGGCTATGGGTACCTTTACACACGGCTACATTTGTAGCTTGTCACCAGGTAACTTACTGGTTGCAGTGAAATCATGGATACATGATTCCATTTGTACACAGCAACAAGATAGAACCATATCTCCATGATTTCACTGCAGCCAGTAAGTTACCTGGTGACAAGCTACAAATGTAGCCGTGTGTAAAGGTACCCTATGGGTTGAACTAGATGGACTTAAAGTCTTCCTTCAACCTTAAAAACTATGTTACTATGTTACTATATAATTTGTTGTGCAATTTCTCTTGAGTACACCGATACCTCATATGCGATTGAAATCTACTTTTGAGGTACAGTGCAAAACAGGGGCAGACATATCATTGGTGCAACCTGTGCAGCCGCACAGGTTCCCAAGGTGAAAGGGGGCACATTTCCACCTCCAAAATGGCTGGCATTGAGCATTTTGAGGAATTGTTGGACCAAAAAGGGCCCCATGTTCAGCTCAGAATGTAAAGGACCAGACACACACAGATAATTGTGCAGATATTGGTCACAGATCTCTGGTTGCTGTGACATCATGGACACATTGCTCCATTTGTACACGGCCACAAAATGGAACAATGTGTCCATGATTTCACTGCAGCCAGAGATCTGTGAACAATCTCTGCACAATTATCTATGTGTGTAACTGGGCCTTAGGGTGCCTTCACACTTGCGTTTGTGTCTGCATGCGTATGGCATGCAGACGCAAACACAGTGCAACGCAGCCTATACTGATGTGAACGCAGCGGAGAATCTCCACATGCGTTTTCATTAGTATGCACCTGGCCAGCCAATCAGCTGTCTCGGGGGCAGCCGGGAGGAGGAGATCAGCGGAGGAGATCTCCTTCCGGCCACAGCTGATCTTCCGCCAGACTCTGAACGCAGCATGTTGCAATTTTTGTGCCTTCGCGGGTGATTGTTTTATCTGCAAGCGTCCGAATGTGCACAAACCATGCAATGAAGTCAATGGATCCACAGTGTCCTCTGCATGACAGTGCAGGAGACCGCTGCAGATCTCATTGAAATCTCTCCCGGTGGCCGCCGTTGATCAGTGGCGGCCACCGGGAGATCAGCTACAGCCGCCGCTGCTCTCCCATCGGTGTCAGCGCGGGAGATTTGAAGAAGCAGCTGATCTGACACCTGTTTAAATCTCCCGCACCGACACCGAATAGCGTGATATCGGTGCAAGAGATAAGAAACAGCTGATCGCTGCTTCAAATCTCCCGCGCCGACATCACCTATTTGGTGTCGGCACAGCAGATTTAAACAGCTGTCAGATTAGCTGTATCTTCAAATCTCCCGCGCTGACACCGATAGGAGAGCAGCGGCGGCTGTAGCTGATCTCCCGGTGGCCGCCACTGATCAACGGCGGCCACCGGGAGAGATTTCAATGAGATCTGCAGCGGTCTCCTGCACTGTCATGCAGAGGACACTGTGGATCCATTCACTTCATTGCATGGTTTGTGCACTTCCGGACGCTTGCAGATAAAACAATCGCCCGCGAAGGCACAAAAATTGCAACATGCTGCGTTCAGAGTGCGCTTGGAGGGTGCACAAATTGTGCGCATCCGAACGCAAACGCAACTGAACACAGCCAAACACAGGCACATGCGTTCCCATGTTAAACAGGAATGCATGTGCGCAAGCGTTTGGCTGCGTTCGGTGCGCTGCGTTTCAAACTCAAATGTGAAGGCAGCCTTAAGGAGCACCATATTAGATTTCAGATTTAGCTGCAATAGTTCAGGGTGCCATGTCGCATTGACAGAGCCCCTGAGGTGCCAGACTAGCAGAAATCCCTCACAAGTGACCTCACTTTACAAACTGCGCCCCTAAATGAATTAATCTACGCATGCAGTGAGCATTTTGATGCCACAGATGTGTCACAAAATTTTATACCATTCGGTGGTGAAGAAAAAATTATTACATTATTACCACTAAAATGTTGCTTTAATCCCAAATTTCCAATTTTAACAAAGGAAATAGGTAAAAAAGAACCCCAAAGTGTGCTAAACAATTTTCTACTGAATGTGGAAATACAAAACAGGGCATAAGATGGAAGAAGCACCATTTGATTTTTGCAGCACAGATTTTCCTAAAATAGTTTGCAGACTCTATTTGCAAACCACGTGTTAGAGCAGTAGAACCCCCACAAGTGACCACATTTAGGAAATTACACCCCTCTAGGAGTTCATCTATGGGTGTAGTGATCATTTTCTCTCTAGAAAACACTCATGGAGTCAAACACAGTGAAAATTATAGAATTAAAAATCATCCTTAAAACCCATCCTGCGTGATAATATAGGTGAATCTAATGGAAATGTAGAGTCCCTGTGGGTGGAGATAAGGGGAGGGGGAAAAAATAATAAATTACTGATAGGGGTTTGTTATAAGTCTCCAACAATAATGGAAGTGGAGGAGAATATCCTCATAAAGCAAATAGATGAAGCAGCGACTGAGGGAGAAGTCATTATTATGGGGGACTTCAACTACCCTGAAATACATTGGGGATCAGAAACCTGCAGTTCCAGCAAAGGTAATAAGTTTTTGAAAACTATGAGAGACAATTACCTTTCACAACTGGTTCAGGACCCAACAAGAAGGGGGGCACTGCTGGACCTAATATTAACCAACAGGCCAGACCGCATATCAAATATACGGGTTGGAGGTCACTTGGGTAATAGTGATCATAACTTAATAAGCTTTCAAGTATCCTTTACTAAGACGTGTAGTAGAGGGGCCACAAGGACACTAAACTTCAGGAAGGCAAATTTCCAACGGTTGAGAGATGATCTTAGTGCAATAAACTGGGACGATGTCCTGAGACATAAAAGTACACAACACAAATGGGAGATGTTTATTAGCATCCTGAATAGGACCTGTGCACAATATATACCCTATGGGAATAAGCATGCTAGAAATAGGAGGAAACCACTATGGCTAAATAAAGCGGTAAGAAATGCAATATGTGACAAAAAGAAAGCATTTAGGGAATTAAAGCAAGTAGGTAGTGATGAAGCATTAAATAAATACAGAAAATTAAATAACATTTGTAAAAAGCAAATCAAGGCAGCAAAGATTGAAACAGAGAGACTCATTGCCAGAGAAAGTAAAAAGAATCCCAAAATATTTTTTAACTACATAAATAGTAAGAAACTAAAAAATGATGGTGTTGGCCCCTTTAAAAATAGTCTGGGTGAAATGGTGGATGAGGATGAGGAAAAAGCCAATATGCTAAATGACTTTTTTTCAACAGTATTTACACAAGAAAATCCCATGACAGACAGTATGATCAGTGATAACAAAAAGTCTCAATTAAATGTCACCTGCATAACCCAAGAAGAAGTACGGTATCGTCTAAAAATCACTAAAATTGACAAATCACCGGGCCCGGATGGGATACACCCCAGAGTGCTGCAGGAATTAAGTACTGTCATAGATAGACCATTATTTTTAATATTTAAAGATTCCATAATAACAGGGTCTGTACCACAGGACTGGCGTATAGCAAATGTGGTGCCAATATTCAAAAAGGGGACAAAAACTGAACTTGGAAATTATAGGCCAGTAAGCTTAACCTCTACTGTGGGTAAAATCCTAGAGGGTTTTCTAAGAGATGCTATACTGGAGTATCTGAACAAAAATAACCTCATGACCCATTATCAACATGGTTTTACGAGGGACCGTTCCTGTCAAACTAATCTGATAAGCTTCTATGAAGAAGTAAGTTCTGGACTGGACCAAGGAAATGCAGTGGATGTGGTATATATGGACTTTTCAAAAGCTTTTGATACGGTGCCACACAAAAGGTTGATACATAAAATGAGGGCAATGGGGATAGAGGAAAATATGTGTAAGTGGGTTAAGAACTGGCTTAGTGATAGGAAACAAAGGGTGGTTATTAATGGAACACACTCAGAATGGGTCACAGTTAACAGTGGGGTACCACAGGGGTCAGTGTTGGGCCCGCTTCTATTTAATATATTTATTAATGACCTTGTAGGGGGCATACAGAGTAGAATCTCAATATTTGCAGATGACACTAAACTCTGCAGGGTAATCAATACAGAAGAGGACAATTTTATATTACAGGAGGATTTATGTAAACTAGAAGCTTGGGCTGCTAAATGGCAAATGCGCTTTAATGGGGATAAATGTAAAGTCATGCACTTGGGCAGAGGAAACAAAAGGTATAATTATGTGCTTAATTGTAAAACACTGGGCAAAACTGTCACTGAAAAAGACCTGGGTGTATGGGTAGATGACAAACTCACATTTAGTGGCCAGTGTCAGGCAGCTGCTGCAAAGGCAAATAAAATAATGGGATGCATTAAAAGAGGCATAGATGCTCATGAGGAGAACATAATTTTACCTCTATACAAGTCACTAGTGCGACCACACTTAGAATACTGTGTACAATTCTGGTCTCCGGTGTATAAAAAAGACATAGCTGAACTAGAGCGGGTCCAGAGAAGAGCGACAAAAGTCATTAGAGGACTAAGGGGTCTGCAATACCAAGACAGGTTATTAAACTTGGGGTTATTTAGCTTGGAAAAACGAAGGCTTAGGGGTGATCTTATAATAATGTATAAATATATGAGGGGGCAGTACAGAGGCCTTTCTAATGATCTCTTTACTCTTAGGCCTGAGACTGGGACAAGGGGGCATCCTCTACGTCTGGAGGAAAGAAGGTTTAATCATAATCACAGACGGGGATTCTTTACTGTAAGAGCAGTGAGACTATGGAACTCTCTGCCACATGCTGTTGTAATGAGTGACTCACTACTAACATTTAAGAAGGGCCTGGATGCCTTTCTTGAAAATTATAATATTACCAGTTATATATACTAGATTCTTTGATAGGGCGTTGATCCAGGGAATTAGTCTGATTGCCATATCTGGAGTCAGGAAGGAATTTTTTCCCCAATGTGGAGCTTAGTGTTGCCACATGGGGTTTTTTTTGCCTTCCTCTGGATCAACATGTTAGGCTATGGGTTGAACTAGATGGACTTAAAGTCTTCCTTCAACCTTAAAAACTATGTTACTATGTTACTATGTTACTAATTAAATGCCCAGTACATTGTAGTGCTTGTACATTCTGGAGAAACACACCCTATAAATTAAAAGGAACCTGTCACCAGGTTTCTGCAACCTAAGGGTGCCTTCACATTAGCGTATGTGAACGCAGCGTATGCTGCATTCCCATACGCAGTCAAACGCATGCGCACTGCGTTCCTATGTTTAACATGGGAACGCATAGTGCCTGCGTTTGTCAGCGTTTGCTGCGTTCGGGTGCGGATGCGGACGATATCTGCTCCTTCCGGTGTCCAGCGTCCGCACCCGGGACGCAGCATGTTGCATTTTTTGGGCGCTCGGGGACCTTGGAAGATCAGCAAGCGTCCCCAAGCGCACAAAACATGCATTGTCTTCAATGGGTCCGCAGTGTTCAGCGCTTGACAGCGCAGGAGAACGCTGCGGACCCATTGAAAAATCTCCCGGTGGCCGCCGGTGATGTCACAGGAGCTCACCGACGGCCACCGGGAGATCAGCTGAGCCACTGCTTTCCTCCTCCTCCCCGCCGCCGGTAAGCACCGGGACGTGTCGGCGGGGAGTACAGCTGATTTGACAGCTGTTTGAATCTTCCCGCGCTGAACTCCTCCTCCGGCCCGCCCCCGGACAGCGCCGATTGGCTGCCGGGCTCCCTAGTGATGTGTCCGCAGGCGGACATTATCCGCTGCGGACACATCATTTCAACACTGCTTTTGACAGCGTTTGTGTCTGCATGCCATCAGCATGCAGACACAAACGCTAATGTGAAGGCAGCCTAATATGAGAGTAGCATAATATAGGACCTGAGATCCTGATTTCAGCAATATGTCACTTACAGGGCTGCTCAGAGTACTTTTGATAAAATCACTGTGGAGATTATCATTAGTCTGGTAGTCTGATTGTCTTGCATATTCACAAACTGCTAAATCTGCAGCAGATAAAACGCTCATTTTATAAAAATGTCAGCAAGCTGCTCGCTGGAATCAGGGTCTCTGTCTCTACATTATGCTGCTCTCAGATGGGATGGCAAAAACCTGGTGACAGGTTCCCTTTAAGTAGGCTTCCTCACTTCAGCAATGCCAAACATGTGATTTAGACACATTGTGGGAATCAGAATTATGGGGAGCATGTGAATTTGGCACTGGTTTTCTTTTCGGTGGTAAAGAGCCATAGCTCTTTTCTGTTAACAGATGATGGACCTGAGTGTGGACTTTGTTTGTGGGTTGAGTTGAATGCTATTGTTGGCAATTTGGGTACAGAACATTTTGGATCAGTTCACATTTGTCCTCTGCTCTATGCTGAACATTTACATTTTGGTTTCCAGCTACAGTACATCTTCAAAATACGTGAATCAGGAAAAAACCCCAATGGATCCATTCATTAGTCAGTCTGAGACTAGCAACATTCCTCTTAACTCCATATCTAATTTATCCCTAAGTTAAGCTATTTTCTAATATACTTCCTTTATTAATTCCCTATTGTTCCCTCTCTACACTAAGGCCCCTTTCACATCTATGCGTTTGCTGCCGTTTTTACCGCAAAAACGCATCAAAACGCATGCGTTTTTGACCCCTTTGATTTTAATAGGAACGCATGAAAAACGCATGCAAAAACGCATGTCAAAACGCATGTGCGTTTGTGAAAACGCAAAACGCATGCGTTTTTGCAAACGCAGCCCAAAACGTTGATTGCCACGTTTTGAGCTGCGTATGCAAAAACGCATGCGTTTTGCGTTTTCACAAACGCACATGCGTTTTGACATGCGTTTTTGCATGCGTTTTTCATGCGTTCCCATTAAAATCAATGGGGACTATGGCTATGTTCACACACAATTTGCGTTTTTTTTAGCACTCTTAAAAGCACTTGCGTTTTTTTAAGAGTGCTAAAAAATGGCCCTTGTTTGTCTGAAAGGATTTGCCACGTTTTTGGACTTAGGGTAGGGTCACATTGAAAACCTAAATTGCATTCACCGCATCCGGATCCGGATGCGGTGAACGCAATGGCGGGCACACACATTTTTTTTCAAAAATGTGTGCTGAATCCCGCACTGCGGTCACCGGATGGCTCAGGATGTGTAATCCTGAGCCATCCGGTAACTGCAGAGTTTGCGGATCCCGGCTATTGCCGGGATCAGCAAACCTAGTAAAGAGTTAAATTGATTGCTAAATGACTGTTAGAGGTCTGTAGGGGGGCTTAGACCCCCCTACAGACCGGCCGCCCACTTCGGTGGCCTCCTACTACAATATCCCCATGCGTTTTTTTAACATGGGCCCCTATGGGAAACGCATGCGTTTTTGAATGGCACTAAAAGGTACTAATGTACCATGCGTTTTTGCATGCGTTTCCCATAGGGCCCCATGTTAAAAAAACGCATGCGTTTTTGGAAAAACACACATGCGTTTTTTTACAGCACCCAAAAACGCTGCATGCAGCGTTTTTTGGACTAGGGGTAAAAAACGGAAATGGAGCTGAAAAACACAGCTACACTCAAATGTACCCTGCGTTAACGCACCTGCGTTTTTTTTAACAGCCCAAAAACGCAGAGATGGTCAAAAAAACGCATGTGTGTGAAGATGGCCAAAAACACATGCGTTTTGATGCGTTTTTGCGGTAAAAACGCATAAAAAACGCAAATGAAGCAAAACGCAGCAAACGCACAGATGTGAAAGGGGCCTAACAACTGTTGTTTTTTGTATTTTTTTCTATTTCCTGTTGGATGATGTCTTGTGTGAGTGCCCCAGTACATCCTGGGATCCTCACATGGGCCATCATCAGGCTGACAGGCTTCAGGCACTTTCCCAGCAACTCCCTGAAATCATCATTGTGACACTGGTTCCCTGGGGGGAGGGTTAAGCACCTCAAACAAGTGAAGTTGTTGGGTATCCCAGGGCTTATGTATATTAATGAGCCAGGATCTTCCACTGACATCACTTGTGGGCAGTCCTTATGCTCCTGCAAAGCCAGTCTGATGTTAGCTTGCACAGAGGGGAAGACAACATGTCAGGGAGAATGTTACATGGTGTGAGGTAATAATGGGGAATAAGGGCACTGAAAACACACACTGCAGGGAGGCGAGAAGGGGAGGCTGAGCAATAACTTTGCAGTGAAGGGACAAGCGGGGGCTGAGAAGTACCTCTGCAGGTAAGGGAGAAGTAGGAGCTGAGCAGTAACTCTACAGGGAGGGGAGAAAGGGGGACTGGAGACCTATGTAAACATTTGGAAAGCCCACCACTGAAACCAGCGTCACAGGTACCTTTTGCTTCAGGGAGGGGTAGAAGTGCCTGGCGCCTGTCAGCTTGACGATGCTCAGTGTGAGGATCCCAGGATGTACTGGGAGCACTCATACGGAATGTTATCCAGCAGGAAATATTAAAAAAAACAGCTATTAGACATTGTAGAGAGGTAACCGTAGGGAATTAATAAAGGAAGTGTATTAGAAAATAGCTTAGATTATAGGGATAAATTAGATAGTGAGTAAAGAGGATTGTTGCTGGTCTCGGACTGACCCTTTAAAGTGAACCTGTCAACAGAATTTTGTGTTTCAAACTAAAAAATGCCACCTTTAGCAGAACCTACACTGTGTGCAGAATTATTAGGCAAATGAGTATTTTGATCACATCATACTTTTTATACATGTTGTCCTACTCCAAGCTGTATAGGCTTAAGAGCCAACTACCAATTAAGTAAATCAGGTGATGTGCATCTCTGTAATGAGGAGGGGTGGGGTGTAATGACATCAATACCCTATATAAGGCATGCTTAATTATTAGGCAAATACCTTTCCTTAAGCAAAATGGGTCAGAAGAGAGATTTGACGGGCTCTGAAAAGTCCAAAATAGTGAGATGTCTTGCAGAGGGATGCAGCAGTCTAGAAATTGCCAAACTTTTGAAGCGTGATCACCGAACAATTAAGCGTTTCATGGCAAATAGCCAACAGGGTCGCAAGAAGTGTGTTGGGCAAAAAAAGCGCAAAATAACTGCCCATGAATTGAGGAAAATCAAGCGTGAAGCTGCCAAGATGCCATGTGCCACCAGTTTTGCCATATTTCAGAGCTGCAACGTTACTGGAGTATCAAAAAGCCCAAGGTATGCTATTCTCAGGGACATGGCCAAGATAAGGAAGGCTGAAAAACCACCACCTTTGAACAAGAAACATAAGATAAAACGTCAAGACTGGGTCAAGAAATATCTTAAGACTGATTTTTTTAAAAGTTTTATGGATTGATGAATTGAGAGTGACTCTTGATGGGCCAGATGGTTGGGCAAGAGGCTGGATCAGTAAAGGGCAGAGAGCTCCACTCCGATTCAGACGTCAGCAAGGTGGAGGTGGGGTACTTGTATGGGCTGGTATCATCAAAGATGAACTTGTGGGACCTTTTCGGGTTGAGGATGGAGTGAAGCTCAACTCCCGGACCTACTGCCAGTTTCTGGAAGACAACGTCTTTAAGCAGTGGTACAGGAAGAAGTCAGTATCATTCAAGAAAAATATGATTTTCCTGCAGCATAATGCTCCATCACATGCATCCAACTACTCCTCAGCGTGGCTGGCCAGTAAAGGTCTAAAAGAAGAAAAAATAATGACATGGCCCCCTTGTTCACCTGATCTGAATCTCATAGAGAACCTGTGGTCCCTCCTAAAATGTGAGATTTATAGGGAGGGAAAACAGTACACCTCTCGGAACAGTGTCTGGGAGGCTGTGGTGGCTGCTGCACGCAATGTTGATCATAAACAGATCAAGCAACTTACAGATTCTATGGATGGAAGGCGGCTGTTGAGTGTCATAATAAAGAAAGGTGGCTATATTGGTCGCTAATTTTTTTGTGTTTCATTTTTGCATGTCAGAAATGTTTTTCTAAATTTTGTGCAGTTATTTTAGTTTATCTGGTGAAAATAAACAAGTGAGATGAGAATATATTTGGTTTTTATTAAGTTGCCTAATAATTCTGCACAGTAATAGTTACCTGCACAAACACATATCCTCCTAAGATAGCCAAATCTATAAAAACCACTCCAAATTCTAAAAATATTAAGCTTTGATATTTATGAATCTTTTGGTTGATTGAGAACATCGTTGTTGATCAATAATAAAAATAATCCTCTAAAATACAACTTGCCTAATAATTCTGCACACGGTGTATTCTGCATTTTAAAAAGATAGCTATTATTCCCCGATCTCCCCTGTACACTGAATAAACACTTTATAAAAATCTCATGCCTTATATTATTATTATATGTTACTGGCCCAATAGACTTGATTGCAGATCTGTCCTCCCACCTCTCGTCCCTGTTTACCCTGCCTCTTTGTGCCGATCACCGTCCTCCTTCTTATTGATGCCTCCTGCATCATTCACATTGCTTGGGGAAATCTGTCTGCAGCGTTTCCTGTGCGGCGCTGTAAAGGGCACTCCCAGCAGCACTTCCTGTGTGACTGGTTGGGAAGGTAAATATCGGGTAACTAGGGCAGCGTTATCCAGCACTGCATAGCGGTATCGCTATGCGGTGCTGGGAAAAGTACTAAGTTAAAAACGCAATCCGATAGGCTAGGGTCAAAATGTAAGTGTGACCCTAGCCTTAGTGACAAGCTGCAAATACAAAGCTGGCATGAACAACTTCATTACCCAGTTTGCCACCGGCACAGGGGAAACTAGAAGAGTTGGGGTACAGTGCCAGAAAATAATGCTTCTAATGAATCTGCCATTTTCTTCTTTGTCAGAAGATCACGCCCTAATGGGCAGGGATGGCCTGCCTAGAAAATGAATAATCCAGATAGAGTGAAAAAGAACTGAGATCAAGTGCTGCGCTGACCACAAAGATAAACACAGAGTTAATCACACACTATGTTTATTTTGCCTACACGTGTTTCATGGCTCATAGCCACTTCCTCAGGGCATCCTAGTGGCTATGAGCCATGAAACACGTGTAGGCAAAATAAACAGAGTGTGTGATTAACTCTGTGTTTATCTTTGTGGTCAGCGCGGCATTTGATCCCAGCTCTTTTTCACTCTATCTGGATTCTTCAGTTCTCAGCTGGGAGCCTGCAGCGACCTCCTGTGTGCTTTTATTGTAGTTGTGACACTCACAACTACATCAGGTGAGTTTAACCATTTGGGTTCTGAGGGACCTGTATAATAGCAATACTACTCTATGTGTGCTTCCTTTCTCTTTTAATTTAAATAGAAAATGAATAAAAGATCATGCCCATTAGGGCGTGATCTTCTGACGAACAGGGCACCAGCAAACACGTCCTAAGGGCTAACAAATATAGCTCCTACTAATTATAATACCTAATGAGTGAGTATTAAATCTTTTTATGTACTTTGACAGGATGCTTTTAGGACACAAAAGGAGTATGAGAATGGTGATAGGATGCTGCAGGGGCATGATTTTGTAGCTTAGGTGGCGTTTTGGAGGTGACAGGATCCCTTTAAGTGGCAGCCGGCTGCAATTTGTGTGATGGGGGGCAAGAATGCTTGAGCCTCCCCACGCTGAGGATTTCAGCCACCAGCTGCCTAGTTGTATCTGGCTGGCAACCAAAAATACAGCAAAGCCCAACATTTTTTTCATTTTTTCATTATTTTTAGAAATAAACCAACATGGAGCTTCGTCATATTTTTGGCTGCCAGCCAGATACAACTAAGCAGCTACGAGCTACAGGCTGCCAGCCCCCCGACTTCAAAGTTGTACGTGGCTGTAAACAAAAAATATGGCTTGGGGCTTTGCCATATTGTAGGTTGCCAGCCAAGAACTATTAGGCAGTTGTGGGCTGGAATCCTTAGCGTGGACCTTTCACACTGAATTGCAGTCCACAGCCACCACAGAAAATGGCACATTAATTGAAGCACTATTTTCTTGTGCTGTACCCAACTCTTCCAGTTGTCCTGGTGCCGGTCGCAAACTGGGTAATAAAGGGGTTAATGACAGCTTTGTATAGGTAGCTGGCACTAAGCCCAAGACTCCTAATGTCTGGTTATTGTTAGATCCAGCCACTAGAAATCTCTAGAAAATAATAAAGAATACACAAAATAGAGAAAAAATCGTTTTATTAGAAAAAAATGCAAACACACATTTAAGCTCCATCTTTATTACTCCCATGTGCCCTTCCACAATCCTGACTCTACTTTATCCAGAGTCTGCAGGGAGAGAACAAGTGTATTCTCTCTGAAGACTCGCAAATCTTACCGACCATGGGGCCTTAGTGACTCAGTGAATGACATCACCTGCTCCAGTCAAAGTCACCAGGGCTCCCCACTGCAGTAAACTCACGTGAACCCTCTGCTAAATTCACTGTCATGGGTGACATCACTCACTGAGTCACTGAGGTCCCTCTGTCAGTGTGATTACAGACTCTACAGGGAGAGGATTCTCTCCTTACAGACTCTGGATAAAGAAGAGCCAGTATCGTGAAAGGGTATGTGGGAATAATAACGATGGAGTCTAAATATGTGTTTGTATTTTTTTTTCTATTAAAAAGATTTTTCCCTGTATTGTTTATTCTTTACTATTTACTAGAGATTCCTAATGGCCTGGTCTAACATTGGCCCCACATTAGGAATCATGGGCTTAGTGCCAGCTGCCAATATAAAACTGACATTAACTCCATTGTTACCAGTTTGTCCCCGGCATCAGGGCAACTGAAAGAGTCAGGTACAGCACTAGAAAACGGCTCTTCAATCAATGATTCAATGAATGTGCCATTTTCTGGGTTGTCTGCAGATTCCAGCCTCCAACTGCCTAGTTGTATCTGGCTGGCAATCCAAAATATGGCAAATCCATCCGCACACTGTATTTTTGGTTGCCAGACACGTACAACTAGGCAGCTGAAGGCAGGTGGCAGCCCATATCTGCTAGTTGTACCTGGCTGGCAACCTAAAAGAAGGCAAATATCCATGTTGCTTTTTTATTTCTGGAAATCTAATATATAAAGTTGAGTGTATGTCTGTATGTATGTGTGTATGTGGCAAGCCCCACCCATTCCACATAACCACACCCACACCACATGGTCACGCGCGCTCCACATGGCTATGCCCACTCCTCATAGCCACACTTGCTTCACATAACCCCACCTCACTCCACATAGCCACACCCATGTGTGTAGTAAGCCACATCCACTCCAGATAGTTACTCCTCACTACACATAGCCACCCAACTGCACATAGCCACACCCCTCCATTGTGATGTCTCAATAAGATGTAGAACGTTAGCTTATAAAATTCCATGTCGTGTCACTGACTGATCACTCTGATCTTATGACTCATAAGAAAAAGAATGTGACTTTGTCATCACACGCTAAGGGTGCGTGCACATGGCACGTCTTGCCGCTGTGTCCAACACATTGCATTGTACAGTTTAAGCATAGTGGATGAGATTTCAAGAAATCCCATCCTCACTATGCCTAACCCAACCACAGCGATCTGACAGCTGCGGTGTGGGTTGCCGGCATTCCGCTCCTCCGCAGCATGTTCATTTCATGCTGTGGAGTCAAAAGCGGCTCCCATCGGGTGACTGCAGGGAGAAGCCGCCCCGCACCCGCCGCACATGGTGAGTACAGTGCGGCTGTGGTCTCCCTGGGGCCCCCGTGGCTTCACTCAGGTCCGGAAAAGCTGCGTCCAACACACAGCTTCTCCGGACCGTGAGCACACAGCTTTAGAGAAAAGCTGTATTAGGGCTCAATGAGCAAGACTTACAGAAATGGAAGAAAGGGAGGCAAGAATTACAGAAATTAGTTCAGAAAGGGAGGCAAGAGATGCTTTCTCAAGAGCCATGGAAGAAAGGGAGGTAAGAATTACAGAAATGAATGTATGTATGTATTTATGTCCACTAAAGGAATTTGCACCGTTGAATCTACAATCACAAACTTTTGTATGTCCATTAAAGAAATTCGCAGCATTACATCTACAATCACAAAATTTTGCACACCCCCCATTTGACTCAGAGTTTGGTGGTTGGGGGGGCAGGTTTGGAGGTGCGAGTGCAGCGGGGGCATTTTTTGGTGGGCTGAATTTAGAGGGGTGCGGGTTAAGGGGGCATTTTATGAGGGTAGGGTGCAGGTTTGGGGAGGGTGTGGGGGGGAGCAGGTTTGGGGGTCGAAGACGTTTCGGGTGTGGATGGCAGGTGAGAGGTAGATTTGGGGGAGCCTGGGTGAATGGGTCAGGTTGGGGGAGGTGTGTGGAGGCAGAATTGATAGGTATAGTGGACATACATGCAGACACACAGACATACACTCAGCTTATAAGTAAGAACAGTTACTATGCCCAGGCTATGCAGGGCTCTACAGGTAGTAATTTAAAAAAAAAAATGAAATGGGGCTTTGCTGTATTTTTGGTTGCCGGCTAGGTACAACTAGGCAGATGGGGACTGGAATCCTCAGCATGGAGATGCTCAAGAATTCTGGGCCCCCCACATGTAAATTGTAGCCAGCAGCCACCCCAAAAAATAGTGCATTCATTAGAAGCACCATTTTCTGGTGCTGTACCCCGACTCTACCAGTTGCCCTGGTGCTGTTGGCAAACTGGGTATTAAAGCTGCTTTGTATCGGCAGCTTTTCACTGAGCCCTAGATTGACAATGTTCAGGCTTCTATGAGACTCGTACATTATCAGTCCTGTGAGTAAATAGTTAACCAACACATTCGTTGAGAAAAATCCTTTATTTGAAATAAAGCACACAGTCAACCCTCATTTTTCCATTTATTAACCTCAAACATACCCTTTGACGGAAATCCACAGTGAAGCCTCACTCTCCCAGCATATGAGGGACACGTTCAGATAATGCACCCCTATACATTGGAAGAGCAGCCACTCTGGTTGAGCCCAGACTGTACAGACTGTAGGGAATGCTTGGAGGTCCTGACTGCAGCCCATACATACTAGTTTGTTTATTACTGAAATCAATAAAATATATGGGCTCTTTTCAGGTATACATTAACGCCAGAAGAATGTATGGTTTCCTGTTAGATGTTTAAAAGGATCCCATACATTTTGTTGGTTTCATTGTATACCTGTAAAGAGCCCATATATTCTAGTGACTTCAGTAGTAAACGAGCTAAAATATAAGTGCTGCAATCAGGACCTGCAAGGAGCCAATACACTCTAATGTCTTTTGGCTAGAATGTATGCACCAAAGTCAGGGCCTTCAAGGAGCACATACATTCTAGCCTGAATGCCGCAGATACTAGTGCGCATGCGCAAGATCTCCAGAGCGCTGCAAGAATTTCCACTGTCGATGTGGATGATGCAGAAAGCATCAATCAGGAGAAGGACGATGATCAGCACAGAGAGGTAGGGCGGACGGCAACGAAAGGCGAAAGGACAGATCTGCAATCAAGCCCACCGGACTGGTAACAAATAATTATAATATAAGGCGGAAGATTTTTATAAAGTGTTTATTAAGTGTACAGGGATGGTCAGGGGATAACAACCACCTTCCTAAGATGAAGCATTAGTGCTGCTGAAGGTGGCGTTTTTAGTTTAAATTCTGGTCACAAGAACCCTTGAATGAAGGAGAAGAGTTACTCTGGACTCTGTTTGCTTTCAGTTCAGTGCTGTCATTCTTTTCATTGGTGCACAAAACTGTGGCTGAGCATACTTTTGTGTATGCCCAAAAAGATGCACAAAATGATGTACAGTCATGGCCAAAAGTTTTGAGAATGATACAAATATTAATATTTACAAAGTCTACTGCTTCAGTTTTTCTAATGGCAATTTGCATATACTCCAGAATGTCATAAAGAGTGATCAGCTTAACAGCAATTACTTGCAAAGTCAATATTTGCCAAGAAAATGAACTTTAACCCCCAAAACACATTTCAACATCATTGCGGTCCTGCCTTAAAAGGAGCAGCTAACATCGTTTTAGTGATTATTCCATTAACACAGGTGTGGGTGTTGATGAGGACAGGGCTGGCGATCAATCAGTCATGATTAAGTAAGAATGACACCACTGGACGCTTTAAAAGGAGACTGGTGCTTGGTATCATTGTTTCTTTTCAGTTAACCATGGTTATCTCTAATGGTACCTTCACACGCCGCTACCGAAGGTAGCAACAGGTAGGCACCGCACGTGCACGCTGACGTTTTCAACGGTTCCTAACGGTACCTTATACCGCAAATACACGCCGCCACAAGGTGCTCCACAGAAGGTATTTGCGTTCCCCGGAAGTGCCGATGGGTGCCACAGGTTACCTTCTGTGGAGCACTTTCCCTGATTTACACGCCGCTACCACAAGGGAATCTGGGCGTACATATTGTGCGCTGTAACTACATAGGCGTGACAGAGTTGTGTATTACGCGACGCTCGTATGGTGATTGGACAATACAATAACATCATGAGTGGCCAGCCAGCGCAGGGAGGCTGCCTAATACATGACGCTATAGCGAATGTGTATTGTGACTGGTCAGATCGTTAAATATGTCGCCCTGTGCAGGGATAGCCAATGGGTACACAGTAACCCCCACCAATGATAGCTGATGGGGCGTGGTATACATGACACTCAAGCACGCCCCAGGGAACTCAAATACCGGACCTGTGCCCCGATTGCAAGCCGCTACCATAGGGTTTATACCTGCTTGTTTTTCAGCACGCCTGAAAGACAGGTATCCAAAGAGACAGGAGGGTGCAACCTGAATTACATGCCACCACTTCGCGGTGTTTTGAAGATAAAAGGTACAATTGTCTCCGATACCTGCCAGTTTCTACCTTTCGGTAGCGGCGTGTAAATGTACCATAAAGAAACACGTGCAGCCATCATTGCACTGCACAAAAATGGCCTAACAGGGAAGAGTATCACAGCTACAAAGATTGCACCTCAGTCAACAAACTATCGCATCATCAAGAACTTCAAGGAGAGAGCTTCCATTGTTGTCAAAAAGACTCCAGGGCGCCCAAGAAAGACCAGCAAGCGCCAGGATCGTATCTTAATACTGTTTCAGCTGCGGGATCGGACTACCAGCAGTGCCGAGCTTGCTCAGGAATGGCAGCAGGCTGGTGTGAGTGCTTCTGCACGCACTGTGAGGCAGAGACTCTTTGAGCAAGGTCTGGTTTCAAGGAGGGCAGCAAAGAAGCCACTTCTCTCCAGAAAAAATATCAGGGACCAACTGATATTCTGCAAAAGGTACAGGGAGTGGGCTGCTGAGGACTGGGGTAAAGTCATTTTCTCTGATGAATCCCCTTTTCGATTGTTTGGGACATCTGGAAAACAGCCTATTCGGAGAAGAAGAGGTGAGCGCTACCACCAGTCTTGTCTCATGCCAACTGTAAAGCATCTTGAAACCATTCATGTGTGGGGTTGCTTCTCAGCCAAGGGAATCGGCTCACTCACAGTCTTGCCTAAAAACACAGCCATGAATAAAGAATGGTACCAGAATGTCCTCCAAGAGCAACTTCTCCCAACCGTCCAAGAGCAGTTTGGCGCCCAACAATGCCTTTTCCAGCATGATGGAACACCTTGCCATAAAGCAAAGGTGATAACTAAATGGCTCAGGGAACAAAACATAGAGATTTTGGGTCCATGGCCTGGAAACTCCCCAGATCTTAATCCCATTGAGAACTTGTCGTCAATCATCAAGAGACAAGTGGACAAACAAAAACCAACAAATTCTGGCAAAATGCAAGCATTGATTATGCGAGAATGGACTGCTATCAGTCAGGATTTGGTCCAGAAGTTGATTGAGAGCGTGCCAGGGAGAATTGCAGAGGTCCTGAAGAAGAAGGGTCAACACTGCAAATATTGACTTGCTGCATTAACTCATTCTAACTGTCCATATAACCTTTTGGTACTCATAATATGATTGCAATTATATTTCTGTATGTGATATAAACATCAGACAAACACAAATAAAAACCAGAGGGCAGCAGATCATGTGAAAATATAATTTTGGTGTCATCTCAAAACTTTTCGCCATGACTGTACAGTGTAGGACCACAGCTCAGATAAGAGTTGAAAGTCCTCTGCCTAATTATAGTGAATTCTCCATTGGTAATTTTGTTTGAATTTTGTTGAATACAGCACAATTCCCCCCTCTAATGTGCATCTGCCCAGGCCTCAATACACAGTAGCAGCCTACGTAGGCATTATTAGACCTGTAACATTATCCCATATGTTATTTATATTGGCATTACTAACATCTAATTCTAGCTAACAGCTATCCACACATTTGCCATATCATACTCATTGCATAGCAGTACAGTGCATACCTATTTAACGTGGCTCAAAGGCTCAACACTGGCAGTGTGCAGCAGAAACAACATATCATATATCACATTGTATGGCATGTAACAGCGTAAATATTTCATAGTAATATGACAATCTTAGTAAGCATATAGTATCTTAACTGCAACAAGGTCATTCGTCATCATTAGAGTTCATAAAAGGAATACAGTGGTGTTTAGCAAATAAAAGTGGTAATCAGATAGATTCATTCACATGGGTCGGAGCTCTGGGCTTCCAGCAAGTACAAGAGCTCATCAGAATGGAGAGGAAGTTGATCATATCCACTTCTGACTTGTTCATTCATAGGTCAGCTCTGTACTGGAAAGGAGAGGGGTGGGATGACGACCTATTGTGCACAAATCTTTTCTGTGCACACTCTGTTACAAATTTGTAGAGTCAATAACTTTTCTCACCTTCCGGAGGTCTGGCTGAGTTTCTCAAAAGTCGTTTTAGTCTTTCACCTTTTAGGCTGAGTCCAGATTTGTGTAATATGATAGAGGGCAACAGTTTTTCAAAAACAATAAAACAATATGGAGTCATCAAGCATAGCTCTACATCCTATCATGGAAGTTAACAATTGGAAAAGGTGTCCTCTGCTTCGGACAGTAAAATGTTCCCTCCCACAAAAAATGTTTAAACGGGTATAGCTACTACTTTACATGTTCCATTCAAGAGAACTGCCATAGATAAGCCTTTAACTAAATAATTTGCTTGTTAAATCCTGCTGTAACCTGAGCGGCTTTTCTGGTCACCTCTGGATGAGACTCTCCTGCTTCCTGTAATGTCATCTTAGATTCTCCCTCACTTTCCAGAGCTGGAAACTGATAGGCCAGGGTGGGGCTTGCTGAATGGGTTGATGGAGCATGGCTCATGGATGGGCAGGGCTGCATTCAGCAGAGCTCACTCACTATCTGTGAATGCTGCCAGTTCACCCTGCAGACCCAGCTGTCTCCTATCTGTATGTATGCAGTTGAGTGTAAATACATGTACACACACTGCCATATAACCTTTGTAATTTATTACACACTGCTGTATTCCCTTTATAATGTGAATACATTCAGATCTCTTAGTAATATAAATGCATTGCTGTGGAGTCGGAGTCGTGGAGCCGAAGTCAGTTGGTGCTCATTTTGGTGGAGTCAAAGTCTGAGTCAGAGTTGGAGTTGTTAGGAAATGGACTGACCCCAATTCATAAAATATATAATAAACTAGCTGTATTACCTGGCTTCACATGGGTTAATAACTGCTGTTAACAAAATAGAATGTGTTAACAAAAATGTATTCTACACACAAAAACCACAAAACAAATAGATAGAAATGTAATTATTAAAAGGCAAAAACTAAGCTAAGGCTGCTTTCACATCAGCGTTTTACGCTGATTGCGGCAGTTGCGGTGAAAAAAACGCAACTGCCGCGATTACCGCATAACAGCCGTGATTGCAGCACACTTGCGGCAAGCCCCATGCAATGTCTATGGGGCTTGCGGTAAGTGTGCGGCAGGTGCGCAAGTGCGGTTTCGGCACTTTTTTTTCACGGCCGCACCTGCCGCAAGTGCCGAAACCGCACTTGCCGCTCCTGCCACAAGCCCCATAGACATTGTATGAGGCTTGCCGCAAGTGAACCGCAAGTGCGGCCGTTATGCGGTAATCGCGGCAGTTACGTTTTTTTCACCGCAACTGCCGCGATCAGCGTAAAACGCTGATGTGAAAGGGGCCTAATAGAAGCATTTCGCAACATATATTTCAACACCGTGGATATTCCATACAGATTTAGCTAAATTGGCCAAGTAATGTGAACTAATCTTCTACACTTTATTTAAGAGCCTTTTGATAAACGACATTCTTTCTTCAGGTGCAAAGATGAACAGATTTTGGGCTGTTCCAACTCTTGAACAGGCCACATAAAGTTGACCATGAGAAAAGCATGGAGATCGTAAATCAATTCCAACTACTTTCAAAGACTGTCCCTGAGCCTTGTTGATGGACATAGCAAATGCCAGTCGAACAGGAAACTGGAGGCGTTTAAAATCAAAAGGCAAATCAGATGGAATAAGAGGAATTGTTGGAATGAAAACATCTTCTCATGTGGCACATCCTGTCAAAATGGTTGTCTGAATTACATGTGGATACAGGTTGTTAATCAAGAGTCTTGTTCCATTACACAGCTTTGGTGGATCCAAATTTCTCAATAGCAGAATAGGTGCTCCAGGGTTTAGAAAGAGGTTGTGAGGAGGAAGTCCTTGTGGCTCCAAGGAATTGAGGAACTCAGTTGGATAAAATAATGTAGCTGCGACAGTGCAGATGCCAATCCTGGACATACACACATACATACATACACACACACACACACACACACACATTCAGCTGTATATACAGTTGTGGCCAAAAGTATTGACACCCCTGCAATTCTGTCAGAAAAATACTCAGTTTCTTCCTGAAAATGATTGCAATCACAAATTCTTTGGTAATATTATCTTCATTTAATTTGTCTTCAATGAAAAAACACAAAAAGAATTGTCCCAAAGCCAAATTGGATATAATTCCACACGAAACATAAAAAAGGGGGTGGACAAAAGTATTGGCACTGTTAGAAAAATCATGTGATGCTTCTCTAATTTGTGTAACTAACAGTACCTGTAACTTACCTGTGGCACCTAAGAGGTGTTGGCAATGACTAAATCACACTTGCAGCCAGTTGACATGGATTAAAGTTGACTCAACCTCTGTCCTGTGTGTACCACATTGAGCATGGAGAAAAGAACGAAGGCCAAAGAACTGTCTGAGGACTTGAGAAACCAAATTGTAAGGAAGCATGAGCAATCTCAAGGCTACAAGTCCATCTCCAAAGACCTGAATGTTCCTGTGTCTACAGTGCGCAGTGTCATCAAGAAGTTTAAAGCCCATGGCACTGTGGCTAACCTCCCTAGATGTGGACAGAAAAGAAAAATTGACAAGAGATTTCAACGCAAGATTGTGCGAATGGTGGATAAAGAACCTCGACTAACATCCAAACAAGTTCAAGCTGCCCTGCAGTCCGAGGGTACAACACTGTCAACCCGTACTATCTGTCGGCGTCTGAATCAAAAGGGACTGTATGGTAGGAGACCCAGGAAGACCCCACTTCTTACCTTGAGACATAAAAAAGTCAGGCTGGAGTTTGCCAAAACTTACCTGAGAAAGCCTACAACGTTTTGGAAGAATGTTCTCTGGTCAGATGAGACAAAAGTAGATCTTTCTGGGCAAAGGCATCAACATATAGTTTACAGGAGAAAAAAAGAGGCATTCAAAGAAAAGAACACGGTCCCTACAGTCAAACATGGCGGAGGTTCCCTAATGTTTTGGGGTTGCTTTGCTGCTCTGGCACTGGACTGCTTGACCGTGTGCATGGCATTATGAAGTCTGAAGACTACCAACAAATTGTGCAGCATAATGTAGGGCCCAGTGTGAGAAAGCTGAGTCTCCCTCAGAGGTCATGGGTCTTCCAGCAGGACAATGACCCAAAACACACTTCAAAAAGCACTAGAAAATGGTTTGAGAGAAAGCACTGGAGACTTCTAAGGTGGCCAACAATGAGTCCAGACCTGAATCCCATAGAACACCTGTGAAGAGATCTAAAAATAACAGTTTGGAGAAGGCACCCTTCAAATATCAGGGACCTGGAGCAGTTTGCCAAAGAAGAATAGTCTAAAATTCCAGCAGAGCATTGTAAGAAACTCATTGATGGTTACCGGAAGCGGTTGATTGCAGTTATTTTGGCTAAAGGTTGTGCAACCAAGTATTAGGCTGAGGGTGCCAATACTTTTGTCTTTCCCATTTTTGGAGTTTTGTGTGAAATGATCAATGTTTTGCTTTTTGTTTCATTCTCTTTTGTGTTTTTTCATTTCAGACAAATTAAATGAAGATAATAATAGCAAAGAATTTGTGATTGCAATAATTTTCAGGAAGAAACTGAGTATTATCTGACAGAATTGCAGGGGTGTCAATACTTTTGGCCACAACTGTATTAGATGGAGTACAGTAGTCCAATGTAGAATGTGCTGAATAATATTATTATGAATTATTTTTATTTTCTATCTAAATAGCTTAATTATTGTATCATAATGATGATTAAAAACCTGATGTTCACATTCTTCTACAATAAATCTATCACTTAAACATGAATCATGTATGAAGGAGTCAAGGAGCCGGAGTTGGAGTTCAGTGGTTTGGCTTACCGACTCCACAGCCCTGTACAAATGAATACACCAGCGCCCCCAGTCAAAAATGTCAAGAGGCAATGCTAAAGCCCCCGTCACACATAGCGAGATTGCTAGCGATATTACTGATACGTCACAGGTTTTGTGAAGTAACAGCGACCTTGCCAGCGATCTCGCTACATTTGACACTTAGCAGCAATCAGGCCCCTGCTGTGAGATCGCTGATCGTTACAAAGTGTTCTGGGTCATTTTTTGGTCATTGTGCTCCCTCTGGGAATGCTGCATCGCTGTGTTTGAAAGGGACAACGACCAGCGATCTCAATACTACACCTGAGAGTGACAGATTCCCAACAACTTCCGTATCATTCTGGATCGTTGCTGAGTCACTGATGAGATCTAACTGTTTGATATCTCACCAGTGACCACGAAGTGACGCTCCAGCGATCACAGCCAGGTTGTATCGCTGTCGGGATCGCTGTAGCATCGCTACGTTTGATGGTACCTTAAAGGGCCAGTTACACACACAGATAATTATGCAGAGATTGTTTGCAGATCTCTGGTTGCAGTGAAATCATAAACACATTGTTCCATTTTGTGTCCGTGTTCAAATGTAACAATGTGTCGATGATTTCACTGCAACTAGAGATCTGTGAACAATCTCTGCACAATTATCTGTGTGTGCAACTGGGCCTTAACACACAGAGAGCTGTTGGAGATAAATTATGTCTCTGCAAACATCATATTAGTTTAACAATGGCCAATATTAATCATGCAAATTACCTCCATCTGTTTAGTATATTGAAGACAACTGTTTAAAGGCAATGCCATACACCAAAGACTTAATAAATCTGCATCCTATAAACACAGGATAATTAGATTGGATCTTTCATCATCTACTATATAATAGCCCTATCCAGTCTATCTGTCAGTCTGTAAGTTTGTCCGGAAAACAGCGCCATCTAGAGGACATGGTGTAAATTACAAAAGGCAGTTAAACTGGAATGTGAAGAAGGCCATACATTTGGCTGATCAGGCAAGTTTGGTTGATCAGTCAAAGAAAACAGCACCATCTATAGGATATTGTGTAAATTGCAAAAGGCAACATCAGGTAATTTACAAAAAGGCAATTAAACTGCACTGTAAAGAAGCCCATACGTTTGGTTAATCAGTTAAGTTTGGTTGATCAGTCAACATCTACGCCAAGATGGACCAAAAAGTAGGCAGATGAAATGGAAAGAAAAGCAGCAGCACAACCGAAAAGACAATACTGTGGAAACGAGACTACTGAACAAAGAGAGCATCGCCTTGATCAAGCCACAACATTGAAGCACATGCATGTCACAGACGACTCCCCGCAGTCCAGAGCCGTTACAGGATGCCATTTTACAGCAACAGCGCCAACAAGACGAATCTTCGGCGTCAAGGTCAATAAAATGCTCACAAGATGCAGAATCACAGTGAGCACGCCACATGGGCGAGTCTCCAACATCAAGGTCTAGGAGGTTGACCAATAAATCAGTATCACAACGGCAGAAATGTGATGAAAAATCTCCATTGTCCAGATCAATGAGACTGTTACAGGATGCATCATTACATCGCCCGGCACCTTGACAACATATCTCCGCAATCCAGATCTATCAGACTGCCATAGGATGCAGCATCCCACCACTAGTACCATAATGATGAATCTCCGGAGTCCAGATCAATGTGATTGTAATAGGACGCAGCATTACACCGGTGACAATATAATGACGAATCTTTGGAGCCCAAATCAATGAGGCTCTCACAGAATTCAGACAGCATCACTCTGGTGTCATCATTAATCAGAAAGTCAAATCTACAGAGTAGCGCAACAGCAATGCGACCAGCAAATCTACTTAAGTTGTGAAGCCAACCACATACTACATGTTAGAAATACACTTCAAGTTCAAACACAAAATGTTACAGATGATGAAACTACAACTGAAGAACAAAGCTGCGGTGTGATGAAACATGTATGCCATGGTTGCCAATCTTTACATTTTAGAGCAGAGAACCCTTCCAATGGAAAGTTTACAGACTGCTGCAATATAGGCAAAGTATATCCACCCAGACAACAGTATCCGGAGGTGGTTGAAATTTTGATGAATGGGGAAATTGAACAAAGCAAACATTTCATGAACGACATTAGGAGTATAAACAGCTCTTTTGTTTTTGCATTGATGGGAGCACATATCTCACCACCTCCTGGATATGGCCCATACTGTTTTAGAAATCATGGACAGATTTATCATAGAATGGGTACCCAACCCAACAACCCAACAGAACAGGAACTACCAAAGTTTGCGCAACTTTACATAATGGATATCACCGACGCAAATAAAGACTCAAATGAAAGGAAAATGAGAAATGTAATGCTATATTAATGAGCATTATTGCAGAGCAATTGCAAGCAATACATCCTTTTGCTGCTGCTTATCGAATGATACGTGACATTGAGCAAGAAGGGGAGCGCAAAGCTGTTGAAAAAAAAGTGTATTGCCAAACATTACAATGGCAATTAAGCCTCCTGATAGATTGTTTCATTTGGGGTTAACAGAGTCCCCGAAATGCTGAAGCTGCGGGGGATCGAGAGGAAATCTGACGCACATATTCTGGACATGCCAGAAATTAAAAGAATTTTGGACAGGAGTAAATACAATATTAAAATCCGTGAGTCTCATAGAATCTGATCTAACTACAGTGGAAGCTCTTCTATCTGTTCTCATCAGACAACTATAACCCCAAAAAACATGGGATAGCCCCAGTGATGGTAGGGGCTGCAAAACACTTAATTGCTCAGAGATGGAAGCAACAACATGCACCCACAGAGAAGGAATGGCTGGCCAAAATCTCAGAATTACATAGACTAGAAGAACTTTCTAGCTGGGAAATGTTCTCCCATGACTCCTTTCTCAAGACATGGCAGCCGTGGAGGGAAAGGGTGGGAAGCGGTGATATTAGTAATTGAATGAGGGGTCATGATGGCCGAAAGTGATCCCCCCCCCACACCTGTTCTATCATTTTCCCGTCGTCTGAGGATTTGTGAGAGGTTCCTCGGAGGCGAAGATAATGCTCCGCCGGTCACCAGCCATGGGAGTTCTACATTTCTATAATTTTATAATTTTATTATCATACAACTCTACGATTTTATAACCGTTACATTCTTTAGAAAGTAATACAGATACTGTACCGTCAAAACATGTAGGAAAAAATTGAGAAACCACTTGTTTAAGTTTATTTTGTTAAAGAATTATATATAGGAAGACATACAGTAGGTACCAATAGATATAACTTAAATGTACGGAAATATGTCATTATGTACCATGTTTTGTTACCTTTAAAAAGTAAATAAAGAATGGAAAAAAAAAATAAAAAATCCACGGAACCATCTAACTTCAAAAACAGAACGGATTAGCATTCTTCATAGTGATTTAGCTCTGCTGTATCCAATGCTTTTTCGCTTTTTCTTTTGGGGAACAAAGTTGGCACGAGGATCTACAACACCATGAAATAGTGAACGGAGGATCACGCAAATTGAGTACTATGACTACATGTTATCCGTAAGAAATGCATTTAGTCCTTTACTCAATCGTGACAAACTGACACAGCAATATTTGATAGATGCAAACGTTACAATCAAAGCACCAAAAAGATTCAAAGTTTGAAGGTAACTGCATTGTCAAGAGCACTTTTGAGAAGGGCATCTCAATTGGAAAAACAGTCATTTTGCCTTCATCTTTTCAGGAAAGTCCAAGAAATATGCTACAGCTCTACCATGATGCTATGTCTATAGTTACAAGTTATAGTCGACCAGATCTGTTTGTCATAATGATTTGCAACTAGGGATGAGCGAGTACTGCAATAATCGGACTCGCTATACTGGCAACGAGTAGGTCCCGGTACTCAGTACTCATTGCGAGTATAGCGAGTCCAAAGGCAGTGAATGGGCAGGCGACTACTTTCGCAGTGTATCTATATATACACTGCGAAAGTGCACTAAAAGTGAATAAAAGTTGTTAAAAAGTAAAAAACAATATCATACTCACCTATCCGACGCCTGCAGCAGGACCGGCAAAGAAGACATAGGATCAACGACAAGGACGTGCGAGTCTGACAGCCAATCAGATGGCTAGTAGCAATCTGGCCAATCAGATGGCCAGACGTCACAAACAATGTGATCGCTACCAGCCACCTGATTGGCCATATTGCCAGGTCATTGATGCACGTTCAAGACCTGGCAATGTGGCCAATAAGGTGGCTGGTAGCGATCAGGTGGTTTGTAACGTCTAGCCATCTGATTGGCTGTAAGACTCGCAGGTCCTTGTCGTTGATCGGATGTCTTCTTTGCTGGTCGGATAGGTGAGTATGATATTTTTTTATTTTTTAACAACTTTTATTCACTTTTAGTGCACTTTCGCAGTGTATATATAGACACACTGTGAAAGTTAAAGGACTACTCACTACTCCCGAGTAATCACAAGAAACACGGGGAGTAGCAAGTAGCCCGAATATCATTACTATTCAGTGAGTACCGAATAGTAACGATTATACTCGTTTATCCCTATGTGCAACCCCAAGTGGACTGAAATTATCAAAAATTTTGCACAGAGGCAATATGATTGCACGTGTCTTCAAATGAAACTGAATAGTTTATTGAAAGAAATTAACAATGGTTTGTTCGAAGGGGTCACTGCAATTTTCCATGTGAGTTTCAAAAATGCAGTCTTCCACAATCTCATCTAATAAATAATAATGAATGATATGTGTCATAGACTGCCGCCACCGCATCACCATTGTGGGATAGCGACTTCAGTGACAAAAGAAAGTGACACAGACCTCACCGCTACTGTCGGGAGATCAGCGGCGCTAGCTATTCAGCCAATCAGCAGCGCGAGATTCAGATCTCCCGCCAAGCTGCGCGCCGCTTCGTTGATTGGTCGCCGCTAACCATGGCGACCGATCAGCGCTCTTGGCACGTGATTTAAATTGCTATTCGCTGATTGGTCGCCACAGTGGATGGCGACCAATCAGCGGTCTTGGCACTTAATTTAAATGCCGCTTCGCTCTTTCCTCGCTGCTGACCATGGCGACCAATCAGCTGAGCGGTATTGGCAGGCAGGTTTAAATCTCCCGCCAATACCGCGCTGATCAGCTGATTGGTCGC
The DNA here is from genome assembly GCA_033576535.1 of Allobates femoralis. Lineage (NCBI taxonomy): Eukaryota > Metazoa > Chordata > Amphibia > Anura > Aromobatidae > Allobates > Allobates femoralis. Next base: position 753,662,620 of record JARQOC010000003.1, on the reverse strand, counting down.
ACACTGCCCGGCTCTTGACCAATCAGCTGAGTGGCGCGGTATTGGCGGGAGATTTCAAGCTGGCTCAGCTCAGTGGTTAGCACTCTATGAAGGCTCAGTGGTTAGCACTGCATGGTGGCTCAGTGGTTAGCACTGTATGTGGCTGAGGAGTTAGCACTGTATATGGTGGCTCAGTGTTTAGGTGGCTCAGTGGTTAGCACTGTATGGTGGCTCAATGTTTATCACTATATACAGTGTCTCAGTGGTTAGCATTGTATGGTGGCTCAGTGGTTAGCACTGTATATGGTGGCTCAGTGTTTAGGTGGCTCAGTGGTTAGCACAGAATGGTGGTTCAGTGGTTAGTACTGTATATGGTGGCTCAGTGGTAAGCACTGTATATGGTGGCTCAGTGTTTAGCACTGTATGGTGGCTCAGTGGTTAGCACTGTATGGTGGCTGAGTGGCTAGCATTGTATACGGTGGTGAGTGGTTAGCACTGTATGGTGGCTCAGTCATTAGAACTGTGTATGGTGGCTCAGTGGCTAGCACTGTATGGTGGCTAAGTGGTTAGTACTGTATATGGTATGCAAAAGAAAAAACGAAGGTTGCGCCACGCTGCATTGAGGAATCTAGATTAAGTGATATTCAGGATTTTCACTCACCTTTACTAGTTGTGCCGTATCGGCACAACTAGATTGTGGATATGTGGTGAGTGAAGGTTTGTGTTCACTGATCTTCTGATCTTTGGTGTTCCCCTTCAACGTTTTTAATATAAGATTCCTGCCTTCTCCTTAGCTGGCTCGCGTGAAGGATCATGTGCCGATTTTAAGGATGGATAAATGTAGCCAGGTCCTGCTCCGGAGCAGCTCACAACACCACGCTCCCCGAAGGGAGATTGTAGATAAGCCGATGAATAAATGTGGTATAATAATAGTAAGCGCTGAGAGCTAAAACAGGATACACAATGCTCTTAAATATATTACCTTTGAGTTTTATTCATTCAACAAATAAAAGCCCTCCTGCCACAACGTGTTTCGACGCTGACTGCGTCTTCCTCAAGTGGAGCTACTGTATATCGTGGAGTACTGTATATGGTGGCTCAGTGGTTAGTACTGTATATGGTGGCTCAGTGGCTAGCACTCTATATGGTGGCTTAGTGGTTAGCACTGTATATGGTGGCTCAGTAGTTAGCACTGTATATGGTGGCTCAGTGGTTAGCACTGTACAGTGGCTCAGTAGTCAGCACTGTATGGTGGCTCAGTGGTCTGCACTCTACATTAGCTCAGTGGTTACCATTGTATTGTGGCTCAGTGGTTAGCACTGTATATGGTGGCTCAGTGGTTAGCAATGTAATGTGGCTTCATGCTTAGCACTGTACGGTGGCTCAGTGGTTTGAACTGTGTGCAGTGGCTCAGTGGTTAGCACTGTGCGGTGGCTCAGTGGTTAGCACTGTATGGTGGTTTAGTGGTTAGCACTGTATATGGTGGCTCAGTAGTCTGCACTGTACAGTGGCTCAGTGGTCTGCACTCTACAGTAGCTGAGTGGTTAGCACTGTATGGTGGCTCAGTGGTTAGCACTGTATATGGTGGCTCAGTTGTTTGCAATGTACGGTGGTTCAATGGTTAGAACTGTGCCGTGGCTCAGTCGTTATTATTGTGCGGTGGCTCAGTTATTAGAACTGTATGGTGGCTCAGTGGTTAGGACTGTATATGGTGGCTTAGTGGTTAGCATGGTACAGTGGCTCAGTAGTCAGCACTGTATGGTGGCTCAGTGGTGAGCATTGTATGGTGGCTCAGTGATGGGAGGCAGGCACATGGCAGCCAGAAGGCACAGAGGAGGCAGAGGCACAGGGGAAGGGAAAGGCACAGAGGACGCAGAAGCCACAAGGGAGGCAGAATGTAGAGGAGAGTCCGAGGCACAGGGGAGGCAGAGTCATGGGGAGAGACAGCGCACACAGGGAGAGACAGCGCACACAGGGGCTGAGAGCACACAGAGCGGAGAGAAAGGCACAAGTAAGATAGAACCCACAGGGGAAGAGACAGCACAGACAGGAGAGAGCGCACAAGGGGACACAGGCACAAAGAATGCACTCCCGATGCAATAGCATTGGGTATATTTCTAGTATTTTAGTAAAACATAACGGCGATTCAAAACTAAGGACTGAAGATGACATAGACAACATTGTATAGGCAGAAATTCTGGATGAAAATAAATACTCTCTGCTGCACAACATTGTTGTTAAAAACATGATTCACGGTTCCTGTGGCAAAGCCAATACTGACTCCCTGTATGGATAATGGAAAGTGTATGAAAGGCTTTACAGAGGAGCTGTAAAAATGCACCATCAAAGAAAAGGATGGTTATCCGAGTTACAAAAGAAGGATTGGGAAAACTTATGAGCATAATTCAAAGTCAATTGACAATTTCTGGGTAGCTCCATATAACTGTATTTGCTAAAGAAGTATAACTTCCATATTAATGTCGAAATTTGTGCATCCATCAAAAGTGTCAAGTATTTGTTTAAAAATATATATAATGGACATGGCAAGGCTAATATTGAGACCGCATAAAAAGGCATCGGACACGAAGAACCCAAATATTTGTGGATTCAAGATTCGTGAGTGTTCCAGAAGCAGAGTGGAAAATACATGCTTTTGCAATATGTGTCATGCGTTCATTCGGCTAGTGGTACACCTGCCTAACTCTCAGCATGTATACTTTAATGAAGAGAATCCCATTGACGACATCCAACAAAAGTTCACTTAAATTTAACACTAATAGGATGCAGTACATCGACCTCAATGACATCGACCAAACTGCTCATCAATACTATTACTGAGAAATTCCTGAGCACTACGTTTGCAAAACACAGAAAGCGAAGTGGCAAAAAAGTTATAGGAAGAATGTATATGGTTAACATAAAAGACCAAGAATGCTACAATCTGCGTTTGCTGTTATTGCATGACAAAGGTACTACAAGGTTTCATATACTTAAAACCGTTAACGCTGGTACGCATGACACAGTTAAAGATTCTGCATTAGCCCTTGGAAAGTTGCTGAATGACAGTGTGTTTAAAAGTACTATAATGGATGCCACCATTCTCAAAATGGATAAACAATTTTGGGACATGATTTCTTACAACTGTGTTTTCAGGCCCCTGATGAATCCAGTTGTGGAATGAATTTAACAAACATTTTTTGCAAGACTACTGTCACATATATCACAACAAAACAACAGAATGCATCAAATGTGAAAGGTATGCTATGAGACATGTGCATGACAGGTGATGGAGGATTCTTCGGTCGTTCCTTATCAACCTTTTAACCACCCCCAACCCCCTTTTTCCTTACGTGCCCCAATAATGACACAACTACTGCCATGACTTGGTTAATAATTGGCCACAGCAGCCTTTTTATTGCCTATTGGTTACATACTAATCAAACTCAACTGGTTCGCCTTCCAACGGGCGTTCCAACTTTAAACAATAGGCACTCCTCAATCATTCCTGGATAGGCCCGGTCCAGAAGCCTCCAATGATTATCCCTGGCCGCTACCCCCACCGGCCCCAGGGACAAGGTACTGGTTCTTTCCCCTTGGCACTGGCTATTCATTATTATTATTCTTATTACTATCCCTGGCCACTACACCCACCGGCCCCAGGGACGAGGTACTGGTTACCCATAACCAAATACCCCAGCTTTTGTACTCCGTACTTGCCAAGTACCATTTTCCGTAGCCACTGTAACCTCCAAGTGACTTCTCCCCTTTTCAATGTACTTTTCTTGCCTCTGGACCAGACCTACCCCCGCTGCCGTGACAATATGTACTACACCAACCATATACACCTACCAAATAACCATCGAGCACACTGCAAACTCATACAAACAAAACCAACTAGGGAGGGCGGGCGGGAAACACCTTCTATCAGCACCGGAAGCCAAGTGACCTGTGCTTCCCCTTCGCTGTCCCATGTCCCCTCCATAACTCCCCCCCTTCCTGCCCTGACCACCAATCCTCTTCAGCCATGTATCATAACCAATCAACGAATCCCCATGCACTCCCTACCTCCCCTCCTGTCATGGGGGCCTGTCCACCCTATGGGTTCCCTTGCCTGCTTGACAGGTGATGGAGGATTCTTCGGTCGTTCCTTATCAACCTTTTAACCACCCCCAACCCCCTTTTTCCTTACGTGCCCCAATAATGACACAACTACTGCCATGACTTGGTTAATAATTGGCCACAGCAGCCTTTTTATTGCCTATTGGTTACATACTAATCAAACTCAACTGGTTCGCCTTCCAACGGGCGTTCCAACTTTAAACAATAGGCACTCCTCAATCATTCCTGGATAGGCCCGGTCCAGAAGCCTCCAATGATTATCCCTGGCCGTTACCCCCACCGGCCCCAGGGACAAGGTACTGGTTCTTTCCCCTTGGCACTGGCTATTCATTATTATTATTCTTATTACTATCCCTGGCCGCTACACCCACCGGCCCCAGGGACGAGGTACTGGTTACCCATAACCAAATACCCCAGCTTTTGTACTCCGTACTTGCCAAGTACCATTTTCCGTAGCCACTGTAACCTCCAAGTGACTTCTCCCCTTTTCAATGTACTTTTCTTGCCTCTGGACCAGACCTACCCCCGCCACAGGACAGGACAAGTGACCCCTTACTTGACCTGGACCCGCCACACACCCAATGCTTGTTCCACTCCATCACGCAAACCCAACATCCACATATCCATCCCTATGTCAGTCAGATGAACCAAATCTGACTTTAAATATTGCCGCGATGATGACTGCAACTCCTTGTGCTGCACAACCACACCTCCATTCCTTGCTACAAACGCCCCTACTACTTTATTCACCTTCACACGCGCCTTATTGATCTTATCCACTGATCTCGCAAAACGCCAACTGCCACGCGGGACTATATCCGACCACACCACAATCAAGCCAGGATGCGCACACCACAACCGCAACAAATCACACCTAATGTCCCTAATTAACTCTCGGGACGCACGCACTCCCATATCATTCCCCCCAACATGCAACACCAACACATCCGTAGGTCGATTCAGACCACAAAATTGCTCAAACTCTGGCAACACTCTTCCCCACGTCATACCCCTGATCCCCAACCATTTAACTTCCGCGGCCGAACGATCCAGCCCCAGTCGACGACCATCCGGACGAACATCTGCTCTCCGAGCCCCCCAATAGACGTAAGAGTGACCCATAATCCAGATCAGACAGGGACCTGTGTAGAGAAACACAAAACAAATAAATGCAAACCTCCGATGAAAACAAAGGCTCACCCTTCGTGCAACATAACCCGGCCATCGACCAATCCACTGTTTTGTGTCCGCCCATTCGGCAACCTGTGTTTGTCCGTACAGCCGTTACCTAGTGAGCAAATGAGGCCGCACATACAACCGAAAGCGAGACGATTCCCACCGACCAATGCGCCGAACCATCTCATCTCCCAAACCCCACCGAGACGCTTCCATAGCCGCCCCGATTCGAAATGAATGAGTACCGTATTCATTAGGCTGTTCACCCACTGTGACCAAACAAGATCTCAAAACTGCCCGAAACTGGAATCGTGACAAAAACGATTCGTCCGCATGCATCAAGAAAGGACCCATTCGTCCCCCCCTTACTGACAAAAATTCCCTCACGGTACGCACCGGACACAGACTCCTACTTCCCAGTGCGTAAAGCACAACCAGTCTTCCTCTTCCCGCCTGATCAGTCTTGGAACGCCGCAGCCAACATTCCACCCTGTCAGGCCACACGACTACATCCCCAAACATCAAACCTCCTGCCCTGACCTTAGAAGGGCTGACCAATTCCCCTAAACGAAATGCCCCAAAAAACGCTAACACAAACGCAGCTGAGAACATAACCTTCTCATATTCTGATACACAAACACCTTCCAGACACCCTATTAATCTATCTAACAAATCAACCGAAACTGGGCGCCGGCTGTCTCTCGACCGCGCTCCCTGTTTAAAACCTTTTAACGCCTGCCGAACCCTGAAATCCTTAGTCACATCTGGTTTTCCCAGTAACTTAAACCAAAATGCTATAGCCGCCAGGCACATTGACACCGCAGACGCCGATTTACCCACCACAAAATCATTGCTAATGAAAGCCAAAACCGTCTCCAGCCATGCCCCGTCAATACCAGCTCCAAACGTTCCCACGAAAGCCTCCCATTCACGCCACACCGCGGTATACCGTGTCCACGTCGACTCAGCCACCGATCTGCAGATCAAACTACCCACGATCACATTACCAGGGTCCATAAGCCATCCGGACACTGCCGACCCTCCTCTTCTGCCCATGGTACAAGCTCCCGAAACCTGCGAAGCTGAAAGCGAGAGAGCGCATCAGCCACAGAATTTGAAACTCCAGGCACATGTTTAGCCACAATCTGAATGTTCTGCTGCAAACACAATAACACCAGATGACGCAGGTACGCTACCACCGGCGGAGATTTTTTAAAGAAAGCAAGAGAAGATGTTTTTGTGCTCTAGATTAAATTACCCGAATGTCCACACTCAATTTTGCGATACAAAAGTGATTTTAATAAAGTTACTGGTGGTACATAAACAGGCAACAGTCAAGAAGTAAAAAGGAATAGTGTTGGAGAGGGAGGTGAGAGAAGAAAGCAGGAGATGCAGATGGACAGTGCCCTCACCCTGGTACCTAATGAAGGAAGCGAGTGCTCTAATAGGGACTACTACCAGCCAAAAAGCAGGTAGATTGGTGTCACCTAGATGTGATATCAAAGCTCCAGGCTATCCAACTAAGTCTTACCCATGGGTGTAGTTACGGGGTCCAGTGCTCTCCTGCCCTCGTCTCAAGGGCCCCGACACGTGTTTCGCGTCCGGCTTTATCAAGGGGCGAGTGGTGCTCAGTGCTCTAAGTAGCTGGCCTATATAGGGGAGCGAGTGACAGCTGCAGCTTGGTCGGCTGCATGACACGCCATTACGCCGGAAGTAAAGCGCCCTCCCCGCCGCTTTACTTCCGGCGTAATGGCGTGTCATGCAGCCGAACAAGCTGCAGCTGTCACTCGCTCCCCTATATAGGCCAGCTACTTAGAGCACTGAGCACCACTCGCCCCTTGATAAAGCCGGACGCGAAACACGTGTCGGGGCCCTTGAGACGAGGGCAGGAGAGCACTGGACCCCGTAACTACACCCATGGGTAAGACTTAGTTGGATAGCCTGGAGCTTTGATATCACATCTAGGTGACACCAATCTACCTGCTTTTTGGCTGTAGTAGTCCCTATTAGAGCACTCGCTTCCTTCATTAGGTACCAGGGTGAGGGCACTGTCCATCTGCATCTCCTGCTTTCTTCTCTCACCTCCCTCTCCAACACTATTCCTTTTTACTTCTTGACTGTTGCCTGTTTATGTACCACCAGTAACTTTATTAAAATCACTTTTGTATCGCAAAATTGAGTGTGGACATTCGGGTAATTTAATCTAGAGCACAAAAACATCTTCTCTTGCTTTCTTTAAATGGTCTATATTGATGTGTGCTCAGTAGTATGACTGTTCCTGGTTCCTTATGTTTATATGTTCACCGGCGGAGATTTTGCGGACAATGAATTGATCGCGTGCACTACCGCCATATTGTCACAATAAAAACACACCTTACGTCCCGCCAATACCGTCCCCCACAGTTCAACTGCCATCACGATGGGAAACAGTTCCAATAGCGCCAAATTCCGTACCAGGCCCTCAACATGCCACTGCTGAGGCCACGCACCTGCACACCAACTGCCCTGAAAGAAAGCCCCGAAACCCAAGGAGCCTGACGCATCTGTAAAGAGTTGCAACTCGCTATTGGGCACCATCTCCTTCAACCAAAAATTACGCCCGTTATACGCCTGCAAGAACGCATCCCAGACCTTCAGATCTTCCTTGATCTCCCTCGTAATCCTGACAAAATGTGACGGACATACAGTACCAGACGTGGCCGCTGCCAAACGTCGGGCAAACACACGACCCATCGGCAAAATCCTACAAGCAAAATTCAGCTTGCCAAGTAGCGACTGGACAACTTTTAGCCGAACCTTCCTCGCCCGGCCCAACTCTGCCACAGACCGCCGCTGATCCAGAACCTTTTCAACTGGCAACCGACATTCACCTATCACAGAATCCAACTCTATTCCCAAAAAATGCATCACTGTCGCCGGGCCCTCCGTCTTGTCCGGAGCCAACGGAATGCCAAAACGATTAGCCACCCTTTGCAACGCGAACAATAAACCCGCACAAACCGGGGAACCAGCCGGTCCCACACAGAAAAAATCATCGAGATAATGGATTATGGAATCCATACCCGACACATCCCTCACAACCCATTCCACAAACGAACTAAAAACCTCAAAATAAGAACAGGAAATCGAGCACCCCATGGGTAAACAGCGATCCACGTAAAAACACCCATCCCACATGCAACCCAACAAACGCTGGCTCTCCGGGTGCACCGGCAACAAGCGAAAAGCCGCCTCCACATCCGACTTCGCCATTAGCGCCCCCGGACCAGCTTTTCGCACCAAATCCACCGCCTTATCGAAAGAAACGTAACAAACCGAAGACAACTGCGGAGGAATTCCATCATTAACCGAGTTTCCAGCCGGGAATGACAAATGGTGAATCAATCTAAACCTACCCGGCTCCTTCTTCGGCACCACCCCCAGCGGAGAAACAATCAGCCTTTCGCAAGGAGGTTCCAAAAAGGGACCCGCCATCCGCCCTAAATCCACCTCAGTCCGCAGCTTGTCCCCTATTACCCTCGACCGCTCCTTAGCTGAGCGCAAATTGCCTGGAAACACCCCACTAGCCGTTGCATCGGACGGAATGAGAAAACCAAAACGAAACCCTGAACGCAATAACTCAGCTGCCTCTACATCGGGGTATCTATTTAGGAACTGTTCCATCGCGTCGACCTTCACCGGAGTCCTCCCTTTGACCAGCACTGTCACCTCCTTTTCCTCCCCCTTTTTTAAAGCAACGAGACCGGCTATGGGTGCCCCCGCAACCTGAGCACTCATGTTTAAACCGGCAAGACGACCCAAATCTGCACTGGCCCTCATTGAACTGCCAACAGCGTCCCCCCCCCGTGCATTCGCCGGGGAGCCCGAACCGAAACCCGAACCCCCGGCCGTCCCGCGAAAGGGCTGAGCCTGTGTTGTCATATACCTCAGCCACAATGAAATATCCTTATGGCCCCACTTAATATCCGGCCGCACAGCCATCCTCTGCCTAAACTCCTCATCGTAACGCAGCCATGCCGAGCCACCATGCTCCCTGTACGCCTCCCCAATAGAGTCCATATATCCAAATAATGCGGAACAATGTTCCGGCTCTTTTTCCCCCACTACGCTTGCCAAAATCGCGAACGCCTGCAACCAATTCGTAAACGTCCGCGGGATGAGCCGATAACGCCGCTTCTCCTCATCATCCTTCTCATTCTTAGAAGTACTCGGCCGCACCTTATCCAAATTAAATTTAGCAAGAGGAAGCAACGAAAAAATTTCCACATACTCCTTGTTCCAAATTTTTTCACGAACTTCCTTCTTGAGGTGCGCCCCCAAAAGACCCTCAAAACACACATAAACCTCGCTCTTTGCCTTATCGCTAATTCTGACTACCTCGTCCTCTTTCTCCTTCTCCTTCCCTGCCTCCTGTTCCTTCTCGGACTCCTTCTCAGTCTGCTTCTCAGCCACCAACCCAGCCGCCCCACCCGCAACCTCCGGCACTGCCGGCGCAGTACCCCCCCCGATCGGTGCCACAATCGTCCCGACCGAACCTGCCCCAGCATGCCCCAACCATGCCCCAACCGGCGACCCCGTGAACACACCCGGACTCAAAGCCGACATCAGACTGCGCAAAAAACCCACTAACTGGCCAAAACCTTGTAATTCCCCAGAACTCCCCTGCAAACCCTCCCCCAATATCTGTACACACCCTCCAGAAACCTCCCCCCCCACAGGTAAAACCACATTCCCCAATGTCTCACCAGGCTGCTGAGGAGCAGCCGCAACGACGTCCTCCTCCGGTCCTCCGTCCACTGAAGATCCCTCGGACTCTTCGCCATCCTCCCGACGGCGCGCGTCGTCCTCACCAGTCAGGGAGGCCGTGTCATCATGCCGACGCCGCACAACGCCGCCTCCCGCGCCCTCTGGAGACACAGCCACCCCGACAGGCCGCTGCCTCTTATCCGATGCCCTGTCCTGGGAACCCTGACCGTAACCGGCCACCGAGTTCCCCCGCTGCCTCTTCCGGCTGGAAGATCCTCCCGCTCCAGACCCCTGCGGCCGACTGCCAGAGGGGTGTAATTGCTGATCACGCCGGGATCCCCCCCCGGCAATACCGGAGGGATCCGTACCAGCCCTCCTGGGCCGCACATAACTCGTCTCTCCATCCCTGGTGCCACCCACCTCACCACCAGGGGCCACCGTCTCGCGTCGTATCCTCCGTAATTCCCCTTCTGTGGATCCCCTAACCCGTCTCCTCACGTCTGCTGCTGCCAGGCCCCCGTCCTCATCCAGATTCCCCATGCCGCGACTCGCCGCTGCAGGCCCCTTCCTCCCGGAAGACCGTTCTGGCCCCCGCCGACTGCTGGAGGCTCCCGATGTCACCGCCGGCCGCCCGGCGCCGCTCCCTGGCTTATTCAAGCCGGGAGCCGCCGTAATCGCAGATCCTCCGGTTCTAGATTGCCGGCCGGAAGTACGCGGTAGGCCGGGACCGCCCACTTCCGGTCCGGCGCTCCCTTGCCGCGGATTCCTCCTAACGGCCGGAGACGGCTCCAAGCCTGGAGGACACAGTCTCCGCCGTTGAGGGTCCCCACCGGGGCTCCCAGAACGGACCCGCCTCGCACCACCCGCCTCCGGTGAGTAGCGCTCAGGCGGCCGCGAACGCCGGCCGCGCGCTTCGGGTGTGGAGGGGGCCGGTGCCGATGGAGCCGTGCAGGCAGCCTGAACGAAGGCCTGTACTGCCTGCGCCCCATGCACCGCAGTGGCAGCTGATAATAACTCCCTCAAAGCCGCCAGGTCCGCCATTGTAACAAAAACGGCTGACAGAGAAACACCTTCTATCAGCACCGGAAGCCAAGTGACCTGTGCTTCCCCTTCGCTGTCCCATGTCCCCTCCATAACTCCCCCCCTTCCTGCCCTGACCACCAATCCTCTTCAGCCATGTATCATAACCAATCAACGAATCCCCATGCACTCCCTACCTCCCCTCCTGTCATGGGGGCCTGTCCACCCTATGGGTTCCCTTGCCTGCTGGATGTGCTGATGATCCATGGAAAGTCCTTTGCTGATTTCAGTTTACCACAACCAGCAAACAGAATACCAAATTTCTCAAGATAAGTCCGATGAAGTTTATGAGTTGGGGCTAGGGATGAGGAAACTCTCAATGACGAGCAATGTTTTGCCTATGATGCCAGTCTTCAAGCTTTGGAAGACAGTAATTTCACCAAAAAGCACTTCTTTAATGATAGACCTGGTGGCAGTTGAAAAACCTATCTGTTCGATGTACAAATGCAAACATCTCACCTGCAGGCACAACAAAAATAGTGGCTAACTTGCTATGAGGAGTACGCACAATGCACTTTCTTTACGGCATACCAATTCCTATCAACAAAACTTCTGTTTCCAGAATTAAAATAGATACAAATGCAGAGGTTTACAAAGTGCCAAGTTTTTGATCATTGATGAGTGCATAATGGCACCAATGCATGCATTGAATTTAATAGACTTCTATGGGAGGTAATGACAATGCATGTTGCCAAAAAGTATCAAGTACCCTTTGGTAGTAAAGTCTTTGTTCTTGGAGGAGACTTTAGAAAATGCCTTCCCATACTGCCAAATGCGACAAAGGCTGAAATTGTAGACGGTCTTAGAAAGTCTGCAAATTGAAGCAACTTTACAAGACTGCGCCTAATGAATAACATGCACTCCAAAGATCCCGAATATAGAAGTTGGTTGATCAACCTAGGAAATGGGGAGCTGAAAAATGAGGATGACCTTGAAGATGATCTTGTAGAGATTGTTGTAGAGACATGCTGTGTAGTGACTGTATAGTTGCGGACATTTTTGGCAAAAACATTATCATTAATGTTGATGACAAAGAATGATTAAAATTGCTGCGTCTCACGCTATACTGTGCCCATAAAATGACAACGTTGACCTTCTCAGCTACAGAATCATGGTAGAATAAATGGACAGAACGTTATGTACAGGAACAATGATTCTGTGGATGCTGATGACGCTGATGAGCTGGAACAATACCCAGTATAATTTTTTAATTGTGTGACGCCGAAAAGCCACCACCTCAGCTATGACTAAAAATTGGCACAATGGTCATGTAGCTGTGCAACCTAAACACCAAGAAAGGCCTCTGCAATGGAACTCAGTTAATTGTCACTGCCTTGAACCCCAACATCATTAAGGCTTAAGTTATTACTGGATCTGCTGAAGGGGGGGTCATTGTTTTTATTCCCCAAATAGACTTGTGTCCCTTCAAAATTGGCTTACCTATGAAATAGAGCTGATAACCGTTTCCAGTCAAGCCAGCTTTTGCAATGACCATCATCAAGTCCCAAGAACAGGCCCTTAATCGAGTAATAAAGTACAGGTAATTGATAAGCCACTTCAAGGAAAATTTTTAGATAATAGTAACAAAATATTTGCTAGAAATGTAGTTTTCAATTAAAGTATTAAAAATCACTAAATGTATTTATTGGAATAATTTAATTATTTTCAAAAATTAATTTTTACTACATATCAATTATTAAAAATACATAATGATCACATTTTACATTTCAGATACCTATTTGTTAATTTTAAAGTTTAACCAATATTTCATATTTAATTTCCTCTAAAAATGTATACATTATCTTCGTATCATGTGTTTATTTTCATTATTCACTATGAATCCCAGCATTTTCATCTATAACAGCAATTATGATATTTAACATACACATACCTACTTTGTTGTTTGCATTTTAACCAATTCAACTGCTCCCGCTGAGTTTTAAATACAATTAATTTTTATTTAATTTCGTAACCTAAAACATTAACAACTAATATACAATCGCACACATTCTAGAATTGCACAATGCAAAAGAACTGGGCTCTCGTCTAGTATGGACATATATGTTGACCTTTTATAATACATATGGTGAGGGCATTTCCAATTTCTCACCCTACTAAGCTATTTATATTTTGCTCTATTTAGCAATTTTATTTGTATTACTTAATATGAGATAAAGTCCTCATTTTCCTAAAGTTGCTTTTTACATTTTTAGTTATTGATATCAAACCAATTATGCTGCAGCTTTTAACCCCTTCCCGACATAGGACGTTGTGCAACGTCCTGTGTTTCTGCCCGTTCCCGACACAGGACGTTGCACAACGTCCTGGCAGATTTGAGCTGCTGCAGCTCCTGTGAGTGGGGTCGCTCAGGTGTCACAGATGCTGCTGCTCTGTGACAACCTGTAGTTGACCCCACAGGGGGTGGATTAACCCCCCCGTGCCCAGGACCCCTCCGATCGGCAGTTTAAAAGTGAAACTGCCGATCGGAGGGAATCACAGGGATTCACCCCTCCAGATCTGATTGGAGCTCTCCAATCAGATCTGGAGGGGCGGATCGGCAAGTGCCCACCCCTCCTCAGCCCCCTCCAGCTCCAGGACTGTCCAGGGCCCCCCCGCCGTCCCCCCCAACCGCCCGCCCCCCTCTATTACAATGTATCTGCCGGCGGGCCGCATCCACGTGCGCCCGCCGGCAACACTGCCTGGTCCCCTGCTCCAGTGCCCCCCCCCAGGCTGCCCCCACCTCCGGGCCCTGTGCCTGGCCCCCCCCTCACCTCCTGCGGCGGGCTGCACACTTCCGTGCACCCGTCGCTGCTGCCGCCGCCGCAGCTGCTGCAGCTCCTCCTTCTCTGCCCGGCCCGCCGGTCTGTGGCCCCGCCTCCTCTCCCGGCCTCCTCCTGCTCATCGGTGGAACGAGGGAGGTAAGTATGTATGTGTATGTATGCATGTATGTGTATGTATGCATGCATGTGTATGTATGCATGTGTGTGTATGCATGCATGTGTATGTATGCATGCATGTGTGTATGCATGCATGTGTATGTATGCATGCATGTGTGTATGCATGCATGTGTATGTATGCATGCATGTGTATGTATGCATGCATGTGTATGTATGCATGTGTGTATGCATGCATGTGTGTGTATGCATGCATGTGTGTATGCATGCATGTGTATGTATGCATGCATGTGTGTATGCATGCATGTGTATGTATGCATGCATGTGTATGTATGCATGTGTATGCATGCATGTGTGTGTATGCATGCATGTGTATGTATGCATGCATGCATGCATGTATGTATGCATGTATGTGTATGTATGTATATCTATGTATGTATGTATGTGTATGTATGTATGTGTGTATGTATCTATGTATGTATGTATGTGTATGTTTGTATCTATGTATGTGTATGTATGTATGTATGTGTATGTATCTATGTATGTATGTATGTATGAATGAATGAATGAATGAATTGATGGTGGGTGAATGGATAGGGGGTGCATGCGTGGACGTGAGCGTACATGAGCGTGCGTGGACGTGAGTGTGCGTAGACATGTGCGTGCGTAGACGTGTGCGTGTGTGGACATGTGTGTGGACGTGTGCGTGCATAGATGTGTGTGTGCATAGACGTGTGCGTGCGTGGATGTGTGCATAGATGGATGTGTGCGTAGACGTGTGCGTGTGTGGACATGTGTGTGGACGTGTGCGTGCATAGATGTGTGTGTGCATAGACGTGTGCGTGCGTGGATGATGGGTGCATAGGTGGATGGATGGGTGCAACAAGGGATCAAGTGTCCTCTTGTTGTAGTCTCTGGGATCATAGTCATGGTGCACTGTATGACAGATCATTGTCATACAGTGCACCATAACTCTGACCCCAGAGACTGTAAGAAGAGGACACTTCATCCCTTGCTGCAGTCTCTGGATTGACCAGAGGCGATCGAGCGTCGTGGGACCTTCGTTGTGGACTACGTCGGAGGCGATCGTGCGTCATGGGACCTTCGTTGTGGACTACGTCATAGGCGATCGAGCGTCGTGGGACCTTCGTTGTGGACTACGTCGGATCTTTATAATAAAGATGGAGTCCGAATTTTGTTTGTGTTTTTTTTTCAAATAAAAAGATTTTTCTCTGTGTGTATTTTCTGACTATTTACCAGAGATTCCTAATGGCGGGTCTAACATTGGCCCTATATTATGAATCTCGGGCTTAGTGCCAGCTGACAATAAAAAGCTGGCATTAAGCCCTTTATTACCCAGTTTGCCACCGGCACCAGGGCAACTGGAAGAGTCTGGGTACAGCGCCAGAAAATGGCGCTTCAATGAATGCGCCATTTTCTGGGGCGGCTGCGGGCTGCAATTCGCAGCATGGGGGGCCCAGAACGCTTGGGCCTCTCCATGCTGCGGATTCCAGCCCCCAGCTGCCTAGTTGTACCTGGCTGGACCAAAAATATGGCGGAGCCCCATGTCATTTTTTTTCTAAAATTAGTTCTAGAAGAAAAAAAAGGGCTTTGCTGTATTTTTGGTTGCCAGCCAGGTACAACAAGGCAGCTGGGGGTTGGTGGCAATCCGTAGCTGCCAAGTTGTACCTGGCTGGACCAAAAATATGGCGGAACCCCACGCCATTTTTTTTCTAGAATTAGTCCTAGAAAAAAAATAAAAAATGGGCTTTGCTGTATTTTTGGTTGCCAGCCAGGTACAATGAGGCAGCTGGGGGTTGCTGGCAGTCCGTAGCTGCCAAGTTGTACCTGGCTGGACCAAAAATATGGCGGAGCCCTACGCCATTTTTTTTCTAAAATTAGTCCTACAAAAAAAAAAATGGGCTTCGCTGTATTTAGATGCATAGTGAACACTTTGAACCCCCAGGTGCTTCACAAATTGATCCGTAAAAATGAAAAAAGAAAATTTGTGTGAAAACAAATGTACTTTTTCCTTCTTACGGATCAA
This sequence comes from Allobates femoralis, assembly GCA_033576535.1. Taxonomy (NCBI): domain Eukaryota; kingdom Metazoa; phylum Chordata; class Amphibia; order Anura; family Aromobatidae; genus Allobates; species Allobates femoralis. The sequence continues at coordinate 753,646,579 of JARQOC010000003.1, read as the reverse complement.
TTTGTGAAGCACCTGGGGGATCAAAGTGCTCACTATGCATCTAGATGCATTCCTTGGGGGGTCTAGTTTCCAAAATGGGGTCATTTGTGGGGGAGCTCCAATGTTTGGGCACACAGGGGCTCTCCATACACGACATGGTGTCCGCTAATGATTCCAATAGTTAGCGGACACCATGTCGCGTATGGAGAGCCCCTGTGTGCCTAAACATTGGAGCTCCCCTACAAGTGACCCCATTTTGGAAACTAGACCCCCCAAGGAACATATATAGATGCATAGTGAGCACTTTGAACCCCCAGGTGCTTCACAAATTGATCCGAAAAAATGAAAAAAGAAAATTTGTGTGAAAACAAATGTACTTTTTCCTTCTTACGGATCAATTTGTGAAGCACCTGGGGGTTCAAAGTGCTCACTATGCATCTAGATACATACCTTGGGGGGTCTAGTTTTCAAAATGAGGTCACTTGTGGGGTAGCTCAAATGTTTGGGTACACATGGGCTCTCCATACGCGACATGGTGTCCGCTAACAATTCCAATAGTTAGCAGACACCATGTCGCGTATGGAGAGCCCCTGTGTGCCTAAACATTGGAGCTCCCCCACAAGTGACCCCATTTTGGAAACTAGACCTCCCAGGGAACGTATCTAGATTAGTTGTGAACATTTTGAACCCCCAGGTGCTTCACAAATTCATCTGTAAAATTGAATAAGTACTTTTTTTCCACAAAAAAATTCTTTTTTATTTTTACAGATTATTTTGTGAAGCACCGGGGTGTTCAAAATGCTCACCACCCATCTAGCTAAGTTCCCTGGGGGGTCTAGTTTCCAAAATGGGGTCACTTGTGGGGGAGCTACAATGTTTAGGCACACAGGGGCTCTCCAAACGCGACATGGTGTCCGCTAACAATTGGAGCTAATTTTTCAGTCAAATTGTTAGCGGACACTATGTCGCGTTTGGAGAGCCCCTGTGTGCCTAAATATTGGAGCTCCCTCACAAGTGACCCCATTTTGGAAACTAGAGCCCCAGGGAACCTATATAGATGTGTGGTGAGCATTTTGAACCCCCAGGTGCTTCACAAATTCATCCGTAAAAATGAAAAAAGTACTTTTTTTTCCATAAACATTTTCTTTTTTCATTTTTACAGATTAATTTGTGAAGCACTAGGGTATTCAAAATGCTCACCACCCATCTAGATAAGTTCCCTGGGGGGTCTAGTTTCCAAAATGGGGTCACTTGTGGGGGAGCTCCAATGTTTAGGCACACAGGGCCTCTCCAAATGCAACATGGTGTCCGCTAACAATTTGACTGAAAAATCAGCTCAAATTGTTAGCGGACACCATGTCGCGTTTGGAGAGCCCCTGTGTGCCTACACATTGGAGCTCCCCCACAAGTGACCCCATTTTGGAAATTAGACCCCCCAGGGAATTTATCTAGATGGGTGGTGAGCATTTTGAACCCCCAGGTGCTTCACAAATTCATCCGTAAAAATGAAAAAGTACTTTTTTTTCTACAAAAATTTTGTTTTTTCATTTTTACAGATTAATTTGTGAAGCACTAGGTATTCAAAATGCTCACCACCCATCTAGATAAGTTCCCTGGGGGGTCTAGTTTCCAAAATGGGGTCACTTGTGGGGGAGCTCCAATGTTTAGGCACACAGGGGCTCTCCAAATGCAACATGGTGTCCGCTAACAATTTGACTGAAAAATCAGCTCAAATTGTTAGCGGACACCATGTCGCGTTTGGAGAGCCCCTGTGTGCCTACACATTGGAGCTCCCCCACAAGTGACCCCATTTTGGAAATTAGACCCCCCAGGGAATTTATCTAGATGGGTGGTGAGCATTTTGAACCCCCAGGTGCTTCACAAATTCATCCGTAAAAATGAAAAAGTACTTTTTTTTCTACAAAAATTTTGTTTTTTTCATTTTTACAGATTAATTTGTGAAGCACTAGGGTATTCAAAATGCTCACCACCCATCTAGATAAGTTCCCTGGGGGGTCTAGTTTCCAAAATGGGGTCACTTGTGGGGGAGCTCCAATGTTTAGGCACACAGGGGCTCTCCAAATGCAACATGGTGTCCGCTAACAATTTGACTGAAAAATCAGCTCAAATTGTTAGCGGACACCATGTCGCATTTGGAGAGCCCCTGTGTGCCTACACATTGGAGCTCCCCCACAAGTGACCCCATTTTGGAAATTAGACCCCCAGGGAATTTATCTAGATGGGTGGTGAGCATTTTGAACCCCCAGGTGCTTCACAAATTCATCCGTAAAAATGAAAAAGTACTTTTTTTTCTACAAAAATTTTCTTTTAGCCTAAACTTTTTCATTTTCACATGGGGAACAGGATAAAATGGATGCTAAAAATTGTTGGGCAATTTCTCCTGAGTACACCGATACCTCATATGTGGTCATAAACCACTGTTTGGGCACACAGCAGGGCTCAGAAGGGAAGGAGCGCCATTTGACTTTTTGAACGGAAAATTAGCTCCAAAAGTCAAATTGCCCTCCCTCCCTTCTGAGCCCTGCCGTGTGCCCAAACAGTGGTTTATGACCACATATGAGATATCGATGTACTCAGGAGAAATTGCCCAACAATTTTTAGGATCCATTTTATCCTGTTGCCCATGTGAAAATGAAAGAATTGAGGCTAAAAGAACATTTTTGTTGGAAAAATTAAAATTACCATTTTTTCCTTCCACTTTGCTTTAGTTCCCGTGAAGCACCTGAAGGGTTAATAATCTTCTTGAATGTAGTTTTGAGTAGCTTGAGGGTGCAGTTTTTGGAATGGTGTCACTTTTGGGTGTTTTCTGTCATGTAAACCCCTCAAAGGGACTTCAAATGTGATGTGGTCACAAAAAAAAATGGTTTTGTAAATTTTGCTGGAAAAATGAAAAATTGCTGATGAACTTTGAACCCTTATAACGTCCGAACAAAAAATTTTTTTTTTCCCAAAATTGTGCTGATGTAAAGTAGACATGTGGGAAATGTTATTTATTAACTATTTTGTGGCACATACCTCTCTGGTTTAGCAGAATAAAAATTCATAATTTGAAAATTGCAAAATTTTCAAAAATTTTGCCAAATTTTTAATTTTTTCACCAATAATCGCAAAAATTATCGACCTAAATTTAATACTAACATGAAGCCCAATATGTCACGAAAAAACAATCTCAGAATCGCTCGGATCCAATGAAGCGTTCCAGAGATATTACCTCATAAAGGGACACTGGTCAGAATTGACAAAAATGGCCTGGTCATTAGGGTCAAAATAGGCCCGGGGGTGAAGGGGTTAAGCAGTTGCCTTCGGTGTATGGCATTGCTAATTAAGCATCTGTCTTTATTACACTAACACTGTAGAGGTTATTTACATTCAGATCTCATCCAATCATTCATGTCAGTTACGTGGAGTAGGGGATAATCTTTATTATCAGGGATGGTGTAATGGTGTTTTGTGCATTACTTCTATTCTCCTCAGTGTTCTTAACCCAATAACAGGAGATCTGGAATGTGTTTGACCACTGGTGGACAGAGACAGAAGAGGGTCCCTGTGGAGAGGATAGTATATGAACCTTTGGTGCTATTCCCTGCCTGAATCGGATGTCCCGTGAATACGATCATGAGACCTCAATGTGTTGCCTTTGCAGCCCAGGGTACTGTGAGGACCCTGGATGCTTTAAAGACTCTCTTCCTGTGGATGACCGACGAGAGCCAGCATCCACAGAAAGTGATACATTTTCCTGTTTACATCTGTGCATCAGCACGTCTGTGAACAGGAGAAGCAATCAGACAATGCAGTGCTGAGGCAGTGTAAAATACAGAAAACATTTTGGTATTTAAAAGAGCTCATCAGATACAAAATTCCACCAGTTTTGGATGTAGAAATGGGCCTCCTTACCTTTTGGGCCATTGTGTGGCCACACCGGTTGCACCAATGATATGTCCACCCCTGTGTCTGGCTCAAGGAAGGGGTAGAAGAAGTAGAGATGGAGTTACAGCACAAGGGATGAAGGCAAATGTAGTAAGAATGGAGCAAAGGATTCTGAATAGGAAGTGATCACTATAACAACACAGCTGCTGCTAGGGCACAGGAAGCATAAAGGCAGAAAATAACACAAAACATGGTAGAAAAGTTATATGGGGATCATTAGAGGCATTATCTTTAAGCATCTATAAAAAAAACTAATGGCTGAGTCATGGTAGAGGACAATCTCTTTAAATGTAATTTGTCACCAGGTTTTGCTATCTCATCTGAGAGCAGCATAATATGAAAAAAGAGACCCTTATTCTAACTCTGTATTACGTAATTTACTGGGTGTAGCAGTTCTAATACAATCAAGAGTTTTAAGATGTAGGTGAGCTCAGAAAGCTCATTATCACCGAGCTCACCACAGCTTTCTGTGTACATTGCTTATTGACAGTGAGATGCTTATCAGAGTAGGTAGCATGGTCAGACTAACTGTCCCGTGAGTTGTAGTCTGGATAGTGATAATCTCCTGGTGTTAAAACTTTCATTGTAAGTAATCAACAACACACAGCCTAATGAGTGACACATCGCTGAAATTGTTCTCAGTCTTTATCCCTGTAGTCTTCAGATAACATAACAAAAACCTGCTGATAGATTCCATTTACCAGCAATAGAGAGTTGGAAGATAAGAAGGAAGTTCAACATTTATTGGTCATACCTGGTAGTCTAAGCAATACACTTACTCCTTCTGTAGTGTTCCTTCTTCCTTTATAGTGTGTCTTCTTATCAGGGCTATCATTAGGGTATTATATGTATAGGGCCTAGAGAGCAGTAAGCAGGGGGATCTGGTCATGCTGGCATCCCAGGCCCCTCCTTCTTTCATTCTTCTGCTCACCAGGCCCCAGGGGCAGAGAGTGGGGTGGAGAAATATCTAGATGGGGCAGGCAAGGGTATCTGCCCCGGGCACAGCAGGCAACCTGACTGCAGACTTGTGAATTGTCCAAGTGTACACACTGTATGCTGTGGGGTTTTAATGGTGTCAGAGTGGGGAACAGTGGTCACATAGTTGCAAAGATGCAAAATACAGAATCCTGCTAGTGGAGCACAGTCTCGCTCAATTCAAGTGTATTGAGTGAAGCTGCGCACATGTTATGGGTTTAGACCACACATGTTACAGGTGTAGACCACCACTGTGGTTCCGCAGCACCATCTTGTGTGTAGCTTCTGACTATCTGGAAGTTTGAAAGGAAATTTACTTTATTGTTTGTCACCCGTCATATCATAAAATAAATAAATAGAATATGCTTTTTAATAGTCTGACATATCCAGAAGAGATCCCTTCTCAGCAGTCACCTTATTATCATAAGCAGGATTACAATGAGAGATAACAGAATCCACCACTCACAGTAGATGATGTCACAGCTCATCTCTTCCCCCTTTCTGCTCAATGATATCTCCATGTCACTAAACATGAGAACATGTATAGAGAACTCTCCAAAGGAAATAGAGTCTTGTGTAATGTCTTGTGGTAGCTATACACATGCATATGTACAATGTTCATATCTCCAAACAGGCAAGAAAGCAGCTTCCAAAAAATATTCTGAAAATACAATAGTCTGCAATCAGAATTACAAGTTATATAAAAAGTCACAATTTGGTTTCAATTAGTTTAAACAAAGCCAGCCAAAAAGCATTTATTATTTTTTTTTTTTGGGGGGGGGGGTTTGGGTCTTGACTTTTGTTGCCTATACATGTATCTTTGGCTACATTAAATATTTACTTTTTTTGCATACGTCTGCTATAATTCCTCCATTGCTTGCTGGATATACCTTCCTTTAGATTCTGCTGTGAATAGCCTGGTATGGACTACTCCCGTGCTAGAGCTCCATACGTGGTCATCATAGTGGTGAGCTGAAAATCCCTTTTTTCTATAAAACCACGTGTCAAGAACCAAAGTGGGTGGATCATTAGGATCGGGCTACATTCTTTTTTCCCATAGGAGGAAGTAAGTCCAGGATGAGTAGATTTTCAAGGGTTTTATTGTACTCTCCGCGTTTCGTGTACAACAGTATAATTCCTCAGGAGTAAAAACCAGATTACAGCCTGTATGGTCTTATTCATCCTATATAGAAGTCACCGGATATGAGGCACACGTATAGGTCCTGAGTGACTTGTATATAAGACGAATAAGGCCGTACAGGCTGTAATCTGTAAATGAATAGAGTACAATAAACCCCTTGAAAATCTACTTGTCCTGGACTTGCTTCTTCCTATGGGACCATAGAAGGCAGCACAATACTGATAACCACCCTCTTTGGTTCTTGACACGTGACTACATTAATTTGGGTGATCCGCGGCAGCCTTTTTCCTATACGCCTGAGAGTAGTTGTGTCACACACAACCCTATAACGGTACCTTTACACACCGCAACTTTTGTCAGCGATCGGAGGCAACCTAACGTGCGCGTGTACATTTTTCATGGTTACCTCTTAACGCCAAAGGCGCATTTACACGCCGCAATTGAGCCGACAACCTAAGGTGATGTGTCATCCCGGGAGTTCCTACACCAACATTGGGAAACATCCCGTTGACTCCTGACGCCGCTTCACACGCCGCAATCCCCAAAGGAATGTGGGCGTACATGTTCAGCGCCGCAAGAACATAGGCGTGACAGACTTGTGTATTCCATGCCCCAAACACGCTTATTAGACAACGCAATAGCGTCATGATTAGCCAGCCTGTGCAGGAAGGCTGGCTAATACATGACGCCATTGCAATTGTGTAGTGTGGATGGACAGCTCTTCAAATATGTCACCCTGTGAAGGGACAGCCAATGGAAACACAGTAGCCACCACCAATCATCGCTGGGGGGAACGGTATCCAGTACGCTGTGGCACGCCTCTGGGAAATCAGTAGGCGACGCTGTTTCCATCCCTATCGCCCCTTCACACGCCGAAACCAGGGAAATTCACCTTCTGGGTTGCCTCTGGTTTTAGAACAATGCTCTGAAATTGCACCTGGGAGCAACTTTCAAAATCACCACCGGGTTCCACTATTACACACCGCAATTTCGTAGCAATTTCATGGCAACGGTGACAGAACTCCGGATTGCCTCTCAGTTTCCACACCGTAGTTGGGGCGTGTAAAGGTACCTTAAGGTTAGTGCTTCAACCTTGGTATTTCAACTCTCTTATACCAGATAAAGCCCTATGTGCGCTTGTCTTTTTCTTTATAGTTAATCTTTTTTTCTATAAAAGTGTATTTGACAAATTCCTTTGACAAAGTAAATCAAAATATACTTAAAATGAATTTTATGTATTTGCCTGTTGGCTGATGGCTGTTTGGCTATATGATCTGGTGTTTGATGGGAACTGTTATTGTCTGATTGGTGAGGACGTGGGGCTGAAGGGGAGTTTTTCCAAGAGTTTATGGTGGGACTATGAAAGGTTTGATAGATGAAAGTGGAGCTGGAGTGGAGTCTCGATAGGACCCAAACATTTTGCTAGCATGGGGCCCTGAAATTCTTGGTGGCAGCCCTGCTTCTTATTAGAGTAGAAAATTTTGACTTTATTTTTAGGCTTCATAATGAGCCTTAGGCTAGGGCCACACTTAGCCCAGCACTTATGTTAATTGGATCCAGTAACTGTAGAGGGAAGTGTGCAGGAACGCACACTGTCAACGTCGGGGGCAGGGTGTGAAGGCTGCTCCATAGTAAGCCGCTGTTTACCATGGATGCAGCCACACAGGAAGCCCCAGGAACTGTGCTTTTGCAGGGCGCACAGGAAAATGTTGCTCACAATGTTTTCCTGTGCGCCCAGCAAAAGCGCAGTCCATGGGACTTCCTGTGTGGCTGTATCCATAGTAAACATTGGGTTACTATGGAGCAGCCTTCACAGCTTGCCCCCGATGTTAACAGTGTGCGTTCCCACACACTTTCCTGTGCAGTTACTGGATCCAGTTAACGTAATTGCTGGACTAAGTGTGGCCTTGGCCTTAGCGCAGCCATGTTCCTTTGCTATTGTAAAAATAGTTATGCAAGAAGTTGTAGCTACGGCACAGAAATCAGCATGGAAATAATATAAGTTCTCTGCGGCACTTCTTTATAAAAGACCTCAGCTACAAATGGAGACAAGACGTGGCACCACTACCTGGATCACTGCCCACAAAGCAATCCATTGTTATCCATTATCAGCCAAGCTAGGAAAGCCGCCATTCTGGAGTTGTTCGCTTTAACAGAAGAATTTGTCACATCAACTGGTCACGAGAAGGAAAAAAGTGGCACTCACCAGAATATTGTACAGTCACCTTAATTCACGATCCATGGTACAACAAGAGCAGGAAGGGGGAATGAAGCTTCCACTCCCCTTCCCTGCACCTGTTGTACCATGGACCGTGAATTAAGGTGATGACTGAACAATATTCTGGTGAGTGCCACTTTTTTCTTTATAAAAGATCCTAACTTTTCCTTGAGGGCCAATATCTGAACATTTGCCAAACATATTCTTCCAAATTTCCTTTGGCTAAACTTGCATTCTTTGCTATGTGAACACATTATACTGTACATTATTTGTCAGAACATGTAATTAGCACTGGTATTGCGCCCCGTATTCCGAGCTGCTGTTTCTTATGTAATATCTTTAACTTCTTTGCAATGTAAGCAAATGGCTAGCTAATTTAACACCATGTATATGTTTTTCTTCCAATTATTACTTATCCTCATAAACCTTCAAATTATATATTCTTAGAAATAAAGGTTGTTTTTAGTTAACAGTGCCCTAATAAGAAAATTAATCATTTCATACTGCACAATGTGAGTTACTTACTCCTCCTGTATACATGTGTTGATATGAAGTACATGTAATTTACATGGGAAGATAATAGAAATATGATTAGTAAATTGTACATGACAAATCTATGCAAAATGTAAGCTAATTACACAACTTTATCTTCTCGAACACATATTTTCCATTCACTGATAAATGGTTCTCATTGTACTTTGCTTTGTGAATCTAATGACTGCAGGATGTACTATTAAAAATGCTATTTACATTATACTTTTTTTTTCTTGCAAATCCATTACAGATTCTGAAGTCGCTTTCATTACTTAAAAATTATTAGATATACTAACTTTCCTATTTTTTCTTGCCCATTAATTGAAGACTAGTTGAGCCATTAAAAGACGATTTTCACACTCGGAAGCCGTTTTAACAGCTTTTCTTTACAGAAAGTTGCAAACATTTTTGCATGGTATATATTTTTGCAAATATTTATGGCTTCTCTTTGTAAAATTTAATTTTTAAAAGCAGACAACAAGCAGGCAGAGCTGCCTATGCAAATTCGACATAAAAGGAACCTGTCAGCAGGTCGTAAAACTACCAACTGATTTACGATTAGTATGTGTAAGGTCACTATAATACAGATGAAATCCATACCTTTTCATTTCCAATCATCTCTTCCATCCCCAAATAATCGCTTTAACAATTTTTATGTAAATGAGGCACAAGTTCCGGGGGCTTACAGCTTTCAGGCCTGTCTCCCTCTTTTTCCACCCACCAACATCCTCTGGTCATTGAATGACATGTCACGCTTATCTTAGTGACCTGCCTTCCTTGCTGGAAATCTCACATAGAAACTGTCATTCCCAAGTGCAGATTCATAGTCAAGTTTTCAAAACTTCATCAGGACCTTATTGCATATGAGCCGCGTCAGGGAATGATGGTGTTGGTCACTAAGAGAAGAGTGACAGGAGGCCGGTGGTTGGGAGGAGATAACGGTAAAGAGATAGAAGAGCTTTGAGTACAGGGACAAGCTTTTTGTACATGTGGTCATTGACATATATATTCGAAAAACAATTACACAGGGATGGAAAAAATTATTGAATAAACAAAGTAACATGGGAACCTTTTTGATATAAATTGGTGAATGAGGGATAGTTTGAGTGCGCATTTATTTAAATGATCTATTTTTTACTGGATCGGTAATAAAGTATATAATAAACACCTTGCCACTACTAACTCTTGGGCTTAATGCCAGCTGACACAGTTGACACTAACCACAAAAGATATACCACTGTACCAGGGCAATTGGGAAAAGCTGGGCAAAGTGCAAGAGTTAGCACATCTAATGTTATGCATCAATTCTGGGGTGGCTGCACGCTGATATTTTTAGGATGGGAAGGGTCAATTAACCATGGATTACAACAATCCACAACTTTTTGCTTTACTTTGGCTGGATATCAAAAATAGGGATGACCACATGACATTTTTTTTATTTATTAGGTTAAACAAGTCTAAAAACACTCTTTAGTGCCACATGAAAAACACTGAAGGGTGCAACTGCATAATATAGTAGTAGTAATTAAAAACAGTCTATATGCCGCCTCTCATTTAAGCTTTTCCTCAAAGAACAACTCTCCCTGAACTGCTTCCAGAGGAGGGTGTGCCGAACATGACAGCCCCGGGTTTCATATAAGACCTGATGATGTGATGTGGCTGACCAATGAGAGTAATTCCAGTATTCAACATAGCTATGGCATTGCAGTGTATGGCAGCCAATCCCTTAATGTTTATTGACTGTCTAACAGCCGCAAAACATGCAGGGTGGGGACACAGCATTGCTCTTGAGCACCCCCCCGATATTTGATTAAGTAACGAGTGTACTCGAGCACCTCGATGCTAGAATGAGTATCCAGTAGTGGAAAGCATGCTTGCTCATAACTAGTCTTGTGCCATCTCCATCAACATAAATGCTGAGCCCAATGATTGGCTACAGGAGGAGTTTGCTGACAATGTGACATACTGGTACTATGTTAATAAAGAACAGACAAGTGCCGATGAGGTGTCATTAGAGTTTCAGCATGTATTGATGATCTTAATATTTTCATAAGATCATGCCATTGCATAATTGTAGCTTGAAAGTGCAAAATTCCTTTAAAAGGTTTGCGTAAATTGCCTACATCATTTTTTCCAGTGCCTATAAAAGATGTAAAGAAACTTTTAGTTCTATGAATAATGGGCATATTTCCTTTAACTGTCTAATTTTTAAACAATGTAAAGGTCAGAAAGTCCTAAAATATACAAAATTCATCACATCTTTCAAAAATGTATATTTACTTATTTGATATCATGTATTAGGCTACGTTCACACACCGCGTTTTTGTGCGGGCTTATTTTCCTGTGTTTTGCGGCTGTGCGTTTTACTACCGGTAAAAAAAAATACACTGCAAAAGCAAAATAAAAGGGAACAAAAGGTTTTAAAAATAAAAAAATAAAATACTTACCTCACCACCAGCTGTCCTGGAACCTGAGGGGAAGACGTCCGATCGCTGTAAGGGACTGAATCATCTGATTGGCCGGTAGTGATCAGCTGATGTGTCATGTGGGGAGGAACACAGGATTCTTCCTCCCCTGTGTGACATCACATCCTGCTATTCCTCCTGCACCCGTGTTTCTAGGCACTGGAATAGAACATCGTGTGAACAGTAATGCGTTTTCCATCGCTTATAATGGTACCGAGAAATCGAGAAATCGTCGAAAAAAGTGCAGTGTCTGAACGGCAAAAGTGGACGTCCATTCACTTTGCCGGGAGACGCAAACACAAATGCGCTTTTGCGTAAAAGTACAGCATAAAAAAATGCGGTGTGGGGGCCATCAGCTGATAACATGGAGCAGGGCAAATGTGACTGCAAAGGAGATAGATAAGATCACAGGAGTTGTGTGCTGACAGCCTGAGGTCAGCACTGTCCCTACCTGAAGTAGGCTGAAGTTCTGATCAGCTGTGAATGCTGTGTAGGTCCCCACCACCCTAATAAGCCCATATTCAGTGTGTGAAGCTGAATATGGATTTCCCTGACAACCAGCATATGTCAACTTTAGAAACAGCCTAGTGGGGACATCTTCTAGACCATTTATGAAAGATTTTCTTCCAAATTTCACTAATGAAGTATATTTGACAGTTTAATATAATCACTTGCTCTACATTATTTTTTTTATAGAAATTTAAATGGCAGTTACAATTGAATTGATTTTCAAATGTTAGACAATCTGGTTCCATTCATCCCAAATTGCTAAAAAAGATAAACACATCACATTAAAACTTGCTGATTATGGGGCAGTGAAGTGTAGCACCCCAGGGTATGGGAAATCTGATGTCTGGGTCTCTTTCTCTCCAAGCAGGGAATGTCGCCGGTGGCCTGCCCAGATCCGTGGCCCTGGGGAACAGCCTAAAATAAGTTTTTTTTTAGTATTTATAAGGGATTAAAGTCTTTATTTCGTTACGCCACCTGTAGTACCTGGTGACTAGACACCAGCGCCGCCACAGTACTCCAGAGTGTGGTGGTATTGAGGCTAGGGTGGAGCAGTACCATACAGGTAGAGCTAAACCTCCGGGGCAGTGATGATTGTGAGGAATGGAGCAAGTGTTTGGCCAGTTTGTGGATTAACGGTATAGTCTCTGCGGGTAACGGGGACCAGGGGTGAAGAACGCACACACGCTGTTGAATGTCGCTTTACCTTTTACTGGTGGTATAGCAGGTAAAAGTCCGGAAGACTGTCGGATGACCAGGAAACACAGTTGAATTTCCACAGCAAGTGGGTGTTAGGCCTCCGTGTACTCTTTTCCCCGTGTTGAAGCCCCTGCCCCGTGTAGGACTTGGCTGGATTCCGCTACTCTCTCTCTCTTCACCTGCACTGTCAACGGAACACCTCTGATGACTACTGCTGTTTCGCTCTCCACTGTGTCTGGCTCCCTGAACAGTGATTAAGCAGGTGACTGGAGTATCCACGGTTTGCCAGGGTTCTCTGCTGGGTGTGCAGCTCTCCAGCAGACGTGGACCACGGTGTCTGGTGTGTTGTTTGGGCGAACCTATTCTGGCTCTTTGGTTCCCACTTTCCTTCCTCTTTTCTCTTCTTGCCTTCCGTCCCCGTCTCTTGGGCCTGGTTGGACTGCTCAAAGGCTGTTCAGGGTCACTGGTTTGGGCCTAACATGGCACCGATCACCAGGACGTATTCGCAGCTCTCCTAGCGTCTGCACACTCTGACTAACTCCTCCCCAGCATCATTATTTATAGGGGATCTTGCCTAAGGGCAGCAAGTTGAGCTCCCCCTACTGTGCTGGGGTGGAAGGTGTTGGTTGTACTGGTGTACCTGCTGTGGATATTCATCTGTGTTCTAGGAAGGCCTGTAGGTACCTGTGGATGCAGGGCGCCACAGAAGCTGCGGACGACTCATACTGAGTCATATTCATTGTCAAAGCACCTACAATTTACACAACTGGACCATAGAGCAATTCAAGAATAAGATGGCTTGGGTCTATGAATCACAATTTTTTTTTACACTCAGTTCGGCCTGGTGCCTATGTCGCTTAACTGGGGGAAGATATGGCAGAGGCAGTGTTGGGGCAATTCTCTGCTGGGAAAAGTCTGGACCTGACATGGAAACTGCATTTTTTAACAGCAGTGACTTCATTCATTAGGATAATTCATCCTGCCACTCTGCAGAAACTGTTCAGGAATGAGTTTAGGAACTTGAAAAGGAGTTCATGGTCTCTAAGTTACCTAAATCTCACATTGATCAAGCTGGATGTGCTCAAAATTCAAGGCTGATCTAAGGAGGCTTACCTTGACAACTCACAGAACTTATCAAGCCATGACAGAATGATATGTGAGGGGCACTGAGACCCCACACATCACTAAAACTAAAGGTCAAAAGTGCTTTTCTCTGCTGACAGTGAAGAAAGGCTCAATCAGAAGTTTGAGTGTTTTTCTTTTCTCCTTCTTATGATCTTCTTGGAGTCAGATACACAGGACATGGTCCTGTTGGGTGTTTGGTGGAACCCATAGCCTATACCTCAGTGAGTCAGATGCACTTTGATGGCATATTGGGTGGGTGGTTTTAATGTTTAATGGCATTCCTGCCATTTGTAATAAGTCAGCACTACACCAGAAAGCACCGCTGATAACCGGGAAAACATTTTAAATGGGAAGTGATGAGGAAAATTTAATTTTATCATTTTTTTTTTTTATTCAGTCTGGTTTTTAAAAAAAGATATTTAACCATAGATAAAATTGTGTATATAGGTTTGATCACTCCCAGTAACACTATGTTGAATTCCCATTTATCTTGTTTTGTGTATGGTTATTTTTCTTCTTGAATTATTTTTAGACCAGTCAAACATACAATATAAGTGATTTTTTTTTTTAAACTTCTTTAATTACAGACTATGCATGTAGCATTTAATTTTGAGTTAATTTTCTTAATTTTTCATAACAGGACAGAAATTGTCATTAGATATTAGATATTACTTTAGCTGCTCTGCTGTAAATGAGATGTTTGGTTAACGGCATGATATCCCAATATTCACCACAAGAGGGAGTTCCTTGATAACTGTTTGGAAGCCAGAACAATTCTCACCTTTCAAAATCCAGATTTTCTTCATCCAATTTTCATATTCTAAATTCAAATTTCGGATGTGTTGTCACCCACGTGTAAGCGATGTCACTAAACTCAACTGGGTATCAGCATTGCTCTGAAGGTCTTTTTTATGGAATTACATTTACTTACACATAAAGTTTATATATGTTCTTTAATATTAATACAGATAGATAGATAGATAGATAGATAGATAGATAGATAGATAGATAGATACCGTATATACTTGCGTATAAGCCGAGTTTTTCAGCCCAAAATTTGGGCTGAAAAGTCCCCCCTCGGCTTATACGCGAGTATACAGTATACAGCAGCAGCCCCCGGAGGTATACAGGCCCCCCCATCATGATCCAGGGCCCCTTTCCCTTGCGCAGCAAACCTGTAAAGTAAAATCATACTTATCCCTGTCCTGTCGCGCTGTGCTGCCGCTTGCCGACATCACGATCCCGGCTTCATTCCGTGTCTTCCGGCTTTCGGCTTCCTGTGGTCGCGGGCAATGACGTCATTGCCCGCGACCACAGGAAGGCGGAAGACGCGGAATGAAGCCCGGGATCGTGATGTCGGCAAGCGGCGGGACAGCGCGACAGGACAGGGATAAGTATGATTTTACTTTACAGGTTTGCCGCGCAAGGGGGGGGGGGCCCTGGATCATGATGGGGGGGCCTATATACCTCCGGGGGCTGCTGCTGTATACAGCCCTGGGGCTGCTGCTCTATACAGCCCTGGGGCTGCTGCTCTATACACCCCTGGGGCTGCTGCTGTATTCACCCCTGGGGCTGCTGCTGTATACAGCCCTGGGGCTGCTGCTGTATACACCACTGGGGCTGCTGTATACTACCTAAGGGCTGCTGTATATACCTCTGGGGCTGCTGTATACCCCACTAGGGCTGCTGTATATACCTCTAGGGCTGTATATACCTCTGGGGCTTCTGTATACTACCTCTGGGGCTGCTGTATACTACCACTGGGGCTGCTGTATACTACCAATGGGGTTGCTGTATACTACCACTGGGGCTGCTGTATAGTACCACTGGGGCTGTATATACCTCTGGGGCTGCTGTATACTACCACTGGGGCTGCTGTATACACCTCTGGGGCTGCTGTATACACCACTAGGGCTGCTGTATATACCTCTGGGGCTGTATATACCTCTGGGGCTGCTGTATACTACCTCTGGGGCGTGCTGTATACTACCACTGGGGCTGCTGTATACTACCACTGGGGTTGCTGAATACTACCACTGGGTGCTGCTGTATAGTACCACTAGGGCTGTATATACCTCTGGGGCTGCTGTATACTACCACTGGGGCTGCTGTATACACCTCTGGGGCTGCTGTATACTAACCACTGGGGCTGCTGCTGTATATACCTCTGGGGCTGCTGTATACACCACTAGGGCTGCTGTATATACCTCTGGGGCTGTATATACCTCTGGGGCTGCTGTATACTACCTCTGGGGCTGCTGTATATTACCACTGGGGCTGCTGTATACTACCACTGGGGTTGCTGTATACTACCACTGGGGCTGCTGTATAGTACCACTGGGGCTGTATATACCTCTGGGGCTGCTGTATACTACCACTGGGGCTGCTGTATATTCCTCTGGGGCTGCTGTATACTAACCACTGGGGCTGCTGCTGTATATACCTCTGGGGCTGCTGTATACACCACTAGGGCTGCTGTATATACCTCTGAGGCTGTATATACCTCTGGGGCTGCTGTATACTACCTCTGGGGCTGCTGTATACTACCACTGGGGCTGCTGTATACTACCACTGGGGTTGCTGTATACTACCACTGGGGCTGCTGTATAGTACCACTGGGGCTGTATATACCTCTGGGGCTGCTGCTGTATATACCACTGGGGCTGCTGTATATACCTCTGGGGTTGCTGTATACCACACTGCTGGGGGCTGTATACCTGTGCTGGGGTCCACCCTCGGCTTATACACGAGTCAATAGGTTTTCCCAGGTTTTGGGGGCAAAAGTAGGGGGGTCGGCTTATACACGAGTATATACGGTAGATTATGTATATAGCACCATTAATTCCATGGTATTGTACATGAGAGGGGTTACTTACAAAATTATAGATATACTTTACAGTAAACAAATTAACAGTGACAGACTGGTACAGAGGGGAGAGAGGACCCTGCCTTTGCGTGCTTACATTCTACAGGATAATGGGGACGAGACAGTAGGTCAGGGGTGGAGCAGATCTGGTGGTGGAGAGACCGCAGCTTCGGTGGAGGTGGGGCAGCAGCTTTGGTGGCGGTGGCTCGGTCATTGCAGGCTGTAAGATTTCCTGAAGAGATGGGGTTTTCAGGTTCCGTCAGAAGGATCCCAGAGTGGTGGATAATCTGACGTGTTGGGGCGCAGAATTCCAGAGGATGGGGGATATTCGGGAGAAGTCTGGGAGGCGGTTGTGTGAGGAATGGACAAGTGTGGAGGAGAGGAGAAGGTCTTGGGAGGATCAAAGATTACGTGAGGGGAGATAGTCTAAGATTAGTTCAGAGATATAGGGAGAAGACAGTTTATGGATGGCTTTAAGGGTCAGTGTTAGCAGCTTGAACTGGATTCGTTATGAAATTGGGAGCCAGTGGAGGGATTTGCAGAGGAGAGATACAGGGGAGTAGTGAGGAGAGAGGTAGATTAGTCAGGCAGCAGAGTTAAGGACAGATTGGAGAGGTGCAAAAGTGTTAGCAGGGAGGCCACAGAGGAGGAGGTTGCAGCAGTCAAGGCGGGAGATGAGGGCATTTACAAGAATTTTAGTAGATTGAGGGTGGAAGAAAGGACGGATTCTGGAAATATTCTTGAGCTGGAGGTGACAGGAGGTGGCAAGAGTTAAGTCACTAAATTCTCCTGATGAGTACGAGGCTTGATTATATTCTTTTAAAGAGTTCAGAACTCTCCAGACTCCAGGACTTATTGTATGTATTGTCATGCCCTCGGCTACGTGGACGGTCTCTCATGAACAGGGATACCAGTGCCCATCATGCGGCACTGTGCATCTCACCTGCTCTGTCCCTGCTGTGGGGCCGGTCTCTGCCAAGCAGAGAGATCGACGCTGACAACACAGCTCCACTGGTATTGCTTATCCTGTCCATGGCTCCATGCAGTTGGCTGCTTCCTTCTCTGCTAGGAACTTGCGCTCACTTGGCATGTCTCTTGGGAATGCTCTTAAGGTACCATTACACGGTACAATATCGTGAACGATATTGCTGAAATGTCATGTGTTTGGAGTCGTTCAAACAACATTGTTAGTACGTCATTGCATGTGACACCGAGATACGACTACGATAAATCGTTGGATCGCTGTTCGCAGATTTGAGAACATGTTCTCAAATCAGACGATTGTCATTCAGCCAACCTGCTGCATTATTGTGTGTGACACCGCGATAACGATGTCATTAACGACTTCGCCTATTCACAACAGTGAACAAGTATCGTTCGATGGGTTGTGCGAATGATAGCTGCTCGCCACATTTTTTGTGCGTCGTTTACGATATCTAGACGTGTGACATCTCACCAACGATCTCAAAAGATGTCCTAACGACCGCGCTCCCGTGAGATTGTTGGTGAGATCGTTACAACATTGAAGAGTGTAACGGTACCTTTAGGATGCGCGACCCGCTTCCTGCACATATTTAAAGGAGCAGTGCACCTGTTCTCTTTTAGGACTTTCTGAGCTTTAATGCTCTGTGCCTAAAAGGCATCCTTCCCCTAAGGGAGGTGCCTGGGTAACGTGTTTCATTCTCTACCATCATTGCCTCTGTCCAGGCCACAGTCTGCTGAGCTCTACACTGCTCTTTTATCACATTATTCTAACATCTCTGTATCCACAGAATCCTTGGCCTGACCAGGCCTTTCCTGATGTACACAGAACTGTCCGGATTCATGTACCAGTTGAATCAGTCTCTCCTGGACAGAATGAGCTCCTAGGATTCATCTCACCAACAGAACCAGTGTTCCACAGTCTCTCCAGCTCTGCTGTCTGCTTTGCACGAGTCTCCACTATGGTCCATGATTTGTGTCATTTAGGCCTCCTGGTGTTGTATTGGGTGAATCCCTGTATAGGGGTTACCTCTGCTGGTGCTCCACTACGTGTGTATAGTCTTGCGATCCAGAGGGTCCTCTCATCAGGAACATTTGCCCTTTGTCAAACATTCCTCAATAAACATCCTTGGTTTTATGAAAGTCACTCTCCTGTCTCTTGAATGTCCAGTATAAAGCTACCACTGCCTGCACCCGTAGTAGTCTAGTGAGTCCACTTTATATCTTCACGCCCATGTGGGCATAACATGTATATTGTCCAGTCCTCAACACCTCTTCTTTTCTCCTTCCTTCATCATTATCTTCCGCCTTCTTCACTCCAACCTGCATCATAACGTCATGGTACACAAAGTTTGATGCCAAAAAACAGCAGACAATAATGTTCAAGGCTTTGTCCAATCAGAAAACCTTGATTAGAGTGAAAAAGGCAAAGAGAATGCGCACAGTGGGATAAGATGAAAAGAAGATATGGGGAGAGCAGGAGAAGGGGCTACTGGGGTAGTAAGACAAATGACAAGTGAGTGAGGTGAGAATGAATTTCCCTTTTTTTTAACCATTTGTTTGGCCCTCGACAGTTCACCAAAATGGCGGCCGCAGCAAATTATCATTTTGCTGAACTCTGTCAATATGTAATTTTAAGAAATTTGAAGAGAATTCAATTCTACTTGAATTCGCATTTTTCTATGAGACAGTTAACAAGCCAGGCCGCAAAAGAAGTTCGCTTATCAAACCATTCCCAAAAGTGGGCTTTTTTTGGCATGTTCTCAGTCATTTCTGTAACAACTTAACCCAAATTTTAAATTGCAACAGTTTTTTAGGTACGCTAATTTTATGTCTGAACCCAAATGCCCTTATTTTTCCATTCATTTGTTAAGATATCTGTCATAGTATTTAATGACCAATTCCACTAAAAATATAAAAGATCAATGTCAAAACCAGAAATAAAAGACATCAAAGCAGTTTTTCTTTAATAGAACAAAATGCCATAACTACCTAACATCTTTCACCTCTATCTTTTCTCTTTTACCTAAAGGCAGAGCAGTCTGTAATCAACTTTGCTGCTGTAGATATTGCCTTGCAGTACTATATGTAATACCTAAATAACTGTAGGGGTGTCATCCCTATGAACGGTTTAAGCACATTATGACGTTAAGAGACAGTGTTCTCTTGTTTGCTGGGTGTTTTCAACTAGTCATCGGCACCCCCTCCTTGAGCTGTGAAGATGGAATGATCCAGTTTAGAAAAGTGCAAGAAGCAGACAATCTGAAATTGGAAGTAAAGTGCTGAGAGAGAGACACAGGAGAAGGCTGCTGCCCTGTGTGTGTGAGGTGCTGTCTAGAAGTGTTCGGGGATTTCAGCTTTGGGAAGAGGCACAGTCTGCCTGTAAGAAACATTGTGAGCTGGACCTTGAAGGAACCCTGATCACCAGTTGGTGAAGCCGCTGTGGTTGGCGAGTGCAGACAGGATGAGAGACGCCATCCGGAGAATCTAGAAGGTCCCGGGAAGGCTAAGGAGAAAGAGCAGTGTTCCCCTCTGCCGTGCAAGGAGAAGAAGTGCATACTGATGAGCATCTCTGCAATGTGCTCCTTGGAGTAGACCTGTTTCCCTCAGCAGTATGGGAGTCTCATTTTGAGGTGCACACCCATTAGAGTGTAGCATAGGCCTCTATAGCCTGAGTGTGATATCTGTGTAGCCGAGTAGCACAGGCCAGTTAAGTTGTTAGTGCAGTGTAGTTGTGAATACATTGTGTTTACAAGGTTGTCTGCTGTATATCACTTATAATAGTTGGGGTGATGTGCAGCTGAGCATTCCAGCTAGAAGCTGCACAATTTGTTAAACTTATCCTTGTCATATTGCATCTCCCATTTACTTGCATGTACACCTCTTTCCTGCCTGTTAATAACCCTGTTCCTTTGTTTCTGCACCCTCGTCATATGTACCATAATTGAACCCTACACAGCGGTGGCCAGCTGGGCCATTTCTACAAGACCACAAAAAGCTTTTTATTGTATATGGACAATGGCATCTATGAAATCAAATTTAAGGCTGGAGGCATACCGTCATGCATCAAACACGGAGCGTGTTTGATGCATGACAGTGATGCGAGTGTAGTGCGTGTTTTGTGTCAGTGTGGTGCGAGTGTGGTGCGAGTGGGTGAGTGTGAATGGCTGTATGCATGTGAGTGTGCTGCGAGTGTGCTGTGTGAGTGAATATGTGGTGAGTGTCAGTGTGATGCTGTCCACGGTCCTGAAGTTTGGTCGGCGGGATTTCTCAGCATGTAATCCCGCCAACCAAACTTCTGTACTGCCAAGTTGCTGATACAGAAAGCAATAATCTTTCACCGCTGTGACAGCAGCGGTGAAAGATGATTCATAAAAATACAGCCTCGGTTCAAAGTTTGAATTTCCTGGGGTTAACCTGTATATTAACTCAATCTGCAGCCTCTGTACTGCATGTCAGCACAGAGGCTAAAGATGCAGCTAATAAGCTGATTTATGCAGGTTTAACCCCTTGTTTGTATGTTGCCAGCTTGTGTCCAGGTATGTCCACTCTCCCTGGACACAAGCTGACATCACACACTGCGTCAGCAGGGTTTAATGAAGCATATTAGTAAAAGCCGGCAATTAGCTCTATTTAGTAAATTAATTTATTTGCCAGCTGGCTCCAGCACTCAGGAGCTGTCCATGGTACTATAAGAGTGTGAAATGACAGCTGCAGTCCTAGATTCTGCAATTTAAAGCTCTTATAGTGCAGAGCTGGCTAAAGCTGGGAGCTGGCCATGGTCCTGATGTTAGGATGAGCGAGTACTGATATATTCGGACTCGCTATACTCGTCACGAGTAGGTCCTGATACTCGGTACTCGTTACGAGTATAGCAAGTATACTATACGTCAATTGGGAAGCGAGTAAGCTGAGTAATTCCTCAGCTGCTGGACCCTATAAAAAGGTCTGGCGGCAGAGGAAAAGGCTGCAATGGCCCACATGATTGTTTAAAGTAATCATTAAGCCTCCTACTCGCTTCCCTTCCACCTGACAACCCGATCCTCCGCTCAGACAGATACAAATAGGCACCTTGGGGTTGGGGGCAGCCTGTTCCTGCCTGCTGTACCCGGCTGGACACAAAAATACGGCGAAGCCCACATCAAATTTTTTTGGAAAAAATCATGCTGCGGCATTGTAAGGGGAGTTAACTCAGGTCACCGAGGCTAGCTCAGGTCATGCCACCTTGGGCAGTCTTGGAGCTGTGACAGTAGGGCTCACCCGAGGTCATAGCCTGAGCTATGACCTGTGGTGAACCCTGACTGTGACAGTCAGTTCTCAGCCTGCTCTCGCTCTGCATAGACGTGTGTGTCTCAGCAGAGCGATGTAGCAGTGCGGATATTGCGTTTTAGGGCTACGTCAGACGGAAGAGGAATTTTTTCAGAATTAAAGATGGAGTCTAAGTGTCTTTTGTTTTATTTCTAATAAAATATTTTTTCTCTGTGTTGTGTTTTCTTTTAAAAAATTCACTGTAAATTCATGGGTGTCATGTCTACTATTGGAATGACCCCATTAATTTCGGACTTAGGGCCAGCTGATAACACAAAGCTGGCCCTAACCCCTTTATTACCCAGTGAGCCACCGCACCAGGGCCCTGGATGAGCTGGATACAGTGCCAGAGGATGGCGCTTCTCTAAACACGCCATCTTCTGGGGTGGCTGCAGGCTGCTATTCACAGCGGGCTGTGCCCAGAAAGCTTGGGCCTCCCTGCGCTGCGGATTCCAACCCCCAGCTGCCTAGCTGTAACTGGCTGGACATAGAAATAGCGCGAAGCCCATTTTTAAAAAAAAAAATATTTCATGAAATTCATGAAACAATAAAAAAAAAGGGCTTCCTTCTATTTCTGTTTCCAGGCAGGAACGAATAGGCACCTGGGGGTTGGGGGCAGCCCATTCCTGCCTGCTGTACCCGGCTGGACACAAAAATACGGCGAAGCAAGCATACATTTTTTTGTTAAAAATTCATAACAAAATAAAAAAATACATTTAGGGACTGCATCTTTATTAACCCCTCAAGGCCGGAGCACAGCAGCATTGTAAGGGGGGTTAACTCAGATCACCTGAGGACAGCTCAGGTGGCATGAATTGATCTATCGTTGGTGACCTGAGTTAACTCCCCTTACAATGCCACAGTGCCCCAGCCTTGAGGGGTTAATAAAGATGCAGTTCCTAAATGTAGTGTTTTTATGATTTTTTCCCAAAAAAATTGACGTGGTCTTCGCTGTATTTTTGCAGCCGGGTACAGCAGGCAGGAACAGGCTGCCCCCAACCCCCAGGTGACTATTTGTACCTGCCTGGAAACAGAAATAGAAAGAAGCTCTTTTTTTTATTATTTCATGAATTTCATGAAATAATAAAAAAAGAAAATGCGTGTGGCTACGCGCTATTTCTATGTCCAGCCAGGTACAACTAGGCAGCTGGAAGCTGGAATCCGCAGCGCAGGGAGGCCCAAGCTTTCTGGGCACCCCCCGCTGCGAATTGCAGCCCGCAGCCACCCCAGAAGATGACACGTTCATTGAAGCACCATCCTATGGATCTGTATCCAACTCATCCAGGGCCCTGGTGCAGTGGCTCAGCTTTGTGTTATCAGATGGCCCTAAGCCCAAATTCATGGGGTCGCGCCAATAGTAGACATGACCCCCATGAATTTCGATTGAATTAAAAAAAAAACACAACCCAGACAAAAAATATTTTATTAGAAATTAAACAAAAAACACTTACACTCCATCTTTATTATAAATCCTTCTTTCGTCCGACGTAGTCCAATCCAGGGTTATTCTTTAGCTCAACTACATCTCTGGTAGAGAACCTCTACCAGACATGTAGCTGAGCTGTGCACCCGGGCGTTGATAAGTTCATGTGAGTTCATACAGGCAAGCATGAACTTACATGAACCCTAACAGCATCACTACTTCAAATGAACAGCTGACCAGAATCAGCTGTTCATTTGAAACTACTGGTGGGAAGGCCAGAGGTGAGACTTCACTGCCGGCTTTCTCCTTGGGTTCTGCACTCCCCGCTGCCTGACAGCCCAATCCTCCGCTTCCCCACCACCTCCCCACCCGATCCTAAATTAGGACTGGGCGGGGAGCGCAGCTCCAGGAAGCGGGAAGGGGCAGGAGGGAGCGGGGAGCGCAGAACAGAAGGAGAAAGCTGGCGGTGAGGTCTTCTTACCGCCGGCTTCCTTGCCACTCCCCGCTCCCTGCTACTCCCTCCCAGCCCACTCCTAACTTAGGATCGGGTGGGGAGATGGCGGGGGGTGCAGAGGATCGGGCTGTCAGGTGGAGGGGAAGCGAGTAGGAGGCTTAATGATTCTTTAAAACCCGGTGGCTTTTTACCGCTGTGTTTTAAACAATCATGTGGGCCATCGTAGCCTTTTCCTCTGCCACCAGACCTCTTTATAGGGTCCAGCAGCTGAGGAATTACTCGCTTCCCCTTTGACTTACATTGGACTCGTTACTTAGCGAGTAATTGCAAGGAAACTCGCAGAGTAACGAGTAGCCCGAGTACCGTACTATTCGGCGAGTATTATTATATTATACCGTACTATTCGGCGATGTCAGCTTGTGTCCAGGGAGTGTAAACATACCTGGACACAAGCTGGCAACACACAAACATGGGGTTAAACCTGCATAAATCAGCTTAGTAGCCGCATCTGCAGCCTCTGTGCTGACATGCAGCACAGAGCCTGCGGATGGTGTTAATATGCAGGTTAACCACAGGAAAGTCAAACTGTGGACAGCAGCTGTGTTTTTATGAATCATCTTTCACCTCTGCTGTCACAGCGGTGAAAGATGATTGCTTTCTGTACCGGCAACCCGGTAAACTCTAACACCACGGCTTTGATAGCCGCGAGTTTGAAGCCATCTTAACAGTGTGCTGTATGGTTGTGAGATTTTCTCACGCCCATATACTTACATTGGCCACTCAAGCGGGGAAATCGCGTTCAATTGCAGCATGCTGCGATTGAACTTGCATTTCCCTCGCAATGCGAGTGTAATGCGATGAAATCGCTCTAATGTGACCAATATCATTTAATGATACTGGTCCGAGTACAATAAGAGTCTCCTTTGCATTGCACTTGTGCGAGGCACATGGACAGTGTGCCTTTAGCCTAAGACTGATGGCAGTATGTGCTGAGGAAGCAGGGATGGTCTGTTGGAAGGCAGTAACTAATCTGCTGGGGCATTGGAATTTCAAAGGTGCAGTTGCGCCACCCAAAGACTGGGTGGTCCATGTTCTGCTCTGCTGCGATGTTCTAAAATGTCATGGATAGTATAGAAGCTGCAAGCGATCATGCAGCTGTGAGATGAAAAAATGCTCAGTGTAGGGAATTATGTGGAGTTGCTGTGTCCTAGGAGACACGCTACGTTTATTGTACCATCAGGAGGCTAAATTTCCACTGTGTCTCGGGCTAATTTATCAGCCCCAGTTAAAGTGTAAATCGTATAAAAAAAAAAAAAAAAATAAAGTATTTTAATGTTAAAATGCCTAACACAGTTCTCTTGTGACCTTATAGGGAGATCAATACATGAACCATAAATAAAAAGTAGGTAAAAATTAATAAATAAAAAAGTCACTGCCAATCCAAATTGTTGTTTCTAACCTTTACAAAAAAACAGAGAAACAGTGGAGTTTATGTGCAATTAAAAATTCAGTCTTTTATTACATAAACAGAAACAGGTACACCTTATAGGCATCCAGGTTCTAGCGGTCAGGTACTAGCTCTGATTCTGCAGATGGAATAACCTCACCAGAAGGCAATAGTAAATATAAAGTGCAAGATGCCAAGGTTCACAATAGCTATGCTAATATTACAGTTGTGCTTCTATTGCACTTATTCCTGGTTTACATAGTCAATTGTATAACATCAAGCTACATACAATATACATGAACACATAACAAGTTACAAACACCAGTTACATGGCATGGTACATTTGCATTAACAAATCAAATATTACCAGGTGGTGGTGCGGTAAACAGAACCTTTGGATGGAGGGACAAGGACTCCCCTGCACTCAAGGCTAACCCCCTCTAGGGGTTAGCCTTGAGTGTGGGTGAGTCCTTGTCCCTCCATCCAAAGGTTCTGTTTAGATGGAGGGACATCTGCTTGGATGGAGGGACAAGGACAGATGTCCCTCCATCTAAACAGAACCTTTGGAAGGAGGGACAAGGACAGATGTTCCTCCAGCTAAACAGAACCTTTGGAAGGAAGGACGCGGGGGGTTCCCTGTCCTTGTCCCTCCATCCAAAGGTTCTTTTTAGATGGAGGGACCTCTGACCTTGTCCCTCCATCCAAAGGTTCTGTTTAGATGGAGGGACATCTGTCCTTGTCCCTCCATCCAAACAGATGTCCCTCCATCTAAACAGAAACTTTGGATGGAGGGACAAGGACAGGGACCCCCCCGCACTCAAGGCTAACCCCTTGAGGGGTTAGCCTTGAGTGCGGTGGGATCTTTGTCCCTCTATCCAAAGGTTCTGTTTACCGCACCACCACCTGGTGATGATTGATTTTTTAATGCAAATGTACCACCGGACCCGAAGAAGCAATTTTTTGCGAAACGGCGTCGTCGTCCGCCCTCTGTGGTCACCTCCCTGCACCCTGTCACGAATCTGTAAACACGCCGGATTAAAGAGACCACTGCTGCACAACACTGGTGAGTGCTGCCTCTTTCTTTATATATTTTCATTAAAATAAATGTGAAGTGAATGATAGCAATAAAAAAATACAGGAAATAATTAACAGTAAAAATATGAAGACCCATGTAGCTCGAAAAAAGATGCAAAAATGATTATCTTTAACCTACATAAAACTATGACCACTTGACCCCTAAGGGTCTAAGGGCAAACAAGAGTCAAACCGAAAAGGTCCAATGCAACAAATAATATTTATTAAATCATGAATTACAGAAAAAAATATACAAAAATATAACTCAGGTGATAAACAGAGTAGCTGGTGAATGGAGAATAACCCCACCCAACCCCATGCACCAGCTATTCTGTTTATCACCTGGGTAATATTTTTGTATATATTTTTTTCTGTAATTCGTGATTCAATAAATCTGATTTGTTGCACTGGACCTTCTTTGGTTTGACTCTTGTTTGAATAGATATATATGGGTCAAGTGGTCATAGTTTTTCTTAGGTTATACAGTATATATATATAGAGAGGTCCTATACTGATTATTATCTGTACATAAAACATGTATAAATAGGGGTAAATGACCTGGTCCTAGACTGGTTAAACCATGAAATTATCTTGACCCCATGTATTTCATAAGATCTAATATCCAACATTTTAAAAAGGATTAATTTTTGTGGTGTTTTTATGCACTTTTTTTTGTTCAAATACACTGTTCTCTATGCACTGTTCCCATATATTAAAACTTCCCCTTCCACACCATGTGCACAGACTCTTGACTCCCTGGGGACCAAGTGCTCCCTCCACACCATGTGCATAGACTATTATTTCCGTGGGGTGCCCAGGACCAATGCACACTATGTACACAGACTATTATCCCCCTGGGGGTGCCCTGGGCCCCCTCCATACCACGTGCACAGACTTATTTCCCTGGGAGGCCCGGGGCCCTGTCCACACCATGTGCACACATTATTATCCCCCTGAGAGGACCCAAGCCCCCTCCACACACCAGCAGGCTATCACTTTCTTGTGGAGGCTTCTCCCGAAGACAAAGGGAGACACTAAGTGCTGGACACTCGCCTACTTTTCATCTAGGAAAGTATGATGCCTACCTGGATAGTGTTTGAACTAAACTTGGCGGGACTGTAAATAGTTATTTATGTGTATTATCTACTTTTATATGTGCAACATCAAATTAACTATACCTCCCGTTAAAGGGATGAAAAAGCCTTCTTATTGTTATTGTTCTTATTATTAAGCATTACAAAAATGTTTGCATGTCTTTGAAACCACTGTTTTCTGTTCTCTTGCAGCCCGAGGACGGGCTGGATTTAAGGAGGGGGGAGTGTGACGCCACAGAGGTACTGCATCCCTGTTAGGGTGTAGTATCCCACTCACTGGTAAGGAGAGTACAAACCGGTAACAGAACACCCAGACCACACTAGGAATAATTGCAGTGGGGTTGGGTGGTGAAGGGAGTTAGTTAGAGGGAGCACTTTTGGAGGAGTGAGGTCAGAAAGAACACAAATATATGACATGGGAAACGTGACAAAGGGGTGCAAAAAGAACAAGAAACACGTAGAACATAGTAGATGACAGTGAGAAGAAAGACCGCTAACAGAGAGAGTGACAGCTGAGGAGAGGCCATTGAAAACCAAGGTTGAGTTGGAGGGCAGCTAGAGAATATACGCCTGAGAATTGTCCAGAGGACTGGAGCTAGTGGGAGCTTGTCCTAAGGCCGAACCCTGGAGCATAACATTACCCAAGTGGCTCCGGGAGGAAGAAGGGGTCCCAGAGGCACAGGAAGTGAGCAGTCTACCCATGGGACTTGTATCCATTGCCAAGTGCGGGCAAGTGGAGGGACTAGGCTGAAAGGGACAACAGTAACCGAAAAGACTAGTGGAGAAGACCAGGCTCAGCTAGCAACCCGGAGGCTGTCCCACTTTCAAGATGACACAGTTGACAACCGCACACATCTGCTGAAAAGGTGGCAACCAAAGGGCTAACAGAAGACACTGCAGGGGAGCCCCTAGGAAAAGCCCACAGTTACTGGCTCAGAGCTCTCTGTGGCGAGGCGCAAAACAGGAAGGGCGAGGCAAGCGCTGTGTGAGACGACCTGGATCGGACAGAGAAGGGGTGCTGGTTACGTACTATCCTATTGCCATTGAGACCTGAAGACTACAACCCGATGTGTCTGTGAACTTTCTTAACGCATCTAAAGCACCAGAAACACAACTACCAACTCATTCAGGTACCTTTGGCCACCTTAGGGTCAGCCTTGCCCGTAGAGGGCTTAAGAACATTGCTGCCTCCCAATCATTGGCCCCTAGGAAGGCTGTTGAGCAGCGGCGGCCAGCTGTAGCCTCAACTTGCAGATAGCATCATGTATAAATTAGCAATAACCCCAGGTCCAGTCACCCCTGTCGAAAATGAACCCTCCACGCCAGATCCCAATCTCTAAGAGTGAGAGCCACCCACACCAAACTTTTAATGACACCGCCAGGGTCACGGAGCCGGGTCTTGGTCCCTGTGATCCTTGTGATGAAGCCTCAAGAAAGCCCTGTTCCGAGTATCCTAAGGCCCTGGAGGGGCGTGTCATTTACCCCGGCTGCCGGATTCCTACAGTGGCTCTTGCAATTGTGTGTCTGCTATAAAATTAAATGAATATTCACTGTTCCCTGCACCTGGTAATATGGGTGCTAGGAGAAGTAAATATTAATTTTAATTTTGGATTAGCCAACAGTTGACGTGTGAATGGGGTCTGTTGCCAGCATCAGAAGAGAGTGCCGCTCATCGGGGGGAGGTGGAAGGTGAGGTTTTTTGCTTATTTTTTTATGTGTGCGAGATAAAGGGTGGAGGAGCAAGGATGGGCCCATGATGGGGAGCATACATACCACGAATAGGGACATATATGGGGGACATATATACCAGCATGGGGGACATAGGTAAAAGGATGAAGGACATATCCAAAATAAGGAGCATATATACAAGGATAATTGACATATACACGAGGATGGAGGACATACAGTACCGTATATACTCGTGTATAAGCCGACCCGTGTATAAGCCGACCCCTCTATTTTGCCCCCAAAACCTGGGAAAACCTATTGACTCGTGTATAAGCCGAGGGTGGACCCCAGCACAAGTATACAGCCCCAAGCAGTGTGGTATACAGCAGCCTCCCCAGTGGTAGTATACAGCAGCAGCCCCAGTGGTATATACAGCAGCAGCCCCAGTGGTAGTATACAGCAGCCCCAGAGGTATATACAGCAGCCCCAGAGGTATATACAGCAGCCCCAGTGGTAGTATACAGCAGCCCCAGTGGTAGTATACAGCAACAGCCCCAGTGGTAGTATACAGTAGCAGCCCCAGTGGTAGTATACAGCAGCAGCCCCAGTTGTAGTATACAGCAGCAGCCCCAGTGGTATATACAGCAGCATCCCCAGTGGTAGTATACAGCAGCCCCAGAGGTAGTATAGAGCAGCCCCAGTGGTATATACAGCAGCAGCCCCAGTGGTAGTATACAGCAGCCCCAGTGATATATACAGCAGCAGCCCCAGTGGTAGTATACAGCAGCCCCAGAGGTATACAGCAGCAGCCCCAGTGGTAGTATACAGCAGCAGCCCCATTGGTAGTATACAGCAGCCCCAGAGGTATATACAGCCCCAGAGGTATATACAGCCCCAGAGCTATACAGCAGCCCCAGAGGTATATACAGCAGCCCCAGTGGTAGTATACAGCAGCCCTTAGGTAGTACACAGCAGCCCCAGAGGTATATACAGCCCCAGAGGTATATACAGCCCCAGAGGTATATACAGCCCCAGAGGTATATGCAGCCTCAGAGGTATATGCAGCCCCAGAGGTATACAGCAGCCCCAGAGGTATATACAGCAGCCCCAGTGGTAGTATACAGCAGCCCCAGAGGTATATACAGCCCCAGAGGTATATACAGCCCCAGAGGTATATACAGCAGCCCCCCCATATTAGTATACAGGCCCCCCTTGGGTAGTAATCCTGTAAAGGAAGAGATTAGTATACTTATCCCTCCGCTGTCCCGCCGCCGCCGCCATCACGCTCCTCCATCTTCATCCAGCGTCTTCCGTCTTCTTCCGTCTTCCTCCTCTGTCGCGCAGGCAATGACGTCATTGCCTGCGCCCACCGGAGGAAGCCGGAAGAAGACGGAAGACACTGGATGAAGACTGAAGAGCGCGATGGCGGCGGCAGCGGGACAGCGGAGGGATAAGTATGCTAATCTCTTCCTTTACAGGATTACTACCCAAGGGGGGGCCTGTATACTGATATGGGGGGGGCACTGTATACTGTATACATTGTATACAGTATACAGTGACTCGCGTATAAGCCGAGGGGGGGGACTTTTCAGCCCAATTTTTGGGCTGAAAAACTCGGCTTATACGCGAGTATATACGGTAATAATCTTCAGATGATTAGGCAGTGATTTTATCAAAGCTACACTGAGCAGCCGAGAAAGTGGCACATCGCTGAAACCAGGGTCTCTGTTTCTACATGATGCTACTCTCAGATTATTTGGCAAAAACAGCTGATCGATTCTCTTTAAGGACCTATTCTCTGCTGGCTGAGAATTCTTTTAGCCTCCTTTCCAGCTGCAGCTTGTGATTATCTCTCCCTTCTGCTATATCTACCTGCCCCTGGCCGCATGACATGCTGGATATAGAATTTTTATTCTGACAATGGTGAAGAAGCTTGTTTCTGTTTGAAAAGATCTTGGAGCCTTTTCATATCTGCTGCCTTGCCTGTGTGTTTCCTTAAGCTCCTGCCCCTTCACCCCCATGGGGGGAGGGGAGGCATTTAGGCGTGTCAAATGCAGGATCTTAGCAAGGCACCAGACCCAGGCATCCCCACCTTCAGGAGTAATCTGGGGACAGGGATAGTCTAGCTTCAGGGACAGCCCAGGTGCACACTCTTCCTTCTGGCTTGACGTCGGGTGATTAGATGAGACTCCTGAATAGAGAATCGCTCACCCCCTTTGGTAACCTGCAGTTCCTTATAGGGTATTTGAAGATGGGTTTAATAAACCCTCAGTCTTGTTCTTGTTTACCTGCAATGTTTGTTTTAACTTCTCCCTGTCCAGAGGTGGGGAGAAGTAAGCCGTCTCACGTTTCTGAAGTGTGGCCAGCAAAACCCCCCGGTGCTCGGGTGCCGTCGGTCATAGATTTCCACTCTGCAATCCCTGCAGGATCCTGTGTCCCGCGCTGCATCCAGCAGCCCTCCGATGCACACTTCCTTGTACTAAGGTATGTCACTTCCAGTGCATTAAGATAGATGAAGCCGCACATTCGGTATATGCCCAATCCTTTATTCAGCCAGTGGGTAATTCACATGGTGAGGGTGGGAGGATGGGGGAAGTGGGGTTGTACAACGGCCGTTCCTCTACTGCAAGTGGAGCTTCAACAGGTACAATCCTGAGGATTGTATTAGTTGAATGGTATTCATCATGAAATCCATCAATCGTTATGATAAAACTAGCTCTCATGATGTCCAAGCATTAACTCTGCTGCAGAGGATAAGTTCATCAGAGTTATCAGTATCATAAACTGCAAAGTGACACCACTTCAGATAACAGCTCTCATAAATGAAGCATATACATCAACTATCCAGGGAAGACCTCGAGAAGCCGGCCTTTATGGTCAATTTGATGCGACTACTGAGGACCGCGAAGAAGAGGAGACTTATTTTCGCCAAGCAATTGAAAGACTCGACTTTAGATACCGTATATACTCGTGTATAAGCCGACCCGTGTATAAGCCGACCCCCCTACTTTTGCCCCCAAAATCTGGGAAAACCTATTGACTCGTGTATAAGCCGAGGGTGGACCCCAGCACAGGTATACAGCCCCCAGCAGTGTGGTATACAGGCCCCCGCAGTGGTATACAGGCCTCCCCAGTGGTAGTATACAGCCCCCAGAAGTGTGGTATACAGCAGCCTCCCCAGTGGTACATACAGGCCCCAGCAGTGTTACAGCAGCCTCCCCAGTGGTATATACAGCAGCAGCCCCAGTGGTAGTATACAGCAGCCCCAGAGATATATACAGCAGCCCCAGTGGTAGTATACAGCAGCCTCCCCAGTGGTATATACAGCAGCAGCCCCAGTGGTAGTATACAGCAGCCCCAGAGATATATACAGCAGCCCCAGTGGTAGTATACAGCAGCCCCAGAGGTATATACAGCAGCCCCAGTGGTAGTATACAGAAGCCCCAGAGGTAGTATACAGAAGCCCCAGTAGTAGTATACAGCAGCCTCAGAGGTATATACAGCAGCAGCCCCAGTAGTAGTATACAGAAGCCCCAGTAGTAGTATACAGCAGCCCCAGTAGTAGTATACAGCAGCAGCTCCAGTGGTAGTATACAGCAGCAGCCCCAGGGGGTATATACAGCAGCAGCCCCACGGGGTATATACAGCAGCAGCCCCAGTGGTAGTATACAGAAGCCCCAGTAGTAGTATACAGCAGCCCCAGTAGTAGTATACAGCAGCAGCCCCAGTGGTAGTATACAGCAGCAGCCCCAGTGGTAGTATACAGCAGCAGCCCCAGGGGGTATATACAGCAGCAGCCCCAGGGGGTATATACAGCAGCAGCCCCAGTGGTAGTATACAGCAGCAGCCCCAGGGGGTATATACAGCAGCAGCCCCAGGGGTATACAGACCCCCCCCATTAGTATACAGGGGCCCCAGCTGTATACAGCAGCCCCAGCTGTATACAGCCCCCCCGTGGTATCCAGGGCCCCCCTTGCTGCACCTGTAAGGGAAGATGTCAGTATACTTATCGCTGCTGCCGCCGCCGCTCCGCCGCCGCTCCGCTTCTCGGTCACCGCGATGCTCCGGGTCTTCATGTTTCCTGTTCCTTCTCCGACGCTCGAACAATGACGTCATTTCCTGAGCGCCGGAGAAGGAACAGGAAACATGAAGACCCGGAGCATCGCGGTGACCGAGAAGCGGAGCGGCGGCGGCGGCAGTGATAAGTATACTGATATCTTCCTTTACAGGTGCAGCAAAGGGGGCCCTGGATACCACGGGGGGGCTGTATATACGGGGGGGGGGGGCGGGATACCACGGGGGGCTTTATATACAGGGGGGGCGGGATACCACGGGGGGGCTGTATATACGGGGGGGGGCGGGATAACAGGGGGGGGCTGTATATACGGGGGGGGGACGGGATACCACGGGGGGGGCGCTGTAAAGCTGTAAAGCTATTACCGTATATACCCGTGTATAAGCCGAGGGGGGACTTTTCAGCACATTTCATGTGCTGAAAAACTCGGCTTATACACGAGTATATACGGTATATACAACGATGAAGGATATACAGCATATACTGAGAAGGGGGCCAGGTTGTGGGGGGACATTAGTTCAGAATTGGGGGACACTACCTTAATAACAGTGTAAGAAGTCAATGTCAACCCATAACAGTGCAACACGACCATATCTTTGCTGCAATTGTTTTCACATTTTCCTCCACTTATAATTGTTTGAGGTTTTTTTGCACAATATTTATGGTCAGTGAGTTAATAAATAAGTATAATGCTTAGTAGCATTTTTCTTATACATTGTCCATTAAAAATTGCAAAAAATAATTAAAGAGACATTTGACAAACATTTTAAAAAGCAGAAAACAATACATACTAGTACCTATCTTTCAAATGCCTAAATGCATACCCAATCTTAAAGGGAAGCTGTCACCTAGTTTAGGGTCCCAAACCTATCCTCCCTGTCCATGCAGCTTCCTAGTACATCCCTAACCATCCCTGTCTGACCTAAATGTGTACTCTAATCGCTGTGAAAAATGCTTTGATCACTTAAATTCTTGTATGGTAATTATCAATGTGTCTTCCAGAATGTAGACACTGTAGGCATTCTCTCATCCATTTATCTCCCCCCTCGCTCTGTGTATCACATGCCGGTGGGCGTGATATCTTGCTTCCCATACACACGTTCCTGTGTTCGTATTCTGTGCTCTTCTTCCGGGTATGATGTGATCGCCGCATCATATTCGGTCATGCGCACTCTTGTTAGCTGTAGGATGTATGAAATGGCTTCATAATGCACATTGTGCATACCATAAAGCCCCCAGTCTGTCAGTACGCAGTTATGTGCTGCCGTAAATGAAGACAGGCTCATGAAGCCACTCAGCTGTGCAATCAGGCAACCCCGACTCTGACATCACTGCAATCACTGCCAAGAAACACTCAGTTTACAGCAGTGTTCATGGTGACACCAGATTCGGGGGTCACACGCGTTTACGTCTAAGCTGTAGTCTCGGTTGACCTTTCTCACGGTACCCAGCTCACTCTAAGCTTGCTTGTCACTCTGGACAGACATGGGTGTTTGTTCAGAGCGATGAAGCAGAGCTGAACATGCTCTTCCTGTGGATTACATCAGAGGAAGGGTTTTTCATTCACAAAGAAGGAGTTCCTGAATGTGTTTTTGCTTTTATTTAAATTAAAATGTTTTTTTCTTTGTGTTGTGTTTTTTTTTAATGTTTAGTATAAATTCATGGTGGCCAGGGCTTACACTGGCCTGACAACATGATTTTTGAGCTTAGTGCCTGCTGACAATACAAATCTATTATTACCCAGTGTGCCAATGCCACCAGGGCTGCTGGATGAGCCAGGTAAAGTGTCTGAAAATGGTGCTACAAAAGAATGCACCATTTTCAGGGGTATTAATACACAAAGTTGGGAAACACATGGAAAGTAGTACTAAATAATTGGGTCCCTCCTTACATATCTATAACAACAACCTCTGGGGTAGGAGAGTTTAAACCCATAGTAATTAATTGTAAAGAAGCATGCCAATTGCTGTGCAACAGATTTTATTTAGAAAACACACCAGTATGACAAGGCATCTAAACTTTACAGAAAATTTTTATAAAAAAAAAAATATCATACATGGATCGGTCAAAGAGATAACAGGAGATTTCTAGTCCCTTCAAAGTGAAGATGAAGCTGTATAGTTCTACAGTGGTTATACAGGAATCAACTACATACCAGGATACAGTTTAGGGAGGCAATGGTGGATGAACAACTTTGTTTTTAGACCCTTAGTGAGGCCGGTGTGACTACCACTTAATCTCCACTGGCCCTATTGTCTCTAAGTCACCTCATCTTCCACCCCACTCAGCACTCCCAAGTTATGGAAATGTTAGTTAACATCAAGCCCCCTGAGGAAGCTCTGGTAGTGAAACGCGAAGGGGCGTTTCGTACCATCCTGGTGATGGTGTGAGGCTGATGTGACATGCATAAGCAGGACTTCTACTAACCTTTCCATAACTTGGGAGTGCTGAGTGGGGTGGAAGATAAGGTGACTTGGAGACAAAAGGGCCCGTAAAAACTAAGTGGTAGTCATAACAGCCTCGCTAAAGGTCTAAAAACAAAGGTATTCAACCACCATTGCCCCCCTAAACTGTATCCGGGTATGTAGTTGATTCCTGTATACCTGCTCTAGAACTATACAGCTTCACCTTCACTTTGAAGGGACAAAAAACCTCCTGTTATTTCTTTGACCGATCCATATATGTAATTGTTTTTTAACAATTTTCTGTAAAGTCTAGATGCCTTGTCATAATGGTGTGTTTTACTAAATAAAATATGTTGCACAGCAATTGGCATGCTTCTTTACAATTAATTACTATGGGTTTAAACTCTTCTACCCCCAAAGGTAGTTGTTAGACATTTTTAGGGGCAGCAGCAAGCTGCGGTTTTCAGTGTGGGGAGCCCAGAATGCTTGGGCCTTACCATGCTGAGAATCCCAGGCTCCAGCTGCTTAGGTTTCACCTGGCTGGTGATCAAAAATAGGGCACAGCCTACACGTTTTTTCTTTTATTATTATTATTATTATTTTTTTTAATAAAAGGTAAAGTCAGGCAGCTGGGGGTGGTAGCCCATAGCTGTCTGCTTTATCTGTACTGAGAATCAAAAATACAGTGAAGCGTCACATCATTTTTTAAAATTATTCATTGATTTTCACATTACTATGATGTCAGTCAATCTATGAAGGATCCAACTGCTAATCATAGATACTGTCACAAAGAATGGGCATCTGTGATTGGCTGATAGAGTAACCTGGAATGTACCCATACATTCTAGATGCTAGAATGTATATGCTTTTTTCAGGTTACTCCAGCAGCCAATTACAGATGCCCATTCTCTGTGACAGCATCTGTGATTGGCTGTTTGGCCCTTCACAGATTGACTGACATCATAGTAATGTAAAAAAAATGTAAATAACTTTAAAAAATGACATGGTGCCTTGCAGTATTTTTGATCTCAGCACAGATAAAGCAGACAGCCACGGACTGCCACCCCCATCTACCTGCCTTTACCTTGGCTGGCAATCAAAATATAGGGAAGTCCATTTAAAAAAAAAAAAATATTTAAAAAAAAAATTAAAAAATGTGTGGGTTTCACCCTTTTATTGATCGCTGGCCAGGTAAAACCCAAGTAGCTGGGGCTGGTATTCTAAGCATGGTAAGGCCGAAGCACTCTGGGCCTCTATCCCCCTCTGCCCCGCTGAAAACCGCAGCTCGCAGCTGCCCCTGAAAATGGCACATTTTTTTGCAGCGCCATTTTCACGCACTTTACCCTGCTAATCCGGCCCTGGTTGCATTGGCACACTGGGTAATAATGACTACATCCAGACTACAGATTTCTATATCAATCATACCTAATTATTCAGATTACAGTGCCTTTATTTCCATACCTTTAGGTGAACATACCTGATCCTGATGACATGTTCCCTTTAGAGGGGTACTCTGGGGAGATAAAAAAAATATTATTCTATCCCTGCCCTCAAACTATAAAGATGAGATTCACAGTGCAATTCAATATCTTCATAAAACCTGTAATTCAGTGTGACCCAGCAGCTGCTCTCCTTTTTCACCTTTCCCCTCTGGGACATTACATCACACATTAGGGGGTCTGCTCTTAGCTGTTAGTAACATCTAACTTCCTAATAATAGCTGTTTCTAAACAGTATGGGAGCAGGGGGCATGGCGACACTTCCTGTTCTGAGGACAGAAGCAGATATTATCAGGAGCCTGGCTGTTACTAACAGCAGGGAGCGGGCCCCATGATGTTTGATGTAATGTCCCAAAGGGGAGGGTGAGCAGAAGGAGCACCTCCGGCGTCACACTGAATTACAAGTATTGTCAGAATAATAGAACTGCAATATGCATCTCATCTTTATCATTTGAGGGCAGGGGACAGTAGAAGAATTTTTTTATCTCTCCGGAGTACCCGTTTAAAGCACTAGTTCTAAAGCATTATACATTTTTTAATAGTAGGTTATTAAACACTAGAGCTAGTCAATAAAGGGGGCTTTTTGCTAGTCCAGAGGAGTGTTCAAAGTGGATTTTTATGTATGGTTGTAGCTGCTAGAAGGCCTTGGAGGATTACCGTGTATGATTCCTCCTATTTCGTAAACTGCACAAATAATTTTAGGTTGGGCCCAGCGCTAACAATAACCTCTTAGCAATGGCATAATATGAAGCAAATGACATACATCAGATAATAGTTAACTGTTTTTTCCGGATGTTTATTTTCTTGGTTATTTTACTTTACTTATAAAGGTTAAAAAAGGTTAAAAAGTGATTGACACTAAATTTAGAACAATTCAACTTGGAATTAAACATTGTTAAAAATTGCGTATAGATGTAATTTATGTCCTCAACTGGTATTGCCAGTGTTGGTTGGGTTCATTCCATTTTCATATTGATGTTTTTGGTGACCTATAAAACATATATATATTGGCTGTTAGCTTATCTTCTGGCTTTTCTAGTTATCTTATGATGATTGGGGCATTTCATGACTCTATGGTATCTAACCCAATGGGTTTTCTTAATAATATGTCTCTGGAGTTGGTGTGGTAGAATCACTGTATCTTGTGACTGTTGAGAAATAGAAATGTTGGCTTTTAGTACCAATGTATATTGGTGATTAATTTTACCAACTATGGTATATCTAATTACCTCTGGTGATGGATCTGATGGTGACCTTAGGGGGTATTGGGCCTTCATTAGGGTTATTGGCATCTTCTGTGCCAGTTGAATCTGGTGGAATTATTAATATCCTGTTTTATTACAAACAAATAATCTATTAACTTATATACTTTCACCACTCCCGGTCATCAATGTGTATAAATTTATCTTCAGTGTGTCCTTTGAAGTTTATCTGTCTCTACTCCATGCATATTTCGATTAGATGATGTATATATTATAAAATAAATTTTTATGATGTTCAATACTATTAATCAACTCAAAAACCAGGAAAGTGACCAACAAACCAATTGGTAAGGAGGGGTACCTTATGTTGCTTCTTAATCACTAGTTCTTTCACTTAAAATCTGCTGGGGGGATTCTTCTTGTAGTATCTAAAATATGTAACACCTGATTGTTATTACCAACTTTGTTAAAATATTAGTGGACTATAGCCTACAAGGGTACCCAAAGGGTGTATCTATATACCGCTGGCAAAGTGCTTAATTACCACAGTAGCGTTACAATGCCTTCCTGTACATATGTGTGGTCTTGGAATTTATTATATTTCACCCTTAAGGACCTAGGACATATTTGTAGTAATGCTCTTATGCTATATACATTTGGAGGTAGCTCCATACTACTTCAGTCTAGTGTTTTATAAGTGATTTCTATGCTTGATGCTGAGGATTCTTAACCGCTTACTGACCAATAATGGATATGCCCGTCATGGCTTTAAACTGTCACTGCATGTAAACACTCTCTTTGGTCAAATAAATACAGAAAATATTATCCTATATTTACCACTAACATGAAGTCCAATATGTCATAAAAAAACAATCTCATAATCACTAGGACACATTGAAGCGTTCCAGAGTTATTACTTTGTAAAGTGACACTGCACAGAATTTGCAAAGAATCTGTTGTAGGTTTCCTCAGAATTATACCATCATTTTCAGTCCTTCTCATTCAACTCCATGGAATGAAATGTATGTTTACTTTGGTTATCATAACCCCTGGTAACCTCCAAAGTATGCCAATGCCGATCTCAGTTCACTTACTGAAACACTAACAGACATTTTACTGCACATTACCTTAATTAGGGTGGCTCTCTGGGTTCTCCGGTCGATCTGCGTCTTGTCACCGTGTTATTAGTTAGAGCGAGGCCAGGAGTGCATGCTGTACACTTCCTGGTTCCTGCTTGTGGTCGTGACACCGTCTACTTAAGAGTGATGTGACAGACTGGGCTGGACTGGGCAGGACTAGGTGGAATCACTCAGCAGAGCGGATGGAGTTGGGGAAATTCACACTGACCTGCTGCCACGTCACCAATTCATTTCCAGGACAACGGCCCTCTTCATCAGGGTGTCTGGCAGCCAGCAGTAAACCCCCCTTTTTATAGGGGTTGGCTTAGGGTGATTGGTTATTAGTGTTGGAAAAGGCTGTGAGGTCAACAACCTCTGTAAAGTGCAGTGTGGTGTAAATGTGTAAGTTACATAGTGAATGGGTAGCGTGCACAGTGTTTAAATAAAGAACTGATTGCAGCATTCCTATGGAAAGTATTGATTTGATTAATTATATAGTTTTGATCTGTTTGATTGTGTTGAACACAAAAACAAAAAATAATTGAGATCTTGTTGATGTTTGTGAACAGTTACATGTCGTCCTGTGAAACTTATTGAAAGTGTTTTGGATAATATCCTTTGTAATTAGGGCTTTGAAAAAAGCTCAGAAACATGGGTATTGTGTTTATAGAGATCAGCAGTGAGGATCTCGCTATTGTGCCATTTTTTGTATATATTTCCCTATGGTTGCATCAGCCTATCATGGAAATTGTAGGAGATGTAAGGATAATGTCCCTTTGAAAAAGCTCAGAAATCTGAGGTGTACAAACAATAGTGGGAACAGTGTTGTTATGCTATCTTTTATATATATTCTCCATATAGTTGTATTGTCCTGTCCCAATGATTAAAAATATGGGGACGAGGTCCTTAATAGATGATGCTCAGCCTCATCCTCTATAAACTAGGGACTAGGAAATTTACATTGTCCTGTAGAGATATTTGCTTGTTTAATTCCAAGGATGTACCTGAGGTAGTATATCTATAGGAAAAAGTGACTGGTGAGGATAGTACTGCTATCTTTATGTTTATTACATGTTATACACCTAGTAGTGCTATCTTGTTGAAGTAGCTGGGGATAATTTCAAGGATATACCTGAAATCGTGTATCTAAATATACAGTACTCATCTCTTGTAAAGATCATTTGGATAAATATGATTTATCATGCTAGGAAACCTGTCCTTTATGGTTAGGTGCTTGAGAAAAACTCTGGGATATCCCTTAACACCTGGAAGGGGGACTAATGGAGGGGAAAGTGATTCCGGTGTTTTATTATATAGAGCGTCAGAACCTAAATAGTTCCAAATCATGGTTTAGTCCCAGCAGCGGGGTCATAGTGTATAATTGGAATATCCAGCTGGATTCTTGGCATGACATCTTTGCAGTGTAGTTGCCACCCCTCTAGTCTCTGTCTACAGTCTGGAGTGCAAAAAAACATACCGTATATACTCGCGTATAAGCCGAGTTTTTCAGCCCAAAAATTGGGCTGAAAAGTACCCCCCTCGGCTTATACGCGAGTCAGTGATGGCAGCCATACAGCCCCGGCAGCCCCAGCATCCCCAGTAATGCAGGGCCCACCCAGCCTTACTCCGGTCACCTGTAAAGCAAATTATACTTATCACAGTCCCGCTGTCCGCGCCCCGCCGCTGCCGACATCCACGATCCTCCATCTTCATGCGTCTTCTTCCTGTTTCCTGTGTTCGGCGCCGGTAATGACGTCATTCCCTGCGACGAACACAGGAAACAGGAAGAAGACGCATGAAGATGGAGGATCGTGGATGTTGGCAGCGGCGGGCGCTGACAGCGGGACTGTGATAAGTATAATTTGCTTTACAGGTGACCGGAGTAAGGCTGGGGGGGCCCTGCATTACTGGAGATGCTGTATACTACCACTGGGGCTGTATATACTACTGGGGCTGCCTGTATACTACCATTGGGGCTGTATATACTACTGGGGCTGCCTGTATACTACCACTGGGGCTGTATATACTACTGGGGCTGCCTGTATACTACCACTGGGGCTGTATATACTACTGGGGCTGCCTGTATACTACCACTGGGGCTGTATATACTACTGGGGCTGCCTGTATACTACCACTGGGGCTGTATATACCTCTGGGGCTGTATACTACCACTGGGGCTGTATATACTACTGGGGCTGCCTGTATACTACCACTGGGGCTGTATATACCTCTGGGGCTGTATACTACCACTGGGGCTGTATATACTACTGGGGCTGCGTGTATACTACCACTGGGGCTGTATATACTACTGGGGCTGCCTGTATACTACCACTGGGGCTGTATATACTACTGGGGCTGCCTGTATACTACCACTGGGGCTGTATATACTACTGGGGCTGCCTGTATACTACCACTGGGGTTGTATATACTACTGGGGCTGCGTGTATACTACCACTGGGGCTGTATATACTACTGGGGCTGCCTGTATACTACCACTGGAGCTGTATATACTACTGGGGCTGCTGGATACTACCACTGGGGCTGTATATACCACTGGGGCTGTATATACTACTGGGGCTGCATGTATACTACCACTGGGGCTGTATATACTACTGGGGCTGTATATACTACTGGGGCTGCGTGTATACTACCACTGGGGCTGTATATACTACTGGGGCTGTATATACTACTGGGGCTACGTGTATACTACCACTGGGGCTGTATATACTACTAGGGCTGTATATACTACTGGGGCTGCGTGTATACTACCACTGGGGCTATATATACCACTGGGGCTGCTGCTGTATATACCACTGGGGCTGCTGCTGTATACTACCACTGGGGCTGCTGTATATACCTCTGGGGCTGCTGTATACCACACTGCTGGGGGCTGTATACCTGTGCTGGGGTCGGTCCACCCTCGGCTTATACACGAGTCAATAGATTTTCCCAGGTTTTGGGGGCAAAAGTAGGGGGGTCGGCTTATACACGGGTCGGCTTATACACGCGTATATACGGTAATCCCTTATGGTACCTTTACACGCCGCGACGGCAGGCTGGATACATCCCGCTACTTCACGTGCACGAGCACGCTCAAACGGTTACAAACGGTCAACGCATCACCTTTACACGCCGCGACAAGATGCGCTACGCCACGCTACATCTATAGCTAGCTACATCGCCGGGTGTCTCAAGTAGCCAGCTGTAGCTCATTTACACACCGCTACAACCAGCTACTATGGGCGTACCTGGTGCAGCAGGGACAGCACATAGGCGTGCCACAATTGTGGATTACGAGCCGTCCGTACGCTGATAGGACAAAGCAATAACATCCTGATTGGGCAGGCAACGCAGGAGGCTGAGTAATACAGCACACTCGAGCGATTGTGTAGTGTGACTCGTCAGCTCCTTAAATATGCCTCCCTATGCAGCGACTACCAATCGTCATGCAGCAGCTTCCACCAATGATCGCACATGGGGCGCGGTAACACGGAGCCTAGGTGACGCCTTAGCTACATTGCAGCTACATCGCAGGCTGTCCCAAGTTCCCTTCCGTTGCTTCTTTACACGCCGATACAGCTCGCTACCATCGGCGTTGTAGCCATCAGTTTTCGAGCAGTGCTAGGAAACAGATGTATCTGTTGCCGGCTGTATCGTCACGTCTTCAGACGCCGCTACGACGGGCTACATTGGCGCTACAAGCTACATTTGTAGCCTGTAGCGGGATGTATCCAGCCTGCCGTCGCGGCGTGTAAAGGTACCATCACTGCTGGTATTATGTACCTCTTTAAAGTGATTAGAGAGGGGGTGGCCAGTGGAACCCTTATTGATGTTACGGTTGTGCTCTTTCATTCTGGCCATTAGGGTACGGGCGGTTCTTCCAACATACATTTTTCTGCATATGATGATGTAAATTACCCCTTTTGATGAACAGGACAATTGGTGTTTGATCTCAAACGTTTTATCCTTGTTGGAATTTTTGAATTCTGTGATGACTTTTTTGGAGATGTTGGATAGACGGCGGTTTGAGCAGTTTTTGCAAGGACGAAAGCCGATGCCTGTTTGTATTGGTCCTTTCTTATTTTTGGGTGGTTTACAAATGGGTGCTATCTGTAGACTTAATGTTGAATTCTCCTAATGAAAATTTAGGTTTCATAAGCAGCAGATGGCCAATATTCCTATCAAGTTTAAGGATGGGCCAGTGTTTATTTATTATCTTTTTAAAATTTTTATAGTTGCTATAAAATTGTGTCATGAATAGGAGTTTGGTTATTTGCTCTTCAGTTGTGGGTGGATTCAGGTTCTTTTTCTTATGTACTAAAAACCGTTAACTGTTATCCATTCAACGGTATGTCACTATACA
The DNA here is from genome assembly GCA_033576535.1 of Allobates femoralis. NCBI lineage: Eukaryota > Metazoa > Chordata > Amphibia > Anura > Aromobatidae > Allobates > Allobates femoralis. The sequence continues at coordinate 753,603,011 of JARQOC010000003.1, read as the reverse complement.
TTTTTGCCAAACTTCGGAAAGTCTGAAGATAAAGAAAGGGAGAAAACTAATGACATCATTTCTGCTTATTACAAACATTACCAAACTCACTGAAAGGTAACTTCACTACATTGTTTCCAGATTAACAATAGCTGGCTCAATGAGATAAAGAGATAAGGATAAAAGTAGCAGTGTACGCTACAGAAATGAATGAATAGCTCTTGCTTATTAATCATAAGGAAATGTATAAAATCTACAATATTATATTTTGTAGAACACGATAAAATTAACTTCTATTGTCCTTATTTGAGACAGAAAGTGTTATAGAAGATTTCAAAGAGCAAACCCATTCAATTAAAAACCCAACCTGGTAGTTTTATTCAATGCAAAGTTAATGGACTGGTTTAAAATCCATAAAATAGTGGATTTCTCCTAATCTGAAATGGTTCATGTGTTTCATGTGAACATACCTAATGTTTCTCCGACATTACATCTTTCGAGGTGTAATCACAATGTGCATCAGTAGAGATTAAAAGATGAACGTTAGTGATCTGAAAAGAAAGAGATGGCTGAGTCACTGCAATTCCACGGAAACTAAAAGCCTGCAGAGTGAAGGAATTTTGTGAAGTATGTTTTTATTTATCATGTGCAATCATTTCTGTTGGCTGAACCTATTCAATAAGAGGCACAATGTGAAGTCTGACCACCCATTTTATATACTCCCATTATAGGTTTTTTATATTTTAAATAACAGTCCAGGCCCAACATTTCTATTTGTCTCAGTGGCCATCACTTATTATGTCCATTTATCAAAAGGTCTGAAAAATTTCATTTTACTACTTTATAGAAATATTGCACCATATGGACAGGATTGTGCTTTTACAGATACAAGAATCTGAATGAGATAGATGAAGTTAGTAAAACTATATAAAGGAAATACCCAGATTAGACTAAATCCGATTTCATATAAGCTATTAGAAAATTTTGAGTTAATAAAGGGGAATGCCAAATTCAGGATCCTCATTATTGAACAGAGTAGAGTGTGGTTACAGGGAATGCCTGAAGGACCCGCTCTGTCTTGTCCTGTCATCCTTAAAGGGGTTGTCTGGACTTTTTATGAAAATCTAAGTGTATATTTAGGATGCAGAATGCTGACAGTTTGTAATTTACACCCTGTCAGCATTTTGCAGGGCTACCTAGATGTAACTATTCTGCGAGTGGAGGAGACCAACAAGGGGCGTGTTTGTATTGGAGCTTGGGTTAAAACATCATGTCTTTGTCATTACCATCTTCAGCATGCCTGCCGCCCTCCAGTCTCCAGCATGCAGTACCCACTCCCCAGTCCCAAGCATGCCCACCCTCCTCCAGTGTCCAACATGCCTCCTCCCCCCAGTCTCAGCATGCCCACCCCCTACAGTCTACACCGTGCTCTCTCTCCCAGTCTCAGCATGCCCACCCCCTCCAGTCTCAGCATGCCTGACCCCTCCAGTCTCCAGCGTGCTCCCTACCCCCAGTCTCAAAATGCCCACCCCCTCTAGTCTCCAATGTGCCAGCACCCTCCACACTCCATTCCCTAAGTACACTGTGATAGAACCGCCAAATTTCACTGAGTGGTCATCTTCTTCTAGAACACTGTGCCGAATCCACATCTCTAAAAAGTAGATGACTGCTTTCAGTGCTGCGGTGTGTGTGCTCACCTCATGCCCCTGTGCCAACACTGATCAATGTGATATGAAGTACACTGAGCCTCACAGCCACCCCACCCACTCTAAGAAGCAGAATGAAAGATCCGCTCACTGCACATTGGGAGCGGGGCGACTGTGAGGTTCAGCACACTTCATATCACATTAACCAGCATGGGCACAGGGGGAGAAGGTGTACACACACCACATTACTGAGAGTGGTCATCTCCTTCTCAGATGCATAGATTTGGCACAGTGTCTCAGAAGGAGATGATCATTCTCAGTGCAATGCTGTGGTTCTATCACAGTGTACATAGCGGAATGGAGTGTAGATGGAGTGGGCACGCTGGAGAATGGAGGGTGGCAGGCATGCTGAGACTGGTGGGAGAGGGCAGGCATGCTGAGAAGGAGGACAGGCATGCTGAGACTGGAGGGTGTTCGGCACACTGAAGGGGGGGTGGGCATGCTTGGGACTTGTGAGGGTTTGTTGCAGTCTGGAGCATGCTTGTAGAAGAGTGGGTATACTGACAAGTTGTGACGTTTTCACCTAGGCACCAAATCAAACATGCCCCTTGTCAGTGTTCTCTATATGCAGAATAGAGATATCTAGGCAACCCTGCAAAATGCTGACTGGGTGTAAATTACAAACTCAGCATTTTGCAGCCTAGATGTACACTAAAGGTACCGTCACATGCCGCGATATGGCTTCCATATTGCTAGCGATTTAACGTGAGTGCGCATGTTTCGAGCACTTTTTTCTGATCGCTGTGGAACTGTCACACGTAGCGATCTCGCGTGCGATCTTCGGCGATTCTGCGTTCCGGAAATTGCCTGCAGAAGACCAAAAGCGATCTTCCCATCACACATCGCCGCATCACACGCCACAGTTGTGGCAGCGATGGGGGCATACTGTTTTGATAGGGGCGTGCTAGAGTGTGTTTCACCGCGCCCCTATCACTGCGATTGGTGGAACGAACTGTGTTCCTTTTGGTCAGCCTTGCGTGAACACACGAGTCATCAAATAAGGCGTCTCGGACACGGCCAGCCAATCAGAACGCAGTATCACCAACCAATCACCGCATTTGCGGTACGAAAAAAAACATCCAAGGACGCCTACGGGATCTATTTCAGGATCATTGTGTAAGTCGCTATCGCCCTCTCACATGGCACGATCCGCTGAAATCGTCTGATGGATATCGCCTGATTTCCCTGCAGTGCAGGGCAATCAGGCGACACTCTACCAGCGATTTCTCGCCGTATAATCGCTTAGTCACATGCCACTACGCACATGCGATGTGGTTTCCACATCGCCGAATTCGGGAATTGCCAACGATCTTGCCGGCAATATGGCTGCGTCTGACGGTACTTTAAGATTTTATAAAAAGCCCAGACAACTCCTTTAACACAGATACTATTTCAATGATAATCTCCCAAGTTTCATTATATGGTTCAAAAAGGAAGTACCGTATATACTCGTGTATAAGCCGACCCGTGTATAAGCCGACCCCCCTACTTTTGCCCCCAAAACCTGGGAAAATCTATTGACTCGCGTATAAGCCGAGGGTGGACCCAGCACAGGTATACAGCCCCCAGCAGTGTGGTATACAGGCCCCCGTAGTATGATATACAGCAGCCCCCAGTGGTATATACAGCAGCTCCCAGTGGTATATACAGCAGCCACAGTGATATATACAGCAGCCCCATTGGTATATACAGCAGCCCCCAGTGGTATATACAGCAGCCCCAGTGGTATTGCAGCCCCTATATACAGCAGCCCCAGTGGTGTATACAGCAGCCCTTATATACAGCAGCCCCAGTGGTATTGCAGCCCCAGTGGTATTGCAGCCCCTATATACAGCAGCCCCAGTGGTATTGCAGCCCCTGTATACTGAGCTGCCAGGGTATGTGCAGCCGTGGTGTAGAGCAGCAGCCCTATAACAGCAGACCCAGTGCTATTGCTGCCAGATGGTATTGAGCCTTATACAGCAGCACCAGGGTTGCAGCCAGTGGTGATACTTGCAGACCCTATTAAGCAGCCAGTGGTATTGCAGCCCGAGGTGTGTATACAGCTAGCCCCTATATACAGCAGCCAGTGGTATGCAGCCCTTGTATCCTGCAGGCACCAAATACAACAGCTCCCAGTGGTATTGCAGCCAGTGGTGATAAGAGCCATATCAGCACCCAGTGGAATGCAGCCCAGTGGTGTATACACCTTATACAGCAGCCCAGGTATTGCAGCCCTAGTGTGTATACAGCCTAAATACATGCACGCCGTGGTATTGAGCCCATTGTGTATACAGCCATTTACAGCAGCCGTGATTGCAGCATGTTTACGGGCCTATTTTCTGCACCTGTGGAATGCACCACGTAGGTACTACAGCATGCCTATATTCGCGAGCCCGTTCGGTAATTGCGCCCGTGGTATTGCAGACCCAAAAGCGATCCCCACACACATCGCCGCACACACGTCCACACCTTTGTAGGCGCACCTGGGCATACTTTTACATGCTATGGTCTTCACGCGCCCCTACAGCGCGCATTGTGTGGTACCTGTCGATCCGTTTGGTGCCTGCGTCCACGGCATCAATAGGGTCCGGACACGGCCAGAACATGAACGCATGTATCGATCACCAATCACCGTCAATATGCGTGGAAAAAAAAGACATCCAGGACGAGCCTACGGGCACAGGAGTCATTGTGAAGCGGGATTGGTCACTATTCACGCGCCTGAAACAGGGAGGGACGTATGCCTGATTTTAGTGGGGCATTATCTACACTCTACATGCATTTCCGGCCGCTGATTAAGGGATCAGTCATATGTCACATACGCACCATGCGAGTGGTTCACTGCCAATTCGGGTTTGCCAACGATCTTGCCCGCCAATAGACTCCACGTCACTTTAAGATTTTATAAAAGCCAGGGGAACTCTTTCACACAATTTTTCATGAAAACTCAGTTTAATATACGGTTATAAAGGGTACCTTGTTTTGAAATTATGGCCAACATGGCCAACTTTGCTCCATCCAACCCCCAAATCTTTAGAGTCTCAAAAGAAGTGACTGATCCCTAGATTGATCCACAAGTATTGTTGAACGAATGTAGTCTTTAGTTTAATCCACTATCTTTTTGTGGATTTACATGTGAAGATTATCATGTAGTATGCCCTCTTTACCTTCTCCTTAATAAAGGTTTGTATGCTCCATTACAGAATAAGGTTGAGGAGTTTACCAATGTACTGTACTGGTTGATTGCTATTTAAAAAAAAAAAAAAGAATAAAAAAAAACCTTCATTTCCACCATAGTGTCACCACAACGACATTACACATCTATTGCAAAGTATTTCCAAGGACAACAGCTGATCAGTGTGGATACCAGTAGGGGAACACTTCATGATCAGCTTCTTGTTGTGAAACTCTGGGGTTTACAAGATGTTAGCGGCACCTTCTTCTATGTGTTACTATGGGCCGTTAGTAATTTTCTGCTATATGAACTAATATTACCTCCTATTAATCATTTAATTTCCCCAATAACATTAGTAAGGATATGCTCACTAGTTTACACCAATTTATATTTGTGATAAAATACAAAAAATATAAAAATGATATAATAGACTATTTAATAATAATACAAAGTTTTATACTGACTCACAACTTCACTACACTAGTCAACTACACTTGCCGATTGTAAGTCAATTGAAGAATTAATTTGCATATCATTTTTAAATTCACCAAAAGAAGATTTAAAAATATTTAAATTAACATTGACAAGTAAAGAATGATAGGCAGCACAGGAATAAAATGCAAGTATAACTATGCATAATGCATCATTTATTTTTTAAATACATTTTTTACTTACGTTCTCCAAACTTAAGAATCCAATATTTTCTGTATATTTACGGAAGCTACTGACATATAGGGAGCCCAAAACCAACATTTTCCATACTTCAATTAAATTCATATAATTTTATGATTGGAAAAAAAATATTTTTAAACTTAGAAATTGACAAGCAAAAGGGTTAAATAATTATTTAATGAGTAGTAGAACTACCAGGAGTTTGACCTTTCCAAGCATTGACCCTCAATGTGAAATCGTGGGTCTTGGTACCTGAATCCCCTTTTATGGTTTAATAGACACTGCCAGAATATATTGTAGTAGCTTTGTCAAGTATTATAGTTTAGTCTTAACACCTGAATAGGGCTGAGTTGCAATCCACACTTCTTGGATTTGTTTGCTGGGACCACAATTAGGGATGAGCGAGTACCTTATTATTTGTGCTTGCTATACTCACAACGAGTAGGTACGGTACTCGCTACTCGTTGCGAGTATGTGAGTACGAATACTTTCACAGTGTATCTATAGCTACACTGCGAAAGAAGCCTAAAAGTAATTAAAAGTTGTTAAAAAATAATAAACTTACATACTCACCTGTCCGACACCTGCACCGGGACCGAAAACCTCACCTCCGCTGGCTGGACAAGGAACTTTCACTACCAACCAATCAGATGGCCAGTAGCGATCTGGCCAATCAGATGGCGCCACGTCACAACTACGTCATCGCTAGCGGCCACCTGATTGACCAGTTTGCAAGGTCCTGATAGTACATCTAGGACCTTGCAAATTGGCAAATCAGGTGGCCGCTAGCGATCACGTGGTGTGACGTGGCGCCATCTGATTGGCCAGATTGGCTACTGGACCATCTGATTGGCTGGATAGTGAAAGGTCCTTGTCCAGCGAGCGGAGGTGGGTTTGGACGTATTTAGTAAGTAAGTTTATTGTTTTTTAACAATTTTACTCACTTTTTAGGCTACTTTCGCAGTGTATCTATAGATACACTGCAAAAGTATTAAGACTACTCGCTACTCCCGAGTACACATAAGTACTCAGGAGTAGCGAGTCTGAATACGCTACTATTCGGCGAATACCGAATAGTAGCGAGTATACTCGTTCATCCCTAACCCAACAAAGGCCAGAGTCACACTTGTGAGAAAATCACATAGAGTATTGAGAAAATCTATGTGATAGAGAAAATCGCATAGAGTGAGTATTGCATCACATAACCCTGCCACGTGCGACTGCTCTCCGGACAGGGGCGTGCAGCTGCATGTATTTCTATAGAACTGCACGCTAGTGTCTAGGGAGCAGGCGGTCTGGTGAGTGATGGCCATGCGAGACTCGGTGAGTCTACTAGTGGGACTATGGCCAAACAATTATAATCTAAGTTACTGCTCCTAAGTGCCAGGGCTCTGGACCTCAGTTCCCAGGAATCAACAAGGAGGAATAGAGCTCACGACGTCTCCTGGATGTAATAATGGCGGGGTTTCCTGCAGCTGATGGTGTAGACAACTCCTATAGTTTTTCAAGAAAAACTTGAAAAAAGGCTCCCTTTTCTCAAAATGCGTAGCCTGTTATTTTAATGTAATCCCTGTTTTAAAATATTGGCAATAAACTGAATTTTACCAATTGGAAAAGTGCCAGAGTTATCTACCTTCCTTGGCAAATTTTATGAGTTCCCAGGAATTAGTAGCTATTTAAAGTGTCCATTATACATTAACATAATTATTTTTTGTTTTTTTCTTTGTAAATACTGAAATCTACATGCTACTTCCTAGTATGACTCGATGATCGCATCTATTTCCAGTCCTGGGAGCTTCCAAGATGTTTATAGTCTATGGACACTTCAGAAGTAGTTAATCTATACCATTGTGAAGAATAGAGAGTTTTGCTGTGCATTGATGGTTCTCACTGGATCTTCAGTCTAAATCCCCCCACCCCAAAATGAGATCAAAAGTGCACCTAATGGAGACACAGAATGGAATAAAGAAAATGAGGAACAAAGTACCGTACGTAACTTTGTGCTCCTTGCTGGCAGTCTCCATCTTTTCAGATGGGCACACGAATACAGTCTACTACAAATGGTCCGGTGGGAATTCATAAGAAAGCATCAGACGGAGGTAAGAACATACTGCAAAACAGTGTAAACCGGTTCTAATTATACTAATTAACAAAATAAATTATACAAAGCAAGATTTTATATGTCAGATTGGTTTTCTGCTTCTATTAAAAGTCCTTGACTAATACTTTGAGTAGAATTGATATGCACATATAGTTATAAAGTTGCAAAGGAAGCACAGACTCGATGTTCATGGCATATGCCTTAGGGGTTGCTCTTTATAAACTTGTGGCTTGAGGCCTGTCATTTATTATGTGCTGATAAAACTGAAAGGGCATTAAATGTGTAACTTGTTTTTCGCATATTCCTTATTTTACAGTGACCTGGATTTTCTGGCATTTTATATGTATATATTTATGCTTGTTGAAGAGACTAAATGGAGAATTTAGAATAAAAAAAAAATTGCAGTTTTGTCTGTAACAGGTACTACCAGGAGCACACAGAATATGTCAGGTGTAAATACATTTGAAGGAAGTAGACCATGGGTCCTAGAGTGACAGTCCACAGCTAGAATGGAAGCAGAATGTCTGCAGTATGGTAATAGCATAGTTTGTATGCTTACTTTGCCAATATCTTATATATAAAACCCGAAGGCCACTTCCGGGCAATCCAGCCAACTTCCGTGATGGCCTGTGCCCTGTGTAAATCACCGGAACCGGAAGTAGCAGCCCACGAGCGGTGAGCGCTTAGCGCTCACCGCGAGCCGCTGTCAAAACGGCACAGCGGCTCGCGGTGGGCGCTAAAGCGCCACCACTCGCCGCTATCCCGCCACCGGCCCCGCACTGAGCCCCGTCTGCGCCCATCCGCCCTCCCCCGGCACCGCCCACAGCCCTGCAGCTCACCGCCCACACTCGCCACCGGCCCCGCACACTGCCCGGTGTGGGCCCGGCCCACACTCCGGTGTGCGGCCTCCGCCGGCACCGCTCCCACTCCTGCCGCTCACCGCACACACCCGCTCACTCTCCTCCATCAGGGAGCTGGCCCCTCCGGAACCGCCGCCACCACTGCCGCTGACCGCCGACAGCCCAGCTAACCGCCGACAGCCCCGGTGAGTGTTCTGCCCCCCAGCTTCCGCTCCCCTCTGCTGTGCCCCCCAGCCTCCCCTCTGCTGTGCCCCCCAGCCTCCCCTCTGCTGTGCCCCCCAGCCTCCCCTCTGCTGTGCTCCCCAGCCTCCTTTCTGCTGGGCCCCCCAGCCTCCCCTCTGCTGTGCCCCCAGCCTCCCCTCTGCTGTGCCCCCCAGCCTCCCCTCTGCTGTGCCCCCCAGCCTCCACTCTGCTCTGCCCCCAGCCTCCCCTCTGCTGTGCCCCCCAGCAGCCTCCCCTCTGCTGTGTCCCCCAGCAGCCTCCCCTCTGCTGTGTCCCCCAGCAGCCTCCCCTCTGCTGTGCCCCCCAGCAGCCTCCCCTCTGCTGTGCCCCCCAGAAGCCTCCCCTCTGCTGTGCCCCCCAGCAGCCTCCCCTCTGCTGTGCCCCCCAGAAGCCTCCCCCGCGCAGTGCTGGCCACTGCGCAGTGATGGCCACCGCACAGTGCTGTGGGGGGCACAGCAGAGGGGAGGCTGGGGGGCACAGCAGAGGGGAGGCTGGGGGGCACAGCAGAGGGGAGGCTGGGGGGCACAGCAGAGGGGAGCGGAGGCTGGGTGCCAGAACACTCACCGGGGCTGTCGGCGGTCAGCTGGGCTGTGCCCCCCAGCAGCCTCCCCTCTGCTGTGCCCCCCAGCCTCCTTTCTGCTGTGCCCCCCAGCCTCCCCTCTGCTGTGCCCCCCAGCCTCCCCTCTGCTGTGCCCACCAGCCTCCCTCTGCTATGCCCCCCAGCCTCCCCTCTGCTGTGCCCCCCAGCTTCCCCTCTGCTGTGCCCCCCAGCCTCCCCTCTGCTGTGCCCCCCAACCCCCCCACTGCTGTGCCCCCCAGCCTCCGCTCTCCCTTGCCCCCCAGCCTCCGCTCTCCCCTGCCCCCCAGCCTCCGCTCTCCCCTGCCCCCCAGCCTCCGCTCTCCCCTACCCCCCAGCCTCCGCTCTCCCCTGCCCCCAGCGCCACCGCGCAGTGCTGGCCACCGAGCCACCGCGCAGTGCTGGCCACCGAGCCACCGCGCAGTGCTGGCCACCGTGCAGTGCTGGCCACCGCGCCACCGCGCAGTGCTGGCCACCGCGCCGCCGCGCAGTGCTGGCCACCGAGCCGCCGCGCAGTGCTGGCCACCGAGCCGCCGCGCAGTGCTGGCCACCGAGCCGCTGCGCAGTGCTGGCCACCGAGCCGCCGCGCAGTGCTGGCCACCGAGCCGCCGCGCAGTGCTGGCCACCGAGCCGCCGTATACTGTGCTGGCCACCGAGCCGCCGTATACTGTGCTGGCCACCGAGCCGCCGTATTCTGTGCTGGCCACCGAGCCGCCGTATACTGTGCTAGCTACAGAGCCGCCTGTATACACACAATTCTTTTCACCGTACTCCAGTAACTATTAGTAAATAAACTATATATGGATTCTAGACTACCCGATTCTTTAGAATCGGGCTCCCATCTAGTTAAGATATAAGTGTAGAAATACGTTTTAAAATAATCAGAGAACCTGTCTAACTCATTCAGAGTTTCTTTCTTCAAACATTTGATTTAAGGCCTAAGCAAAGTTAAGCAACTTTTTCAAAATATCTTTTCTATAAGTCCTGCTATCTGAGAACTTGGCAAAAAGTCTGCTCAGTTCTGATGGTTCTCTCTGCTCTCCTCTAGCCTTTTAGTGTTAGAGATTCCAGCATCAAGAGTTTTGTAGTCAGATCTTCCAACCATAGACATAAAAGAAAGTATCCGAAGTTTCAAGTAGAGCAAATAAATCGGGTTATAGTAAAGAAGGAAAGTATATATGTATATGTATATATGAAGAGTAAAGATCTTCACTAATGTATAGATAATGAAGGAAAGCAACTCCTTATATATACACAAATTACACATACAGGCTATATTACTATATTATATTATTATATTCCCACAAAAAAAAATCTGAAATTTGGATGAAGTTGAAATCTGTATATTATTATTGTAACTACCAGGAACACATGGAGTATGTAAGGTATAAATACATTTGAAGGAAGTAGACCATGGAACTGAGAATGATAGTCTACAGCTAGAATGGAAGCAGAACATTCGCAGTACTGTAATACAATAGCTTGTATGGTTCCTTTGCTAATATTAAGATATTCCTACAAGAAAAAAATCTGAAATTTAGATGAAGTTGAAATCTGCAAATTATTATTGTTATTATTTATTGTTATAGCGCCATTTATTCCATGTGAAAAGGGTCATACATAGACAAGTACAATAATTATGAACAACACAGGACACACACACGCACAGGGGAAGAGTCTAAAAGGAATGGGTGAAGATACACTAGGAGAGGGTAGAGCTGGTTGTGTGGCGTTATAGTGGATTGAGGCTCATTGCAGGTTGTAGGCTTGTCGGAAGAGGTAGGTCTTCAGTTTCCTTTGGAAGGTTTCCACAGTAGGCGAGAGTCTGATGTGTTAGGGCAAATAGTTCCAGAGTTGCATATGAGGAGGTCTGAAGATAAAGGGAAGAATTCTGTAATTACATTGGGAAATAATAACATCACAAAAATCACTTCTGCTTATCAGAATTTCTGTGATTGACCTCTAACCAGTGATTGTCAAATTCTTCAGTTTCCCCTAAATAAGCTGTGATTGGCCTTTAACCAGTGATTACCAAATCCTTCAGTTTGTACTATAAAGGTAATTAATCAGGAAGTTAATGAGCCACCCCGGAAGTAAAAGTTTGCGGACCTCGGTAAGTATGAACTTATCTTTATTCAATGTCCCCCAGCCCCCTTTCATAGCTTTAAAGTTCGAGTTTGGGGTTTGGAATCAAGTTCAGGTCAAGTCTGGTCCTGAACTCAGACTTTAAAAAAAAGTCTGTCCAAACATCGATGGGTTCACCCATCACTGCTGAGGAGTTGTGGAAAGCTATGCAGGCAGAGTTTCACGAATGGCTGTGTCCAATAGACCTGAAGCCACGGAGGGTTGTGTGCGAAAATGGTGTGAACAAGGTGACGGCCATACGCTGAGGAAAACTTACACATGTGCCTTGCATGGCTTATATTCTCAATCTGGTTGACCGGCAATTACTACGCCACTATCTTAGTCTGGATGAGCTACTGCATAAGGCACAGTTGCTGTATGCTTACTTTTGCTATTTTTACACTGCAGCTCATTTACTAGCATCTCTACAGAGGTTTTTCAGACAACCAGTTAACTGTTTGATATGCAATGTACCAACACAGTGGAATTCCACTCTGCACATGTTGCAGCGACTGTGGCAGCAGCGACAAGCCCTGGCACAGTATGTAACGACACATACAGTGGCTCAAGCAGAGTGGGCAAAGATTAAGGACCTTTGCATTCTTCTGCACAAGTTTGAAATGGCTACTATGATGGTTAATGATGATGACGTTATCATTAGCATCACTATTCCAGTCATCTACATGCTATAGCAAATTTTGAAACATCTACAGGATGAGGTGGTGGCACCACAGGAAAGTAGGATGAAGAAGAGGAGGATGCGAACAGGATATAAATACCTCAAAGGTCCGGAATCTCATTACACAGCTGGATGGTATGGCAGGGTGGAATACAGTGACGGGGGGGCGCTCATAGAACCAGACAAAGTGGTAGTGAAGGTGTAGGACTGAGTAACAAATAGAGGAGGACAAAGGTGAAGAGTAGCACAGAACTGTTAAGAGATGAGGAAGAAATGATTCCCCTTTGTATTGTCCAAGGTTCGCGGGAGAGGACTGAGGAAGGAAGTTAGATTAATATGCTGCAATCAACACAACAAAAACTTGGGCCTCATGGATGCGTAAGACTCATGAGCGTCTTCTTGCCTTCATCTGCAACATGATGACCGTATTATTAGAATTCGAATTAGTGATGACTACTGGGTTGCCACATTGTTGGATCCGTGGTGCAAGGGTAAATTTAGCCAGATGCTCCCTGCCTTAGAAAGGCACATGTGCATGCTGGAATGTCAAAAAAGGCTTGAAGACAATCTTATGACTGGTTTTCCCCAACACAACAGTGAGAGACACAGTACTCATCGCAGGTCTACGCTTCCAACCCGGGGGATGTCGAGTCATCAGTGTAGAAACATTAACAGCAGCAGTTTAACTGTCAGAAACAATTTCTGGGAGTTATTTGACCAATTTTTAAATCAGCCCATTCACCAACAGAACTAAGTACAAGTCTGAAACATAGTGAATGACAGGAGAGGATGGTGCAGGAGTATCTAGAGCTCAATATCAATGCAATCAGGAGGGGTTTGAACGCTTTTGCATTTTGGGCTTCAAAAATGGGGAGTGGCCGGAGCTCGCAAGTCATGCCTTGAAGGTTTTGTCATGGCAGGCAGTCAGTGTTCCCTCAGAATGTGTCTTCAGTGCTGCTGGTGGTGTCCAGATTGGTAAGCGCATCCGGATGTCCCCTAAAAGTGTACACCACCTAACTTTCATCAAGATGAACAAGTTATAAAATTTATTTTAGCTGTTGCATAATGTTTGAGGCCCCCAGCCCACTAGGCCTACACATGTCATTGACCCAGCTGAATCCTCTTTCTATAGTATTCAATCAAGATGAACAAGTCATATAATTTATTGGCGTGGTTGCATCATGTTTGAGGATCCCCTGCCCACTAGGCCTACACATGTCCCTGACCCAGCTGACTACTTCTTTCTGTAGTATTCAGTGAAACTGTTATTTTTTCCACCTGAGCGAGGTGTAGCAAAAAATGTATTGGATCAGTTGTATGGGATTATGATGGCCCCCTACCCACTAGGCTAATATATGTCACCGACCTTGTGAACCTAATAGTTCTTCCACTTGAGTGTGGCAGAGCGTAAAATATATTGAAGCAGTGGCATGACATTTGAAGGCCCCCTGCCCACTAGCCTAACACATGTCCCTGACCCACCTGACTATTTCATCTGCTTGTATTCTGTGAACCTAATACTTGTGCCACCTGAGTGTGGCGGAGCATAAAATTTATTGGAGCATTTGCATGAAGTATATGGGCCCCCTGCTAGTGATGAGCGAGTGTAATCATTACTATTCATTATTCGCACGGATAGTATAGTATTCATGATACTCGTTACTCGGCAAGTAACACTGGTTCTTGTGAGGGATGTGTTGATCGTGAATGATCTGACTTAAATTGCTAGCTTCCCTTAATACAAAAGGGAGTCAGCACCCCAGTGAGAGCAGTTTGAATGGTAGGCTCTCACTGGGAGGTACAACAAGATGTCTTTATGCAATGAAACCTCAAAATGTTCTACCCTTTCGCTTTGCCCCAGAAATGCTCCTTTTATGGTCGGATGTGTGTGGGTGGACCTTGTCGTTAATTGACTAATATTAGACTTGCTAGTTAGACAAGTACGCAAGTGTTACAAAGATCTCGTTAGGAGTATAGCGATTACAAATATTTTGCTACTTGCTCATCACTTGCCCCTGCCCAACAGTCCTACACATGTCAATTTTTCTCCTGTTCCTGATCAATTTTTCACTTTGAAATGCTGGGCCGGGCCATGTTCCAGGCCCTGTGCCATGTAGGCTGGAGAGGATGGTTCAAGAGTATCTAGAGCTAAGTATCCATGCCATCGGGGGAAGGGTTGGACCCTTTTGCCTTTTGGTATTCAAAAATTGGAAGAGTGGCCTGAGCTTGCCAGTCACACCTTGGAGGTTTTGTTGTGCCCTGCAACCAGCATTCTATCAGAATGTGTTTTCAGTGCTGCTGGTGGTGTCCTGATGGATAAGCGCATCTGGTTTTTCCCTGTAAGTGTAGACTGCCTATCTTTAATCAAGATGAACAAGTCATGGCTCTCCAAGGACTTTTCCACCCAGTGGCAGACTGGGCAGAGTAGGTGATGTGTTTTTCGGTGTGCTGAATTCATCTCGCCATTATATTTTTTTATTCTGGGTCAAATGATGTCACTTTGGTGGTATCTTGCCCTAATTTTTTGAAATGTGGAGACTCTACTTGGGGTTCTCCTTGTTTGTTTGCTGAATTTAGCAGATCTATGTGAGCACAATGCTTATACGTGTTGCTTATCTCCCTGTTACTAATGAATGTTTAACCTTGAAATGGTAGGCCAGACCCTGTGCTATGCATGCAGGCAGCACTATTATATAATTTTTTTTCTGGGCCAATTGATGCCACTTTGGTGATATCAGGCCCTAATTTTTTTTGAAATGTGCAGTCTCTTCTTGGGGTGTCTTTGTTGTGTGTTTCATGAATTCAGCAGGGCTCTCTGAGCACAATGCATACACATTTTACTTCTCCCCCTGTTACTAATGAATGTTTAACCTTGAATTGCTAGATCAGGCACTGATCCAGACCCTGTGCCATGCATGCAGGCTGTGACATGATACAATTTTTATTCTGGGTCAACTGATGTATCAATAGTTGGTATCTGGTCCTAATTTTTTTGACAGGTGGAGACTCTTCTTGGGGTGCATTTGTTGTGTGTTTCATGAAGTCAGCAGGGCTCTCTGAGCTCCATGCCTGCATCTGTCATTCATCTCCCTGTTTCTGATCAATGTTGATGCTTGAAATACTGGGCCAGGCCTTGTCCCATGAATCCATAATGCACAATGAAGAAAATTTTAATTCTAGGGAATAGATGGCACTTTACCTGGTGTCTGTCCCTAATTTGACCTGTTTTGGCAGCTTTTGTGCCCCTTTTAGAGTGTTATTTAGGTAGTTGATGTTGCCTCCCATTAAAATTTCAATGGGTTTGGAAGTTAGGCAAATGGTTCGGCAAAGAGTTCGCTGAACATATGCCCATTCGGCGGACCGAACTGAACCCAAACTTCAAAAGGTTTGCCTATCGGAGAAATTGCCCAACAAATTTTATGGTGCAATTTTTTCTGTTGCTCTTGTGAAAATAAAGTTTTGAGCTCAAAGAACATTTTTGTGGAGAAAATGTGATTTTTTTTTTCCACGGCTCAATGTATTAAAATTCTGTGAAGCACCTGGTGGTTCAAGGTGCTCACCACACCTCTAGATAAGTTCCTTGATGGGTCTAGTTTCCAAAATGGGGTCACCTATTGCTGGTTTCCAGTGTTTAGGTACATCATTGGCTATGCAAATGGTACTTGGTGTCTGCTAACAATTCCAGAAAATCTTGTGTTTCAAAAATCAATAAGGGGTATCGGCATACGCAGGAAAAATTGCAGAAAAAATGATATAGTGAAATATTTTCTGTTACTCTTGAGAAAATGACAAATTTTGTGCTCAAATAACATTTTTTGTAGAGAAAAAATGTGATTTTTTTTGTCAACATTCTAAAATTCTGTGAATCATCTGCGGGTTCAAGGTGCTCACCACACATCTGCATAACTACCTTGAAGGGTATCGTTTCCATAATGGGGTGACTTGTGTGGGGCTTCCACTGTTTAGGCACACTAGGAGCACTCCTAATGAGCCTTGCTAAGATTCCAGCCATATTGGTGCTTGCAAAATTAAATGGCACTCCTTACTTTTTGATTCCTGCCATGCTCCCAAACACTGGTTTTCCACCATATAAGGGTTATCAGCATTCTCAGAAGAAATTGCACAACAAATTTTCTGTCCCATTTTCTCCTGTTACCCCTGTGAAAATAAAAAAAATTTGAGCTAAAGTAACATTTTTGAGGTTATATATAAGCTCAGTTCTTTAAACTCTAACAACCTTAAATTCAGTGGCGGACCTATGGCCTGGGGCCCTGTTTGCAGCCATACTGAAAGCAGGGGGGGTGCGGTGGCTGGCGGTGAGGACCAGGGGGTGCTGGCGGGGGGTGCTGGCGGCCGTCCGCTCTCCTACCTGCCCTGAGATGCTGAGCGGGCGTATGCATTACTGGGAGCCTAGATCCTGGGCAGAGGAGAGGAGGGGCGGGATCAGGCATGGAAAGCAGGAAGCTTCCCTTGCCTGACCCTCCAGTGACATCGGGTTACGTGGGTCGGCTGGGGCCCCCCTGCAGGCTTTAGGGGCCCCCTAGCCGGTCGGGGCCCTGGTGCAGCTGCACCAGCTGCACCACGGTAGGTCCGCCCCTGTTTAAATTATTATAGTTATTTATTTTAAAATCATTATTAATTCCTTTGTGCTGTACATGTCAACAGAGATTGCGTAGAAAATACATATATATTACAGTGACTACGTTATTAGTGTTAGATTGGTAAAGCAGGAGAAAGAACAATTACAATTCTATCTTGTTTTGCTTATTTCTTCTTGATCCAGAGTATTGCCCCCAATTCTGTTTGTAGACTTTGTTTGTCCATAAGGACAGTGCTTAGGATTTCTTATTTCTGCAACCAATATGTTAAAACCAATATGGTCTTCCTTTCTGTAAAGTTGTTTACATAAGAAATATTAAAGACATTACAACAGGGTGATCCACAAACAGCTGCGAATTTGTGAAATGATTTATACATTTAATCTTTTGTGTATGCAATTCCCTTAGAGCAACGGCCCAGCTGTAAATGCTGTAATGTCTTGTACGTTATTGGTTCAGTCATAGGAAATCGGATTTATTTGGTTGATATACTTTAGCTGTTACAGTCACTAGATTCATGTTTGAAGTACTGTCTTTATAGTTCACTCCAGTTATTTCTAGGAAATAATGTTATAATTTTTTTAATCAGACACTTCTGCCTATCTTTCCTGAATAATATCAGTTGTCTTTTAATTGTAAACAATCAATTTATTAAAACCTATTCTTGAGTAAATTGACAAATCTTTGTAAATCTTAGGGTTCAGTGTGTATAATAGAATTAAAAAAAAATTCTAACTTTTTATTAGAGCAGTAGTGTAGAGCATGAGGCTTGGGGGGGGGCAACATTCAACCAGCGATGCCATTCTGTAGCACCAATACCTGTAGTCCTGCTGTATATAACACCACTTGTAGCATACACTGATACATCGATATCTCTTAGTCAGTGTCAGACTTGGATCCCAAGATCTCACCAGTAACTGACTTTGGGGGACAAAGGATAAGTTTCTCGCAATTTTTACCTGACCCTTATTCACAAATGTAACTTTGGCACTATATAATAATAAACTGGGTAGTTTGCTAATGGGATAAGAAGATGCTTCCATTTGTCTGTACATTGTCAAGCAAGTGAATTGTGCAAAATACTGCTCATATAGGTGAAGTAGGGGTCCACACCTACACAGGGGCCAACTTGTTCTCCTGTGGACCAGTTTGAGTCTGCTCTTAGTACAAATAATGAAGTAGATGTTACTGGCAGTCCTAAGTAACATACAGTGATACCTCTCTGAGTCACAGGTGTAGCTAAGGGTTTATCACAGAAGATTTGAAACATATCTGAGTTGGTCCCTAAGGCCTGAGACACACTGAGCGATATGTATGCAACATACTTGCGTGACTCACCCAGAATGGCCACCATTTCTGTAGACAGGAACGTGTGAGCTGCATAAAAACACATGCAGCTGAGGCACAACTGTCCAGAGAGTCGGTGGTCATTCCAGATGAGTCATATGAGACTAATGTATCGTGCATACGTCTCGCTTAGGCTAGGGTCACGCTAGCGTTATGTTTTCGTTCAGGGGGGGGGTAAAAAGATATAATCTGGCAGCAATAACACACCATAACTGTAAAGGTGAGGCTGCGTTAACACTGCCAGTGCAATCCTATGGGTGATGGACTTCCGAGCGCTGTCAAACGCCAGCATGTAAGTGCTGGAGTTTGAAACCTTGCGCTATTTCCAAGCGCATCACATGACGCGCGCTTCTGCATCATGTGATATGTTTGGAAATAGTGAAAAGTTTCAAACTCTGGCGCTTACATGCCTGCGTTTGACAGCGCTTGGGAGTCCGTAACCCATAGAATAGTATTGGCACTGTTAACGCAGCCTTACCTTTATGGTTATGGAGCATTAATGCTGCCAGATTCTATCTTTTTAACAGACCCCCCTGAACAGAAACCTAACGCTAGTGTGACCCAGGCCTTAGGGTAACTTTACACGCCGCGACCGCGGCGAGAAATGTTGGCAGCGATATTGCGACCTGGAAACATCGCTGCTACATTTCTACCCAATTGCCTCCTTATTGCGGCGTGTACACACATTACTTTCAAGAACTGAGTTAGACATGGATGGTATACATCACGTAACTGGACTCTCCTAAATACAATTTTTAATGTAGTTTCTGGTATCGGAGAGTTTTAACCATAAATAATTGCAAGCCAGCCTGCTCTATCTCAATGCTTATTTTATTAATTTATGCACATGATAAAACGCAAGCTACATATTGCACCAATAGTAATAAAATCTTATTGAATGATCAGGTTTCTTAGAGACAGGTTAATAGCCAATTGCTACTGCCCAGTAGAAAAAAATAGGGTATATTTATCTCACAACAATTGACACAGTGGGAATACATCATTATATAGGTAAGGACACCAGAATCAAGGATTACCACTATAGATCTATACCAGGGGTCTCAAACTCAGCTGCGTTGGTGGGCCGCACATAGAAAAACATTTATAGCGGGGGGCCGCCTTCCTTGTAGGACTAAGTGATATTTTTAGTAATACCAAAATTTTTTGCTCAATGTAGTAAAGTACAAATCCTGATCCCCTTCATGTAGTAATGTCCCCATCTTGTAGTAATGTCCTTTTTCTACTAATGTCCCCCATCCTGATCCCCTTTTTCTAGTCATGTTCCCCATCCTGATCCCTTTTTCTAGTGATGTCCCCCATCCCGATCCCCTTTAGTAGTGATGTCCCTCCTCCCAGTTCCCTTTTGTAGTGATGTCCCCATCCTGATACCCTTTTCTAGTGATATCCCTCATCCCGATCCCCCTTAGTAGTGTTGCCCCCCATCTCGATCCCCTTTAGTAGTGATGTCCCCCATCCTGGACCCCTTTTGTAGTGAGGTCCCACATCCTGGTCCCCTTTTGGACTGATTGTCCCCCATCCTGATCCCCTTTTCTAGGTATGTCCCCTATCCTGATTTACTTTTATAGTGATGCCCCATCCAGTTTTACCTCCTTTTTACACACTCACATACACACTCATTCACACTCATATACACACCCTCACACAAAAACCCTCTCACACACACACACACACACTCTCACACATGCTCATACACACACTGAAACTCACACACACCTCATACACACTTTCTTATACACACATCCTCACTCACATACTTACACCCTCACAAACTCACCCTCAAACACACACCCACTCACACTTTTCTCACTTTAATGATGCATCGCTCCAGTGCAGGGGGCCGCCGCGGTCCCTGCTGTGCTATGACTTCCTGCCTCCGCTGTGCTATGACTTCCTCCAGCCGCCGCTCAGACAAGCTCTTTTGCTCAGCAAGATCAATGCAATCTGCCAGCCAGAGGCCCGCATGTGACATCCCATTCCGCCATCAGCTGCGGGCCTCTCATTGGCTGGCAGCTTGCATTGATCTTGCTGAGTGGCAGAGCTTGTTAGTGCCGCGGACGGAAGTCATCACACAGCGGGGACTGCAGCGACCCCCTGCACTGGGTTGATGCATCATTAAGTTGTCCAAGGTGCCGCAGGCCGCATAATAGTGAACCCCTAGGGGCCGCATGCGGCCCTCGGGCCGCGTGTTTGAGACCCCTGATCTATACTAAGCATAGTCTTTATGCCCTAGTGGGGCCCGGGTATCTTATGCCCCCTGAGGAAGCTCTGAGGGAAACGCGTTGGGGTATCCCTAACAGCCATCTACACCCATCGGAGTACATAATGGGTAAGCAAAACTGACTCCAGGGATGGGACAGTGGGTTTTTAGGTGGTGATGGACCTTACTGACTATGCACTTTAAGATACCCGGGCCCCACTAGGGCATAGACACTTTGCTTAGTATAGATCTAGAGTGGTAATCCTTGATTCAGGTGTCCTTACCTATATAATGATGTATTCCCACTGTGTCAATTGTTGTGAGATAAATGTACCCCATTTTTTCTAGTGGGCAGTAGCAATTGGATATTAGCCTGTCTAGAAACCTTGTCCCCGATAAGATTTTATTACTGTTGGTGCAATACTGAGCTCTGGTTTTATCAGCATACATGTAATAAACTAAGCATTGAGATAAGAGCAGGTGGCTTTAATTTGACTTTCGAGTGTTTAAAATCTCCGATTCCGGAACATTTTCAAATTCACACTACACGTCGCAAAAGGAGCAATTGCGGCGAAATTCCAGCGAGAAATCATCAGCCAAAAAGGTCTCCCATCTGGTGTGTGTAAAGGTATCCTGATAGTGTGTTCCGACAACCTAGATAAGTGACAAATCCAGAATTGGTCACAATTATTAAGGGTATATTGAACATTTACCAATTGGACATGTGTTGCATCAAATTCCACTTACAAAGACATAAGTTTGACAATACCACCATTACAGTGACTAAAAATTGTAGAAATCAGTTTGCAAATACATTAAATAATTTAGAATCACATGAACCTTGACAGCACCGCGGCTGCACTTCATTAACAGCTGACCATCAGCTGATCACTTGAAATAACGGTGGGAAAGCCAGCGGTTGAGACTTCCATTTGCCGACTTTTCCTGCTCTGTGCTTGCGCTTGCTCCCTGATGCCCTCTTCTATCTGCCCCCACACACCTCCGTCTGTCTAAGTTAGGACCTGGAGGGGGAGCAGCCCCAGGAGGGAAAGGGGGAATCAGGGAGCGGGAGTTTGCAGCAAACAGAGCAGAAAAGCCAGTGTGTGAAGTCTCTCACCGCTAGCTTACTAGCGGCGCGTTCGCTAGCCTTTACTACCACTAATCCCTGGTGCTGCATTCCTCTGCTGGAGTTAGATCCCAAATTCAACGGTCTAGTAAAGAGGATGTTAATAATGTTTTAACAGCTCGACATGAAACATGTCGATGACATTTGATGAACTTCACGCGTACAACCAATTTCGTACGAATTGAATAATTCGAACACACAGTGTTGGTTTCTTATTGTGAGCTGGACATTTCGAATTCATATTAATAGGTTTATTATACTTTTATTAATGACAGCATTGTTTAAAATAAAATGAATCATCAAAAATACAAATGGAATTGTGTGACACACGTTGCTACGCTACGACAAGTATATGGTTAGACAACCTTCATTTTTCTCCGGAGCCTTTTAAAACTCACTTAAGTTACAAATGTATTGGGCCTAGCAGAGATTGGCACAACCTATGGGCATCTGGGCTACTCTGTTGGGCATGTGTAGTTAATATCACTGTTAACATTTAGCTTTTGTTTATTTAAAAAGTCAGTCCCACCAGCATTCTCTTCAATCCCCTATCAAATTCTGTGTATAATAGCATTTTCTCATATAGTTACTTTATTAATTCCCTCTCTATACTATATAGCTGCTATTGTTTTTTTTTTACTTCCCTTTAATGGCGTACCGTGTGTGTATGTCCCAGTGCATTCTGAGGATACTAAGAGCTGTCAGACAGACCAGACACTTCCTCAGCCCTCCCCTGGAGCCAGTTTCACTATGATGCTGGTTCCAGTGCAGGGCTGTTCCAAATGTTTACTATGATCTCCAGCCTGCCTCTGTAATTGATGTCTATGCCCCCTCCTCCCCGCAGTATAAATTTTCCGCCTCACCCCTTCTCTCCCTGCAGTCCACCCTCTCAGCCCATTCTCTCCTCCCAGCAGTGTGTGTTTTCAGCCCCATCGCAGAGCTATCCGCTACCTGCACCACATCTTCCCTCTTATCCTACATCTCTCCCTCTGTGCGATACAGAAAGTCAGGCCAGAAGTGAAGGAGAACATAAGCACCGCCCACATTGGGAGCTCCCGCTCATCAATATGCATAATCCCGGAAGTTCCTCCAATGTCACTTATGCATATTGATTAGTAGGAGCTCCCACTGTGGGCTGTGCTTGTGTTCTCCTTCACTGCTGACCTGTCATTCTGTATCCATAGATGGAGAGATGCAGGAATCAGGGAAAATATGACATGTGCAGGGAAGCAGAATAACTACATCGAAGCAAGGTGAGAAAACATGTGGAGGGGAAAGGGGTGAAGAGGGCGGATGTGGGAGAGAAGCGTAAGGCTGAGATTTACTCTGCAGGAGGAGGGGCTGAGATGTCAATGTGGGGGGGTGGCTGGAGCATAGTAAACATTTGGAACAGCCCGCCTGGACCAGCATCACAATGAATGGCTCAGGAGGCTGGGGTGTCTAGGACTGTCTGACAGCATGTGAGGATCCAGTATGCACTGGACATCTACCGAATATATCAAGGGAAGTAGAAAAAAAATAAAGATTATATAGTATGAGGAATAATATAGAACTATATGAGAAAATAGCTAGATTAGAGGATATATTAGTGGGAAGTTGAAGAGATTGTGGGCTCGGTCTGACCCTTTAGTGATGTTTTCCACTGTTCTTATAACTGTCCTATAATCTGAATGTTTTTTCTGGCATCTTATAGTCTCAATGATACAAATTAAAGATATTGTCATGTCGGATTCTTGATGATAAAGTAATGTCTGATTGTATATTACTTTCTGAAATTTTAGCTTTTGTATACACAGTGCTTATGTGCACAGGGTCACGTTTTACCGTAACTCATTACACATGTTGAATTTACCTTGTATAGTCATTTGATTAATGTCGGACATCCTTTCCATGACATTATTAACCTCGAGATGCATGGTTTATTGCTGATTGTGTAAGGGTAGCGGAGTGGATTTTGAGAAGTTCTATGGAACATTTTGCTAAAGTTCAGGCACTCTATCTGTGATTACATGACAGTAGTTTAGGGACTCTCTTTCAGGTAGATATTGCATCACAGAACTGACAGAATGGATAGAGAATGGCCCTTGTGCCTGATCCATAACAGTCATTGCCTGTTACATACATTTCAAGATTCATTCCAACTATGAAGATAATCGAAGCAGCCGACAGTTACCCTGCAGCTGCATGGATTTATGATGCTACTGTCAAGGAAATGAGCCGAAATGACACAGTAGCTGGCTTTAGCTGCAAATAATGTGATAGGCTGTACAGAAGTACTGTAGCAGCTGCTGTCATTGCAGGTAATAGGCTATAAAGAAGGCTGATAGCAATACCTGTCATTTTTTAATGGCTGACTTCACTGAAGAGCTTTTGTGGCCTTTAACATGGAGATAATATAAGATACAACAAATTTTACAGCTTTCATGTTGCATTCATAATTTATCTTTAGAGTACAACCCAACAAGGACAGTATTTGCCAACACAAGAAAGTGCTCTGCTTCTCTATAACTGTCTTTCTGAATATATGCTTAGTGGTTATTAAATCTTTATCTTGCTATTACTTAATAAGAATCATAAATCCCTAATATGTGTTCATGGGTTTTATAGAATACATTACTGAACGGTATCATGCAAAGCTGGAGATTGAGCTAGAAGTAATGAAATGGTCAAGTTCAAAACTCTATGGATTTGGAATAAAAGTTGGCTGTGGAATACTAAGATATATATGTGGATGGCACACTTTAAAGGTGCCACATTTTAAGGGTGGCAAGGGGACTCAGTACAGTAGTTAGCAATGCAGACTTACAGCACTGGAGTCCTGGGTTCAAATCCCGCCAAGGACAATATATGCAAGTAAATTTGTATGTTCTCCCTGTGTTTGTGTGCATTTCCTCCAGGTTCTCCTCCCACAATCCAAAGACATACTGATAGAAAATTTAGATTGTGAGTCCTTATGGGGACAGTGCTGCTGATGAATGTAAAGCACTGTGGAATTAATAGTGTTATATAAGTGAATCAATGTTATATTTGAATGTGTTTATGTTTGGCTATCATACACATAAAATGTCTTTTTATTCTGCTGATTTCTAATAAGTCAGTTAAAGTTGTGTGCAGGAGCTTAACTATAGTGGTATAGGGGTGGAAGTTGCACCCTGAACACTAGATGGTCCCAAAAGGCCCCATATGAAAAGATTGATCCTTTTAGAGACCCTTGGTAATTGAAGGCATGCAAGCTTTAAGTTACACCACTTGATGTGATAACTATTTTCTGAAATAATAGATTAAAAGTCATGTAGTATATTTTAGAGATGAAAAAAGAGTGCCTTTTTATGTATACGAGACCATAGAGATTCCAGTTATAGCCAGAGCATAACGATTGGAGTTACAGGGATCGCATGGGTCACAATTTGCAATGGGGCTCAGAGGTACAGGGGCCCGCACCCTAGGGGTGAGCCCATCTGTCTACTGTCGTCCCCACCCATTGCTTCCTCTTTCCGTTTGAGTTTCACTGTGGAACCATATAGCAGGCTGGTGCCGCCTCCTCCACAGTAAGAGTGGGCAGCACTTCCTGCTATATGCGTTTCACAATGGAACACAGCTGGCACCGCCTCCTTCTCCTGTGTTTTCAGTTTTTGCAGGGAGACCGGAGCAGCATGGGAACTGAGAGAGGTAAGTACAGATTTAATTTTTAGTGAGTACATGGTGGCTAGAGGATTATGGTGGAGAAGGGGAAATGCATTACTGTATAGAGGCTATGAGGCTGCATTATACTATATGGAGGGCTATAAGACTGTATTATGCTGCATTATGCTATATGGAGGGCTATGAGGCTGAATTATACTGTATGGAGGACTATGAGGCTGCATTATATTATATGAAGGATAATTTGGGTTAGAAAAAAAGACTTTAAACTTACAGCACTTGCTCAGTCAGGCGACAGGAAAGGCGTCTCTAGGCTCCATTGTCCCCTCCTCACAGCTTTCCAGCATGCCCCGCTGGAATCTCCCGCCCTCTTTTCATGCGTTGAAGCACCGGCCGCTACGTCACATCCGGCCGCGGTGCATTATGGCCTTGATCATGTGATTGGCCACGGTGCATTATGGCTTTGATCACATGATCAGCCAGGCTCCGTGCATGCATAATGCACAATAGACAGGGATGGTTAGGGAGCACCTAGAAAGGTGTAGGGCCAGCTAGTGATAGGTCAGGGCCTTAATTCCAGGTGACAGGATCCCTTTAATAATACCCCCTTAATAAAGATTAATAATCATGGTTGGCTCATCTGTACAAGTTTTTTACACCAGAGATAGAATGACCACAACATTGTGTTGTTCCTTGGCACCACTCTCCAGCTTACCTTTCCCGGGTCGGCATCCTCTGCTCCTCTGCCGACCGGGCATCCGCATCCAGGCGTACTATGTCTCGGAGCCGTCGCCGGGTTCCCTTTCTGTCAGCTGACCACCGGGCTCACACATGAGCACATTACAATGGTCGTATTCATGTGACCAATCAGCGGTGCACTAGGTGCACTCCTCCCCTGTGACTCTAGGGGCCTGCACGGTCCAACCTGACACTCCCCTTGACCAATAGCTGCTCTTCCTCTGGTATATCAGGCCACTCCACTGATGGGAGGTGCCTGATTATTAAGTTAGTTTTGCTTCTGCCTTGCTGACTGTTGGTCAGGCCTTCCTTGTACCCTGTCACCTGGAACCCTAGCTGAACTCTTCCCTGGTAGCACTATTCCTGCTCGCCTAGCCTTGTACCATTACCCGGAATCCTTAGCTGTGCCGTAGCATAGGCTAACCTTACGAGCCGCCCCCTGGTACTAGCAGCCGTGGTATTTAGACCCCCTGGGCTTGCCCTGACAATCCCTATATAGGAGTTGGTTAAACTAGGTCAGCTCACCCAGGGGAGTTTGGTACCACGGCCCAGTGGGTCCACTCTAGGACACCTTCCCCCGGAAGCATGACACATTGAACACTGTTACCAGTGATTGGCTGAACTGGTATTTTCATCTATTTTTGTTTTATTAAGAATTATAATGTAACCTGGATTATTAAGAGCGGGAATGGGACCTGAGAGGATTGGTGATGGAGAGTATTTTATTAATAATCTAAGCTCTAGAAAACTCCTTTAAAGGGTTGGCCACTCTATATATGATTTTGATTAATCTGCCTGAAAGGGGGGGGGGAGTCCATTTTAAAAATTTATTCTGTCATTAGCTATTCATATTATTCATATTGTAAAACATGTCCCTCATTAGCCAAGTCTTTTCTGACAGCATAATCTATTGTTCAAAATTCAGAAAATTACCAGGGCTTTATGTTATTTGACTTTTCCATCAGTAATCATGATTTTGAGGGGAGATTAATGGCCATTTTATGTCCATGAGTGGATGTACTGTCAGATGAGAACACTTTATAATAAATTTACAGTGTGAATACAGTACAAGCCTGCTAATGTCAGTATATTAGTAAATTAGATGTATCCCTATTTCCCACACATTAGGCAAGAATGTAAGGCTTTCTAGGGTTCAGTCACCCATACCCGGAGGGTACACTGTCTTTATGTTTGTTATTAAGAGTTGTATGTCATAGCAATTATATTAAAAGACTACTCTCCAGTCCCCTTCAGTTATGAAAGCTGTTAAGAATAATTATTGATACTCTTTTGGGGTGGTGCCTATTATATAAAAAGGGCCTCCAGTGTAGAGTTAAGAAGAGGGTCCCTTAGTAGAAGAGGAAAAGACCCAGTGGAGCATCAGGCCCCTTGCTTTGAATTGATTGGATCATCTGTGTCATCCTGGTAATTGAGTGTGAAACCCCCACATTTGGTGCCTTCTCTGGAAGCTACTGTTTCCCGATATTGTGTGTGGTGAACTTCAGCATAGAACTGGACAATGAGTCGACACGGTGCTGCCGTTACAGGAATGTCTGTCTTAAAAGTGCACCGAATGCTCCATCGAAGCAGATCCCAACATGAAGAGTTGGGCTTTACCCAGCAGAAACTAAATGAATATGCAGTGAGATAATATGATGCTGGACGGAGTGGGTGAGAACCTAAGGTACCACGGGACAGCATGATTAGTCTGCAAAAAGTTAGTCATTTTGAACACCCTTAAGAATGTAATGTTCAAGCTGTTTGACCATGTTTCACAAAACTGTTTAAGTAAAGACCATTTTCAAGCATAATGGGCTCATTGTTTGCCTTGTCTCTCAGCAAAAGCAATGGAGAACTAAACTGTTGCACAGTGGAACTGACCGAGGTGCGTGCTGCAAATCCAGAGATGCTCCACAGCTGAAGCCCTGCCAAGGCCCCGTATGGCCGGCTCCTCAACAGAGAATATACTTTAATTAGAGTAGACAATGCCTTTAGTTAAGAATAGCTTGATAGAGAGGGACCAAATCTATGATGGCTTATTAGATTTTCCAGGATATATTTATTAATAATTCCCCAGGTAGAAAAAACTTGACTAATTCAACTTTGTCATAATCCAACAAAGGACTTAGTCATATATATGAAGATATCACAACTAAAGCTTCCCTCTTCTGAAACATTTCCCATTTGCCTGATGTAATGAAATCTAAAGATTTTAAGAACTAGAGAAAGATATTGTGCCTTAAAATGTGTATATTTGCTCTGTACACGCACCATAAATCTTTGAATCCTTTTTATTAATGCAAATTTGTTTTTAAATGCTGTTTCAACATTTTTGTAAATAAAGAACATATCAAGATAAAATGAGCTAGTTAGCTGGCGGTGTAGCTTAGTGTTGCCTCAATTTGAGCTTTACGTATGGCAGTTTTCATTCTCTTTAATCGTTTTCTCAAGTCGTTCTTTATAATCACATTTTTATAAAATGCAATAACTTTAACTTTCTCATTACTTTTTCTACGATTTGCACTATAATGTTCACTTTGTCAAGATTTAAAGTATGTGTGTTCAGCTTTGGAAAAGTGGCAAAATAAAAATGCAAGAAATTCAAGGCATCTTCAAAACGATTGCACTGCGGTGGTTTATTACTGCATGTTCTAGTGTGTTACTAAAAGATATGTGTTTGCAAGAAGCAATAATTATTCAGCAGAAGAGCCAAGTAATGCAAAAAAACAGTGATTTTAACATCAGCTAATGACTGCGAATAGACTATCCAGGACTATTTACACTTATTTCTCATTTAAAAGTGAGTTTACTATGCAACTTTTTGCAAAGTCAGATTAGTTGGATGAAATAATCTAAAAAAATGAAAAGTTTACAAAGCTTTGAAATTCAATTAATGGAAATTTCCCATTGTTAATCAAGGAAAAGAACATAAATCAATAGAAGTTAACTTTTTGCCCTTTTCCATTAATCTAGTGACAAAGTCCCATTAACTGTATAGTAATACTTAGTGTTATGTATCACCTGGTGACGTGCATCCTCAAAGCCTTTGAGCAGTTGTAATGCATTGGATAGATATCATTGAAACAGCAGGAAGACCCAGCTAGAACAGCAAAGCTAGAGTGGTAGACTACCATCAAGTGGGACAAATAAGAGTCGAAGAGACTTAGCCTGGATAAACTGGCTGGATTCTGAAATGAAAGGTCTCCTGTTAAGAACTTGTGTCTCTGCCCACCTATATATACACACTTACATTTAAATGCATAAATATTCAAATTAGTCACTCATATATGACATACGACTATGTTAATATTTAACAGGAGCATGTACACACTATGCATCTATCTGTATATACATTGTTTTAAAAAAGTATTCATACCATGGTAACCTTTCTTCACTACACCCACAAACCTAAATGTGTTTTAAGCTAGCAACAAACTGGCGTGAGACTCACGCGAGTGTAATGCAAGAAAAACTCGCATTGCACTCGGACCAGTGTTGCCCTATCTGGCAGGGCACACTGGTGCGAGTTCCCCGCACTAAACTTACATTGTCAGTTAAAAGCGGGTGCAGTCGCAGCAATATGCGACTGCATGCGATATTCACGCGCGAGAGGGTAATAGAAGTGTATGGGTGCGAGAAAATCTCGCACCCATACAGCAAACTGTGCGCTAGTCACATGAGTGTGCTGGCAAAATCGCTTCAAACTTAGCAGCTGTCAAAGCCGCCACGTTGAATGTGCCGGTTTGCCGTTACAGTAATCAATAATGTGTCAGCGCTGTCACAGCAGCGCTCACACATCATAGTTAAAAACTCAGGTGGTAACAAAGATTAAAGTTATATGGCTTATTTATCATGTTAACCCCCTCTGCAAGCTCTGCGCTGCATGTCAGCACAGAGCCTGCAGATGCGGCTAATAAAGGCCAGTGTATGAAGCACATTAATCCTTCATACAGTGGCTTTTATTAGTCGCATCTGCAGGCTCTGTGCTGATAAGAAAATTAGCAAGGGAATCAGACCTCATTTGTAACATAGTAACATAGTAACATAGTTTTTAAGGTTGAAGGAAGACTTTAGTCCATCTAGTTCAACCCATAGCCTAACATGTTGATCCAGAGGAAGGCAAAAAAAAACCCATGTGGCAACACTAAGCTCCACATTTGTGAAGGTACCAAGCACGATACATATATGAAAACCAAAAGGGCTAGTGTTCAAAGGTACAAAAATTACTAGGATGGACACCAGTTATTGCAAAAGCAAATTTGCTGTATTTAATCAAAGCAGTGACATAAATTTTGCAACAAGTTACATCCAATCACAAGGTAACGTGGATACAAATGGGGATATGAGGGAGAGAACTAACACGAGTGGCAAAAAATCACATCATAGGAAACAATAGGGGTAAAAAATCATCAATTCTGTGCAACTGCATACACTTAAAACTCACAAGTCACATTGCGTTCAATGGGCTAATCTCAGACTACCTGGGGGGGGGGACAAGCATCAAGTCTATATTGGTTTTTGTGAAACCCTCCCGAGGGTCTGAGAAGTAAAGTGCATTGTGCAGGATAGCAGTGGAGAAAGGGAAACAAACATACTCAGTAGTTCCAATGAGTGCCACTCGTGTCAGGTAGGAGCCCTGTGCTGACATGCAGTGCAGAGCTTGCAGAGGGGGTTGAAATGATGAATAAGCCATATACTTTAATCTCTTGTTACCACCTGAGTTTTTAACTATGATGTGTCAGTGCTGCTGTGACAGTGCTGACACATTATTGATTACTGTACCGGCAAACTGGCAAATTTAAACTCAGTGTCTGACAGCCGCTGAGTTTAAAATCACCGGAAAATGCTGTCCACGGTCCTGAAGTTTGCTTTAGGACCATGGACAGCATCACACTCATATGCACCACACACAAACTCACACCTCACACTCACATGCATACAGCCATGCACACTCACCACACACACCACACTCACACCACACACACCAAAAACACGCATTCCACTCGCATTACTGTCGTGCATCAAACACACTCCGTGTTTAATGCACGACAGTGTGCATCCAGCCTTATTGGGATTATATTTGATATCCAAACTAGGGATGAGCGAACCTTGCTCGACAATTTCAAATTCGGAACGAACATGAATGATTCCATTTGGTGTTGCGAATTCAAAAACTCTAACTAAAAGTAAGCAAACGATGATTTGTTGGGGAAAAAGTTCAGAATTTAATATGGCTCTAAAACTTTACCTATTTATTTGGGGCCAAAATTCTCACAGAAGACCCGCTGACTGGGGACAAAACCAAACCAAAGGTTACATTAAGAAAAAGGAGAGTAAGCTCAATTTATGCAAGTAAAAAGGATTTATTTCCCTTTAAAAAGGCACACAGTGAAGGACAATGCCCAGCGCATAGGAACAACCTAGTTTCAACAGGATAGTATTATAATTACAGAGTAAACTTGTTTTCACTCGAAGTTTTTACAGGTCATAGTCAGATTGATAAGACCAAACATTAAGTGCATTAGTACATTGTGATATAAATCCTCAATAGAGTGCTGTAGCAAGGTTCCAAACAATCAATGCAAGTAGCCCACTGAAGG
Source organism: Allobates femoralis (assembly GCA_033576535.1). Taxonomy (NCBI): domain Eukaryota; kingdom Metazoa; phylum Chordata; class Amphibia; order Anura; family Aromobatidae; genus Allobates; species Allobates femoralis. The sequence continues at coordinate 753,571,665 of JARQOC010000003.1, read as the reverse complement.
TAAACATAAAGTTACATCAATATCAGGGTGATTACATATATATTAGTTATCCATTCAGACCCAGTTGCACCAAGTTGTCAGCACTGGAGGAAGGAGAGTCCCCGTGACAACCCCAATGCACGTTTCACCCTGATATTGATGTAACTTTATGTTTACCTTCAGTGGGCTACTTGGCTTGATTGTTTGGAACTTTCCTTCTATTTTACCCTTATGTAAAAGAATTATGAAACTCCATATTATGGCTATTACTTATTAAAAATGTGCAATCACTATTTAATGTCTTAATAATCATAATACTACTAATCATAATATGTTTTTATTCATATAGTGCTATTTATTGCATAGAGCTTTACATACATTTGCAGCACCGTTCCCATTGGGGCTCACATTTCATGAATAATGCACATTCCAGCTGTCCTGGCATTCCTGCAGTGCCCAGTAGGATTATTCAGTATTCCAGATGAATTGGTAGTGACTGGTGACCTGAATAAACTTATTAGTTTTCATCATTATCTTTCATACTAACATGTCATACATACTTCAATAATGATTGTAAATAAGTATCAACAAGTTTCAGCCCAGCTTAGATACATTGTGGTCCCTGCTACATGTGTTAATTTAAAGGTAGGCATTAGGCAACAATAGTGTGCAAACATTTAACTGCAGTACTGATTGTTGAAATCTGAATCATGGCCCTCAATCAAAGAGGCAGGTCCCATAGGGAAAGCAAACAAAACACACCTAAACCCGCAGAACTTTATCTACCACTCGGGGAACAGTATCCACCACCATCTTACCTCTGTCTGCACTCCCAGTAGGATGCAGGTACACTGTCTGGATTCCGCACTGCAGTCATTTGGTTTCTTCATGGATTCCCTGCAAGGCATGGATGACCTCCACTCCGAGGATGATATAATCTACCTAACCACTCAGAAGAACCAGACCCATAGTGGGATCGGGAAGAGGAGATGGAGGAGTGAGAGCTATGTCACCTGGTGCTCTACTGCACTTCTCAATTTGGGCATCATCTGCAATAAGGTGCGGATCCAGTCATGGGTTCTGATGCAAGCCGGGTACCTGAGGAGTTAGTTCCAGCAGTTAAATAACTTTTACTCCAGGCCCAGAAACAGCACATGTCAGACTGCAGATGATCTGGCAGTATGTCTGGCTACATTCCATCTGCATCCGGTGTTTCAGTCTCAGCTACTGGATCCCATTCCCCAAGACTACAGTACTAGGACCAGGACCTTTATAGGAGCCTGAGGAAGAGAAGGACCTAGAAGGAATGTTTCCCAGCTGTGTGGATCATCCCTCCCCATCTCCAGAGGCATTCAACTGGGGCAATGCCATGTAGGGACCCCTACCCCCTACCAACAACTATCCAACAAGACATCAACCACCCCGTTCTCCTATGTCATTTGTTGAGGAGATTCAGCATACGGATGCCATCGCCTAGGACTGGCTGCATGGTCTTAAGGTTAATGAGTTCCTCGACCAATGCTCAAAAGCAAGGTGGTGCTATTTAACCAGGATAAGTGGAATGGGTCCTAGTGGAAATGGCACTAAACATCACTGCTACATCAACCATGCCAAGCTGCAGAGTGATGATCTTCCCCAAAGACTACGTACCATCTTTATTGGCAATGAGGTCACATTCATGACTATGTGAGGCCTAAGGGGTGATTTGCGGTTGGCATACGCAGGGTTGTCACTGATGCCCAATTTGTGCAGTACCAGGAAGAGGCTGACCTGGAAAGAAGTTGGCATCGGGTGCAGCCAGAAACTGCACTAAACATCCAGGGCATGGATAAAAATGCAGAAAAAGATGCCAAGTAGACCTTCCTAAAGGCATGTTAGTGGGTCTGTGAGACAGTGACCCGTCCCTTACTTGTCATTTTGGCCAAGACTTTTGGGACTTGTTTTATTTCCATTTTTGTTGTCCTTGACCAAGGACATGGGTTTTTTTTTTTAGTCATCTGTATATACTATGTATATCGTTAAGGGTTTTTGTTTGAGACTAATAGTCTATGTAATAGTAAAGTTTTTAGAATTCACTCCTTGTGTGTTGGGCTGTTACTGCAAACAGGTTCTTTGATACTGCCCTACTGAGACTGTTGAACAAACCACACTCCTCAGGCATGAAGGTGTTGGGTATGGAACTGCAAGACACTACACCCACTCCAGTAGAACAGGGCTGGCCAAGTGCAGTTCTCAAGGGCCACAAACAGTACATGTTTTCTGGATTATCCTAGCATTGCACAAGGTGCTGGAATCATCCACCACTGCTGCAGGTAATGAAAAAGCACATATACAACGCTGAGGAAATACAGAAAAGTTGCTATTTTCAGACCTTGAGGACTGTAGTTGGCCAACCCTGCCCTTGAAGTATCTGTGGAAGTAGCCGGATGCAAGAGGAATCCGTGAGCCCTTTCACCACAACTGCAGCTCTCCTGGACTCCATTAAGCCCTGTGCAAGCTTACGTGTGTTGGTGTGTTGTTTGATGTTTTTTTCTATACAGATTGAGGATCTGCATCAAAATCTGTGTGTCTATCCTCAGGCCAGCAAAGTGTAGGACAGGTCAGAAGTGCTGTGCCCACGTTGCTTTTTTGTTTACTTACACATATGGCTCAGGTCTCTTTTTTCTGCCCTAAAATCTCCAGCAAATCTCCAGTAAAAAAAAAACACATTGGCACAGCACTTCAGAACTCTCACAGACCTTTCTAGCTTCAGGATAGACCTGCAGCTTTTCAAAATCTGCTGCTGCAAAAAAACATTAAACAACATGGCAGGGCCACAGTGGGATGGCTGTGTAACCTGACTTAAATAAATAAATAAAGGAAAAAAATGTGCTAGGCTCCATCCTACTTTTAATTGCCAAACAAGATTAATGTAGACACGAGAGGGCTTGTATTCTCAGTGGGGTGAGGGGCCCCCCACAATATGGAATAGCATCCCGCAGCCTCCCCCGACATTGGCGCATTCATAAGAAGCTCTAATTCCTAGCTCTTTACCCACGTCTTTCATTTGCCATGTAGTAGTGGCAAACTGGGTAATATTAAGAATAATAATATTAATTTATATAGCGCTATTAATTTCATAGCACTTTACATACATTTGCAACATAAAGGGGTTAATGACAGCTTTGTATTGCCAGCTGCCATAAAGCCCAAAATGCTTAATTGGGGCCAATGTTAGACCCGGTCATTAAGAATGCTGTGGGAATTATTTTCTTCAGTAGGGAAAAGAAAGCTGGTCAGAGTTGAAGGGAAGATGGGAAGGAAGATGGATGGAGATAAATACAGGGCAATCTACCGTATATACTCGCGTATAAGCCGAGCTTTTTCAGCCCCAAAAACTGGGCTGAAAAGTCCCCCCCTCGGCTTATACGCGAGTCACTGTATACTGTATACAATGTATACAGTATACAGCCGCCCGCCCCCATCAGTATACAGGCCCCCCCTTGCTGCACAATCCTGTAAAGGAATACATTAGTTTACTTATCCCTGCCGCTGTCCCGCCGCCGTCATCGCGCTCCTCCGGCTTCATCCATCTTCTTCCGGCTTCCTCCAGTGGGCGCAGGCAATGACTTCATTGTCTGCGTGCCAGAGGAGGAAGCCGGAAGACGCTGGATGAAGACGAGGACGAACGGAGCGGACAGCGCAGCGGACAGGCAGGAAGTATACTAATGTATCCTTTACAGGATGTGCAGCAAGGGGGGGCGCTGTGTACGAGGGAGGTTTATATACCTCATGGGCTTATATACCTTGGATGCTGTATACACCACTGGGGGCTGGCTGTATAACTATGGGGGTGTATATACCTCTGGGGCTGCTGTATACTACCACTGGGGCTGCTGTATATACCTCTGGGGCTGCTGTATATACCACTGGGGCTGCTGTATATACCTCTGGGGCTGCTGTATATACCTCTTGGGCTGCAGTATACTACCACTGGGGCTGCTGTATATACCTCTGGGGCTGTATATACCTCTGGGCGCTGTATACTACCACTGGGGCTGCTGTATATACCTCTGGGGCTGTATATACCTCTGGGGCTGTATATACCTCTGGGGCTGCTGTGTACTACCCTGGGGCTGCTGTATACTACCACTGGGGCTGCTGTATATACCTCTGGGGCTCTATATACCTCTGGGGCTGTATATACCTCTGGGGCGGCTGTATATACCTCTGGGGCTGCTGTGTACTACCACTGGGGCTGCTGTATACTACCACTGGGGCTGCTGTATACTACCATTGGGGCTGCTGTATACTACCACTGGGGCTGCTGTATATACCTCTGGGGCTGCTGTATACTAACCACTGGGGCTGCTGCTGTATATACCACTGGGGCTGCTGCTGTATACTACCACTGGGGCTGCTGCTGTATATACCACTCGGAGGCTGCTGTATACCACACTGCTGGTGGCTGTATACCTGTGCTGGGGTCCACCCTCGGCTTATACACGAGTCAATAGGTTTTCCCAGGTTTTGGGGGCAAAAGTAGGGGGTCGGCTTATACACGGGTCGGCTTATACATGAGTATATACGGTATTTGGAAATTCTGTTGGAGGCTGCAAAAGATTCGTTGCTGGAGAGTAGTTTTACCTTACAGCAGGAGAATGACCCTAAACATCTAAACATCCTATCAGATCTACCATGAGGGGTTTAGATAAAAGCATATTCATGTGTTTGAAAGGCTCTGTCAAAGTCCAGACATAAATCCTTTTGAGAATCTATGTTAACACTTGAAAATTGCTGATCTCAGATACTCTCCATCCAATCTTACTGAGCTGTGCTTTTTGCAAAACAACAATGGGCAAAAATTATGGCTTGTAGATGTTGGGTGTAACAATTATCCATGCTTGGGGAGTCCAAAGAGCTTTCCACTTAAAATAAAGAAGCAATATTTTTTTATAAGCAATGCAAAAATATCCTTAAAATTAGGGAGACAAAACAGGTGTACTGTTTTGAAAATTAAGAAGTTCAGAAAAAGATGCCTTTGCTAACCAGAAAATGACTAGACAATTGCAAAGGCATTTACCAAATCCTCCAAACAGGGGCGGACCTACCGTGGTGCAACTAGTTCAGCTGCACCAGGGCCACGACCGGCTAGGGGGCCCCCCAAGCCTGCAGGGGGGCCCCCAGCCGACCCCCATGTTCCTGTCCCAGAGGAGAGGGGGTTAACTGAGGGAAGCTTCCTTCCTCCCTCGGCTGATCCCTCCTCTCCTCTGCCGCCTTGGCTCCAAGGACTGCGGGGCACGGCTCAGGCAGGGGATGCTGCAGCAGCTGTAGCAAAACGCCCAGATGCCGACATCTGTTCGCACCCCCCCCAGACCCTAGCACACCCTACCCCCCTGGATCTCGCTGACTCCACTAGCCCCCCCCCCTCTGGTCCTCACTATCAGCTGCACCAGGCCCTCTGGGGACAAGGTCCTCCACTGCCTTCCAAATATTATCCATTTTTGTACCGAGACAAAACAATTACTTGTTTTGAATTATCATTATTATTTATTTATATAGTACCATTAATTCCATGCTGCTGTACATGAAAGGAGTTTCATACAAAAAGCAAATGTAGGTTGCAGTGAACAAATTAACAATGACAGACTGGTACATAGGGGCAAGGACCATGCTCTTGCGGGCTTAAATTCTATAGGATGATGGGTAGGAGGCAATAGGTTGTGGGATGCGGCAGCTCTGGTGGTGGTGAGACGGCTGTACAAGGGTTGTGCTAGTGAGGTGGCACTCTAGTGATGGTGGTGATGAGGCGGCCAATCTGGTAGTGTAGCGCAATTGTGTCTCTATTATTTCATCATCATAATCGCATTGTTAGTAACTAGTCTACTACATCATCTTTTTAGTGTACTGAACCTTCAGTATTCTATCATCTTAGGTGACCAATCAAAAATCGCCAAATCAGCTCTGATGATGTAGTTGCATTACCTACTTTTGTAAAGGATCTGCGAAAAGTAAGGCTCAGGTCTTAGGTTCCAGGTTACAGGATGGAATCTCCTAGCGGGCGATGTTCAGATTTCTTTGATCTGCAATTGTGATAAAGATCTTGTCCAATATTTCTTCATGGAGGGCAATCTTGCGACATGGAACAACATCAAAAATTTAATGGAAGCTCTAAGAAAAGTCATAATTCAGAAGAATAAAAGCTCTTCATTGATTCATCCAAAACAAGCCTAAAAGCCATCTTGCTGCATAATGGTAAAGTCCTATCTTCAATTCCAGCAGGTTATGCAGTCTACATGAAAGAAATCTATGAAAACATGAAAGTGTTGAAATGGACAACATTTTTAGCCCTTCTGTAGTGATTTAAAGGTGGTTTCTCTTCTTCTTGGTCTCTAGGGTGGATACACAAAGTACTACTGATTCTGTGAGAGTGGGTTAAGTATGCAAGAGAATATCAATATCACTACAATAAAAGGGACTGGCGTCTCCAACATTTACTTCAGCCAGGGAGTAAAAATGTCCTGCATGCAGCACTTGATGACCCATATAAGATTTTGTTACCACCATTGCATATCAAGTTAGACCTAATGAAGAACTTTGTAAAGGCAGTGCATAAAAATGCAATTATCTCATTGATAACTTTCCAAGGTTGAATGAAGCAATGATAAAGGAAGGAGCCTTTATTAGACCTTAGATTTGTAACCTTCTTCAAGATGAGGAATTTCTCTGTTTGTTGCAGAGCAAGGAAAAGGCAGTATGGGTAGCATTCACATTAGTAGTAACACTTTTGTGGGAAACTTAAGAACAGGTAACTATGCATAGCTGGTAGAAAATTTCAAAACATACATTAGGATCTTGTTTAACATGTTATTTCCTACCTTCACATCTAGACTTTTGTCCACTAAACTCTGGAGCAGTGAGAAATGAGCACGATGAGAGATTTCACCAAGATTCTTCAACTATGGAGAAAAAATATAAAGAGAAATTAAATCCATCAATGCTTGCAAATTACTGTTGTGCAATTGTAAAAGATATTCTGATGCAGGAATACAAGAGAAAACAGATGAGGACCAAGTTTTGTAACATAATTTCTGTAACTATTAACTAGTAACCTAAAGACCCACCTCTTCCTTCAAGCCTACAACCCACACTTACACCTATCTGCTGCACCATCTCACCCCCACCTCTCCCCTTCTTACTGTCTCCCCCATCCCCTATAGACTGTGAGCCCTCATGGACAGGTCCTCTGCCCTACTGTACTGTGTGACTGAAGTGTCGTCACTTTATGCCTTGTCCTCGTCTGCCCTCACACATGTAAAACGCCATGGAATCTAATGGCGTTATATAAATATTTAATAATGTAATATTAAGAATAATAATAACTATTTAGAATTTGCACGCGTGTTCAGACATGTTTTACTGATTCTAATTCTTGATAAACTCTAAATATAAAACATTGGCATAACTAAACAATGCATTTTTATATTTGCAAAAAAAAATTTTCAAAATACTGAAAGTTTTAATGCATTAATTATATGTAGCAGTAAAAGTAAAACTCTTTTGTATCAAAGAAACAAGAGCCAAATAAAACATTTCATTGTCAGATTTGAACTTGGGAGGTCAAAATGATAAAAAAAAAGTGGTTAATTTCTTAATTGAACCTGACAACTTTTGAAAAAATATTGACCAAAGTTTTTTTCCATTTTGGATCGGTTCTGCACAGTCACTGAAGACATAGGGAATTTTTGACCCTTCAGGGAGCGCATAGTGGTCACCTAGTAATACATGCCATCAGCAACCATCCAGCAACCATCCACTATGAAAGAAATTCACCAATTTACCTGGCCAAAAAATTAATTTGAATTTTGGAAAAAAATGCTAGGGGTTTTTTTTTAAAGAAAATTTCACTTCAACGGGTTGTTTGGTCTTAGGATCTAGGTCTCTATATGACTGCAGACTTCTGAATCCTCATAACTCACACCCTGCACACTGTGAGGAGTCTCCAGGAGTGATGAGTATGAGACTGAAAGTATGCAATTTGCATACATATGATCACATGCCAACCGGACAAATGAGGCCACACTCAATGCAAGTGAATTGAGCAACCCCGGATACATCAAGTAAGAATGTGGATGGAACTAAGCAAATTGCATTCTTGCAGTCACATGACCACCTAGTCCAATCACCGGAAAATCCTTGCAGCACAGAATGCATGAATTGAGCGGATTACCAATTCTGCAGTCACATGTCATGACTGTAGACTTGTACCCTGAGGCCAGACAACCACTTTAAGGAACTCAGTTGTCTCCACTGCTAGATTGTTGTACATGGCAGCAAAGCAGTGTTGCAATCCAGCAACAGGTTCAACTGAGTTCACAGCACTAGTTTCCCATGCCGTAAACTCAGTTGAACCTGCTGCTGGATTGCAGGACTGCCGTGTCACCATGGCACACAATCTGACAGTTGGGTCACATGAGTTCACTGCCATCTGCAGCCCTCAATGACTCATTGAGTGATGATACCGCTCCAAATGGTAATCAGTGTGATTCCAGAGACTGCAGCATGAGGACACTTGTTCAATCGCTGCAGTCTCTGGGTAAAGCAGAGCCAGGATCATATGCCTCATGGGTAGGGATGGGCGAATCTACTCGTTACTACTCGGTACTCGCCGAGTAGTAAGGCATTCGCCCGAATCGTTGCTGTGCGAGTAATCACAGGGATTACTCACACAGTAACGAGTCCGGGTTCCCCCTTGTCCTAAGTTAGGACTGGGCTGGGGGAGCGAGCAGGGAGAGAAGGGAGGGGGGAGAAATTCTCCTTACCTCTCTTCCGTCTTCCGGCTGTGTGCTCTGTGCTGGGCTCGGGTCCTGCGGGCTGCTAGCAGCTCCAGTGTCCTAGAGCCCGCCTGCTCTCCCTGTGTACAGACATCTATGTCTGTACACAGAGATGTAGCAGTGCTGAGATTGTTCTCAGTCTGCTCACTCCCTGTGCATAGACATCTATATCTATGCACAGGGATGTAGCAGAGAGGACATCGCGTTCTGGACTACGTCGGACGGAAGAGGATTTTTTTAAATAAAGATGGAGTCCCTAATGTTTTTTTTTTTTTTATTTCTAATTAAAAAAAATTTCTCTGTGTTGTGTTTTTTTTAAACAATTTAATAGAAATTCATGGCGGTCATGTCTAATATTGGCGTGACCGCCATAAATTTCGGGCTTAGGGCCAGCTGATAATACAAAGCTGACCCTAACCTCTCTATTACCCAGTGAGCCACTGCACCAGGGCCACTGGAAGAGCGGGGTTCAGCGTCAGAAAAAAAATTGACGTGGGCTTCGCCATATTTCTGTAACCAGCCGAATCCAGCAGGCAGCGACGGGCTGCCCCCAACCCCAGGTGCCTATTTGTACCTGGCCAGACACAAGAATATAGGGGAGCCCTTTTTTTTATTATTTCATGAATTTCATTAAATAATAAAAAAAAATGCGTGGGGATCCGCGCAATTTCTATGTCTAGCCAGGTACAGCTAAGCAGCTGGGGGCTGGAATCCGCAGCGCAGGGAGGCCCAAGCTTTCTGGGCACCCCCCGCTGCAAATTGCAGCCCGCAGCCGCTCCAGAAGATGGCGCGTTCATTGAAGTGCCATCCTCTGGCGCTGAACCCCGCTCTTCCAGCGGCCCTGGTGCGGTGGCTCACTGGGTAATAAAGAGGTTAGGGCCAGCTTTGTATTATCAGCTGGCCCTAAGCCCCAAATTTATGGCGATCATGCCAATATTAGACATGACCGCCATGAATTTCTATTACATTGTTTTAAAAAAACACAACACAGAGAAATTTTTTTTTATTAGAAATAAAAAAAAATGCCATTAGGGACTCCATCTTTAATTAAAAAAATCCTCTTCCGTCCGACGTAGTCCAAAACAGAATCTCAGCTCTGCTACATCCCTGTCTGTGCTTAGATACACGGGGATATAGCAGAGCTGAGAACTGACTAAACAGTCAGGGTTCAGCTCAGGTCATTATGACCTGAGATGAACTCTGCTGTCAACCAGACTCGCTCTGCTCTGGAGATTCCCGAGCAGTAACGGAAGTTAATTTATTCACTGCTTCTGTCAGTGTTCGGGAATCTCCGGAAAAAGCAGCAGAGACTCGGGGAGCGAGTCTGCAGCCGGCGCCAGCAGCGGTAAGTTGTCGGCAGGTCCGGTGCACCCCCCACCCTCTCCACCCTTCCCCCCACCCCCCTCACCCCCACTACCCCTCCCCCGGTTCAATCCTTTATTTTTTTTTTTACTATTCTTTAAAAGCCAGCGGCTTTTTGCCGCTGGCTTTAAAAGAATAACATGAGGATTTGCAGGTTTTTCCTCTGCTGCCAGACCCCTTATAGGGTCCGGCAGCAGAGGAATCGCTGCAATACTCGCCTCCCCATTAATTAACATCGGAATCGCTAGACTCGCAACGAGTAGTGAGTCCTGGACTCAGACTCGTCGGAGTCTAGCGATTCCGAGTAGTTTAGGATTCACCCATCATTACTCATGGGATATCATTGTGTATTACTGTTGGAGGGTATGTTTGGGGTTAATAAATGGGGAAATGAGGGTTGTCTATGTGTTTTATTTAAAATGATTTTTCTGTTTTGTCTTTTTTAGCTATTTATTCACAGGATTGATAATGGACAGGTATCATAGAGGCCTGACATTGTCAATCTGGGCTTAATGACAAGCTCTCAATGCTCAGCTGTAATTAACCCCTTCTGTCACCCTGATGTCATCGGACCAGGGCACTGGAAAGAGCTTGTTAAAGCACTGGGAATTAACTTTTCTAATGGTTTTCTTAAGCGGCTGCGGGCTGCTATTCTGTAGCCTGGGGGATCCAACAACTATGGGCCTCACAATTCTGCAAATATCATATCCCAGCTGCCTGGTTTTTACCTTGGCTGGCAATCAAAAATAGTGTGAAGCCCACACATTCCTTTTTTTATTATTTATTTAAATAATTAATAAAATAAAATAATGGGCTCCCCTGTATTTTTTTTTGCCTGCCAAGGTAAAGCCAGGCAGCTCGAGGTGGCAGTCCATAGCTGTCACTTTATATGCATTGACAATCAAAAATACGGTATAGCTTTATGTACATTTTTTTAAATTATTTATTTTTAGAACCCTATGATGGCAGGTTAGTTGCCAATGGCAACCAATCACAGGTGGCGGCAATATGGGTGAGGGGCACAACAGCAAATCCAAGGCACTGTCACAGAGAGTGGGCATGTGCTATTGGCTGTTGGAGCCAGAGCATTGAGTAACCAGGGAGTTAAGGAGTGGCCTGGAAGTGCAGCTCGCGGTCCTCAGTAAGTATGACGCTGCTGTTTAATCACTGTTTTGCTTGTTTTTACAGCCCCCTAACCAAATTTGAACCACAACTGTAATACGAACTTCACAGAGAAGTCCGTGTTCCGAGTCTGTGCCCAAACACTAGGTGTTCAGTGCGGACCACTAACTTTACAGTTCAAGTTCGCTCGTCACTAATTGTGATTCTGCATGGAACACATAGTAGTCAATTTATCATAAATGTGGATGGCAACCGTCCGTGCTGCAAAAGTTACAATTAGTTAGATTTATTATAGCTAATATGCTAATTCAACTGCTCCAAAACTTTCTGAAGAAATTTGAAAAAAATTAACAATTTTTTTCTTTTCTTTTATTTATGAAATTAAAATAACATTATGCTACCAGAAAATTTTAACCCAGATGCAGTCACAATAATGTTTAATTTCATGCATAATTGGAAAGTATATTAAATCGAAAAAATTATGATATTTAATTTTAGTGTTAACATTTTTTTACATTTTGTGCTCAAACTTGGCAGGGATGGCTTTTAGTCAATATAAATAATGGCAGTTAGGTATTTCCATTGAGTCTGAGCTCATGCAACTGCTTAAAGGGAACCTGACCCCTCCAAATCACCCCCAACTCTATTAATACCTGTCCCTGCACCCTGAAAGATCATTAGCAGCTGTCCTTTTGTGTAAAAAAAGCGTTCAGTAACATTGTGAAAGACACCCTTAGACTCTTACATGTCAGGGACTTCTTCACCATGAATAAGTCTCACAGGGGGTTCCCTGTGAGACTCTAAGCCCTCCTGACCCGCTTATTATCATGCCCCGATGGGCGTGATAACTAATCCTAATCCTCCTCGCCCTGTAGAAAGGGCGTAATAGCCGGTGTGCCTAGGTTTTATATAACACAGAATCAGCTTCATCATTATCATCCCTGATTTGGATGATAGTTCCCTCTGTGTATGAAGTATCAAGTGGTCCTACCCTGCATGATTCTCAGCCTGACGTTTTACCTGGATCAGAGTTCTACTACCACTGACAGTGTGCCCACCACCTCAGCTTGCTAAGCCTGATCCACAGATTGGCATTTTATTTGTATGACCCATCTCCTACAGCACCAAGTATTCTAAGAACATGAGAGTATTGTTCATATCTTCCAAATTATGATGGAAGATATTTTTCTGGTGTGGTATGTCCTTTTGCCTCCATGTTTCTGTGGATTGGGGGACTTTGGAACAGAATACAAACGAGCATCATAACTGACTTTTAAATTCTGCAATGTACAATATACTGTGTGCAGAATTATTAGGCAAGTTGTATTGTAGAGGATCATTTTTATTATTGAACAACAACTATCTTTTCAATCAACCCAAAAGACTCATAAGTATCAAAGCTTAATATTTTTAGAAGTTGGGGTGTTTTTTTTTTCATAGATTTGGCTATCTTAGGAGGATATCTGTTTGTGCAAGTAACTATTACTGTGCAGAATTATTAGGCAACTTAATAAAAACCAAATATATTCCCATCTCACTTGTTTATTTTCACCAGGTAAATTAATATAACTGTACAAAATTTAGAAAGAAACATTTCTGACATACAAAAACAAAGCCCCAAAAAATTAGTGACCAATATAGCCACCTTTCTTTATGATGACACTCAACAGCCTTCCATCCATAGATTCTATCAGTTGCTTGATCTGTTTACGATCAACATTGCGTGCAGCAGCCACCACAGCCTCCCAGACACTGTTTCGAGAGGTGTACTGTTTTCCCTCAATGTAGATCTCACATTTTATGAGGGACCACAGGTTCTCTATGGGTTCAGATCAGGTGAACAAGGGGGCCATGTCATTATTTTTTCTTCTTTTAGACCTTTACTAGCCAGCCACGCTGTGGAGTAGTTGGATGCATGTGATGGAGCATTGTCCTGCATGAAAATCATGTTTTTCTTAAACAATACCGACTTCTTCCTGTACCACTGCTTGAAGAAGTTGTCTTCCAGAAACTGGCAGTAGGTCCGGGAGTTGAGCTTCACTCCATCCTCAACCCGAAATGGTCCCACAAGTTCATCTTTGATGATACCAGCCCATACCAGTTCCCCACCTCCACCTTGCTGGCGTCTGAGTTTGAGTGGAGCCCTCTGCTCTTTACTGATCCAGCCTCTGACCCATCCATCTGGCCGATCAAGAGTCACTCTCATTTCAGCAGTCCTTAAAACCTTTGAAAAAACAGTCTTAAGATATTTCTTGGCCCAGTCTTGACATTTTATCTTATGTTTCTTATTCAGAGGTGGTCGTTTTTCAGCCTTTCTTACCTTGGCCATGTCCCTGAGTATAGCACACCTTGTGCTTTTTGATACTTTAGTAACGTTGCAGTTCTGAAATATTGCAAAACTGTTGGCAAATGGTATCTTGGCAGCTTCACGCTTGATTTTCCTCAATTTATGGGCCGTTATATTGCGCCTTTTTTGCCCAACACGCTTCTTGCAACCCTGTTGGCAAATTGCCATGAAACACTTGATTGTTGTGTGATCACGCTTCAAACGTTTGGCAATTTCAAGACTGCTGCATCCCTCTGCAAGACAATTTTGGACTTTTCAGAGCCCGTCAAATCTCTCTTCTGACCCCTTTTGCCAAAGGAATGGAAGTTGCCTAATAATTAAGCACACCTTACATAGGGTGTTGATGTCATTACACCACACCCCTCCTCATTACAGAGATGCACATCACTTGATTTACTTAATTGGTAGTTGGCTCTCAAGCCTATACAGCTTGGAGTAGGACAACATGTATAAAAAGTATCATGTGATCAAAGTACTCATTTGCCTAATAATTCTGCACACAGTGTATTGATCATTATGGCAGCAGAGGAGGTTGACTCAGCAGAATGCTGACTCCAACTGATGTTGTCGCTGTCAGAGGTTACATAATCCTGCTGTAATTGAGATGAGGGATTGGACATATACTCCATAATGCTCTCCACTTCCTTACCACTAATGGACTTGCCAGTGGTAAAGGAAGTCAAATGTGATAAGGCAGCCTGGATCAGCTATCAGGTTCCTGGTAATGTTACTCTCCTTATTTGCTGTATGTAAAGAGTGAAAGAAAGGCTGTTAATGTAGAATAGCATAAATCTATCAATTCACAGTCACACTGAGTAACTATACAGCTACACCACTTTAATTTAAATCACATGAATAAGTGTATTATTATTCACAGATAAAGATGAACTTTAAAGTTCGGTGTTCGTACAAAAAAAATCAGAGTTCGGGTTTGGAGTTCGAGTGTTTTATATATGCAAATCACTGGAGCGGACATCTCTGTGCTCGGGTACACTCAGTGCTCAGCCCAGTACGAGCTTCTTGCAGTGTTTGAATGGCTCATGCTGGGGGTAAAATCAGCGTTACCAGATGTAGTGTATACAAAAAAAAATGAAAAAACATAATAATGACATAATAATGTTATACTCAGAACACCCGGTGTCAACATCACTAGAACTGTGCCAGTAAGGGGGTGAGTATTGGGTATTTATTTTTTATTGGGGAATATAGTATTTAAGAAAGAGTTGTCCAGTGAAAACCAGTTATAATCTATCTGATGTATAGGTGATAACTTGCTGTTGAGCTGGTGCCCCTCCTGTCCTGCCCCGAAGAACAGAATAGGAACAGCTGTGGGCATGTGCTACCTGTGCTCCTTTCATTCTTTATAGGCAATTGCAGCTCACCTACATTACAGTTATCTGTTTTAATTGATTAAAGTGTTAGAAAAGGTTCCTATACCAAACGTAGAAGAGAATTTAGACAGTCATTGTGTCTGCAGTATCATGAACTCATAGATTATATTTCAGCACTCATTTTATCTTTATATTTCTCATTTATTTACTCACCTATATGTCTGGCATCTGATGATTTTATCACTGACTGATTTTCCTTTTTACTCACTGCACATACTTTTCTTGCTGTATCAGTATATTTGGTGGTCAATATGAATATGCTCTACAGGCATGTTCACACAAGTTTGCTCTGACTCAGGTTGTTCTGTATTTTTACTTACTGTGTTTATACTTTCATAGTATCTTCAAGTAGGAGTCATTATTTCAATTCCATGTAAAGGGAACCAACCACCTATGTATCAGTGCAGCAGATAATTCACATGTGCAGCATGACATCACTATTTGGGTTTTCTATTCCTCCCCTGTGGGCTTGTCTTTCTGCCGTAAGCTGAACCCACTCCCCTTTCCCTCTCATCCAGACTCATCCAGATCCCGTAAACTAAAAAAATTTCTCCAAAAATTCTCCAAAGAAAGTGTATTTCCTTATGTGATTTCCACTGAAAAATGTATTATTTTTAACACATCAAAAAGCTCTGTATACACAAACCCTTATGGGGGATGAACACCCAGTATTGCTAAATACAGATACATAAGTCAATATCACTAAATTAAATTATTAGTGGAGTTTTCAGTTAGAATTCAAAAACTAGAGATGAATCTATTTGAGTGATTGAAGGTTGGAGAAAGATGAAGAAGACAGAAGTACAGACATATATAGTACCAGGATGAAATTAGCAAAGTACAGTTTTCATATATGTGATATCTGGGGATTAGAGAAGAAATGTATTTCAATTGACTACATTTCTTTTCCCAAGTCAAGATCAATAATGTAACTCAATGAAACAACTAAATAGTTTAAATCCAGCATATTTTATTTATTATCTATGATAAATAAAATTCAACAATTTCTGCATATATTTCAAACAGAATGCATTCAATTATATCAGTTTCTATTCCAGTGAAGCATACTGTCTTATTCCCTTTTGTCTGCCACAGACTAGGTCCATTAACATGTAATTAAATTGACCTCTTTGAATAATTTAGGATTTGGGGAGAAAATCAAGTTTCCCCTGGCGAATTTAGCTGCGTTCAGAAAAAGACATACAAGCATCATGCAAATTTCATTATTTCTAAACATCAAAATCCTGCAGCCGCAGTGCTACAACAGTGCAACCCTAAAGACCGGACTATCAGGGGAATTGTGTCCATATATAGGAAAATGCCAGAATTCACATTTGTGGGTCAACTTTCCTCATTAAAAAGGAATAAAAAGTGATCAGAAAGTTACATGTATCCCAAGATGGTGCCAATAAAAATTATAGCTCATCCTAGAAAAAAAAAAAAACAATCCCTTGTACAAGTCCATTGATGTAAAAATATTGGGTCTCAGAATATGGTGTCAAACACCAAATTTTTAATATTATATATATGTATATACAGTATATACTGTATATATATATTTTACTATAATGACCTTAATCATAATGACCTACTACAGGGTAAAAGATACCAGATAATGTTACAAAATTTTGAATGCCTTAAAAAAACAAACTGTATGTAAATATCTTTATTTATTTTTAACAATCTACCTTGCAAAGAATTTTGTTCTCATTCTACAGTTTATTATATGGTTAAAAAATATCCCATTTTCAAAATTCTCTCTAGATAGTATCTCATACCCACAAGACTTTCCACATTTTCTCCCGATCTTTCCCTCTTGTGTTGGAGAGTCTGTGACTAGATGGGTGATCTCCTTCACGTCTTTTGAAACTGTCCAAAACTCACCAATTTATGGAAAGACATCAGTTCTTTAGTTAGTTGGATCCAATAAAAAGATATAGTTTTATCTCCTCAATCAGCGCTTTTCTCATTAGAGTTGGACAATATTACAATATTAATCCATGTTTCAGGCAGATGTCAATACACATATTCTTGGTGGTCAAGAACCTCATAGCGGCAAAATGGAAAAGTATATCTATCCCTGCAGTCTTGTAGGTAGTGGAGAGTGTCTCCCTACATAATTCATATGAGAAGTGACATGGAATCTCTTATAACTACTTTCAATTTTATTATAAAAAGTGGGTACCTTGGAACGACTATCTTCTGAAACAACCCCCCTAAAACTTGTAATCCTGCCATCCTAAAATGGCCCTACATCTCTTTGTACCTGCTGCTTCTCTTCAGATTAATTCCAATGTTGTGCAACCCTGTAGCATATGATGTATTAAAGAGTCGCTAAGGTAAACCTTCCTGTTAAATAATCCCTTGTACATCTTAATTTTGTTTTTACTTAAGTTCAATGTTTACAGTTATCCCTCCCTCTTGCCCTCCTCCCCTCCCCCCCATTTATACTTCCTCCTTCTTCCCTCCTCAGTTCAACACCCAAATAAACTAAACATTTGTAATGTGAATATTACAGTATATTTAACCTTGAATGCAATTGTTTAGCTGTACATTCTTCTGTATCTACAATTTCTCTCTATGTATTGCTTAAACTTTAATAAACTGATTTATACATAAAAAATATCCCACAAAATACAAGCCTTCATTAGCTAAGAAGGTGAGGTTGAAAACACGATAAATGACTGACACTGGAAGGGGTATAACGGAAGAGAAGCCTAATATCTATTATATAATCACGAATGGGATTTTTGCCCCTTTTGAGTCCGCTCACGCTGCGAGTCAATGTCGTCATGTGGATATGCCCGAAGCATTGGCCGCGCAGCGGCCATTGCGAGCAGTTCTAAGGCGACTCGCTATGCCCGCGCAGCGGGCATGGCGAGTTGCCTTAGCAGCGCGAAGCATTGGCCGCGAAGCGGCCATTGCGAGTCAGAGACTCGCTCTGCTAGAATCCCGATGCATGTGCATCGGGCACCCAGCTAGTAGTTTATATATGTACTGAGGACCTCAGAAACTAAATATATGTACAGCTTTCTTCATAAATGAGTAAACTAACAGATTTGTCAGAAAAATTTTAAGTTTTCTTAACAATCAACAATTTTGATGGAACACCATATTGCAAAATACACCCACAAAAGTGTGCCATTGATTGCAAACAATATTCATTATTTTGCATGCACAAAAAAAGTAAATTGTCACTCCAGTGAGGAAGTGGATGAACTCTAGCACCACTATTAGGTAGCTCCTCAAAGTCATAGTCGGCTTTCTGACAAGCCTTTTAATATGTCTAAGGATTTGTGCCAGATCAAAACCCCAAACTACAGACGCTGCATTTCGGGGTAATTGCCCCTCATCAGTGTAGTGTGTGGGGTATTCTGATCTGGCTGTATGAGAGGCTATAGACGGGGTCTGGGGAACTCGCTATCTACCTTATGGAGAGGAGTTTGCCTGCAACCATAAGGAGACAGTTAAGTAGATCAGAATATCCCACACACTACACTGATGAGGGGCAGTTACCCTGAAACTCAGTGTCTGTAGTTTGGAGTTCTGATCTGGCACAAATCCTTAGTCATATTAAAAGGCTTGTCAGAAAACCGACTATGACTTTAAGGAGATACCGAATGGTTGTGCTAGAGTTCATCCACTTCCTCACTGGATTGACAAATTGCAAATTTTCTAGAGGAGGGATGTGGTTTCAAATCTCCTTATCTACTTAACTGTCTCCTAATGGTTGCCGGCAGACTCCTCTCCATAAGGTAGATAGCGAGTTTCCCAGACCCCAAAAAAAGTTATTAATTCAAGACCATGTTAAAATAATGAATACACACCCAATGAAAGTTTTAGAGGCAAAGTTAAAGTTTACACTACAAAATTATAATTAACAAGATTTCAACTGCAGGTAAGTCTAATTATTCATTAGACAAGTATACGGCAGACAGGTGACTATAAGTGGGTATATATAACTAAGAAAACTCTTCCCATTTCATGCCGTCAGCAATAGCACAACATAGAAATGTCCCAGACCTGAAAAAGAAAATAATTTCTTTATGCAAGAAAAATTAAGACTAGAAGAACATCAGCAAAGCTTTAATTATCAGTCAGAATACTACAGCAGAAGTGATATAAAAATGTAACAATAATTGAACTGTAACTATCTTACAGAAATGCCCAGACCAACCACAAAACTTCAAACCTAAAAAGGAACATCTTCTGATGTGAAGGATCGAATTGAAGTTACCTAAACAAGTAAAAGGCCAATACCAGGTGAGTGTTTCCCATGACACAATAAAGCTTACACTGCAAAGGATGGCTTACATAGGAGTTGTCAATGATAGAAAGCTCTCCCATAGCCCATGAACAAAATGAGACCACCTACAATTTGCCAGGGTCTATTTAAAAAAATATGAAGACCACTGAAATTCTATACTCTAAAGTGTTGAGACAAGGACAAATATTTTTGGAGCTGAAGGCTTCAATACTCTATGGTGTTGCAAAGGTGAGTGGTACAAAGAAAATGTATGCTGCCAATAGTGAAAAATGGTTGAGTCCTTTTGTGGGGCTGTTTGAGTGGAGCTGGGGCTTGGGAAATACATATCATTAATGGTATCATGAATTCAGAAATGTACTACTCTCTATTCAAATGGAAGATGCTCCCATCACTCTGTGCACTTACAAACATGAGAACAAAGAGTACTATGCAATACTTCAAATTTTATTGGAAAACGTCAAATTAAAATAGGTAGTAAGGTGGCAAAGGCAGTACATATACAACAAATCCGACAGGCTAGTACAAGGGCACAAGTATATCATGACACATCAAAAATAGGGTAAACAGGTTCTCATAGTAATGTGAGCTCCATCAAGTACAGAGGAAAAAAGCAAGATTCATTATAATACATATAACAACAGCATTATTACATTGAATATGATTACATCCATATAAAGTGCCTGTGCAAAAGAGTATAAGGACAATAAATAAATCCTTTGGAATGGTCATATTCTAGCGCTTTTATGTCCAAGTACAAATGTGGCTCACACTGATTGCATACCCATATTGAATCAAGGTATAGGAGTAGTGCCCTCCACAAGTCCTGCTGGACTAGGACCCCGACGCGGCGTTTCGCTGCATGTGCCTGGTAGCTGCAGCTTCCTCAAGGGGGAGTATTGTGCGTCCTGTTGCCTTGAAAAGACCACGATGTGGCGGCATGTAATTCAGGACTTTCCTTCCTGTGTCTTCCCTGAAGGAAGGAAAGTCCTGAATTACACGCAGCCACATTGTGGTCTTTTCAAGGCAACAGGCACAATTGTGTCCGATGCCTGCCTGTTCCTACCTTCCTGTGGCCGCGTGTATATGTACCATTAGGGTGATTGCAGCATCATGTTGTAGGAATCTTTTATTTCAGCTGGGACATGGAAGCTGTCAGAGCTGTTGGGAAGATGTATACAGCTAAACATAGGGCAAACTGGGAGGAAAACCTGTTAGAAGCTGAAAAATACTTGAGAGTGGGGCATAGGTTCACTTCTCAGCAGGAAAACGACCCTTAACATTCTGCCAAAGCTATTATAGAATGGTTTAAATTAAGGCATATTCATGTGATTAAATGGTCTAGCCACAGTCCAGACTTTAAACCCATTGAACATCTGTGGCAAAACCTGAAAATTTCTATTCATAGATACTCTCCATCTAATCTCACTGAACTAGAACCATTTTGCAAACACAAATAGGCAGAAATTTCAGCCTCTAGATGTGCACAGCTGATCTAGACATACCCCAAACGACTTGCAACAGTAATTGCAGCAAAAGGTGGTCCTACAAAGTATTGACTAAGAAGGGTTGAATACATATATGCACATCACAATTTTGAGATTAATATATTTTTCATTTATTAAAAAACCACCTTTAACTTCAGACATACTTGTTACTTAGTATTGGTATATCACATGAAATCACAATAAAATACATTTACGTTTGTGGATAAAGCACAGTAAAGCTCTTATGTGTTTCCCTTTGCTTGTTGATGGGAACCTATTCTGATACTCTGTCAATAGCAGTTATAGGTTTAATCATCCTCCATAGTGTGCTATTACCGTTTCCTGATTCTGAAATTTGACCCATTTGTCTTTACTATGTTTTCTGTCTGAGCCACATTTTGTAACATACAGTATTCCTAGTCTTGGACTTATTAACTTTTATTTTGCATTCCGACTTTGCTTTTGATTTTGTTGTCTTGGTTCTCACCAGAGCTATTCAACTGACTATCTCTCTACTTGCTCATTTTGTCCTGGCTCATGCCCTTGTTGTTTTGACCAGGGTTCAGGACTATACTGCCAACTCTCTCCACCCGCCATGAGCTGCAATACTTTAATCACGCAACTTAGAGACCTTCTAAGTAATGACTAAATTCCAAATTTATATATCTTTCCTCTGCATGAATCTAGCAACATGATTTCCAGCTGTCTGCCATTTTGCTGACCTGTAGAAGACTGGAAAAAGGTACAAAAACAAAAATACTCACCATTCACTGAAGCTTCTAGCAATGAATTGACCTCTGATGAGAAATCAGAATGCTATGATGTTCATCACCTGAGACCTTGTTTTTGCCTCTATACTTCATGACATAAATATGTCCATTGCAATGGCACAATTCACAATAATATTGGAGGCCTGCTTGGTGATAAAAGCCCTGGTGTAGAGTGAAACAGGCTAAAGCAAATAATCGTGACGGAGATAGGTTAAAAGAAGAGGTACAAAGGACCTAACGACGGGGGTGGTGGAAATTTGGGTGGCGAGTCGAGTATTCATTTTTTTTTTTTATTTTACATTCTACATTCATTATGTTATGAGGTCTATAGAGTAGTAATTGATAGGTCTGTGCCTGTTATTGTTCTTGGCAGCACAGGTAC
The DNA here is from genome assembly GCA_033576535.1 of Allobates femoralis. NCBI lineage: Eukaryota > Metazoa > Chordata > Amphibia > Anura > Aromobatidae > Allobates > Allobates femoralis. The sequence goes on along the minus strand of JARQOC010000003.1, from coordinate 753,549,748 downwards.
TAGTAACTCAATACAATATGCTTCTGAGAACGATGACCGTGAAACACAAGTGCTTCTATCATTTGTTAGGTGATCATCAGCCTACTTAGACTGCATGAATATCATTCAATGAGTGTTCCTAGGAATGCTTGTCCACACTAATTGTGCATTATAAATTATCTTTTAGATTGGATGCAAAGATAATGCAAACACTGTCTATGAAAGCCCTTTTAAGAGTTTTCAGATCTACACTGACAGGTCTTTTTGTCTATTATACATATATTGGAATCATTTTTACAGTGTAAATAAAATCCACAAAACTAGTAATGTTAAGAATAGGAAAATGTATCAGTTCTATTCTCACACCAGTACTAGCGTTTCACGGAGTTGTTCCATTCCAGATGAGTTCTGCCCTACTGTAGTTTGTAAAAAAATAATAAACCGTGCTATACTCACCTTCCCCAAATACACCGGCAAGTCTGTGCCACTGCACTCAGTGTCTGATCTGTGAGCCAATCTATGAACTCAGCAGATTTAAAGGGTTTGTTCCACCTTCCCAGCAGAGCCTTTGAGTTCAATCATTGGTTGCTGGGCTGTTGGTGTAATATCATCTCAGCAGGTGCCATACAGCAAAGACTGAGACTTATTGGTGGATCCAGGAAATGGGAGTATAGTATGGTTTGATATTTTTAACCAACCTACCACTGTATGAAAGAGGGAAATCTCTTTAACTTCAGTTTAGGGGTGTAAAGTGCACGTTCATCTTTATATATTCAGAACAACATATCAATAGCAAATATCTCTGTACTGCCTATTTTATCACCTTAGTTGTGTTTGACTTAAGATTATATTTACTCTGGAGAGATGTGAAGACCAACCTGATAAATAGCAGGCAGAAAAAGAAAACCTGAAGAGATATTAAAAAGTGCTTTGGCATAGTTGAGTAGAATACATGTCATTGCACAGCAGCAGGGAATGAGTTACGTGCTATAGTATGGCTTGCTGTGTTAACATATATATATATATATATATATATATATATATATATATGTTATTATTTATATATACATAGTTGGTTAAAGAAAGTATTCAGACCCCTTTGAATTTTTTCACTCTTTGTGTCAATGCGGCCATTTGGTAAATTCACAAAAGTTCATTTTTTTCTCATTAATGCACACTCTGCACCCCATCTTAACTGAAAAAAGCAGAAATGTAGAATTTTTTGCAAATTTATTAAAATAAAAAAAAAAAAATATTACATGGTCATAAGTACATGGTCATAAGGGGTCTGAGAACATTTTATACCCACTGTACATGTGTATATATATATATATATATATATATATATATATATATATATATACACTAGAAATAGGCCCGATACTATTACATTGGGAGGGCAGTCTCTGTGCCCGTCTCCCCTTGTGTGCTCTCGCCTGTCTGTGCCGTCTCTTCCCCTGTGCGCTTTGTCTTACTTGTGCCTTTCTCTTCGCTCTGTGTGCTCTCAGCCTCTGTGTGCGCTATCTCTTCCGTGTGCGCTGTTTCTCCCTGTCTCTCTGCATGACTCTGCTTCCCCTGTGAACCTGCCTCCCCCAAGGCTTTTTTCCTCCCCCAAGCCTTCTGCCTCCCCCAAGCCTTCTGCCTCCCATGTCTCTTTCTCCCTGAGCGGTATTAAAATCCTGCGCCAATACCATGCGGCACAGCTGATTGGCCATGCACCGGCCTGCGCGTGAGCAATCACATCAGCTGCTAGCGGTATTGAAATGTGGCGCCAATACCGCTAGCAGCTGATTAGTCAGCAGTCGCTGTTGATTTGCTGGCGGTGGCCGCCGCTCATCTCCCGTCGGCGTCGATGCTGACCTCCCTGCGGTGGGAGATGAGCGGCCTTCTGCTTGTGTACTCCTACTCTGCTCCCCCCTTTTGTTTCTGTGCCCCTCTGCTCCTCACTTTCGTATCTCTTCCCTCCATTCCCTCTCTCTGATCCCCCTTCTGTTTCTGTGCTCCCCCATTTTGTGTCTCTGCACCCATTCTCTCTCTCTGCTCCCCCTTCTGTTTCTGTACTCCCCTCTGCTGCCCCCTCTCAAGTCTCTGCCCCCCCATTCCTACTTTCTGATCCCCCCTTCTGTTTCTGTGCTCCCACTCTGCTCCCCCCTTTTGTGTCTCTGCCCCATTTCCTCTGTCTGATTCCCCATTTTGTGTCTCTGCCTCCATTCCCTCTCTCTGCTTCCTCTCTTCTGTTTCTGTGCTTCCCCTCTGCTCCCCCCTTTCGTGGCTCTGCCCCCTTCCCTCTCTCTGCTCCCCCTTTTCATGTCTCTGCCCCCCATTCCCACTGTCTGATCCACCCTTCTGTTTGTGTGCTCCCCTCTGATTCCCCTTTTGTCTCTGCCCCCCATTCCCTATATCGGATCCCCCTACTGTTTCTGTGCTCCCTCTTTGCTCCCCCCATTCGTGTCTCTGCCCCCCATTCCCACTGTCTGATCCCCCTTCTGTTTCTGTGCTCCCCCTCTGTGTCCCCTTTGTCTCTCTGCCCCCCGTTCCCACTGTCTGATCCCCCCTTCTGTTTCTGTTCTCCCCCTTTCATGTCGCTGCCCCCCATTTCCTATGTCTGATCCCCCTTCTGTTTCTATGCTCCCCCTCTGCTTCCTCTTTTTGTGTCTTTGCCCCCATTCCCTATGTCTGATCCCCCTACTGTTTCTGTGCTCCCCCTCTGCTGCCCCCTTTTGTCTCTGCCCCCGTTCCCTATTTGATCTCCTCTTCTGTTTCTGTGTTCCCCCTCTGCTCCCCCTTTCATGTCTCTGCCCCCCCATTCCCACTGTCTGATCCCTCCTTCTGTTTCTGTGCTCCCACTCTGCTCCCCCCTTTTGTGTCTCTACCCCCTTCACTCTCTCTGCTCCCCCCTTTTGTGTCTCTGCCCCCCATTCCATCTGTCTGATCCCCCTTTTGTTTCTGTGCTCCCACTCTGCTCCCCCCTTTTGTGTCTCTTCCCCCCATTTTCACTGTCTGATCCCCCCTTCTGTTTCTGTGCTCCCCTTCTGCTCCCCTTTCGTGTCTCTGCCCCCCATTCCCACTGTCTGACTCCCCCTTTTGTTTCTGTGCTCCCACTCTGCTCCCCCCTTTTGTGTCTCTTCCCCCCATTTCCACAGTCTGATCCCCCCTTCTGTTTCTGTGCTCCCCTCTGCTTCCCCTTTTGTCTCTCTGCCCCCCATTTCCACTGTCTGATCTCCCCTTCTGCTTCTGTGCTCCCCCTTTCATGTCTCTGCCCCCCATTCCCTATGTCTGATCCCCCTTCTGTTTTTGTGCTCCCCTTCTGCTTCCTCTTTTTATGCTTCTGCCCCATTCCCTCTGTGTGATCCCCCTTCTATTTCTGTGCTCCCCCTTTGATCTCCCCTTTTGTCTCTGCCCCCTTTCGTGTCTCTGCTCCCCCATTCCCACAGTCTGATCCCCCCTTCTGTTTCTATGCTCATCCTCTGCTCCCCCCTTTCGTGTCTCTGCCCCCTTCCCTCTCTCTGCTCCCCCCTTTTGTGTATCTGCCCCCTATTCCCACTGTCTGATCCCCCCTTCTGTTTCTATGCTCCCCCTCTGCTTCCCCTTTTGTGTCTCTGCCCCCCATTCCCTCTGTCTGATCCCCCTTCTGTTTCTATTCTCCCCCTCTGCTCCCCCCTTTCGTGTCTTTGTTCCCCCTTTCCCTATGTCTGATCCCCCTTCTATTTCGGTGCTCCCCCTTTCGTGTCTCTGCCCCCTCATTCCCTCTGTCTGATCTCTTCTGTTTCTGTGCCCCCCTCTGCTCCCCCCTTTTGTCTTTCTGCTCCCTATTCCCTCCTTTCCAGCTGTGACAGCTCCGTGCCTCTTACTCTGTGTGGCCGTGCTGATTGCAGTGTAGAACTGCACAGACCTGTAGTGATGTCACTTTACGTGACTGTAACATCATCAGAGGTCCTGTAGACTGAGAAGCAATGAGAGGTGAACCTTTGGAGGCTGTGGGACCTACAAGGGGGGGCAACTGAGACTGGATAACGTGGGACACCGGGCGGCAAGGGGAGGCCATGTGGACTGGTAGGAGCGGGACTGTGGTCGGCAGGAGTGGGGGGTGTCGGGCAGCGGGAGTGCGGCGTTAGTGGATGCTACCGCCATATTAGAACTTCCATCACTTGGGTGTTCCAATATGGCGGTCGGCATACTTCCGGTGCAGCGTGGTGGCTTGTGGGATAGCGACATAAGCACCGGAAGCTTGTGTCACATATTATTGGTGATTATATATTAGATATACACTCCCTGACACAAGTTATGTTGTTTATCCATGTCATGTAAATAAAAGCTTATAACCTGACGTTAAATTCATCCATTGGTTGTATAAATTACTCTTTTGAAAGCTGAAACCCTCCGAAATGTGGTTTAGGTTAAGAAAATAAATTGGCATCAATGCTGAAATATTGATCATTTAATGAACACATAATGGTTGGAATTTTTTAGAAAGACAAACGTTTTGTCACCTGGTCATATAATGCACCCAATCCTAGTGTACATCCTCACCTGTGCTCAGTAAATGAACGGTTAATTAGTGGGTGTGTATAAAAAGAAACCCAGCACCCCAGACCTTCACTTGAACGGCAACTTGAGCTCTGACAACATGCCAAAAATCCATCTTGCGACCAAAGCCTTGATTATCAAGAGGCTGAAGACCAGATCCACTGCAGAGGTGGCTGGCACCTTTAAGGTGTTTCAGCGTCAATTACAAAGAATTAAAAAAATATTTGAAGAGACTGGAGATGTGTTTGACAAGCCCAGGTCCAGCAGACCCCGCAAGACAACTGCTCAGGAGGAACGTTTGTTGGTTAGAAAATCCAAAGCAAGCCCCTCTTCCACTGCAGCAAAGCTCCAACAGGCCTGGTCACCTCAAGTTCCTGTGTCAACTAGAACAGTTTGTTTGATTCTGTCTCGAAATGGCCTCCATGGTCAAATCAGTGCCCATAATCCAGCACTAAACAAAAGGCAAATAAAAAACCGCGTGGCATTTGCAAAGTGCCACAGCCTGCTAAACAGATGGACACTGGAAAATTGGCAGAAGGTGGAGCTTTCTGATGAATCATCAGTAAAATTATACCACAGCTAAATTAGGTGGTGGAAAGATCATAATCTGGGGTTACATTCAGTACAGGGTGTGCAAAACATTTGCAAGGTGGAAGTCAATATCAATAGCCTAAAATATCAAGAAGTATTAGCTACCTCTTATATTCCAAATCATAAAAGGGGTCAAATTCTGCAGCTGGATGGTGCTCCATCTCATACATCGATCTCTACAACAAAGTTCCTGCAGGCAAAAAAGATCAAAGTGCCCAAGGACTGGCCAGCCCAGTCACCAGACATGAACATCATTGAGCATATTTGGAGTAGGATGAAAGAAGAAGCTTGGAAGACAAAACCAAAGAATCTAGATCAACTCTGGGAGGCATGTAAGACTGCATTCTTTGCTATTCCTTATGACTTCATTAATAAATTGCATGAATCAATGTTGAACCGCATGTATGCAGTTCTTCATGCTCATGGAAGTCACACAAAATATTTAAATATGACTCTATTAGCACCACAACTTCATTCTCCAATGTTATGCAACATCAATTTGTTTTTTAAGTTAATTATTTTTTGAATATCACATTACTTTCTGTGGTTGCCTAGACTTTTGTCTTGCCAAAATCCGACCATTCTGTGTTCATTAAATGATCAATATTTCAGCATTGATGCCAATTTATTTTCCTAACCAAAACCACATTTCGGAGGGTTGCAGCTTTCAAAAGAGTAATTAATACAACCATTGGATGATTTAACGTCAGGTTATAAGCTTTTATTTACATACCATGGATAAGCAACATAACTTCTGTCAGCGAGAGTATATATATATATATATATATATATATATATACAGTACTGTATATATATATATATATCCAAGTATAACAAAAGTAAAAGCTGCACTCACCGGTCTTCAAGTTCGTGTCAACATTTATTCCAATCGAGGGTACATAATGCAGGGAGGGAGGGGGGGCAGATGAGGACAAAAATGCACCGTTTTGCGCTTGTAGGTGCTTCTGCGGGTCCTCCTCATCTGGACACACACATTTTTTTTCCATGAAGCTAACATTAAATGAATCAGAAATACACTCTATACATTGTTAAGTTTGGCTGATTAGAGAAGCTATAAAATTGACCTTCCTTTGAGCTAGTTGAGAATCTGGAGCATTATATTTGTTTGTTCTATGAAACTCTCAAAATGGCCAGAAAAAGAGAATTTTAATGTAAAACTTGACAGTCTATTCTTGTTCTTAGAAATGAAGGATATTCCATGCGAGAAACTGACAAGAAACTGAAGATTTCCTACAACGGTGTGTACTACGATATTCCCTTCAGAGGAAAGCACAAACAGGCTCTAACCAGAGTAGAAAGAGAAGTGGGAGACCCCGCCGCACAACTGAGCAACAAGATAAGTACATTAGAGTCTCTAGTTGAGAAATCAACGCCTCACAACAACTAATTGCTAGCTTCATTAAATAGTACCCGCAAAACGCCAGTGTCAACGTCTACAGTGAAGAGGCGACTCAGGGATGCTGGCCTTCAGGACAGAGTGGCAAAGAAAAAGCCATATCTGAGACTGACTAATAAAAGGAAAATATTAATATGTGCAAAAGAATGAAGACATTGGACAGAGGAAGATTGGAAAAACATTTTATGGACAGACGAATCAAAGTTTGAGGTGTTTGGATCACACAGAAGAACATTTTTGAGACACAAAACAACTGAACAGATGCTGGAAGAGTGCCTGACACCATCTGTCAAGCATGGTGGAGGTAATTTGATGGTCTGAGGTTGCTTTGGTGCTGGTAAAGTGGGGGATTTGCACAAGGTAAAAGGGATTTTGAAAAAGGAAGGCAATCACTCCATTTTGCAATGCCATGTCATACCCCTGTGAACAGCACTTGACTGGAGCCAATTTAATCCTAGAACAGGACAATGACCCAAAGCACCGCTCCAAATTATGAATGAACTATTTAGGGAAGAAGCAGGCAGCTGGTATTCTATCTGTAATGGAGTGGCTAGCGCAGTCACCAGATCTCAACCCCATTGAGCTGTTGTGGGAGCAGCTGGACCGTATGGTACGCAAAAAGTGGCCATCAAACCAATCCAACTTGTGGGAGGGGCTTCAGGAAGCAAGGGGTGAAATTTCTCAAGATTACCTAATTAAATTAACAGCTAGAATGCCAAAGGTCTGCAATGCTTTAATTGCTGCAAAGGGAGCATTCTTTGACGAAAGCAAAGTTCGAAGGAGAAAATTATTATGTCACATTAAAATCATTATTTCTAACCTTGTCAATGTCTGGACTATATTTTCTAATCATTTTGCAACTCATTTGAAAAATAAAAGTATGAGTTTTCATGGAAAACACAAAATTGTCTGGGTGATTCCAAACTATTGAACGTTAGTGTATACATATAAAGCTGAGTGTATGTATGTATGTACCAAGCCCTGCCCACTTCACGTAGCCATGCCCACTCCAGTTAGCCATGCCCACTTCATAGCCCACCTCCTCACAGAACCAGACAACATTCCATGGAGGGGAGGAGCTATATACCATCAATGAGTTTCTTACAATGCTCTGCTGGAATTTTAGACCATTCTTCTTTGGCAAACTGCTCCAGGTCCCTGATATTTGAAGGGTGCCTTCTCCAAACTGACATTTTTAGATCTTTCCACAGGTGTTCTATGGGATTCAGGTCTGGACTCATTGCTGGCCACCTTAGAAGTCTCCAGTGCTTTTTCTCAAACCATTTTCTAGTGCTTTTTGAAGTGTGTTTTGGGTCATTGTCCTGCTGGAAGACCCATGACCTCTGAGGGAGACCCAGCTTTTCACACTGGGCCCTACATTATGCTGCAAAATTTGTTGGTAGTCTTCAGACTTCATAATGCCATGCACATGGTTAAGCAGTCCAGTGCCAGAGGCAGCAAAGAAACCCCAAAACATCAGGGAACCTCCGCCATGTTTGACTGTACGGACCGTGTTCTTTTCTTTGAATGCCTCTTTTTTTCTCCTGTAAACTCTATGTTGATGCCTTTGCCCAAAAAGCTCTACTATTGTCTCATCTGACCAGAGAACATTCTTCCAAAATGTTGTAGGCTTTCTCAGGTAAGTTTTGGCAAACTCCAGCCTGGCTTTTTTATGTCTCGGGGTAAGAAGTGGGGTCTTCCTGAGTATCCTACCATACAGTCCCTTTTCATTCAGATGCCGACAGATAGTATGGGTTGACACTGTTGTACCCTCGGACTGCAGGGCAGCTTGAACTTGTTTGGATGTTAGTCGAGGTTCTTTATCCACCATCCACACAATCTTGCGTTGAAATCTCTCGTCAATTTTTCTTTTCTGTCCACATCTAGGGAGGTTAGCCACAGTGCCATGGGCTTTAAACGTCTTGATGACACTGCGCACGGTAGACACAGGAACATTCAGGTCTTTGGAGATGGACTTGTAGCCTTGAGATTGCTCATGCTTCCTCACAATTTAGTTACTCAAGTCCTCAGACAGTTCTTTGGTCTTCTTTCTTTTCTCCATGCTCAATGTGGTACACACAAGGACACAGGACAGAGGTTGAGTCAACTTTAATCCATGTCAACTGGCTGCAAGTGTGATTTAGCTATTGCCAATACCTGTTAGGTGCCACAGGTAAGTTAATGGTGCTGTTAATTACAAAAATTAGAGAAGCATCACATGATTTTTCTAACAGTGCCAATACTTTTGTCCACCCCCTTTTTAGGTTTGGTGTGAAATTATATCCAATTTGGCTTAAGGACAATTCTTTTTGTGCTTTTTCATTGAAGACAAATTAAATGAAGAATTGCAGGGGTGTCAATACTGTTGGCCACAACTGTATATACTGTATATGTAAATATATATATATGACTAATAGGGCTACTTTCTCTTCTGGGACCCTCCCCTATTGTGGTTGTGCCATGGGTATGATCTATTCAACCTAATGTCTTTTCAATGTGCCCTTGAACTTTATCTTTGTGACCCTTGTTATATGCTAGCCGTGGTGTGTCTACATATTTGGCCTCATACCTGTATATCTGTTCATTTTCTGCCCTTTGGCAGGATGCTTTAAAGTGTGCACTTATGTTATTAACTGCATGTATGTGGGCCTATATCCATGTATACCTGGGTCTATTACACTCAGTAGTGTTTATGTACAGTGCCTACAAGTAGTATTCAACCCCCTGCAGATTTAGGTGGTTTGATAAGATGCAAATAAGTTAGAGCCTTCAAACTGCAAACGAGAGTAGGATTTATTAACAGAAGCATAAATCTTACAAACCAAAAAGTTATGTTGCTCAGTTGAATTTTAATGAATTTTAAACATAAAAGTGGTGGGTCAATTATTATTCAACCCCTAGGTTTAGTATTTTGTGGAATAACCCTTGTTTGCAATTACAGCTAATAATCGTCTTTTATAAGACCTGATCAGGCCGGCACAGGTCTCTGGAGTTATCTTGGCCCACTCCTCCATGCAGATCTTCTCCAAGTTATCTAGGTTCTTTGGGTGTCTCATGTGGACTTTAATCTTGAGCTCCTTCCACAAGTTTTCAATTGGGTTAAGGTCAGGAGAATGACTAGGCCACTCCATCACCTTGATTTTTTCCCTCTTGAACCAGGCCTTGGTTTTCTTGGCTGTGTGCTTTGGGTCGTTGTCTTGTTGGAAGATGAAATTACGACCCATCTTAAGATCCTTGATGGAGGAGCGGAGGTTCTTGGCCAAAATCTCCAGGTAGGCCGTGCTATTCATCTTCCCATGGATGCGGACCAGATGGCCAGGCCCCTTGGCTGAGAAACAGCCCCACAGCATGATGCTGCCACCACCATGCTTGACTGTAGGGATGGTATTCTTGGGGTCGTATGCAGTGCCATCCAGTCTCCAAACGTCACGTGTGTGGTTGACACCAAAGATCTCGATCTTGGTCTCATCAGACCATAGAACCTTGAACCAGTCTGTCTCAGAGTCCTCCAAGTGATCATGAGCAAACTGTAGACGAGCCTTGACATGACGCTTTGAAAGTAAAGGTACCTTACGGGCTCGTCTGGAACGGAGACCATTGTGGTAGAGTACGTTACTTATGGTATTGACTGAAACCAATGTCCCCACTGCCATGAGATCTTCCCGGAGCTCCTTCCTTGTTGTCCTTGGGTTAGCCTTGACTCTTCGGACAAGCCTGGCCTCGGCACGGGAGGAAACTTTCAAAGGCTGTCCAGGCCGTGGAAGGCTAACAGTAGTTCCATAAGCCTTCCACTTCCGGATGATGCTCCCAACAGTGGAGACAGGTAGGCCCAACTCCTTGGAAAGGGTTTTGTACCCTTGCCAGCCTTGTGACCCTCCACGATCTTGTCTCTCATGGCCTTGGAATGCTCCTTTGTCTTTCCCATGTTGACCATGTATGAGTGCTGTTCACAAGTTTGGGGAGGGTCTTAAATAGTCAGAAAAGGCTGGCAAAAGAGATAATTAATCCACACATGTGAAGCTCATTGTTATTTGTGCCTGAACTACTTCTTAATACTTTAGGGGGACCAAACAGAATGCTGGTGGTTTGAGGGGTTGAATAATAATTGACCCACACTTTTATGTTTAAGATTTACTAAAATTCAACTGAGCAACATAACTTTTTGGTTTGTAAGATTTATGCTTCTGTTAATAAATCCTACTCTCGTTTGCAGTTTGAAGGCTCTAACTTATTTGCATCTTATCAAACCACCTAAATCTGCAGGGGGTTGAATACTACTTGTAGGCACTGTATGTACAGGTACATCTCAGTGCATTAGAATATCCTTAAAAGTTTTTTTTTCAGTAATTCAATACAAAAAGTGAAACACATTAATTATATAGAGTCATTGCAAACAGAGTCATCTATTTCAAGAATTTATTTATGTAAATGTTGATGATTATGGCTTATGGTCAATGAAAACCCAAAGGTCATTATCTCAAAAAATTAAAGTAGTGGGATGAAGGGTTAAAAACCGTGCTGCCGTATTCCACGAGACATCAAAGGGTGAATATAATATTGGTTTAAGAGTCCTCGCATTTTAGGGCTCCCTGAAACATCCTGAAACATGGCAATATGATATTGATTTGTCCTGAGGTAGAAGCCAGGGAGCCCTGAAACACGTTGACTAATAAATCAATATTATATTCACCCTTTGATGTCTTGTGGAATACGGCAGTGTGGTTTGTAACCTTTCATCCTCCCTACTCTATATGCACCATGCTGGGGACAGCAGCAGCCGTGATACGCTTTTATAGTGGTTGTGACTCTCACAGCCACACAAGATGAAGCCTCTGATATCTATTTAGGTCATGTTTTATCTCTCAGGCCGTTCATCCGCCTTACTTTAATCTTCTGAGATAATGACCTTTGGGTTTTCTTTGGCTGTAAGCCATAATCATCAACATTAACATAGCTAAATACTTGAAATAGATCACTCTGTTTGTAATGAATCTATATAATATATGCATTTTACTTTATGCATTTAATTACTGAAAGTAATTAACTTTTTGATGATATTCTTATTCATTGAGATGCACCTGTATTTACTACCTCACTACAAGTAGTATTTTGGTCCTAGCCTTTTTCTCTTTTTATCACGCATTATAAAAATGAATAAGAAATACAATTTTTTCACCACAAAATACTCCAGTTTATTCTCTTGATTATATATTGTTGTTTGGAGATTGTACAATTATCCCTGACAGGTGATTCACTCACCAGGGACTTACTTACATAATGCTCATGCAGGATTTTGTATAATCTAGTATATTTTACATGTAGATTACGGTAGTTCCTGATAACTGGCCAATTGATGAGGTCAGTCATTACAGCAGGAACACATGACTCCCTATTTAAGTGCCCAAATATTGCATTGTGTTCTCTAGTCTTTTGTGCTTTGTATTTTAACAAACTTACATGTTATAACCAAATTCTAATATATATTAATGCTGCAATTTATCTCCTTATATTTAGACTAGCTGGGTGCCCGATGCACATGCATCGGGATTCTAGCAGAGCGAGTCTCTGACTCGCAATGGCCGCTTCGCGGCCAATGCTTCGCGCTGCTAAGGCGACTCGCCATGCCCGCTGCGCGGGCATAGCGAGTCGCCTTAGAGCTGCTCGCAATGGCCGCTGCGAGGCCAATGCTTCGGGCGTATCCACATGACGACACTGACTCGCAGCGTGAGCGGACTCAAAAGGGGCAAAAAACCCATTCGTGATTATATAATAGATGACTTATTGGGTTTGATCCTAGGCTTTCACCTCTTCTTACTTGTCTTTGCCAAACCTCCTGGACTTGATCCTGGCTGTTCCCCTGGGATGAGCGATGAGAACTTTAAACTTCCGTGTTCATGTCAAACACAGACTTTCCAACAATTTTCAGTGTTCATGTTTGGAGTGTGGGTGCTTTATAGACAAAAAACAATGGAGCGAGCATTGCTCTGCTTAGGTACATACAGTGCTCAGCCCAGTATAAACCGCTTGCAGTGTTTGTATGGCTGCATGGGGGGTGAAATGAGAGTAAACAGATTCAGTGTGTACTGAAGTGCTTTATTTATGGCTGGCTGTATGTGGAAGGAGAGCAGAACTGCCAAATCAGTGACATCTGTGGTGCCCCTGTGGACTGGTCGCCACAGTGATGCTGCACCTACTCCATAGGTGAGGTGTCACCGTTCCAAGGTGAGAGGGATTGTAAACCCGAGACACACAGAACTGCACACAAAATCACCCCAAATCAAGGCCAGGGGATTTGGGCGTACCCTATGGAGAGGGAGGGCCCCATCTCCTGGTCAGGAGGAGGGGTTGGCAGAAGGTGAAGAGAGTCAATGGGATGAAGGCGTCCAAAGCCAACACAGGAATGAGAGAGTCCTAGGGGACACGTGAGTGGGGGGGATCCACCCGTGTGCGGAGGGACTGGTTGTCGGAGGGGACCGACCCTGATCAGGTTTGGGGACTCCAGAGCCCGATCAGGAAAACCGGAGGCCATTGGCTTTCATGATGGCACAGGGCAGGAGGGTTAGTAGCCAGCGCAGGGAAGAGCAACCTAAGAAGGCCCATGAAAGGTCTCTCAGCAGAGCAATCCTGATTTCCTGGGGACTAACCTGGCTGCACTCTGGAGAAGCACAGCACCTGGCTGGATGAACTTGCCCGAACAGCAAATGAAGGTAAAGAACTGCATGAACTGTGTCTCCTCCTTTCATGCCCTGTGGCCGTCTTCATCATCACAGCCCTGTCCCTGCTATAGATTTTTCCATCTGCTCTGGGGCTCCGCTCCACCTGTGGGGAGCAATGCCATCCAGGCTTCCCTACCATCTGCCCCAGCGGTCTGAAACTACAGCATTGGCCACCTCAGGCCGAAAAACACAGGTGGCGTCACAAACATTCCCCTGTAAATAATCCCTTTTAACTGCACGCCCAGGACCACAAAGACAGGTCACTGCCACCATGACCTCCCAAGCACCAACCAGCCCGGTTACCGAGTACACCCAGCCCTAGTGGTCATCGCACATCTATTGAGGTTTGGGTCAAATTGGGGTCCAGAACAGAACATTTTATAAAATCCGGCTGAACCCCAAGAACCTGAACTTCCACAGGTCCATTCATCTCTACTCATTATACCTATAGATATCCCCGGCACTCTTCTATTGATTCCACTTGCTGACCATTCTATCCTCATCTCACTCAACTGACCAGATGACAGTGAGCTAATGTGATAAGTCAGAGCAACATGAAAAATTAAATTGAAAGAGCAAATATAAGTAAATGAATGCATCTTATAAAGATCCAAGTACTGAATCGCTTAGCTAAAACGAGAATTGTTTTAGTATTGAACTGATAAAGCTAATAACAGAAAGAAGACATTACTATTTTCACTTTTATCATAGAATTTAAATATAGTAAAAAAAAACACATATGTTGATTGAATGAATAAGATTATTTCTCTACAAAACTAAAGTATATATTGGTAAATCAGTTGTTACCAAGGTCTCTGAATTTCCAATTTCTCAGGTCTGAATACAAGCTGGGCGTAACCTAGGAATAGTATTTCTGGAAACATCAACAAAAATAATGGTTCTGCATAACTCTCGTTAGCGATCCGGATGTCATTGAAGCCCATTTTTGTAACTTGGCTGTCTGTCCCTTAGATATGAAATATATTCTATGTGATTATGTAAGCTTGAATGCAAAACATGTCTTCTCCCATGACAAATCCTTCCCATTTCATTCTAATGAGTAAATGTTTCAAATTCAGCATCAGTTCCCAGAATGCTCACTCTGTAACCTTTACATTCATTTCTATTTGAAATATATCTTACCAATCAAGAGCAGTACACCATAGGTAGGCTTTGTAATGTGAATGTAAAGAAAGACCCATTATTCTTAACTAATTAACACCAAAGTGATATATAGAGCCATATGAACAGTACTGTATAAGGGGAAGTAAAAACATTTATGTTTCTAATAGTTTCCTTTCAATGACCTTAAATATGTTAATTTGTCTTTGATGAAGTGAGACTGTCAAGCAAAACGGTCAACATCCTCATTATTTATGGGATTGCATTTTTCTAGTAACAATCCTTAATCTAGATGAGGCATAACCTTGTCTACAGCAGTTCTCTGCTTAGTATGTCTAAAATAATGTTGATGCTGTTGTGCTCTGCATCTCATTATTGTTCAGTTTAAATTGCATCTCACATAGTTGATATTATTTAATTAAAAAAGTAATAATATTAGTTAATTTGATAATAATGATAGTAAATTTTGCACTTTGTTATGAATAGTGAAAAAACAAGGAGCAGCAATTAGCAATTAAATAGTTAAAGTCGAAGCTTCTCTTGGCTTTCTGGGTGTAAAACTAAAATCTCTGCTCTATTTTCTTAGCCTACAGACCAGAAAAGAAATCATTAGTTTGTATTTGAAGTAGAGGTGGGCGAACCTGCTGATGTTCGTTTTTGTCAAATGCAGCCACACTTTTTTTTAAAGTTTGAATTCGGGACGGGACTTGACCTGAACTTGAGCTCAAACCCGAACCCCATAAAAGTCTATGCAGACCTGAACTTTACAGTTAGAAAATGATGGCAGTAAGTGCTGGGGGCCACAAAAGGAAGCAAAATGGGGAGTAAAGTAGGAGCATTATACTTACCATTCTCTGACTCTGCGGTCACACTTGCTTACGGATCCTCTCATTATTCTCAGGTTTATTCACTGCACTCTGACTCCAAAAGCCAATCGCAGATGCCCACTCTGTGTGACAGTGTATGTGATTGGCTGTTGCGCCTTCACCCATTGTGCCGACGTCTGTGATTGGTTGCCATATACATTAGTATATTGGCAATGAACCTGCTGTCTTAGGTATGTAAAAATAAATAAAAACATAATTTTAAAAAGATTTGTGTATGGGTTGCCCGTATTTTTGATTCTCAGTGCAGATACAACAGCCAGCTATGGGCTGCCACCCTCAGCTGCCTGGTTTTAACTTGACTGGCAATAAAACATACAGTGGTGCCCATTATTATTTTTTTAATTATATAAATAAATAAATAAAAAAAATGTGTCGGTTCTGTCCTATTTTTGATTGCCAGCCAAGGTAAAACCAGGTAGCTTGCGGCAGATATTCTCAGTGTAGTGAGGTCCATAGTTAATGGGCACCCCAGACTTTAGAATAGCAACCTGAAGCCTCAGAAATTGGGTCATTTATTAGAAGTGCCAATTCCTGGCGCTTTACAGTTTCCCGATGCCCTGGTGTGGTGACAATCAGGTTAATAGACGGGGTTAATGAAGCTGAGTACTGACAACTGTAATCAAGTCCTGGATTGATAATGTTCAGCATTTTATCAGACCGGTACATTAAAAATCGTTTGAGTAAATAGTTAAAAAATACAGACACAAAGAAAAATTCTTTATTCTAAATTAAACACACACAGACAACCATATTTCACCCATTTATTAATCCCAAACATACCCTATGAAGGTAATCCACAGGACGATGTCCAGCAAAGCACACTCGGCTCTGCTACATCGGGGTGAGCAGAAACATTACAGTGTCCACTCACCAGAAGCACCTCTCTCATACTGACTAAGCCGCAAGAGCTGTGTCCTCACATAAAGTCAACTCTGACGTCACCACTCACAGATCCACAGCTACTTGGTGCTGTCAGTGGGAGAGCCATCCATAGTATTCATATCATCTTTCTCCAGCACATTTTTAATGCGTTGTTTCTTCTTTTGTCTTTTTTCTTTATTGTCCATGTTTTACATCCATATATTATGACAGAAAAGACCAGACTATATAGGAGCCATGTTTTTGTCACCAGTGAAATGATCCTTGATTTGAAGACCTTGTAAAGTGACTTCATTGTGTATTTTTCAATAGCTACAGTTGTGTTCAAAATAACAACAGTGTGTTCAAAAATCTTTCTAATAGTTTTTATTTCTATTCATTGGGAATATTGTACAATGTTCTCGAAATTAAAACATGAAGAGAAATGTATATAATTTTTAACTACCGTACTTTACAGAAAGTAACAAAAAACTTATATTGGGCTGTTAAAAACAAAGCAGTGTCAGCATTTGTCTTTACAAACTTAAAATATGTACTCTTTGTTTTAGAATTTAACATTCCTGTGAATCACTAACCTAATATTTAGTTGTATACCCACATTTTTTAGAACTGTTTGACATTAGTGATGGGCGAATCCTAAATTACTCGGAATCGCTTGACTCTAGCGAGTCCGAGCCCAGGACTCGCTACTCGTTGCGAGTCTAGCGAGTCCAATGTTAATGAATGGGGAAGCGAGTAACAGAGTAGTGTGAGATTTACAAATCGCAGATATGTCTCGGAAGCTTCAGCCTGAAGCAATCCTAGTTTTGTCATTTATTTGCATTGGACTCGTTTACTTTGTAAGTAATCACTGGGAAACTCGCATAGATAAGAGAAGAGTCCTGTCTGCTCTGTGCAGCTCCAGGGTCCTAGAGCCCGCTTGCTGCCTGATGTAGCAGTGCTGAGATTGTTCTCAGTCTGCTCATTCCCTGTGCATAGACATCTATATGTATGCACAGAGGATGTAGCAGAGAGGACATCGCGTTTTGGACTACGTCGGACGGAAGAGGATTTTTTTAAATTAAAGATGGAGTCCCTAATGGCTTTTTTTTTTATTTCTAATAAAAAAATTTCTCTGTGTTGTGTTTTTTTTAAAACAATTTAATAGAAATTCATGGCGGTCATGTCTAATATTGGCGTGACCGCCATAAATTTCGGGCTTAGGGCCAGCTGATAATACAAAGCTGGCCCTAACCTCTATTACCCAGCGTGCCACCGCCACCAGGGCCGCTGGAAGAGCGGGGTTCAGCGTCAGAGGATGGCGCTTCAATGAACGCGCCATCTTCTGGCGCGGCTGCGGGCTGCAATTTGCAGCGGGGGGTGCCCAGAAAGCTTGGGCATCCCTGCGCTGCGGATTCCAGCCTCCAGCTGCTTAGCTGTACCTGGCTAGACATAGAAATTGCGCGGAGCCCCACGCATTTTTTTGACTCCGACTCCGAGACGACTCCGACTCCGAGACGACTCCGACTCCGACTCCGACTCCGAGACGACTCCGACTCCGAGACGACTCCGACTCCGAGATGACTCCGACTGCGACTCCGACTCCGACTCCGAGATGACTCCGATCCGAGACGACTCCGACTCCGAGACGACTCCGACTCCGAGACGACTCCGACTCCGAGACGACTCTGACTCCGACTCCGACTCGACTCCGAGACGACTCCGACTCCGAGACGACTCCGACTCCGAGACGACTCCGACTCCGACTCCAAGACGACTTCGACTCCGAGACGACTCCGACTCCGAGACGACTCCGACTCCGAGACGACTCCGACTCCGAGACGACTCCGACTCCGACTCCGAGATGACTCCGACTCCGAGACGACTCCGACTCCGACTCCGAGACGACTCCGACTCCGACTCGACTCCGAGACGACTCCGACTCCGAGACAACTCTGACTCCGAGACGACTCCGACTCCGACTCCGAGACGACTCCGACTCCGAGACGACTCCGACTCCGAGGCGACTCCGACTCCGAGGCGACTCCGACTCCGAGGCGACTCCGACTCCGAGGCGACTCCGACTCTGAGGCGACTCCGACTCTGAGACTCCGACTCTGAGACTCCGACTCTGAGGAGACTCCGACTCCGAGACTCTGACTCTGAGCCTCTGACTCTGAAATTCATTAAATAATTTAAAAAAAATGCGTGGGGCTCCGCGCAATTTCTATGTCTAGCCAGGTACAGCTAAGCAGCTGGGGGCTGGAATCCGCAGCGCAGGGATGCCCAAGCTTTCTGGGCACCCCCCGCTGCAAGTTGCAGCCCGCAGCCGCCCCAGAAGATGGCGCGTTCATTGAAGCGCCATCCTCTGGCGCTGAACCCCGCTCTTCCAGCGGCCCTGGTGGCGGTAGCACGCTGGGTAATAAAGGGGTTAATACCAGCTTTGTTATACAAGCTGGTATTAAGCCCGAGATTCTTAATGTCAGGCCACGTTTGACCCAGCCACTAAGAATCTCCAATAAAGGTTTAAAAAAACACAACACAGAGAAAATTTTTTATTTGAAATAAAAAAAAAAGCCATTAGGGACTCCATCTTTAATTAAAAAAATCCTCTTCCGTCCGATGCAGTCCAAAACGCGATGTCCTCTCTGCTACATCCCCTGTGCATAAATATAGATGTCTATGGACAGGGAATGAGCAGACTGAGAACAATCTCAGCTCTGCTACATCAGGCAGCAGGCGGGCTCTAGGACCCTGGAGCTGCACAGAGAAGACAGCTGGACTCGGCTCGCAATGTAACAGCGAGTTTCCCTGCTATCACTGGCACAGTAGCCAGTGATTACTCGCACGAGTCTAATGCAAACAATGGCAATCCTAGTTTTGTCAGCGTTTCTGACAAAACTAGGATTGATATTGATTTGCATTGGACTCGTGCGAGTAATCACTGGGAAACTCGCAGAGTACCGAGTCCTGCGAGTCCCTTACTACTCGCCGAGTAACGAGTCCTAGCGAGTAGATTCGCCCATCCCTATTTGACATCTATGTTGCATAAAGTCAACCAACTTCTGGCACCTGACAACTGTTATTCCAGCCAAGGATGCTTTGACTACATCCCACAATTTATTTGTATTTCTTGGCTTTGCCTCATAAAATGGCATTTTTGGTGTCACCCCACAAGTGTTCTATTAGATTAAGGTGTGGGGATTAGGCTGGCCACTCAATAATTTAAATTTTGTTGGACTGGAACCAAGACGTTTGCTCGTTTACTAAGGTGTTTAGGGTCATTTTCTTGTTGAAACACCCATTTCACTGGCATTTTCTCTTCAGCGTAAGGCAACATAACCTTTTCAAGTATTTTGATATATGCAAACTGGTCCATGATCCCTGGTATATGATAAGTAGGCCTGGCACCATAGTAAGAGAAACATGCTCATATCACAAAGTTTGCACCACCATGCTTCACTGTCTGTAAAGTGTACTGTGGCTGGAATTAAGAGTTTGGGTGGACAGTTTTGAACTGTCTGCGGCACTGGAGCGAAAAAGAACATTTTTACTTTCATCAGTCCACAAAATGTTTCAACATTTCTTTTAAAGCCAGTTGAAATGTTCTTTGGCAAATTGTATTCGCTTCAGTACGTCTTGTTTTTAACAGTGGGACTTTGCACGGACATCTTCTAATACATTAGCTTTACACAGGCATCTTACGCCTCAGTATTCACAGGTATTTTCAGACCGTCTTTGACCATCCTGGAGCTGATCATTGGTTGAGCCTTTGCCATTCTGGCTATTCTTCAATCTATTCGACAGGTAGACTTCTGTTATCTTCTATATCTCTCTGATTTTGGTTCCAAATTTAAAGCATTGGAGATCATTTATGCTGAATAGACTATCATTGCCTGCACTTTTTTTTATAAGTTTTACCCTCTCCAATCAACCTTTTAATCAAAGTATGCTGTTCTTTTGAACAATGTCTTGAACAACCCATATTTCTCAAGTTTCAAGGAGAAATGCATGTATTTAATGTGCTGCCTTCGCCCTTAAATAAGGTCCACCTCATTCACACCTGTTTCTTCACAGAATGATTGATCTCACTAATTGAACTCCACACTGCTATTATTTTGAACACATCCCTTATTAATTAATTATTCAAATATACATACTCAAAAACATTTAGATCATGAATGCTGAGTCTGTTGGTTTTATTAGAATCTACTGCAACAACTAATAAATTGTTGGACAGTTTATAATCTGGCTAGTCATATTGGGCTGCTATTATTTTGAACACTTCTGTATTCTCCCATTGACTTACAGTGTCATTGCTGCATCTAGAGTGATCATTGATTGGAATAGGTTGAAGTCCTTTACAAACCCAAGTTTATCCCCATCCATCTCAAATGTGTGCCTGTCATATCTGGCAGTAGTCAAAATCTTTGCTTTCTTTATGTTAAAGGGGAACTCCAGGAAGAATTTTTTAATGACCCCTGCACTCATACACTATAATGCTGAACTGTCTGTTTCATTTGTATAATGTTACTATTAATATAAATCAGTTATTCACTAATAGCTCCTTACCATACACAACTCCCAGAGGGGACAATACATATTGCCTGATTGAGCAGCTCTTCCCCCTGTCCCCACAGTGAGCATCTGTGTGTCTGAGAACAAACACTTCCTCCTTTAATCACATGGGCGTGATATCACTTAAAGAGGGCCTGTCACCAAACCAGGCATGGTGATCTAATTACAGCACTGGATGCAGCATGTCTGCAGCATCCAGGCAAGGGTTCCCCCCGCACTTGAGCAGCCCTGTACCCCGAGATAATACACTTAGAAAACTTACATGCTGCAGCCTAAAAGGAGGTGGCTAGGTGCAGGAGTCGAAGGGCAGATTCACACCCCCTGCAAATTTAATCTGCCCACCGCTGCCAATCATTCTCTCCCTCTTCAGCAGCAATAAACAGAGGTTTTTTTTTCCAGAACGTGCCATTTGGCCCTGCCTCTCAGGAGGCGGGGCCAAGTGGCAAGTTCTGAAAAAAAAAAAAAACCTCTGTTTAATTCTGCTGAAGAGGGAGAGAATGATTGGCAGCGGTGGTCAGATTAAATATGCAGGGGGTGTGAATCTGCCCTTCGGCTCCTGCGCCTAGCCACCTCCTTAATGGCTGCAGCACGTAAGTTTTCTAAGTGTATTATCTCGGGGTACAGGGCTGCTCAAGTGCTGGGGGACCCCTTGCCTGGATGCTGCAGACATGCTGCATCCAGTGCTGTAATTAGATCACCATGCCTGGTTTGGTGACAGGTCCTCTTTAAAGTCCTGTCGACATGGATCGCCCATCCTCCTCTCTGTACAGAAAGAGATCTCGAGACTTCAGCTTAGTATAGGGCCTGTTGTAAGGTCATGCCCACGATTGAAAAATGGAATGAGTAAGTGTTGGTTGGCGCTGAAGCTTTCTGAGAGGGAGGGGAAAGAGCTTCTCAATTGGGCATGGTGACTCGTAAGGAGCAGTTATTGAGCAACTGATTTATAATTATTCTAAACATTATACAAGTGTAACAGGCAGCTCAGCATTATAGTATAGCAGTGCAGGAACTGTACAAAAAAAATGTATCTTCCTTGGAGTTCCCGTTTAAGCAGCAGCCCCAAGTATGAGCTTTCTATCTGGACACTCTGTAATAAATCCTTCATTTTCTCTATGTGTGTGGCTATCAGTGTTGTATTGTCTGCTTATTTTAGATTTTTGATTATTCATCTACTAATTTTGATTACCGTATATACTCGTGTATAAACCGACCCGTGTATAAGCAAACCCCCCTACTTTTGCCCCCAAAACCTGTGAAAACCTATTGACTCGTGTATAAGCCGAGGGTGGACCCCAGCACAGGTATACAGCCCCCAGCAGTGTGGTATACAGCAGCCTCCCCAGTGGTATATACAGGCCCCAGCAGTGTTACAGCAGCCTCCCCAGTGGTAGTATACAGCAGCAGCCACAGTGGTATATACAGCAGCAGCTCCAGTGGTAGTATACAGCAGCAGCCCCAATGGTATATACAGCAGCAGCCCCAGTGGTAGTATACAGCAGCAGCCCCAGTGGTATATACAGCAGCAGCCCCAGTGGTAGTATACAGCAGCCCCAGAGGTATATACAGCAGCCCCAGTGGTAGTATACAGCAGCAGCCCCAGTGGTAGTATACAGCTGCCCCAGTGGTAGTATACAGCAGCAGCCCCATTGGTAGTATACAGCAGCAGCCCCAGTGGTAGTATACAGCCCGCCCCATCGGTATACAGGGCCCCTTCCTTGCTGCCGCAAACCTGTAAAAGAATACATCATTATACTTATCCCTGTCGCTGTCCCGCCGCCATCGCGCTCCTTCGGCTTCCACCGGCTTCTTCCGGCTTCCTCCTCTGGCGCACAGACAATGACGTCATTGCCTGCGCCCACCGGAGGAGGAAGCCGGAAGAAGCCGGAGGAAGCTGGAGGAGCGCGATGGTGGAGGGACAGCGACAGGGATAAGTATAATGATGTATTCCTTTACAGGTTTGCGGCAGCAAGGGGGAACCCTTGTATACCGATGGGGGGGGGGGGCCTGTATACCGATGGGGGGGGCGTCTGTATATAACTCGCGTATAAGCCGAGTGGGGGACTTTTCAGCCCAATTTTTGGCCTGAAAAACTCGACTTATATGCGAGTATATACGGTATTTCTTCTTTTTCAGCAAGTCATGCCTTTCTGAAAATTGCTGCTGTATATAAATTGAAGAAAAACAATGACAGGATGCTGCCATATCCCATGTTTTGCTCTACTTTGAACCAAGCCGTGTCGATGTGTTCCGTTCGGACTGTTGCTTATAGGTTGATGTAAAGTTGTAAAGTAATGCTGATCAGATGGTTTGGCACACCCATATACTTCAATACTTAATGGTATTCCAAAGTTTCTGGTGATCAACACAGTTAAAAGCTTTTCTGTAGTCGATAAAGCAAAAATAGAACTCATTGATGTATTCTTTGAACTTTTCCATTAACCATCTCATGTTAAAAATTACATCTCTTGTTCCTCTGCCTTTTCTGAATCCTGCTTTTTCCTCTGGCAACTCTTTGTCAAAGTAAGGCTGTAGCAGTCTTTGTAAGATCAGCTGTATTTTGCTGTCATTGTTCACTATTGTTCTATCAGGTGTTTTGGCATTTAGCCCTATGTGTACAGTGAGCAAAATAAGTTTTGAACATGTCACCAATTTTCAAAGTAAATATATTTCTATACTATTCGCATGAACTTCTTATCAGATGTTGATAACAACCAATCCGATTCACACAGCAAAAGAAATCAAATAAAATATGTAAATATATTAAGTTATGTGTAATAATGAGAAATGACACAGGGAAAAAATATTAACCATACAAAGAAAGGTAGGTAATATCAGTTGGATCAACTGATGGCCTATAAAAGGTGTCTCATTACCAAGGTGCCACACAAGAAACCACTCAAGATGGGTAAAAACAGTGAGCTGTCTCAGGAGTTTTGCAAATTTATTGTTGCGAAATATACTGATGAAATTCATTACAGAAGAATTTCTAAACTATTTAAAGTGCCAGTGAGCACTGCTGTATCAATCATCCAGAAGTGAAAAGATCATCATTTCTCCATAATCAGGCCATGAACAGGTGCTCCCTGTAAAATTTCAGACAGAGGACTGAAAAGAATTATCAGAAGACTTGTCCAAGAGGCAGGTACAATTGTTTAAAAAAAAAAAAAAAAAACCATTAAGTATTGCACTCAACCTCTGTGGCCTTTCTGCACGTTCACCTCACAAGGTTACATTGATGAACAAAAAGCATGTTTAAGTGTGTTTAAAGTTTCAACTCAAGTTTCAACAATATGTAGATAAGCCTGTGAAATACTGGGAGCATATAGTCTGGTCAGAGGAGATCAAGATTAAACGTTTTGGATGCCATAATACACACTATGTTTGGAGGCCAAAAAGCACTGCATATCACCCCCAAAACAGCATACCAACAGTGAAGTTTTGAGGTGGGTACATCATGGTGTGTGGCTGTTTTTCAGCATATGGCACTGGTAAACTTCATGTAATTGAAGGAATAATAAATGGACAAATATACTAGTATTCATCTTTTTGTAGTCATGTGCTTTTTCAGCTTATCACCTGTTTACATTTATTGGTGTTGCCGGTTAGACTTTTGTTAAATATAGGAAGACTTTCTTGATAAAAATCTCCTGCCATCTATCAGGATGATGAAGATAAAAAGAGGGAGGATATTTCAGCAAGACAATGATCCCAAACACAGTCAACCAAATTTTCAATAGGTTATGGAGAAAGAAGAAAAGCTGCTAGAATTCAGAGTCAATTCAGGATCCAATAAAAATTTTATGTAAGGAAGTAAAGCTCAGAATTCATAGAAGGAGCCCACGGGACCTTCAGGATTTGAAGACTGTTTGTGTGGAGGAATGGGCAAAAAACATTCCCACACCTGAGTGTCAAGGTGACTTAGGGTAAAAGGGGAATTCGAGATGCCTGATCTGCCTCTCAAGCTAGGGAGCCCTGAACTCACCCTGTCTCAGTTGTACTCCTGATGTTGGAGAGGCCTGAGTCTCCACCTTAGACCTGCTCCTGCTCAGCCCTGAGCTGATTCCCACTCCGCCTCTCCTAGGAGCAGGGGAGTAATGAAACCCACAGATAAAGGCAGACAGGGGGAACCATAACACAAGTTCTCACCACTCCTACACAGGGAGAATTCAATATGTGATTTGGGAGAAAGCAAATACAAGCAGTAGATAAAAATACAACAAGAAAGTTTCCACCATACACCAAACAAGTTACAATTGTTTCCCAGAAACTGAAACACCACACCACAGACCGGTATCACTGGAGCAAAGCTGAAACTATAATCGGCATAGGAGTCTGGGCTCCACCATATTTAAAGGGTGGAGACTGCTATGATAGGACAGAAGTAACCTGAAACTCCAGCAGCAAATTACCAGCCATCAGGAAGATAACTCCGGTAAAACTGATGACGAGTGAGCACAAAACATTCAGTAAGCGTGTTCAATACATTTTCCCTGTGTCATTTTTAAAATCATTAAATGTATGGACATTTACATTTGTATTTGTTTGAATTTTGTGGTTTTTATGGGTTGTTACCAACATCTGGTGAGTAACTCATGTCTTTAGCACCTTTAGAAACATATTTACTTTAAAAATTGGTGACATGTTCAATACTTATTTCATCAGCCGTATATGCTATTGTGCAGCAAAATAGCTTTGTACATTGTAGATTTGTTATATGATTTGTAGCATATCTTAGTGATACAGACCTTTTTTGCTACATTCTCTTTTTATTGAATGCTTCAATTATGTTTTTTGATGATCATAAATAAACTTTTCATTGTTTGGGCATATGGTTCTATTACTTGTAGGTTCTTTTGATATTTCAGAGCTCTTCATAATCATTTTGGCTTTAAATGGGTGTTTTATTTAAAAAATTTGCATGTGTTATAGCAATTAATCTTTTTTATTATCTTTTACAAAAAAAATAATTAAAAAATCTGGATAAAAATCGTGATTATTTGAGAGTGTACAAATGCATCTTCAAAGCAAAAATAGTTTCTTTTCAGACTCTTTTTATTTTTATTTATTTGCTCTGTATTTTTTCTTTTTCTCTACTTTCCAAATTGTCTACTTGTAAGGCCGGCTTCACACCACCACAGATCTGATTTTGGCCCCATAGTGTTCCTATGGGGCCGGATTGCAGTGATTTGCCATCCGGTTTCCATCTGTCTAGGTGGATCTGGCAGAATTAATTTTTTTTCCCCAGACACAAAATCGCAGCTTGCAGCATTTTTGTGTCCTGGGCAAAATTCTGAACAAATCGGATCCTGCTGGATACTCCCGGATCCAGCGCGATCCAGCACCCCCTAACATGGAAGTCTATGGTGTCGAATAGAGCCATATCCGACAGAAAATCGCATTCGGCTCCTGGTTGCCGGGTGCTGAGGCTCAGCGCCGGACGGCGCTGAACTTCATCACCATGGAGAGCTTCCCGCTGAGATTTCAGGACCGTGGCCAGCTCCCTGCTAGCCGCGATTTTGAAATTTCAGAAGGGGACAGCTCCCACAGCTGCGATCTGCTGATTGTGGCAGAAAACAGGACCAGAGGGTATGCCCTCCGGTTCAGTTCTGTCCGGGGCTATCATGTTCTGTCCAGTGCTTCCTACAAAACACCGGACAGAACTTGACAGGGGAAAGACGTGGTGTGAAGCCAGCCTTAGAGAACAAGACTCCTGCTGAGATAAGAAATTTAGTAAAAACTATCGTAGTACATTTTAAAGGAATTTATGTCTTATTTTTGGAATATTTTAATCCTTAAAGTAAAGCATAGGGTAAATAAATGGAACCTTAGAGTGGGACACCTATTATTGAAATGTTAGCGTCAAAGTGTAATGTGAACCATAAAATGGCTAAGACTGGGGACACATTGTCCCAGCAGAGAAAATAGTTTAGTTTTTCATCATTTAATGAAATGTCTTCATTGACTGGGCATAGAACAATTTATATATATGTAAGGGGTCAGAATAAACCTGGTCATTTATTCCCCTCGTGACATAGGACCTAGTCAGCTCTCTGAATGCCTGAGGCATAAAGAAGCTGGTCATCCCTCATGTGACTACAGACTGGTCACAAGTCTGGATGTGCCCTAGGCATTATATATTAGATTGGAAGCTTCAAGGGGCAGATATTCCCTGTGAATGAATATTTCTGTATACTGATCTGCTTCGCCTGTCACAGCTATATAAAGACATAAAAGTCATTCTCTCAGTCTCCAAGGCTTTTTATTCTACTTGGCAAATTGTTCCTAATTATTAAATAACAAAAAACCTCTCCAGCATATTTTTTGATTCCGTGATTTCTCTGTAAAAGTCAGATAATTTTCACAAAATGTTAAAACTGAGGAAGATGGTAGGTCATAAAAAGAACGATTTCCCCCAATTATCAATGATGTTAAATGCAATCAAAAATTGCAAGGACTCATTAGGTGTGATAATTGTGTATTTGTAGCAGACTTTAATAATTTTTGGCATCTGTGTAAAGAAAATGTAAATTTCTATGATAGGTAAAGGCTTAATGCATGGTAAAATTCTTTATTAAGACACAATGGATTTTAAGACTCACCCCAAATTTGTTGAAGGCAAAGAGAAAAAATAATTTTTAATGGTTAAATGGGATCCATCTTATAATGCCAGTGTACATCTTACAATCAGTATATATGATCCCCATCATAGTGTATATGGTTCCCATCCTAGTATATATGTCCCTTATTCTGGTATATATGTCCTCCATTTTGGTATATATGTCCCTCATCCTGGTACACAGACCCCATCCTGTTTTACATGTCCCTCACTTTGTACATGGCCTCCCATCCTGGTATATATGTCCCTAATCTTGTACATCTACCCCCATCTTTTTATATAGCCCCCTCATCCTGGTACATGGCCCCCCATCATTGTACATATCCCCCTCATCCTGGTGCATAGCCCCACATCCTGGTACATGGCCCCAACATCCTGGTTTATATGTCCCTCACCTTGTACATGCCCCCCACATCCTGAACACACCCCATGGCTTATCAAGGGGGTGTTACGATGGTTGAGCAAAGGTGCCAGAGGCACGGTTGCCAGAGGATGTCGGCAATCGGGCAAGACTGGGGGACCAGAGCTGGGGCTGTGTCACGGCAATGTCCGATGGCGGCTGCAATTTTTCCGTGTTCCTACATCCATTGGCAAACTGCTCATCATGCTCTAGTGTTCAGGACTTCCATTAAAATGGCCACAGATCTCGATCTAGGCATGCGCAGCCTCCGCAGTCATTTTCTGGAAGTCCTGGCCACTGGAGAACGAGGAGCAGTTTGCCAATGCATGCAAGAACATGGGAAAATGATGGCAGCAACCGGACATTGCCCGACACAACCCCACCTCTGGTCCTGCAGTCTTGCCCCCACCCTCCATGGACCCTGTCTCCGGCACCTCCGCTCCACCACTGCAATATCCCCAAAAAAGTGATTGTTATTAGAGATAAAATAACCATTTAAAGTCCAGATTCGGTCCGGTTCGCTGAACGGGCATATGTTTGCCGAATAGATCAGCAAAGAGTTCGCTGAACTTCCAAACCCCATTCAAATCAATGGGAGGCAAAATCAAGGGCCTAAAAAAACATACAACTTCCAAGGAGCCCAAAAGCTGACAAACACAGCTCAAACTGTTTTAAAGTGGAGCCAGGCTGTTTTGGCACAGACATTATTTTCCTACACTATTACCCTGCAAGCTTCAGCGCTGCTGTCACCATTTAAAATGCACCATTCCCCATGAACCTCAGACATCCTCATAATTTTATGGATCATGGATTTCACTGTGTTTGAGTGCTTTAGCCAGCTGCCCGCAGTGTTTTCCTTGACTGGTCTCTATGAGATCAGTGAGTGCTTTGTGATGTTGGTCTACCAGGCATTGCTCCCACCTAGCCAGAATCCTACTCCACACTGATGAGGGGCAATACCCCGAAACAGCTGTCTGTGGATGGATATACCTGGCTCTGTTAATTCACTTGTCATATCCATAACTCGTAACTGAGTGGGATATTGACTAATAGGGCCACTTAATATGGTGGTTATGGTGGTCTCCGCAAGGATTCCACCCCAGGGCTAGGTCATTCCCTGGAGGGATATGTGGCTAGTCCCGTGTTTGAGACTCTTAATCGAGGCTCCACGGAGTCCATTTGCATATTTATAACTGAGGTTGTCTCAGGTTACATAGTAGGTATCATGCAGCAAGGAATCCCGCTGTGTGACGTAAGATAACCTAGGTAGCATGAGTGCTCGTAACACAAGCTGTCTCGTGAGAGCTGCAATATCATGCAAGATGTAGTGGACATATTTTGCCGGTATAGTGAGACAGTGCATGTGAGGAGCGTTGATGCTCCAACTTTACTGGATAGCCCCTGTGTGATCCATCAAGTCTGAACTGCAGTAATGTTTGTGATGGCACCACTTTTCACACTCTCACCAGTGCCTGCACACCTGCTCTCACAGCACATGGGGGATGCTTTCTGTGAACATGACCCTACCATATTGTTGTAAGGCCCCATGCCCATGGTATATTTTTTATGCTTATTTTGATAATCTGCATCAAAATCTGCATGTCTATACTGAAGCCAGCAAAGTCTATAAGAGTTCAAAAGTGCTGTGCCAACTGTTGTTTTTTCGTTGCAGATTTGGTGCAGATCTTGAGGTAGAAAAAAGAAATCTGAACAACATGTGCAACAATAAAAAAAAATCATGTGGGCACAGCACTTCTGATCTGTCATAGACAATGCACCACGGCAACAGGGCCTTTGAGCATCCAGGGAGAGCAGCAGTAGACGATCCCTCTTGCCATTTGGCTACCTCCACAGAGATTTCTAGGGCAGGGATAGCAATGTGCATCGCAAAGTCAGTAATACACCCAAATAGGTGTACGACGTCACAATAGCCGGATATGACGCAAATATACCGCCCATGGAGGAGGGTGAGGGAGATCACAATGCCTTAGCACGCCCATCTCGGTGTGAATAATTGATGTGCAGGCGGCTATGAGAAGCCACAGGGAATGCCCTGTGTGACTTCTCAAGAACTGAGAAGCCGCAGATCTGAAGGTAAAAAAAGCAGTTTTATAAACTTTATAAATACCCATTTTTGACACAAAGGGGTGCCTACAATGATATACTGGTGGTGCAGGGACAGGTATAAATAGGCTGAGGGCTGATTTTTAGGGATCAAGTTCCCTTTAAAAATAAAAAGTAATAATAAAAAATAAATGATTAATAATAGAAAAATTAAAAAAATTAAGTTTTTTTAAATGGGTGTTTTATGGACATTGTAAGCTTCCTGGACTTCACAGCAGCTGCAACATCAGGCACTGTTTCCAAATTTCCCACCCTTCAGATGTCAAAACACCTGCAAACTCCAGGAAGCTTAAAAAATTAATAAAAAAAAAATAATTCTACATCTTTATTCAAGCTGCTAGACCTATGGCGGGAACACTCCTAACCATAAGTAAGTAAGGTTTTCCGGTTTGCTTTTTGGCACCAAACAATCAGGGAAAGTTTTAGGGCCATTTTAAGGCCACATGCACACGCTGAGTATTTGATGAGTTTTTTACCTCAGGATTTGTCGCCAAAACCAGGAGTGGGTGATAAATACAGAAGAGGTGCAGGTGTTTCTATTAGACCTTTCCTCTGATTGCTCCACTCCTGGTTTTGTCTACAAATCCTGAGGTAAAAAAACTCATCAAATACTGAACGTGTGCACATGGCCTAAATTTCAAACTTTTCAAAGTTCAGTAATTTTTTTGTAAATTGCCTGGGTTTCCAATCATGAACATAATCTGCAATGTTCATGCCGAATTTTAAATTGGCAAACACTATCTACTATCTACTATCAATGCACCTAATGTAAGCCAAGTAACCTTTGGAAAAGCTGCATTTTCTAAGCCACTAACATTCAATATTTTTTTTATAGCAATGAAGACAAATTTCGGAATATAGTGATTTGCAAGGTTTTGTAAATTTCCATGCTGGTCAAATTTTTTGGGGGTAGAAAGTTCGCTCAACACTAATTGTTATAAAATTAAGTTATATTATTTTATTGTAATATGCTCCCTTTCCTCTGGTCAGCTTTGAAGAAACTCTTTCATTGGATTTAGCTTTTCTTATACAACACATATCACATATATGCAAAATAAATCCAGTGCAGGCTTCTACCACTTTGATATTTTTTAATTTTACATATTCAAATTTTAACCTTACAAATGAATAGCATCCAATATTTTAGTATGTCTTAGCTTCTGTTTC
Source organism: Allobates femoralis (assembly GCA_033576535.1). Classification (NCBI taxonomy): domain Eukaryota; kingdom Metazoa; phylum Chordata; class Amphibia; order Anura; family Aromobatidae; genus Allobates; species Allobates femoralis. The sequence continues at coordinate 753,518,766 of JARQOC010000003.1, read as the reverse complement.
TACTTTTGTTCACCTTAGATATTATTTCTCCTATCAGAGACCTAGCAAGAAGGTATGGAGGTTTTATGGCAAGGCGTCCTGGGAAAGTATGTCATTTACCTCTGCTAAAAGGAACTTAACTGCCTCTCTAATGTCTCATTCTAATTTTTCTCTCCTCCTCCATAATCACTTGAGCTTATTCCTACATTCTAATTGTCTACAAATCCCCAAAGTGCCTAAATCATTTTCAGTTTTCCATAATGATAACTTATATCTAGATTTATGATTGACCAATAGCATTTGGGCTGACAGTAACATATTTTACATCACTGATGGGAAAATATAGTCACATTGGTCATTTTTCCCAGTGGGCTCACAATCATATATTCTTACCATATGTTCTTTCATACACATTTTCATATGAGTTGAATTATGCACAAGAGTGTGTTCCCAGAGTTTGGCAAAATACACAGACACCATCAGAAAAATACAGTACTAAAAAGCAAGATGTACTCTTAAGGTAGTAGAAAAAAAATGAATAACTAAATATATTAATTTATGAATTTATGTAAGTCTCCCATTATGAAGAGGATATCTGAACACAGTGAACGCCAACCAGTACAACTAGAAACCATGGTTGCAACAATCTTAAAGGAAGCATTAGGGTAGAGTCAAACTGGCATGCGACACGCACATGTATAATGCAGGAAAATCTTGCATTGCATTTAGGCCCCTGTTAGACAACCAGGCTGCTTAGAACTGCGAGTTTGACCCCAGTCATAGGCTGACAGTTGCAGAATGCTTCAATTTTTTTTTCAGTCTGATTAGATCTGAGCTGTCTAATTACTTAACATTGTGCTGAGTGTAGTTAGAGATTTTCCTGTATTGCACTCATGCAAGTCATACTCCAGTGTGACTTCGGCCTTATACACATTCACTCAGACATCTGAAGCATGAGCAGAATGATAGGCTAGGGTCACACTGAGTGCTGCATCTGCAGCAGCCGGATTGTGTTACAGCAGAGCTCAGCCTGCTGTAACCGCCAGCGGTAACGTCTGGAACTTCGGGCGAACGCTGCCCTTAGTTACCTGATGTGTACCATAGTTACTGGCCACACACAAAGCTGCCTGGACTGCGGTAATACTGAGCGCAGAGAAAAACAGTGCAGGCAACCTTTTTCTCTGTGCTCAGGATTACCCCAGCCAGGCAGCTTTGTGTGTGGCCAGTAACTATGGTACACATCGGGTAACTAAGGGCAGCGTTCTCCCGAAGTTCCTGACTTTACTGCTAGCGGTTACAGCAGGCTGAGCTCTGCTGTAACGGAATCCGGCTGCCTCAGGTGCAGCACTCAGTGTGACCCTAGCCATATACTAGCTGGATTCAAACAAATTTTAAGCTGGGAAAACAGCAAACATTAATACATGCAAATATGAATACATGCAAATACATGCAGAGAAAAATAAAAGCAGTTCCAAGATTAAACTAGCCCACATAGGAACCATACAATAAAAATTATGTCATTGAGTAGGCAAAGGAACATCATTAACCCTGTACATATAAAAATCATGAAGCTTTGCATATTATTAGGTGACTTGTTTTAATTCTTGTCTAAAATATTGCATGTAAGTGTCTTCAACACCCCTGCAATTCCCCAGTGTATCATCCCTTCAGTGGCATTGATATCAGAAGTCAAAACATACTCATTTGGAGTACAGAAGTTGGCAGTGAAAGACGCAGCACCTGTGGAGTGTTTTGCTTATCAGAACAGTCTCCTTCAGCAGGCTTGACAATACCTAACTGCCACCTGTTTAGTATACTATAATGAAAGCATTGGATTTATGTCTACATGGTCTTATCATTATTTCCAATCCTCTCCCCCCACTAATATAGGGAGCTTGTGGAATTAAATTCAATGTTTCCGTTATAGTTAAGGGGGCACTAAAGGACAATTTACTGAAACACATTACCGGTATTATTCTGGAGTATAGAGAAATAGTGTTGTGGGTTATGCCATGAGACCCAGGCGAATGCCCCATACCTGACATTCCCCCATCCTACTGTATCCTAACCCACCCCTCATAGACTGTGAGCCCTCGTGGACAGGGTCCCTGCCCCTCCTGTACCTGTACGTCCTGATCGCCTAGATTTAGTGTACTTGTTCTTGTCTCCCTCATCCTCATGTAAAGCGCCATGGAACCCAATGGCGCTATATAAATAAATAATAATAATAATAATAATAATAATAATACCAGCCAATAGAGATGAGCCGGCCTGTTGAAGTTCAGATTCTGGGGGTTCTGAACTTCATCTGAACCTCACTGGAAGTCAGTGATAGGCAGTTCGACTCTCTTTACAAACAGCCAGCCAAAATAAATCATGTCCAGGGGAAGGGTTTTGTAAATTTTTATTCTTGTACACACTACATCCGATAACACTTATTTTCCCCCTAGTATGAGCCATTCAAACACTAAATGGCTCGCACTGGACCAAGTGTACCTGAGCACAGCGATGATTGCTTCAGTGGCTTGTGTACATAATGCACCTGAACTCCAAACCCAAACACTGAAATTTATTTTAAAGTGTTTGCTCAAGGATGAGCGAGTACCGTAGTATTCGGAATCGCTATACCCACAATGAGTAGGTCCCGGTACTCGGTACTCGTTGCGAGTATAGCAATTCCGAGTACTACTGAAAAAGTCCTGTAAAAGAGAAGAAAAGTGGTTACAAATTAAAAAAAATCGGACACTCACCTTAACCGACGGCTGCACCAGGATCGGCCGATGGACATCTATGCCACATGATCGCTAGCGGCCACCTGATTGGCCAGATGGCAAGGTCCTCGGTGTACCTGAGAGGACCTTGCAATCTGGCCAATCACCGCTAGCGATCATGTCATTGTGATGTGGCGGCATCTGATTAGCCAGATCTCTCCCAGCCATCTGATTGGCTGGGAGAGTGAAAGGTCCTTTTCCATGCATAGATGTCCATTGGCCGTTCCCGGTGCAGCCATCGGTTAAGGTGAGTATCCGATTTTTTTATTTTGTAACCACTTTTCTTCTCTTTTACAGAACTTTTGCAGTGTATCTATTGACACACTGAAGCGTACTCGGTGCTTGCTACTCCTGAGTAATCCTAATTTACTCGGCAAGTAGCGAGTACCCGAATACCGCTACTGTTTGGCGAGTAGCTGAATACTAGCGAGTAGACCCGCTCATCTCTATGTTTGCTTGGTACAAACACTGAACTTTAAAGTTCGGTTTTCTCTTTTCTTGCAGTCAACCATCTATGCAAAAAAAGCACTTGCTGAGCTGAGTAACTGCAGGAATAAGCTGCTGAGGAAAATTGGTTCCATGAAAAATGCCCACTGGCAACCCTAACCCCAACACCTAACCCTAACCCCTTACCATAACCCCAGCCCTGTGGGCAATATTCCTTATGGGCATTTTTCTGGTTACCCATTTATACATACCATTTTCCCCAAAGATAAGACAGGAGTCAGACTCTTTTCAGACCTGATATTTAAACAAAATGCACATTCCCTGCTTCCCTGATTGCCGTGCTAGTGTCTGTGATTGGTTGCAGTCAGACTGCTTTATACATGCCCCTCGCTGTTTAAAGAAAATGAATAATCAGCCATTCCCCCACCCACGCTCTGTGTCAGCTTCTGTCATTGGTTGCAGTCAGTCAGCTGGATTAGCGCAAAATGAAATCAACAGATAATTTTTAAAAATGACATGGAGTCCCTGCTATTTTTGAGAACCAGCAAAGGTAAAACAGACAGCTAGAGGCTGCAACCCTAAGCTGTCTTCTTTATCTAGGCAAGTTGTCAAAAATAGATATTAGTTGTTTTTTTCTCAATTATTTAAATAAATGATAAAAAAGCTGGCGTGGGCTCCCCTCATTATTGATAACTCGCCAAAGTAATAATAATACTCAACACTAAAAAATGTTCTTTTGAATATACCATATATATTCATGTATAAGCCGAGTTTTTCAGCCCAAAAATTGGGCTGAAAAGTCCCCCGCTAGGCTTATACACGGGTCATATACGGTATACAGCGCCCCCCCATCCCCATCAGTGGTATACAGGGCATACAGGGCCCCCCCTTGCTGCCGCACACCTGTAAAGCAATAGATCATTATACTTATCCCTGTCGTCGCCGCCGCTCTCTGACACCGCGCTCCTCCAGGTTTTCATGCTTCCACCTCCGGCGGGCGCAGGCAATGACATCATTTCCTGTGCGCCGGAGAAGTGAGCATGAAGACCCGGAGGAGCGCGGTGTCAGGGAGCGGCGGCGACGGCTACAGGGATAAGTATAATGATCTATTGATTTACAGGTGTGCGGCAGCAAGGGGGGCCCTGTATGCCCTGTATACCACTGATGGGGGGCTGTATACTGCTGGGGCTGCTGTGTACCACTGGGGCTGCTGTGTACCACTGGGGCTGCTGTATATACCACTGGGGCTGCTGTATATACTGCTGGGGCCTGTATACCACTGGAGCTGCTGTATATACTGCTGGGGCTGCTGTATACCACTGGGGCTGCTGTATATACTGCTGGGGCTGCTGTATACCACTGGGGCTGCTGTATATACCACTGGGGATGCTGTATATACTGCTGGGGCTTCTGTATACCACTGGGGCTGCTGTATATACTGCTGGGGCTGCTGTATACCACTGGGGCTGCTGTATATACCACTGGGGATGCTGTATATACTGCTGGGGCTGCTGTATACCACTGGGGCTGCTGTATATACCACTAGGGCTGCTGTATATACCACTGGGGCTGCTGTATATACTGCTAGAGCCTGTATACCACTGGGGCTGCTGTATATACTGCTGGTGCCTGTATATACCACTGGGGCTGCTGTATATACTGCTGGGGCTGCTGTATGCCACTGGGGCTGCTGTATATACCACTGTGGATGCTGTATATACCACTGGGGCTGCTGTATACCACTGGGCTGCTGTATACCACTGGGGCTGCTGTATATACCAATGGGGCTGCTGTATATACTGCTGGGGCTGCTGTATACCACTGGGGCTGCTGTATATACTGCTGGGGCTGCTGTATACCACTGGGGCTGCTGTATATACCACTGGGACTGCTGTATATACCACTGGGGCTGCTGTATATACTGCTGGGGCCTGTATACCACTGGGGCTGCTGTATATACTGCTGGGGCTGCTGTATACCACTGGGGCTGCTGTATATACTGCTGGGGCTGATGTATACCACTGAAGCTGCTGCATATACCACTGGGGCTGCTGTATATACTGCTGGGGCCTGTATATACCACTGGGGCTGCTGTATATACTGCTGGGGCTGCTATACCACTGAGGCTGCTGTATATACCACTGGGGCTGCTGTAATATACCACTGGGGCTGCTGAATATACTGATGGGGCCTGTATATACCACTGGGGCTGCTGTATATACTGCTGGGGCTGCTGTATACCACTGGGGCTGCTGTATATACCACTGGGACTGCTGTATACCACTGGGGCTGCTGTATATACTGCTGGGGCTGCTGTATACCACTGGGGCTGCTGTATATACTGCTGGGGCTGCTGTATGTACTGCTGGGGCCTGTGTATACCACTGGGGCTGCTGTATATACTGATGGGGCTGCTGTATACCACTGGGGCTGCTGAATATAATGCTGGGGCCTGTATACCACTGGGGATGCTGTATATACTGCTGGGGCCTGTATATATCACTGGGGCTGCTGTATATACTGCTGGGGCTGCTGTATGCCACCTGGGCTGCAGTATAAACCACTGGGGCTGCTGTATATACCACTGGGACTGCTGTATACCACTGGGGCTGCTGTATACCACTGGGCTGCTGTATATACCACTGGGGCTGCTGTATATACTGCTGGGGCTGCTGTATACCACTGGGGCTGCTTGTATATATACTGCTGGGGCTGCTGTATATACCACTGGGGCTGCTGTATATACCACTGGGGCTGCTGTATATACTGCTGGGACCTATATACCACTGGGGCTGCTGTATATACTGCTGGGGCTGCTGTATACCACTGGGGCTGCTGTATATACTGCTGGGGCTGCTGTATACCACTAAGGCAGCTGTATATACTGCTGGGGCTGCTGTATATAGCACATGGGGCTGCTGTGTATACTGCTGGGGCCTTTATATACCACTTGGGCTGCTGTATATACTGCTGGGGCTGCTGTATACAACTGGGGCTGCTGTATATACCACTGGGGCTGCTGTATACCACTGGGGCTGCTGTATATACCACTGGGGCTGCTGTATATACTGCTGGGGCCTGTATATACCACTCAGGCTGCTGTATATACTGCTGGGGCTGCTGTATACCACTGGGGCTGCTGTATATATCACTGGGGCTGCTGTATATACCACTGGGGCTGCTGTATATACTGCTAGGGCCTGTATATACCACTGGGGCTGCTGTATATATTGCTGGGGCTGCTGTATACCACTGGGGCTGCTGTATATACCACTGGGGCTGCTGTATATACTGCTGGGGCCTGTATACCACTGGGGCTGTTGTATATACTGCTGGGGCTGCTGTATACCACTGGGACTGCTGTATATACTGCTGGGGCTGCTGTATACCACTGGGGCTGCTGTATATACCACTGGGGCTGCTGTATATACTGCTGGGGCCTGTATATAACACTGGGGCTGCTGTATATACTGCTGGGGCTGCTGTATACCACTGGGGTTGCTGTATATACCACTGGGGCTGCTGTATATACCACTGGGGCTGCTGTATATATTTGCTGGGGCCTGTATATACCACTGGGGCTGCTGTATATACTGCTGGGGCTGCTGTATACCACTGGGGCTGCTGTATATACCACTGGGCTGCTGTATACCACTGGGGCTGCTGTATATACTGTGGGCCTGTATATACCACTGAGGCTGCTGTATATACTGCTGGGGCCTGTATATACCACTGGGGCTGCTGTATATACTGCTGGGGCTGCTGTATACCACTGGGGCTTGCTGTATATACCACTGGGGCTGCTGTATATACTGCTGGGGCCTGTATACCACTGGGGCTGCTGTATATACTGCTGGGGCTGCTGTATACCACTGGGGCTGCTGTATATACTGCTGGGGCTGCTGTATACCACGTGGGCTGCTGTATATACTGCTGGGGCTGCTGTATACCACTGGGCTGCTGTATATACCACTGGGGCTGCTGTATATACTGCTGGGGCCCTGTATATACCACTGGGGCTGCTGTATATACTGCTGGGGCTGCTGTATACCACTGGGGCTGCTGTATATACCACTGGGGCTCTTGTATATACCACTGGGGCTGCTGTATATACTGCTGGGGCCTGTATATACCACTGGGGCTGCTGTATATACTGCTGGGGCTGATGTATACCACTGGGGCTGCTGTATATACCACTGGGGCTGCTTTCTATAATGCTGGGGCCTGATATACCTTGAGGCTGCTGTATATACTGCTGGGGTGCTGTATACCGCTGGGGCTGCTGTATATACCACTGGGACTGCTGTATATACACTGGGCTGCTGTATATACCACTGGGGCTGCTGTATATACCACTGAGGCTGCTGTATATACTGCTGGGGCAGCTGTATACCGCTGGGGCTGCTGTGTATACCACTGGGGCTGCTGTATATACCACTGGGGCTGCTGTATAACCACTGGGGCTGCTGTAATACTGCTGGGGCTGCAGTATACCACTGGGGGTGCTGTATATACCACTGGGGCTGCTGTATATACCACTGAGGTGCTGTATATACTGCTGGGCTGCTGTATACCACTGGGGCTACTGTATATACCACTGGGCTGCTGTATATGCCACTGGGGCTGCTTTATATCACTGGGGTGCTGTATATACCACTGGGGCTGCTGTATATATTGATGGGGCCTGTATATACCACTGGGGAGTCTGCTGTAATACTGCTGGGGCCGTGTGTATATACTGCTGGGGCCTGTATATACCACTGGGGAGGCTGCTGTAATACTGATGGGGCCTGTATATACTGCTGAGCCTGCTGTATACCACTGGGGCTGCTGTATATACCACTGGGGCTGCTCTATATACTACTGGGGCTGCTTATATACTGCTGGGGCCTGTATATCCACTGAGGCTGCTGTATATACTGCTGGGGCTGCTGTATACTACTGGGGATGCTGTATTATACCCTGGGGTGCTGTTATACCACTGGGCTGCTGTATACCACTCGGGCTGCTGTAGATACTGCTGGGGCTGCTGTATACCACTGGGGCTGCGGTATATACCACTGGGGTTGCTGTATATACCACTGGGTCTGCTGTATATACTGCTGGGGCTGCTGTATACCACTGGGGCTGCTGTATATATTGCTGGGGCTGCTGTATACCACTGGCACTGCTGTATATACCACTGGGGATGCTGTATATACTGCTGGGGCTGCTGTATACCACTGGGGCTGCTGTATATACTGCTGGGGCTGCTGTATACCACTGGGGCTGCTGTATATACCACTGGGGATGCTGTATATACTGCTGGGGCTGCTGTATACCACTGGGGCTGCTGTCTATACTGCTGGGGCTGCTGTATACCACTGGGGCTGCTGTATATACCACTAGGGCTGCTGTATATACCACTGGGGCTGCTGTATATACTGCTGGAGCCTGTATACCACTGGGGCTGCTGTATATACTGATGGGGCCTGTATATACCTTTGGGGCTGCTGTATATACTGCAGGGTCTGCTGTATGCCACTGGGACTGCTGTATTTACCACTGGGGCTGCTGTATATACCACTGTGGCCTGTATACCACTGGGGCTGCTGTATACCACTAGGGCTGCTGTATACCACTAGGGCTGCTGTGTATACCACTGGGGCTGCTGTATATACTGCTGGGGCTGCTGTATACCACTGGGGCTGCTGTATATACTGCTGGGGCTGCTGTATACCACTGGGGCTGCTGTATATACCACTGGGGCTTCTGTATATACCACTGGGGCTGCTGTATATACTGCTGGGGCCTGTATACCACTGGGGCTGCTGTATATACTGCTGGGGCTGCTGTATATACTGCTGGGGCTGCTGTATACCACTGGGGCTGCTGTATATACCACTGGGGCTGCTGTATATACCACTGGGGCTGCTGTATATACTGCTGCGGCCTGTATATACCACTGGGGCTGCTCTATATACTGCTGGGGCTGCTGTATACCACTGGGGCTGTTGTATATACCACTGGGGCTGCTGTATATACCACTGGGGCTGCTGTATATTCTGCTGGAGCCTGTATATACCACTGGGGCTGCTGTATATACTGCTGGGGCTGCTGTATACCACTGGGGCTGCTGTATACCACTGAGGCTGCTGTATATACTGCTGGGGCTGCTGTATACCACTGGGGCTGCTGTATATACCACTGGGGCTGCTGTATATACTGCTGGGGCCTGTATATACCACTGAGGCTTCTGTATATACTGCTGGGGCTGCTGTATACCACTGGGGCTGCTGTATATACCACTGAGGCTGCTGTATATACCACTGGGGCTGCTGTATATACTGCTGGGGCCTGTATATACCACTGGGACTGCTGTATATACTGCTGGGGCTGCTGTATTCCAGTGGGGCTGCTGTATATACCACTGGGGCTGCTGTATATACCACTGGGGCTGCTGTATACCACTGGGGCTGCTGTATATACCACTGGGGCTGCTGTATTTACTGCTGGGGCCTGTATATACCTCTAGGGAGTCTGCTGTAATACTGCTGGGGCCTGTATATACCACTGGGGAGGCTGCTGTAATACTGCTGGGGCCTGTATATACTGCTGGGGCTGCTGTATACCACTGGGGATGCTGTATACCACTGGGGCTGCTGTATATACCACTGGGGCTGCTGTATATACCACTGGAGCTGCTGTATATACTGCTGGGGCCTGTATATACCACTGGGACTGCTGTATATACTGCTGGGGCTGCTGTATACTACTGGAGCTGCTGTATATACCACTAGGGCTGCTGTATATACCACTGGGGCTGCTGTATATACCACTGGGGCTGGTGTATATACTGCTGCGGCCTGTATATACCACTGGGACTGCTGTATATTACTGCTGGGGCTGCTGTATACTACTGGGGCTGCTGTATATACCACTGGGGCTGCTGTATATACCACTGGGGCTGCTGTATATACTGCTGGGGCCTGTATATACCACTGGGGAGTCTGCTGTAATTCTGCTGGGGCCTGTATATACTGCTGGGGCCTGTATATACCACTGGGGAGGCTGCTGTAATACTGCTTGGGCCTGTGTATACTGCTGGGGCTGCTATATACCACTGGGGCTGCTGTATATACCACTGGGGCTGCTGTATATACCACTGGGCTGCTTTATATACTGCTAGGGCCTGTATATACCACTGGGGCTGCTGTATATACTGCTGCGGCTGCTGTACACCACTGGGGTGCTGTATATACCACTGGGGCTGCTGTATACCACTGGGGCTGCTGTAGATACTGCTGGGGCTGCTGTATACCACTGGGGCTGCTGTATACCACTGGGGCTGCTGTATATACCACTGGGGCTGCTGTATATACCACTAGGGCTGCTGTATATACTGCTGTGGCTGCTGTATATACTGCTGGGGCCTGAATATACCACTGGGGCTGCTGTACATACTGCTGGGGCTGCTGTATACCACTGGGGCTGCTGTATATTCCACTGGGGCTGCTGTATATACTGCTGGGGCCTGTAAACCACCGGGGCGGCTGTATATACTGTTGGGGCCTGTATATACCACTGGGGAGGCTGCTGTAATACTGCTGGGGCCTGTATATACTGCTGGGGCCTGTATATACCACTGGGGAGGCTGCTGTATACTACCACTGGGGAGGTCTGTGTACCACTGGGGGTGGCTGTATACCACACTGCTGGGAGCTGTATACCTGTGCTAGGGTCCACCCTCGGCTTATACACGAGTCAATAGGTTTTCCCAGGTTTTGGGGGCAAAAGTAGGTGGGTCGGCTTATACACGGGTCGGCTTATACACGAGTATATACGGTAATAAGTTTTTAATGTTGGCAATCGAGAATCCAGCAGGATAGATTGTTGTAATCTTTTAGTCTATAATTGACTTTCGTCAGATCAGTGGCCGTAACACTGAAATGGGGACAAGTAAGGTGAGTGGGATGGTGAGTGTTGAAGATCATAAATGCTGCAAATGAGATGCAGATATGTGAGTAAATTTACTTGCAGTCTACTATGAGCCAATGTAAAGCAGACAACTGGGTCCTGGTATTGTCAGGGTTGGAGGGGTCATGAATATTTGGCCTTTCCTAGCTTAAGTATACCAGCATCCCCAGACTTGGGGCATCATTTAACTGGTAACCCAGTATGAAGTTAGTAACCTTACATGACCTCACCACTCTGGCCAGGAGTAGTGGGCAGCACCAGGCCTGTATTTTCCCATGAGCGGTAAGGTCATGTAAGGTTACTGACATCAGTGATTAAGGGAAAATTCAGGCCTGATGCTGACCAAAAGTGGCCTCTGGAACCTTGTACTGAGAACTTTCGCAGAACAAAAATCCATAGAAATCGATGGATGTGGTGAGACATTACTATTGGATTACTGTTGGAACTTTTCAGATTTTTTTTATTTAATAAATTATTGAATGAATGAATGTCAGGAATTCTGTATTCCCTACTGGGTTGTCATCAGAGCTGCATGAGACCATTTTGACAATAAAACTGTGAATAAGGGCATGTTGGGGAGTCTTTTATCAAATAAAGTATTTTTTCCTGTGTTTGGTTTTTAAACCATTCACATGCCAGGTTAGTAATAAAGGGGGGGTAAAATGTGATAGACACCAATTTATTACTAACCTCTAGCCTTGGTGCCAGCTGACATCATCTCTATTAACCTATTACCAGAATTGCCACTGCTCCAAAGCTATCTGAAAGGGCCACACACAATGCACCTTAATTGGCTTATTTAATGAATGCCCCAAATATGGGGCAACTATGGGCTGGTATTGCGTTTGAAGAGTCAAAAATAACTATGGCCATTCTCGGCCTGATAATACCAGCGCACAGCTGTCTGCTTTACCTTGGTGGGTTGTCAAAAATAAGCAGGAGATCACACTATTATTTTCTTTAATTATTAATTTATTTGTTTTCTTCAAGTGGTCCACTGGTCATTCACAGCCAAGTCAATATTGGCATGGATGTGATGGGGTCGGAAGTGCCCACACTGAAAAGACTTGCTGATTGATTAGCTGCTCTGCAACCTTTCAACAATAAAAGTCCATGTTCAGGGTCCAGCACTGGACATGAGGTGTCCAATACAAAGCCAGAACCTTACAGTTTGGGTTGCTAATCCCTAGTGCTGACCATTTTACTGCCACACCATCAGTACTCAAAATGATTACATTCTACTATCAATGCAACTAAAAGAAGCCAAGTAACCTTTGGTAAAAGCCTGATTTTCTAAACCACTAACATTAAATAATTTTAATATAGCCATGAAGGCAAATTTTTCAATTAAATGTTTAACAAAGTTTGAGATTCACCAAAATAGGACATAAAATCACGAAAAGCTCAACAAAAAATTGCCAGGTAAATATTCATCGCACCTAGCAGCAGGCTGCCAGTTCCTCTGAGAGGCAACACAGGTGTCTTTATGCTGGTGCTCAATCACCTACAACCCACAGATGGGGACGGTCGATGCACCAGTGTCCAGCCATGCTGTCAGGGAGGTGACTGGTGGCATTTAAAGACACAAGGTTACAATAGGGCTCTGCCACTCAGGTGCATGTGAAGCATGGTGTCAGAGCAGCTTATCGGTCACGCCCTGCTATTAGATCAGGCGGCCTACTCTATACTGATTATACGCCCCACAAATGACAGACGCACCCCAGAGGGCCCAGCCTAAAACTGCAGATAAAAAAAGATACAACAAAACACTAAGGATGAAAATGTGAGGTCTTAGTAGATATTTTGGGCCAAAATATTGAAGCTCGTAACCCACCGTCAAGGGACCTCACACGTAGGAGTCCTAACCATATATTTGCTGCCATATGTTTGTTTAACATTGAGATTCACCGAAATAGGACAAATAAAATCCCAAAAAAACTCACCAAACTCACCTGGCAGCCTGCTGCCAGGTGCAATGGTTTTTTACAAAGTTTGTACAAAAACTACTGTGAAAAAGCAGCATTAGAAAAACTTACCATCAATGTCATAATCAAAAACTGACACTGCACTTGCAGAATGCAGTCAGACCCCACCATATAAAGCAAGCTCCAGGTGCAGGCTGATAAAAATCACCTATACCTACAACAAAATGTGGGAGGCGACCTGCCATGCACATAATGGGCTTGCTTTATATGATAAACAAAAAACCTTATAGATGAGGTATTGGTTCATGCATTTGCCAAGACACTTAAGCTCATGATCCACGTCACGGATCCTCATGCTCATGAGTCCTAACAAATTATGTACAAAAGCTAGTTTTTGTACATAATTTGTTAGAACTCATGAGCTTGAGGATCCGTGTCGTGGATCATGAGCTTAAGTATCTTGGCCAATGCATGAACCAATACCTCATCTATAAAGTTTTTTGTTTGTCATATAAAAAACTTTTTTGCACTTTTTATCATTTTCGAGGTGCAGCTGGGCCCCGTTCATCTAGCGGTGCAGAAGCATTGTACTGGGCGGCCCATTGGTTAAGTGGCAGAGCCAATGGGTAGCTTTCGGACACTCTGCATCATTTGTATCAGTGTGAATGGTGTCCTATGCAAGCCCATTATGTGCATGGCAGGTCGCCTCCCATATTTTGTTGTAGGTAGAGGTGATTTTTATCAGTCTGCACCTGGAGCTTGCTTTACATAGTGGGGTCTGACTACATCCTGCAAGTGCAGTGTTGGTTTTTGATTTTGGCATTGATGGTATGTTTTTCAAAGTTTCTCAACTTTCTATGCTGGTAATAAAAAAAGTTTTTTCACAAGGAAAGGTTACTAGATAGTTGTGTTAAGTAAACAGCTTTAGCATACTATATCTACCATATGGATGTTCCATGACTTCATACTTACATGCATTATAAATAATGGATGTGGGTTCCAGGAGCAATGTAATGGTTTTACAGTGAATATAAAAAGTCAACATGCTCATTAAAATACTAGGTTTTTGTTTATAAATAAAATCATAGCAAGAAGAATCATTTCAGAACTTTTTCCACCTTTAATGTTTCCTCTAATCTGTACAATTCGATGGAGAAATAAACTGAAATCTTTTTGGGTGGAAAAGAAAAGTAATGAACTAAAATGTGATTGAATAAATAAACACATCCTTAAACTACCGTGTATAAGCCGACCCGTGTATAAGCCGACCCCCCTACTTTTGCCCCCAAAATCAGGGAAAACCTATTGACTTGTGTATAAGCCGAGGGTGGACCCCAGCACAGGTATACAGCCCCCAGCAGTGTGGTATACAGGCCCTCCCAGTGGTATACAGGCCTCCCCAGTGGTAGTATACAGCCCCCAGCAGTGTGGTATACAGCAGCCTCCCCAGTGGTATACAGGCCCCAGCAGTGTTACAGCAGCCTCCCCAGTGGTATATACAGCAGCAGCCCCAGTGGTAGTATACAGCAGCCCCAGTGGTAGTATACAGCAGCCCCAGAGGTATATACAGCCCCAGTGGTAGTATACAGCAGCCCCAGAGGTATATACAGCAGCCCCAGTGGTAGTATACAGCAGCCCCAGTGGTAGTATACAGCAGCCCCAGTGGTAGTATACAGCAGCCCCAGAGGTATATACAGCCCCAGTGGTAGTATACAGCAGCCCCAGAGGTATATACAGCAGCCCCAGTGGTAGTATACAGCAGCCCTAGAGGTATATACAGCCCCAGTGGTACTATACAGCAGCCCCAGAGGTATATACAGCCCCAGTAGTAGTATACAGCAGCCCCAGAGGTATATACAGCCCCAGTGGTATTATACAGCAGCCCCAGAGGTATATACAGCAGCCCCAGTGGTAGCATACAGCAGCCCCAGTGGTAGTATACAGCAGCCCCAGAGGTATATACAGCCCCAGTGGTAGTATACAGCAGCCCCAGTGGTTTATACAGCAGCCCCAGTGGTAGTATACAGCAGCCCCAGAGGTATAAACAGCCACAGTAGTAGTATACAGCAGCCCCAGTGGTAGTATACAGCAGCCCCAGTGGTAGTATACAGCAGCCCCAGTGGTAGTATACAGCAGCCCCAGAGGTATATACAGCCCCAGTGGTAGTATACAGCAGCCCCAGAGGTATATACAGCAGCCCCAGTGGTAGCATACAGCAGCCCCAGTGGTAGTATACAGCAGCCCCAGAGGTATATACAGCCCCAGTGGTAGTATACAGCAGCCCCAGTGGTTTATACAGCAGCCCCAGTGGTAGTATACAGCAGCCCCAGAGGTATAAACAGCCGCAGTAGTAGTATACAGCAGCCCCAGTGGTAGTATACAGCAGCCCCAGTGGTAGTATACAGCAGCCCCAGTGGTAGTATACAGCAGCCCCAGAGGTATAAACAGCCCCAGTGGTAGTATACAGAAGCCCCAGAGGTATATACAGCCCCAGTGGTAGTATACAGCCACCCGCCTGCCACCCCCATCAGTATACAGGCCCCTCCATCAGTATCCAGGGCCCCCCCCTTGCTCCGCAAAACTTGCAAAGTAAAATCACTATACATATCACTGTCCTGTCGCCGCCGTCCCCGCCGATGCCATCGCGTTCCTCCGTCTTCATCCAGCGTCTTCCGGATTCCTGTGGTCGGCACAGGCAATGACGTCATTGCCTGTGCCGACCACAGGAAGCCGGAAGAAGACGGATGAAGCCGGAGAGCGCGATGGCAGCGGCGGGGACGGCGGCGACAGGACAGTGATAAGTATAATGATTTTACTTTGCAGGTTTTGCGGAGAAAGGGGGGGCCTGGATACTGATGGGGGGGCCTGTATACTGATGGGGGTGGCGGGCGGCTGTATACTACCACTGGGGCTGTATATGACTCGCGTATAAGCCGAGGGGGGGACTTTTCAGCCCAATTTTTGGGCTGAAAAACTCGGCTTATACGCGAGTATATACGGTAATAGTTTGTTGAAGTTGACTTTGAATTTAAACAGCTGTCTGTGGATGGATACCTGGCCTTGGTATTTCCTTGTCATATCTTTAAGCTTGTAAAGAGCTGGATATTGACTCAAAGGGCCACTTAATATGGTGGTTATCATAGCTAGGTCCTTCACTAGAGGAAGATCTGGCTAGTCCTGTGTTGAGACTCCTAAACGAGGCTCCACAGACTCTATTTGCATATTCAAAATTCCCAGGGGGCAATGGGCCTAGGAATTCACTGTGTTGAGCACTTTAGCCTGCTGCCCGCAGTGTTTTCTTGAACTGGTCTCCCTGAGATCAGTGAATACTTTGTTTTGACTTTGAATTTATGACAGCATTCCGACTTCTTTGGTAGGAGTCTATCAGCATGGCTTATATAGAAATGGGAATCTCTTCCCTGCAGTAGCGCTCAGAAAGAATCTATCAGATTGTGAAGGCTTCTCCTGTGTGCAGCCCTCAGCAGGTAAACTAAACAGATTTGCAAGTGTATTCAGGTGTGGGCTCTGCCTAGGCCATTGCAAAAAGGTTATATTCTTCTAAAAAAAAACATTCTTTTGTTGATTTGCAGATATGCTTAGTTGAAATACCCCTTCATCTTCAGCTTTTTAGCAGAGGCTTGTAGGTATTGATGCAAAATTGACTGAAATTTTTAACTGTTCATTAATCCATCTACCTTGATTAAAGCCATTACCCAAGCTGCCAAAAAACACAGCTAAATCATAATGCTGCCTCCACCACTCTCTACAGTGGACATGGTGTTCTGTTTGGTGATGCGCAGTGTTGGGTTGTGCCAAACCAAAATTTCCTTTTTGGAGTTATTACCAAAATGATGAACTGTGGCCTCACCAGACCTTAACATGAATTCCCACATGCCTTTGGCAAATTTGATGTTGTTTTTTTTTTGTAAAACTCAGCTCAGCTTGGATGTTTTTCTCTGTAAGACAGTCAGTAGCCTTGTCAGCGCTTACACCCAGATCCCGTTTTGTGGGTGTATTCAGACGTAAGTGATAAAGGGTCACAGAACAGAGAGCCAAGTGCAGTGTGAAAAGGCCATAATCCTCTAAGCGCAAAGTCCAATTTAACTTGCCCCTTAACATCTAAGTATTTCATGGTTGAGCAAACATTTTCAATAGCTTGCTAGGCCCACCATCCTGACAGTCAGAGGGGTAGTTGATGTCTACAAGGGGAGAGAACTGTGACGAAATGGACTCCTTCAATGTAGAACATATGAAGATTTCTTATGTAACCCAGACAGTTTTGTATATTGGCTAGTAAACTTGTAATGGCCAAGGAGAATTTCCTACAGTATTTTCATAGATTACTGTGGTTTAAGTTTAGCATGGTAATGTAATTATCTAACTTGTTTGTCACTGAAGGCCAGAGAACTTAATTATGCTAATCGTTCATTGTCTATTACCCTGTGAATGTTGATTCTATGTTCATGGCTCCAGCCACTATTGTTTTAATCTCATGGTTTGCAGACTGAATGTCTCCTACTAACATTCCATTGTAAGAACTATGTCAATCAGTATGTCACTCTACCTTGTCAGGACTTCAATACTACTAAAATATGTTAAATGAGGCTTGAGGTCCAGCCAATGCAAAGACAGAGTTATTGCACCAATCGTGATGCTCCCAATATCCTGCAATGAGGGCTGAAGGTATATAAGGAGATGTGTTCATTAACCAGAGTTAGAGAGAGAGATTGAAGATTGGATACAGGCAGCTAATCTAGGGTCTTCGGATCCGGTTAGCGAGCCATAACCCCAGGCCTAGGCATTTCGGTGCCGACCAAGGGGACCAGAACATGGACTATAGATCCACAAGGACTTCAGCATTGGATTATCGGATTCAGCTGTGATTACAAAGACTGCATAAGGATAAGGAAGCAACCCAGGTTGGGACGATACAGTCACCTGGCTACAGACTTTGCTGTAGTACATTCTAAACCCTGGTGAGCCAGCGGAAGGGTGAGACCCTGTTGCCTGTTACATTGTTGTGTTTTGCTGGTTATGCGTTATATGCTGTTAACTGTTTGGGGATCCAATAAAGCCTTAATATTGTGATTCCCTCACCCTGTGTTGTCTGAGTAGTGTTACGCCCACGGTTAAGGAGCTCGGGCGTTCAGTTGGGGATGAGCCCTGGTCCACGTTGTCTTTGTAAAGGTGGCTGGGCCAGCGGACGAGAGCACCCACTGACCCCCGGGTCTCCACAATTGGTGGCAGCGGTGGGATACTACTCAGCCTGGTTTATCCAGGGGAGCAGCAGGGGACTGGTTTTTGTGGACACCGTCCAATGGCTCAACAACCAGGGAGGCATATAAGCATACCCAGTAGGCCATAGGTGAGGCATTCAGGTTTCGGACGTTACCATGTCCAACCCCACCAGCTCAGCCATGGGACAAGGTCCGGAGAGGAGATACGGCAGCAGCAGTAAATGGATGCTACAGGATCTTTGCCAGAGGCGAAATATTGAATACAGGAACGCTGACACTCGATCGGCTTTGATTCAGAAATTGGTCCATTGGGATACCCAGAATGATGGTGAGGATGATGAGGACCCCGCCGACGTGGTACCGGAGGATGTAAATTGTGTACCACATCATGAATCCAGTGAATATCGTGAAATCACCAGGTCCAAAGCAGTCCAAATCAAGGAGTGCTTGGCTGCATTGGGGCCCAAATCCTCAAGGGAAGAGAGGGCTTGGGTTCTGGGACATGTTTTAGGAAGTCCAGCTCACCAACTGCTACCACCAGCCACTCGAGTAGGATTAATCTGCTATCCATTAGAAGCCCCACCAGGACAAAGGTATACAGACAGGATACGTGACTTGCCCAATCCACGGCGCTGTTCTACGTGTGGACGTCGTGGACATATGGACAAAGATTGTCGCCAACGCTGTGTCCCCATGCCTGGAGCTCATCGGCCAGCACAGCCAGTCCAGGTCAGTGACGTCCAAGCCCCTGGACAACAAGAAACTGATTCTGTCCACACCCTGGTAAGCTCAGCTATTGTTTCTCCAGACCATGTACCATGTTCCCAATTAACCATCTCCCTGGCTGAGGGTCAGTGCTCAGACATCCCTTCGGAAGGTGTGCACCTAGCCGAGGTAAACAACCAAGGAGAGGGCAAGTTGAAGCATATGGACAGCGTCCCCACCCCTGTTATTTTGAAGCCTGAGCAGGGAGAGGACAAGTTGGAGTTTATGGAAAATGTCCCTATCCCTGTTGCTTTGGGAACTGACCAGAAAGAGGTCGATGTGGAGCTTATAAATTGTGGCCCTACACCTAATAGTGTGGAAACTGACCCGGAAGAGGTAGATGTGGAGCTTACAGACAGCGTCCACATGCCTGCTATTGTAGAGACTGACCAGGAAGAGCTAGATGTGGGATTTGTGAGCAGCTTTCCCACACCTGTTGTTTCAGGGGCTAACCAGGAGGAGATTAAAGTGGGGCTCATGAATAGCCCCCACACATCTGTTGTTTTGCGAGCTGGCCCAGGACAAGGACTATCCAGCCAGTTTGTCACAGCCATCACCAACATCCAGGAAGCCAAGCAGCACCCTGATGTGGATCTTGCTACCACACCTTCTGAGGATAATCCATGTGCCCAGCCCCCATCATTCTCCTCTAAGCCATCAACAGTGAGTAAACCTACACAGACTATGGTCATTGACTGGGGGGAAATTGATAACCAGAAGTTTATGGGAGCCCAACCCTTGAATCCCATTTTACTGCTTGTCCACAATATGTCTGCCCATCCTGGGGGAGGTAATCTGGGGGAGGTGTATAGATGGAAGCCTCGATTGCTGTCTTCACCATTAAAAAAGACAATGCCGCCAAAAGGAGAAGGATAACCAGAGACTTATCACATCTGACTGCCCGGTCTGATTACATAAGAAGGGGGAGGTATGTGACGAAATGGACTCCTTCAATGTAGAACATATGAAGATTTCTTATGTAACCCAGACAGTTTTGTATATTGGCTAGTAAACTTGTAATGGCCAAGGAGAATTTCCTACAGTATTTTCATAGATTACTGTGGTTTAAGTTTAGCATGGTAATGTAATTATCTAACTTGTTTGTCACTGAAGGCCAGAGAACTTAATTATGCTAATCGTTCATTGTCTATTACCCTGTGAATGTTGATTCTATGTACATGGCTCCAGCCACTATTGTTTTAATGTCATGGTTTGCAGACTGATTGTCTCCTAATAACATTCCATTGTAAGGACTATGTCAATCAGTATGTCACTCTACCTTGTCAGGAGTACAATACTTCTAAAATATGTTAAATGAGGCTTGAGGTCCAGCCTATGCAAAGACAGTGCTATTGCACCAATCGTGACGCTCCCAATATCCTGCAATGAGGGCTGAAGGTATATAAGGAGATGTGTTCATTAACCAGAGTAAGACAGAGAGATTGAAGATTGGATACAGGCAGCTAATCTAGGGTCTTCGGATCCGGTTAGCGAGCCATAACCCCAGGCCTAGGCATTTCGGTGCCGACCAAGGGGACCAGAACATGGACTATAGATCCACAAGGACTTCAGCATTGGATTATCGGATTCGGCTGTGATGACAAAGACTGCATAAGGATAAGGAAGCAACCCAGGTTGGGACGATACAGTCACCTGGCTACAGACTTTGCTGTGCTACATTCTAAACCGTGGTGAGCCAGCGGAAGGGTGAGACTCTGTTGCCTGTTACATTGTTGTGTTTTGCTGGTTATGCGTTATATGCTGTTAACTGTTTGGGGATCCAATAAAGTCTTAATATTGTGATTCCCTCACCCTGTGTTGTCTGAGTAGTGTTACGCCCACGGTTAAGGAGCTCGGGCGTTCAGTTGGGGATGAGCCCTGGTCCACGTTGTCTTTGTAAAGGTGGCTGGGCCAGCGGACGAGAGCACCCACTGATCCCCAGGTCTCCACAAGTACCCATACGCATATTGAATTGTGGGAAGAAAGAGGTCAATTTACCTCAGTATGCTACCATTTCTAAGCTGTTCACTGTCAATAATAATGCAATAAAGGCAGTGGAACCCTTGATTCTGTAGAACCAGGCGGAGGACAATGGCTCCGAGGGGCAGCTGGGAAATTGGTGTCAGAAGCCACACGTAGATGACAAAATTTAGACAATCATTCCATCAGTAATAAAAAGAAGAAAATAGAAAAAAATACGTCATACACATACAAGTGGTAAATGACATCAAAATAAAAAAGGAATTCACAAGGCAAAGCTTCCGGATAATAATTACCTAAGGAAAAATCAGCAGAAGGACCCATATGTCATGGGTTACTTCTGCAAGGGATATATAAGATTCTAACAACTATAATGTAGTTAAAAACTTCCTAGTGATAGCCGGTGATCTATCAAAGAAAAGATGCATACCTGAGGAATAGGTATTCCTAGGAACGTAGTGGCATAGGTGTACGTGAGGAAAGCCTCGTGTTATGGATAGATGAGTAATAGGTCATAGAGACTTGTCTTGAGGAGTATGAGAAAAAGAAATAAGGATAAACAATCAAGAAAAATATTGACCAAATATAGAGGTACAGGGCCCCTGTAATCAAACATTAAGGTTACCTTCTACTAGGGAAATTGAGGACCAATCCACTTGTGGATGGTCAAAAAACGTAAACCCAGGTCAGTATGGACCTTGTATGAAGGGTAAATAGTCCTATAATGAGGAAAAGTACACAAGTAAGACTGCTTTCACATTACGATTTTTTTTCTGTCCATGGGATCCTACTTTTTGTAGGATCCCACGGACAGGAACGGACACCACAGGAGATGACCTATTCTGTGTCGGGGTCCGTGATTATCAAGGATCCGGACACAGAAAGTGCTGTGCGGGGCAATTTCACTTTCGCAATGTATATATATATTGCGTAAGTGAAATTTAAGTAAAATCAAGAGTTAAAAATAAAAAAAAAATCAATCCTCACCTGTCCTGCGATCCTGCATCGTCGACATCTAGCTCCAGATGCTGAAAGAACCTGGCTGGGCAGGGCTACCCGCTCAGTGTCATCGATCACATGACAGGTTACCGCAGTAACCGGTTATGTGACTGTGACGTCAGGCCAAGTTCTGTGCATCCAGAGATACCGACGGCGGTGGATCACTGGAAAGGTAAGGATTGATTTTTTTTATTTTTAACACTTGATTTTACTTCAATTTCACTTCCGCAATGTATATATACATTGCGGAAGTGAAATTAACTGGAGAGGAGCAGTTTTAGTGTACTGAGCATGCTCAGTACACTAAAACCAGGTCCGAGAAAGCATCCGACGTTTTCTCGGACCGTGCTCCATAGGCCCCCATGTTATGGGCCACGGATCATGTCGGATTCGATTCAGTCCGATTTGATCCGCTGTGCCCAAAATCGGAGCAGTCTCCGATTGTGGGTACAGCAAAAAATCGGACCAAAATGGATTTGACAAAAATCGGATGCCACTTAGGGCAAATCCTATCCGATCGGTGCCCATAGGCTAATATGGGGGCCAAATCGGATCCGTGGCTGTCCGTTTTACAACGGACAGCCACGGATCCCAGAAAATCGTAATGTGAAAGCACCCTAACTCTGGAAAGAGATACATTAACCAGAGGAGCAGCTCTATTTGTGTTGGCATAATTAACAACAAACAAACAACGCCTCAAACCTGGTATCAAGGAAACCCACTGTTATACTGCTGTCCTTATTTCAGGAACAACAATAGAAATAAATGTAATATGATAGGAAGTTATAGGTATAAGTGCAGCCCACACAAACTGTAATCCTCTCAAGTGCTCCTTCAAAAGAAATCTGAAGACTCACCTCTTCTAACAAGCCTACAGCCTACAATGAGATTCGGTCCACAGCACCACTGCATGAACAGCTCTACCCCCTCCTACTGTTTTCTCACCTGTCCCTCGTAGACTGTGATTGTCCATACATACTGTACTTGTCTTTGTTTGCCCTTCCACATGTAAAGTGCAATGGAATCTAATGGCGCTATAAAAAATAAATAATAATAAAAAAATAATAAGAAGGATAATAATAATATTATATAAACAATCCCCATTTACGAGATGGCCAGGGCCATGGAGTTGGCTCACTGTCACGTGACCTCCCTAAAGAACTGTGTGGCCCGTTTCCGAGTACCCCACAGCCCTGGTGGGCATATCACACACCTTCTCAGCAGTTCTCTCCTCCGTTCTCTCTCCTTTCTTTGCTAACACTGCAGTGCCAGGTTTCACCTATAGGAGGTCTGTTCAGTTGATATCACTAGAGTGAGAGAGCTATTACAGATCTGCCTTATCTAGAGTCCATTTGTCTCTGTAAGCAGATATCCTGCTGTGTGACAGTTTCTGTGTTTTAGTTGACCTTTTGTTATGTTGCAAACACAGAGAGCAGAGAGGAGAATACAGTCTCCTCTCCCTGATGTCTTGTGCAGTGATGTGGTGTGAATATGTGACATGCATATTCATGTATGTGGAGTGGACAGCAGAGAACTAAGGGGATCATTCACTGTGAGTGACAGATAGAATTTTTTCCTGTCTGTGGTTTTACTGTTTTTTGTAGGACCCCACGGACAGGCCCAGATGTGTACCTCTGGATGCTATTTCTGTGTCTGGATCTGTGATTCTGACGGATCCGGACTCAGAAAGAGCTGGGAGGAGCTGAGCCAGTTGTGTCACATGAAAGGAAGAATGCTGTTTTCCTCCCCCTTGTGTGACATGTCGGGGCTGTAGTATTGCTTTGCCAGTGTATCCACATACACTGGGAAAGCAAAATAAAAGAGAAAACATGTATTAAAAATAAAAAAACATAAATTCTTACCTCTATGCCGGCTGTCCGGGATCTGAGAAGACGTCCGGATGCTGCCAGGACCTCAAAGATCTATCATTGACTGGTAGCGATCATGTGATATGTGACATCACATATCACCTGATCACTACCAGCCAATCACATTTTCACTAAGGTCCTGGCAGCATCCGGATGTCTTCTCGGGACCCGGATAGCGGGCGGATAGGTAAGTATTTAATATTTTTACTTTTAATACATTGCTTTATTTAATTTCACTTTAGCAGTGTATGTAGATACACTGCTAAAGTGAAATTACACTGAACAGAGCAGTTTTAGTTTACTGAGCATGCTCAGTACAATAAAATCGGATCCAGGAAACGATCCTGTTTTTCCCGGATCCGAGCTCCTTAGGCCCTGATGTTATTTGAATTGGACAGTGTTGGATCCGATACTGTCCGATTCTGTGAGATAGTGTCTGCTGTGCCCCGATTTTGGGGACGTGAAAACAGCGCACACAATCGGATCCTTGTAAACACGGATTGCTATTAAGGACCAATCCGTGCCCATCTGTGCCCATAGGGATACCTGGGGGTCAAATGTGATCCGTAGCTATCTGTTTTACAACGGATAGCCACGGATCCCAAAAAATCGTGATGTGAAAGGGGCCTTAGAAAATGATAGCAGTTACATATGGATTTTTGACCTGACAGTTTTCCTTTAAATAAATCAAAGTATAAACATCAAACAGTTTCTAACAGAAAATACCCTACTCAAATAGATAATTTATATAAAAAGAATATTATAATGTATAAATATAAATCTACAAGATCCAACACACCAAACACAATAGCAATATACAGCAACGGTCTCGCTACATGTGCCACACCTGCCAGATCACGACAAAACCGCAAGTGACGCACATGTATGCACGTCCCATAGGGAATGCATTAGCCAGAACACTGTCTTCCTGCGATTCTGCTGCAAGTGTGCCAGCTTCCGGCAGATCAGCCAAACTTGTTTTCAAAAGTTCAAGTTTGCCTGATCTGCTGCAATTGCTACAAACTGCAGATCTGAAAGCAGCCTAAACACACTATTAATTGACTGCCAATCAGCCCATGGAAGCAAACCTTTAGAATGGCATAGTACTAGAGACTTTTTTAATTTTCCTTTGGATATCAAAATTCATTTGGTCATCAATGCAAAAAGTTATTCCATGATAGAAGCTAAAACGGTTCTAAAAACAAGAATTATACTTTTCACTTGATGTGTAGAGATTGTAAACCTTTTGAAGTTCAGGTTTAGCTTGGTTCACTGAACGGGCATATAGATCAACAAACTGTTCGCCGAACTTCTAAACCACCTTTTAAATGAATGATAGGCAAAATCAAGAGCCTAGAAAACACCTTCAAAGGGACCCAAAAGCTACCAAACACAGTTCAAACCATTTTTCAGTGGACCCCCACTGCTTTGGCACAGACATTATCTTCCTACACTATTACTCCACTGTCACCATTATGGTACCTTTACACACCGCTACCAAAAGGTAGAAACCACCAGGTGTCGGAGACAATTGTACCTTTTACCTTCAAAACACTGTGAGGTTGCGGCGTGTAATTCAGGTTGTTGCCACCAGTCTCTTTGGATACCTGTCTTTCAGTCGTGCTCAAAAACAAGCAGGTGTAAACCCTATGGTAGCGGCGTGTAATCGGGGCAGAAGTACGGTATTTGAGTTACCTGGGGTGTGCTTGAGTGTCATGTATACCACGCCCCATCAGCTATCATTGGTGGGGAGTACTGTGTACCCATTGGCTGTCCCTGTACAGGGCAGCATATTTAACGAGATGACCAGTCACTACACATTTGCTATAGCGTCATGTATTAGCCAGCCTCCCTGCGCTGGCTGGCCAATCATGATGTTATTGCTTTGTCCAATTACCGTACGAGTGTCTCGTAATCCACAACTCTGGCACGCCTATGTGTTGTCCCTGCTGCCCCAGGTCCTCCCATATTCCCTTATGGTAGCGGCGTGTAAATCAGGGAGGGTGCTCCACAGAAGGTAACCTGCGGCACCCGTCGGACTTCCAGGGATCGAAAAAACCTACTGTGGAGCACCTTGTAGCGGCGTGTAATTGCGGTATCAGGTACCGTTAGGAACCATTGAAACGCGCACGTGCACGTGCGATACCCGGTGGTTTCTACCTGTCGGTAGTGGCATGTAAAGGTACCATTAGGGATGAGCGAGTATACTCACTACTATTCGGAACTCGCCGAATAGTAGCAGTATTCGAGTACTCGCCACTATCCGAGTATCTCATGATTACTCGGGAGTAGCGAGTAGTCTGATTACTTTCGCAGTGTATCTATCGATACATTGCGAAAGTACCCTAAGAGTGAATAAAAGTTGTTAAAAATAATAAAATTACATACTCACCTGTCCGTCGCCTGCACAAGGACCATTCCAGAAAACCTGCGATCACCGGACAAGGACCTGTGACTTCCAGCCAATCAGATGGCCGATAGTGATCTGGCCAATCAGATGGCGACACATCACAACCACGTTGTCACATCGTCATTTGACTCGGTGGCTGGTGTTCCTGCCCCAGCTGCTGGGAGGCGCCGGATTCCTTCGGCTGATGGTGCCGGTAATAGGAGGGCCTTGTCCTCATATGGACCTGCTCCTTCGACGTCTGCCTCTGTTGCTGAGCGCGGCCGTGTTTCTCCTTGGGGTGATGTTGGTGGCAGAGGAGCGGGCCCTGCAGAGGTGTCTGATAGGCGCAGCCTTCGTTCTTCTGTCAGAAGTGGGGTGTTTGGTGCCAGTTGTGCATCACCATCTGGCCTGGTTCTAGGGGTGGTCCACATGAGATCATCAGGCTGTGAGCTCCAGCCTATGGGAGGTAACCGCGCTCTTCAAATACATTGGAGCCTGTCTTGCAGGTCGCCAGATATAGTTTTGGTTCCCCAGTGATATAGTGTGTGTTTAGTTTTGTCTCTGACCTTTGCCTGTATTTTTAACTCTGCTACAGCCTGTCGATTTTGAACCTCAGCTGCCCTGTTGGTTTTTGACTTTGATCTTTGCCTGGATTTTCGACTCTGCTACAGCCTGTCGATTTTGTACCTTAGCTGCCCTCTCGGTTTTGACTCGGACTCCTGACTACGTTTTTCGGGTCCTGATTTTTCCCCTGGTGACCTTCCTGCTCTGCTGCTCATAATAGGCAGCTACCCCCTGGGCTCCGCTGTAATTCCAGATCCCTGTATAGGGGTTAAGGGTCTCGGGGTTTCTCGGGGTGCTGCCTTACCAGCAGCTCAGCCTCACAGCGGATGGTCATCACACACGTGATCGCTAGTGGCCACTTGATTAGCCAGATTGCAAGGTCCTGGCAGTACATCTAGGACCTTGCAATCTGGCCAAATAGGCGGCCGCTAGCGATCACGTGGTTGTGACGTGTCGCCATCTGATTGGCCAAATCGCTACCGGCCATCTGATTGGCTGGAAGTCACAGGTCCTTGTCCGGTGATCACAGGTCTTCTGGGACGGTCCCGGTGCAGGAGTTGGACAGGAGAGTATGTAATGTTATTATTTTTGACAACGTTTATTCACTTTTAGGGTACTTTTGCAGTGTATCTATAGATACACTGCGAAAGTAATCGGACTCGCTATACTCGCAACGAGTACCTAGTACCTGGACCTACTCGTTGCGAGTATAGGGAGTACGAATATTACAGTACTCACTCATCCCTAGTCACCATGCTTCTGGGCCCGCTCATGAACCTCACACATATTCATAGATTCTCCATCCCCTCATTGGATAAACACACTTAGCCCCACCCACCCTCTCTGACAGCATCTGTGATTGGTTTTTAGTATGGAAACCAAACTGACAACAGATTACTGTAAAAATAAATGCTTGAATAAAAATTGTTGTGGGATCCCCTAATTTTAATAGCAGCCAAAATAAAGCCACCCGCTGTCTGCTGTACCCTATTTGGTGAAGAAAAATAGCGGGTATTCCACTGCTTTTTTTTTTTCTTAATTCGTTTTTTTTAAGCTAAATACCAAGCGAAAACACCCTTTAGTGCCACATGAAATGCACTAAAGGGTGCAAGTTTACAATATATAGGGGAACATTGTATAGCTGTTTGACATCTATCTATTAGGAATAGGCAAACCCAAATTGTAAAGCTCTGGGTCTGTACTGAACACCTAGAATTTGGGCACAGACCCCAAACATGGATTTCCCTGTAAAAAGAAAAAAAACATTGAATAAACATCAGCTCATACTTCCCAGATTACTTATACTTTCGCAGCCACTCATTCATTTCTTGATTATTCACTGGTAAGGGGCGCAGCAGCCACTCACAGACACTGTCACAGAGAATGGGCATGTGATATTGGCTGTTGGAGCCAGTGCAGTAACCTGGAAACAACCCATGCATTCTAGCATTTACCATGCAGTGTATAATCAGGAAGTTAATGTGCGGCCCCAGAAGTAGAGGCGCACAGACAAGATAAGTACGAGCTGATGTCTAATCAATGGTTTATTCTTTACAGTTCCCTCAGCCACCATTTCATAACTTTAAAAAAGTTCTTCCAGGTTCGCTGAACGGGAATATCGGTGGGTTTGCCAATCACTACTATCTCTTTATAAATCTATTAATATTGTCCATATATCTATAAATCTATCTCTACTTTATATCCACCTAGCTATCCATCCACCCATCCACTTGAACACCTGAAAAGTTGAGTAATCTTTAAAATCTTAAAAGATTTTAAAATCTTGCAAAAAAATTAGCAAGCCGCTGCTACACCAGGAGTGGCGTTTTGCCCAGGCTCTCTCATTGCCCAGCTGCATTGGCAAGCAGTGTAATGGAATTTGGAGTTGATGCCAGATGGGTAATGTCAGCTGGCAGCAAGGCCAGAGCTTAGTAATGTCAAGGCGTCAATCAGATAGCCGATATTACTAACCAAGTCAGTAAGGACTCAAATAACCACATCAATAAATATTTTATTTGAAAATTAATCCTCTATACATTCCTTTTTAACCTTTTTTAAATTAAATTCCATTTGTTGAACGTTTCCCATTCCAAATAATTCCCCAAAAAAGGATGTAAATAATAACTAGAAAAAACAAACAAACAAAAAATGGAATCCAAATAAATGCTGAAGTAATTCCATCATATGGGGGAAAGGTCAGTGACTGCTTCCCTCATATAGTGGGACAGCAGGCATACCATGATCTTCCCACCTCCAAACCTTACTTTTAGTATGGTGTTTTTGGTGTTTTATGCAGTTCCCTTTTCTTCTCTAAAAGTGTGTATTATGGTATCCAAAGAGTTCAATATTAAGGAGATGATGGGAGTACAGGTGTGACACGGTCCGCGCTGCTCCAATGTAAAAACTCACCAAAAGAGTCACAAAGTCATCAGTAGGTTTTATCTTTTTAATCCTCCTTCCTCCTACGCGTTTCGGCGCCCCACCTGGCACCTTCCTCAGGGATATTACAATAGACAGTACATTGGGGGTTTTTATAGCCCCAGAGCTTGTACCCCACCCTCTTATTTTTTGCAAGAGTTCAATATTGACATCATCTGACCCAGGCCCGGACTGATAGGCAGGAGGGGCGGGACGTTTCCTTTGGGCCGCCCACTAGCATGGTGCATGGGCCACCTGCTCCTCTAGCCGCAGCCCTGCTTTAAATCATTGCTGCTGAACGGCAATGGCATGCAGGGGGCCGGGCCATGGCTGTGAAGGGGCAGAGCCATTTCCCTACAGCAGTGACCCACTCACACCAATCAGGATGACAGGTGCAGATCCCAGGCCTTCCCACCTGAGCTGATCAGGTGACCCCTGATGCCTTCCCTCCATGTGACATCACAACAGGTCCTGTATGTGAGTATCATGTCTGTGTCTGTCTGAGTGTCTCTGTCTGTCTGTGTGTCTGTCTGTCTCTACAAAACACTACACAGTATATACAGGTCCACATTATATGATGTACTAGTGTGCCTATATACTGTATATATAGTGTGGACCTGTATATACAGTATAGTGCTGTGTATACAAGATATACACCAACACTCCCAGATGTGCACATGCTTGCAGTGTAATGTGTATACTGCCCGTAGTGTGTAATGTGCAGAGCCCGCAGTGTAATGTGCAGAGCTCGCAGTCTGTAATGTTCATACAGCCCAAAGTGTGTAATGTGCACAAAGCCCACAGTGTGTAATGTGCAGAGCCGCAATGTGTAATGTGCACAGAGCCTGCAGTGTGCAATATGCAGAGCCCACAGTGTGCAATGTGCAGAGCCACAGTGTCTAATGTGCACAGAGCCGCAGTATGTAATGTGCACAGAGCCCGCAGTGTGTAATGTACACAGAGCCCGCAGTGTGTAATGTGCAGAGCCCGCAGTGTGTAATGTGCACAGAGCCCGCAGTGTGTAATGTACACAGAGGCCGCAGTGTGTAATGTGCAGAGCCCGCAGTGTGTAATGTGCAGAGCCCACAGTGTGTAATGTGCAGAGCCCGCACTTTGTAAAGTGTATACAGCCCACAGTGTGTAATGTGCATAGAGCCCGCAGTGTGTAATGTGCAGAGCCCGCAGTATGTAATGTACAGAGCCCACACTGTGTAATGTGCAGAGCCCGCAGTGTGTAATGTGCACAGAGCCCGCAGTGTGTAATGTACTTGCTCTACTAGTGTGCCTATGTACTGTATATATAGTGTGGACCTGTATATACAGTATAGTGCTGTGTATACAAGATATACACCGGCACTCCCAGATGTGTACATGCTTGCAGTGTGTAATGTGTATACTGTGTGCAGTGTGTAATGTGCAGAGCCCACAGTGTGTAATGTGCAGAGCCCTCAGTCTGTAATGTGCATACCGCCTGCAGTGTGTAATGTGCACCGAGCCCCCAGTGTGTAATGTGCATGGAGCCCGCAGAGTGTAATGTACACGGAACCCACAGTGTGTAATGTGCACGGAGCCCGAAGTGTGTAATGTGCATGGAGCCCGCAGTATGTAATGTACAGCATCAGAAAGTTTTCCAGCGGGCAGAGTTCGCTCTTTGTTGTTCCCGGTGCCTCCATGGATTCTGTTTCTCTCTGCGCCCAGCACTGAACTTTCTGCAGCCACCTTTCATCTTTCCCCATTTTTACGATCTGGCTGAGTCTTGGCTATCGATATACCACAGCCTCCTATCTATATAACATAGCCTCCTGGATATGCTGGGTATAATTCTCCTGTCTACTGAGTCTAATACTCAGTATCTGTATTATTGTGTATATATACACTGCACAGTACCACTTCTCCTGTCCTGTATACTGGGTGTAATCATCAGTATGTGTATTATTCTGTATATACACTGCACAGTACCACTTCTCCTGTCCTGTGTACTGGGTGTAATCCTCAGTATCTGTATTATTCGGTATATACAGTGTTGGCCAAAAGTATTGACACCCCTGCAATTCTGTCAGATAATATTCAGTTTCTTCCTGAAAATGATTGCAATCACAAATTCTTTGGTATTATCATCTTCATTTAATTTGTCTTCAATGAAAAAACACAAAAGAGAATGAAGCAAAAAGCAAAATATTGATAATTTCACACAAAACTCCAAAAAAGGGCCGGACAAAAGTATTGGCACCCTCAGCCTAATACTTGGTTGCACAACCTTTAGCCAAAATAACTGCGATCAACCGCTTCCAGTAACCATCAATGAGTTTCTTACAATGCTCTGCTGGAATTTTAGACCATTCTTCTTTGGCAAACTGCTCCAGGTCCCTGATATTTGAAGGGTGACTTCTCCAAACTGCCATTTTTAGATCTCTCCACAGGTGTTCTATGGGATTCAGGTCTGGACTCATTGCTGGCCATCTTAGAAGTCTCCAGTGCTTTCTCTCCAACCTTTTTCTAGTGCTTTATGAAGTGTGTTTTGGGTCATTGTCCTGCTGGAAGACCCATAACCTCTGAGGGAGACCCAGCTTTCTCACACTGGGCCCTAAATTATGCTGCAAAATTTGTTGGTAGTCTTCAGACTTCATAACGCCATGCACACAGTCAAGCAGTCCAGTGCCAGAGGCAGCAAAGCAACCCCAAAACATCAGCGAACCTCCGCCATGTTTGACTATAGGGACCGTGTTCTTTTCTTTGAATGCCTCTTTTTTCTCCTGTAAACTCTATGTTGATGCCTTTGCCCAAAAAGAGAGAACATTCTTCCAAAACGTTGTAGGCTTTCTCAGGTAAGTTTTGGCAAACTCCAGCCTGGCTTCTTTATGTCTCGGGGTAAGAAGTGGGGTCTTCCTGGGTCTCCTACCATACAGTCCCTTTTCATTCAGACGCCGACGGACAGTACGGGTTGACACTGTTGTACCCTCGGACTGCAGGGCAGCTTGAACTTGTTTGGATATTAGTCGAGGTTTTTATCCACCATCCACACAATCTTGCGTTGGAATCTCTTGTCAATTTTTCTTTTTCGTCCACATCTAGGGAGATTAGCCACAGTGCCATGGGCCTTAAACGTCTTGATGACACTACGCACGGTAGACACAGGAACATTCAGGTCTTTGGAGACGGACTTGTAGCCTTGAGATTGCTCATGCTTCCTCACAATTTGGTTTCTCAGTCCTCAGACAGTTCTTTGGTCTACTTTCTTTTCTCCATGCTCAATGTGGTACACAGAAGGACACAGGACAGAGGTTGAGTCATCATTAATCGATGTCAACTGGCTGCAAGTGTGATTTAGTTATTGCCAACACCTGTTAGGTGCCACAGGTAAGTTACAGGTGCTGTTAATTACACAAATTAGAGAAGCATCACATGATTTTTCTAACAGTGGCAATACTTTTGTCCACCCCCTTTTTTATGTTTGGTGTGGAATTAGATCCAATTTGGCTTTAGGACAATTCTTTTTGTGTTTTTTTCATTGAAGACAAATTTAATGAAGATAATAATACCAAAGAATTTGTAATTGCAATCATTTTCAGGAAGAAACTGAGTATTATCTGACAGACTTGTAGGGATGTCAATACTTTTGGCCAACACTGTATACTCTGCACAGTACCACTTCTCCTGACCTGTAGTCAGAGACGGTATTGGACTTTAATTTTCAGCATTTAAGTGTTGTTTAAATTGATTATCCCCAATATGGAAGTCATTATTTCTCTTCTGTCAGGTGATGACTTTCTCTTTGCTGTGTATTTGACCACTGGGACTTCACAATCCCGAGAAACGTGGCTTTGAAGATCACCATGGAAATGAAGCTGAGGTTGAGTATTCCCTCTGCTGCACCATTCACATGTGGCTCTTCAGATAACTCCTTTGAGAAAGTGATGAGGCCACGACAACGTAAAAGCAAATTTCACTGATCGGGGCTGGTGGGTGTTATAGTATGTGGGCTGGTGGAGCTTGTTTTCCAGGGCTGCTCTTTAGTCCCAGTCCGGCCCTGAGCTGACCAGACTATATTTTCTCATTATTTCACAGGCTTATCTAAATGTTACAGAGCAAACTTAAAATAAGCTTGAACATGCTTTTTATTCAGCAATGAGTCATGTATGGTGAGCGTGCATAAAGGTCATGGAGATTGAGTGCATTACTTATTGTTTTCTTTGAAATAATTGAACCTGCTAATTCCAGGTCTTTCTACAGGTGGTCCTTGGCTCTTGGACAACACTTCTGATATTTCTTTTCACTTTTCTGTCTGAAATCTTGTGAAGAGCACCTGGTTATAGCCAAGTTATGGTGAAATTATGTTCTTTTCACTTCTAGATTACGATCCCAACAGTGCTCACTGGAACCTTCAATAGTTTAGAAATTCTTTTTAACCAATACCATCAGTATGTTTAGCAACAAGCAGGTTGAAAATATTTTGCTGCAGCATCTCTCTACATAGCAGAAATCATCACTTCATGTGGATGCCGTCACTCGCCCGGCATCCACAGGAAGTGATATCAGACAGCATCCAGGGTGATCACAGGACCCAGGACTGTCATGGTAACAGATAAAGGTCTTGTGATCGCATTATGGGACCTCCGATGTCGGTGGGGAACAGCGTGATCCCCGCCACGGTGCTTTGGTTTGCGCTGTCAGTGATTGACAAGCACAACCAAAAGGGTTGCCAGAACTGATTGGAACGCTGATCCAATTGGTGATGTTAGCTACACATCTCAGCTGATCAGACCAGCTGAGATGTGTAGGGGTTGATGTGAACTTAGCCCGTTAGCTTGCATCAGAGGGAGGGACACAGCCCTTGGCCGTGAAGGGGTTAAGGGTAGTGATGAGCGAGTACTAAAATGCTCGGGTGCTCGAAGCTCGGGCCGAGCATCCCGAGATACTCGTGTACTCGGCCCGAGTAACGAGCCCAATGTTATCCTATGGGAGACACGAGTATTTTTATGAAATGACTGCCGGCAGCATGGATAAACCCTAAAAATGTCACAAAAGTCTCAGAAGAGTGCTGAAATGACATGGCAACACCATGGGGAAGACCCCTGGAAGCATTTCTCACTCAAAAGTCACAGCTGTGAACAATGTTGTCCGAGTTTCACGCCAATTTTACGGAGTCTCCAGAAAACCTTCCAAAATGACACCAAAATGAATATTTAGGGTGGAAATGTTAAGGGCACATACCCAATAGTGAGATAAAGCTGGTGTATGTCACTTTTTGTGATTACATAAAAGATTTTACGTGAAAACATTGTGCGACACTCCGATGACCCTGACAAGAGACGTACATGAAGCCCTGTCTAGAAATAAAGTGCCCATTTTGAGGAACTAGGTCTATTGTAGTATCTTCCTTTGCCAGGGCAGTCCAAAATTGGGAGGTTCACCAATGCCCCTGGATACAGACATGCAGGATGGCCTGTAAACAAGAACTGGGTGTATTGTAGTATAGCCCTTTGGCCAGGGCAGCCAAAAATTGGGAGGGTCAACAATGACCCATGCATACAGACATGTAGTAGGGCCTGTAACCCTCAAGTGGGTGTATTGTAGTATAGCCCTTTTGTCAGGGCAGCCAAAAATTGGGAGGTTCAACAATGACCCATGCTTTCAGACATGTATTAGGGCCTGTAAACCTCAAGTGGGTGTATTGTAGTATAGCCCTTTGGTCAGAGCAGCCAAAAATTGGGAGGTTCAACAATGACCCATGCTTACAGACATGTAGTAGTAGGGCCTGTAAACCTCAAGTGGGTGTATTGTAGTATAGCCCTTTTGTCAGGGCAGCCAAAAATTGGGAGGTTCAACAATGACCCATGCATTCTGACATGTAGTAGGGCCTGTAACCCTCAAGTGGATGTATTGTAGTATAGCCCTTTGGTCAGGGCAGCCAAAAATTGCGAGGTTCAACAATGACCCATGCATACAGACATGTATTAGGGCCTGTAACCCTCAAGTGGGTGTATTTTAGCCTAGGCCTTTGGCCAGGGCAGCCAAAAATTGGGAGGTTCAACAATGACCCATGCTTTCAGACATGTATTAGGGGCTGTAAACCTCAAGTGGGTGTATTGTAGTATAGCCCTTTGGTCAGGGCAGCCAAAAATTGGGAGGTTCAACAATGACCCATGCTTTCAGACATGTATTAGGGCCTGTAAACCTCAAGTGGGTGTATTGTAGTATAGCCCTTTGGTCAGGGCAGCCAAAAATTGGGAGGTTCAACAATGACCTATGCTTACAGACATGTAGTATGGCCTGTAAACCTCAAGTGGGTGTATTGTAGTATAGCCCTTTTGTCAGGGCAGCCAAAAATTGGGAGGTTCAACAATGACCCATGCATTCTGACATGTAGTAGGGCCTGTAACCCTCAAGTGGGTGTATTGTAGTATAGCCCTTTGGTCAGGGCAGCCAAAAATTGGGAGGTTCAACAATGACCCATGCTTACAGACATGTAGTATGGCCTGTAAACCTCAAGTGGGTGTATTTAGTATAGCCCTTTGGTCAGGGCAGCCAAAAATTGGGAGGCTCCTCTTTGTACCCTGGATAAGACGTGCAGGAGGGCCTGTAACCCTCAAGTGGGTGTATTGTAGTAAAGCCCTTTGTCAGGGCAGCCAAAAATTGGGAGGTTCAACAATGACCCATGCATACAGACATGTATTAGGGCCTGTAACCCTCAAGTGGGTGTATTTTAGCCTAGGCCTTTGGCCAGGGCAGCCAAAAATTGGGAGGTTCAACAATGACCCATGCTTACAGACATGTAGTAGGGCCTGTAACCCTCAAGTGGGTGTATTTAGTATAGCCCTTTGGTCAGGGCAGCCAAAAATTGGGAGGTTCAACAATGACCCATGCATACAGACATGTAGTAGGGCCTGTAACCCTCAAGTGGGTGCATTTTAGCCTAGGCCTTTGGCCAGGGACAGCCAAAAATTGGGAGGTTCAACAATGACCCATGCTTACAGACATGTAGTAGGGCCTGTAACCCTCAAGTGGGTGTATTTAGTATAGCCCTTTGGTCAGGGCAGCCAAAAATTGGGAGGTTCAACAATGACCCATGCTTACAGACATGTATTAGGGCCTGTAAACCTCAAGTGGGTGTATTGTAGTATAGCCCTTTGTCAGGGCAGCCAAAAATTGGGAGGTTCAACAATGACCCATGCTTCAGACATGTATTAGGGCCTGTAAACCTCAAGTGGGTGTATTGTAGTATAGCCCTTTGGTCAGGGCAGCCAAAAATTGGGAGACTCCTCTTTGTCCCGGGATAGAGACGTGCAGGAGGGCCTGTAACCCTCAAGTGGGTGTATTGTAGTATAGCCCTTTGGTCAGGGCAGCCAAAAATTGGGAGGTTCAACAATGACCCATGCATACAGACATGTAGTAGGGCCTGTAACCCTCAAGTGGGTGCATTTAGCTTAGCCTTTGGCCAGGACAGCCAAAAATTGGGAGGTTCAACAATGACCATGCTTACAGACATGTAGTAGGGCCTTGTAACCCTCAAGTGGGTGTATTGTAGTATAGCCCTTTGGTCAGGGCAGCCAAAAATTGGGAGGTTCAACAATGACCCATGCATACAGACATGTAGTAGGGCCTGTAACCCTCAAGTGGGTGCATTTTAGCCTAGGCCTTTGGCCAGGACAGCCAAAAATTGGGAGGTTCAACAATGACCCATGCTTACAGACATGTAGTAGGGCCTGTAACCCTCAAGTGGGTGTATTGTAGTATAGCCCTTTGGTCAGGGCAGCCAAAAATTGGGAGGTTCAACAATGACCCATGCTTACAGACATGTATTAGGGCCTGTAAACCTCAAGTGGGTGTATTGTAGTATAGCCCTTTTGTCAGGGCAGCCAAAAATTGGGAGGTTCAACAATGACCCATGCTTTCAGACATGTATTAGGGCCTGTAAACCTCAAGTGGGTGTATTGTAGTATAGCCCTTTGGTCAGGGCAGCCAAAAATTGGGAGACTCCTCTTTGTCCCTGGATAGAGACGTGCAGGAGGGCCTGTAACCCTCAAGTGGGTGTATTGTAGTATAGCCCTTTGGTCAGGGCAGCCAAAAATTGGGAGGTTCAACAATGACCCATGCATACAGACATGTAGTAGGGCCTGTAACCCTCAAGTGGGTGCATTTTAGCCTAGGCCTTTGGCCAGGACAGCCAAAAATTGGGAGGTTCAACAATGACCCATGCTTACAGACATGTAGTAGGGCCTGTAACCCTCAAGTGGGTGTATTGTAGTATAGCCCTTTGGTCAGGGCAGCCAAAAATTGGGAGGTTCAACAATGACCCATGCTTACAGACATGTATTAGGGCCTGTAAACCTCAAGTGGGTGTATTGTTGTATAGCCCTTTTGTCAGGGCAGCCAAAAATTGGGAGGTTCAACAATGACCCATGCTTACAGACATGTAGTAGTAGGGCCTGTAAACCTCAAGTGGGTGTATTGTAGTATAGCCCTTTGGTCAGGGCAGCCAAAAATTGGGAGGCTCCTCTTTGTCCCTGGATAGAGACGTGCAGGAGGGCCTGTTAACAAGAACTGGGTGTATTGTAGTATAGCCCTTTGGTCAGGGCAGCCAAAAATTGGGAGGCTCCTCTTTGTCCCTGGATAGAGACGTGCAGGAGGGCCTGTTAACAAGAACTGGGTGTATTGTAGTATAGCCCTTTGGTCAAGGCAGCCAAAAATTGGGAGGCTCCTCTTTGTCCCTGGATAGAGACGTGTAGGAGTGCCTAAAAACATTTTTCCCATTGAAAATTAGCGGGTCTCCTGTCGTTGTAATGCCCATTCTAACAGAATGGGCTAAAAAATTTACCACTGCGGGTATACCTCAAACAAGAGCCTAAGTATTGTAACGGTCATCATGGTGTCACATGAGGAGAAGGAGGAGCAGTCCAGCGATTAGCTAAAGTCCGGAAGTGTGTACCCATGGGTGAGTGGAGGTACATGTCAAATTCAAATAACAAAATTTAATTCAGTTGTCATTTGCTGGTGGT
Source organism: Allobates femoralis (assembly GCA_033576535.1). Lineage (NCBI taxonomy): Eukaryota > Metazoa > Chordata > Amphibia > Anura > Aromobatidae > Allobates > Allobates femoralis. The sequence goes on along the minus strand of JARQOC010000003.1, from coordinate 753,480,472 downwards.
GCGGTGAAGTCTGGCCCAATCCAACCCTTGTTCATCTTGATCAGAGTCAGCCTGTCCGCATTTTCAGTTGACAGGCGGGTGCGTTTATCAGTGATGATTCCACCTGCAGCACTGAAAACACGCTCTGATAAAACGCTAGCGGTAGGGCAGGCCAGGACTTCCAAGGCGTAGAGAGCCAATTCATGCCATGTGTCGAGCTTGGAGACTCAATAATTGAAAGGCACCGAGGAATCTCGCAGTACAGTTGTTCGATCTGCAAGGTACTCCTTCAGCATCTGCCCAAACTTAGCATTTCTGGTGGCACTACCCCGCACCTCAGGGGCTGTGGTACGTGAGGGGCTGAGAAAACTGTCCCACATCGTAAAGACAGTTCCCCTGCCTCTGGCGGATTGGACTTGTGCCCCTCTCGGCCGTACGCCTTGGTTGTCCATCGAATCCTGAGCTATGCCGCTAGCGTTTTGTGAGGGGAATGATTTGCCAACTTCCGTGACTATAGCCCTGTGGAACTGCTGCATTTTGGCTGACCTCTCCGCCTCAGGAATGAGAGACATAAAGTTCTTCTTGTAACGTGGGTCTAAGAGTGTTGCCAACCAGTACTGATTGTCGGCCAAGATGTTCTGAACGCGAGGGTCACGAGACAGGCAGCTTACCATAAAGTCAGCCATGTGCGCCAGACTCTTAACAGCCATCACTTCAGTATCCAGACCAACACGATGACTGAACATGCTGTCCTCCTCCTCCTCCTCCTCATCTCCCCTGTCCTCTGGCCAGCCACGCTGAATCGAGGGTATGACTGGTGTGTATGTCATATCCCCAATTTGGCCTGAGAGTTGCTCCATGTCTTCATCCTCCTCCTCCTCGTCATAGTCCTCCACTACACGTTGTGATGACATGAGGCTGGGCTGTGTGTTTTCACCCACACCCACTACAGTTTCTTGCTCTAAGTCATCGCGCTCGGCCTGCAATGCATCCACTTTTATTTTCAGCAGAGACCGTTTTAGAAGGCAGAGTAGTGGTATGGTGACGCTAATAATGGCGTCATCGCCGCTCACCATCTTGGTGGAGTCCTCAAAGTTTTGGAGGACGGTGCATAGGTCCGACATCCATCTCCACTCCTCAGGTGCTATGTGTGGAGTTTGACCCATTTCCCGACGGCTTAGGTGATGCAGGTAGTCCACAACTGCCCTCTTCTGCTCACATATCCTGACCAACATGTGCAGCGTTGAATTCCAACGCGTGGGGACATCACACACCAGTCTGTGTGCCGGAAGACGCAAACGGCGCTGAAAGCTGGCAAGGCCAGGCTGAAGCAGCAGGTGACTTGCGAAAATGTGCAGACAGACGCCGAACTTTTACCAGCAGGTCAGACACCTCCGGGTATGACTTCACAAACCTCTGAACCACCAGGTTTAGCACATGGGCCACGCATGGAACATGCGTCAGCTGCCCTCGCCTCAAAGCTGCCACCAGGTTCCGGCCATTGTCACACACGACCTTTCCTGGCTTTAGGTTCAGAGGTGTGAGCCAGTGATCTGCCTGCTGTTTCAGAGCTGTCCACACCTCTTCTGCATTGTGGGGTTTGTCCCCTATGCAGACTAGCTTCAGCACAGCCTGTTGCCGCTTTGCAGAGGCAGTGCTGCAGTGCTTCCAGCTTGGGACTGGTGCGGAGGGTACAGTGGATGAGGATGCGCAGGAGGAGGCTGAAGAGCATGACATTCCGGAGCTGTAGAGTGTTGGTGAAACCCTGACAGAGGTAGGGCCTGCTATCCTTCGTGTGGGAAGGACGTGTTCCGTCCCTCGCTCAGACTGGGTCCCAGCCTCCACAATATTAATCCAGTGTGCCGTCAAGGAGATGTAGCGGCCTTGCCCACAAGCACTTGTCCACGTGTCTGTGGTTAGGTGGACTTTGGCTGAAACAGCATTGTTCAGGGCACGTGTGATGCTGTTGGACACGTGGTTATGCAATGCGGGGACGGCACATCTGGAGAAATAGTGTCGGCTGGGGACCGAGTAACGTGTGACAGCAGCCGCCATCAGGTCGCGGAATGCGTCCGTCTCCACCAGACGGAAAGGCAACATTTCTAGCGCTATGAGTCGCGAAATGTGATCATTCAGGACTGTGGCATGTGGGGCATTAGCAGCGTATTTGCGCCTGCGTTCAAATGTTTGCTGAATGGATAATTGAACGCTGCGCTGGGACAAGGACGTGCTTGATGGTGGTGTAATTTGTGCGTGGGCAACTTCAGGTGCAGGGCCGGAGGCTTGTTCGCGGCCATCATGGACAGGGGATTGGCTCGCATGCCCAACAGGAGAAGACGTAGCAGAGACATCAGCACGCACCGCTCCTCGACTCTGTGGTACTTCCCACAAAGTCGGGTGCTTGGCTGACATGTGCCTGATCATGCTGGTGGTGGTCAGGCTGCTAGTTTTCGTACCCCTGCTGATATTGGCATGGCAGGTGTGGCAAATGGCCTTTTTAGAGTCTTCTGGAGCCAACTTAAAAAACTCCCAGACTCGGGAAGACCGAACATTTGCACAGGCACCTTGAGTCGTGTTGTTGTTCCGGGGAACGGTTGCATGCCTTCTGCCTGCGGACGCAACCCTGCTTCGTACTGCCTGTTGGGATGCTACGCCTCCCTCCCCCTGTGCACTTCTGTCCTCGCTCTGCATATCCTCCTGCCATGTTGGGTCAGCTACTGGATCATCCACCACGTCGTCTTCCTCTTCCGCACCCTGATCCTCCTCCTGACTTCCTGGCAATTGTGTCTCATCATCGTCCACCCCTTGTTGAGACACTTTGACAACGTTCTGTTCGTCATAACGTGGTTGCTCAAATATTTGGGCATCTGTGCATACCATCTCTTCATGACCCACTTCAAGAGGAGGTGGCGACAGGCCAGATTCTGCAAATGGATACGAGAACAGCTCTTCCGAGTGTCCTAGTGTGGGATCAGTAATGTCCGTGGACGTGTACTCGGCCAGGTGGTAGGAAGGAGGATCAGGTTGGGAAATGTGCGGTGCAGTATCACGGCTACTGACAGTTGACCGTGTGGAAGACAGGGTGTTTGTGGAGGTGCCCATCTGACTTGAAGCATTATCCGCTATCCAAGTAACAACCTGTTGACACTGGTCTTGGTTCAACAGTGGTGTACTGCTGCGGGCCCCAAGAATTTGGGACAGGACGTGCGAGCGAGGAGATGTGGCCCTTTGTTGTTGCGAAATTAGTGCTTGCACACGACCTCGGCCTCTGCCTGCACCACCATCACGTCCACTTCCTTGTTCCTTGCCAATGCCCTTGCCAACACCTTTGCGCATTTTGCCTGTACACATCGACAACTGTCTGGTGACTGTTGAGGTCACAGGAGATTAGGATTTTAGTTCCCTAACCTCTTTAAAGGTATGACGTACAACAGTGTGGTGACTGTTGAGATGACAAGAGTTAGGATTTTAGTTCCCTAACCTGTAAAAAGGTATGACGTACAACAGTGTGGTGACTGTTGAGATGACAAGAGTTAGGATTACCGTTCCCTAACCTGTATAAAGGTATGACGTACAAAAGTGTGGTGACTGTTTAGGTCACAGGAGATTAGGATTTTAGTTCCCTAACCTGTAAAAAGGTATGACGTACAACAGTGTGTTGACTGTTGAGATGACAAGAGTTAGGATTTTAGTTCCTTAACCTGTAAAAAGGTATGACGTACAGCAGTGTGGTGACTGTTGAGATCACAAGAGTTAGGATTTTAGTTCCCTAACCTGTATAAAGGTATGACGTACAACAGTGTGGTGACTGTTGAGGTCACAGGAGATTAGGATTTTAGTTCCCTAACCTGTAAAAAGGTATGACAAACAACAGTGTGGTGACTGTTGAGATGACAAGAGTTAGGATTTTAGTTCCCTAACCTGTAAAAAGGTATGACGTACAACAGTGTGGTGACTGTTGAGATGACAAGAGTTAGGATTACAGTTCCCTAACCTGTAAAAAGGTATGACGTACAACAGTGTGGTGACTGTTGAGATGACAAGAGTTAGGATTTTAGTTCCCTAACCTCTTTAAAGGTATGACGTACAACAGTGTGGTGACTGTTGAGATGACAAGAGTTAGGATTTTAGTTCCCTAACCTGTAAAAAGGTATGACGTACAACAGTGTGGTGACTGTTGAGATCACAAGAGTTAGGATTACAGTTCCCTAACCTGTATAAAGGTATGACGTACAACAGTGTGGTGACTGTTGAGGTCACAGGAGATTAGGATTTTGGTTCCCTAACCTGTAAAAAGGTATGACGTACAACAGTGTGGTGACTGTTGAGATGACAAGAGTTAGGATTTTAGTTCCCTAACCTGTAAAAAGGTATGACGTACAACAGTGTGGTGACTGTTGAGATGACAAGAGTTAGGATTTTAGTTCCCTAACCTGTAAAAAGGTATGACATACAACAGTGTGGTGACTGTTGAGATCACAAGAGTTAGGATTTTAGTTCCCTAACCTGTATAAAGGTATGACGTACAACATTGTGGTGACTGTTGAGATCACAAGAGTTAGGATTTTAGTTCCCTAACCTGTATAAAGGTATGACGTACAACAGTGTGGTGACTGTTGAGGTCACAGGAGATTAGGATTTTAGTTCCCTAACCTGTAAAAAGGTATGACGTACAACAGTGTGGTGACTGTTGAGATGTCAAGAGTTAGGATTTTAGTTCCCTAACCTGTAAAAAGGTATGACGTACAACAGTGTGGTGACTGTTGAGATCACAAGAGTTAGGATTTTAGTTCCTTATCCTGTATTAAGGTAGTACGTACACCTGTCTGGTGACTGTAATGGTTTCAGGAGACGATTTTAGTCCCTAACCTGTATTAAGGTAGTACGTACACCTGTCTGGTGTCTGTTGAGATGACAAGAGTTAGGATTTTAGTTCCCTAACCTGTATTAAGGTAGTACGTACACCTGTCTGGTGACTGTAATGGTTTCAGGAGACGATTTTAGTGCCTAACCTGTATTAAGGTAGTACGTACACCTGTCTGGTGACTGTTGAGATGACAAGAGTTAGGATTACAGTTCCCTAACCTGTATAAAGGTATGACGTACAACAGTGTGGTGACTGTTGAGGTCACAGGAGATTAGGATTTTGGTTCCCTAACCTGTAAAAAGGTATGACGTACAACAGTGTGGTGACTGTTGAGATGACAAGAGTTAGGATTTTAGTTCCCTAACCTGTAAAAAGGTATGACGTACAACAGTGTGGTGACTGTTGAGATGACAAGAGTTTGGATTTTAGTTCCCTAACCTGTAAAAAGGTATGACGTACAACGGTGTGGTGACTGTTGAGATCACAAGAGTTAGGATTTTAGTTCCCTAACCTGTATAAAGGTATGACATACAACAGTGTGGCGACTGTTGAGATCACAAGAGTTAGGATTTTAGTTCCCTAACCTGTATAAAGGTATAACGTACAACAGTGTGGTGACTGTTGAGATCACAAGAGTTAGGATTTTAGTTCCCTAACCTGTATAAAGGTATGACGTACAACAGTGTGGTGACTGTTGAGGTCACAGGAGATTAGGATTTTAGTTCCCTAACCTGTAAAAAGGTATGACATACAACAGTGTGGTGACTGTTGAGATGTCAAGAGTTAGGATTTTAGTTCCCTAACCTGTAAAAAGGTATGACGTACAACAGTGTGGTGACTGTTGAGATCACAAGAGTTAGGATTTTAGTTCCTTATCCTGTATTAAGGTAGTACGTACACCTGTCTGGTGACTGTAATGGTTTCAGGAGACGATTTTAGTCCCTAACCTGTATTAAGGTAGTACGTACACCTGTCTGGTGTCTGTTGAGATGACAAGAGTTAGGATTTTAGTTCCCTAACCTGTATTAAGGTAGTACGTACACCTCTCTGGTGACTGTAATGGTTTCAGGAGACGATTTTAGTGCCTAACCTGTATTAAGGTAGTACGTACACCTGTCTGGTGACTGTTGAGATGACAAGAGTTAGGATTTTAGTTCCCTAACCTGTATTAAGGTAGTACGTACACCTGTCTGGTGACTGTAATGGTTTTAGGAGACGATTTTAGTCCCTAACCTGTATTAAGGTAGTACGTACACCTGTCTGGTGTCTGTTGAGATGACAAGAGTTAGGATTTTAGTTCCCTAACCTGTATTAAGGTAGTACGTACACCTGTCTGGTGACTGTAATGGTTTCAGGAGACGATTTTAGTGCCTAACCTGTATTAAGGTAGTACGTACACCTGTCTGGTGACTGTTGAGATGACAAGAGTTAGGATTTTAGTTCCCTAACCTGTATTAAGGTAGTACGTACACCTGTCTGGTGACTGTAATGGTTTCAGGAGACGATTTTAGTCCCTAACCTGTATTAAGGTAGTACGTACACCTGTCTGGTGACTGTTGAGATGACAAGAGTTAGGATTTTAGTTCCCTAACCTGTATTAAGGTAGTAGGTACACCTGTCTGGTGACTGTAATGGTTTCAGGAGACGATTTTAGTCCCTAACCTGTATTAAGGTAGTACGTACACCTGTCTGGTGACTGTTGAGATGACAAGAGTTAGGATTTTAGTTCCCTAACCTGTATTAAGGTAGTACGTACACCTGTCTGGTGACTGTAATGGTTTCAGGAGACGATTTTAGTCCCTAACCTGTATTAAGGTAGTAAGTACAAGAGTGTGGTGACTCTAATGGTCACAGAAAAGCTTGGATTCCAATCTGTATCACCCTGCCTATATCCTCCTAGATTAGTCCTGAGAAGGACTGTTCTGGTCACTGGAAAGCTTGGACTCCGATCTGGATCACCCTGCCTATATCCTCCTAGATTAGTCCTGAGAAGGACTGTTGTGGTCAGCAGCAGCAGTTTGCAGCCCTGCTCCGGATCTACCTGTAAGGGCCGCAAATCTGTCCCTAATCAGCAGCAGACACTCTCCCTACACTCACTGTCTGGAAGGCTGTGTGCCGAGCACAGCGCGCCGGGAGTTATAAAGGCTCGGTGACGCTGTGCAGGGCGGCCAATCACTGCTATGCCACAACTAACAGGGCTGTGGCATTGCAGTGGTCTGCCAGCCAATCCCTGCACGTGGGCTGGCTCTCAAAAGAGCGCCAACATGCAGAGATGACGACCACGAGCACAGCACGAGTATCGCGAGATTACTCGGTGCTCGGCGAGTCGCCCGAGTACAGTGATACTCGTGCGAGTACCGAGTAGTGGCGAGCATGCTCACTCATCACTAGTTAAGGGTTATTTCCATCTAGGGACAATTATGACATATCAACAAGATAGAGCACTAATTGTCCAAGAGATGTGGGTCTCATACATATATATCTCCTCTCTCATCTCTGTCTATCACCCCACTTTTTCTTTACATTCTACAAATGACCTTTGACTAACATCTGCACTAATCCGATCCTCCCACTCCCAGCTCCAAGATTTCTCCCAAGCTGCACCAATTCTCTGGAGTGCTCAACCCCAAGAAATCATGACTATCCACAACTTGCATAGCTTTAGACGCTCCCTAAAAACACATCTTTTTAAGGTGGGCTATCATGCTCCCTAATAGAAGTTTTTTGTAATGTACTGTATATAGCACATTCACTATCTCTTCTTTAAACTCCACCAAACCGAAAAGATCTATACAGATTGTCTGGTGACCATTCATTTCTATCCCCCACTTCCTCAAGAAGCCTGGACCATCATTATAATAAGCCCCTGTACTTTGTGTGACCCCTATCTCAATGTAGATTGTAAGCTCTTTTGAGCAGGGTCATCCTTATTTTTGTTTTATTTATTGTATTGTACTTTTTACATTGATTCTATGCTTATTGTATTGTATCTAATTACTGTACCGTATTGTTTACATTGCTTCTCTGCTTTATTTATCGTACTTTTTACATTGATTCTCTGGTTAGTGTATTGGATTTTTACATTGATTCTCTACTTTAATTACTGTAATGTACCGTTTGTATATCACTGTATTGTAAATATGGAATATGTTGGCGCTATATAAATAAAGATTTATTATTATTATTATTATAAATGGAGAGAGCCACATGTGCACACTCTGCACATAATGAGGTCACCATTCTCCAGGTGGATGAAGATAAATGTCTCTGATGGGATATCCCTTTAAATATTATGGTGGCGCTTGTAACAAAATAAACCTTAACATAACTAGGTGGCAGGGATATTGTTAACACATTATTTGCACTATTATGTATTTACACTCTAAACTTCATATGCACCTATCCTTTTTTATGCTTTTATGGAGATTTGATATTACAGGTATTTAGTAGGGGGTTCACAAATGACCAATAATTGTGCAATAAGCTTGAGAATATAAATTTGCTGATCGCTCTGTCTTGCACCTGATTTCGACTTGTCAACTTTAACTATCTCTGTCCTTTTTGAAACTCTATATTACATTACATTTTCTTTGTAGATACACTGTTTTGAGAACTTCAAGTATTTCTTTGGTTTTGACTGAAAAATTAGCACTTATATTGTCAGATAAAAACCTGCAGTTACTGAGCTAGAAAGTGATTTTCTTCTCCTGCAGCTGCAAAATCAAGTGCCTTAGCTGAGTTAATGCTTTTCATTTCTTTTGCATGTGTCAGCATTAATAGAGGGAAGCTTCAATACAGACTACCATGTGAAGATGGTGCTGAGTAGTCTAGATTCTATTCTGTTGAAAGCATTTTGCATTTTTTGGAATACCTCACAAAGGGAGACTTCAAATCAGGCTGAACTTCAAGAAAAGGTTAATGCTATTCTCTTTTGGGTTCAACCACCCACTTTGCTTTAGGTCACTGGTTGAGGCTAATGCATCACACAAGGGCTACTGCAAACTTGGCATCTACTTGATTAGGCTCCCCGCTGATCTTATACACATACCAGCTCCCTTGCCAAGTCAAATAACACATTTAGTGAATTGGAAATAAGATTTAAGTGGTCTAGCACAATGCAGCTTACCTTCTTATCTTTTACTGAATTCTTTCTTTTGAATTGAAGACTGTGAAAACTGCTCTTGTTAGAGGACTTAATCTTCATTTTTGCTCTACATTATTTGGAAACAGGTCAATTGAATGTTGGATCTACTAACTCCACCTACCCATAGAAAAAGCAGTGAGTGACAGGCAGATTTTAGAGGCTTAGTAAAATTAAATCCATTTTTAGAAGTAGACTTTGTTGTATTTTATATACCAAGCAATTTATTGCACTTGCTCTAACATTACATAAAATACATGTAATTACAATACTACTCATAAATTATAAATGCTTCATATTGAGACTGTTGGCATTGTGGGCCATGTGAATATCTATATTACAAACAAAGCCAGACTGAAGACTTCTTTGTGCCTGATAGAGAGATAGAGAGAGGGAAACAGGAGAAAGAACAGTTATACATGGATATTCAGCAATCAGAGTTAACATTTGTACTTCTTTATATTATGTACAGCAATGCAAATACAGGAAACACATTCAACTTTTTGGGTGGTAAGTAATGATGAGCGAGTGTAATCATTTCTATTCACTACTAGCACGGATAGTACAGTATTCGCGGTACTCCTTACTCAGCAAGTATCGCTGGTGCTCGTGAGTAATGTATCGATCTTAAGCAATGTGACACATATTGCTGCCTCCCTTCAGTACTCAAAAGGAGTCAGCCCCCTAGTGAAAGCAGATTGAATGCTAGGGTCTCTCTGGGGGGCATAGAAAGGTGTTTTATGCAGTGAAAATGGAAAAAACCCTGCCCTCCCGCCCTGTCCCAGAAACACTCATTTTATGGCCGGATGTGTGAGCGGAGCATATCTCACCACCACTGGACCTGGCACTCCACCACCTGAGTACACCCAACCTACTGTCTCCCTCCCCATTGCCCTGTAGAATGTAAGACTGCAAGAGCAGAGTCCTCTCTCCCCTCTGTACCATTCTGTTACTGTTAGTTTGTTCATTGTATTTTTAATTTGTTTGTATGTAACCCTTTCTCATGTACAGCACCATGGAATCAATGGTGCTCTATAAATAAATAAATAAATAAATAAATAAATAATAATAATAAAAATGGACAATTACTGAGAGAGAAATATACTCAGGTATGATATCAATTCCCCCAAAACATCCTGGTAAGTCAACAATCTGTACTGAGTGAAAAAAATAATTTGACCCCTCTAGTGAATTTTTTTCAACTTACAGTATGGTACAATGATAAGGAAAAACCTACTTGGCCTATCAAAGTTTGGAAACACAAATTGATTAATCAAAGTATTAGGTCTTATAGCCATGGTCAAAAAGTGATCTGCATCCGTTTTTTGCAGAAATTACTTTGCAAAAATGTTGCGCTTTTGCTACCTAATTACTACTTTTGTGATGCAGAATATTCTGCCTTTGTCCCTCTGCTGCTGATCAGATGCTGAAATCTCAAGGACAATCATTACAGAAGTAGCTGGTGCCAGCGGATAAATATGAGCTGGTGTGCAACATGGCAGGAAAAAAAAAGCCTGCGAAATGGGCGAAACACATCAAACAGTAAAATGCATACAAAACAATGAATAAAGGTAAAATTGGTATTATAAATACATTCATCAATAATGTTACTCCTTGACCAATAGTGTTATCCAGTTGCTCACTGGCCACTTCTGACTAATGACATAGGTTTGATTCAGTTATATCCCTTATTATTGATGCATCGCCAGGGCCATAGGGTACTCGGAACCGGGCTTTTGATGCTTCCGGGGAGTCACAGGGGTTGAGACCTGGCTCCGTGACCCTGGGTATAAATTTTAAAGTTCGGGAATGGTGGACCTGATGACACCATGGTTGTTCAGCTACTGGGGCCGACGCTGTGGTGCAGGACCTCTGGGGCTGGGAATGATGGACTTGCAGTTAGGATGTATCGCTCCACATGGGTAGAACGGTTCCCCAGGGCAATTGGTATAGTCTTTAGCGATGGTAGGGTGTTGGGGTGCAGGACTGAGGGCGCAAAATAACTGACAGACACACACTTTGTAGTCTCCTTTACAGTTATGGATGGTAGCAGGTCCAGGCCAAGGTGCTGTCCATAGGAGGTGTTAGGAATCTGGGTGGCCTGGAAGCAAGTTGGGGATTTCCTCACCCATTGAGTTCTGAGGCCTCCCTGCTGTGCGTCTCTGTGCTTGTCCTAGCTGCCTGTAGCTAACCTGCGACCGTCTCTCTCTGCTGTTAAGTCTTTCACCTATATGGCAGGCAGCTTAAGTTCTTACTGGGTTCCAATCCTCTGGCACTGGCTCTCGGATGCTGCTGTGTCTCCAGGTGCTGCGGCCGAGAGACTTGTATACAATTTCTGTTTCTTAATATTTTTCAACTAAAAAATATACAGTTCCTCATGTATGGTTATTTGATTGATGGAACTTTGTCCCTATATTGGAACTATATATTTATTACATCTTTAATATATGCTCAATGTGGAAATTTGTGCGTTTAATTGATCCTATGTCATCATTGTATTTAATTCAGATGTTCACGGGGGGTGGGTTTACGTTTATATAGTGTTTTGATGTTTTTATCTGTTATGCTGAGGACTAAGAGGTGACGCCTTGAAACGTGTCCAGCATTTACTCCGTCCTGTTCTCATCATGTTATTCAGAACTGAATAAAGGATCTTAAAAGAAGAATTTGGCTTCCGGTGACACCAAATCTTTATTTATCTGCAGTGGCGTAACGTCAGGCCCAGGGGCCCCGATGCGAAAGCTTCAACGGGGCCCCCAATTATTGCAAATCTTTAATAGTATTAGTCTTTTTCTATAGGCAAAAAGGACTTTTGGGGCCCCCTGGGTTGCAGGTCCCGGGTGCGATCGCAACCGATGCACCTATTGTAGGTACACCCCTGTTTATCTGCATGTTGATGGATGCCAGCTATTGCACCGAAGCCTGAGTCCATGAGCATTAGTGAGTAGCTTATTCCCTCCCCCTGTTCCTACATTATATTGTACAGCTCTAAGGAGAGTAAAACCTATTGTGGTCATATGGACAAAAACTCCAGTCTCTGCTTAACATCTCTGCAGCTATTTCAGGGCTACCTTTGGTGGACGGCCCTCTCTTGGCAGGTTTGTTGTGGTACCATATTCTTTCCATGCAGATGATAATGGATTTCATGGTGGTCCAGAGAATCATCAGAGATTGAAATATTTCTTAGAACCCAACACTGACTAATGCTTCTCAGCAAAGTTGTTTGGACATCTCCTTGGTCTTCATGGTGTTGTTGATTGAAGGAGCCTCCTGCTTAAAGGTGTTGCAGACTCTGTGGACTTTCAGAAAAGGTGTGAATGTACTGGCTGACAAATACAGTAGTGTTAAAAATAAAAGCAGTTCAATATGACTAAGCAGATTATTCACTGTTTTTGGTATAAACTATATTACCACATGTCAAACCATTTACTAGTTGGTGCAGTAGATTCTTAGAAAACCAACAGACTCAGTTCATGGTTTTTGAGTCTGTGTATTTGAATACATAATTGAAAGGGGGTTTGTTCAAAATGTTAGCAGTGTAGAGTTCATTTAGAGAAGAAACGGGTGTGAATTAGGTAACCTTTATTTAAGGGTGAAGCCAGTACTTGTAGTACATGGATTTCTCCTTGAAAACCTGAGAAACATGCATTGTTCAAGGCATTGTTAAGAACAACAGCGTACTTTACATAAAACGTTGACTGGAGAGGAGAAAACCTATAAAAAAGTGCAGACTGTAGGCTGCTCAGCTAGGTTGTTCAGCTAAAATGATCTCCAATTCTTTAAAAGATGTACCGTATATACTCGTGTATAAGCTGAGTTTTTCAACCCAAAAATTGGGCTGAAAAGTCCCCCCCTCGGCTTATACACGGGTCAATACGGTAATCCTATGGTGGGGAGGCTGGAGGAGGCGGGGGGAGGCTGCTGACAGAGCGGCCCGTCACATGGGGCCGCTCTTTAGATATGCACGGCTACCCCCGCCCATCACAGCGGCAGGGGGAGCCGTGCATACAGCCGCCAGAGGTATACAGGCCCCCAGTGGGGTATACAGCAGGCCCCCAGTGGCACTCGCCCCCACACTATGCAGAGTCCCCCCGCTGCATTATCTTACCATCCAGTGTCTTCATCACCGCCGGTCCTCCAGTCCTTGCTCGCTGTGTTCGGGTATCACGTGACACGGCGCGATGACGGCATCCGACTGCGACCGCCGGGTCACATGAGACCGGGAACGCAGCACGCGAGGATGGACTGGAGGACCTGCAGTGATGAAGACGCTGGATGGTAAGTTAATGCAGCGGGAAGGGCTCTGCATAGTGTGGGGGGCGAGTGCCACTGGGGGCCTGTATACCTCTGGGGGCCTGTATACCTCTGGGGGATGCCTGTATACCTCTGGGGGCCGCCTGTATACCTCTGGGGGCCTGTATACCTCTGGGGGCCTGTATACCTCTGGGGGCCGCCTGTATACCTCTGGGGGCCACCTGTATACCTCTGGGGGCCGCCTGTATACCTCTGGGGGCCACCTGTATACCTATGGGGGCTGCCTGTATACCTCTGGGGGCCGCCTGTATACCTCTGGAGGCCGCCTATATACCTCTGAGGGCCTGTATACCTCTGGGGGCCTGTATACTTCTGGGGGCCTGTATACCTCTGGGGGCTTGTATACCTCTGGGGGCCACCTGTATACCTCTGGGGGCCTGTATACCTCTGGGGGCCTGTATACCTCTGGGGGCCTGTATACCTCTGGGGGCCACCTGTATACCTCTGGGGGCCGCCTGTATACCTCTGGGGGCCACCTGTATACCTCTGGGGGCTGCCTATATACCTCTGGGGGCCGCCTGTATACCTCTGGGGGCCGCCTGTATACCTCTGGGGGCCACCTGTATACCTCTGGGGGCCTGTATACTTCTGAGGGCCTGTATACCTCTGGGGGCTTGTATACCTCTGGGGGCCACCTGTATACCTCTGGGGGCCACCTGTATACCTCTGGGGGCCTGTATACCTCTGGGGGCCGCCTGTATACCTCTGGGGGCTGCCTGTATACCTCTGGGGGCCGCCTGTATACCTCTGGGGGCTGCCTGTATACCTCTGTATACCTGCTGTATACCATAATGCTGGGGCCTGTATACCACTGGGGGGGCCTGTATACTTCACTGCTGGGGGCTGTATACCACTGGGGGGACCTGTATACCTTACTGCTGGGGGCTGTCTACCTTACTGCTGGTGGCTGTATACCTGTCCTGGTGGCTGTATACCATACTCCTGGTGGCTGTATACCATACTCCTGGTGGCTGTATACCATACTCCTGGTGGCTGTATACCTCACTGCTGGGGGTTGTATACCTGTTCTGGGGTCCACCCTCGGCTTATACGCGAGTCAATAAGTTTTCCCAGTTTTTGGGGGCAAAAGTAGGGGGGTCGGCTTATACACGGGTCGGCTTATACACGAGTATATACGGGAAATCTATTTGTGCAGTGTTTTTGAGGAAGGGGTATTAACCCCGAAACGCATAATAAAAACCACCATCTGAATTCTAGTAACCTTGAATCAATTGAACAGGAGCATGGTCATTAATCCCTCTTTTCCTATACACTATCCAGTATTCCAACACGTGGGAGGACTGCTGCAGATTGAAAAAAGCTTGACATCTATAGTTGTCATAGATGATAAAGGGGGTTGTGACATCTCACTATCCAAACAGGTGATCGGATTAACTATTTTACCTAACTCCTTGGTTTTACGGAAAAAACACTATTGTGTGCTCATTTCCATTTAGGGCTATATACTTGGAATAATTAAAAAAATATGATGTAGAGGTTCTCTATATTTTTGGTTGCCATCCAGGTAGAACTAGGCAGCTGGATGCTGGAATCCTCACTCAGTGTGGCCAAATGTTCTGGCCCCCACAGTGAATTACACCTGCAGCTGCCTCAGAAAATGGCGCATTCATAGAAGCATCATTTTCTGGTGCTGTAACCAACTCCTCCAGTTTCCTTGGTACCGTGGACAAACTGGGTCATAAAAGGGTGCTAGCTTTGTATTGTCAGCTGGCACTTAGCCCAAGGTTTCTAATGCCAGGACAATGTTAGACCCAGCCACCCTAGAATGCATATCGGGAGCGTTTTAGGCCCCTGTGCTTACTTTTTTGCTACTATCTGCAAAATTACTTTAGTCAGAATTTTGAAACTCTAGGTATTCCTCAAGTATGTTGTTGTTGGTAATATCCAGTTGTTCATATAATTTTTTTTGATAGGCATTTTCGTATAGCAATTAGGGATGGGCGCATACCTTACTATTCAGAATCGCTATACCCACAACGAGTAGGTAGCGGTACTCGCTACTCGTTGCAAATATAGCGATTCCGAATACTTTTGCAGTGTATCAATAGATACACTGCAAAAGTCCTGTAAAAGAGAGAAAATGTGGTTAAAAAATAAAAAAATCGAATACTCACCTTAACTGACGGCTGTACCGGGACCGGCCGATGCACATGTCTTTGGTTTCAACAAGAAAGCGACATTGGTATCTTACAAAGCAAAGAAGGAGAAATCCATTATATTACTCAGTACCATGCATCATGATGTCAGTACTGACAGCAATGACAGGAAATTGAAACCAGAAATCATCCTGTATTACAATAAATCTAAAGGAGGTGTAGACAAAATGGATGAAATGGTGGGAGGATATTCATGCAAGAGGCAAACAAGAGGTTGGCCTGTACTAATTTTTTCAAATATGCGTAATGCAACAGCCCTGAATTCATTTATTATTTATACAGAAACTCATCCAGAATTCCATGCAAGGAGGAAGGACAGGAGATGTCTTGAAGGACTTTTGCCATGAACTTGTAATGCCTCACATGATAGAGCGAAGCAACAGGAAATGCTTGCCAAAGCAAACTAAAGAAGCAATGAAACGGTGTGGCGTACAGTTTCAGGATATTCCAGGGCCAGGAGAAAGAAAACGAAAGTGTTGTTTCATTTGTCCAAGAAAGTTAGAGAAGAAAGCTGAGTGATATTGTACCACTTGTGGGGAAAATGTCTATAAAGAACATCTTCAGAAAAGATAACATGTGAAAATTGTTTGGAAGACCAATAAAATGTAAAAGAAGAAGTTACAAAAGAAATGTAGCTGCAGCTAGTTTACTCTAGATGTATATACCTTTGTCTGTTTCATATCTTTGTTTGAAATTTGGAGAAAAAAAGATTTTTGGTGTCTTCTACAAAAAAAATATAATTACGGTAATATGTTGTGCATTATTCATATCTTATTTTACAATTTTGAAATAAACTTGTAAGAGTTATTTATGTGAGTTTCTCCATATGATTTGCACGGGGGCCTAAAAGACCCCCATTACGTAAAAGTGTAGACTTATGACATCACGCATTATAGAACCTCTAAGTAAATAGTAAATAATTCGCAACACAGAGACACATCATTTATTTGGAAAAACAACACAATGACAATCCTCATTTTTATCTCTTTATTACTCCACTATAAACCCTCCACAATCCTCTGTGAAGTCCTCTCACAACAGGACCAGGTAACTGACTGATTTCTGGCTACCATTGTGAGTGGGGTGATGTCCCAGTCTGAGTCACCTGAGTTGAGCTACAAAAATCAAATATCTTTTTTTAAATATACAAAGCTCTCTTAAACAGATGTTTCCTGGATTTAACAGCTGCTGCCATATGAGGCACTGTTTCCAAAATTCACACTCTACAGATGTCAAAACACTTGCAAACTCCAGGAAGCGTAAATAAAAAAATAATTTAAAGTTTCAAAAAATTCTACAACTTGATACAAGCTGGTGGATCCAATGGCGGGAACATTCCTAATTAAAAGGTTAAGCTGGTTTCACACTGCATTCTTTTCCTGATCAGGTTCCATCCGGTTTGTGTGTCAAAACCAAGAGTGACTCCAAAATTCAGAACAGGTGTCAATATTTCAATTATAGTTTTTCTCTGCAAGTTCCTCTCCTGGTTCCTCTCCCGGTTTTAGCACACAAACCTGATCGAACCTGATCAGGAAAAAAACTGCAGTGTGAAACCAGCCTTACATGTTGTACCCGGCTAACGGGTCTTCCAGAAATCATTTTGGCCTCAAACAAACAGAGAAAGTTTTAGGGTAATTTTAAATTTCAAACTTTTTTCCTGAATAAAGTCGTGTTCGCCGATTTTTTTTGGAAATTGTTTGGGTTTCTGATCCCAAGCAAAACCTGCAATCCTCGTGCCGAATTTGAAATTGGTGAACGTGTTCAGGGAAAGTTCGCTCATCTCTAGCTTTCATCTAGCTAATGGAAACATGTAAGTATTAGTGATGAGCGAGTATGTTCTGCGCTGCTCGGTACTCGCACGAGTATCCCGGTACTCGGGATGCTCGGCGAGCACAGAGTACCGCTGAGATGCTCGGACTGCTCGGTAATAATAAGCGATCTGACACACGTACACAGCTCCCTTCAGTGCACACAGTGAGCTGGCACCTCACAGAGAGCAGATTCATTGTTAGGATCCCTCTGGGGGCCACAGCAAGGTGTTGTATGTTGCAGCGATTTCAAAAAGCCCCCGCTCCCGCCCTTTCCCAGCAATACTCTTTTTATAACCGGAAGTCTGTGGGCGGAGCCTGTCACTCATTGACTTACATTGGGCTCGGTGCTCGGCCGAGTACACGAGTATCTTGAGATGCTCGGCCAGATCACCGAGCACCAGAGCATTTTAGTGCTTGGTCATCACTAGTAAGTATCTGAAATGCTTATTTTGGATAAATACAACGATTTAAAAAAAAAAAAACGGTTACTAGTGAACACTGTCTAAATAAGATTGGGGGTAGTTAAATAACAATAAGGCACATAAAAGATTCACTTTAATATTTAGTGCAGGGTGCTTGTCTTTTCTAGAGCTTTTCTGACATCCGGCCCACTGCAATTTCATTATTCATGTCTATGCTGCAGAAAGGGCATTCACCGCTTCACCATCCCAGGACAGTACGACGCCCAGCACAAGAAGCTGCTGCCTCCTCTTCCAGGCTTTGCAGACACTGTTACCTGCCCTTCCAAGTCTTGCAAATAGGCGGAGACCTGTCACTCCAGGGGAGCGGGCGGGAAGAAGCTGCCGAGGATCCACCTGTCCAAATAGTCTTCAGTGCAGCTCGATCCCTGGCTGGCTATTGAGGTATATTTTTCTTTGAAACTCTCTAATGTTTTATAGTCAAATATGATAAAATGCTGTAGAGAAACACAAAAAAGTATAGCAACAAATATGTAAAAACACAGACAGCTTGTTGATATTCGAGGTTTTAGGTCAAAAGTGGTAACTATGTAGTTGTTAAGCAGGACTTTAAATTCCGAAAATATATTTATCACTTAACAACATAGTAAAATGTTTACATAGTTTTGTGCCTTGAAAAGGAATGACTGCTTAATAGACTTTCTTTACGCTGCTTGATAAATCAAGCCCTTTTAATATTCTGTTCAGTGCCGAAATTCAAGTTAAACTATGGAGATTCTGCTGGAATGCATAAATGAGGCTTAATTGCATGTACAAAAAGCCAGATCCCTGAATTAGTGTGGATTAAAACATCATTTCACAGCCAAACAGAAACATGTTCCCAATCGCTGCACTTGAATTATTGTTATGTAGCTCGGGGCTTGTATTAAAATCACTGAATAATTGCAATCAGATTACTATAATCAAGTACTGGAACAGTAATTATAGGTTACAATCAGTTTAAGCTGCCCTGGAAGTCCAATATACTGATCATATGCATATTAAAAGTTTATGTTAGTGATAAAATTAATGAACAGGATTATAAGCTCCTGTCTGTGAGATATGTTACACATGTCTCGCTCTACACAGTTTGCTATTTGCATAGACAGGACATCTAATATGTTTACACGTTTTAAAGCTCCTGTACAACCAATCAATTTCTGGGAGCAGTCAAGTAGGACATCGGTGAATCACCTGGAACATAATTACATTTCTGCTTAACCCGTTATTTACTGCACTCCGAGTTAATAATGTGTGAAAAGAGGCACTCTTAACCTTATGATGCCCATTTACAGGCGGTGCATTATTAATTATGAGTTCTGAATGGTCACATCTGCTGTAGAAATATGGACATCTAAAAAGCAGCAAACAAAAAACTAGTTTTTTCTTATTTAGCTTTTGTATCTGTACTTATTATAAGCATATCAAAATCTTATTTTTTATTCTTCTTCTTCCTATTCTTATTCTTATTATTATTATGGTTTTATTATTATTTATTGGGAAATAATTTGGTTCGAGTCCATGAGTTAGCTGCTAAATCTGTCTTTTTAGTGCAAACAAAAAAGCTGGAAGGCGTTCGTTTGGAGAAATAATTGAAAAATAAAAAATTATATTGCTGTAAGTCATATTATCGCTTTAGAGAGATATATATGATTCTTCATCAATGGAAACCTCATTACTACTGGATATCTGAAATTGCTACATGATTGAGATATCCAGTCGCAATGAGGTTTCCATTAATGAAGAATGGCCTCACTATCTTTGTACCCCATATACCACACCATACCATCAATTTTTGTGTTCCAACAGTCTTTGAGGGATCTATCCACTGTGGGTTAGTGTCAGACCAATAGCGGTGGTTTTGTTTGTTAACTTCATCATTCACAAAAAAGTTTTCCTCATCACTCATCTGAAGCCAACTGTCTAAACTGTGAAGATACGAGATGTGCAGCATCAGAAACAATGGCTACTGGAAGCCTGTGCTAGCATTTCTTCTGCGGTGTTGCTATCAGTGTGTCAAGAGTGGGAGTAGAGGGTTGCATTGACAATCCAACACAATGGGCAGCACCTTGAACACATTTTATAAGTGCACATAAACCTGTAAATAACTCATGAAACAATAAAGTTACGTTAAAATCAAGCACACCATGGTTTTTCTTATGAAATTCTCAATACGTTTGATGTGTCACATGACACTCTTCCTATTGAAAAAAATAAAGTTGGATCCGAAATGGCTGACTTCAAACTGGCCGTCATGGTCACCTACCATCTGGAAAAGTTTTCCTCCTCCCATATACTAATGTGCCACATACAGGGAGTTGATATCACCAACCATTCCCATTTTAATTAGGTGCATCCATATAAATGGCCCACCCTGTATATATATATATATATATATATTTAGAGAGAGAGAGAGAGACCAAAAATAGGATTATCACCGATTATCTAAAAAAAAATGCAGTGCAAAGTTTTCCCAGTATCAAATCTAATGATGATTGATATAGAGGAATTAAATGAAAAAAACAACACAAAAAAAAGAAAATGTGGATTGTAGTATCCCAAAAGACATGGAAATATAATGCTAAGGCTAGGGTCAGACTTGCGTCATGCATTTGCTAAATGCATGCGTTATTTTCATGTGCAAATGTTGAAAAATGCATGCCTTTATGCACTCATAGGCTCCAATGCAAAAAAAGCATTGCAAAAGTGCAATGCGTTTGACACTATGCGTTTTTGGTAGTGCACCCAAAAATGCAGTCTGCAGCATTTTTGGGCCTGTTATTGAAAATGCATGCGATTTCTTAACATTGGAGTCTATGGGAAACGCATGTGTTAAAAATGAACACACATGTCATGGAAATGGCAAGGGGAAAAAAGCATCCTTTGATGCATCCTCAAATAGATGCAACCTCTTAAATGTGACCCTAGCCTAACATAGCTGAAATGTTGCCACGCCATTTGGGCTAATAAAGTCCACATTTTCTTTATATTTAGTGTGTTGTTTTTTCATATATACATTACCGTTCAAAAGTTTGGGGTCACCCAGACAATTTTGTGTTTTCCATGAAAACTCATACTTTTATTTATCAAATGAGTTGCAAAATGAATTGAGAATATAGTCCAAGACATTGACATGGTTAGAAATAATGATTTTTATTTGAAATATTAATTTTCTCCTTAAAACTTTGCTTATGTCAAAGAATGCTCCCTTTGCAGCAATTACAGCATTGCAGACCTTTGGCACTATTATTTAATGTAGCTGCCAAATGAGGAGCTGTGAGGCATCGATTTCTCAAACTAGAGACTCTAATATACTTGTCTTGTTGCCCAGTTGTGGAGCGGGGCCTCCCACTTCTCTTTCTACTCTGGTTAGAGCCTGTTTGTGCTCTCCTCTGAAGGGAGTAGGACACACTGTTGTAGAAAATCTTCAGCTGCTTGGCAATTTCTCACATGGAATAGCCTTCATTTCTAAGAACAAGAATATACTATCGCGTTTCACATGAAAGATCTCTTTTTCCGGCCATTTTGAGAGATTCATAGAACAAACAAATGTAATGCTCCAAATTCTTAAACTCCTTCTTAAAGGAAAGTCAATTTTATAGCTTCTCTAATCAGCCAAACCATTTTCAGCTGTGCTAACATACTTGTACAAGGGTTTTCTAAATATGCATTAGCCTTTTCACACAGTAAGCAAACACAATGTAATGGACCTCTATACACCTATGTACAAAGCAGGTGAAATATTTACATATTCATACGTATCCCTCTCCCCATCTATCCTGTTACAGTAGAACATGATTAGTAAATGAAGAAGAGAAGGGTTAACATTTATTGCCAGGACTGATGTTCTGGTGCTTTGTAAAGGTTAAAAATGTTTGTATCATGTTAGCTAGTTGATAAAAAAATATATTAGAATCTGAGATTCCTCTGTGGGTGATACCTTTTAATGGCTAAATGAAAAGATGGTAAAAATACCAAGCTTTCAAGACTACTCAAGTCTCTTCTTAAGGCTTAAGAATGACACATTCTTAACACACACATATATACACATATACAAGGTTGAATAAGCAGGGCATAGTGGTCTGTATCTGGAGGGGGAAGAGAAAGAGTATCTGGGCAATAAATACCAGAGTTCATAGATAACACATGTGATATCATATTGCCCTTTCATTAGTGGTCCAAGATTTGAAGTTTCCTCAATTGATGTAAAAAGCCATAAATCCATGCGACACATTCATATCTGGTGCTTTGTATTACTTCTTTGTACTGTGACAGGGATTTGTCTGCAGCAAAGTCCTAGACACATTATTCTATAGGTTTGCTGGGGGGAATGGGAGCAAATTGTACATTTTTAAAAAGGGGTGGGCTCACTATTTGTTTTCCGCCCAGGAAAAAGGGGATGATGGGAAATGTCTGAAGGGAGCAGAAGTAATGGCTGTAATAGCAGAGCTGGTGAAAGGGGACAAGAACCAAATCAGAATGATATAAAACAACATAAAAATTGGAAAAAAAAAAGTTCAAGGGGATAATTTGGGGCATTATCCTTGGGTAATGCAGAACCTATTTAAATTCAAAACTAACTCATTTCTAGGTCGCAAACTTTGGATGATCTGTATTTGTGTATAAATCACAATTCCCATCTCCCCTTTGTTTTTGTATATCTTTTAGCTTTTTTTTTGCTTAATTTATTCAAAGGGTAGAAAACAAGCCTTAGTAACAATTAAGAATAAATGAAAATTACTGAGACAGTGATGTTTAGTTTTTAGTTTTTTGAAGTAGTATTGCAAAGCAAGCATAAGTTAGATGAGAAAGCAAATAATTATTTCTACACCATGTGTCACAATAAATAATTTTAATTGGTTTAACTTCAGGGACCATTATTGGCCTAATTAGATACATGAAAATACTACAAGTATTAAGAAATATCCTGAAGGGGAAAACATTAACAATTCTGTCATATGCATTTTGAGTAAATGCAAAGAAAGAGACACTTTTTAGTGAAAGCTGTGAAAGGTTATTTTAGAAAGTGGTATGATTACCGAATATTAATATGAGTTTTTCAGATCAATCCTGAAAATAATTTTACAATACTCAAAGTCTATAGTGTAACCATACATATATGACCCTATGAAGTTAATTGTGTTTTCTTATTAATGTCATAATATGTTTTCTGCTCTTGTGTCAGGTAGTATATGTTTGCGTTGTTGTGATGTATCCCAAATATATGTAGTTAGCCCATAATGCTTAGCTTCTTTATTTCATTAGGATAATTATAATTAGAAAAGTATGTTTTAGTCTATGTGTACACCTAGCGTTTTTGGTACACCAAAAACACTAGGTGTGCACATAGACTAAAACATTTTTATGTATTTTTACTCGCAGTTTTTAATCAATTCTTCAAGTGAAAACACAATCCTGGGAACGTTTATGGGTTTTCTGAAGTGCTGTCCCCACCTTCAGGTTTTTTTACTTGCAGATTTCGGTGCAGAAAAAAGAAGCAATATGCTCATCCTTTCTGCATGTTTTCCTGCCTTTTTCTCTTAACCTATCTGAAAGGGAAAAATGCACAAAAAAAACATAAAAAATGGACCTAAAATGTAAAAAATGAAGCATTTTGCCTTTCAGTAGATGGGGTTTTTGGTGCAGAAAAACAATTGCTAGGTGGGCACATAGCCTTCTTTAAGATTTGAGAAAGCCTTTTCTCATATATAAAAATATCCTGTCTTTTACTATATAGACAATGCACTGAAATAAAGAAGTACTGCATGTCACTGAAGAAAGGCCATACTGTCTAATATAAAGTAAGCCAAATGAAGGTCAAGTGCTCCTTCACGATCATGTCAATCTTTTCAGAGAGTCACAAAAACATAGTTGACAGAGTCAAGGAAGCTCAGCTACAGCATTGTATGAAGTCAGTGGTTCAGTACAATATCTCTGGGTTTGTGAGGATTCTGAAACAGTGGTGCAAAATATGGATCAAGTCACAGTGTAAGCTAGACTTGAAAGTGCTATAAAAATACTAGGTTTGCCAAGTCTGGGCAATGGTACTGGACTTGTTCTGTCTAAACACAAAGCAATTAGAGGAGAGGTGAGCCACCAACAGCACAGGGTTTGAGGATTTCCTTAGTATTGCACAGGGGTTGGAATCATCCTCAGTGCAGGTGATTATATTATCACCTGTGCAATACTAAGGAAATCCTGAAAACATGACCTGTTGGCGGTTCTCGAGGCCAGGAGTTCCCTACTCCTGGATTAGAGGTATCACTGGCTGATGGTACTGTGAAATCTTCCTACCTCTGTATTAAAATGAGGAGCAGACAGGACCTGCGCAGACTTTCATAGACTCAAATGTAAAACCATAGTGTCAGTACAAATCATACTTGGGTTATTTTGGACACAGTAAGATGATGGTGAAATACTGTAACTGCCTAAAGTAGCTGACATCGATTGATGCTTGACAGAAATTGATGTCTTCACAAGCCAAGTAGATATGGTCAAATCTCACAGAGACACAATACAAAATGGCTGCTAGGAGCGAGTGACCTACCAACTGCCAGGTGATGACGTGATGAGTTTGAACAAACTTAACTTAAACAGACAGGCATGAGCAGCATTCAAAAACTGGCCAGCAGACAACAGCATAGCAAGATACATTAAACAAACTACAAACAAATGCAAACTATTGTCTACTATATAGAAATTGAGCAACTGAAAATAATTACATCTGGGGGAACAGCACAGTACCTGAGTGGATGTTAGAGAGCAGAAAAAAATATATGAAGCATGGAGGGCATGGTAACATCACATTGTGTAACTGAACTGCTATCACAAATATTGTGCTGCGACTGGTAACCAAAAAGCTTTTACCTCTGTTAATGACAGAAGATATGCTAGTTAAGCCATGTTTATGGAAACAACTATATATTGTTAATTAAGTTTCTCTATCAATCAAGCTATTTATCAAGTCTGGTTCTGCTAGGAAAAAAAAATCTATGTAGACAGTGGTTCTATAAGGGAGTTTTCTTAGAATGAGAAAAAAATGGTGTGACTGATATAATTCAAACCTCTACATGACCTAGTCACTTGTAAGTACGGGCTGCAGACTGAAGACATACAGCTACTGAAACCAGTGTGTCAACTGATAAATGCTGTATCAAAAATGTGGCGCCCCACTGGTCAGTGCACCACAGTAGGGGTACTGCACCCGAAACAGAGTGTGCGGTATCCCAGTCATTGGAGGGGATATGTTGAACTGAGGCTCTCTTCCCAGCATCCCTACAACTAGACTAGGGGACCAATCAGCTAACCCGTTATCAGGGTAACCGGTCCCGGTGGGAGGAGTGTTGAGGTGAAAGGAGCAGGGAAGGAGAGGAGTCGAGGAGAGTCTAGTCTGAGGAATGAAGCAAGGAGCAAGTCTTAGAGGGACACTACAGGGAGGGCGCCCGAAAAGGAGTGACAACCCAGACAGAATGGGGAGATCAGGTGCCAGGCCGTCAGAGTAAACGGTCTGGGGAATCCCGGTCCACAACTAGATACCCGCTCTGAGTCGCGGTGCAGGCGAGTCCAACTCTGAGCCGCCAATACCAGTGGGTCGCAGGTCTGCCAAGCAGCCCTTCACCTCATCTACAACATACAGCCCCACCAAGTAACCACAAACCGGGTTGAGCCCCTTAGAGAAGAGAAGGCTAACCTCATCATACCCGACGGGCCTGGTTGGAAGTGGGTTTGTACAGGGCAGCGCACGGATAGAAACGAGGTGCAAGAAAGACACAGAGGACAGTAAACAAAGTAGAAGGAACACTTGGAGAGCCTCAGAAAGACTTTGTACCCTCCGGTGACTACCCGGCTAGCTACCCGCAAAGATTGTGTGACTGCAAATTGAAGTGAACCGTGAACTGTTACCAGTAAAGTACCCGAACAGATTCAGCAAGCCTCTGATGTTTTATTCTGCTTAAGATAAGAAGTAGCTGCTGCCACATCGACCAGCTCAGCAGCAGCACTGCCCCGGGGTTCCCGCTCTGCCTGCAGGGAGCGTTATCAACTGGCTGCAATACCATCATCCCCAGCAGTCTGACAGCGGCGCTGGTGAGATCACCAGAAACTGCAGGTAGCGTCACGGCACTTTATTTTATTATTTTTATTATTATTCCCTATTTACCTAGTGACCTCCAGGGTTATGGGCCCGGGCACTGGCCACCGAGAAACCACCACAGCACTAATGCCCGGGTACCGAGTTCCCAAAGACCCCTGGGTGGGTCAAATACACTTCAACTGGAGACTAGGAGCCTGGTTCTTATATCTGAAGAAATTCATCTCACTTTGTTAGGACTTTGGATTTTTTATTGGCTTTTTATGCATCTTGCCCCTTATTATTATTATTATTATTATTATTATTTATTTATAGAGCACCATTCATTCCATGGTGCTGTACATGAGAAAGGGTTGCATACAGACAAGTTACAAATATAATGAACAAAGTGACAGACTGATACAGAGGGGAGAGAGGACCCTACCCTTGCGGGCTTACATTCTACAGGGCAATGGGGAGGGAGACAGTAGGTTGGGTCTGCTCGGGTGGTGCTGGATTGCCAGGTCCAGTGCTGGTGGAGCGCCGGGTCCAGTGGTGTTGAGGCGGCACTGTGCTCATTACAGGTTGTAGGCTGTTCTGAAGAGATGGGTTTTCAGGTTCCGCTTGAAGGTTCTGAGTGTAGGGGACAGTCGGACGTATTGGGGTGCAGAGTTCCAGAGGATGGGGGATGCTCGGGTGAAGTCTTGCAGGCGGTTAGATGAGGAACGTACAAGTGTGGAGGAAAGAAGGAGGTCTTGGGAGGACCGAAGATTACGAGTTGGATGATATCGGGAGATTAGTTCAGAGATATATGGGGGGACAGATTGTGGATGGCTTTGTAAGCTAATGTTAGTAGTGAATTGGATACGCTGGTGAATTGGGAGCCAGTGGAGGGATTTGCAGAGGGGAGACGTGGAGGAATAGCGAGGAAAGAGGTGGATTAGTCGGGCAGCAGAGTTGAGGACAGATTGAAGTGGTGCAAGAGTGTTAGCAGGAAGGCCGCAGAGTAGGAGGTTGCAGTAGTCAAGGCGGGAGATGATGAGGGCATGCATGAGTAGTTTAGCAGAGTGGGAGTTGAGGAAGGGACGGATTCTGGCAATGTTTTTGAGTTGGAGACGGCAGGAGGGGGCAAGGGCTTGGATGTGCGGTTTGAAGGACAATGCAGAGTCAAGTGTTACTCCAAGGCAGCGGACTTCGGGTACAGGGCAAAGTGTGATGTCATTTAATGTGATAGATAAGTCTGGCAAGGAAGGTGTGGGAGATGGAGGAAAGATGATGAGTTCGGTTTTGTCTACATTGAGTTTTAGGAAGCGGGAGGAGAAGAAGGAGGATATGACTGATAGACACGTCGGGATTCTGGACAGCAGAGAGGTGACGTCTGGGCCAGAGAGGTAGATCTGAGTGTCATCAGCATACAGGTGATACTGGAAGCCATGGGACTTTATGAGATGTCCGAGACCAAGAGTATAGATGGAGAAAAGGAGGGGCCCCAGAACAGAGCCTTGAGGGACCCCAACAGAGAGGGGATGGGGCGAGGAGGTTGTGTGAGAGTGGGAGACACTAAATGTGCGGTTGGAAAGATAGGAGGAGATCCAGGAGAGGGCGAGGTCAGTGATTCCAATGGAAGAAAGGATCTGTAATAAGAGGCAGTGGTCAACTGTGTCAAATGCAGGCGACAGGTCTAAAAGGAGGAGGACGGAGAACTGTTTGTTAGCTTTGGCCGTGAGCAAGTCATTAGTAATTTTGGTCAGGGCAGTTTCAGTAGAGTGGTGTGGGCAGAAGCCGGATTGAAGGACATCAAAGAGAGAGTTGGATGAGAGGTGGGTTGAGAGTACAGTGTGGACATGCTTTTCGAGAAGTTTGGAAGCGAACGGGAGCAGAGATATGGGCCGGTAGCTGGATGTAGAAGTGGGGTCGAGGGATGGCTTCTTTAAGATAGGTGTAATTGTTGCATGTTTGAAAGCAGAAGGAAAGGTACCAGAAGTTAGTGATAGGTTGAAGAGGTGGGTCAGGGCTGGGATAAGTGTTGTGGTGAGGTTGGGAAGGAGGTGGGATGGGATAGGGTCCAGTGCACAAGTGGTGAGGTGCGATCTGGAGAGGAGGTGTGCAAGTTCTCCTTCAGTGATGGTTGGGAGGAGGGTTAGTGGGGGATCAAAATGGTGTCCTCTTCTTCATGTAATCCTCTTTTCTACGTTTATAAACCTCAGCCTACCGTGTATCCATGCTTGAGTATTCAGATGAGGCCCTGGCTTCCAGCTTCCTATGATCCTCAATTGAACATCCTCTGGCATTCCACTCAGGTTTTTCCTGTGTCTGCAGACTTTCTCCAGCTTCCACACCTGCTCAGTGCTTTTTCTGCAATCCTGCTTCTAGGTGGTGTGTTTCAGACTTATCTTTAGCCTGCCTACCCTTTGAAATGTAAGCTCTGTGTGCCTGTAAGCTTTGCAGCTTCCCTTTTAGTTTTGTGCAGTTGTAGTTTCTGTGGACTTTTGCTGGACTTGTGGAACTTTACTTACGCTAAGTTCACATCAAACACATTGCCCTGCGTTTGGCTGCAATGTGTTTCACAATGCGTTAATGCTATCAAACGCTAGTGTTAACGCAGCTGAACGCATCACATAGATTTATATGGGAAATGCATTGCAAACGCATTGCAAATACAATGCCAAACGCAGTCACACTAGAAACGCATGCGTTTTTACCCCGTGCAATGTGAAACATTGCAGGCAATGTTTCCTGTGCACTGGGTGAAAAAGCATGCGTTTCTACCGTGACTGCATTTGGCATTGCGTTTGCAATGTGTTTGCAATGCATTTCCAATAAGTCTATGGGATGCTTTCATCTGAGTTAACGCTAGCATTTGATAGCGTTAATGCAGCTGAAAAACATGTTGAGTTTAAAACGCAGCCCAACCCTGATGTAAAAAGGCCCCCAAATTACACTGCACAGTTTCAAGTTCAGGACTTGTTCTTGTGACTACCTTCCCAGGCCTTCTAACTTTCCTGTTTGTTGCTATTTGATGAACTTACTCACTTGCTACATCTCAGTTTATTAACTGTCATGTGTGTTTAATATAGACTTGTTCATCTTTAAATTGGTTTAAATCTGTCTGTTTCCCATCTGCTAATAGATCCCTGAGTAATCCTACAGTACATTACATTCTCCTCTCTTAGGGTGCGTTCACATGCTGCGTATTTGCTGTGTATTTTTACGCGAGTGCTGTTGCAGTTTTTGTAGCCAAAACCAGGAGTGGCTGATTAAAACCAGGAGTGGAACAATCAGAGGAAAAGTATATTAGAAACAAGTGCTCCACTTCTGTATTTAATCACCCACTGCTGGTTTTAATCAGCCACTTCTGGTTTGGGCTACAAAAACTGCTTAAGCACTCCCTTAGTCTGACTTCTGTATAGCAGTACACAGAGACTGACTTCACCCAACTGGAGAACAAATAAACATTGAGGACAATGAACCTGGAGATAGGCTCTTATGCTCAGTGAGGAAGAGATATATTTCCTCAGATGTGACAGCGTCTGCTTCCAGCCGCTGACTGGTGTATGACAGACAATATGATCAGTGATAACAAAAACTCTCAATTAAATGTCACCTGCTTAACCCAGCAGGAAGTACGGCATCGTCTAAAAATCACTAAAATTGACAAATCCCCGGGCTCGGATGGGATACACCCCAGAGTGCTGCAGGAATTAAGTACTGTCATAGATAGACCATTATTTTTAATATTTAAAGATTCCATAATAACATGGTCTGTACCACAGGACTGGCATATAGCAAATGTGGTGCCAATATTCAAAAAGGGGACTAAAACTGAACTTGGAAATTATAGGCCAGTAAGCTTAACCTCTACTGTGGGTAAAATCCTAGAGTGTTTTCTAAGAGATGCTATACTGGAGTATCTGAAGAAAAATAACCTCATGACCCAATATCAACATGGTTTTATGAGGGACCGTTCCTGTCAAACTAATCTGATAAGGTTCTATGAAGAAGTAAGTTCTGGACTGGACCAAAGAAATGCAGTGGACGTGGTGTATATGGACTTTTCAAAAGCTTTTCATACGGTGCCACACAAAAGGTTGATACATAAAATGAGAGCAATGGGGATAGGGGAAAATATGTGTAAGTGGGTTAAGAAATGGCTTAGTTATAGGAAGCAAAGGGTGGTTATCAATGGAACACAC
This sequence comes from Allobates femoralis, assembly GCA_033576535.1. NCBI lineage: Eukaryota > Metazoa > Chordata > Amphibia > Anura > Aromobatidae > Allobates > Allobates femoralis. The sequence continues at coordinate 753,450,464 of JARQOC010000003.1, read as the reverse complement.
TCAGAATGGGTCACAGTTAACAGTGGGGTACCACAGGGGTCAGAAGTCCCACTTCTTTTTAATATATTTATTAATGACCTGGTAGGGGGCATACAGAGTAGAATCTCAATATTTGCAGATGACACTAAACTCTGCAGGGTAATCAATACAGAGGAGGACAATTTTATATTACAGGAGGATTTATGTAAACTAGAAGCTTGGGCTGATAAATGGCAAATGAGCTTTAATGGGGATAAATGTAAGGTCATGCACTTGGGCAGAGGAAACAAAAGGTATAATTATGTGCTTAATTGTAAAACACTAGGCAAAACTATCACTGAAAAAGACCTGGGTGTATGGGTAGATGACAAACTTGCATTTAGTGGGCAGTGTCAGGCAGCTGCTGCAAAGGCAAATAAAATAATGGGATGCATTAAAAGAGGCATAGATGCTCATGAGGAGAACATAATTTTACCTCTATACAAGTCACTAGGGCGGCCACACTTAGAATACTGTGTACAATTCTGGTCTCTGGTGTATAAGAAAGACATAGCTGAACTAGAGCGGGTCCAGAGAAGAGCGATGAAGGTTATTAGAGGACTGAGGGGTCTGCAATACCAAGACAGGTTATTAAACTTGGGGTTATTTAGCTTGGAAAAAACAAAGGCTTAGGGGTGATCTTATAATAATGTATAAATATATGAGGGGACAGTACAGAGACCTTTTTAATGATTTTTTTTCTTCTTAGGCCTGAGACGCGGACAAGGGGGCATCATCTACGTCTGGAGGAAAGAAGGTTTAATCATAATCACAGACGTGGATTCTTTACTGTAAGAGCACTGAGACTATGGAACTCTCTGCCACATGATGTTGTAATGAGTGACTCACTACTAATATTTAAGTAGGGCCTGGATGCCTTTCTTGAAAACTATAATATTACCAGTTATATATACTAGATTCTTTGATAAGGCGTTGATGCAGGGAACTAGTCTGATTGCCATATCTGGAGTCAGGAAGGAATTTTTTCCCCCAATGTGGAGCCAGTGTTGCCACATGGATTTTTTTTACCTTCCTCTCGATCAACATGTTAGGCTATGGGTTGAACTAGATGGACTTAAAGTCTTCCTTCAACCTTAAAAACTATGTTACTATGTTACTATGTGTGATACAGGTCTTGTCAGTTGACACAAGGTCTAGAAGAGAGTGAGTGGAGAGGTAACATCTAAGGCGCGAGTAGACCAGTCGCTCCAAGAGTTTAGAGATGAAGGGGAGGTTGGAGACTGGTCTGTAGTTATTTGTGAAGGATGGATCACAAGAATTTTTCTTCAATAATGGAGTAATGATAGAATGTTTGAAGGAAGAGCAGAAGAAGCCAGAAGAGAGGGAGAGATTGAAGATTTTGGTTAGGTGAGTATTGACGACCGGAGAGAGAGACTGGAGTAGGTGTGAGGGAATGGGATCAGTGGTGCATGTAGTAGGATGAGAGGAGGAGTAAAGCCTGGAGACTTCTTCATTTGTAACTGGGTCAAATGTAGAGAGTGAGCCAGATGACATGTGGGGAGAGATAGGAGTAATATCACTTTGAGGTTGGGAGTTGCTTTCCTCATTCATGTTTTCTATTTTCTTAGTGAAGTAAGAAGCCAGATCATCAGCACAGAGGTCAGTTATAGGGGCCTGCCCTTTAGGATTAAGGAGAGAGTAAAAAGTGTCAAAGAGGTTCTTTGGATTGTTGGATAGTGAGGAGATCAGGGCAGTGAAGTAGGTCTGTTTGATCAGGTAAAGGGCAGAGTTATAGTTTCTTAGCATAAATTTATAGTGGATAAAGTTTTCTGGTGTGCAAGTTTACCTCCATAGGTGTTCAGTACGGATGAGCGAGTACTGAAATATTCATACTCGCTAGACTCGTAACAAGTAGGTCCTGATACTCGGTACTCATAACAAGTCTAGCGAGTCCAATGTAAGTCAATGGGGAAGCGAGTATTGCGAGTAATTTCTCTGCTGCTGGACCCTATATAGAGGTCTGGCAGCAGAGGAAAAACCTGCAATTCCTCACTTTATTGTTTAAAAGCCGGCAGTAAAAAGCCGCCTGGCTTTTAAACAATGCTGAATCCCCCTACTGGCTTCCCCGTTATCTGACAGCAGGATCCTCTGCTACCCCCACCGCCTCCTTACCCGATCCTGAGTTAGGAGCAGGCGGGGTGAGCAGGGCCAGGGAGTGGGGAGCGAAGGACCCAGGCGGGGAAGCCGGCAGTGAGAAAACCTCACCGCCAGCTTTCTTCTTCTGCTCTGCACTCCCCGCTCCCTCCTGTCCCTCCCCGCTCCCTGGCCCTGCTCCCCCCGCCCAGTCCTAACTTAGGATCGGGTGAGGAGGCTGCGGGGAGAGTGGGCCTCCCTGCGCTGCGAATTCCAAACCAGCTGCCTAGCTGTATGTGGCTGGACATAGAAATCGCGCGGAGCCCCACACATTTTTTTTTATTTCATGAAATTCATGAAATAATAAAAAATAAGGGCGTCACGATATTTCTGTTTCCAGGCAGGTCCAAATAGTTAGCTGGGGGTTGGGGGCAGTCCGTTGCCGCCTCCTGTATCTGGCTGGCATACAAAAAGACGGCAAAGCTCACGTCAAAATGTTTCTGAAAAATCCATTAAACAATCCTATAAAAAGGGACTTCCTCTTTATTAAACTCTCGACCATGGTCGAGGGGTTAATAAAGAAGCAGTCCCTTTCATTCATATTGTTTTATGGATTTTTCAGAAAAAAATTTGACGTGGGCTTCACCATATTTATGTATCCAGCCGGATACAACAGGCAGCGACGGGCTGCCACCAACCCCCAGGTGCCTATTATACCTGGCCGGACACAACAATACAGGGGAGCCTCTTTTTTTTTATTATTTCATGAATTTCATGAAATAATAAAAAAAAAATGCGCGGAGCTCCGCGCTATTTCTATGTCTAGCCAGGTACAACTAGGCAGCTGGGTGCTGGAATTCCGCAGTGCAGGGAGGCCCAAGCTTTCTGGGCACCCCTCGCTGCGAATTTCAGCCCGCAGCTGCCCCAGAAGATGGCGTGTTCATTGAAGTGCCATCTTCTGGCACTGAACCCAGCTCATCCAGGGCCCTGGTGCAGTGGCTCACTGGGTAATAAAGGGTTTAGGGCCAGCTTTGTATTATCAGCTGGCCCTAAGCCCTAAATTCATGGCAGTCATGCCAATAGTAGACATGATCGCCATGAATTTCCAGTAAATGAAAAAAAAAAATACAACACTGAGAAATTTCTTTTATTAGAAATAAAACAAAAAAGACATTTAGTGACTCCATCTTTATTAAAAAAATGCTCTTCGGTCTGACGTGGTGCATAAGTGCAATCTCAGCACCGCTACATCACTCTGCATAGACACACATGTCTGCCTAGCTGTACCTGGCTGGACATAGAAATCACGCGGAGCCCCACGCATTTTTTTTTTATTATTTCATGAAATTCATGAAATAATAAAAAATAAGGAGGCCCCCCTATATTCTTGTGCCTGGCCAGGTACAAATAGGCATCTGGGGGCTGGGGGCAGCCCCTCGCTGCCTGCTGTATCTGGCTGGATACAAAAATATGGCGAGGCCCACATCAAATTTTTTTCTGAAAAATCCATAAAACAATATAAATTAAAGGGACTGCTTCTTTATTAACCCCTCAACCATGGTTAATAAAGACGCAGTCCCTTTTTATAGGATTGTTTAATAAATTTTTCAGAAACATTTTGATGTGGGCTTCGCCATCTTTTTGTATGCCAGCCGGATACAGCAGGCGGCAACAGACTGCCCCTAACCCCCAGCTGACTATTTGGACCTGCCTGGACACAGAAATATCGTGAAGCCATTATTTTTTATTATTTCATGAATTTCATGAAATAATTTAAAAAAAAATGTGGGGGGCTCTGCACAATTTCTCTGCCCAGCCAGGTACAGCTAGGCAGATGGAGGGTTGAATCCACAGCGCAGGGAGGCCCAAGCCTTCTGGGCACCCCCCGCTGCGAATAGCAGCCCGCAGCCGCCCCAGAAAATGGCGCCTTCACTGAAGCGCCATCTTCTGGCGCTGAATCCAACTCTTCCAGGGCCCTGGTGCGGTGGCTCACTGGGGTTAGGGCTAGCTTTTTGTTATCAGCTGGCCCTAAGCCCGAAATTCATGGGGTTATGCCAATATTAGACATGCCCCCCAAGAATTTCTATTAAATTGTTTAAATAAAAACACAACAGCGAGAAAAATTATTTTTATTTGAAAAAAAAACAAAAACACACTTAGGGACTCCATCTTAATTTTAAAAAATCCTCTTCTATCTGATGAAGTCCAAGCCAGGATTCTTTTTTAGCTCTGCTACATCTCTGGTAGAGAACCTCCACCCGAGATGTAGCAGAGCTGTGCACCCGGGCGTGGTAAAGTTCATGCGAGTTCATGCAGGCAAGCATGAACTCACATGAACCTGACAGCACTGCTACTTCAATTGAATAGCTGACCTAAGTCAGCTGTTCATTTGAAAATCCTGGCGGGAAGGCGTCTGACAGAGAAAACCTGATCAAACCAGATTCTCCCGGATTGTGCGGTCCGGTGCAATCTGGCACCCCATAACATGGACTCTGTGGTGCTGGATTGCTCCGGACCGGGGCAATCCGGGAGAATCCGGTTTGAACTCAAGTTCAGGACCGTGGAAAGCTCCCTGCAATGCCGCGGTCGGTTCTGCGCTCCCCGCTGCCTGACAGCCTGATCCTCTACTCCCCCCACAGCCTCCCCACCCAATCCTAATTTAGGACTGAGCAGGGGGGAGCAGGGCCAGGGAGCGGGGAGGGACAGGAGGGAGCGGGGTGTGCAGAACAGAAGGAGAAAGCCGCGGTGAAGTTTTCTCACCGCCGGCTTCCCCGCCTGGGTCCTTTCCGCACCCTGGCCTGCTCCCCCCACCCGCTCCTAACTCAGGATCGGGTGGGGAGGCAGTGGGGGGAGTGGAGGATCCTGCTGTCAGGGGCTAGGAAGCCAGTAGGGGGCTTGAGCATTTTTAAAAGCCGGCGGCTTTTTACCGCCGGCTTTTATACAATCAATTGGGGAATTGCAGGTTTTTCCTCTGTTGCCAGACCTCTTTATAGGGTCCAGCAGCAGAGGAATTGCAGTTCCCATTGATATACATTGGACTCATTACTCTGCGAGTAATCGCAAGGAAACTCGCAGAGTAACGAGTAGCCCGAGTACCCTACTATTCAGCGAGTACCAATAGTAGTGAGTAGACTCGCTCATCCCTAGTGTTCAGCACTCCTAGAGCATGACTGGAGGAATCGAGTTTGTGATGTGAGCTAGGGAAGTTTTACTCCGTGTTTGAAAGTTTTGATAGTGAAGGGCGCCACTTGGTTCAGAGTGCTTCTGAGAGTGTCGTTGTAGGATTCACTGCAAGATTGGGACAGGAAAAGGAGGAGATTGGGGACAGTGATGAGGTAGCGAGTCTGTGAGTGTTTGAGGGTTGATGGCCTGAAGGTTTCTGAATGTGTGATAGGTAGGAGTGTGGTGGATTGTGCGAGGATTTGTGAACATAAAGGAGAGAATGTTGTGGTCAGAGAGAGTAAGAGCTAAGTTATCTAAAGAGGAAGTTGAATAGACTTGGACAAAGACCAGGTCAAGGGTGTTACCATCTTTGTGTGACTCAGACGTTGAGCTTATAAGAGACCGAGAGAAGTTGTTAGATAGGAGCTGGGATGCAGATGGGGAGATGGGGTTGTTTATGGGGATGTTAAAGTCTCCCAGAATAAGGGTTGGTAATTCTGAGGACATGAAGTGCAGCAGCAGGAATGTTTGAGGAACTGGGTGGGTAACCCTGGTGGGCGGTATACCACCACTACTCTGAGGGGGAGGGGATAGAAGAGCCTAATGGTGTGAACCTCAAAAGAAGGGAATGAGAGTGATGGTGCTAGAGGGATGACCTGGAAAGTACATTGTGGGAACAGGAGTAAGCCACCATGTCTTATTCCCAGGTCTCAGGGAATGAGAGAAATGTAAACCGCCATGAGAAATACGACTGGGGAAATTGTGCCAGAGTCCTGGATCCAGGTTTCTGTGAGGGCCAGCAGATTAAGAGAGTTAGTGAGCAAGTAGTTGTGGATAAAGTTAAGCTTGTTGCATACAGATCGTGGTTCCAGAGAGTGCAATTAAAAGAGGGAGATGAAGGTGTGCAACCAGTATTATGAGTAGTAGGGTCTTGTGGTAGTAAGGGGTTAAAGTAGGTAGAGGGTGGACCAGGATTGTGAGAGATCTCACCTGATAGGAGCAGAAGTGAAAAGAGAAAGAGAAAATAGTGTTTGGATTTAGGACATTGTTTCTGATGCAATACCCAGGAATATGATGGACTGAGATTATTCAGTAAATTGAACACAGCATGGGAGCTGAACATAGTAGAGGGAAGGAGAAAGGGGCTGATGTGGATGAGGGGTGATGGAGGGGGATGTGGCAGTGAAAGTGAATGACAAAGTCACATAGGAAGACAGACATTGAATAAAAAACATAGTATAAATATGGCGTATAAGCGAGTTTTTCAGCCAAAATTGGCCTGAAAACTGCCACCCCAGACTTATACGTGAGTCATACAGTCCCTATATTTGCGCCCCACCTCACAGATGTCCCCCGCATGCAGCGTGCGCTTATAGATTACAGGATAATCAGTTACCGTGGCGGATCGGCTCCTGGCTTCCAGCTCCATCTTCATCTGTGTCTTCCTGATTTGCACGTAATACGGCGCGTTCGGGTGACGGCACATGCGAGAACGGGCGCACAAAGAGAATGAACAGATTGAGATGGAAGCCGGAGCAGGAGCGCGATCGCACGGAGGGGACCATTGATTCCTGGGAAGTATAGCGCAGCGAAAGATGGTGGGGAGGCATCCTGTGAGGAAATCGCCAAAATTAGGGGGCTGCTGGGTGGCTGTATACTACCATGCATGGCCTGTATATACCATGAGCTGTATAACACTGCTGGGCCCATAGTAATATACACTGGGTGTATAAACACCTGGTGTAATACAAGGGTGTATATACTACCACTGGCTGTATATATATGGGGTTCTATACTACACTGGTCTGTATTTCCACTGAGGCTGTATATACCAATTGTGGCCGTATACTACACTTGGGGACTGTATATACACTGGCTTGTTATAGCTGGGTTATACTTACCACTGGGTCGTATACTACTGGGCATGCGTCTAAACCTACCCTGGGCTGTATATACACTGGGGCTGTAACTACGGGGCTCTCTATACTACACTGGGCTGTATATACCACTGGGCTGTATTACTATGGGGCTGCGCTTCTATACTACCAGCGGGCTGTATATCCAGGGCGCTAACTACTGGGATGATATACTATGGCGCTGCGTCTATACTACAATGGCTGTATATACACTGGGCTGTATAGCTACTGGGCCACGTCTATACTACCACGTTGGCGTGCGTATAACACCACCTGGGCTGTATATACTAACATGGGGCTCGTCTATATACATGGGCTCTAGTATACCACTGGGCTGTTATACTACTGGCTGCGTCTATACTACATGGGCTGTATTACCCTGGGGCTGTATATACTACTGGGGCTGCAGTGTATATAACACTGTGGCTGTTATTACCATTGGGGTTGTATGATACACTGGCTGGTGGTATACTCCTGGAGCTGTATATTAAACCACTGGGCTGTAAAAACTACTGGGGCTGCGTGTATACTAAGACTGGGGCTGCTGTATATACCTCTGGGGCTGCTGTATACTACCACTGGGGCGGCTGCTGTATATACCTCTGGGGCTGCTGTATACCACACTGCTGGGGGCTGTATACTTGTGCTAGGGTCCACCCTCGGCTTATACACGAGTCAATAGATTTTCCCAGGTTTTGGGGCAAAAGTAAGGGGGTCCGCTTATACACGCGTCGGCTTATACACGAGTATATACGGTAGTTAAAAATGAGAGTGAAAGAGAGTGGGATACCAGCCTCCTGCCCTAACTAACTGCCATACACAACCAAACTGGTAAGTGTAGAATATGGTGCAACAGATGACACATAGAGTTTACATCAATTGCAGATATTGTACCATGAGAGGGGTTTAAAATAGAATGTGAGTTCAGTAGAAAGATATTATAGCAAGCAGAAATCTAGTACCTTCCACTTCCAGCAAATTCCAGTCAATTCCAGTCAAATTCTAGTCAAATTCCTTTCTATGCACTTATATAAGGCACTTCGATGAGGCACATGGCAGACATGAGGCTAGTAAATATATAATGATACAATTGGATTAAGCGGAGAGTGGAGGGGAGAGGAGGAGGCCATTTAGAGTCAGAAGTGAAAGCAAATGGTTGAGGAATGGCAGATTTAAACAAAGATTCATAAACTTAGGTATGTAGTAAGAACAATGGGATGAGAAGTTACAAGAATAATCATATGACATATGAATGAAGATAAAAAAGTGCAGCTCAAAGAAAAAATACAACTTGAAAACACCTATTAAGTCATTAAGAGGTTAATATTTGATACACAGATTACAATTTTAATTGCACGTCAGATTTCCCAATGAGGTTGATATGAGCAATTTCCTAATAACTTTACTGTCTCATAATCTTTTTAAGGCTAGGGCCACACTTAAGAGGTCATCCACGTTAGCCGGATGCAGTTACAGCAGAGCCCACCCTGCTGTAACGCTGACCGCTAACGTCGGGTGCTCTCTATGAACGCTGCGCCACAGTAACCCGCTGTTTACTATGCATGCAGCTTCACAGGAAGCCCCAGGCAGTGCGCTTATCCAGGACGCACACAGGAAAACAGCGCTGACAACGTTACAATTTAAGTTGTGCCTTAGGCTAGGGCCACACTTAATAGGTCATCCACGTTAGACAGATGCAGTTACAGCAGAGCCCAGCCTGCTGTAACGCTGACCGCTAACATCGGGTGCTCCCTATGAATGCTGCGCCATAGTAACCCGCTGTTTACTATGCATGCAGCTTCACAGGAAGCCCCAGGCAGTGCGCTTATCCAGGATGCACAGGAAAACATTGTCAGCGCTGTTTTCCTGTGTGTGTCCTGGATAAGCGCACTGCCTGGGGCTCCTGTGAAGCTGTATCCATAGTAAACAGCGGGTTTCTATGGATCAGCATTCTTAGGAAGCACCCGACGTTAGCGGTCAGCGTTACAGCAGGCTGGGCTCTGCTGTAACTGCATCTGTCTAACGTGGATGACCTATTAAGTGTGGCCCTAGCCTAAGGCACAACTTAAATTGTAAATTTCCTCCAATATGAATAAAATATATTTAAATGCTGTGACGTTATAGAATATATTTCAACTACAAATGTTATATTTCTTTGTGGCGTAGCACGATAGAAATATTTCTAGTCAATATTTTATGCCATCTAATTTTTAATTTCCAAAAAACTGAGAAAATCTAAACAGTAAAGGTCAAAAGCAGTTGGAAAGATAGATGTCATTCTATAATCAGTGGTCTTAACCACTGAGCCACTGTAGATAATCTCTTTCTGGCTTCTTTTTGATAAGCAAGTTATATTGATGAACTTCAAACAAGATACGTTGAGATTGACCTTTTGGTGAACCCTTCCGCATTCAGCTTTGTGTTAGAAAATGACTAAGTAGGCTTATATTTACAGTTCAGGTAAAGGTCACTATCGGATAATAAACAAGTCATGGTGTGCCGTTATGATGTAGTCACGTTATTGTACTTTTCTTCAAGCTGTACTGCACATTTGTGACTTGTTCCAACTTTAATGGGAATCACAAGTTGCTGCACTATCACAGATCATAAAAATTGCTCAAACAAAGTAAAACCGTCAAGTCTCTGAATGCTCCATTACAAGATTTGGAGGTGTGATTACTTACATTGGCTTTCTCCATCATCATTAACATGTCCGTTCCAGCTCAATGCACTCATCCACCTTTTTTTCAATGTAATAGTGTTTTACAAATATGTAAAATATAAAAAAAATTTGGCATTACGTAATGTTCTGCAACAAGTGAATTGGATGTCTACTAAGTGAACATTAGGAGACGAATTTGGCAGGAATGAGACATAATTCATTCTAAGACTTTTCTAGTTTACTGCCGGGAAAATCAAGGTTTTGTTCTTTTACCCTAAACAAGAGTTTGAGTAAAATTTGCATAAATCACTTGATTTAAATACTTATAGGTGCCCCTCAATGACTTAGAATATCAACAAAAAATTCATTTATTTCAGTAATTCAATACATAAAGTGAAACACAACCTCCTGGTCACCGGCCTCCCCACTTTCTCCCTTGCACCTCTCCATTCTATCCTAAACTCTGCTGCACGACTAATCCACCTGTCTTCCCACTACTCCCCGGTCTCCCTTCTCCGCCAAGACCTTCCCCTTGCTCCCCACCCCCCCAGAGATCCCAATTTAAAATCCTAACCCTGACCTACAAAGCCATCCATCACCTGTCCCCACCATACATCTCCAACATGGTCTACCGATACCTGCCCACATGCAACCTGCATCCTCCCAAGAGCTCCTTCTCTGCTCCCCCCTTATCTCATCCTCTCACAACTACATCCAAGACTTCTCCTGTGCCTCCGCCATTCTCTGAAACTCTCTACCCCAACATATTAGACACTCGCCTACCTTGGGGACTTCAAGCGAAACCTCAAGACCCACCTCTTCCAACAAGCCTAGAACCTACGATGAGACCCAGTCACCACACCATCTCACACCCAGTGCTTCCCCCTCCTATGGTTTTCTCGCCCACCCTTGTAGACCGTGAGCCCTTGTGGACAGGGTCCTCTCCTCTCATGTATCTGCAATGCTTGATTGTCCACACAAATTGTATTTGTCCTTGTTCTCCCCACTCCATATGTAAAGCACCATGGAATCTAATGGCACTATATAAATAATAATAATAATAATAATAATAATATAGAGTCATTACAAACAGAGTGATTTATTTCAAGTGTTTATTTCTGTTAATGTCAAAGGTCATCTCAAAAAATGAAAGTAGAGAGAATGAAGGATCTGAGAGATAAAATATTACCTAAATAGGTATCAGAGGCTTCACCTTGTGTGATTGTGAGAGTCGCAACCACTATAAAAGTATATCACGGCTGCTGCAGTTCTCATCATAGTTCATACAGAGTAGGGAGGATAAGGTGATAAAAACAACCCTACTGTATTCCACGAGACATCAAAGGGTGAATTTAATATTGATTTATTAGTCAACATGTTTCAGAGCTCCCTGGCTCCTTCCTCAGGATAAATCAATATCATTTTGCCATGTTTCAGAGAGCCCTGAAACACGTTGACTACTGAATCAATATTATATTCACCCTTTGATGTCCCGTGGAATAAGGCAGTGTGGTTTTTAACCCTTCATCCTCCCTACTTTAATTTTTTGAGATTATGACCTTTAGGTTTTCATTGGCTGTAAGCCATAATCATCAACATTAACAGAAATAAACACTTGAAATAGATCACTCTTTTTGTAATGACTCTATACAATATATGCATTTCACTTTTTACGTTGAATTCCTGAAAAAAATTATCTTTTATCACTCCTAAGGACACTAAATCTGAGTATTCTGCTTCATTTTAAAGGAGAGATGGAAAAGTATTATAATTATTATTATTATTATTATTATTATTATTAGTAGTAGTAGTAGTAGTAGTAGTAGTAGCATTTTATTATAAGAAAACTGAGCATTTGTTTTTTTTTTTGGCATTTGTCGCATGCTGTGGTCTGTCATGTTGCAATGCTGTAAAGGTATGTGTCCAATGTGCATTTTTGCTGCATTTTCCTGCTGCATTTTCTGCACCAAAAACATATCCCCACAGTTTTGTAATGAAGGTCTATGTGAATTTCCACAAGCTGTGCCCACATACGCATTTTTGGTGCAGAAATTGCCTGCATTTTTTTTATGTCCCTGCAATTTTGTTGCCCGTTTTTGGGCTGTGTGTGTTTACATAGAATCCATTATAAATCCCTGAAAAAAGCTCCACAGTTAGATGGGTATTCCCACAGTCCGTTTGTGGTGTGTTTTTCCTGCAATTTCCAAAACAAAACCACAGCAATACTCCCCCTCCCCCCAATCCCATCATGGTGATTCCCCGGTGTTTCTGCCTCTGTACACACTGGCTTGAGGACCTGTGAGTTTCCTCCTATCAGAGCCAGATCCTGCATACCATGTAACAGGCTGAGTCACATGGTGGAAGGTCCTGGCAGATATAAAAGACATCTCCTGCCAGTATATGGAAGAGGAGTCACGGGAGATCACTGGGGGAGGGTGAGAAATTGTCTGTATGTCTGTCTGTATCCATCTGTCTGTCACTGTGTCTGTATGTCTCTGTGTGTCAGTCTGTCTATCTCTGTGTGTCCCATTAATTGTGCTGCTTTTTTTTTTGCTGCGTTTGCATGTGCACATACAAATGCAGCACAAAAACACAGCCCAAACAAATATGCACAGTGGACACTTAGCCTAAAGGTTGCCATATTATCATCATAGAAGGGTTTTTCCAGGGCCTTTGTAATTTAGATCAGATTCAATTTACAAGTTTTGAAAAAGTGTCTACAACATTAGCTTTAAGATCCATCCAATCAGAGTGGGAATTTCTCTACTAATGTACACATAAAGTGCATGCACTGATTGGAGGTCTATATCACTTTTCCACAGTATACAGATCTCTACTGTACAGTACAGAACTGGCTGTCCTGCACTGCTGTATATTTGTGCCACGATGACACCTAACTAGGGGACAGCACTCCTTTTTATGTTTCTGGTACACTACTACTGAAGAACCATTTGTCCCCAACATAGCAAGTAATTTACAGTGAAAACCATTTTTTTCTGAATCTTATAGGTAAGGACTGTCTGTAATAATTATCTATTTATTTGTCTTCAATCTTCATTATTTCATCTTTAGTGTTGACATTTTGGGAGCTTTGGTGTATTTTTTTTATAGAATTAGGGTCTTATGTTACAATACTTTTATTTACAATGGTTATCCTGAAATAAATTAATATTATTAACAGAAAGATTAAACTGCTCGTACAGTAAAAAATCTGCGTCTGTGGTTATGATTAAACCTTCTGTACTCAAGACGTAGAGGATTCCACCGTATCTCCATTGCAGGTCTAGGTGTAAAAACATCTTTAGAAAGGTCTTTGCACTGTCTCCTTATATATTTCCACATTGTAATAAGATCACCCCTAAGCCTTCGTTTTTCCAAACTAAAGCCCAAGTTTAATAACCTGTCTTGTTATTGCATACCCCTCAGTCCTCTAATAACCTTGGTCGCTCTTCTCTGCACCCGCTCTACTTCAGCTATGTCTTTCTTATACACCGGAGACCAGAATTGTACACAGTATTCTAAGTGTGGTCGCACTAGTGACTTGTAGAAAGGTAAAACTCTACAAATGCTTAAAGGGACTCTGTCAGGTCATTTTTCAGTATGATACTAATAATAATACTTAGTATAACAAGAGAAAAGGTGGAGCCATAACTTGATTGAAAACATATAAATACTTTTATTGAGGGACAACAAGGTATATCAATGGTGATTAGTAAAAAGCACAGCACAATATACAGGTACAGTAGTTAAATGTATTTAGAAAAATGCTCATAGAGCTCACAATTTCATTGTATTAGATACATCTAGATCATATAAGATTGGTGCAAGACAATGGCTGGTAATAACAGATTATAAAATGTGAATTAACATCACTGAGGTCATCTATTTCTGCCCAGATCCAATGTCACTATCACAGGGTTGAAAAAACCTCCCATGTACCCGGTCATATCATCATGACTAATCTAATACATAGTAAAAGGCATACCAAATAAAGCACTATTACCATCAATACGCGAAACGTGCGTTGGAGTCCGGCACAGAAGGGGTTTCCCCTATCTCCCAGCACTTGAGCACTTTATTTGGTATGCCTTTTACTATGTATCAAGGTGGGTTTACACGCTTCAATCTCGTTCCGATATCGCAATTCAATGGCGCGGGAGCGCTCAATTAGTGCACGTTTCTCCCGCATCGCATTGAATGTTTACACGCTGCGATATCGGAATACAACGTCCGTGCAATGTCTACGCCCCCCAACCCAGGATCGCACACTTAACATGGGAGTCAATGGGTGACGTTTCAAATCGCATCGTAGTTGTGCGTTTACACAGCACGATCCGACTTCAATCTTCCTTCAATATCGGGGCATTGAATAGCACGCTCATTCAATCCCCGATATCGCATTGACATCGTTCCTGCATCGTATTGGACGTTCACACCATACAACGCAGGCACGATGTCGGGTCCAACGATTGAACCACGTGACTTTTGATTGAAATCGTACTACGATATCGCGACGTCTAAACCCGCCAATAGATTAGTCATGATGATATGACCGGGTACATGGGAGGTTTTTTCAACCCTGTGATAGTGACATTGGATCTGGGCAGAAATAGATGACCTCAGTGATGTTAATTCACATTTTATAATCTGTTATTACCAGCCATTGTCTTGCACCAATCTTATATGATCTAGATGTATCCAATACAATGAAATTGTGAGCTCTATGAGCATTTTTCTAAATACATTTAACTACTGTACCTGTATATTGTGCTGTGCTTTTTACTAATCACCATTGATATACATTGTTGTCCCTCAATAAAAGTATTTATATGTTTTCAATCAAGTTATGGCTCCACCTTTTCTCTTGTTATACTACATAATTGTGTTGAGCCGCTTAACCGGACACCAGTAGAAATACTGGTACGGTTTCTTTATTTAGCCTTATGGAATTTCTTTGTTTAATAATAATACTTGAATAGTGCTTGGGCAGACCTTCCAGAATATGTAAAAATCATTACTGTATCCTCTGTAGTTCTCTATAAGCACCTTCACACCCAGCAGGCAGCTATCTTCTGCAGTAAAAGTAATTGACCAGACTAGTGAATAGTCCTAATGTAAATGTTCATTTATTATTCACTCCCTCTCAAGCTGCTATCCCCTCCCTCCCCCAGTGCTCTGTGAATCACTACTGGTTTCAGTTTCAGTTTCCATACAAGGAGAGCAGACAGCAGAATACAGAGCCCTTTGGTTTGTGCTTACAGATCAGAGCAGGCAGTGACCTCACTACATGAATATTCACTCACTGTGATTAATAGATGGAATTAATCTCTTTTTTTGCAATTTACACAGGATAGGGGGTGAGCATAAATTAAAGAAATACATGATTAGAAAGCACTTCACCAGAGGAATTAGAAAATGATATCAGTTACATATGGATTCTTGTCCTGACAGATTCCATTAAATCTGATTCTTTCAATACTGTTAAAACAAATACTTTTAGTATAAAAAGATTAAAATAAATGCCCGGTTTTACTGAATGGGGAAAAGGAAGAGTTTGGGTAGAGGTGGAAGAGTAAGGGGTTGTAATAGGGAGGGGTAATGGGGGAGAAAGGGAAGGATAGAATAGCAGGGAGTCCTGCTTAAGGTGACAGAATCAACTGAGTAATTTGAGGGACCAAACATCAAATCAAGGTATAAACATTTAATATGGAACCTAAGGAGACGATTAGTAAGAACTACCGGATGTCTTTACTTGGTGATCCTCTGATGCATTCAGCCAAGATGTCCAAGCTTTTAAAGTTTTCAGGTTTTTAGATCCTAATAGTCTGATTTTCTCATACATGCCTATTTGGTTGGATTATTTTATCCATTCTTTGCAGGAAGGGGTTCCTACATCTTTCCAATGTCTTGCAATGGTTAGTTTGGCCACGTTGAACAAGTGAGGTATCAATGAACTTCTGTTGAATTGGGAATTTGAGGGATCGAGATTCAGTAAGATGAAGTTTAATGTTAATGCGATGTCTATGTTTAGGTTTTTCTTTATATGGTTGCCAATTTTCTTCCAGAAATTTTTGATTCCAGCCAAATATGGGACGGGGTGCCTTTCTCCAAGTTGCATCTGCAGCAAAGAGGGGAGATTGAGCTATCTGAGGAAATTCACACTCTACAGGAAGTGACTAGACTTTACCTAACAGATATTTCTACTTCAGCACCAAATCCATCAATTCTTAAACTATTCTTGAATAAAAAAAGGAAATGAAAAAATAATTGCCAAAATAACTAAAAACTTAACTCAAACAGATGATATCCCAGACTTCATAAAAAAATGGGAATTGAAATTAAACACAGATTTTCTCCCAGATAAAACCCACACAATCTTTAAAAATATCCACTTCCTAACATTCTCAGTGAGATTCCAAGAACTGAACTACAAAATCGTATCAAGATGGTATAAAACACCAGACATATTGAATAAAATGCCCATTTATTAATAAAAAAAAATAATTGAAGAATATCTGTTGTTTATGCTTCACGACACTGCAACTTTCACCCATCTCTATATCATTTGCAAAATGTTTTTACCAATTGTTTCCCTCTTTTGATAAGGTAAAGTCTAATATACCAGTTATCGTGTGAACTGTGCAAATGTATGCAAATATATAATCATCTCTGAGGATATTAAACTTTCACAAAGTAAATACATTGTGACTCATTTTCAATAAGAATGAAGTCAGTGAACTTAAGATAATATTGAATGTAATTATTTAGTCTATATGTCTTTATTCCTTATTTTTCCTCTAGTCTCAGCAAGTTTTTTAACAAGCAATTTTATATTTCTCAATCAACTGTGAAATGAGCTCTGTAAGCTTCAAACTCAAGCCAGAAAGACCAATATATAGAGAGCCTCATGTTAAAGAGAACCTGTCAGGTTCCCTGTGCACACAGAACCATGAGCAGTTTGGTGCACTTATCTATAATCCCTGTCTAACAGTCCTTCTAGGTCAGGGGTCTCAAACACGCGGCCCGAGGGCCGCATGCGGCCCCTGGGGCATCACAATGCGGCCCGCGGCACCTTGGACAACTTAATGATGCATCGCCCCAGTGCAGGAAGCCGCTGCAGCCCCCACTGTGTGATGACTTCCGTCTGCGGTACTAACAAGCTCTGCCACTCAGCAAGATCAATGCAAGCTGCCAGCCAATGAGAGGTCCGCAGCTGATGGCGGAATATGACATCAAATGCGGGCCTCTGGCTGGCAGATTGCATTGATCTTGCTGAGCAACAGATCTTGTCTGAGCGGTGGCTGGAGGAAGTCATAGCACAGCGGGGACTGTAGTGGCCCCCTGCACTGGAGCGATGCATCATTAAAGTGGAAAAGTGTGAGTGTATGTGAGAGGGTGTGTGTGTGAGGGTGTGAGTATGTGAGTGAGGATATGTGTATAAGAAAGTGTATGCGAGGTGTGTGTGAGTTTCAGTGTGTGTATGAGAGTGTGTGAGTGTGTATGAGGATGTGTGAGAGTGTGTGTGTGTGAGAGAATGTGTATGTGTGTGTGTGAGAGAGGGTATGCGTGTGTGTTTGTGTGGGTTTGTTTGTGAGGGTGTGTGTGAGTGTGTAAAAAGAAGGTAAAACAGGATGGGGGCATCACTATAAAAGTAGATCAGGATGGGGGACATACCTAGAAAGGGGGATCAGAATGAGGGACATCTCTACTGAGGGGGATCGGGATGAAGGACATCACTACTAAAGGGGGATCAGGATGGGGGACATTACTAGAAAAGGGGATGAGAATGGGGACATCACTACAAAAGGGAACCGGGATGAGGGACATCACTACTAAAGGGGATCAGGATGGGGGACATCACTACAAAAGGAGATCAGTATGGGGACATCACTACAAAAGGGGACCAGGATGGGGGACATCAGAAGAAAAGGGGATCAGGATAGGGGACATCAGTAGAAAAAGGGATCAGGATAGTGGGGGTTCATCACTAGAAAAAGGGATCAGGATAGGAGACAGCACTAGAAAAAGGGATCAGGATGGGGAATATCAGTAGAAAAGGGAATCAGGATAGGGGACATCACTAGAAAAAGGGATCAGTATGGGGGACATCACTAGAAAAAGGGATCAGGATGGGGAACATCACTAGAAAAAGGGATCAGGATGGGGGACATCACTAGAAAGAGGGATCAGGATGGGCGACATCACTAGAAAAGGGGATCAGGATGGGGGACCTCACTAGAAAAGGACAGGATGGGGACATTACTACAAGAAGAGTATCAGGATTTGTACTTTACTTCATTGAGCAAAAAATTCTGGTATTACTAATAATATCACTTAGTCCTATAAGGGATGCGGCCCCCCACTATAAATGGTTTTTTATGTGCGGCCCACCAACCCAGCCGAGTTTGAGACCCCTGTTCTAGGTAGTAGCATCCATAAACAAATCTTTAGAAAAGAATTTCTAAAGATTGATTTTTTATTGATTTTGACTAGTCGAGGGGGCGATAGTTCCCCGACTAGTCGGCCCACTTAGCATGGTATCACTCCCCTATGGACTTGATGACATGCTTTAAAAATCTGGTGTGTTTGTCAGCACTATACAAAGCTTTGTTCCCCTCAGCATTTAGCTTCTCGTACATTGGGTGTATATGTCCCAGCTTCAGAGAAGCTTGCTGAGCATGATCAGAAGTCATCCTTATAGCATTTGCATCTGACATCTAATGCACCAGCTTTATGACCTTATTCTTAGTAAGTTTGTTCACTAGAAAATGACCTTGAACATTTTTTGCTTGTGTAATGTATCAAGGGTTAAATACTTCTGATAATAGAGGTATTCTAACAGGACAATGGGTAAGTTCCCAAGTTATCTGGCATTACTCTGTTAGGGAGGTTGACTCAGTATTTACCACTTTTAGGGGTTAGAAGGAGCTTGCTAAGCGCTAGGCACAGAGTTGAAAAAACACCCAGATTTAAAGGAACAGTTCATTCTGCTTGTTTTGGCTCTGATTTCTCCTATTAATAAGCTAATTGATGGTGTCGTAGTACTCCAGACATTTTCAGATTCTTGCAGTGGTGTACCTTGAGGCCCAGGGGCACCGATGGTAAAGCTCCAATGAGACCCCCAAATATTGCAAATCTTTAATAGAATTGGTCTTTTTCTATAGGTCAAAGGGACTTCTGGGGCCCCCTAGGCTGCAGGGCCTGGGTGTGATCGCAACCCCTTCACCTATTATAGTTACGCCCCTGCCTTCCTGCCATCACTCAATTTTTTACCAGACACAGCTCCATACATTTTCTAATTTCTGGCACTGCAGCTTGGTCCACGTCAATTTAATTAGGATTACTTGCAATATGGAAAGTGTTGAGGGTTTGCTTACACTTGCATGTAACTCAGGACGAGTGCAATGAGAGAAAAAAAAAGGATTGGGTTGGATTTTTTTAAAATGGGGCAGTGCAGATCTGCAATTTTGTTCTCATCTGTATTCGTTCTGAGGCAAAAATCACAACATGCTGCGAGTAGATGTGTAAGGATGGACTCAAACTGGAATAAGGCATCCAATGCAAGAGAATTGGATGTAATATGCTAATGACATTTTGCTCAGGATCTGCTGCGAGTGTGACCCGAGTATCATGCAAATGTGATTGGATCTTGGGCATTCGAGTGCACTGCGACTTATAGACTTGTATGCATGTGAGGGAGTGAGGATTCCCTTACAATTACAGCAGGTTGCGATTTTTTCTCTAGTCCAATTAGGGCTGAGGAAAAACTCGTAGATCTGAGTTGTAACATTGTTTAACATGGGGCCGAGTGCAATGCAAGATCTGACTTATTTCAAATCCTGATAGTGCACTAACTAAAGATTACCTTTTTACAAAGTTGTTGCTATTTCTAGAAATACCCCTTTAATAATGCTTTATATTATCATCTACTGTCTGACTTGTAAAATACTGTACAATATGTTGTTGCTAAAATATTTATGTTACTTTAAAAAGGATTTTAGGATCTTTATGTAAGGAAAGTTTCACACTAGCGTTTAGATAGAGTTCACCAGTCTCCTGCTCTCCCCCTGCTTGCTTTCAGGGCCGCCCTTTGATTCATGACTATTCACTGCACTGAATTGCAATGGCCAATCACAGAATCTCACTCTCTGTGAGAGCATCTGGGATTGGTTGTTGCACTCAGACTGCGCTCCCACAATCTGTACCGAGGTCTGTGCTTGCTTGCCATACACATTATTGCATGGAAACCAACCTCCCATTATAGTGTGAAAAATAAATAAATAATAGGAAAAAAAAAGTGCGTTGCTTTGCTGTATTTTTAATTCTCAGTTTAAATACAGCGAAGAACTGTGGACTGCCTCCCTCGTTGCCTAGTTTTTCCTTGGCTGGCAACATTCAGTGGAGCCCATTTTTTTTAATTACTTAAATATTTTAAAATAAATGTAGGGGCTCCACCCTATTTTTAACTGCCAGCCTATATAAAACTAGGCAGCAGTGGCCTGGTATTTTCAGCCAGGTGAGGTCCATAGTTATTTGGCCCCCCACGCTATAGACTAGAAGCCCGAGCCACCCCAGAATTTCTCAAATTCATTAGGAGCAACAATTTCTTGTGCATTACTCAGCTCTTCCTGATGCCCTGGTGCAGGGCATCAGGGTGATAGAAGGGTTTAATGACAGCTGAATACTGACAGCTTGACATTAAGCTCTGGATTTCTAATTTCAGGCATCTTCTGATACCCGTCCATTACCAATATAGTAAGTGAATAGTTAACAAACACACAGAAAATTATTTTTTATTAGAAATAAAACACACCAACAACCTTCAGTTACCCATTTGTTAAAATGCCCAATAACTTTCCCTCCGACAATAATCTACCACAAGGTCCCATATTGCATTACCCATTTGTTAAAATGCCCAATAACTTTCCCTCCGACAATAATCTACCACAAGGTCCCATATTGCAATCTCAGCTCTGCAGCATTGGAAAATGCGCTTAATGAGGAAGCATCCTATCATTGTGATTTCTGAGGATATAATGACAGCACTGAGAGCTTTGGTCCTGTTTGCGATCAGATGACGCGTTTACAATGGTGACACAGTCAGCTGACACGATTACCATGGTGACGCAGTCACTTGACTGCAAACAGGGCCAAAGCTCTTGGTGCTGTCATTGTGTCCTCAGAAATTGTTCTGCAGGATGAAGCATCCTATCAGCTTCCAATGAAGCCGAGCTGAGATTGGGACATTGGACTTCATGGTGGATTAGGAGGGTATGTTGTTGAGACTTCTAATAAATGGGTAAATGAGGGCTGTCAGTGTGTTTAATTTCTAATAAAGGAATGTTCTGTGTGTGTTTATTAACTATTCACTTAACAGATTGGGCAGATATCACAAAATGCCTGACATTACCAATCCAGGGTTTAATGACAAATTCTGAAGGAACTTGAGCTGTTTTTCAAAGTGAATGGTGAGGTTACAGGATAGGAGATGCAGATGAAGTCCATGGAGCCTCGGTTAAGAGTCTACAACATGGACACCAGCCAGTTATCCCACTAGGGAAGGACCTAGCCCAGTGTATTAGTAGCCCTTAAGTCACTATCCAGCTCTTGCGAGCTTGAAGATATGGCTAGGGGTTTACCATGGACTAGGTATCCAACCACAGACAGCTGTTTCAGGATTGTTGCCCCTCATCAGTGTGGCGCAGGATTCTGGCTGAGTGGGAGCAATGCTTGATAGACCGACATCACAAAGCAACCACTGACCTTGTGGAGACCAGTGGAGGATAACACTGCGGGCACCAGTTAAAGCACTCAAACACAGTGAAACCCAAGGTGCATTGCTCCCTAGAATTTGAATATGCAGATGAAGTCCATGGAGCCTCGGTTAAGAGTCTACAACATGGACACCTAACCGAGGCTCCATGGACTTCATCTGCATATTCAAATTCTAGGGAGCAATGCACCTTGGGTTTCACTGTGTTTGAGTGCTTTAACTGGTGCCCGCAGTGTTATCCTCCACTGGTCTCCACAAGGTCAGTGGTTGCTTTGTGATGTCAGTCTATCAAGCATTGCTCCCACCCAACCAGAATCCTGCGCCACACTGATGAGGGGCAACAACCCTGAAACAGCTGTCTGTGCTTGGATACCTAGTCTATGGTAAATCCCTGGCCATATCTTCAAGCTCGCAAGGGCTGGATAGTGACTTAAGGGCTACTAATACCCTGGGCTAGGTCCTTCCCTGGTGGGATAACTGGCTGGTGTCCATGTAGTAGACTCTTAACCGAGGCTCCATGGACTTCATCTGCATATTCAAATTCTAGGGAGCAATGCACCTTGGGTTTCACTGTGTTTGAGTGCTTTAACTGGTGCCCGCAGTGTTATCCTCCACTGGTCTCCACAAGGTCAGTGGTTGCTTTGTGATACAGGATAGGAGAGTTTGGAGAGGAGCTGATAAATTGACATAGATAGATTTATCTGATGAACTTTTACAAAGCTTTTTATATTTACTTCTATTAATTCATACAAGGTTTACTGAAATTATAGTGCCTTTTTAAAAGTTTTTAGTATTTTATTTTCTTGATTTTTTTATCGAAAATTTGTGTTAAATTAATAAATGAATGACTAGTCACTATCAATACACAGGTTAGGTATAGTATAAGACTGCAATTATAATGCTAATAAAGCTAATGAATAATGTAATATATGATCCTGTGGAAAATGTGCTCAACATGAAAGAAAAAGAAGAGTTAAAACATCATTAATGAAAGGAATTGGGTCTATATTTGATCATTCATTTACAGATTTATTTCCAATAAGTCTAAAAAGAAGTGCTATAGTTGCTGTAACAGACATTCACTTTACAGCCACAGGCAAGGGTAGATTTTATATGTAGGTCATAACATTTATAAAAGTGATATAAATATGATAGCTGCCTGTAATGTTTAATAAAACAGACATTTTTAATTCTCCAGTTTTTGTTTGGGTTGTGCAATTCCTGGCCTGTACACTATAACCGACTACCGGAGACTGGTCATTGACATATTTTTGCCCCCACTGACAAAGATGTCCACCTGTGAAATATTTCTTTTCTTCTGCTCTTCAAGGGGTTAATAGTATAGGCAGTGAGGTTATTACACATTTTTATTCCAGAGTCAAATATAAAAATTTCTATTATAGGGACAATTAATTACGTCTTAAAATGGCAAATGCGCATCCTTGTCAGGTAGAGTGTACTCTGATGGCCTTTCCTCAAACAGTGAATGTGGAGATTTGATCTCTTCTAATGGTCCTGAGAAAAGGGTAATTACGCTATGGTCAAAGCTAATTTGCTTTCTGCCAGATGAACTGTTGTATTTTATTGTACGCTGACATTTTAAAGTAATTACAGCACTGTTGACCTTAGACAATTCTAGTTGTATCGCTGTCTACAGCTGCAGTGTTCTACCTTTGGCTGCCAGACAGAGCCTGTAACGAGGTAATGACACGGACAAAGAGCACCATATGGGTCTCCTTTGAGGTATACAAAGCCCAGTGAAAGGAAACAAGAAAATTCATCTTAACATCATCATTACAGTCACACTTCTATACAGCAATAAAGAATGCCATTTTGGAGGAAAAAAAGCTCAAAATAGTTTGTGTGCTTATTTTTCTTTCTCTTTTAAATGGCAGTATGCATCCGAAAGCCATGGAGGTGAGGTACAGCCGAATATGATGGACGAGTCTTTTAGTCACCGGAGTTCAAAGGCTAAAGACTATTGATTGGGATAAAAGCCTCAGCTCTTATGTACTGTTAACAACAATTCATGTTGTCTGAAACCTGTGCAAATTATTATGATAACCGAAGACCAACTCTGTTTACGTTGTGCTTAGGAATTGAGATCATCTAACTCAGATTTTCAGAAATTTAGATTAGGATATAATTAGGTGGACTATTTGCATGCAGCAAACATGAAGAATTAACTTTTATGACCGAAAAATAATTTTGTCTCAAAAGCATGGTATGTATGAACTGTAAGGCAGAAAAGCATGGTATGTATTGACTGTAAGGCAGAAAAGCATGGTATGTATCAACTAAGGCAGAAAAGCATGGTATGAATGAACTGTAAGGCAGAAAAGCATGGTATGTATCGACTAAGGCAGAAAAGCATGGTATGTATTGACTGTAAGGCAGAAAAGCATGGTATGTATCGACTAAGGCAGAAAAGCATGGTATGTATGAACTGTAAGGCAGAAAAGCATGGTATGTATCCACTGTAAGGCAGAAAAGCATGGTATGTATCGACTGTAAGGCAGAAAAGCATGGTATGTATGAACTGTAAGGCAGAAAAGCATGGTATGAATCGACTGTAAGGCAGAAAAGCATGGTATGTATGAACTGTAAGGCAGAAAAGCATGGTATGTATCCACTGTAAGGCAGAAAAGCATGGTATGTATCGACTGTAAGGCAGAAAAGCATGGTATGTATCAACTAAGGCAGAAAAGCATGGTATGTATCGACTGTAAGGCAGAAAAGCATGGTATGTATGAACTGTAAGGCAGAAAAGCATGGTATGTATCCACTGTAAGGCAGAAAAGCATGGTATGTATCGACTGTAAGACAGAAATGCATGGTATGTATGAACTGTAAGGCAGAAAAGCATGGTATGTATCGACTGTAAGGCAGAAAAGCATGGTATGTATGAACTGTAAGGCAGAAAAGCATGGTATGTATCGACTGTAAGGCAGAAAAGCATGGTATGTATCCACTGTAAGGCAGAAAAGCATGGTATGTATCCACTGTAAGGCAGAAAAGCATGGTATGAATCGACTGTAAGGCAGAAAAGCATGGTATGTATCCACTGTAAGGCAGAAAAGCATGGTATGAATCGACTGTAAGGCAGAAAAGCATGGTATGTATGAACTGTAAGGCAGAAAAGCATGGTATGAATCGACTGTAAGGCAGAAAAGCATGGTATGTATCCACTGTAAGGCAGAAAAGCATGGTATGAATCGACTGTAAGGCAGAAAAGCATGGTATGTATGAACTGTAAGGCAGAAAAGCATGGTATTTATCAACTAAGGCAGAAAAGCACAAATATGACGTGTGTACATGTGTCGCCATAGAGAGTCCACTGTAGGTAAATTAATTCAGTTCACAAGTAATTATTTTCTTTTTTTGTGATACATGGGAGATAGTCATTACTGTGAAAGTTTATACTTAAATACAAACAAAGGCAAGCAGTTTATCAAAATAAATCTAAAAGTTCATTCCTAAAATCATAAATGTACAAATATATTTATTCAAAATCCATAAAGAAGAAAAAATAAAATATTGGCCTTTATTGATCCATTAAAAAATGGCAAGCAAGTTGAAGACGGCAAGATAACGTCTGTCTGGGACGACAGCTGTTTCATGCACAATTCCGGTGCTTCTACAGGTCCATAACATTACACTACTTATGGTGAGTGACAATATGTTTTCTTCTTTGTGGATTTAGATTTGCATTGGATTCTCTCTTCTGGTTGAGTTCCACTAGCAGGGTTGTGATCCATAACACCAGTCTGGCTAACTGTTTGTGTGCAGCCTACTTGAATTGCAGGAGAAGTCACATTTGGTTGGTGGTGCAAAACCTTTTCTCTTGCTACACATACAAATGTATTTATTTATTTATTTCTGCCAATATAACCTATTGTAAAATCTGCTCCATTTCATTTCACAAATATCATACAGAAAACTGAAGTTTTTTCCAGCTCACCCCACTTTCAACTTCCTCCATCGTTGATGTATCCGGGTCCTGGCACACAGAAGAATGCCCCTGGCCTGGGGCGACAGTGCTGATACAAACAGTTAGAATCTAGTGACAGCAGGAAACGGGAATTATTTAAGACACTCACTTTTATTCTTCTTGATTAAAAGTCTAGTGCAGCATTAGTGAGCCCCAAAGCAGAACACAGGACTCAGTACTACGCGTTTCAGCTAAGAAGACTTAGTCATGAATGGATCTCACTGATCTATCTACAAACACTCAGCACTGCCATTGTGAAGGAAGGCAGGAGAGTTGAGCTCTGCTAGAACCACCTAATGAAGTAAAATCACACCTGCAGCTATACTGTTGTAGATAGCAGAAGATAAAATAGGCCAGGCAGGGTATTGTACAGAGGCAGATAATGCATACAAGCCCAAGGGGAAATCTACAATAAGATTATCTCAAATGAGAACTAAAGCCCCAGTCACAAATAACGATATCGTTAGAGAGATCATTGTAACTGTGACGTTACAACGATCTCTCCAGCGATGTTGTTCTGTGTGACACTTTGCAGCGATCAGGCCCCTGCTGTGAGGTTGCTGATCGCTGCAAAGTGCTGCGGGTCATTTTCTGATTGTTGGTTTCCCGCTGGTCAGCACGCATCGCTGCGTGTGACCGTGAGAAACCAGCAATCAGTGACCTCACAGGGCTGGTTACTATGGTAAACACCGGGTATCCAGGCAGCGCACGCTGCCTAGATACCCGGTGTTTACCATGGTTACCAGCGTCCTCCCTGCTTAGCACTGCCTGTAATCAGGGAGAACGCTGGTAACTATGATAAACACTGGGTATCCTGGCAGCACACGCTGCCTGGATATCCGCTGTTTATCATAGTTACCAGTGTTCTCCCTGCTTACAGGCAGCGCTAAACAGGGAGGACGCTGACATCGCCTTTAGCAATGTGGGAGTTGGCTCCCATGGCCTGATCGCTGGGGAGATCTTCCTGTTTGACAGCTCTCCAGCGATCAGGTAACGACGCTCCAGCGATCCCGGCAAGTCGTTATCGCTGTCGGGATCGCTGGAGCGGTCGTTCAGTGTGACTGGGCCTTAAAAAAGGTTTTGCTTGTCAGTAATAAAGTGAAGCAGGGGGTGGGTGGGGTCTGCACCACTGTGGAGACGCTAGTGCTGCTGGAAAATGTAGTTATAGCAGATATATGAACCTTCTATTAGACCATGGGAAGCTATAGGCACCAATGGACAGATGGAGAAAAAACAACAAAAGGTACAATACAGAAACCTTATTTTAGGCTCTGACTATATTTTAAATATGCATAGCTATTGCTAGGCTTTATAAAATATTATGTACTTGTGAGAATAGGCTTTTAAATAAACATTTTATGGAATAAAAGTGGTATTTCTGAGAAGCAAAATACATAATCATTTTGAATAGTAATGTCATGGCGTTCTGCACCCCCTGGAGTTACCTAAAGAAGCCCTGTCACCCCCCCCCAAAGGTTTCAATCTAAAGGCAGCATGTATGGCGCATTCAGGGAAGGGGTCCCTCGTGTGTGATGTTTGTACCCCTAAATACAGCCTTATGAAAATGTGTAGCAAAATGTCAGGAGGGCATTGCCAGCTCCAGGAGTCAGCTCCTTCCAAGGGGCTATTCCCGCACCCTCCTTCTCTGTTCCTCCCTTCTCCCTCTTCTCGTCGCCTCCTTGATGCCTTGTTAGCCATCCTCGCTCTGCGCCTGCGCCTCCTTGTGCTACTTCATGCAGACACAGAGCGAGGTGTTGCTATTGTCGGCCACGTACTCCTGACCCGCCTCCCACACTGACATCAACATATCTTCCCACCCTGCTCCATGTATAACATGGAGCAGGGGGGAACAAGTGCTGACGTCAGGGTGGGAGGCGGGATAGGAGTGCTGGCATCAGCACTTGTTCCCACCCTGCTCAGTGCTATACATGGAGCAGGACAGGAACAAGTGCTGATGTCAGGGTGGGAGGCGGGTCAGGAGCATGGGGCCGACAATAGCAAAACCTTGCTCTGCGTCTGTGTGAAGTAGCACAGGTGTAGAGCGAGGAAAGTTGGCAAGGCGTCAAGGAGGCGGCGAGGAGAGGGAGGAGGGAGGAACAGAGATGCAGGGGGCAGTAATAGCCCCCGGGAAGGAGATGACTCCTGATGCTGGTAATGCCCTGCTGACATTTTGCTACACATTTTCGGAAGGCTGTATTTACGGATAAAAATATCACAAATACATGGGGGACCCCTTCCCTGAAAGCAGCATACATGCTGCATTCAGTGCTGCCTTTAGATTGAAATCTTTGGGGAGGGTGACAGGTCCTCTTTAAGGTCAGCTTGGCAAAGTTTTACACGGACACCCCAATGTCACACAGGCACTCGGAGGCTTGGGGAAGGAGAGAGGGTGATCTACGCAAGCTACGTCGTGGCACTACACTCACTCATAATCCTGACTGGCTAGGAGACTTTTTCACTAGCTCCAGTGAAACAGAGTCCTGCCAGCCCAGTAGAAATGCCAGCAGTTTCTCATAAAATATAAACTCGGTCCATTAACAAGATTATATCGGGCCAGAAACCAGCCCAGGTTAATTTTAAACCGAGATCACAAACATGTGATTTCGTGGATCGAGATAATAGGGCAACTCAGGATTAAATTATTTATTTAATAATTTTAAGGTCACACTAGATAAAACACTATTTCCAAGATGAGTATACAGATATAATTATCAGATATAATAGAGTTCACAAGTATAAGCAGACATACATAAGTCAGTTACCAGTTTCGATGTTAGGCCTTAGTTTCTGGAAGCCACATTGGAGGTGACGTGAAGTCAGGGGCTTCTGGTTACTTTCCACACGATTCACAGCGTCACCTTCCAGAAGTGAACCCCTTTTAACCCCTACAGTCCAGAACAGAAAAAAGGTTGTTTTATCTGCAACTCCCTAGGATTTGCTATTAGCAGTAGATCCCTAACTCAATCACAAACCTAATTGCAGGATCCAATTCAGACAGAGACTTAATGGCACTCCTATAATTGTGCAAACACAGGCTTCTATTCACTTAAAGATGCAAGCTCACATTATGCAGCAAGACAAGCAGCGTGAATTTAGGACAGGAGTCGTGCGGTTGTGTGTAACTGGACTATGATTGTTTCACGCCTCCCAGCACATATACAGAGTGCTTTGAGTTGTAATCCATAGGCGGCATGCATGCCCACTAATCCAGCAGGGGGAAGCACAAGCGGTGCAAAACTTCTGTAGCTGACTAACTGTGTTGTACTGCACTGCTAAGATGGTGCTGAACTCGGCGTTGATGGCTATTTGCTTTGCCTAAGGACCTTCCTCTTCCAGTCCCAGAAGTAAGACACAAGTAATCAATTACAGAATGTCACTGTCTGCACAATCTTATTGCCTAGCTTGTCATTAACCTCTCCATGGGGTCTGCTGCAGAGGTAATGTAACTTGAAATTTCCTGTGCCACAAGGTTACACTTGGGTTGCAGTTGGGTGGAGTGATTATTGAAACCTGACATATTTGGAGGAGAAATAATATTAAAAACAAATACATTTATTCAAGTCACCATTCACCAATTCATCTGGAATGCTGAATAACGCTAGTGGGCTGCGATGCAAGGACAAGTTCAATATGAGTTATACATATTACACTCTTGTACACATGACAAAAATGTGCATTGTAAACAAATGAAATGAAATAGTGATTTTACATTTTCAAAATGCAATATTCCTAGTATGGTGTTTCATAAGTGTGAACAGACCTATGAGACCATGTATGTGAGTATGTGAGGCATATAATGGCCATATGCTATTTTTATATGAATTGCTATCACATAACTTTAGAAGGGATGTCCTTGCATGTTCCTGACCCTCTGCAATCATAAAGGTTTGCTCTCCAAAAATTAAAAAATAATACCGGTAATCCAAAAATAAATAATAATACACACACATATATATAATATATATATATATATATATATATATATATATATATATATATATATATATGAGAACGCTTTTTTTAAGGCCTTGTAAGCTTGCAGGACTTCTTAGCTGCTGCCACATCTGGCACTGTTTCCAATATTCACGCCCAAAATAGATGCAAACTACAGGAAGCTTAAAAATTTCATTTAAAGCTCAAAAAAATTCAGCAGCTTGATAATAGCTGGTAGACCCAATGGCGGGAACACTCCTAATCATTAGATATTATTCCCGGCCAACTGGCAAACGTTTGGCCCCAAACAAACAGGAAGAGTTTTAGAGCCATTTTAAATTTATAACTTCTTTCCCGAACAAAGCTGCGTTTTCCAATTTTTGGGGGAAATTGCTCGGGTTCTGATTCTGAACAAAATCTACAAAGTTTGTTTGGAACTGTAAATTGGCGAACATGTTTAGGGAACATTCGCTTATCTCTAGTAGAAATGAGCAGTGTTCGACTCGAAATGTTCGCCAATCTCAAATTCGAGTTGTTTTTGGCGGTGTTGGAGTCATTCACCGAATTCGAACAATTTGGTTCAAATTCGGCAGTTCTAGAAGCTGTTCGATTTTGGTTCGAAAATGCGGCAGATGCGGTCAGAAAACCGCAACTGCCGCATTTTCAGCCAAAATAAACAGCTATTAAGTAAAATAAAGTGTTAAAAAGAAAAAAAGGATGCTCACCTGTCTGGCGGTCCACCGATGGCTTAATTAAGTAAAAGAAAGTGTTCCAAACATAAAAATGTCTATTTTAACCTTTCCGGCAAGGTCCTGTTGCTGATAGGACCTGTGGTGACGTCAGAGAACTAGTCACAAAACCGGTCACATGACCGGAGTTCCCGAGATAACCGGTTTTCTGACGTCACCACAGGTCCAATCAGCAACAGAACCTTGCCGGAAAGGTTAAAATAGACATTTTTATATTTTGAACACTTTCTTTTACCTAATTAAGTAAAAGAAAGTGTTCAAAATATAAATTTTTTCTATTTTAACCTTTCCGCCAAGGTCCTCTTGCTGATAGGACCTATCAGCAACAGGACCTTGTCGGAGCCATCCGTGGACTGCCGGACAGGTGAGCATACATTTTTTTTATTTTTAACACTTTATTTTACTTAATTTCACTTCCGCAATGTATGTATATACATTGCGGAAGTGAAACAGCCCCACATAGCTGAATCACAAAAAACAGTCAAACAAACGTGCAAAAATACTCTGTTGTAAAAGATAAAAACAGTAAAAAGCAAGTGCTGCTAAAAAAGTAGTAAAAAACAGGGTATTTAGTTGATATGTTTTTTGCAAAAATTGTATACTAAGCCGCTCTACCAAATGTCAAGGTAACCCGTATCAGTGCAGTCCCTATCTATTGTGTTTAAAAACCTGACCATGTGAATAA
This sequence comes from Allobates femoralis, assembly GCA_033576535.1. NCBI lineage: Eukaryota > Metazoa > Chordata > Amphibia > Anura > Aromobatidae > Allobates > Allobates femoralis. The sequence goes on along the minus strand of JARQOC010000003.1, from coordinate 753,419,481 downwards.
GTACCTACATGAGCAGGGTCCAGACAGGTCCAGTGTCTGACATGGACTGACTGCAGAAGATGGCTTTTCATGTGCAGGGCCCAAAGGGAGGGGTGGGCAGCTCCCTTCTCTTGCAGAAACAAGAAACAAACTAGACAAACACTAAGGAGCCATGCACACAGTGAACAGATCAGTAAGACACTGTTCACACCACCAAAAAAACTGAATCACAAAAAACAGTCAAACAAACGTGCAAAAATACTCTGTTGTAAAAGATAAAAACAGTAAAAAGCAAGTGCTGCTAACAAAGTAGTAAAAAACAGGGTAATTTTTGCACGTTTGTTTGACTGTTTTTTGTGATTCAGTTTTTTGGTGGTGTGAACAGTGTCTTACAGATCTGTTCACTGTGTGCATGGCTCGTTAGTGTTTGTCTAGTTTGTTTCTTGTTTCTTCAAGAAAAGCGAGCTGCCCACCCCTTCCTTTGGGCCCTGCACATGAAAAGCCATCTTCTGCAGTCAGTCCATGTCAGACACTGGACCTGTCTGGACCCTGCTCATGTAGGTGCTTATTCACATGGTCAGGTTTTTAAAGACAACATATAGGGACTGCTCTAATACGGGTTACCTTGACGTTTGGTAGAGCGGCTTAGTATACATTTTTTGCAAAAAACGTATCAACTAAATACCCTGTTTTTTACTACTTTTTTAGCAGCACTTGCTTTTTACTGTTTTTATCTTTTACAACACAGTATTTTTGCACGTTTGATTGACTGTTTTTTGTGATTCAGTTTTTTGGTGGTGTGAACAGTGTCTTACAGATCTGTTCACTGTGTGCATGGCTCATTAGTGTTAGCCCCACATAGCTGTTTATTTAGTGTTCTGGGGTGTTCGACGGTGTTCGACGAACATTCCACGAACATTCGTCGAACACCCCGCCAATTCGACGAATCAAACACGAACACTAGGGTGGTGGCTCATCTCTAATCTCTAGTCCTTTCTCACTGAAGTTCTCAGCCCTCAGCAGACTGTATGCTTCAGTCCCCTCTAGCCTTCATTTGATGCTGTAGGTTTTTCTCTGTTCACATGTGCTATATGGGGAAGACCTCCCTCACTAGGCCCATACTCCTCCTGCAGTCCACATCTTTGACAAGGCCATTCCAGACTTCAGGTCTGTCTGCTCCCATTTCAGCCCAATGCAGCGGGGCTAGTTTTCACCTTACATGCTTTCTGGCTGATATGCACTGGCTTAAGTCCTCCTCTACTCTAACTTGCTTAATGTCTTCAAATCTCTTGTGCCCTAAGGCTCAACCCACCCAGCATATTGTTAAGGTAACACTAGTGCACATCAGCCAGATAGGAAGTGAGGAAGGTTAACGAGTTGTTTTAATGCAAAAAAGAGAAAGTAGGGCTCACTAACGCTTTTCCTGAATATATACTTGCTAATAACAGCATGCACCAAGCCTGTGCATATACGCTGGAGTGTACCCTTCCACTGGAGTCTTTGCAGTCCAGAAAAAAAAGAAAATAATGAAAACCTCAAGTTGGAAATATGTAAAAAAAAAAAAAGAAATCAGTTATTTCATCACTTTGTTTACTATACTACGATTAAGGATGCGGGAGGAACCAGAATCACATCAGATGAACTAAGCATGAGCTTTCCTAGCATTTTGTTTTTAACAAAATTATGAAATAAAGAAAAATGTTTTTACATATTTTCAATTGGAGGTGTAATTTCCTTCTAGTTGTGTTCTTGTGTGTACTGCTGACCTCCTACAAAAGTGTACCATTATATCAAAATACACTACACATTATACTACAAAAACATTTGTGTAATCCGCAGTTATGGGGTATAACCTTTGGGTAAAATCAGTCTGGTTTGTTTGTATTCATCTTCATACGTATCGAGTTTTGGGTTTCGCCTATAAGAGAGAACATGTACAATTCTCTTAGCAGCAGTTTGTATGATATGTTCCTTTCCAAATAAAGTAAAATATGCTATGTATCAGTTCAGTCTGTCAAAGATTTATATACTGGTTTGTGTCTCCAGTATTATAAACATGTTAGATTTCTTTTACAAAGTTGTTCAATCGTCTGCTCTAGACTCTACCTTTGAACTGTCATGTACTATTTGAATTAATGAAACATTTTAGGTCTAAGGTCCTTAGCAAGACCTATTCAGATTATGAACTATTAATCCCAGAGTGATCTGTGCAGCATTATAGTAATGACACTACTAGTTTCTGTATATTTTATTGGAGCTTGGTATTTTGTAGACATCATGAGTTTTTCCTTTGGGAAATATGCTATTGGAAAAGTATTCTACTGTGTGCTTCAGGAAAAAACTCATATTTATGGAGAATAGAATTTGTAATATTTAACTGCTAGACAATACAATTCTGTGGTAACTTTATTTATTTTTTATTAAAAATACATTTTACATTTGGAAAATAATGCAGACCTCTAAGATTGTCAATAAAGCTATTGACCTTTCTTATTTGTCTATTATTTGGCTTTCCAATAGCAAAGTAAAACCATGGTACATCTGTCTCATATTAGCATTGAACATAATATATTAATCTATTGTGCAGTCTACAATCAGTTTGTGCACTGCTGAATATTAAAAAGATAATTGCAGTATTCTGTGAAAAAGGAAGATCAATGTGAGTTAAGAAAACTGTTTGAAACCTAGCTCCATATGGCAATATGTTATAAGCTGTGTTGTTAAATTTTAGATGTGCGTTTATATATAGATATATACATACATATAATATATATGGAAGGGGGTGCTTGAGAACCTGACCGGCTCTCAAGCATCCCCTCCCTGCACCCATGTAACCTTGTTCAGCATCAATAAAAGCGAGCACAGAAGAACTGGTGAGTGCTGTTTCATTTCTTTTAAATTAATTGCTGGATTTTATTCTATTGAAACGCACCCCGGTAACCCGGCAGCCTCTAGGAGTTCCTATGTGGCCATAAGCGGGCCACCGCGGTTATCTGGGCGGTGCATGGCTATTCTTTGATGATCAACCTAAAATTAGAGGTTGGAAATGTTCCTTTAGAACTGTAGTCAGTGACATCGGCATTATTACTGCTGAAGAGTTAGATCTGCTGACAAGGTGGCTTGGACCGCAATCTGCAGAGCAGGTCAAAAGACTCAGATTCATCTACATCAATAATCCAGCGACTGGCATCATGGCGGCATGGGAGAGACAAGTGGAAAGATTTGGCAGCTCTAAAGTCATAGAAAATGCAATGTTCAAGCAACTACAGGATTTTCCAAAAATATCCAGTAAGGACTGTCTAAAATTTCAAGAGCTTAGTGATTTCCTGTTAGAACTCCACCTGCTAATGCATAAATTGCATAATGATTTATATAGCACCCTGTTATTCACTTATAAGAAAACTTGAAAAGAACTAAGAATAAATACTATGCACTGGGTGGTAAAGCAGAAGCCCTCCTAGTAAAATCCAGAGTTGAATATTTGGTGGGCATAAAAAGTCGAATATCTCTGACCCTTGTAAAATAGTCAATGCCTTTGCTACATACTACTCTAAATTATACAACCTTAACATAGATGCAGAGATTAGAGTTGAGCATACTTTCCCCAAACATGTTTGCCAATTTTAAATTTAGCACAAATGTTTTGCCTCTAACCAGTCATTGCAAAATCCTTCACTTTCTCCTGAAAGGTATTTTTTTGCCTCAAACCAGTGATTGCTAAATCCTGTGTGCACAAATCATGAGTGGAAAATTCCAAGGTCATGATGGAAAGAGGAAGGGGAATATTCATGGTAAAAGGGGGAGTAGGCTTGGTGTTCGAGGTGTACGTGGGGTAGGTGCTACTGCTATTGTTTCTGAAAGCTGTACTTACCAAACACTGATTCATCGTATCCAAGCAAAGGGACCACTTCTGTTACTGGACAGCCTACTCCAGTCTCTTTGCTTGCCAGCAGTAGAGCAATACGAGTTGTATTGATAAGCAATACGAAAGATCTTTTGCTACAGATCATGGCAAGCATTGTTCCTCCACCGCAACATCACAAACAGTACAGTCCTCAGAGAGAGTGCCCCAATTACATGTGCCTCAACTCTCCAACCACACAACTGATTGTGATGAAACACAGATAGGTTATTCTGCAGAGATGTTCACACAGTCTGTTCTATGGGCATTAGAGGTCTACTCCAAAGATTAACATGCTCCAGAGGAGTATTGAATCTGCACAAAATCTTTTGGAGTTAATCCATGGAGGGAAGAAGTAGGGTCCCAGCAGAATCCAAACCCTTGTCACCAGACGTTAATTCCCAGGGGTGGATGTGATGATGATGATGAGACTGAGATACCTAAGTAGCATCCACACTGTACTGTGCAGTGCATTCAGGGTAGGAAAAAGAGGAGCATGACTCTCAGTGTAAAGAGTGGGAAAACAGAGAGCATGATGATGAGGTCGATATCTGACTTGGAGGAAGACAAGGAGGTTAGTTTGCGGCTTTCTGCAAAGAGACTGAGTGCTGCAACCATGACAAGCACTGTATCCTCAGCCACAACACTGGCTCTGGACATCATTGGAAGTGGCCCATCTGCATTTTTAAGGGGCGGCAAGGGTTGCCAAGCCTGTACCTTTTTTGACACCACAAAGGGTTACCTAACTCATGTAATTTGTAAAATTTGTAAAAAAAAATATCAGTAGAGGCAAAAAAACAACAATTTGACTACTACATTCATGAACCGCCACATAGCCCAGCACTATGCATTACTTTGGCAAAATTATTGTGCTAAAACTGAGCTTAGCAGGCCTCACCAAACAGCATCCCCAAGCTTTGAAATACCCAGGACTTTTTGGACAAACGTCTGAATGTACATCTTCATCCACTGCTTTTGTCTACTCCACCTCCTATATGGTCTCCAGCTTCACACTTGACCTCTTCCTTAATGTGCCAACAGTCCAGAGAGTATTCTGTCCACCTCTGTACTGTGTTGCCAGGGCCTACCACCATCAGACAGTGTTGAAATTAAAATGCCTTGGAGATGTGAGTCACAAAGCTGAAGAGTTGTGGACAGCCATGCAGGTTGAGTTTCAGCAATGACTGTCTCCACTAAACCTGGAGCGACAGAAGGCCGTGTGCGATAACGATGCAAACCTGGTGACAGCCGCATGCCGGGAAAACTTACACATGTGCCTTGCATGGCTCATGTCCTCAACCTGGTTGTTCAGCAACTCCTATGCAATTATTCTGGCCTGGATGAGCTGCTGCACATGGTATGGTTGCTGTGTGCTCACTTTTGCCATTCTTGGCTTATTGAATAGCATCACTACAGAGATCATTCGGACAACCGGTTAACTGTTTGATATGCAATGTGGGTGAATTTCACTCGGAATATGTTGCAGCAACTGTGGCAGCAGTGACAAACCCTGGTACAATATGTAATGATGCATACAGTGACTCAAAGCGAGCCGAATGTGATGTAAATGACACATGCAGAGTGAGCACAAATCAAGAACCTCTTGACCCTTCTGCACAGTTTTGATATGACTATAAGATGGTTAGCGATGACAACGCTGTCATCAGCATCACTATTCTAGTCATCTACATGGTGGAGAAAACTTTGAAAAGTCTGCAGGATGAGGTGATGGTAGAAGAGGAAGAGGAGGAGGAAGAAGAGAAGGATACGTAAAGGATATCAATATATCAAGGGTCCAGACTCTTCTTGGGGTCTCTTTATTGTCTGTTTCTTAAATTTAGTAAGGTTCTCCTAGCACCATGCCTACATGTGTCACTCATCCACATGCTACTAATCAATATGTAACCTTTAAATGCTAGGCCAAGCCCTGTTCCAGACCCTTTGCCATGCATGCAGGCTGTGCCATTGTACAATTTTTATTCTGGGTCAATTGATGCCACTTTGGTGGTATCTGACCCTAATTATTTCAAATGTGGAGACTCTTCTTGGGGTCTCTTTCTTGTATGTTTTCTGAATTTAGCATGGCTCTCTGAGCACCATGCCTACACATGTCACTGACCCACTTTATTGCTTCTTTCTATATTAATCTGTGAAACTGATATTTGTGCCACATGAGTTTGGTGAAGCATAACATTTTGTGGAGGATAACATTTCGCATGACATATGAAGGGCTCCTGCCAAACAGTCCTACACCTGTCGCTCATCCCCTGTTCCTGATCAATAGTGTTTAACCTTCAAATGCTAAGCCAGGCCCTGTTCCAGGCCCCTGCCATGCATGCAGGCGGAGCCGTTTCTCAATTTTTTATTCAGGGACATGAAATGTTAGGTCTATTATTGGGTTGTCTTTGTTATGTGTTTTGTGAATTTAGCAGGGCTCTCTGAGCACTATGCCTACACGTGTCCCTCATCGCTCTGTTTCTGATCAATGTTTAAGCTTTAAATACTGACCAGGCCTTATCCATCCATAATCAACAATGATAAAAAATGTAACTTTGTGGAATGGATGGCACTTTTCCTTGTGTCTGTCCTTAATTTGAGCTGCTTTCTATGCCCTTAAATTTGAGTACCATTAATTTCAAGGAGATTCGGAAGTTCATCGAACAGTTCGGCATACATATTTCTTTCTAAATCAGACAATGTGATTTTCAGGATTTGTTTTCTCATTTTGTCTTTCAGAGTTGAGGTCTACTTATGATGTCAATTACAGGCCTCTCTTGTCTTTTTAAGGAGAGAATTTGCTCAGTTTGTGGCTGACTAAATACTTTTTCCTCTCTGTACAAAGGGTACTGTAACGACTTTTACATAATCTGAAAGGATTGACAAGGCACTATCATATAGTTTGTTTTTTTTGTATGTTACCCATATTACTCAATGGCAGCTTTAGACTGCGTTAACGCTGCATTAAGGCTGCAGTAATACTAGTCTATGGCGGATGCATCCTGCAAAAGCCCAACGCTAATGTGGCCCTAGCCTTGGAAAATTGGTGCCATATTCAATATTTATTTTACTGCTCGCTCTCTATTTATTGGGCGGCGAAAAAAGGGCAGTGGAGCAGGAGAAAATATTTGAAAGTATTCTGTTTGAGAACTGAGTGGATGCTCTGAGCAATATCAATGATCTGTCTATCTTTCTATCTATCTACAGTTGTGTTTAAAAGTTTACATACCCAGCAGATTTTTTTTTGCTTTCTTGGTCTTTTTTCAGAGAATATGAATTTTTTTTTACATTCATGGTTAATATTTTGGTGAAGCCATTTATTGTCAAACTACTATGTTTTCTCTGTTAAAATCATAATGACAACTAAAACATCCAAATGACCCTGATCAAAAGTTCACATACCCCAGTTCTTAGTACCATGTACTGACCCCTCTTACATCAATGACAGCTTGAAGTCTTTATGTGGTAGTTGTCGATGAAGCTCTGTATTTTCTCAGATGGTAAAGTTGCCAATTCTTCTTGGAAAAAAGCCTCCAGTTCCTGTAAATTCCTGTGCTTTCTTGCATGAACTTGCATTTCTCCCCAGAGTGGCTCAATGATATTGAGGTCAGGAAACTAAGATGGCCACTCCAGAACCTTCACTTTGTTCTGCTGTAGCCAATAGCAGGTTGACTTGGTCTTGTGTTTTGTTGGATCATTGTCATGTTGGAGCATCCAAGTACGTCCCATGCGCAGCTTCCGGGCTGATGAGTGCAAATTTGCCGCCAGTATTAGCTGATTTATTATTATTTATTTTTAGAGCACTTTTGATTCTATGGTGCTTTACATGAGAAAGGGTTACATACAAACAAGTTAAATATACAACAAACAAGTTAACAGTGAGACTGATAAAGAGGGGAGAGAGGACCCTGCCCTTGCGGGCTTACATTCTACAGAGCAGTGGAGAGACAGTAGGTTGGGTCTGCTCTGGTGGTGGTGGTGGTGCGCCGGGTCCAATGGTGGTGGAGCGACAGATTCAGTGGTGGTGGTGCATCGGGTCCAGTGGTGGTGAGCTGGCACTGTGGTCATTGCAGACTGTAGGCTGTTCTGAAGAGATGGGTTTTCAGGTTCCACTTGAAGGTTGCGACTGTGGGGGACAGTCGGACGTTTTGGGGTGAAGAATTCCAGAGAATGGGGGATGCTCAGGTGAAGTCTTGCAGGCGGTTATATGAGGAATGTACGCGTGTGGAGGAAAGGAGGAGGTCTTGGGAGGATTGAGGATTACGAGTTGGATGATATCGGGAGATTAGTTCAGAGATATACGGGGGGACAGATTGTGGATGGCTTTGTAAGTCAGTGTTAGTAGTTTGAATTGGATACGCTGGTGAATTTTGAGCCAGTAGAGGGATTTGCAGAGAAGAGAAGTGAGAAGTGTAGGAATAGCAAGGAGAGAGGTGGATTAGTTGAGCAGCAGAGTTAAGGACAGATTGGATAGGTGCAAGAGTGTTTGCAGGGAGTCTGCAGAGGAGGAGGTTGCTGTAGTCGAGATGGGAGATTATGAGGGCATGCACTAGTAGTTTAGTAGATTGAGGGTTGAGGAAGAGTCAGATTCTGGCAATATTTTTGAGCTGGAGGTGGCAGGAGTTGGTAAGGGCTTGGATGTGCGGATTGAAGGACATGGCAGAGTCAAGGGTTACTCTGAGGCAGCAGACCTCAGGTACAGGGCAAAGTGTGATGTCATTTATTATGATAGATAGATCTGGTAAGGAAGGTGTGTGAGATGGAAGAAAGATGATGAGTTTGGTTTTCTCTACATTGAGATTTAGGAAGCAAAAGAAGAAAGAGGGTATGGCTGATAAACACTACGGGATTCTGGACAGGAGAGAGGTGACATCTGGCCAGAGAAATAGATTTGAGTGTCGTCGGCGTACAGGTGGTACTGGAAGCCATGGGACTTTATGAGTTGCTCCAGACCAAGGATATAGATTGAAAAAAGGAGGGGCCCCAGGACAGAGCCTTGAGGGACCTCAACAGAGAGTGCATGGGGTGAGGAGGTCGTGTGGGAGTGGGAGATGCTTAATGTGTGGTTGGAAATGTAGAAGGAGAGCCAGGAGAGGGCAAGGTGAGTGATACCAATGGGAGAGAGGATCTGTAATAGGAGACAGTGGTCGACTGTGTCGAATGCAGAGGACAGGTCTAGAAGGAGGAGGACGGAGAACTGTCTGTTAGCTTTGGCCGTGAGAAAGTCGTTAGTAATTTTGGTCAGGGCAGTTTCAGTGGAGTGGTGGGGGTGTAAGCCAGATTGAAGGTTGTCAAAGAGAGAGTCGATGAGAGTTGGGATGAGAGTACAGTTTGGACATGCTTTTCGAGAAGTTTGGAAGTGAACTCGAGCAGGGATATGGGCCGGTAGCTGGATGTACAGTAGAAGTGGGGTCGAGGGATGGCTCCTTTAAGATAGGTGTAATTGTTGAAAGCAAAAGGAAAGTTACCAGAAGTCAGTGATAAGTTGAAGAGGTGGGTTAGGGCTTTGATAAGTGTGGTGGTGAGGTTGGGGAAGAAGTGGGATGGGATGGGGTCCAGTGCCCAAGTGGTGAGGTGCGATCTGGAGATCAGGTGTGCATGTTCTCCTTCAGTGATGGAGGGGAGAAGGATTAATGGGGGAGGGGAGTGGTCTGGTATACATAAGGGTTGTGGTGGTTGGTCAGCAAAGACTTGTCTGATCTGATTAATCTTGCTAATGAAGTGTGTTTTAAAGTTATCTGCAGAGGTATGAGAAGTAGGAGGGAGCAGTGGGGGGTGGAGGAGGGAGTTAAATGTGTTGAATAACTGACTGGGGTTGTGGGACAAAGAGGATATGAGAGTAATGAAGTAATTCTGTTTAGTGGTGATGAGTGCGGACTTGAATTTGAGAAGTGCTTGTTTAAATGCTGTGTAGTCTTCTTGCGAGTGTGTTTTCTTCCAGCGCCGCTCAGCAACCCTAGAAGCTCGTGACTCACCGTGGCCGGGACTCCGATAGACAGGCGTTTTCTTCTTCCTCCTTGTCACGGATGGACCGCGCCTGCCAGTAGTGGGGCCTGGCGGTACAGATCAAAATGATGAGACGTCTTGGTAGAACAGATTAGGGGTTAATTTGTTTCGTGACGCCACCTATGAGTGTTCCGGTAACTTTACCGGCGCTGCGGGGCCTCCGGGGGATAGAATGCAGCAAGATGGAACGCTCCCCACAGGCTGAGCGGTGATCCCCGGAGCCAGAACCTGCACAAGATGTTCTGAGGCAGCTGCGGTTACCTTAGCATGCGGATAGACAGTTCATAAGAAGGCACGGACACTGTAAGTCTCTGTAATGGGTTCTTTACTGTAACCAGCAGGCAGTACATGGCATACAGTTTGTAGGTAGTGGACCGGGTGGACTCAGCAATGACCAGTGTGTTCTCAGAGATCCGCGGTGTTCCTCCATTCTAACTAAGTATGTTGCCGTTATCGCCCAGGAATGCCAGATCGGGTACAAGGAGGCTGCTTGAATGCCCTATCTGGGGAATACGTTCCGGATGCTTTGGGGAGCCTTGGATCCTTTGGTGGGTACACCGCTGGCTAGACGACTGAGCATGGCGGTGGTGGGGTGCTCCTGTAAAGCGGTCCCTCCACTCCTCTGGTTCGCATAGCAGAGCTGCTGCTAGCTTCGGTACCAGCAAACCGGCTGTAGATGGGCACGGGATGTTTTTGGACCCGCATGTTGATGCCCGTAGTTTGGTTGATTAGGCACCGAGAGTGATGGTGCTCAACCGGGGTGATGGTAGGGAGATTGCCAGGGAAGGTGGCCAGGGGGCCGCACGGAACTGTGCAACCACCTCTCCTAGGTTGCAGAGCTTGCTCTTTTAGCTCCTTCTCCTACGTTGCTCGGAGAGTTCCTTTTTCTTCAGACTAACCAATTGTTCTAAACTTTCCACTAAACACTACCCTTACACTCCGCCCACCAGGACCTGATTGGCCCTCTATGCTAGGTGATGCATGTAGGGTATGGATCTCTGAGTTAACCGTGTGACTGCTGAGTCAGAGAATATTGCTGCTGCATTTTTGGCTGCAATACCCTCTTGTGACGCACTCGTTGTGGGGCGCCACACTCGCTGCAACTTTTTAGCAGTTTTTGTGTGCCAGTGTTGTCTGTTGATTTGTCGTGTTCTGCCATGAACGAGAAGGGCAAATGCATCAATAGCTGATGTGAATGTAGAGTTCTAGAAATCTGTGGTATTATCTGTGTCGTGAAGTGAGGGTAAGGAGGATAGCAGTAAAATAGTGTTGGAGAGTGTGTGAGCGTCAAGATGTGTGAGGTTTCTACGAGGGTGTGCAAATTAGTGTATATGGGTGGCAGGTAAGGAGGACAAGGATGAGAAAGTGAGTAAATGCTGGTCAGAGAGGGGGAGAGGGAAATTTGTAGGTTTAGTTAGGGAGCACAGGCGGGTGAAGATGACATCTAGTGTATGTCCGTCTGTGTGGGTAACAATGGAGAACCATTGAGAGAGGCCAAAGGATGAAGCAAGTGACAAGAGGTTGGAGGCTCTTGATCGGTGGGTGTCAATGGGGATGTTGAAGTCGCCAATTATGATGGTGGAAATGTCAGCAGAGAGAAAGTATAGAAGCCAGATGGAGAATTGGTAAAAGAAGGCAGTGGTCGGGCCTGGGTGCTGATAGCATGCTGCATTCATATTTCCTTCAACTTTGACCAAGTTTCCTGTGTCTTTGTAGCTCACGCATCCCCGCACCATCAGCAATCCACCTCTGTGCTTTACAGTAGGTGTTCCTTTCATTATAGGCCTTGTTGACACCTCTCTAAATGTAATGTTTATGGTTGTGGACAAAATGTTCGATTTTGGTCTCATCCCTCCAAATTATCTTGCCCTAGTAGTTTGGAGTTTTGTCTCTGAGCTGTTTGGCACACTGTAGGTGAGATACTTTGTGGCATTTGTGCAGTAATGGCTATCTTCTGGTGACTCAACCAAGCAGCCCATGTTTCTTCAAGTGTCTCTTTATTGTGCGTCTTGAAACAGCCACACCACTAGTTTTCAGTGAGTCTGGTATTTCAGCAGATGTGGGTTCTTCTTTGAATCCCAAACTATTTTCCTGGCAGTTATGGATGAAATTCTTGTTGGTCTACCTGATCGTGGTTTGGTTTTTACAGAGCCCCTGATTTTCCACTTGTTAGTCACAGTTTGAACATTGCTGACTGGCATTAGCAATTCCTTGGATTTTTTTTGTATCCCTTCTTTGCTGTTTTATAAAGTTCAACTATCTTTTCCCGTAGATTCGTTGACAATTATTTTGCTTTCCCCATAACTCACAGCACAGAAATGTAAGTGGCTGGATGAAAGATGCAAGAGTCTGTATGGATCCTAGAAATTCACTCAGCTTTTATGTGCACACACTGATTACAAGCAAACAGGTCACAGGTGAGGATATTACCTTTATTAGCTATTCAAACCCATTTGTGTCAACATCTGTGCATGTTATGAAGCCAATATCACCAGGGTATGCACATTTTCGATGAGTCATTTAGATATTTTTGGTTGTCATTATGATTTAAAAAGAGAAAACACAGTAGTTTGACAACAAATTGCTTCACCCAACCACTAACCATGAGTGGAAAAAACAGTTTTTGTGTTATCATTCATATTCAACCTGCCATGAGACCCAGGCGACCGCCCCATACCTGACATTCCCCCATCCTACTGTATCCTAACCCGCCCCTCTTAGACTGTGAGCCCTCGTGGACAGGGTCCCTGCCCCTCCTGTACCTGTACGTCCTGATCGCCTAGATTTAGTGTACTTGTTCTTGTCTCCCTTATCCTCATGTAAAGCGCCATGGAACCTAATGGCGCTATATAAATAAATAATAATAATAATTCTCTGAAAAAGGTCAAGAAAGCAAAAAATCTGCCGGGGTATGTACTCTGAGCACAACTGTATATCTGTCTACTATATTTAATTTCATATATTCGATATGAATCATTGCTAGTAGATGTTTTTCCTTTCATCAGAGTAACATAATGTTGTCAGTATATAAGAGTAATAATTGTGATCTAATAACGGCAGACACTTGTGACACTTGAGGCATGCAATCACCGACAGTTCAATTACAACAAAAGAGCTCCCAGCACCACACTTTTAAATACTCTGAAGAGTTGTGAATTCACAGCTTTGCACAGCAGGTGTGGCAGCACATTTTTGCACCCCTAAATACACATGCTCATCTAATCTGACAGACTAGACAATGGCACAAAACACCATTGGTGATGTCTAAACAAAAGCCTTATCTCCAAAGAGACAAAGCTTCGCGAAGAATGTGTTGTCACTAATAAATCGCTAAGAAAGAAAACAATGCATATTTTATTAACGGCAAGTAAATTGAAGTGGGACTCGCCTATTCTCATTCTCAACTCTTCATTGTACCTTTAAATACATCTTCATTATTTCTCTCCCCCTTTTTTTTTTTAATTAGTGATACTTTATTCGCCAAGCCACCTTGTACTCTGGGAGATTAAAGGCAACATTGAAAATGAAGTGCATTTTGTTATTTTCAAGAAATGAGATAATGTTTCAAACATGATATTTTTAATTAGACACTGGAATATACAGTATATTCTGGATTAGCACAATTTCATAATCACCCATGCTGAAGTGACACAGTAATTGAATTTGTTTGTAGAAAATAAAGTGAAAATCTAATTTTCTCTTCAAGACACAACAGCAGAGAATTACAAAGTACGGCTCAGGCTGCGCTTATTTACCACAAAGGGATGGATGGGCATTAATGAGCTCGGGAGGTTTATTTGAAGACTGCCGCACTTATGATGAATAAGAAAGAGGAGATATCAGTCCTGGTGTGCTGTAGGTCACTCACAGACTTTGACATCAGAAAGCTTTAAATCTCTAATGTCTCTTAAGCTTCCGAATCTTAAAACCCACTCCTAGTGTTTACTTGTAATTTAAAGATTAGGTAAGGTGTGTAGTATAGGTGCCTGGCAAAAAATAATAATTTGTAGATAAATGCAGTAAATGTTCTCTGTCCACTAGCTTTGTCTCCAATGATCATCTTCTGAAACACTTCAAACAAGAAATAGTATTTTTGTTAGCAGCAGGGTGTAGTGGAAAACTGCCAAGTAGAACATAGTTTTATTCAATAAAATTCTCCCTGCTGTAAAAAACTGTGGAATATACAGAAACAATTTATTACAGATATTTTGCACTGGTTGATGGATGTCTTTTACTGAGCTATGAAACATGAGGAATCGGATTGTTATACTGTATATGTGGATTCAGGTAAAGGAAGCAACACAAATTGTTCTTTACATCGTATGACACTGGAAATATTTTTGTTATAAGGATTGTCTGCAATCACATTATGGACACCATGAAATACAGCTGACTCGAGAGGGTTAAATCTTTGAAATTATATTTCCTTAAAATAAATTTGCCGCCAGACACGGACACACCAATTGTCCTGAAAAGATGTATACAACACCCTGAGGTTTGGTAGGACTGTGTCCAAAATCTTTCAATGTCTTTAACGCAAACAAAGCCAAACAGTCAAAACCCTAAGAAAATGTCTCTGTCACTTTAAGAGGCATTCCCCTTTTAGTTAAAGTTGGTGGTCAATAGAACCCAGCTGATTGCTTACCTTGAGCTGCCTATATATTCCCCTTGACTCCCAGGATGAACTGCAGGTTATAGCTGTTTATGTGTTCCTGGTTGCATCCTAGCTTAAAGCAGTGTTTCCTGGAGTCTGTTGTTTGCTGCTTGGATCTGCTCAAGCTAAGTGTATCTCTTCCCTCTTTGTTTGTTTCCCTTGTGTGTTTCTCTAGTTGCTAGCCAGGCTGACTAGTGATCACCAGCTCTGATCCTTGTGTAGTGGTAGTCCAGGGATAGTCAGGGAATAGGTATGCTGGCGGCGACAGTTGTGGAAACTGTATAGGGATGTTAGGAGAGCCAGGTGTCAGCGCTGGTTATTCTAAGGTTCACCATCCCCCCTTTTTGCCCTAAACATCAGGGACTCCTTCCCCTTCCCCGTCGTCAGCCAGCACTGGGTGTCTCCCTATACCCTGCGTGACACCTTAGTAATGTGAAAGTGACCTCACCAAATAAATGAAAAATTGATGGTAACCCATTAGTAACCAACAGCCCATTAACACTAGAAGTCCCGGGAATTTAAAGGATCCTTGGTTTTCAATGGTAAAAAGGTCAAATGACCCGTCTCTGGGACTTCTAGTGTTAAATAACTTAGGGCAGTGGCAAATTTTTCAAGTTTTTCTAAATTGAATAAACGGTCCAAAAAGTATCCCTTTGTCATTTGAGATCAGTCTAAAGCAAACTAAATTTGTTACTGTTTGAGGTAAAATTATCCTGTTGTATTAAGTGATGTCCTATATATTCCATAATGCCTTACTGCCCAGTTGGCTGCTGCCCAGTTGGCTGGTGGGTCTTCTTATTCTGTAATTTTTTTTCACATTCTTAGCCGTTTTATGATTTTTTTTCTCTGGTATACTGTCCCATCCATTGCCATTACAGCTTTTTCTTTCATAATATTTTACGTGCAACAATATAATAATCTTTGTCCAATCTTCTCAACACCAATTATTAAACCCTAACAAAAAAGTTGTTATAAGAAATGTAAAGTTAAGTAGGCACACAAACAGAAAGCATATTGTGTCAGTAGGCCACTGTATAGATGTGACATATACAGTTGTTAAATTGGATTAGAAATACTGTTGTGCAAAGCTAGACCTGAACAATTAAATGTCTACTTTTTTTATTTTTCTATTCTTTTAACAAAATTATGGATGAGCAGATCTGTGAATGTTCGAGTTGGGTTTGGCCAGACTTTAGTTAGAAGTTCAGTTCCATACCTCGACTTGAACCAGAGCCCAAGCCCCATATACTAATGCATCTCAATGAATTAGAATATCATCAAAAATCTATTTAATATTGCAATATTTCAGGGTGTTTCTGAGAGCCTTGAAACACGTTGACTAATAAATCAATATTATATTCACCCTCTGATGTCTCATGGAATATGACAGTGCTGTTTTTAACCCTTTACCCTCCCTACTTTAATTTTCTGAGATAATGACCTTTGGGTTTTCACTGGCTGTAAGCCAGAATCATCAATATTAACAGAAATAAACATGTGAAATAGATGACCCTGTTTGCAATGACTCTATATAATATATGCGTTTCACTTTTTGTATTGAATTACTGAAATAAATTAACTTTTTGATGAAATTCTAATTCATTGAGATGCACTAGAAATTCAATGAGGACTTGATCTTTGGTGCTGTTAAATGGTCAAACTAAGGGCTAGGGTGCTGCAAAAAAGAATGCAATTGTGGTAAGAACAGAACAATTGCCCTGCAAACAAATGAAGCTAGGGAATTTTATTGAATAAATAAAAAAAATTATGTGTAGTCACCCCTATTTCTGATAACCTGCCATGGTGAAGGAGAGAGCTGGGGGCTGGTAATATTAGAATGGAAGGGTCCATGATTATTGGGTCCTTCCCACCCTAAATATATTAGCCTACAGCTGCCCAAGAAGTGATGCTACATATTTGATGCACCAGTTCTGTTGCTTTGCTGCAGTTCTTCTCAATTGCCCTGTTTGGTGGAAATCATGATAATTTTTTTGTGGTTGATGTCAGCTGTGAATTTACAGCTGGTATCAAGCCCAGGGTTTAATAATGGACAGGGGTCTATCAAACCCTCTCATCACTAATCCATTAAATGTACAGTTAAAAAAAAAACACAGGAACTGAAAAAATATTGTTTATTTGAATAAAGACTCCCCCACATTCCCTCGTTCACCAATTTATTAATTAAAAAAATTCCTCAAAGTTCCGATGTAATCCAATGGTGTAACGTCCCATGACACCCATCGAATCGTAGAGACAAGGCTCCATAGGTCACTTGTGGTCAGCAGTAGCCATATAATTTCTCAGACGTATGAATGAGATGCCATTGACATAGCTTGAGGATAGAAAGGTTGCCTATTCTTAGGGAGACCATTTTTGAAATGGTGCATTGAGGGCAGGCACTTAAATAAGGTGTTTCTTAAAAGGAAAGTATCCATTCAAGCAAATTTAGAATATTGAAATACAGGGCATATTCATAAAATATGCAAAAATCTCTCATAGGTGGGGTCTATGGTATCACATGTGCTAATCAAATGGCTGTTAGATACACTATAAATATCAGGGGCAGGATAAAGCTTATGATCCTTCTTTCATTGAAGATTTATTATTAGTATCATGCCTTCCCCCTTGTCATATAAGAATGATTTGTCACACCCACATGGCTTGCATGCATCTGTAATGTTGAAAGCTATGTCATTGCCATTGTATTTTTTAATTTTCAACTTAGGTTCCAGACTAATTGTACTGCCCAGTGTTGACAATAGAATTCATGTGCTACATTAATGAGTAAAAGAGAAATCTGGAAATCTTCTTCCATATCATACCAAGAAAACTTGATATAACAATTTATAATTATGGATGAGCGAACCTTCCCCAAACATGTTTGCCAATTTCAAATTCGGCACGGACATGGCAGATTCAGTTCGGGTTTGGCAAACCCGAGCAGTTTCCAAAAAAGTCAGCGACGCTGATTTGTTTGGTGAGTGATCAGATTAAAAAAGCATTACTGCATTTAAGTGATGCTTTTTTCCCACCTTCTGACAGTGTAGGATAGTGGGTGGTATGCCATTGATGAGGAGAGAGGGTGGGGAAAGGTCAGAGAAGGTCAGAGGAGTGTTGGACTCCATTTTTTTTCCTGCACATTCTGTGTGCATGTTCCTGGCCTGCAGCCAATCAGGGCACATAAAACATTCACAAGTTGGAGACTCAAGGGCTTGTGTCATTGGCCGACTTTTTTCATTGCCTGCCAAAGTCACATGTCCTTAGAGATATAAGAAGCAGCCATTTGCTGTCGTCATGATTTTGAGATAGTTACTGCTAGGGACAGTACTGCTCCATCTCCGTGTTGCCTTGTCCGTGTTACAGAAATAGATAGCTACTCGATCCATTTTTAGATAGCAAAGGAGGGCGAGAGTGTCAATCTGGACATAGGCATTTTGTGCTGAGAACAAGGTTGATTCCTAAATCTGTGTGCATTGGTAAAGCCATAATTATTGCATAGAGAAAGGGATTTCCAAATCCTTCTGTTTCTCCGAAAGGCTCTGTTTGACCTGTAGCCTTTGAATTTTAAATCCTTCAGTTTTCCCCTAAAAAGGTTCTGTTTGACCTGTAACCTGTGATTCTCAAATCCTTCAGTTTCTCATAAAAAGGGATTTTTGACCTGTAACCTGTGATTCTCAAATCTTTCGGTTTCACCTAAATGGATCTGTTTGGCCTCTAACCTGTGAGTCTCAAATTCTTCAGTTTTCCCTAAAAAAGGCTATGTTTGGCCTCAAACTAGTGATTGTTAAATCCTTCAAGTTCCCCTAAAAAGGCATTTTTTGCCAGCAACCGGTGATTCTCAAATCCTCCAGTTTAGTCTAAAAAAACCACATTTTTTTGACCTGTAACCCCTATGATTCTCAAGTTCATCAGTTTCCCCTTAAAGGGCATTTTTTTGCCTCTAACTTGTGATTCTCAAATCCTTCATTTTCCCCTATCGGATCACAAAAATAATTAAACGCAGGTTGTAATTTAACAAAATAGGTGAAAAGCCAAGGAGATGAATACTTTCACAAGGCACTGTATCCAGACTTGCACAAGGTCGATCTACCTATAGATCTTTCATCAAGCTGCCATAGCTCAAGATTGTTAAAAAAAAAAAACAGCATACCTGCTGCACTCTATCTTTGTTTTCTTAAATTAAACAAAAGCAATTTAAATATGTAACTTTTATGAGGATTCATTATTAGCAGTGTATGTAAGCTGTGCTGAGAAAATAATAGCATAAGAAAACGTATAAGGAATGGTTTCATTACTAAAGGATATAGTATACAGTCAGGTGCATTTAAACATGAATTTAGAATGTGACCTTCATCAGTCTCATTACCACAGTTAACACTATTTTGAGGAAAACATGAAAATTAGTTTCATTCATCTAAATTGTGTTGTTTGCTGACAAAAACTACGATTTCTGCAAGCTCAGGTTTGATTAATTTTATAGTTTCTGAAATTTCCATAAATCCTAAATTTTTTAAATCCTACAGTTTAATTACTAGCACCATGTGGGGGTGAATGGAGGTTACAGCCACAGGAGAAGTGAGTATTATTTTTTTTTCTTTTCACCCTACATTGTGTTTTGGGGTCCCCAATGCATTATAAGGCACATTTCATTGATTAAAACAGAATGAATTTTGTGGCCACATTTGAACAAAGTGCTTCGTTCATATTTTGGCAGAATCACTGATTGCTAATCTGCATTATTCCTTCATTCACTTTCAGACTCCATCATATTTAGATTGCAGCCAGTTTCAGAATGGCAATTGCGTGTCTGTGTTTGTGTGTGTGTCCTGCACAACTGACTTTAAATAAAATGATTCTTTATTCATAGAAATTACATAGATTATGTGATTTCTACTAATAAAGAATTTTATGGAAAGTCAATTGTGCAGGATCTCCTTGGATTGCCTTGTGGGTGTTCGGCCTCCAGAAAAAAAAATAAGAGACCACTGCAAAATTTTCAGTTTCTCAGATTTTTCACTTTATAGGTTTATAATAATGCAAAGAAAAAAGTTCTTATTCATTTAGAAACAACAATACTCATGTTTTAACTCAGGAAGAGTTCAGAAATCAATATTTGGATAGAATAACCATTTATTTTTAATCACATGTTTTCATGTGTCTTGGCATTCTATCCTCCAGTCTTTCACACTGCTTTTGGGTGACCTTATGCCACTCCTGGCACAAAAATGTAAGAAGTTCTTCATTGTTTGATGTCTCCAAGTCATGTAAAGCTAGAAAAAAGCCGTTCATCAATGAGAAGCAAAGGAGAACCAGGCTGAAGTTTGCCAAATACCGAGGATTGAACCGTAGAGGACAGGCGTAAGGTAATCCTCTCTGATGAGTCTAATTTTCAGTTTTGCCCAACACCTGGTCATCTAATGGTTATATGGAGACCTGGAGAGGTGTACAAGCCCACATTGTCTTCCACCCACTGTGAAATATTGTGGAGGATTGCTGATGATCTGGGGATGCTTCAGCAAGACTGGAATTGGAAAGGTTAATCTTTGCGAAGGACGTGTGAATCAAGATGCATACAAGGTTATCCTTGAAAAGCACTTGCTTCCTTCTGCTTAAGCAATGTTCCCCAACTCTGAGGACTAATTTTTCCAACAGGACAATGCCCCAAGCCGCAGAGCTAGGTCAATCAATGTGTGGATTAAGGAGCACCAAATCAAGACCCTGTCATGGCCAGCCCAATCTCCAGACCTGAACCCCATTGAAAACCTCTGGAATGTAATCAAGAGGAAGATGGATAGTCACAAGCCACAAAACAAAGAACTACTTACATTTTTGTGCCAGGAGTGGCATAATGTCACCCAAAACCAATGTGAAAAACTGGTGGAAAGCATGCCAAGACGCATGAAAGCTGTGATGAAAAATCATGGTTATTTCACCAAATATTGATTTCTGAACTCTTCCTGAGATAAAACATGAGTATTGTTGTTTGAATGTGAATAAGAACTTGTTTTCTTTGCATTATTTAAGGTCTGAAAGCCTATTTTATTATTTTGACGATTTCTCATTTGCTGCAAATAAATACACAACTTTTAGCGTTGAATTTCAGATACAAGTTGTCAGTATTTATAGAATAATACAACATTGTATATTTTACTCAAACATATACATATAAAGAGAAAAATCAGAGAAACTGAAAATTTTGCAGTGGTCTCTTAATTTTTTCCAGAGCTTTACATTAGCTTATATACCAGCACAGCTTCGTTCCTGTACTTATTTCCCATAAATGTGCTTCCCTTCTTTTCTGTAGCCTTTTCTGTCTGCTCTCCCCAAGACTGTATATACTTTTTTCTCTTTCCATGCTCTGGAGATCTCTGATGTTTTATCTTTTTATTGCAGGGCACTTAACTAGATAACAAGACTGAAGTAAACTGGATCAGCAAATAGGCAGACAGTATTAATGAAGATCATTTATAAACTCATCTTTGGCAATATTTTATGGATAAAATGTTCTTTATTAGCTTATAACTGTAGAGTTTTTTTACACTTATATTTGTTTTATTCCATAAATTCCATAAGTTTAAATCCATAAATTACCATATCTTTTATACACAGCAGTGAGAATACATGAGCAATGGATTCACATATCATAAAGAGCCATGACAGTGTTCATAGAGAGGATTATTCCACTAAAATGGAGGATCATAGAACACATACAGTGGGGAAAAGTATATAGTCAGGCACAAATTGTGCAAGTTCTCACACTTATAAAGATGAGAGAGGCCTATAATTTACACCATACATAGACCTTAACTATGAAAGACAAAATGAGAAAACAAATCCTGAAAGTCACATTGTCTGATTTGGAAAGAAATTTATTTTAAATTTTTGTGGAAAATAAGTATTTGGTCACCTACATCAAGCACGATTTCTGGCTCTCACAGACCCATGACTTCTTCTTTAAGAGGCTCCTCTGTCCTCCAGTCATTACCTGTAGTAATGGCACCTGTTTGAACTTGTTATCAGTATAAAATACACCTGTCCACAACCTTACACAGTCACACTTCAAACTCCACTATCGTGAAGACCAAAGAACTGTCGAAGGACACCAGAAACAAAATTATAGCACCAAGCTGGGAAGACTGAATCTGCAATGAGCAAGCAGCTTGCTGTGAAGAAATCAACTGTGGGAGCCATAATTAGAACAAGGAAACATACAAGACCACTGATAATCTCCCTCAATCTGGAGCTCCATGCAAGATCTCACCCCATGGTGTCAAAATGATCTCAAGAAGGTGAACAAAAATCCCAGAATCACACGGGGGGACCTATTGAATGACCTGTAGAGAGCAGGGACAAATGTTATACAGGCTACCATCAGAAACACACTAGATCCTGCAGTGCCATACATGTCCCCCTGCTTAAGCCATTGCATGTCTGGGCACATCTGAAGTTTCCCAGAGAGCATTTAGATAATCCAGAAGAGTACAGAGAGAATATCATATGGTCAGATGAAACCAAAGTAGAACTGTTTGGTAGAAACACAACTTGTCATGTTTGGAGGAGAAAGTATGCTGACTTGCATCCAAAGAACACCATACCTACAGTAAAACATGAGGATGGCCACATCATGCTTTGGGGCTGTTTCTCTGCCAAGGGACCAGAATGACTGTTCTGTGTACATGAAAGAATGAATGGAGCCATGTATCGTGGGATTTTGAGTGCAAACCGCATTCCATCAGCAAGGGCATCAAAGATGAAATGTGGCTGGGTTTTTTTCAGCATTATTATTGTATTGTTTATATAGCGCCATTAGATTCCATGTCGCTTTACATGTACAAGGGCAGACGAGGACAAGAACAGGGCCGAGCATGACAAGGATTCCAAGCATACTGCCAGGGCAATGAAGTAGTAGCTTCCTAAGAAGCATTTTAAGGTCTTGGAGTGGCCTAGCCAGTCTCCAGATCTAAATCCTATAGAAAACCTTTGGAGGGTGTTAAAACTCTGTGTTGCCCAGCGACAGCACCAAAACATCACTGCTCTAGAGGAGATCTGCATGGAGAATTGGGACAACATACCAGCAACCTTGTGAAGACTTACAGAAAATGTTTAACCTCTGTCATTGCCAACAATTAATATATAACAAAGTATTAAAAAAAAAAAAAAATCTTTCCAAATCAGACAATGTGATTTTCAGGATTTGTTTTCTCATTTTGTCTCTCATAGTTGAGGTCTACCTATGATGTCAATTACAGGCCTCTCTAATCTTTTTAAGTGGGAGAACTTGCAGAATTGGTGGCTGGCTAAATATTTTATTTCCCCACTGTACATTTCTATTATTATTATTATTATTATTATTATTATTATTATTATTTATTTATAGAGCACCATTGATTCCATGGTGCTGTACATGAGAAAGGGATATATACAAACAAGTTAAAAATACAATGAACAAACTAACAGTGATAGACAGGTACATAGGGGAGAGAGGACTTTGCCCTTGTGGGCTTACATTATACAGGGCAATTGGGAGGGAAACAGTAGGATGGGTCTGCCCGGGTGGTGGTGGAGTGCCGGGTCAAGTGGCAGTGGAGTGCCGGGTCTAGTGTTGGTGGAGCGCCGGGTCTAGTGGTGGTGGCACTGTGGTCATTGCAGGCTGTAGACTTTTCTGAAGAGATGTGTTTTCAGGATCCACTTGAAGGTTCCGAGTGTGAGGAAAATCTGACATTTTGAGGTGCAGAATTCCAGAGGATGGGGGATGCTCGGGCAAAGTTTTGCAGGCGGTACATGAGGTACGTAAAAGTGTGCAGGAAAGGAGGAGGTTTTGGGAGGATCAAAGATTACTAATTGGATGATATCGGGGGATTAGTTCAGAGATATATGAGGAGGACAAATTGTGGACAGCTTTGTAAGTCAATGTTAGTAGTTTGAATTGGATATGCTGTGGAATTGGGAGCTAGTGAAGGCATTTGCAGAGGGGAAAAGTGAAGGACAGCGAGGTGAGAGGTAGATTAGTTGGGCAGCAGAGTTAAGGACAGATTGCAGAGCTGCAAGGTATTAGCAGGGAGGCCACAGAGAAGGAAGTTGCAGTAATCGAGACAGGAGATGATGAGGGCATTCACTAGTAGTTTAGTAGATTGAGGGTTGAAAAAGAGATGGATTCTGGAAATATTTTTGAGTTGAAGGCAGCAGGTGGCGAGAGCTTAAATGTGTGGGCTGAAGGATAAGGCAGAGTCATGGATCACTCTGAGGCAGCGGACTTCAAGTACAGGGCAAAGTGCGATATCATTTATTGTGATAGATAGATCAGGTAAGGGGGGTGCGTGAGATGGGGGAAAGATGAAGAGTTCTGTTTTGTTTACATTTAGTTTAAGGAAGCGAGAGGAGAAGAAGGAGGATATGGATGATAGGCACTCTGGGATTCTGGACAGCAGAGAGGTGACATCTGGGCCAGAGAGGTAGATCTGAGTGTCATCAGCATACAGGTGATACTGGAATCCATGTGATTTTATGAGTTGTCCTAGGCCAAGGCTATAGATGGAAAAAACAAGGGGTCCCAGGACAGAGCCTTGAGGGGATGGGGTGAGGAGGTAGTGTTGAAGTGGGAGACACTAAATGTGCGGTTGGAAAGGTACATCCCCACATACATAATACCTATGTGAAAATCAATTGCTGTACAGTTTTAACAACAGACCCTAATGCAAAAAACAGACAGAAAGGAGTATTACTGTCATCAGATTAGCTTGGCAAGTTGGAAGTTCAAGAGGGGAGCAGGATGCAAACAATCCGTGTCCTGCCTGGGATCCTGTCTGGAACTGATCTATCTTGGCTACTTCTTGCCCAGAGATGGAGAGGGTGGTCCTAAAAAGCACTATTTTCTTAAAGGAGAAGAGACCTAGATATGTAGGAATACTGCCAGCTTGTGCTAAACATATTTCACAGGTTGTAAGAAGTGTCAAAACTAGAATTGCTTTCTCTTGCTGAGCCTAAATGGATATGAACATAGTAATCAGGGCCGGCCTTATGTTGAATGGTGCCCTGTGCGAATTTGCCTTATGGCGCCCCCACGCCATTACTTACTCAGAACACATGAGCATACATGTTTCTACATGATCTATTCATGGTCTTCAAGGAGAGCAGGGAGGGGCGTTGCTATGCTAGGGTCAGAAAAAATCAGGGACCCAAGACCTATATCCTCTCCCACCTGTCATTACCAACCCTCCCATATATAGAGGTGTTACCTGTCATCTTACAGGAGGAGGAGGTGAGCTGTGATATCACCTATTGTGAATGGTGGATCCTGTGTTATCTACTGTATATAGAGGTGTTATCAGTCATTTTACAGGAGGAGGTGAGCTGTGATATCACCTATTGTGAATGGTGGATCCTGTGTTATCTACTGTATATAGAGGTGTTATCAGTCATTGTACAGGAGGAGGTGAGCTGTGATATCACCTATTGTGAATGGTGGATCCTGTGTTATCTACTGTATATAGAGGTGTAATCAGTCATTATACAGGAGGAGGAGGTGAGCTGTGATATCACCTATTGTGAATGGTGGATCCTGTGTTATCTACTGTATATAGAGGTGTTATCAGTCATTGTACAGGAGGAGGAGGTGAGCTGTGATATCACCTATTGTGAATGGTGGATCCTGTGTTATCTACTGTATACAGAGGTGTTATCAGTCATTGTACAGGAGGAGGAGGCCAGCAGTGATATCACCTATTGTGAATGGTGGATCCTGTGTTATCTACTGTATATAGAGGTGTTATTAGTCATTGTACAGGAGGAGGTGAGCTGTGATATCACCTATTGTGAATGGTGGATCCTGTGTTATCTACTGTATATAGAGGTGTTATCAGTCATTGTACAGGAGTAGGTGAGCTGTGATATCACCTATTGTGAATGGTGGATCCTGTGTTATCTACTGTATATAGAGGTGTTATCAGTCATTGTACAGGAGGAGGTGAGCTGTGATATCATCTATTGTGAATGGTGGATCCTGTGTTATCTACTGTATATAGAGGTGTTATCAGTCATAGTACAGGAGGAGGAGGTGAGCTGTGATATCACCTATTGTGAATGGTGGATCCTGTGTTATCTACTGTATATAGAGGTGTTATCAGTCATTGTACAGGAGGAGGTGAGCTGTGATATCACCTATTGTGAATGGTGGATCCTGTGTTATCTACTGTATATAGAGGTGTTATCAGTCATTGTACAGGGGGAGGAGGTGAGCTGTAATATCACCTATTGTGAATGATGGATCCTGTGTTATCTACTGTATATAGAGGAGTTATCAGTCATTGTACAGGAGGAGGTGAGCTGTTATATCATCTATTGTAAATGGTGGATCCTGTGTTATCTACTGTATATAGAGGTGTTATCAGTCATTGTACAGGAGGAGGTGAGCTGTGATATCACCTATTGTGAATGGTGGATCCTGTGTTATCTACTGTATACAGAGGTGTTATCAGTCATTGTACAGGAGGAGGTGAGCTGTGATATCACCTATTGTGAATGGTGGATCCTGTGTTATCTACTGTATATAGAGGTATTATCAGTCATTGTACAGGAGGAGGAGGTGAGCTGTGATATCACCTATTGTGAATGGTGGATCCTGTGTTATCTACTGTATATAGAGGTGTTATCAGTCATTGTACAGGAGGAGGTGAGCTGTGATATCACCTATTGTGAATGTTGGATCCTGTGTTATCTACTGTATATAGAGGTGTTATCAGTCATTGTACAGGAGGAGGAGGTGAGCTGTGATATCATCTATTGTGAATGGTGGATACTGTGTTATCTACTGTATATAGAGGTGTTATCAGTCATTATACAGGAGGAGGAGGTGAGCTGTGATATCACCTATTGTGAATGGTGGATCCTGTGTTTTCTACTGTATATAGAGGTGTTATCAGTCATTGTACAGGAGGAGGAGGTGAGCTGTGATATCATCTATTGTGTATGGTGGATCCTGTGTTATCTACTGTATATAGAGGTGTTATCAGTCATTGTACAGGAGGAGGAGGTGAGCTGTGACATCATCTATTGTGAATGGTGGATCCTGTTTTATCTGCTGTATATAGAGGTGTTGACTCTTAAATAATGCAGCATTTCAAATAAGAACATACTCCAAAAGCTTCTGGGGACCGAGACAGATAGGAGAGTAGCAAGAAAGGCTAGTCCCTGGTGAATTCACCCCATTTGCGTGTATACGGAGAGACCGGTCACTCAAGGCAGTCAGCAGGGAGAAGCCTTCAGGGAACAGACTTTCTGACTAGTCTCCAGCAAGATTTGATCCCTGACAGAACCCCCCCCATAGTATTCCACATAGTATATTGCACCCCCAAATTCCTCCATATATTATGCACCCCAATAGACCTCAATATAATATAATGCACCCCCATAGTCCTCAATATAGAATAATGCACCACCACAGTCCTACATATAGTATACTAGATGGCGGCCCAATTCTAAAGAATCGGGTAGTCTAGAATCCATATATAGTTTATTTACTAATAGTTAGGGGAGTGTGGTGAAATTAATTGTGTGTATACAGGCGGCTCTGTGGGTAGCAGAGTATACGGTTGCTCAGTGGTTAGCACTGCGCGGTGGCTCAGTGGTTAGCACTGCGCGGTGGCTCAGTGGTTAGCACTGCGCGGTGGCTCAGTGGTTAGCACTGGGTGGTGGCTCAGTGGTTAGCACTGCGCGGTGGCTGAGTGGTTAGCAGTGAGTGCGGTGGCTCAGTGGTTAGCAGTGAGTGCGTGGGCAGAGTGGTCAGCGCAGCGCCGTGGGCAGAGTGGTCAGCACAGCGCCGTGGGCAGAGTGGTCAGCACAGCGCCGTGGGCAGAGTGGGCAGCGCAGTGCCGTGGGCAGGGTGGTCAGCGCAGCGCCGTGGGCAGGGTGGTCAGCGGTGGGGGGGACGGACACACACACACAGACACACACTCCGATATATTTACCACCGTCCCTGCTTCTTCCCTGCCACCTGCGTCTTCCTGAGTCCTCTGTTCTGCCGACATGTCGCCGCACCCAGGACTTAATCCAATATTGCGTCCGGGAACTCTCGGTGGCCCGATTCTAACGCATCGGGTATTTTAGAATATAGAAATAGAGATTGCATGGGGAAGGCGGTGAGGGCTGAATTGGGAGGAACTTTGAAGAAGGAGCGGCCGGTGAAGAACGGCGTGGCAGGGGGGAGGAGGTAGGACAGAACAGCAGGGGGGAGGAGGATGGAGGACAGAGGAGGTAGCGGCGGGGTGTGGGAGGATGTAGCAGCACAGGCAGGGGGAGGAAGGAACGGCAGGGGGAGGATGGAGCACAGAGCGGCAGGGGGAGGAGGACGGAGGATGAAGCGGCGGGGTGGGGGAGGATGGAGCAGCACAGGCAGGGGGAGGACAGAGGATGGAGTGGCAGAGGGGAGGAGGACAAAGGAAGGAGGAGGAAGCATTGCGGTGGGGGAGGATGGAGCGGCACAGGCAGGGGGAGGA
The DNA here is from genome assembly GCA_033576535.1 of Allobates femoralis. Classification (NCBI taxonomy): domain Eukaryota; kingdom Metazoa; phylum Chordata; class Amphibia; order Anura; family Aromobatidae; genus Allobates; species Allobates femoralis. The sequence goes on along the minus strand of JARQOC010000003.1, from coordinate 753,391,454 downwards.
TGGAGCGGCAGGGGGAGGATGAAGCACAGAGCGGCGGGGGAGGTGGAGGACAGGATGAAGCGGCGGGGTGGGAGAGAACGGAGCAGCATAGGCAGGGGGAGGACGGAGGATAGAGTGGCGGAGGTGAGGAAGGCAAAGGAAGGAGGAGGAAGCGGTGGGGTGGGGGAGGATGGAGTGGCACAGGCAGGGGGAGGACGAAGCGGCATGGGGAGGACGAAGCACAGAGTGGCGGGAGGGAGGAGGGTGTAGGATGAAGCAGCGAGGGGGGGGGACGACGAAGCAGCACGGGCAGGGGGAGGACGGGGGATGGAGTGGCGGAGGTGAAGAGGACAAAGGAAGGAGGAGGAAGCGGTGGGGGAGGATGGAGCGGCAAAGGCAGGGGGAGGACGGAACGGCAGGGGGAGGACAGAGCGGCAGGGGTATGACAGAGCGGCAGGGGGAGAACAGAGCGGCAGGAGGAGGACAGAGGACGAAGCGGTGGGGTGGAGGAGGATGGAGCAGCCCAGGCAGGGGGAGGATGGAGTGGTGGAGAGGAGGCGGACAAAGGAAGGAGGAGGAAGCGGTGGAGGAGGATGGAATGGTACAGGCAGGGGGAGGATGGAGCACAGAGTGGTGGGAGGAGGAGGATGGAGGACAAAGCGGCGGGGTGAGGGAGGATGGAGCACTGTAAGGCAGCTTAGTGGTTAGCAGAGTATACAGGGGTTCAGTGGTTAGCAGAGTATAGGGTGGCTCAGTGGTTAGCAGTGCACGGTTGTCTCAGTGGTTAGCAGTGCGCGGTGGCTCAGTGGTTAACAGCGAGTGCGGTGGGCAGAGTGGTCAGCGCAGCGGCGCTGTGTAGGCAGGGTGGTCAGTGAAGCGGCGCTGTGTGGGCAGGGTGGTCAGCGCAGCAGCGCGGTGGGCAGGGTGGTCAGTGCAGCGGGGCTGTGTGGGCAGGATGGTGAGCGCAGCGGCGCTGTGTGGGCAGGGTGGTCAGCGCAGCGGTGCTGTGTGAGCAGAGTGGTCAGCGCAGCGGCGCTGTGTGGGCAGAGTGATCAGCGCAGGGCAGTGTGGTCAGTGGTGGGCAGAGTGGTCAGCAGTGGGGTGGACGGACACACACTCCGATATACTTACCACCGTCCCTGCTTCTTCCCTGGCGCCTGCGTCTTCCTGAGTCCCGACATGTCGCTGCACCCAGGACTGGATCCAATATGGCTTCCGGGAACTCTCGCGAGACTTCCCGGACGCCATCTTGGAGAAAGTATGTCGCCACCCCTGGAGCCATGGATCCAATATGGCGTCCGGGAAGTCTCGCGAGACTTCCCGGATGCCGTATTGGATCCAGTTCTCCAGGGGCGGCGACATGTCGGCGGTGGAGAAGACGGAGGAGAGGTGGTAAGTATAGGCGACTGTGTGTGCGTGTGTTGTGTGTGTGGTGTGTGTATGTGTTAGGGGCTGCCATAAGCGTAGCGGGCTCTATGAGTCCCGGCTCCCGCTTACGGCCGCCATCTTGGCTCACCCTGAGCGGGTGTAGCTCTGCCGGACGTTGGGACAAAGTGACGGATGTGAGGTCACAAATCCTTCCGGCTTTTATATACAAGATTGCACACCCACAGACCTCAATATAGAATAATGCACCCCCACATTTCTCCATATAGAATAATGCACCCACACAGTTCTCTATCTAGAATGCACACCCAAAGTCCTCCATTTAGTATAATGCACGCCACAGTCCTCCGTATAGTATATTGCACACTTAAAGCATGACATATAGTACAATACACCCCCACATTCCTCCATATAGTATAATGCTCCGCTCCGTACACCTCGTACACACACGGCTCTGCTTGGTACACCTCGTACAGATACAGCTCCGCTCCATACACCTCGTACACATGCGGCTCCACTCCGTACACCTCCTTCACACACGGCACTGCTCCATACACCTCGTACACACTCGGCTCCACTCCGTACACCTCCTACACACACGGCACTGCTCCATACACCTCGTACACACACGGCATTGCTCCGTACACCTCGTGCACATGCGGCATTGCTCGTACACCTCGTACACACTCGGCTCTGCTCCATACACCTAGTACACACTGGGCTCCGCTCTGTACACCTCGTACACACGTCTCTGCTCCGTACACCTCATACACACGCGTCTCCGCTCCGTACACCACGTGCACATGCGTCTCCGTTCCGTACACCACGTACACACACGTCTCTACTCCGTACACCTCATACACACTCGGCTCCGCTCCGTACACCTCGTACACACTCGACTCAGCTCTGTACACCTCGTACACACTCGGCTCAGCTCCGTACACCTCGTACACACTCGGCTCAGCTCCGTACACCTCGTACACACTCGGCTCAGCTCCGTACACCTTGTACACTCGGCTCTGCACTGTACACCTCGTACACACTTGGCTCAGCTCCGTACACCTAGTACACACTTGGCTCCGCTCCGTACACCTCGTACACACTCGGCTCTGCTCCGTACACCTCGTACACACTCGGCTCAGCTCCGTACACCTAGTGCACTCGGCTCTGCACCGTACACCTCGTACACACTCGGCTCAGCTCCGTACACCTAGTACACACGTCTCCGCTCCGTACACCACGTACACACGCGGCTCCGCTCCGTACACCTTGTACACACTCGGCTCTGCTCCGTACACATGCGGCTCCGCTCCGTACACCACGTACACACACGTCTCCGCTCCGTACACCTCATACACACTCGGCTCCGCTCCGTACACCTCATACACACTCGGCTCCGCTCCGTACACCTCATACACACTCGGCTCTGCACCGTACACCTCGTACACACTCGGCTCAGCTCCGTACACCTAGTACACACGTCTCCGCTCCGTACACCACGTACACACGCGGCTCCGCTCCGTACACCCCATACACACTCAGCTCTGATCCGTACACACTCGGCTCCGCTCCGTACACCACGTACACACGCAGCTCCGCTTCGTACACCTCATACACACTCGGCTCCGCTCCGTACACCTCGTACACACTCGACTCAGCTCTGTACACCTCGTACACACTCGGCTCAGCTCCGTACACCTCGTACACACTCGGCTCAGCTCCGTACACCTCGTACACACTCGGCTCAGCTCCGTACACCTAGTACACTCGGCTCTGCACTGTACACCTCGTACACACTCGGCTCAGCTCCGTACACCTAGTACACACTTGGCTCCGCTCCGTACACCTCGTACACACTCGGCTCTGCTCCGTACACCTCGTACACACTCGGCTCAACTCCGTACACCTAGTGCACTCGGCTCTGCACCGTACACCTCGTACACACTCGGCTCAGCTCCGTACACCTAGTACACACGTCTCCGCTCCATACACCACGTACACACGCGGCTCCGCTCCGTACACCTCGTACACACTCGGCTCTGCTCCGTACACATGCGGCTCCGCTCCGTACACCACGTACACACACGTCTCCGCTCCGTACACCTCATACACATTCGGCTCCGCTCCGTACACCTCATACACACTCGGCTCCGCTCCGTACACATCATACACACTCGGCTCCGCTCCGTACACCTCATACACACTCGGCTCTGCACCGTACACCTCGTACACACTCGGCTCAGCTCCGTACACCTAGTACACACGTCTCCGCTCCGTACACCACGTACACACGCGGCTCCGCTCCGTACACCCATACACACTCGGCTCTGCTCCGTACACACTCGGCTCCGCTCCGTACACCTCATACACACTCGGCTCTGCACCGTACACCTCGTACACACTCGGCTCAGCTCCGTACACCTAGTACACACGTCTCCGCTCCGTACACCACGTACACACGCGGCTCCGCTCCGTACACCCCATACACACTCGGCTCTGCTCCGTACACACTCGGCTCCGCTCCGTACACCACGTACACACGCGGCTCCGCTTCGTACACCTCGTACACACTCGGCTCCGCTCCGTACACCTCGTACACACTCGGCTCCGCTCCGTACACCTCGTGCACACACGGCTCTGCTTCATACACCTCATACACACTCGGCTCCGCTCCGAACACCTCATACACACTCGGCTCCACTCCTTACACCTCATACACACGCAGCTCTGCTACATTCACACTATACATCCCTCTTGATCCCACACAAACTCACCTCATCCATTTCTTCACCTCTTCACTTCCTGCTTGGTGGAAGCTGACCTGCATACTCGGAGATGCTGATCATGTGACCCCTGACTCCTCCCCTCCATTGACATCATCACAGGTCCTGTAAGCACAGGCCTGTGCAGCTCCACAGGTGGGCTCACACTGCAGGGTGGGGGGGGATAATGCGGCGGCAGCGGCCAGGACTATAGTAGAGAGAATGGCATCAGCAGGGAGCCCACCGTCCTCTGTCTACTAGCAGCCGCACAGATCTAGCAAAGCCCCTGGGAGTGGGAGCAGGGCAGCAAATAACAATGACAGCTGTCTCCCTGCGGCGCCCCCTGGAGCGTGGCGCCCTGTGCGGCCGCACGACTCGCACATGCCAAAGGCCGGCCCTGATAGTAATACATAATGTTTGACATTTAAGGCATAAGATTACCTGTGCTTTAAGGCTGGTTTCACACTGCAGTTTTTTCCCTGATCTGGTTCCATGCGGTTTGTGTGCCAAAACCAGGAGTGTATCCAAAACCCAGAACAGGTGTCAATCATTCAATTATACTTTTTCTCGCAAGCTTCTCTCCTGGTTTTGACACACAAACCGGATGGCCCCTGATCAGGTAAAAAACTGCAGTGTGAAACCTGCCTAAGATGCAACAATTATATTGAATTATAATAAGGCAGATACTACTAAATATTTGTTATAAAGTACCATTCAAAAAAGGACTGAAAACATCAAAAAGTAAAAACACTGAAAAAAATATAAATAAATCTCTTTTGCTTGTTAGGAAATATCTTGACCGCCTGTTGTCTGTAATGCAGTGTGTAAGTAGAAATCAATGAAATCCTATGTGGTTTTGTGCAAATTTTCAATCAATGTAAACTGATTTGTCTTTTTCAGAAGGTTAAGGTAGTTTAATGGTTGAAAGCACAGTGCTGTTCAGCAAGATGCAAAAGTCAAAGGGTTAGAGGATTAGGAATTTATTTCCTTTTAGACTTACTGTGACTTTTTATCCAAAGACACTTTTTTGAATAACATTGTGCTATGGTTTAAAATGAGCCACAAACTTAAAAAAAGTAGATGAAAGAAGAAGAAAAATAAGCAGCATCTATTGTAGCCTGCATGTCATAGGCCATTGTTAACAGTGTTTATAGTGTGTATCAGTGGTTGAGACTTTGATTTCAAGGGTTTATTGTGTTTTGTTTGGAAATATCATATAATTTGTCTGTTACTTTTTGTGCATGTTACATGTTGTGCTGTATTAAAAGTAATTAAAAGTTTAATTTTACTTTTGAGCTTCTAGAATATAAATCTGCATATTTTGCGAACCATGGTTGTAGGCACTCATTTTTCCTGAAAGACAAAAAATGGAAATTAAGTAGAATTAAATATGTGTTTTGTCACAAATACTGCCACCCTAAAGAAAAAACAGACAATGCCAGTTTTGCAGTGAAAAACAAAAAGAGTCCTTTTATTGTCACACAATTCACATTAGATTTCAGATCAACGTTTCGGCCTTTTGTCATGGCTTTCTTCATGAATCTTATATTGAAGAACAAAAAATAACAACAATATAGAGTACAAGTAAAAAAAAAAGAATACCGTAAGTAAATAGTACAAGAGTACAATCCATCATGAATGATGACAGCCAGAAAAAGTAGTGGAAAAAATGAAAAAATGGGTCGTTCGGGGGGACACAAACAGGAATTATATGGGATAGAGGAAAATAGAGACCAGGAAGATGAGAAAATACCAAAGAATTCGAAAGTGCAGAAACAAGTACATACCTAGTTGATAGAGAGTAGGCCATGCAATGGGAATATTACCTAATCTAATAAGAAAAGGTGGACCACCTCACATGTGAATATCAGATCAATGGTAGGATAACCTATATGAATATAGGGAAATATCATGAGATATAGGACTGAAAAACAAAGTAAACGTGAAAGTGTAAAATATATAAAAAATGTAAAAAATGTCAAGGAGAGCAATTGATTCTTAGTAGTAAAGTCACATACTATATCAAAGGAAACTACTAAAAGTAGCATGAGAAAAATTTACCTGTCAATGTCTGAAGTAAAAGATCAGCTAGAATAACAAGGACAGTCTTGACAACTCTAATGTAATGTTGTGGAGAAAATGGACTGTACCTTTAAGAATCACTTGACACCTACAAGGCTCGCTGTATAGGGCACACGTGGTGGTCAAAAAGTTGTTTCTACATGATGACAACATATATGCATTATTTTGTAATGTTCTAAAGCTACAATTGACACTACAATGCTATGAGCAAATTAAAGATGAAGCTTAGTACCTGTTATGAATGAGATAAAATTCACTCAATGGTAGTAAAGAGAAATGAATCTAAAAGGAAAAGAAAAAGAACAAACCTAGCAGTGCCTTCAACCACTTCACTTGTATCACATGTGGGCAAAATAGAGTACATACCAATGTATTGGGGGCAAGGCTCAGAATAAAAATGCCTAAAAAGAAAAGAAAGGCCTTAGTGCATAATTTTTAAAGAGTCATGAAGAGGTGCAAAAGATATCCGAACGCCGAGTTACCTGGTGTGGGCTGGGCAGTGTGTGACCGCAGTGTGCGCCGCTGTTTAGATGATGCTTATATTTAAGGTGGAGGGGCAGAACGCTTGCACAACGTCACTTTCTCCCGGTGGAACAGAAGAAGGTGATTTGACCCGCAAGCGGCGCATGTGCGCTAAAAATAATGGGAGCACCGATAACAAAGGGAACAGGAAGTGTGACTCATTCGTCACATGACCGATATACAGCAAAAAAAGAGCTGCAGATTCCTGATGTCAGTAAAGAGGTCAACTTCAAAAGTGCATCTGGAATACAAAACTGAAATTAGTACACCACCAACTGAATGATTTATATATTAATTATACATATAGAGGAATTTGTCATGGAAAATGTAAATGAGCAAATGAGAGTCTGAACAGAAGATTCTTAAACATTAGTGAAGAGTGGGTGTTTTTTATATTTAGATTCATATATGTATATATATAAAAAATGTGCATATAAATACATGATTAATGTAGATTACCCCCACCAAAACGGTCTAAATGTTGAAAATGATATTTAAATAAACACTATACACTTACGTCCCATGTAGAGATATAAAAAGAACAATATTGATAATGTGAGTGCACTATTTGACAAAGAGAAGGTGAATAAACTCCAGAACAAAGTGTCTATATAATAAATAATCAGGTGATATAGTATCTGATTAGTGAAAAATAATAATTAATGAAAGGATTCATATTCCTGATTCAGACTGGTTGGTTCCAATGTTTGCAGAGTATGGATCCAGTAGGCTTCTGTCTCCTTTAGCCTCTGAATCCTATTACCGCCCCTCCGTAACAGAGGTACGCTCTCAATAACTTGAAAGCGTAATTGATACACACTATGATAATGTTGCACAAAATGATACGGAATGGGTAACAGGGTATGCCTGCACCAAATTGCGGACCTGTGTTTGCTAATGCGGTCACGTATATGCTTGGTGGTTTCACTAACATACACGTGACGGCACGGGCACTTCATGACATACACTACATAGGTGGAATCAGATGTAAAAAAAAGACGAATAGGGAACCTTTTGCCGGTTCGAGGATGGGTAAGGAATTCACCCTTGATTTAATTTTTGCATTGATTGCAACTAAGACATGGAAAAGTCCTCCTCCTTGTCGATGTAAGGGTAGTTTGTTGAAGGGTCCTCTTGGTGGATCCAATACCAGCCTTGACTAGACTTTGATGTTGAGAGCCTTTTTGTAGCAAAATAATAGATTGATACCAAATTTGGGGATCGTAGGATAGTTTTTTTGTAGTACTGACCAATGTCTCAAAATCGTAGATCTAATCAAAGGATGAAAAGGATGGTATGTCGATACAAATGGTATTCTCTTGCCAGATGTAAATGTAATGCTGGATGATTGTCTCCTTCGTCCCAAAGCTACCTGTGGAGGGTGACCACGGTCCACGGATTTGGCAGTCATCTCTCAATGTCGATTTTGGCGTATAATCGGGTCTGATACAATGCGATCGATGCGGACATGCTGTGAAATTGGATGGGACCTCTTCATGCGACAAGGGTGGCAACTCTGATAGTGCAGAAGACTGTTCTTATCGGTTGCTTTCACAAAATAATTGGTAGACAGAGAGCCATCAGAGTTCACCATAACCATGGTATCCATAAAATTAATCTTATGAGGATCATAATGTAGGATGAACATGAGTTTTGACACCCGGAAATTGATATCCTGGAAAAACATCTCCAATTGTTCAACAGTGCCATGCAAAAAAAAAATATCGTCTATATAGCGGCGCCACAATATGACATGCGCCGCTACTAGGGTATGATTGTAAATGTGCTCTTCTTCGATTTTCCCATAAAGATGTTTGCATATGGGGGCGCCATGTTGGATCCCAACGAGGTCCCCTGTTTCTGGATATAATATGTATCCTGAAATAGGAAAAAAAATTCTCTTAAGTACAAGCTGTCACAGTTGAACACGTAAATCTTTTTGGGTATTAGTGATGTATGTAAATCAAGAAACCATTTGACAGCTGAGGTACCCATGGAATGATCTATGTTACTACAAAGGCTGTTCACATCCATGGTGACTAAAAGGCAACCAATTGGGATATTCTTTACTTCCCTGATGGTGTTCAAAAAAGCACTTGTATCCTTGATGAAAGATTTCAGATGCAGTACCAAAGGACTTAATATCTTCTCCAAGGTAATAGCTAGAGGTGACAATATCGATTCAGTGGATGCTACAATCGGACGTCAAGGCGGTTTAGTGAGATTCTTGTATACCTTTGGTAAGGTGTACAAGACTGGGGTCACAGGATGTTCGTTCACAAGGAAATTGGCTAGTTTTTGCTTGATTACCTTGAGAGAATGGTTATGATCAATGAGTGTCCTAATTTCTTTCCTGATATCCAATGTTGTGTCTTTGGTACCGGTTGGTATATGGTAAAGTCTGATAATTGTCAATAGATCTAAGAAAGATAGTAGTAGGATTTGTCCATGATGACTGCAGCACCCCCTTTGTCTGCCACTTTTATGACTATGTAATTGCTATTTCTTAGTGATTTTATGGCCCTCGACTCATTAGGTCTGAAGACCTAATCTTTTGCGTTGAAAAGTATTAGTTTTCAATATAGTTGGGTTATTATCTTGAACGGGATTTTCTGCAAAATGAGCATTCAATCTGAGCGACCTATAAAATCATCTAAGATCCTGATCTAATCTAAAACTATTGAATGATGGCATCGGACTGAATAATAGCCCCTTTTGTAACACACTAAGTTCAACCTTAGATAGAATATAGGACGAGATATTATAGACAAGTTGGGACCTACCTGTGATCTTGTCACCATTCGTGAAGGATCCGCTCCGCCTGGTCTTCTTCTTGACAGAAGTCTTGGGTCTAAAAATGTTTGCATTGGATATTGTGGCGGATATTGTGGATATGGTGGGTATTCTCCTTTGGAACCTGAAGATGAATAGTAGACTGGTCTATAGGGTAAAGGTTCGGTAGATCTCCATTTGTAGACTCTATCCTTCTCGTAGTCTTCCTTATCACAGTTGAATTTAGTTTTCTTGTGTGCTTCCAAAGTTTTACAAAATTCGTTATTCGCAGTAGTTGCTTTTTTTCTTAGACTTTTCAAAGTCGGCACTTGAAAGGGAGTCACATAGTTGCTCTTCCAATGATGAGACGCTTTGGCTCAAAGTTTCCAACTCTTCGTGTAAATATTCGATGGTTAATAACATAACGTCCATTGAACATTTGTTCAACATATTTTCAAACTTTTTACAGTATAATTCATTATCCAAAAAAAGAGTGGGTCTAAGGGAAACCTGTAGTCTCCTCTGTATTCTCTGGGCTCTATGATACTCTGCTAGTGTAATTCACTGAAGGTCAAAAGCAGTCTGCTTTTTGAGTTCTTTTTCATAACTTGTAATATGGACCTCCTCAATGGGAGTAGAGAGGAATTCATTAGATTTCGTTACCCGTGAAAGGATGGTAGGAGTATCATTCTCGTCATAGGAGAAGGTACGGAAAGACATATCAAAAATAGGAGCTCTATCCAAATCGTGGATCAATATATGAGTATAAAGATAGGCTCACCTTATGTGCAGGTGCACTAGAAAAAATAGTCTAATTTTAATAAGGTAAAGAATGTTTGTACCGTGATAACCAGTAGATAGAAAAATATTGGAATCTGAAAGTCCTCAGTGGTTAATACCTTTTAATGACTAATTGAAAAGATGGTAATCATAGCAAGCTTTCGGGACACTATGGCCCCTTCGTCAGGCTGATAATGATACAAATTCAGAAGACGCATACAAATGCAAGAGGGATAAAACCTTTCTGGAAAACACAGGGATTGATGCTGACTCTGTGGTGGAGCTTACAAAATTCATCCTCACGCACAACTACTTTACATTTGACGACAACATATATTTACAGTAAACTGGCAAAGCAATGGGAGGCAAAATGGCACCACAATATGCAAATCTTTTCATAGCAATTTGACTGTGATTTTGAATCCCCTTGTCCTATCAGGCCTCGGGCCTACTACTGTTATATTGATGACATTTTAATCATCTGGACAGAGTCTTAGCAACAGCTGAATACATTCCATGAACACTTTAATCAGTTTCAACACACCATCAACTTAACACTCAACTACTCCTGCACTGAAATGAGCTTTCTGGACACCATCATTGAGCTACAGAACAATGAAATAGAGACATCCCTGTACCTGAAGTCAATTGACCGTCTAGCATATATCCGATGGCACAGTTTTAATCCAAAGCACGTAAAAAACTCTATGGTGTACAGCCAGGCCATGAGACACAATCGGATATGTTCCAACCCCACAGATAGAGACAATCATATTGAGGACCTCAGAAAGACCTTTTTGAAGCAGGGCTACCATCCGAGAGCAATTGAGAACCAGATTACAAGAGCCACCAGAATATCAAGGAATCATCTCCTACATTACAAAACTAGAGACTAGTCACCTACAATCCAATTCTGGAGGTTCTAAGAGGAGCTGCACGGAAACTGCAACCACTCCTACAAAAAGATGCTCGACTAAAATCAATATTTCCGGATCCCCCACTCTTGTGTTTTAGGCAACCTCCGAATCTAAAAAGCGTCATTGTCGGAAGCGCCCTGTCCTCTCCGACAGCAACAGTAACCTTTCCCTGCAATCAGAAAAGGTGGAAAACCTGTCCATTAGTGATGGGCGAGTCCTAAATTACTCGGAATCGCTTGACTCTAGCGAGCCTGAGCCCGGGACTCGCAACTCGTTGCGAGTCTAGCGAGTACAATGTTAATGAATGGGGAAGCGAGTAATAGCGAGTAATATGCGATTTACAAATCGCAGATGTGAGAAAATCTCGCCCCCATACAGCACACGGTGCGAGTTTGTAGCACCATGCTACAATAGCTAAATCATGTTTAATAGGCTCCCGCTGTTACTTCCGGGGCCGCCTATTAAGCTCATTACATATTCACTGCACTGTCAAACTAACAGCCAATCACAGAAGCTCACACTCTGTGGGAGCCTCTGTGATTGGCTGTTGTAATCAGACTTGATTTTCTCAATCTGGACAGTGATTCTGCTTGGTTGCCATACACATTAGTGTATGGCAACCAACCTGGCGTTGTAGGGTGTAAAATAAATAATTATTTAAAAAAAAAAAACGCGTGGGGCTTCGCAGCATTTTTAAGTCTAGCCCGATTAAAGCAGACAGCTGCGAGCTGCCACCCTCAGCTGCTTAATTTCCCCTTGGCTGGCAAAAAAAAATGCGTGGGCTTCCCCCTGTTTTCCATGCCAGCCAAGGTAAAACTAGGCAGCTGAGCGCTGGTATTCTCAGCGGGGTGAGGGCCCATTGTTATAGGGCCCCCCCACGCTAAAGAATAGCAGCCCACAGCCACCCCTGAAAATGGCGCATTAATAATAAGCACCATTTCCAGGCGCCTTACCGGGCTCTTCCAGCGGCCCTGGTGGCGGTGCCACGCTGGGTAATAAAGGGGTTAATACCAGCTTTGTTATACAAGCTGGTATTAAGCCCGAGATTCTTAATGTCAGGCCTGGTTTGAATCTCCAATAAAGGGTGAAAAAAAACACCACACAGAGAAAAATTATTTATTAAAAATAAAGACACAGACACCATTAGGGACTCCATCTTTACTACCACCACATATCCCTCCAAAGATCCAGGTCCTCTCTCTTCTTTCTTCTCTCTTCTGTCTTCCTTCTTTTTCTTGTTGAACTCATTCAGCTCTGCTACATCACACCACAAGGGGCGGAAATGCGCTTCCCTGCTGTGTGGTGAGTCAGTGAGGCTGTGAGCATTAAGCGGTGACGTCACCGCCGGCTCCGTTGTTATAGTAACCAAACTATCGGTTACTATAGCAACGCTTCAGCAGTGCCGACAGCACAGCGCCACTACTCATTCATAAACTGTTGGCTTTAACTCCCTGCTTACCGATCACTGCAGCGCCGGTAAGCAGAGAGTTAACACTGCTGTGACCACGGCTGGTATATGCGCCGCTCATACTGCAGCCGCGGTCACAGTAGAGTTAACTCTCTGCTTACCGGCACTGCAGTGATCGGTAAGCAGGGAGTTAAAGCCAACAGTTTATGAATGAGTAGTGGTGCTGTGCTGTCGGCACTGCTGAAGCGTTGCTATAGTAACCGATAGTTTGGTTACTATAGCAACAGGGCCGGCGGTGACGGCACCGCTTAATGCTCACAGCCTCACTGACTCATCACACAGCAGGGGAGCGCATTTCCGCCCCCTACTGTGTGATGTGTGATGTAGCAGAGCTGAATGAGTTCAACAAGAAGAAGAAGGAAGACAGAAGACAGAAGAGAGAAAAAAGAAGAGAGAAGACCTGGGTCTTTGGAGGGATATGTGGTGGTAATAAAGTTGGAGTCCCTAATGGTGTCTGTGTCTTTATTTTTAATAAATAATTTTTCTCTGTGTGGTGTTTTTTTTAACCCTTTATTGGAGATTCTTAGTGGCCGGGTCAAACCAGGCCTGACATTAAGAATCTCGGGCTTAATACCAGCTTGTATAACAAAGCTGGTATTAACCCCTTTATTACCCAGCGTGCCACCGCCACCAGGGCCACTGGAAGAGCGGGGTTCAGCGCCAGAGGATGGCGCTTCAATGAACGCGCCATCTTCACGGGCAGCTGTGGGCTGCAATTTGCAGCGGGGGCTGCCCAGAAAGCTTGGGCCTCCCTGCGCTGCGGATTTCAGCCCCCAGCTGCTTAGCTGTACCTGGCTAGACATAGAAATTGCGCGGAACCCCACGCATTTTTTTTTTATTATTTCATGAAATTCATGAAGTAATAAAAAAAAAGGGCTCCCATATATTTTTGTGTCTGGCCAGGTACAAATAGGCACCAGGGGGTTGGGGACAGCCCGTCGCTGCCTGCTGGATCCGGCTGGTTCCAGAAATACGGCGAAGCCCATGTCCAATTTTTTTCTGACAAATCCATAAAACAAAATAAATAAAAGGGACTGCATCTTTATTAACCCTGGACCATGGGCGAAGTTCAAAGTTCGAATTTCACGCCAATTTGCAGCCCGGCGCCGCTGTCGTCGGGATACACAGGTCCGGCCGACGGTGGCCGCAGCGCAAGCGAGCCAGCCGGGAGATGACCGGCGCCAGCCAGTCATCTTCTGGCTGGCGAGCCGCTGACCTCTGTGCAGCAGTAGCCGCGGCTGAGCTCTGGTCATCTCCTGGCTGCTCGCAGCGGTGGTGCCCTTCGTGGCATTCAAACTGCGCGCCGCGTTCAGCGCCGACCAATCAGAGGAGCGACTTGTGCCATGGCGCCATATTGTATTTGAAATATGGCGCCATGGCGTGCGCCGCTATTCTGATTGGACGGCGCTGAACGAGGTGACCAATCAGAATAGTGGCGCTCACCATGGCGCCATATTTCAAATACACTGAGTACAGTGTATTTGAAATATGGCGCCATGGTGCACGCCACTATTCTGATTGTTCGGCGCTAAACGCGGCGACCAATCAGAAGAGCTGCATTCAAACCACGCCGCTTCTCTCATTGGTCGCTGCGTTCAGCGCCGACCAATCAGAGGAGCGGCACGCACCATGCCGCACATTGTATTTGAAATATGGCGCCATGGTGAGCGTCGCTATTCTGATTGGTCGGCGCTGAACGCGGCAGCCAATCAGAGGAGCGGCGCACGGTTTGAATGCCGCTCCTCTGATTGGTCGGCGCCTTCAGCGCCGACCAATCAGTGGAGCAGCTCGCGCCATAGCACCATATTGCATTTGAAATATGGCGCCATAGCGCGCCGCTATTCTGATTGGTCAGCGTTGAACACGACGATCAATAAGAATAGCAGCACTCACCATGGAGTACAGTGTATTTGAAATATGGCGCCATAGCGCACGCCGCTGTTCTGATTGGTTGGCACTGAACGTGGCAACCAATCAAAGGAGCGGCATTCAAACCGAGTGCGGCTTCTCTCATTGGTCGCCACGTTCAGCACTGACCAATCCGAGGAGCGGCACACACCATGCCGCACATTGTATTTGAAATATGGCGCCACGGTGAGCGCCACTATTCTGATTAGTCAGCGCTGAACGCGGCTACCAATTAGAGGAGCGGCGCACAGTTTGAATGCCGCTCCTATGATTGGTCGCCGTGTCATGGTGCCATATTGTATTTGAAATATTGCGCCATGGTGCGCGCCGCTATTCTGATTGGTCGGTGCTGAATGCGGTGACCAATCAGAGGAGCGGCATTCAAACCGCGTGCCACTTCTCATTGGTCGCCGCGTTCAGCGCCGACCAATCAGAGGAGCGGCACGCACCATGCCGCACATTGTATTTGAAAAATGACGCCATGGTGAGCGCAGCTATTCTGATTGGTCGGCACTGAATGCGGCGGCGAATCAGAGGAGCGACGCGCGGTTTGAATGCCGCTCCACTGATTGGTCGCCACGTTCAGCGCCGACCAATCAGAGGAGCGGCTCGCGCCATGGTGCCATATTGTATTTGAAATATGGCGCCATGGCGCGTGCCGCTATTCTGATTGGTCGGCACTGAACGCGGCGACCAATCAGAATAGCGGTCCTCACTATGGCGCCGTAAGTCAAAATCACTGAGTACAGTGTATATGAAATATGGCGCCATGGCGCACGCCGCTATTCTGATTGGTCGTCGCTGAACGCGGTGACCAATCAGAATGGTGGCGTGTGCCATGGCGCCATATTTCAAATACAATATGGCGCCATGGCGCACGCCGCTCCTCTGATTGGTCGGCGCTGAACGAGGTGACCAATCAGATTAGCGGCATTCAAACCGCCCGCCGCTTCTCTCATTGGTCGCCGCGTTCAGCGCCAACCAATCAGAGGAGCGAGTCGCTCCATGGCGCCATATTGTATTTGAAATATGGCGCCATGGCGCACGCCGCTATTCCCCTCAGCCTCCTCCATCCCCTCAGCCTCCTCCATCCTCACAGCATCCTCACAGCCTCATCCATCCTCACAGCCTCCTCCATCCTCACAGCCTCCCCATCCTCACAGCCTCCTCCATCCTCACAGGCTCCTCCATCCTCACAGCCTCCTCCATCCTCTCAGCCTCCTCCATCTTCACAGACTCCTCCATCCTCTCAGCCTCCTCCATCCTCACAGTCTACTGCATCCTCACAGTCTCCTCCATCCACACAGCCTCCTCCATCCTCACAGCCTCCCCATACTCACAGCCTCCTCCATCCTCACAGCCTCCTCCATCCTCACAGCCTCCCTCCCCATCCTCACAGCCTTCTCCATGAAATTCATGAAATAATAAAAAGAAGGGCTTCCTGATATTTCTGTGTCCAGGCAGGTCCAAATAGTCAGCTGGGGGTTGGGGGCAGCCCGTTGCCGCCTGCTATATCCGGCTGGCATACAAAAAGACGACGAAGCCCACGTCAAAATTTTTCTGAAAACTCCATTAAACAATCCTCTAAAAAGAGACTTCATCTTTATTAATCCCTCGACCATGGTCGATGGGTTAATAAAGATGCAATCCCTTTCATTCATATTATTTTTTTTGATTCTTCAGAAAAAAAATTGATGTGGGCTTTGCCGTATTTTTGTATCCAGCCGGATACAGCAGGCAGCGACGGGCTGCCACCAACCCCCAGGTGCCTATTTGTACCTGACCGGACACAACAATATAGGGGAGCCCCCTTTTATTTATTATTTCATGAATTTCATGAAATAATAAAAAAAAAATGCATGGGGATCCGCGCTATTTCTATTTCCAGCCAGGTACAGCTAGACAGATGGGGGCTTGAATCCACAGCGCAGGGAGGCCCAAGCTTTCTGGGCATCCCCCTCTGCGGATGGCAGCCCACAGCCACCCCAGAAAATGACGCGTTAGTTGAAGCGCCATATTCTGGCGGTGAACCTAACTCTTCCAGAGCCCTGGTGCGGTGGCTCACAAGGTAATAAAGGGGTTAGAGCCAGCTTTGTATTATCAGCTGGCCTCAAGCCCGAAATTCACGGGGTCGCGCCAATATTAGACATGATCGCCATGAATTTCTATTAAATTGTTTAAATAAAAACACAACACAGAGAAAAAATATTTTTATTTGAAAAACAAAAACAAAAAGACACTTAGGTCCTCCATCTTTATTTTAAAAAATCCTCTTCCGTCCAATCCAGGGTTCTTCTTTAGCTCTGCTACCTCTCTGGTAGAGAACCTCCACCAGAGATGTAGCAGAGCTGTGCACCCTGGGAAAGTTCATGTGAGTTCATGCAGGCAAGCATGAACTCACATGAACCCTGCCAGCACTGCTACTTCAAATGAACAGCTGATAATAATGAACTATTAGATACTAAAGAGGCTTTATAAAAGGAAGTTTCCCAAATGCACAATAAAACACTGGATCTTGAGGACAGATCCAGAAGAAATAATATTCGCATTAGAGCGATTGATGAATCTATTCCTGACAAAAATTTGCCAAGTCTCCTGCAAAGCTTCGTAAACACAGTGATTCCTTCTGCAGACAGCAAGGACTTAATTGTGGATAGAATACACAGGATTCCAAAACCAAAAGGTCTCAACCTAGATTTACCACGAGATGTTATTGCCCACATTCATTTCTATACAATAAAGCAGATTTTTATGGCGGGTCTCAGGAAAAGGCCGAAACTTACAGATAACTTGGCTCACCTGAAGGTATTCCCTGACCTGTCGGCAGGTACTCTAGCTCAGAGGAGGAAGTATATGCCATATACTACAGCCCTCAGGGAACAAGGAATAAAGTACAACTGGGAGTTCCCCACAAAACAGAAAGTCTTGAGGGACAATTCCATATTGCACATCCCCGGAAAAGGCGAGAGATTTATTGCTAAAATGGAAGGTCAGCCTATATATCCGAATGGCAGAAGAGCTCCTCAGGCACAGAAAAAGAAAAAACTGGACCCAGAATGGTTCAGGGCATGATTGATTACTGGATAGCCGTTCTCTGCTTCCTGCTTTCTACGCTTTGTCTGGTGCCTCTATGACGGTGTTGAAACCAGGTAAAGTTGCCCATAGAGTGTCTTTTTTTCACTCTCTTTCAAACTATTTTTTCACCTTTTTCCCTTTTCTTTACTGTTTGCTTGATTTTTGGAACTGTAAGGGGACTCCCTCTTATGTTGAAGCAAAAATTTTGGATTGATATCTCTACATTTGTTTATACAAGCAAATTTGTTTCCCTGTCTGTCCTCCCCATGTTTTTCACACATTTAGGACCAATGGTCTCACATAAAGCAATATATAGTATTAACAACGTATAATAAGGTTATATCTATAAATGCCAACGGTTTGAACTCGCCAGGTAAAAGATCCATCTTCTGGAAGAATATTTGTAAAGAAACTGCTGATGTAATTTATGTTGAAGAAGCACACTTGTTGGTACAGGATAATGCTCGGCTAAAAAACCCTCGATATCCACATTAGTTTTTTGCAAACAATAAGACTAAAAGAGCTGGAGTGGCTATTTTTATAAGAGACTCCCTATCTTTTAAATTGTATGACTACTAGTGATCCGGAGGGGCATTTTATTTTCCTTGATTGTTCTTTAAACAACACTAGGTACACGATTGTATCTCTATATGGCCCAAATATGCACCAATTCTCTTTTATCAGACAAACACTTAAGAGAGTTCAGGTGTTCTCCAAAGGGTTTAAAATTGTCTGTGGAGATTTCAACCTCCCCCATGTCTGCCGTGTTGGAATGCTCAAGCAGATGTACTTCTAGAGAAGAGATGAAATCACTGGTTTCAGAATATAACTTACATGACATCTGGAGATATCTCCACAGCTCTCTGAGAGATTACTCCCATTTCTCCCCTATATTTAATTCCTATAGCAGGATAGACTATGTTTTGGTGGATGATAGAATCCTAGGTTGTACGCTTGAAGCAAAGATAGGTGTGATCTCGTGGTTTAACCATGCTCCTGTCTCAAAAAAACTTACCATCAGCAGCCAGATACAAAACCAACACTGCACTTGGCAGGATGCAGTCAGACCCCATTATGTAGAGCAAGCCCGGGTGCAGGCAGATAAAATCACCTCTACCTACAAAGACATGTGGGAGGTGACTTATGAGTAGTTTTTTGCACATATTTTGTTAGGACTCATGAGCATGGGGATCCGTGACGTGGATCATGAGCTTGAGTGTCTTGGCCAATACATGAACCAATACCCCATATAAAAGGTTTTTTGTTATCATAAAAAATCTTTTTGCACTTTTTTATCATTTGCGGGGTGTGGTTGGGCCCCATGGGGTGCCGTTCATCCAGTGGTGCAGAGACATCGTACTGGGCGAACCCGTTTGGTTAGGTGGCAAGACCAATTGGTAGCTATCAGACACTCCACATCACATGTATCAGTGTTTACGGCATCCTATGCAGGCCCAATATGTGCATGGCAAGTCACCTCCCACATATCTTTGTAGGTAGAGGTGATTTTATCTGCCTGCACCTGGGCTTGCTCTACATAATGGAGTCTGACTGCATCCTGCCAAGTGCAATGTTGGTTTTGTATCTGGCTGCTGATGGTAAGTTTTTTTTTTCTGATGCTGCCTTATGGGTATGGCTGCCTTAAGTTTCTGCCCTACTCCTAAATATGATTCATTTAACACTGATATGGAATTGAGCAGATTCTTTCGGACACTAAGATTAAAGGCCCACTTTCAAGATAAGACCCCATTGAATACTATCGTTACGGGTATAATTAATAAAGTGAGGTTGAGGGATTTGGGTCTGAAAACACCAAGTACCTTCATGCCACCTAGGAACCACCACCCGGTAGAGACATACATAGAACTGGTAAAAAGAGACCTAACAACACTAAATAAGAGAATCACTAAAGGCAATTTTCGGCTCCACAATAATCTCTCCATGTTAGAGTCACGAGCTCTTAAGGATTTAAAAAGCAATAATACAGTGGGTATCAAACCTGCCGACAAAGGTGGCTCCATTGTTGCAATGGATAAATCATACTACATGGAGGAAATTAACAGACAACTAGGTGACCGTGAGACATATGAACCCGTAGATCGAGACCCTATATCAAAGATCTGATCCCTCATTGATGATCTGATTAAACACCACTCACAACTTGGCACTATTGACACAGACTTGGCCGAATATCTTGTAAACCGATTCCCTATCACAACGGTATTTTACATTTTGCCTAAAATACACAAGAACCTGACAAGACCTCCAGGACTTCCGATGGTGGCATCGACCGACTCAATATTGTCACCACTAGCCATCGTCACAGAAAAATTCTTAACCCCACTTGTTCCACTGATACCATCCTTCCTGAAAGATACAGCTCATTTCCTGACAGTTCTTCGACAAATTCAAGAAATCCTAACTGATGCACTCTTAGTGACCCTTGATGTCAATTCATTGTACACTAGTATTAGTCACCAGAAGGGCATAGCAGCAGTCACTTCGTTTCTTCATTCTTACTCAAACTACACCAGTGAGAAGATAGCACTAATCATTGATCTCATGAAATTGGTCCTTGAGAGCAACCACTTACTTTTCCAAGAGCAGTTTTATGTACAGCAGAAAGGGACTGCTATGGGCTCTAACATGGCCCCACCTTACGCTAACATATTTATGGCAGATTTTGAGGAAAAGTAAGTCATCAGAAATCCTTTCTTTGAGGAACATTGTATCACCTGGAAATGTTATATTGATGACGTCTTCCTCATCTGGCATGGCACACAGGGGCAACTGTTAGAATTTTTTGACAGTCTGAACTCTTATGATTCAGATTTATCTTTCACCATACATTTCAATTGGTCCACGATTAATTTTCTTGACACCCAAGTGCAAAAGGATATGGGAGGGGTGCTATCAATGGACCTCTCTATCAAACCAACAGACACCAATAGCCTACTCCACTTTTCCAGTTGTCACCCAAAACACATTAAAAATTCACTACCGAATTCTCAACAGACTAGAGTTCTCACGAATTGTCTCCGATCCTGACCGGCATACATTAAGACACAAAGAGATGAGTCAAAAATTTCAAAACCGTAGTTATCCTTTACATCTGACACTACCATGTTCTACCACATCAACAAGGACAACACGACCACCACAAGTAGCTTGTGTCATTACTTATCACCCTTTCCGTACGCTGATCCGAAATATCATTACACGACATTGGACAGTACTCAGTGATTCATATCCACATATACCTGAACTGATCAATAAACCACTGTTCTGTCTAAAAAGATCAGCTAACTTAAAAGATCAGTTGGTAAGGGCAGATTTAGGTTCCAATACCAGGGTACCGAGACAAACCTTTTTGGGCAGCCAACGTTCTGGCACATATCCTTGTTTGGGTTGCTTACAGTGCTCCCATGTAATCAAAGGGGACACATTCTCGCACCCCCGAACCGGTAAAACTTACAGGATTAGGGGTTTCTTTACGTGTGATTCTACACACGTGGTGTATCTGTTAAAATGTCCCTGCGGTCTCGGATATGTTGGGGAAACTACCCAACATGTCCGAGACCGCATCAGTAAACACAAATCCACTATCTGATGTGGACAGAACCTCCTTCCAGTTCCCCATCATTTCACCAGTTGCCGACACTCCGTTTCACAGTTAAGGTTCCGGGTCATAGAGCAGGTCCCCATGAGCAGACGGGGTGGCAATCGTATACAACGATTAAAACTTTGAGAATCCTATTGGATTCATCAATTGCAGACATTGGAACCATTTGGCATGGACAGGGCATATGATGTGAGGTTATGAGAAGGGATAGTTCTATTGTTATCTGTTTTATTCAATCTCTCTTTGATAAATGTGCTAAATCTTTTTTCATAGAAACTAGTCTCTCCTATGGTGGATTTCCGAGAAGGAACGTGTTGTGAATATGTAAGTATGTATATTATCTCAACCATATGTTGAAGTTACTGTTCCCTACGGTTAAAGACTCCTCTACAGTATTTTATGGGGTATAACGTATCCCCCTAATCAAGGTATATTTGGGGTATATGCCATTTCTTTATTATGCTTATTTTAGACTTAATCAATGTTTCTAAAGTTCCTAGTAAAAGATGTGCATTAGTATGCAGAGATGTTAGGGATGGGCGAATCTACTCGCTAGGACTCGTTACTCGGCGAGTAGTAAGGGACTCGCAGGACTCGGTACTCGGCGAGTTTCCCAGTGATTACTCGCACGAGTCCAATGCAAATCAATATCAATCCTAGTTTTGTCAGAAACGCTGACAAAACTAGGATTGCCATTGTTTGCATTAGACTCGGCTACTGTGCCAGTGATAGCAGGGAAACTGTAACTGCTGTTTCTTTGCGAGCCGAGTCCAGCTGTCTTCTCTGTGCAGCTCCAGGGTCCTAGAGCCCGCCTGCTCACAGAGATGATGTAGCAGAGCTGAGATTGTTCTCAGTCTGCTCATTCCCTGTGCATAGACATCTATCTATGCACAGGGGATGTAGCAGAGAGGACATCGTGTTTTGGACTACGTCGGACAGAAGAGGATTTTTTTAATTAAAGATGGAGTCCCTAATGGCTTTTTTTTTATTTCAAATAAAAAATTTTCTCTGTGTTGTGTTTTTTTAACCCTTTATTGGAGATTCTTAGTGGCTGGGTCAAACGTGGCCTGACATTAAGAATCTCGGGCTTAATACCAGCTTGTATAACAAAGCTGGTATTAACCCCTTTATTACCCAGCGTGCCACTGCCACCAGGGCCGCTGGAAGAGCGGGGCTCAGTGCCAGAGGATGGCGCTTCAATGAACGCGCCATCTTCTGGGGCGGCTGCGGGCTGCAATTTGCAGCGGGGGGTGCCCAGAAAGCTTGGGCATCCATGCGCTGCGGATTCCAGCCCCCAGCTGCTTAGCTGTACCTGGCTAGACATAGAAATTGCGCGGAGCCCCACGCATTTTTTTTATTATTTAATGAATTTCAGAGTCAGAGTCTCAGAGTCAGAGTCTCAGAGTCGGAGTCTCTGAGTCGGAGTCGCCTCAGAGTCGGAGTCGCCTCAGAGTCGGAGTCTCCTCAGAGTCGGAGTCTCAGAGTCGGAGTCGCCTCAGAGTCGGAGTCGCCTCAGAGTCGGAGTCGCCTCGGAGTCGTAGTCGCCTCGAAGTCGGAGTCGTCTCGGAGTCGGAGTCATCTCGGAGTCGGAGTCGTCTCGGAGTCGAGTCGGAGTCGTCTCGGAGTCGGAGTCGTCTTGGAGTCGGAGTCGTCTCGGAGTCGAGTCGGAGTCGGAGTCGTCTCGAAGTCGGACTCGTCTCAGAGTCGGAGTTGGAGTCGTCTCGGAGTCTGAGTCGTCTCGGAGTCGGAGTCGTCTCGGAGTCGAGTCGGAGTCGGAGTCGTCTCGGAGTCGGAGTCGTCTCGGAGTCGGAGTCGGAGTCGTCTCGGAGTCGTCTCGGAGTCGGAGTCGTCTCGGAGTTGGAGTCGGAGTCGTCTCGGAGTCGGAGTCGTCTCGGAGTCGAGTCGGAGTCGGAGACGTCTCGGAGTCGGAGTCGTCTCGGAGTCGGAGTCGGAGTCGTCTCGGAGTCGGAGTCGTCTCGGAGTCGAGTCAGAGTCGGAGTCGTCTCGGAGTCGGAGTCGTCTCGGAGTCGGAGTCGTCTCGGAGTCGGAGTCGGAGTCGTCTCGGAGTCGGAGTCGTCTCGGAGTCGGAGTCGTCTCGGAGTCGGAGTCGGAGTCGTCTCGGAGTCGGAGTCGTCTCGGAGTCGAGTCGGAGTCATCTCGGAGTCGGAGTCGTCTCGGAGTCGGAGTCGTCTCGGAGTCGAGTCGGAGTCGTCTCGAAGTCGGAGTCGTCTCGGAGTCGGGGTCGTCTCGGAGTCGGAGTCGGAGTCGTCTCGGAGTTGGAGTCGTCTCGGAGCAGGAGTCTTCTCGGAGTCGGAGTCGGAGTCGAGTCGGAGTCGGAGTCATCTCGGAGTCGGAGTCATCTCAGAGTTGAGTCGGAGTCGGAGTCGTCTCGGAGTCGGAGTCGTCTCGGAGTCGGAGTCAAAAAAATGCGTGGGGCTCCGCGCAATTTCTATGTCTAGCCAGGTACAGCTAAGCAGCTGGGGGCTGGAATCCGCAGCGCAGGGATGCCCAAGCTTTCTGGGCACCCCCCGCTGCAAATTGCAGCCCGCAGCCGCCCCAGAAGATGGCGCGTTCATTGAAGCGCCATCCTCTGGCGCTGAACCCCGCTCTTCCAGCGGCCCTGGTGGCGGTGGCACGCTGGGTAATAGAGGTTAGGGCCAGCTTTGTATTATCAGCTGGCCCTAAGCCCGAAATTTATGGCGGTCACGCCAATATTAGACATGACCGCCATGAATTTCTATTAAATTGTTTTAAAAAAAACACAACACAGAGAAATTTTTTTATTAGAAATAAAAAAAAAAGCCATTAGAGACTCCATCTTTAATTAAAAAAATCCTCTTCTGTCCGACGCAGTCCAAAACGCGATGTCCTCTCTGCTATATCCCTGTACATAGATATAGATGTATATGCACAGGGAATGAGCAGACTTAGAACAATCTCAGCTCTGCTACATCATCTCTGTGCACAGACATTCATGTCTGTACACAGGGAATGAGCAGACTGAGAACAATCTCAGCACTGCTACATCAGGCAGCAGGCAGGCTCTAGGACCCTGGAGCTGGCAGCCAGCACACAGAGAAGACAGGACTCTTATCTGTGCGAGTTTATCAGCGATTACAGTTGCAAAGTAAACGAGTCCAATGCAAATAAATGACAAAACTAGGATTGCTTCAGGCTGAAGCTTCCGAGACACATCTGCGATTTGTAAATCTCACACTACTCGCTATTACTCGCTTCCCCATTCATTAACATTGGACTCGCTAGACTCGCAACGAGTAGCGAGTCCTGTGCTCGGACTCGCTAGAGTCAAGCGATTCCGAGTAATTTAGGATTCGCCCATCACTAAGAGATATTTATTCTAATTATGTTTCTATTTTCTTTAACAGCGTCCTTGATTGCATTTAAACCTATCTGGGAGCCTTTGAAATGTCACTGCACCCCTGCACGTCATGATGATACAGCCTGTCACCGCTGTGGAACACAGCGCTTTCACCTAGTAATTCTCTCTTACCGCGCATGCGCGGAAGCATGCGTTCCACCTGACGTCACTTCTGTGCGTTCCACCGCCCGAAAACCGGAAGTGAGACTCTAATTGACTACGGCGCACAGCATATAACACAGCTGTCACACACACTATGGCACAACACTCCCTGGAGCGCGTGTGGCACGTCCTTATAGTTCCCAGCAGGTAATGTGCTACACCACAACTATCTGCTTTCACTTGACTTTGATTTTATAAGTAACTTTACTTCTCTTTGCACGTAGGACTTTGTCCTTTTCCCAACTAACACAGCAGACCCTGGACACAGGGATTAATAAGGTTACCACATACATGCCTGCACATATTTACTAGGGAAACATTGCTAATAATACTCATTGGTTTGATCATTTCTCTTAGTATACTCTGGACGTACTAGACTCCCACAAAGAATCAGATATCTGTACCAGATGTAAACCTGGGATCACATAACAGGATAAAATATATCATTTGGATAACCACCACTCAGACAGGTATTACACTGTTAGATTTTTTTAAAAGAAAATTAATATGGACATGATTGTTCATCTTAGACCTTCATCTGATATCCCAATTTAGAGAGGGGTTCTCCACGTATAATCATTGAGCAGTTTGTGCTAGAAACTTTGATCTAGGTGGAAGTACAGGTATGTTAGAGTACCTCTTAACAAGACTTTCTCCACATCTATATTCTTGATAATTAATCAATCATGAATAGTCTTTCTTTTTCATTTCTTTACTTTCTTTTTGTGACTTTCTTCTGAGCTCACTGAACAGCCTCCAGTTGACTCCTTACAGTCTTACCATATTTCTGACCTGATTCAACTTCCTTCCTTCACACCTGACAGAGGACTCTTATCTGTCAAAGTCATTTCAATTTTTGAGCACTAATCGTACATTCACTTCGTTTATTATATATCCCCCACCGATGGACGTCTCTAAACGGTTGCACGTCGTTGGACAGCAAATTCAGCACTGCACAACATCACTGTGACTTGGATACTTAGTGCATAGATAAACTTTTATTTTCATAGTTTCATATTCAAATAATCTCGGCCTTTTGTTATAATATGATGTTAATATGAGTAACCAGATGCTGTATATCTTAAAGCCCTATATTTGTTCCAGTGATACTACGAATTTTTGTAAACACATGGTCATGATATATTTCTTTCATATATGTTGAGTTCTACAAATTGTTAATGAAAACACAGAATATTATATTGTATTGATGATTATTGTATTTACTTTGTTTAGATAAATCCTTGATAAAGGTCAAAGTGTGACCGAAACGTTGGATGACTATGCTTGTCACAGTGTTGATTTTTCAATAAAAGAACGTTTTTTTCACCATTCATTAGTCTTTTCTGGAGTGCCGAAATATACCAAATAATTGTGAAAACTGATTTTTCTGAGCACCCATATAGTGGTGAGCCCAACCTCCTTTTAATACTTGGTTTTGTATCTGGCTGCTGATGGTAAGTTTTTTTTTCTGATGCTGCCTTATGAGTAGTTTTTTGCACATATTTTGTTAGGACTCATGAGCATGGGGATCCATGACGTGGATCACGAGCTTAAGTGTCTTGGCCAATACATGAAACAATACCCCATATAAAAGGTTTTTTGATGTCATAAAAAACTTTTTGCACTTTTTTATCATTTGCATGGTGCGGTTGGGTCCCATGGGGCGCCGTTCATCCAGTGCTGCGGAGACATTGTACTGGGCGGCCCATTTGGTCAGGTGGCAGCTATCAGACACTCCGCATCATACGTATCAGTGTGAATGACGTCCTATGCAGGCCTAATATGTGCACGGCAAGTCATCTCCCACATGTCTTTGTAGGTAGAGGTGATTTTATCTGGCTGCACCTGGGCTTGCTCTACAAAATGGGGTCTGACTGCATCCTGACAAGTCCAGTGTTGGTTTTGTATCTGGCTGCTGATGGTAAGTTTTTTTTTATGCTGCCTTATGAGTAGTTTTTTGCACATGCTCCTGTCTCACTCACCTTATCTAATAGGTACTCTTTGGTCAAAGCTAATAGGTGGCGTTTAAATGATTTTTTACTGACCAACAAACAAAACATTGAATTAATACAGACTAAGTTAAAAGACTTCTTTAACATGAATGATAATAACTCTACCTCAGATGTGGTGGTATCGTCAGCCCACAAGGCATACATGAGAGGTATTTTTATTAAGATAGCAGCAGTAGAAAAGAAAAGAAGAAAGGCAGCAGTGATAGACCTATTAACTCAAATTAACAATCTGGAACAAAGCAACAAGAAAAACCCCACCCCACAGTTGTCCCAAAAAATAACGGAACATAGAATGAGGCTGCCTGCTCTACTTTTATTCCAGTGCGAAAAAGCACTTAAAAAGTCCGTAACAAAAAACTATGGCATGGGAGATAGAGCAGGGAAGATTTTAGCTAGGAGAATCAAAAAAAAGAGAGATAAGAAATAGGATTGCTATGTAGAGGTACCGGGCACCTTCCGCTGGGCTGGAGCAACTCATGTAATCACTAACTGCTGCAGTAAACATAAGCCCCTTGGTGACAGGTGTTGACCCGTTGACCCATTGAAGCGGTACAGCCCCACGAAACTGCAGCCGTTGTCCGATGATCCTCACTCCCTGTCCCTGCTGAATCTTTCGTCTCCATATGACATTTGAATAAAGGATCATTGAATTATGGTGAGTGCCGCCCAGCTTTTTCTTCTATATTGACTTAAGAAATAGGATTGCATACTTGAATAAACCTGATGGGACTAAAGTACTAAATCCGATCAACATAGCTAAAGAATTTAGGCGATTTTATTGTTCACTGTACAACCTAAAGGAGTATCCCCATACAGTTCAGTCTAATCCACAAGAAATTGGTAATTTCCTAGAAAAGATTTCACTCCCCAAAGTATCAGCAGCTCAGCTAAGTGATCTAAATACTCACAAATACTCACTAAATACTCACATATCTCTCATTGAAATAGAACAAATAATCCATTCTACTAAAAAGTTCTCTGGTTTTTCTAACACCTATTATCATTGTTTCATCAAAACTTTAGCTCCTTACCTCCCAAAAACTTTCAACTTTTGGAAATTTAGTTCTTCAATAAGCCATGAAAACCTTGAGGCAGTAATCACAACCATTCCTAAACCCGAGATACCCCCAAACCCCCAAACACTTCTGGTAAAATGGGACCTATCTCCTTCTTAATAAACTGTGACTTAGAAATATTCTTCAAAATCCTTGCGGCCAGAATAATGTCTGTCCTTCTCTCTCTGATAGCACCTGACCAGGTTGGGTTTCACCCTGGGAGACAAGCCAAGGACGGCACTAGAAGAGTAATAGATCTGTTGGAGATAATGGAGACTAATTAACTCCCCAGTGTAATGCTGTCTCTTGACGCCGAGAAGGCGGTTGACAGAGTGCACTGGAGTTATATAAGTGAGGCCCTGGAAAAGTTTGGTTTTGTAGGAGATATTAAAAATGCTATATTGGCCCTATACTCTAATCCAAACGCGGTGGTGAGTGCATCTGGCTTCACCTCAAATCGGTTTATGATATCATGGCACCAGGCAGGGCTGCCCTCTCTCGCTGGTTATCTTTGCTTTGTTAATTGAGCCACTGGCAGAGGCTGTTATAACTAATCCAAGCATACATGGAGTTCGTGTGGGAGATAAGGACCATGTGGTGGGATTGTATGCAGATGATGTGATATTATCTCTCACCGGCATGGAGGGGTCCCTGGTGGGTGTCATAGACACCCTGGCTGAATTCTCCAGAATCTCATGTTACAAATTTAATGCCACAAAGTCTATCATATTCCCCATAAATATTACACTTTTAGTAAAGGATATAATACTAGAACATTTTCCCTTTATGTGGGAGGAAGTGGGATTTACATATTCAGAAATTAGAATGATTAAATTTGTAAATCTAATTAGATTGAACTGCGAATCACTGATTTCGGAAGTCTGTGGGGACTTGGAAAGGCAGACCCTTCTCCCACTGTCCTGGGTTGCCAGAATACAAGCTGTAAAAATGATGTTGCTGCCTATGATTACTTACTTGTTCAGATGTTTCCCTCTCAAATTCCCATCTAGATGGATAGGGCTCCTACAATCCCTACTTGGTAGGTTTATTTGGAAAAACAAAAAACCAAGAGTGGCGGTCAAGGCTCTACATTTCCAATATTCTCGTGGTGTAATGGGTGTACCAAATCTATCTTTGCACCACAAGGCGTCCATACTCGAGGCTGCAAAGGATTGGTGGGCTGGGGATGTTAATTATAGATGGCTCCAAATCAAAAGACAGTTTGCACCCCACAGGTCTACTAGACTTTTGCGAGAGATTGAGCTACTGAAGCCCCTGAAATCAAATTTTCCCTTACATACGATGTCCTTGTTGATTTCTTATTGGAATAACCTTGATAGAACACTGACAAAACCCCTATTAAAATGCATTTCTGTAAAAGCGATCGAGGCACACACCTCTGGATTGTCTCTAGACCTGTGGATGAAGTCAGGTGTAAGCACGCTTGACAAACTCTTAGATGGTCCTGTATTCTCATCCTTTGCTGTTAAGTCTAGCACTGAAATCAAAGGAAAACCTTCTAAATACAATACTGTTATCACTTCTGTTCATATCTATTAAAAGAAAAAAATACCATTGTATATCCATCAATGGCAGAGGGTGTTTATATATCCAAAGGTTGAAGGCACTCCTGCATTTTCCTAAATAGAAAGACCTGTAAAGAGGAAAGGTTTGGTAATGTAGCAAATGTGCAACAACGGGCATTAAGTTCTGAAGGTCACCTGTAACAAAGAAATATGTGAAAGAGGGATAAAAGGATGGTTAGCTTTCCTTGTAAGTTGAGAATCTTCTGTAACCTGCAAAATGAGAGAAAAGCGCGCTTGCTGGATATCACAGGACCCCCAATAATTTTCTATGAAGTCAACAGCAAACGTATAAAGTTTAAACCATCGTATGGATTTTCGTGTGTTTATGTGGAGCCCACTGGGACGGGGCACTCGGTACTGGACTGGGGTACTTCTGGGGATATCATGGTGGTCTTGGTCAGGACCCTGTCCCGGGTTCCGCAAGTAAATAGAGGGATATTTACAGGGCAGTTTGTCGTGATGCCACCCAGAGGTTGTGGTCATGGTGACCACCGCTGCTGCAAAACCTCCGGGGATTATGTTTGGCAGCTGGAGATGTAACAGCTCTCCGCTTGTAGAGCTTGATTCCCCGGGGCAGTGGTAGAAATAGTCTATAGATAGTGCTATGGATGTTGTAGGATAGAGGTAGTAGTAGAGATGATGGTATTTTGTGAGGACATGCAGGGTTTGAGCACAAGGATTACACACATTCACGGTTTTGAAGTTTTCCAAGGCTTTACTGGTGACGTTATTCAGTAGAGTACTGTCCACGAAGTCTGCACTGGGGCCGAGTTGCTCCCACACTGTCCGGGTCCTCAGCTTCCTACTCCTGCACCTTGTGTGTGGCCCTGCTGCTGCTTTAGCTGAACTGCTGGCCCTGTTTATCCTCACAGGTACCCCCTTTGCTAGGCAACTTGAGTCTTTCAGTGTGCTTCTGACCCCGCCGTGTTACTTTGCTGAGGTACAGTGTAGATATACAACCTCCACTATCCCGGTGTTTTCTGTGTTGCGTGTTTCAGTCACAGATTCCGATCCGGTATCCGGCTTCTGCGCTCCTCTGGGGCGAGTTATGAGGTAACTCAGTCTCCCAGATGTGTTCCTCTGTTTCTTGTACTCCTCTCCTCAGACCCTGGCTTCAGGCCTGAAAGTAGTTAGTGGTCCCTGTCAGGAGCTCAGCACTGCTCCCATTTACAGGTCCTCCTTCTAATGCTCCCTGCACTAAACTGAACTGTCAATTGTCAACTCTCAACTAACTACTTCCTCCTCAGACCAGAATATATCAGGGAGCTGCTTGAGATCCCCCTTCTGGCCTAGAGCTGCTAGTGCAGTGTCCAGTGTTGTGTGGGGAGTTAACCCTTGTGATGTTACTGTGGCACATTAACCCTTGGGGTGCCACATTTACATATAAGCTCAGCTTGCTGTGTAATGGTGCGAGATCACAGAGGCAGAAGAAAGTGAAGTGTGTACAACGGTCCACAAACCTGTGGTCCACTTCAGGCTCATTCAAAGGACATGAGGAATAACTTACGTTCCAGTTATCCTTATGGGATCCATCAAGGATATATAATTTCCAAATAAGAAGAAATTATACCACCTCCTCTATGTTATCACAAATATGATTGGGATCCTGTGGTCCATACAAAGTCTTTTCTTGGATGTGTCACCAAGGTGGTGTCTGTGAAAGTTCCTGGGCCCCAATAGAAATAAGACTCCCCATACATCCAATGGGGTAAATGTTGAAAGGTGATCTCTTATTAGCCAATGCAGTGGTGATGTAAGTCACGGATCCAGTGGTGCTCCATCCTGATTGCTGGTCGCGTTGGGTAATGTAGATCCTTCAGGACTTGTAATTTTTTTCTTCTTTTTATCAGGTGTAGGAAGACTCTGAATTCCACTGGTCTCCTACTTTATTTATTATTTATATATTAAGCGGACATGGGCATTTTTGGAATTTAGAGTCTTTGTACTCTATTTTAATTGCTTTTAATTGTGTGTTGTGTTGTTTACCTTTGTAATTTTCTCAATTAAGGAATCCTTTCTATATTCCAACCTTGAATGTAGCCTTGGTCCCAATCATTAAATACATGTGAATTAAGCCTTATACAGCTCAAAACTGCTGGATAGCCCATATGTAACCCCTTGAGTTTGCAATTCAGTAATGTTTGTGATGGCACTGCTTGTTACACTGTCACTAGCAACTGCATGCCTATTCTCACATCATTTGGGGGATGTTTTTGTGAACTTAACCCACCACATGCTTGTAAGGCCCTGTGCACACAGTGCATTCCGTGATGCTGTTTTTAAAGCTGATTTTGAGAAGCTGCATCAATATCTGTATGTCTATCCTGAAGCCAGCAAAGTTTGTGAGACTACAGAAGTGCTGTACCAACGTTGTTTCTTGCAGATTAGTGCAGGCTTGGGGAAAAAAAAAAAGAAAAATCTGCATCAAAATATGCATGTGTATCCTGAAGCCAGCAAAGTAAGTGTATGAGAGATCAGAAGTGCTGTGCCAACATTACTTTTTTCCTTGCAGAATTGATGCAAATTTGGGGGCATGAATAAGAAATCTGCACCACATCTGCAAGGGAAAAAAGCAACATGGGACCTGTCATATACTTTGCTAGCCTCAGGATAACCATGCAGATTTTGATGCAGATTCCCAGTTGCCGGCATTCTATGCCCCTGCTCTGTGCTGCAGGAGATATAGAGAGGAAGAACTTCGGCTCTCCTGCTCAGAGTGGGTGGCATAGAGACCCTGCAACTGGGGAGAGAGGACCGCATCCCCTGCACAGAGCAGGGGGCTTAGAGAGTCGGCAGCTGCACAAAGCAGGGAGGAGGAGGTGAGGGCACACAGCGCTACAAACAGCCCTCAGCTCCTGAGCACTGACCAAGAGTGCCAAATGTGTAGCTCATAGAGCTGCAGATTCTGTATGTTGTGCCAGAGGAGGAGGTGACCCACTGTGTGCAGTGGGGGTGGGTGGTTATATTAGGGGTTGGGGTGAGCCTGTAGCAGTCTGAGGGAGGCTGGCCATACTTTAGACTGGGGGAGGGGGTGTGTTTGTAGGAGACTGGGAGTAAACAACCAGTTCTCCATTTACATGCAGACTCCAACACAAACACACCCCCTGGATGTTCTCCTCCAGACGCAAATAGGTGATATCTGGGAAACCCTGCAAAATTATGATAGCATGTAAATTACAAACTGTCAACATTTTGCAGCCTAGATACACCTGGAAATTGTTGAAAAGCCCGCACAACCCCTTTAAGGACACAATGCATTAAGAACTTTTAATGTAGCCTGAAAGCTGCAGAGCTGCTAATTTAGTAGGAGGAAGTGCAACCGGTGCTAAACTTGGGAAGGGCAAAAATAAGAGTCTTGCTCTTCTGCGAACTCAAAACAGTCCTTATATGACAAAATGGGCAACTCTAATACAGGTCAGCAAACTAACAACAGGCCTTTTTAAGAGAAATCGTCTTTAATTTGAGTATAAACTCTCTAGCATCTTTCTCATTGCTAATTGAGATGGACGTGGCCATTCCACACTGTAGTCCACTTCCAGATGGTCTCAGGGAGGTCACAGGGGCTACTTCTTCAAAGGCATTCTCCCCCACCATTTACCACCCAGCACACCTCATCATGGCCCATGCTGGAGAAAAGGACGGAGGATTAGGGGACGGCCACCGCGACTAGGAGACCCGGGAGGAACTTTGGATATCCCAATAGGCCCTTTAGGATCTATGGCTCCTATTGGTTATTCTAAAACAGTCAGGCTCAGAAATTCAGCCCCAGCATCCATCTGATGCAGCATCTTCTCCATGTCGGCCTCATGATGCCAGTCTTGGAATTTGTGCATGGTGGCAACTGAACTTACACCTACCGTAAACCACTCCTTGCTGCCCTTCACTTTCATAAAGGTGACCACCTCCCCAACATACAGGGTGTACTCTTCTGGAAAATATTGCCACCTAGTTCTGGGTGCATTGCTGATGAAAGGCATTGGCCTAGGGTCCCTGCAACCACTGTCATGCGAGGACATCAGAGAACCTAATTTCTTCCTGAAACAAGACTGTCCGGGGTGGTTCAGGCCTATTAGGATAGTTACTGGGAGGGTGTAGGGGTCCCCACATGGCATTCTCCCAGTCAAAGACCTCTGGTGGGAATATGTGGTTCCTCACTGGTCAGTGCGCCATAGTAGGGGTGCTGCACCCATAGCTGAATGTGCGGTATTCCTGTCATTGGGGAGTGTAACGTCAACCTGAGGCTCTTCTCCCAGCATCCCTACACCTAGCATAGGGGGCCAATTGGCAACCCGTTACCAGCGTAACCGGTCCCGGTGAGAGGAGTGTTAGGGTAGAAGGAGCAGGAACCACACAGAGAGTCAAGTCATTGATGAAGTCTGATGTCCATAACTTCCAAGAGCAAACTTTGAAGGTGTGAAACCAAATCGTCTATGGTCTCCATCATGATGCTCCAGCACACACTAATGGGCTGGTTATAACGTTATAAACACTCACACAAACAGGAAACAGAAAAGAGGATTAAACAGCCACACCCAACTGGTCCTTGTACAAACTGTGAAGGGGCGATAGGGATGGAATCTGCGTCGCCTACTGATTTCCTGGAGACGTGCCACAGCGTGCTGGAGACCGCGCCCCGTCAGCGATGATTGGCGGTGGCTACTGTCTTCCCATTGGTTGTCAGTTGACACCGCGCCATATTTGAGTGTGTATTGGTGCCAAACTCTGAAAGAAAATGGCGTCATGTATTAGCCAGCCTTCCAGCGCCGGCTGCCCAATCATAGCGCTATTGCGTTGTCCAATGAGCGTGTTTGTGGCGCAGTGTAGACCAGTCTGACATGCCTATGTTCTCGCCGCTCTGCACATGTATGCCCACATTCCTTTGGGGATTGCGGCTTGTGAAGCAGCGAGGGACGGCGACCGGATATTTCCCGCTGTTGGTGTGGCAACTTCCGGGGTGACACGTCACCTTAGTTTGAGGGCGAAATTGTGGCATGTAAAAGCGCCTTCGGCGATCTGAGGCAACCATGAATGATGTGCACGCGCACGTTAGATTGCCTCCTATCGCCGCCAAAAGTTGCGCCATGTAAAGGTAACCTTACAGTTGCCCTGGTGGCGGTGGCAGACTGGATAAAAAGATGTTAACGTCAGCTGACAATAAGGCCAAAGGTTAGTAATATCAAGGCATAAATCAGATACCCAATATTATTAACCAAGTCAGTAAGGACACAAGTAATCACACCAATAGAAATTTTATTTGAAAATTAACCGCAAGACGTTCCCCTTTCAATATTTGTTTTTAATTAAAATCCATTCCATTTAAGTCTCATTCCACCTAACCCCCCAAGAAAAGAAGTAAAACAATTAATAAAAAAAAAACAGAAAAAAATAAAAATAAAACCCAAATTTTATGGGACTGCATCCCCCATTAGTTGAGACAGCAGACACTGCACAGCTCCCAGCAGTGTTACAAACCGTGAGTTCCCTAAGATTGTCAGAGGTTACACAGCGGGTATCATGCAGCAGGGAATCCTGCTGTTTGGCCTGATATAACCTCAGTGGTGTCAGGCATCAGTGGCACTCATGACACATGCAGTCTTGTGAGAGCCATGATATCACACGAGATGGAGCGAGAATATCTCGCCAGTATCATGATACAGTAAATGTGGAGAGTGGTGACATCAGGGAGTGCAGTGCAGCTCAAAACTGCTGTAAGTAATAGTGTTGGAGTGGCAAAGTTGTGTGATCCACCAGTGACACATGTGGAAACAGTAGTGTATAGGCTTAATTCTCGTGTATTTAATGACTGGGATCAAGGATTACATTCAAGGTTTGAATATAGAATAGATTGCTTTATTGAGAAAATTACAAAGGTAAACACAGCACACAATTAAAAGCAATTAAAATAGAGTACAAAGACTCTAAATTCCAAAAATGCCCATGTCCGCTTAATATATAAGGAACAAATTTATGGTAGTGTCTATACACCATTTATTTCTTATATATTAAGCGGACATGTGCATTTTTGGAATTTAGAGTCTTTGTACTCTATTTTAATTGCTTTTAATTGTGTGCTGTATTTATCTTTGTAATTTTCTCAATTAAGCAATCTTTCCTATAGTCAAACCTTGAATTTATCCTTGATCCCGATCATTAAATACACGTGAATTAAGCCTTGTACAGCTCAAAACTGCTAGATAGCCCTTATGTAACCCCTTAAGTTTGCAATTCAGTAATGTTTGTGATGGCACCGTTTGTCACACTGTCACTAGTGACTGCATGCCTACTCTCACAACATTTGGGGGATGTTTTCTGTGAACTTAACCCACCAGATGCTTGTAAGGCCCTGTGCACACAGTGCATTCTGTGATGCTGTTTATAAAGCTGATTTTGAGAAGCTGCATCAATATCTGTATGTCTATCCTGAAGCCAGCAAAGTTTGTGAGACTGCAGAAGTGCTGCACCAACGTTGTTGTTTCTTGCAGATTGGTGCAAGCTTGAGGGGAAAAAAAGAAAAATCTGCATCAAAATATGCATGTGTATCCTGAAGCCAGCAAAGTAAGTATGTAGCAAATATGCATCTCAGAGACTGGACACTAGACCAGTGAGGGGGTTAAATCCCATGTCTACAAGAGGTTACAATCTGATATATGTATATAAGCACACACTAGCAGTCACACTGACTCCAATCTCCCCAGGGCGCCAGGTTGGGAAAACAGATGGTGACAAAATTCACACACACAGATAGCTTCAAAGGGAAGATCATAGATAAGAGAGGAACCATCTCAGATAGTTAGCTTCAAACAGACCCACAGAATTGAAGGGAAGTTAGAAGACAAAGACATTTTTAAAACGTAATTTATGCATGGCTAAATGAGTGAGCGTCCAATCATAGACCCAGAATTAGAATGTTAAACTAGAAGGCCGATCTAGGATCTGACCCCCCAGTCTGCGTCTATATCTGGGCTCACGCAGCTACAGGGCCGTGTCACAGCGATGGGTTAGTGAAAGCTGCTGTGATCATCATTCCATATATTCCTGCTCTCCCCATCGGGCAACCGAAGCAAAGTTTAGGTTTCTGTAAGTTTCTCCTTTTTATTTAATTGTTTGCATATGTGTATGTCATTTTATTATTTCTATTTTTATATCTTTTTATGTAAGCACTGTATTTTTTTACATTAAAGCTTAAAACTTTAATAAGCTGAAACCTTGTATGTTCTAAAAGGATTCATACCCCTAAGAAGTGTGTGATCCTGTTGATTGGCTGACAGTATTATTTCAGGGACTTACCACCCTGCATGTTGGTAAGTGGTGGCAGCGTGTGTGAAGCGGGGTGCACGGTGTGAGTCGGGGTGTGATTGATGCTCCCTTTCAGCATAGGACAGAGGTCGAGTGATGGATTGAGTGAGAGGAGATAGATTAACCCTTGCAGGTGCAACCCCAAGTCACTTGCTGAGAAGTGGATACATGACAAATTGGTGGCAGAGCAGTGGGATAGAATTTATTTCTATTAGAGCATTAGTGCATGGTTTAAGAAATTATTCCCTGTACTAAAGAATTGGTGTCCTTGCGAGGAGCGCACTAGTTCTACAAGGTTCAGCTCAGTGCTTACTTAGACATACTTGCAAACAGTTTCCCTCCCCCGTTTTTCTTTTCTATTTTTTATTTGGCAAAGGCTGTTCATTGATATGGCAGCCCAATACAAGAAGAAGAGCATGCAGACTCTGATCAACCTCTGCGAGCAAAGAGGGATAGAGACTGCCGACAAGTCCAAGGATATGCTGGCGCACGCCTTGGCAGAGCCCGACTTGACGCAGACTGATGAAGCACCTGATCAAAGACAGAGTCCACCTCGAACAGGCCAAGTAATGCCAGTTCTTGCACTGGAGATGCCCTCTGGAGGTGCCAGCAATGCCAGTTCTCAGGAGTCTATGGACTTGACTTTACAAATAGTCTTACAACAGCTGGGAACAAGCGACCCCAATCAGCGCCTGCAGCTTATTCTACAGTTCCAACAGGCTGCTGCTGCAGATCGCCGGGCCGAGAGAGAGGCTGCAGAACGCCAGGCCGAGAGAGAGGCTGCCCAGGCTGAGAGAGAGGCTGCAGAACGCCAGGCCGAGAGAGTGTTCAAGCTTCAGATGGCCCAAGTAGAGAGGGGTATCAATCTTCAGGCAACCTTCTCCCAGGACACAAATCTAAGGAGACCGCGTTTGGAAAACTTCCCTGTGATGGAGAAGGATATGACCTTAGATACTTTTCTTCGGGTGTTTGAGAAAACCTGCAGACAATGCAATCTACCCCGTGAGCAGTGGGCATTGTATCTAGCCCCAGGACTGAGAGGCAAAGCCGCGGAGGCGTTTGCTGACCTCCCATCTGACTTAGATGGGGACTATGAGGCAATCAAAGAGGCTCTGATAAGGAAATACAACCTGACTCCTGAGGTGTACCGCAGAAAGTTCCGGAACCTCCAGCGTGGACCACACGACAGATATAGTGATGTGGTCCACGAGCTCAGAACCAACTTTGAGCGGTGGATCCAAGGACTGTAAGTGACCACCTTTGAGCAGATAAAGGATCTGATGGTGAAAGACTAATTCCTGCATTTTTGCTCCACTGAGGTGCGACAGTTCGTGATGGATCGGGAGCCACCAGATGCGAACAAAGCAGCGCAGATCGCAGACACCTACGAGGCCAATCGGAGACCGGAGGTGCGGAAGTCGATCGTCACCAACGGGAAAGGGGGTAAGCCGACGACCACCATCCCTGCCCCTACCAGCCGACCTTCCGTAGGCCCTGTCCCAGCTGCCAGCACTTGGCTGACAGCCGACGTTCGCAAATGTTTTACCTGTGGACAACCGGGACATGTGAGTGCCATGTGTCTAGAGAGGCAGAAGAAGAGCCCCTCATCTGAGGCCCCAGGGCCTAGTGCTGCTATTTTGTTTGTGGGTGGTATGGGTGGGAGTTCCGGGAGAAATTGCAGTCAGTCACGGTGGGTAACACCATCACTGTGGGGCTCAGGGACTCTGGCGCAGAGCGAACTCTTATCCGTATCCTCATGAACTTATCCCTGGAAAGACACTGACTGTCACCGGTATCGGGGGTGAGCGCCGATATTTGCCCATGGCCCGAGTTTTTCTGGACTGGGGTGTGGGAAGAGGGTGGAGGGAGGTTGGGGTAACCAAGAATCTCCCCGCCAATGTGTTATTGGGAATAGATTTGGGGCGGTTTTTTGCACATTATGTTCCTGATAACCCTCCCAGGTATGACATGTCAGGTAAT
This sequence comes from Allobates femoralis, assembly GCA_033576535.1. Lineage (NCBI taxonomy): Eukaryota > Metazoa > Chordata > Amphibia > Anura > Aromobatidae > Allobates > Allobates femoralis. The sequence continues at coordinate 753,352,711 of JARQOC010000003.1, read as the reverse complement.
GTCCAGGTTAATCATGTGAAGGGTAATGTCAATGTGGATAATGTGAAGGGTAATGTCAATGTTGATAATGTGAAGGGAAATGTCAATGTTGATAATGTGAAGGGAAATGTCAATGTTGATAACGGGCAGGCCCGGCGTCAGCACCTGGCGCACCCGGGCAAGTGCCGGGGGCTGACTGCTTGGAGGGGGCCCACCGGGCCCCTGAGGGCTAGGGTCACACTTGCATTGTGACCCTAGCCTGACGCAAGTATTGTCTGCTGCAGCGCAGAGCGTTTAATGCTATGCGTTGCCAGCAAGGGAGCCCATAGAAACCCGATGTTTACATTGGCAACCAGTGGTTGGCAAGGTAAACACCGGGTTTCTATGGGCTCAGTTGCTGGCAGTGCATAGCATTAAACACTATGAGCTGCAGCCGAAAATACTTGCATCAGGCTAGGGTCACAATGCAAGTGTGACCCTAGCCTCAGGGGCCCCTGAGCACATTGCCCCCACAGCCAGGGCCATATCCAGGGGCAGCTGGGGGGTCATTTTCGGCCTCCTGCAGCACCGGAAGTCTCCCTCCTCCCCCCTCCATGGAAGCCAACAGAGCTGCACACTCTGGGCTGAGAGGACCTGTGATGATGTCACATGGAGGGGAGGAGTCAGGGGTCACATGATCAGCTCCTCAGTATATGCAGGACTCTGCTGTGCTGCCCATCATGATGCTCAATTAGGTGGGTGAAGTTTATGTGTGGGGTCAGGAGGGATTTGCAGTGTGAATGTAGCAGAGGCGAGTGTGTACTAGGTGTATGGCAATTAGGTGAAGTTTGTGTGGGGTCAGGAGGGATTTACAGTGTGATTGTAGCAGAGGCGAGTGTGTACTAGGTGTATGGCAATTAGGTGAAGTTTGTGTGGGGTCAGGAGGGATTTACAGTGTGAATGTAGCAGAGGCGAGTGTGTACGAGGTGTACGGAGTGGAGCCGAGTGGGTACTAGGTGTACGGAGCAGAGCCGCGTGCGTACGAGGTGTACGGAGCAGAGCCACGTGCATACAAGGTGTATGGAGCAGAGCCGTGTGTGTACGAGGTGTACGGAGCAGAGCCGCGTGCGTACGAGGTGTATGGAGCAGAGCCGCGTGCGTACGAGGTGTACGGAGCAGAGCCGCGTGCGTACGAGTTGTACGGAGCAGAGCCGCGTGCATACGAGGTGTATGGAGCAGAGCCGCGTGCGTACGAGGTGTATGGAGCAGAGCCGCGTGCATACGAGGTGTATGGAGCAGAGCCGCGTGTGTACGAGGTATGTGTACCAGTGGTAGCCCCCCGCGGATTCCGATCCTATAGTCTCAGCCGCCTTTGCCAGCAGCAGTCTTCTCCATAGTCTCTTCTGCCACTGTCTGCATTCTGCAGCTCAGCATGGAGGGGCACGATGTTGTCATCACTGTGCTGATATGTGCAGAGTGACCGGAGGAGACCGGAGCAGCGAGAAGAAAGGTGAGGAGAAAGAGAGATCCGGATGGCCAGACACTCCGCTTGGCTGCGGTGCCACTCATATGGCAGTGTGGCTCCATCGAGCTGCTTGCATTATTTGTGCGCTTCAGGATGCTTGCGTATATACCAAGCATGCTCAGATGCACAAAAATGCAACATTTTGCATTTGAAGGGTATTTTCAAAAAGCGCAAGGGAACGCAAACGCATTTTAGCCCGCTCCTAGCAACGTGTAATATACTCACTGTCAGGAGCAGCTGTTGCTGGTTTCGGCAGTCACTGTTTTTGTAAAAAAATTTTTTAAATGTGGCAGTTGTGGTAAAGAAAACCAGCATCTGCCGCATTTTACACCTAGCGGCTGCACTTGCTGCCCATTTGCGGGCATATATATGTATATATATAGATATATATATAGTCCGCGATATGTACTAAAGGGGGCCCACTGAGACCTTTTCGCCCGGGGCCCACAGAAACCTGGAGCCGGCCCTGATAACGGGAATGGTAATAATGTTCTTGTAGATGTTGATGATGATGTTGATGATGTGCCAAGAAATGTCAATGTTGATGATGGGCAGGGAAATGTCAATGTGTTGCCTGTTAATAAAGTAAATCATGGTGTTAGGGACCTCAGTGCCATCACACCGCAGGGTGGTATTACTGAAAATCCCAGGAAGGTGGCAGGAATCAGCATTGTGGGAGATGGAGGCAGGCATGGCAACCACATGAGCGGTGGTTGTGTGCCACCTGCCAAGGTCACGACGGACTATGACATGGCGGGTGCTAGCTGCTCCATGACAAGTGCTGATCAGGCGGCATCACAGCGTGATGGACCTTGTGGCGGAGGAGAACTCAGTGATGTCACGCCACGAGCTGGCGTCGCTGAGGGTTTCCTCCACGGTGCAACATTGGTTGGTAAGGTAGATGGTGGCAGGCATGAGGACCCTGGGGAACATGGCTTCATGCAGCGTGCCAGTGTCACGACGGACTGTGGCACGGACGTGGGTAGTTGCCCCATGGTAAGTGCTGGTCCTGAGGCATCACATCGTGATGGGCCTCATGGTGGAGGAAGACTTAGCCATGCCACGCCACGAGCTGGCATCGCTGAGGGTCCCCTCCAGGTAGTAGATCTCGTGGCTAAGGGAGACGGAGGCGGGCATGGTAACCACAAGAGCGGTGGTTACATGCCACCTGCCAGTGTTACGACAGACTGTGACATCGCGGGTGCGAGCTGCTCCATCCTTATCAGGGATCCCGAGGGATCACGAGAAGAGGGAAAGGTGCTTTCTCCAACTGGGCACGAGGATAGGAACACAGAGCCCATAATCTGTCCGGTTGGTGGGAAAGCTGTGTTCACTACCTGACAGAGTGATGGAGGAGCAGCCTCCATGTCCTGTCAGAGTAGCGAAAGACCACCCTCCACAGTTGGCCTAGACATTGGGGAGATCGGGCCCATGGTTTATCCGACTGATGGGAAGACGGGTCTCCCTGCCGTTCAGGACCATGGGAAAGAGGTACCCCTGGCTTGTCCGGATGGGAGACTGGTACGCTTGGTCTGCCAGGAAGATGGAAGAGAAAACCCCCTCTCCTGTCGGAAAGGCGTAATGGCAGTCCCAACAGCCTGTGAAGTTAAGGGGCAGTCCCAGTCCCCGACTTGTCAGGGTGATGGGAAAGCTGGGTGGCTGGCCAGCCAGGCAACTGAGAGAGTGGCGTTATTTCCTGGGGAGATGACCTTCCGAGGTGCTCTCACCCGCAGACTGAGTACTGGGATGCAGAGACAGCACTGCATTCTGGGTCCTCAGCCGGTAGAGAAATAACCAGACCACCTGCCGACCCAGAACAGGTCCAAGATGGTTCCTGTGAGGTCGGGGTGTCCGCTCCCCTTCCGGCTATCTCTAGCCAGGGGATTCAGACTGTCACACCAGCAAATGACAGTCCTGAGGTGCTGGAAGGCCCCGCAGAGACCTTGGTCTCTGAACCTGAATGTCATGAATGTATGAATCTTGCTCATGATTTCACCTTTCAACCCAAGAAAGGGATTGATCACGGCAACACTGATGGCTTATCACGCCAAGGTGTGCCGGAATCAGGTACGTGCTAGGGAGCCGACCTGTGAGTCAGCCCCCATGCACGTTCATAAGTGGGGAGGTGTAGCAAATATGTATCTCAGAGACTGGACACTAGACCAGTGAGGGGGTTAAATCCCATGTCTACAAGAGGTTACAACCTGATATATATATAAGCACACACTAGCAGTCACACTGACTCCAATCTCCCCAGGGGGCCAGGATGGGAAAACAGAGGGTGACAAAATTCACACACACAGATAGCTTCAAAGGGAAGATCATAGATAAGAGAGGAACCATCTCAGATAGTTAGCTTCAAACAGACCCACAGAATTGAAGGGAAGTTAGAAGACAAAGACATTTTTAAAACATAATTTATGCATGGCTAAATGAGTGAGCGTCCAATCATAGACCCAGAATTAGAATGTTAAACTAGAAGGCCGGTCTAGGATCTGACCCCCCAGTCTGGGTCTATATCTGGGCTCACGCAGCTACAGGGCCGTGTCACAGTGATGGGTTAGTGAAAGCTGCTGTGATCATCATTCCATATATTCCTGCTCTCGCTATCGGGCAACCGAAGCAAAGTTTAGGTTTCTGTAAGTTTCTCCTTTTTATTTCATTGTTTGCATATGTGTATGTCATTTTATTATTTCTATTTTTATATCTTTTTATGTAAGCACTGTGTTTTCTTACATTAAAGCTTAAAACTTTAATAAGCTGAAACCTTGTATGTTCTAAAAGGATTCATACCCCTAAGAAGTGTGTGATCCTGTTGATTGGCTGACAGTATTATTTCAGGGACTTACCACCCTGCATGTTGGTAAGTGGTGGCAGCGTGTGTGAAGCGGGGTGCACGGTGTGAGTCGGGGTGTGATTGATGCTCCCCTTTCAGCATAGGACAGAGGTCGAGTGCTGGATTGAGTGAGAGGAGATAGATTAACCCTTGCAGGTGCAACCCCAAGTCACGTGCTGAGAAGTGGGTACGTGACAAAGTATATGAGAGATCAGAAGTGCTGTGCCGCCATTACTTTTTTTCCTTGCAGAATTGATGCAAATTTTAGAACATGAATAAGAAATCTGCACCTCATCTGCAAGGGAAAAAAGCAACATGGGACCTGTCATAGACTTTGCTAGCCTCAGGATAGCCATGCAGATTTTGATGCAGATTCCCAGTCGCCGGCATTCTATGCCCCTGCTCTGTGCTGCAGGAGATACAGAGAGGAAGAACTTCGGCTCTTCTGCTCAGAGCGGGGGGCATAGAGACCCGGAAACTAGGTAAAGAGGACCACCTCCCCTGCACAGAGCAGGGGGCATAGAGAGCCGGCAGCTACACAAAGCAGGGAGGAGGAGGTGAGGGCACACAGCACTACAAACAGCCCTCAGCTCCTCCACTGACCAAGAGTGCTAAATACGTAGTTCATAGAGCTGCAGATTCTGTACGTTGTGCCAGAGGAGGAGGTGACCCACTGTGTGCAGTGGGGGTGGGTGGTTATATTAGGGGTTGGGGTGAGCCTGTAGCAGTCTGAGGGAGGCTGGCCATACTTTAGACTGGGGGAGGGGGTGTGTTTGTAGGAGACTGGGAGTAAACAACCAGTTCTCCATTTACATGCAGACTCCAACACAAACACACCCCCTGGACGTTCTCCTCCAGACGCAAATAGGTGATATCTGGGAAACCCTGCAAAATTACGACAGCATGTAAATTACAAATTGTCAACATTTTGCAGCCTAGATACACCTGGAAATTGTTGAAAAGCCCGCACAACCCCTTTTCAGGGCACAATGCATTAAGAACTTTGAATGTAGCCTGAAAGCTGCAGAGCTGCTAATTTAGTAGGAGGAAGTGCAACCGGTGCTAAACTTGGGAAGGGCAAAAATAAAATTAATTTAAAAAATCAGGCCTTGCTCTTCTGAGAACTGAAAACAGTCCTTATATGACAAAATGGGCAACTCTAATACAGGTCAGCAAACTAACAACAGGCCTTTTTGAGAGAAATCGTCTTTAATTTGAGTAAAAACTCTCTAGCATCTTTCTCATCACTAACTGAGATGGACGTGGCCATTCTACACTGTACTCCACTTCCTGATGGTCTCGGGGAGGTCACAGGGGCTACTTCTTGAGAGGCATTCTCCCCACCACTTACCACCCAGCACACCTCATCATGGCCCATGCTGGAGAAGAGGACGGAGAATTAGGGGAAGGCCACCCCCACTAGGAGACCCGGGACGAACGTGGGATATCCCAATAGGCCCTTTAGGATCTATGGCTCCTCTTGGTTATTCTAAAACAGTCAGGCTCAAAAATTCAGCCCCGGCATCCATCCGATGCAGCATCTTTTCCATGTCGGCCTCATGATGCCAGTCTTGGAATTTGTGCATGGTGGCGACTCACTTTACACCTACCGCAAATCACTCCTTGCTGCCCTTCACCTTCATAAAGATGACCACCTCCCCAACATACAGGGTGTGAAGTCTTGAAGGTAGATGCTCATGCAGCAGGGTGAACCAGTTCACATAGCACCTGTAACCATTCCCATCTTTGGCTAGGAATCCAATCCAATTTCCAAACTCTTCTGGAAAAATATTGCCACCTAGTTCTGGGTGCATTGCTGATGAAAGGCATTGGCCTAGGGTCCCTGCAACCACTGTCATGCGAGGACATCAGAGAGCCTAATTTCTTCCTGAAACAAGACTGTCCGGGGTGGTTCAGGCCTATTAGCATAGTTACTGGGAGGGTGTAGGGGTCCCCACCTGGCATTCTCCCAGTCAAAGACCTCTGGTGGGAATATGTGGTTCCCTACTGGTCAGTGCGCCATTGTAGGGGTGCTGCACCCATAGCTGAGTGCGCGGTATTCCTGTCATTGGGGAGTGTAACGTCAACCTGAGGCTTGGGGTGAACCCGTCACATCTCCAAACTTCGTACTGCAGGCACATAGTAGCACAATGTAGCAGTGTTGTATGGCAATCCCAAAATGGCGCCGACCTCTGCTGTGAAGCGCCTACCCTTTGCTTAGGGTCCTTCCTTTTCAATCACCAGAAACCAATCACTTACATGATTTATTCTTTGCCCAATCTTGTTGCCTAGCTCCTAATTAACCTCTCCATATGGAGGCTGCAGAAGGCACTTGACTTACAAATACCATGCCACAGGTGACACCTGAGCTTGCAATTGGGTGGAGTGATTATTGAAGACTGATATGTTTGAAGCAGAAATAAAAAGAAAATAATTTATTTTTAGCGCACCACCAATTCATCTTATATGTTGAATAAGGCAAGTGGGCTGCAATGCACGGAAAGGTCCAAAAATAATGATACATAAAACACAGTTATACACATGACAAAAATCTGTATTCTAAACAAATATAAAGAAATTAAGGAAAGGGATTGCACATTCTTACGAATCAATGGTGTTTCATGACCGAGAAGAGACCTATAAGACCATGTATGCTAAACACATAACGGACATATGCTATTTTCATTTGTCTTAATAGCAGATAAATGTAGCAGAGGCGACCACGCTCGCTGCTGATACTTTGCAATAATAAACGTTTGCTCTCTCTAAAAAAAAAAATGATAATAAAAATTAAAAAAAATTATAATAAGAGATAAATTGATAAATAATAAAATAAAAATACAAAGTTCTCTTAAACACATGTTTAAAGTGTTGGACTTCACAGTTGCTGCGACATCTGACACGTTTCCAAATAGTCACACCCTTTAGGTGTCCCAGCAATTGCAAACTAAAGTAAGCTTAAAAATGTACTTTAAAACTCCATTATATTCTACTGGTTGAAAGAAAACAGTAGACTTGATGGCTGGGAACACATATGGTTAGGTGTTGCTCCCAGGGTATTTCCATGAGCATTTTGGCCCCAAAGACTCAGGGAATGTTTTAGTGCCATTTTCTTATTTTGAACTTTTTCAGAACAAAGCCGCAGTCACCAATTTTTGGGTTAATTGCTTGAGTTTCCAATCACAAACTGAATCTGCAATGTTCGTGATGAATTTGAAATTGGTGAACATGTTCGGGAAAAGTTAGTCCATCTCTACTAACAGCACAACTTCAGACCAGGCACTCTAAATGGCTTTAACAGGGTTTCTTGTGCCTCCTGAGGGACGACGGGGGAGAAACAGTTGCTACCTACAAGGGAAGATGAACGAGTGCAGTAACAACAAAGAAATCTCATGTGAGCTATACTGAAATAAGTAAAAACTATATGAAAGGATAAAGGAGCTGGAAATGAAAACACACAGACAACAGCAGACACGCAACTTGTACTTTCTTCCAAGGTAATTCAGAAAGTAGCATGATTTACATGGAATTGTAAAGGAATGCAGTGAAGGGAGAACATACATATCCACACCCAGGCTGTGATAGGACAAACAAGTACCGGACAAAGAAAAACACCTAAAGAGGGTAAATATCAGAAAGGAAAAACTAAATTAATGGTAACCATCAGCATTATGACAAAGATGAAAAGGACCTTGACCAAGCAGACAGGATCTAACCTTGGAGCAAGAGGTCACCGGACCAAATCACGAAACATGGTCTGACACCTCCATCCTGTTCTGTCTATTGGCACAACACATACAACACATTTTTTGGCTCTTTGACATCTCTACTCTGTGTAAGGGACTTCTGGTGCTGAGTATGTCTCTGATGTCACAACAGTAATCGCTGGAGGCACTGGCTAGGACCGGGCACTGGATATAGCGAATTGAATCGTGATTTCTAAGATCTTGTTGCTGGAAGCACTGAAAAAGAAGATGCTAGAAGAATAATGCAAAATGTTGAGAACAATGCGTTGAAGGAAAGAAGAAGTTGGAAGGAGCTTTGTGATGGATCAGACAAGGAACAGTTAGGGCTTGTGAACAGTAAGCTATTTTTTCCCATCCTTTTCCCATCATTGCAAGTCAGCAAAACTGAGTAACTGAATCATAAAGAAAATAGGATTTAGTAGACACCAGAATTTTTTGCAAGAGTCAAGGTGAATTTCATTTGCTTCAAAACACTTGTTCATCTCTAATGCAGACCACCATTTTCAAACAAGCTTGACAGCCAAATATGAGGTTTCCAGCCCTTGTTACTGTGATTTCCTAAGTATTGATAACTGTATAAATCGCAGCTCAATGAGTTGTCTCCTGGCAAGAAACAGAAAGTTTCTGTAATTTAATAATAAATATTTTAGAATCTTAAGAGGTCTTCTGTAATTTTGTTAAAATTGTCCATATAGAAAAATTCTTGACCGATATTTCAGGCGTGTGCAACTGTGGAGGCAAAACTTATCAAGAGCCTTAAAAAGATGTGGTGGAGCAGAGCACTATTCCATATTTTGAAATGTAAAGCAATAGCTCTTTTGTACAATCCTGACTGTGTACTTGAAATGCCAAACTAAATAAGTTATGCTTTCCTACATGACATAGCAAAAAAGATATAACATTGTACAGTATATCAGCTAGATGGATGCCAAATGTCAAAGCTCTATCTTTAATGTTCATATGCTCAACTTTCACTGTTTTAAGAATTTCTCTGATATCATTGTAGTCACAGCTAGTCTCCCATAGAGAAGAAATCCAGTGTATAGTATTAAATAGGTTTAGCGAGTTTGGATCAATGTGTAAGATTGTTCTGGGTGTGTAGGAAGTGTGCAATGCCTGTCTAACCAGCCTGTTTAATGATCACCAAAAATCAAACAAGTAGCTGATCAGTGGTCGATTAGCACCAAACATCGTGTGGTATATATCTGTCCTTAGATTGTGCAAACTTAGAATAAACAGCTTTAAAATAAGTCAGATGCATAAAATTAATTCATGCTCTTTGATAAATCTGGCATATTCTAAGTATGTTGAGTCCATGTTTTTGCCACTTTTTAGTTGGCAAAAGTTAGTTTAATTTATTGGCTTATTTGGTGGTTCCCCTTTTACAGGGAACCAACTAGGAGGATTTAGGGCTATAAAGTGAAGCCAGTGCCTTACAGACACTGGGATACAGAGTACAATCATATTTTACGTCAATGATTACATTTATGATAGCAGAGAAAATGTTATCAAACACTGGGAAAACATTGCAGCAAATTAGCATGTGTGCAGCATAGCATCACTATGTGGGTTTGGATTTATTTTTATTACACCCCTGTGGGCTCCAAGCCAAACCCTCCTCCCCTCCCTCTCTCTCTCCCTCCCCTCTCACTCCCTCCCTGTCACTATATACAAGGCACACTACATCTGACATTGCGCATGGTAATAGCACAATGTCAGGCTCTGTCCTATGTGGCTGAGCTCATCACTTTCTCTCGCCTTCATCTCCAGCTTCTTACTGCTTTCCCTGTCTATAATCGGCCAGGCACAGAAGAAGGCCCTGCCTCCTCCTGTCTCTGACTGTCCCAGGTCTTCTCTCCTCACATTCACAGACCTCAAACCAGGAAAGATGATCCCTGCTATTGTCACCACAGATTACAGATGACAATAGTGGTGATCTGTTCCAGTCTTCTCTCCTGCTTGTGACTGCGGTCTATGAGAGTAAGGAGAAGAAATGCACAGACTGGGGGGGGGGGGCCTTCTCCTGCATTCCTGTTACTGGCAAGGAGAAGCAGTGAGAAGCCGTAGGGATGGAGTGATAAGCTCAGCCACATAGGACACCTGACATTGTGCCATCACCATGCATGATGTCAGATGTAATGTACCTGGTATATACTGACACAAAGGGAGAAAGGAAGGAGGGAGTAGGTATGACTACATTCACCATCTCAGTTCCTGTAAGGCACTGGCTTCACTTTATAGCCCTAAATCCTGCTGGTTGGGTCCCTTTAAGCTATAACCCATATGTATGTCATAACCTTATATTCAATAAAATCATGCTCTCTTGCCAGGCAAGGTATAGAAAGTGCTGAATATATATCTTAAAAATTTTGAAAATTTTCTGGTGCATTACACCACAATTCTGGAACCTTTACCTTGATATAACTCTCACAATTGAAGGCAAATATAGCAGTAATCCATACGGTTAAACATGTCTTTATTTCTTACAAATGTGCAATTGTCTTACAGAACTGTATTGTCACGTGCGGACAGGAAAAATGCATGGCGTAAGACAAAAGGACAGCAAGGTAGTAAAAAGAAGGTCTTTACAATACAGAGCTTGGGGATGGGGATACTATGTGACACTGCCTGTGTCTGTACCTTCCTGCCCTAACAGCCCCAAGCAGAGCATTCTCATCATGTATCTAGACCCAATCTGTCACCTAAGGGAAACCTGGCTAGTCCATAGGTCAGCAATGGTTCTAGCACACAGGGTAGGTAAAAACAGACAGGGTAAATGACAAAAAGGATATGCTACTTGGATTCTGCTGCCAGCTCAATTAGTCAACAGAAAGGATGCCACCAGATAAGAGAGTCTTCAACAGTAGCTAAACAAGACTTCCACACATCATGATGATCGGGTAGAGAATGTACTCTAACAACAACGTCAAGTAACGGTTCATGAGACTATTTAACTTACTAACAAAGGCAAACTGAGATTAAAGAAATAAACACGTTTAAGGCTAGGGTCACTCATGCGGCAAGATTTAGAAATCCTGTCAAAAAGCTCAAAACCGGATCAGGAACTGCTCCCCATAGGAGCCTATTACGGTAACCTGATTGCACTACATGCAATCCGGTTGCCGGCTCCGGATCTGCAGCCTACACTAAAAATCATGCAGGCTACAGTTTTTGGAGCGGTTCTGTGACACACAATGTGGTAACCGTATTGCTCAGGATGTGTCATCCTGAGCAATGCAGTTACCGTATACTTTGTTCATCCCTGCTGCCACAGGAATGAACAAAGTGTTAATTGTGTATTAAAACATTAAATATTAATATTAGATGTGGGGAACATGTCTCTAGGGGTGCCCACCACCCCTAGAGACATGCTGTCCACTCCTGTGGGTATGTGAGGGGTTAATAAGCCCTTTACAGTATAGCCGGCTATTGTCAGCTTTGTACAGATGATACTGTACGTAATGTACGTATAGTATCAACCACTGTCCTTGGTCCTGTAACCATTAACAGTAGGTCTATGGGGGTGCGCTGCCCATAGACCTAATGTTAATGGTTACAGGACCAAGGACAGCGGCTGATACTATACGTACATTACGTACAGTATCTCCCGTACTGTGAGGGGAGCCGCGGCTTTATTCAGAAATTTGTACAAAGCCGACAATAGCTGACAATAGCGGCAGCAGGGATGAACAAAGTATATGGTAACCGCATTGCTCCGGATTACACATCCGGAGCAATCCAGTTACCGCAATGCTGTTTACAACACACATTTTTCTCCAAAAATGTGTGGGAAGGCAATTGCGGTAACCGCATCCAGATCTGGATGCGGTCACCGCAATTACCTTGCAAAGTGTGACCCCAGCCTAAATACCGCAGGCTCCTGAGCAGTCAACTCCTCATGACATGTATGCCAAAACAGTTAATAAATGTTGCATTGATGTTTTTCTCTAAGAAAAATTTTGATGATTAATTTACCAATAAAAAGTCCGATAAGATCTTTTCTTAGTTTTTAATAAAAGGTATAAACTGATAAAATGACTGAGAGAAAATTATTGTTTTTCCTAGGGTGATATGGAAAGAAAAGCTCAAAGCTAGACCTGCTGTTTCTTGAGTGGCCATTTCAAGTCCTAGAACGAATAGAATGTCTCAGGAATTCTCTATACCCCAGCCTGAAAGGGAATGGATTAAGGCTCTTTTTGTGGATGTAAATGAAACAAAAAGAACTTTTATGAAGTAGCAGTCTAAAATAAGAGGCTTCATTGTAATACTGATTGCAAGGATTCTTTGAATGAAAACTCGACGTTGCTGGATGTTATTCTTCAGTGACTTAAAATCTTTTTGGAGTAAATGTATCTCAAGTAGAAATCCTAACATTACTCTTATTTCAGTCAAGGAAAAGTTTATTGGTTTGTTTTACTTAATTTTACCCACACCTACCAAAAAAGGACTATAGGGAGATTTTACTCCTGTGAAATCTGCTTCTAATTAAAACCAGTAATTAGTGTTCCTCCAGGCTTTGCGGTTTCACTCATTTTTGCCCGCCAGACCACATTAGTTTTAAAGGAAATCCAATTTCTAGTAATAACAGACTGTAAAAAAAGTAATTTAACAAGTATATGAACATAAGGTTACTTTTCGGTCTTTGATTTACCTTTTCTTTTAGAAAACTTTACTAGCTCCACATCTGTGGAATTTTGGAGTCATCCGACAATGTATTATTTCATGTTATTCTAATTAGCTGCTGAAGTGCTGTGGGAAACTATACAAATTCAAGTTATGACATACATTGATTTCGATTAAACATGACAACCATATTGTGTACCAATGTGGGTGTTTGCACTTTATTTAAAGTGTTACCGCCGTTTAAATGATTATTTAATAGAAATGTAGACCAAGTGAGCATAATAAACTTTCAAATATACTTTATTAATGATAACAGGAAGGAAACACCTTTAAAGAAACTTTTACAAGATGTCCTCAGTAAGCTGATTCTGAACCACACATATGCTGGTTGTTAGGCAGCACCATCTTCAGGGGAATTGGCCTAAACTTCGTTCACAATATAGATGACTAGATGGTGGCCCGATTCTAACGCATCAGGTATTCTAGAATTTTAAAAAAAATTATTTGAAATACAATGTTCGGCGCTCAGTGTATTTCAAATATGGCACCATGGCGTGCACCGCTATTCTGATTGGCCGCCGCTTTCAGCAGCGACCAATCAGAATAGCGGCGCGCGCCATGGCACCATATTTGAAATACAATGTGTGGCGCTTAGTGTATTTCAAATATGGCGTGCGCCGCTATTCTGATTGGCCGTTGCATTCAGCAGCAACCAATCAGAATAGCGAGGCGCGCCATAGCCCCATATTTGAAATACAATGTGCGGCGCTCAGTGTATTTCAAATATGGCGTCGTGATGCGTGCCGCTATTCTGATTGCCCGCTGCGCTCAGCAGAGACGCTGAGCGCCACACATTGTATTTCAAATATGGCGCCATGGTGCACGCAGTTTAAATGCTGCACCTCTCACTGGTCGCCGCAGCGACCAATGAGAGGTGCGGCATTCAAACCGTGCACGACCCACTGTTTGGTCGCTGCAGCGACCAATCAGCGGTGCGGGATTCATATTTCCCGCCAAGCCACACGCAGTTTGAATGCCACGTGGGGCACTACCACTGCCAGTAGCCATGAGATGACCGGCTAACGTCGGTCATCTCCCAGCTGGCTCACCGTGGACCACTGTGCGGCAGGTGGCTGCGGCTGAACTACTGCTGTACAGAGGTCAGCGGCTCACCAGCCAGGCAGATGCCGGTCATCTCCCATCTGGCTCGCGCGTACCTCTGCACATGAGCTGTGGCGCGAATTTTGAGCGCACACGGCTAATCTGCATAGGCTGCGCTCATTGGCCGCCGCGTTTGCCGGCGGCCAGTGAGCGCTGGCGCATGATTTTGGCCTCAGACGGAAGGGGCCGCTAGACAATTATATATTAGATAAGACTTTCATGTTACCTCATGCCGGCACCCTGCTGAGCTCAAACAGCACCTGTAAGATCTTATCTGAATTGTCCATTCACATGGCCTGTGCTCTATGCTTGGGATAACACCGAGCAGAGCCATGTGAATGGAAGTCCTGGCATAAGTTAATTTGAGAGTCTTATCAGCTGTATTGTGAATGTAGTATAGGTCACGCCCCCTGAAGACTGAGCTGCCTAACAATGAGCATATGTGTGGTTCAGAATCAGCCTGCTGAGGAGATCTTGTGGATGTTTTTTTAATGATTTCCCTCCTGATTTCATTAATAAAGTATATGTGAAAGTTGAATATTCACTTGCTCTACATGACTATAAAATAAAAATTTAAATGACTGTTACGCTTTAAGTTAAAAGCTAAGTAAATTTTACCTAAAAAAATATAGTAGTTAGGCTGAGGGATGTCATCCTAGGAAACATTTAAGAATGGTAATTTCCCCTCATTCATGATTAGGCATATTTTCAGTTTTTTTCCTTTTCATAAATACGACTTTAACCCCTTCACCCTGAGCGATTTTCCAGTTTACGATTTTTCCTCCCCTTCTTATCTTCTAAGAACCATTAATTTTTAACTTTTCTTTCAATGCAAAGAAATGTGGGCTTGTTTTTTGTGGGACAAGTTGTACTATTAGTAAAAATGGGAAAGGCAACGGTGTTCACCAGTCCGCGCTGCCAGGATCCACTTATTCCAGGGAAGAAACTCACGATCAGATGTGATATGATCAAGGAAGGTGCCAGGAGGGCACTGAAACGCGTAGGATACAATAAAGGATTTGGTCATATCACATCTGATCGTGAGTTTCTTCCCTGGAATAAGTGGATCCTGGCAGCGCGGACTGGTGAACACCGTTTCCTTTCCCATTTTTACTGTGTGATTCCACGTGCAAGTGGTCGGTGGGAGTCCAGCAGCAGCCATCTGGATAAAACACTATATGTCTGTATACCAGTTGTGGGTCGCACAACTGAAATAGGTGAGTGGTTCCTTTATACCACCGTACTATAAGTGTCTAAGTGATAAGGCACTATTGCGCCTCTTGTTCCCCTCCCCCCTTTTTCTTTCAAGTTGTACTATTGAAAGACATCCTTCATTTTATCATATTGTATACTAAAAAAAGAGAAAAAAAATCAAAATGCGGTAAAATGGCAAAAAAGTGAAATTACACAAGTTTTGCGGGTTTCTTTTTCATCGTGTTCACTATATGGTAAAGCTGACATGCTGTTATAATGCCTCAGGTTAGTACAAGTTCATAGATACCAAATGAATATACTTATACTTTTATCTAAGTGGAGAAAAAAATTCAGAAACTTGTCAAAAAAAAGAATTGTGTTTTGTTGGCATTTTCCAAGACACATAGAATAGATTATTCTTCGGGATCTGGGGCCGTGTGATGGCTTATTCTTTGCATTTTGAGCTGATGTTTCTAATGATACTATTTTTAGATAGATTTGATTGTCTGTTATTGCATTTTATTGTAATGTTATGGCAACAAAAAAAACTAATTTTGCCACTTTTACTTTTTTTTCGTTACACAGTTTACAGATCTGATGAGTTGATATCATATTTTGATAGATGGGGCATTTCTGAATGTGGCAATACCAAATACCGTATATACTCGTGTATAAGCCGACCCGTGTATAAGCCGACCCCCCTACTTTTGCCCCCAAAACCTGGGAAAATCTATTGACTCGCGTATAAGCCGAGGGTGGACCCCAGCACAGGTATACAGCCCCCAGCAGTGGTATACAGGCCCCAGCAGTATGATATACAGCAGCCCCCAGTGGTATATACAGCAGCCCCCAGTGGTATATACAGCAGCTCTAGTGGTATTGCAGCCCCTATATACAGCAGCCCCAGTGGTATTGCAGCCCCAGTGGTGTATACAGCAGCCCCTATATACAGCAGCCCCAGTGGTATTGCAGCCCCAGTGGTATTGCAGCCCCTATATACAGCAGCCCCAGTGGTATTGCAGCCCCAGTGGTGTATACAGCAGCCCCTATATACAGCAGCCCCAGTGGTATTGCAGCCCCAGTGGTGTATACAGCCCCTATATACAGCAGCCCCAGTGGTATTGCAGCCCCAGTGGTGTATACAGCAGCCCCTATATACAGCAGCCCCAGTGGTATTGCAGCCCCAGTGGTGTATACAGCAGCCCCTATATACAGCAGGCCCAGTGGTATTGCAGCCCCAGTGGTGTATACAGCCCCTATATACAGCAGCCCCAGTGGTATTGCAGCCCCAGTATACAGCAGCCCCAGTGGTATTGCAGCCCCAGTATACAGCAGCCCCAGTGGTATTGCAGCCCCAGTGGTATTGCAGCCCCTATATATAGCAGCCCCACACAAATGCTGGCACACGTCCCCTCCTGTTGTAAGGCCCCCCCCTGCTGATTACTTACCATCCCTGGTCTTCAGCAGCACCCCGGCGCCGGTCCTCTGTGCTCCGGTCCTCCGCGATCCCGTCTTCTGTGCTCCGCTCCACGGCTGCATCCGGGTTCCCCGCGCGTCGCAGAAGCAATGACGTCATCGCGTCTGCGACGCGGCTGGTCACATGATACAGCCGGGGAACGGAGCACAGAGGACGGGATCGCGGAGGACCGGAGCACAGAGGACCGGCGCCGGGGTGCTGCTGAAGACCAGGGATGGTAAGTATTCAGCAGGGGGGGCCTTACAACAGGGGGAACGTGTGCCAGCATTTATTTGGGGCATTATCTACCTATATGCACTGCTCCCCCTGACGCTGATTGACAGGGGGATGCAGTGCATATGTAATGAGCGGCCCCACGTGACAGGGCCGCTCATACAGCAGCCCTCCCCCCGCCTCCTCCTGCCTCCCCAGCACCCGGACAGAGCCCCCACCCCACTCACCCCGTATAGTGACTCGTGTATAAGCCGAGGGGGGGACTTTTCAGCCCAATTTTTGGGCTGAAAAACTCGGCTTATACACGAGTATATACGGTATGTGTACTTTGACTTTTTTTTTATATACCGTAGCTTTATTTCCAATGGGACAAAAGGGGGGTGATTTGAACTTTTATTCATTTTTTTTTTACATATTTACACTCTTAGGCTAGGGTCACACTTGAGCCCTGGATCAGGTTTTTGCATAATTTTATTAAACCTAAAATATGGACTATAGTCCATCCAGATCAATGAACACGTAACCTAAAAAATGGGTCTAAAGAAAATTACCCCACCTCCCACAATTAGGATTCGTGGAGTATATAGACCGAAAAATATCCAGACACAGAAGTAAATACTAATAATTTATTGAAAAGTAATATAATTACATTCTGAAAAAATCACGTGACAAACAGGATACCAGCTGTGTGAACACAGCAGAGGAACAGTTAAAATAGAGACACAGCGGAACCTGTACAGGATGAACCTAAGTAATTCAATTGTCACAACTAATGAATATTGTGGGCTATTTTACGCTACAGCATTTGGTCTAGAGATTAAATTGGAGCTAAATGTAGATATTCCAAAAAGAGAGGATACACAGAGATATTTATTTCATTAGCCCCCATTAAATCATGTGCAAAGCAGCACCATGTCCCTCATAGCACTATGTAAAGCTGCTAGAATCCTCAAAGTTATCTTATATATAAAACCCGAAGGCCACTTCCGGCCAATCCGGCCAACGTCCGTGATGGACTCCGGACCTGTGTAATAAGACCGGAACCGGAAGTGGGCCCTTTAGCGCCCACCAGACCCATGAGCGGTGAGCGCATAGCGCTCACCGCGAACCGCTGTCAAAACGGCACAGAGGCTCGCGGTGGGCGCTAAAGCACCACCACTCGCCGTTATCCCGCCACCTATAAATCTATATAGATGTAGAGGTATATACACATACAGTACATTGCATATAGACAAAGGCACATACACGCACACAAATGTATATAGATGTAGAGGTATATACACACATTAGTTGCATATATACACACATGTATATTATATACAAACATATATATATATGAGGAGAGCGGAGGCTGGAGGGCAGAGGAGAGCAGAGGCTGGAGGGCAGAGGAGAGCAGAGGCTGGAGGGCAGAGGAAAGTAGAGGCTGGAGGACAGAGGAGAGCGGAGGCAGAGGAGAGCAGAGGCAGAGGAGAGCGGAGGCAGGAGGGCAGAGGAGAGTGGAGGCAGGAGGGCAGAGGCAGAGGAGAGCGGAGGCTGGAGGGCAGAGGAGAGCGGAGGCTGGAGGGCTGAGGAGAGCGGAGGCTGGAGGGCTGAGGAGAAGCTAAAGCACCACCACTCGCCGTTATCCCGCCACTGGCCCCGCATAGAGCCCCATGTGCACCCACCCACATCCGGGAACCGGCCCGGCCCACACTCCGGTGTGCGGCCTCCGCCGGCACCGCCCACAGCCCTGCCGCTCACCGCCCACTCTCCTCCATCAGGGACCGCCATCCCGCCACCGGCCCCGCACACAGCCCGGTGTGCGCCCACCCACATCTGGAAACCGGCCCGTCCCGCCCGGCCCACACTCCGGTGTGCGGCCTCCTCCGGCCCGCTCCCAGTCCTGCCGCTCACCGCACACACCCGGTGACTCTCCTCCTCTATCAGGAAGCCAGCCCCGCCCACACACCGGTGGGCGGCCTCCAGCACCGCCGCCAGCACTGCCGCTGACCGCCGACAGCACAGTGAGTGTTCAGCCCTCCAGCCTCCGCTCTCCTCTGCCCTCCTGCCTCCCCTCTCCTCTGCCCTCCTGCCTCCCCTCTCCTCTGCCCTCCTGCCTCCCCTCTCCTCTGCCCTCCTGCCTCCGCTCTCCTCTGCCCTCCAGCCTCCGCTCTCCTCTGCCCTCCAGCCTCCCCTCTCCTCTGCCCTCCAGCCTCCCCTCTCCTCTGCCCTCCAGCTTCCCCTCTCCTCTGCCCTCCAGCCTCCGCTCTCCTCTTCCCTCCAGGCTCCGCTCTCCTCCAGTCTCAGTTCTCCTCTGCCTCCGCTTTCCTCTGCCTCCGCTCTCCTCTGCCTTCGCTATCCTCTGCCCTCCAGCCTCCGCTCTCCTCTGCCCTCCAGCCTCCGCTCTCTTTTGCCCTCCAGCCTCCGCTCTCCTCCAGCCTCCGCTCTCCTCTGCCTCCGCTATCCTCTGCCTCCGCTCTCCTCTGCCTCCGCTCTCCTCTGCCCTCCAGCCTCTGCTCTCCTCTGCCCTCCAGCCTCCGCTCTACTCTGCCCTCCAGCCTCAGCTCTACTCTGCCTCCGCTCTCCTCTGCCTCCCCTCTCCTCTGCCCTCCAGCCTCCCCTCTCATCTGACCTCCAGCCTCCCCTCTCATCTGCCCTCCAGCCTCCCCTCTCCTCTGCCCTCCAGCCTCCCTCTCCTCTGCCCTCCAGCCTCCGCTTTCCTCTGACCTCCAGCCTCCACTCTCCTCTGCCCTCCAGCCTCCACTCTCCTCTGCCCTCCAGCCTCCGCTCTCCTCTGCCTCCGCTCTCCTCTGCCTCTGCCCTCCTGCCTCCGCTCTCCTCTGCCCTCCTGCCTCCTCTCTCCTGCCTCCGCTCTCCTCTGCCTCTGCCCTCCTGCCTCCGCTCTCCTCTGCCCTCCTACCTCTGCTCTCCTCTGCCCTCCTGCCTCTGCTCTCCCCTGCCTCCGCTCTCCTCTGCCCTCCAGCCTCCTCTGCCCTCCAGCCTCCCCTCTCCTCTGCCCTCCAGCCTCCCCTCTCCTCTGCCCTCCAGCCTCCACTCTCCTCTGCCCTCCAGCCTCCGCTCTCCTCTGCCTTCCAGCCTCCGCTCTGCTCTGCCCTCCAGCCTCCGCTCTCCTCAGCCTCCGCTCTCCTCTGCCTCCGCTCTCCTCTGCCTCCGCTCTCCTCTGATGCTTTGGGGTTGCTTTGCTGCCTCTGGCCCTGGACTGCTTGACCGTGTGCATGGCATTATGAAGTCTGAAGACTACCAACAAATTTTGCAGCATAATATAGGGCCCAGTGTGAGAAAGCTGGGTCTCCCTCAGAGGTCATGGGTCTTCCAGCAGGACAATGACCCAAAACGCACTTCAAAAAGCACTAGAAAATGGTTTGAGACAAAGCACTGGAGATTTCAAAGGTGGGCAGCAATGAGTCCAGACCTGAATCCCATAGAACACCTGTGGAGAGATCTAAAAATGGCAGTTTGGAGAAGGCACCCTTCAAATATCCGGGACCTGAGCAATTTGCCAGAGAAGAATGGTCTAAAATTCCAGCAGAGCATTGTAAGAAACTCATTGATGGTTACCAGAAGCGGTTGATTGCAGTTATTTTGGCTAAAGTTTGTGCAACCAAGTATTAGGCTGAGGGTGCCAATTCTTTTGTCCGGCCCATTTTTGGAGTTTTGTGTGAAATGATCAATGTTTTGCTTCATTCTCTTTTGTGTTTTTTCATTGAAGACAAATTAAATGAAAATAATAACACTAAAGAATTTGTGATTGCAATAATTTTCAGGAAGAAACTGAGTATTATCTCACAGAATTGCAGGGGTGTCAATACTTTTGGCCATGACTGTATGTCCAGGGCACCAACGGGTGACAGGGTTGCACAGTGGGTTCCCACAGCAAGTGGGTATAAGACCTCCTCTGCTTTGTGTAGTTTCTGAAGCACAGCCTGCTGTAGCCTGACTTGCCTCCAATCTCTTCCTTTGTCTGTCTCTCTCTCCTCCTGTGCGGTCTCCGGGATGACCCTCTCTGGACACTGCAGCTTGCCCACTGTGCCTAGCTCCCTCTCTTGACCCACCTGGGAGACCGGGTAGCTGAAGCTTCCACGGTGCGACAGGGTTTTCTGTGGGCCTATAGTCCCCACAGGTGCGGATCCCCAATATCCGGCGTTTCTTGGGACGAACTCCCATAGATCTTATTGTATAAGCCTTCAGGACCTTGGACAGCGCACATACTATACCTACAATAGCTATAGTATGTGCGCTGCTGTCAGTGAAGACTACAGGGAAGGATCACCCAGCACAGGTCCACAGCCCTTGACGCATCAGGACGAAGCCGTCTTGTGCGGGGAAACCGTGTCGAGGGCTGTGGACCTGTGCTGGGTGGTCCTTCCCTATAGTCTATGTGCATCATGTCACAAGATATGTTTGATTCTCAGGCATATGCCTAGTAATGTTTAAACTTAGTATACTTGTGAGTGGACAGAACATGGTTTTCCATAGACTTATGGGTATTTAGATTGTGCACTGAGATACTTATGATCTTGTGGGGTATAGTTATATCATATATATAACTAGATGGCGGCCAGATTCATATAAGAATCGGGTAGTCTAGAATCCATATATAGTTTATTTACTAATAGTTACGGGAGTGCGGTGAAATGAATTGTGTGTATACAGGCAGCTCTGTGGGTAGCACAGTATACGGTGGCTCAGTGGTTAGCACTGCGCGGTGGCTCAGTAGTTAGCACTGCGCGGTGGCTCAGTGGTTAGCACTGCGCGGTGGCTCAGTGGTTAGCACTACGCGGTAGCTCAGTGGTTAGCAGTGAGTGCGGTAAAAGTGGTCAGCGCAGCGGCGTGGGCAGAGTGGTCAGCACACACATACACAGACTCCGCTATACACATAACACACACACAAATCTATATAGATGTAGAGGTATATACACATACTGTACATTGCATATAGACAAAGGCACATACACGCACACAAATGTATATAGATGTAGAGGTATATACACACATTAGTTGCATATATACACACATGTATATTTATACAAACATATATATATATGAGGAGAGCGGAGGCTGGAGGGCAGAGGAGAGCAGAGGCTGGAGGGCAGAGGAGAGCAGAGGCTGGAGGGCAGAGGAAAGTAGAGGCTGGAGGACAGAGGAGAGCGGAGGCAGAGGAGAGCAGAGGCAGAGGAGAGCGGAGGCAGGAGGGCAGAGGAGAGTGGAGGCAGGAGGGCAGAGGCAGAGGAGAGCGGAGGCTGGAGGGCAGAGGAGAGCGGAGGCTGGAGGGCTGAGGAGAGCGGAGGCTGGAGGGCTGAGGAGAAGCTAAAGCACCACCACTCGCCGTTATCCCGCCACTGGCCCCGCATAGAGCCCCATGTGCACCCACCCACATCCGGGAACCGGCCCGGCCCACACTCCGGTGTGCGGCCTCCGCCGGCACCGCCCACAGCCCTGCCGCTCACCGCCCACTCTCCTCCATCAGGGACCGCCATCCCGCCACCGGCCCCACACACAGCCCGGTGTGCGCCCACCCACATCTGGAAACCGTCCCGTCCCGCCCCGGCCCACACTCCGGTGTGCGGCCTCCTCCGGCACCGCTCCCAGTCCTGCCGCTCACCGCACACACCCGGTGACTCTCCTCCTCCATCAGGAAGCCAGCCCCGCCCACACTCCGGTGGGCGGCCTCCAGCACCGCCGCCAGCACTGCCGCTGACCGCCGACAGCACAGTGAGTGTTCAGCCCTCCAGCCTCCGCTCTCCTCTGCCCTCCTGCCTCCCCTCTCCTCTGCCCTCCTGCCTCCCCTCTCCTCTGCCCTCCTGCCTCCCCTCTCCTCTGCCCTCCAGCCTCCGCTCTCCTCTGCCCTCCAGCCTCCGCTCTCCTCTGCCCTCCAGCCTCCCCTCTCCTCTGCCCTCCAGCCTCCCCTCTCCTCTGCCCTCCAGCTTCCCCTCTCCTCTGCCCTCCAGCCTCCGCTCTCCTCTGCCCTCCAGGCTCCGCTCTCCTCCAGTCTCAGTTCTCCTCTGCCTCCGCTTTCCTCTGCCTCCGCTCTCCTCTGCCCTCCAGCCTCCGCTCTCCTCTGCCCTCCAGCCTCCGCTCTCTTTTGCCCTCCAGCCTCCGCTCTCCTCTAGCCTCCGCTCTCCTCTGCCTCCGCTATCCTCTGCCTCCGCTCTCCTCTGCCTCCGCTCTCCTCTGCCCTCCAGCCTCTGCTCTCCTCTGCCCTCCAGCCTCCGCTCTCCTCTGCCCTCCAGCCTCAGCTCTACTCTGCCTCCGCTCTCCTCTGCCTCCCCTCTCCTCTGCCCTCCAGCCTCCCCTCTCATCTGACCTCCAGCCTCCCCTCTCATCTGCCCTCCAGCCTCCCCTCTCCTCTGCCCTCCAGCCTCCCCTCTCCTCTGCCCTCCAGCCTCCGCTTTCCTCTGACCTCCAGCCTCCACTCTCCTCTGCCCTCCAGCCTCCACTCTCCTCTGCCCTCCAGCCTCCGCTCTCCTCTGCCTCCGCTCTCCTCTGCCTCTGCCCTCCTGCCTCCGCTCTCCTCTGCCCTCCTGCCTCCTCTCTCCTGCCTCCGCTCTCCTCTGCCTCTGCCCTCCTGCCTCCGCTCTCCTCTGCCCTCCTACCTCCGCTCTCCTCTGCCCTCCTGCCTCTGCTCTCCCTCTGCCTCCGCTCTCCTCTGCCCTCCAGCCTCCTCTGCCCTCCAGCCTCCCCTCTCCTCTGCCCTCCAGCCTCCCCTCTCCTCTGCCCTCCAGCCTCCACTCTCCTCTGCCCTCCAGCCTCCGCTCTCCTCTGCCTTCCAGCCTCCGCTCTGCTCTGCCCTCCAGCCTCCGCTCTCCTCAGCCTCCGCTCTCCTCTGCCTCCGCTCTCCTCTGCCTCCGCTCTCCTCTGCCTCCGCTCTCCTCAGCCCTCCAGCCTTCGCTCTCCTCTGCCCTCCAGCCTCTGCTCTCCTCTGCCTCCGCTCTCCTTTGCCTCCGCTCTCCTCTGTCTCTCCTTGCCCTCCAGCCTCTGCTCTCTCTCTGCCCTCCTGCCTCTGCTCTCCTCTGCCTCTGCCCTCCTGCCTCCGCTTCTCCTCTGCCCTCCTGCCTCCGCTCTCCTCTGCCCTCAAGCCTCCGCTCTCCTCTGCTTCTGCCCTCCTGCCTCCGCTCACCTTTGCCCTCCTGCCTCTGCTCTCCTCTGCCCTCCTGCCTCCGCTCTCCTCTGCCCTCCAGCCTCCCCTCTCCTCTGCCCTCCAGCCTCCGCTCTCCTCTGCCCTCCAGCCTCCGCTCTCCTCTGCCCTCCAGCCTCTGCCCTCCTGCCTCCGCTCTCCTCTGCCCTCCTGCCTCCGCTCTCCTCTGCCCTCAAGCCTCCGCTCTCCTCTGCCTCTGCCCTCCTGCCTCCGCTCACCTTTGCCCTCCTGCCTCCGCTCTCCTCTGCCCTCCTGCCTCCGATCTCCTCTGCCCTCCAGCCTCCTCTGCCCTCCAGCCTCCCCTCTCCTCTGCCCTCCAGCCTCCGCTCTCCTCTGCCCTCCAGCCTCTGCTCTCCTCTGCCCTCCAGCCTCCGCTCTCCTCAGCCTCCGCTCTCCTCAGCCTCCGCTCTCCTCTGCCCTCCTGCCTCCGCTCTCTCTGCCCTCCAGCCTCCTCTGCCCTCCAGCCTCCCTCTCCTCTGCCCTCCAGCCTCCGCTCTCCTCTGCCCTCCAGCCTCCGCTCTCCTCTGCCCTCCAGCCTCCGCTCTCCTCAGCCTCCGCTCTCCTCAGCCTCTGCTCTCCTCTGCTTCCGCTCTCCTCTGACTCCGCTCTCTTCAGCCCTCCAGCCTCCGCTCTCCTCAGCCCTCCATGCCTCCGCTCTCCTCTGCCCTCCAGCCTCCGCTCTCCTCTGCATCTGCCCTCCTGCCTCGCTCTCCTCTGCCCTCCTGCCTCCGCTCTCCTCTGCCTCCGCTCTCCTCTGCCTCCGCTCTACTCTGCTCCGCTCTACTCTGCCCTCCAGCCTCCTCTGCCCTCCAGCCTCCCCTCTCCTCTGCCCTCCTGCCTCCGCTCTCCTCTGCCCTCCAGCCTCCTCTGCCCTCCAGCCTCCACTCTCCTCTGCCCTCCAGCCTCCTCTGCCCTCCAGCCTCCCCTCTCCTCTGCCCTACAGCCTCCCTCTCTCCTCTGCCCTCCAGCCTACGCTCTCCTCTGCCCTCCAGCCTCCGCTCTCCTCTGCCCTCCAGCCTCCGCTCTCCTCTGCCCTCCAGCCTCTGCTCTCCTCAGCCTCCGCTCTCCTCTGCTTCCGCTCTCCTCTGCCTCCGCTCTCTCTGCCTCCGCTCACCTCTGCCTCCGCTCTCCTCTGCCTCCGCTCTCCTTAGCCCTCCAGCCTCCGCTCTCCTCTGCCCTCCAGCCTCCACTCTCCTCTGCCTTCGCTCTCCTCTGCCCTCCTGCCTCTGCTCTCCTCTGCCTCTGCCCTCCTGCCTCCGCTCTCCTCTGCCCTCAAGCCTCCGCTCTCCTGTGCCTCTGCCCTCCTGCCTCCGCTCACCTTTGCCCTCCTGCTTCCGCTCTCCTCTGCCCTCCAGCCTCCTCTGCCCTCCAGCCTACCCTCTCCTCTGCCCTCCAGCCTCCGCTCTCCTCTGCCCTCCAGCCTCCGCTCTCCTCAGCCTCCACTCTCCTCAGCCTCCGCTCTCCTCAGCCTCCGCTCTCCTCTGCTTCCGCTCTCCTCTGCTTCCGCTCTTCTCTGCCTCCCCTCTCCTCTGCCCTCCAGCCTCCGCTCTCCTCTGCCCTCCAGCCTCTGCTCTCCTCTGCCCTCCTGCCTCTGCTCTCCTCTGCCTCTGCCCTCCTGCCTCCGCTCTCCTCTGCCCTCCTGCCTCCGCTCTCCTCTGCCCTCAAGCCTCCGCTCTCCTCTGCTTCTGCCCTCCTGCCTCCGCTCACCTTTGCCCTCCTGCCTCTGCTCTCCTCTGCCCTCCTGCCTCCGCTCTCCTCTGCCCTCCAGCCTCCCCTCTCCTCTGCCCTCCAGCCTCCGCTCTCCTCTGCCCTCCAGCCTCTGCCCTCCTGCCTCCGCTCTCCTCTGCCCTCCTGCCTCTGCTCTCCTCTGCCCTCAAGCCTCCGCTCTCCTCTGCCTCTGCCCTCCTGCCTCCGCTCACCTTTGCCCTCCTGCCTCCGCTCTCCTCTCGCCCTCTCTGCCTCCGCTCTCCTCTGCCCTCCAGCCTCCTCTTGCCCTCCAGCCTCCCCTCTCCCTCTGCCCTCCAGCCTCCGCTCTCCTCTGCCCTCCAGCCTCTGCTCTCCTCTGCCCTCCAGCCTCCGCTCTCCTCAGCCTCCGCTCTCCTCAGCCTCCGCTCTCCTCTGCCTCCCTGCCTCCGCTCTCCTCTGCCCTCCAGCCTCCTCCTGCCCTCCCAGCCTCCCCTCTCCTCTGCCCTCCAGTCTCCGCTCTCTCTCTGCCCTCCAGCCTCCGCTCTCCTCAGCCTCCGCTCTCCTCAGCCTCTGCTCTCCTCTGCTTCTGCTCTCCTCTGACTCCGCTCTCTTCAGCCCTCCAGCCTCCGCTCTCCTCAGCCCTCCAGCCTCCGCTCTCCTCAGCCTTCCAGCCTCCGCTCTCCTCTGCCCTCCAGCCTCCGCTCTCCTCTGCATCTGCCTCCTGCCTCCGCTCTCCTCTGCCCTCCTGCCTCCGCTCTCCTCTGCCCCGCTCTCCTCTGCCTCCGCTCTACTCTGCCTCCGCTCTACTCTGCCCTCCAGCCTCCTCTGCCCTCCAGCCTCCCCTCTCCTCTGCCTCCTGCCTCCGCTCTCCTCTGCCCTCCAGCCTCCTCTGCCCTCCAGCCTCCCCTCTCCTCTGCCCTCCAGCCTCCTCTGCCCTCCAGCCTCCCCTCTCCTCTGCCCTCCAGCCTCCGCTCTCCTCTGCCCTCCAGCCTCCGCTCTCCTCTGCCCTCCAGCCTCCGCTCTCCTCAGCCTCCGCTCTCCTCTGCTTCCGCTCTCCTCTGCCTCCCGCTCTCCTCTGCCTCCGCTCACCTCTGCCTCCGCTCTCCTCTGCCTCCGCTCTCCTTAGCCCTCCAGCCTCCGCTCTCCTCTGCCCTCCAGCCTCCGCTCTCCTCTGCCTTCGCTCTCCTCTGCCCTCCTGCCTCTGCTCTCCTCTGCCTCTGCCCTCCTGCCTCCGCTCTCCTCTGCCCTCAAGCCTCCGCTCTCCTGTGCCTCTGCCCTCCTGCCTCCGCTCACCTTTGCCCTCCTGCTTCCGCTCTCCTCTGCCCTCCAGCCTCCTCTGCCCTCCAGCCTCCCCTCTCCTCTGCCCTCAGCCTCCGCTCTCCTCTGCCCTCCAGCCTCCGCTCTCCTCAGCCTCCACTCTCCTCAGCCTCCGCTCTCCTCAGCCTCCGCTCTCCTCTGCTTCCGCTCTCCTCTGCTTCCGCTCTTCTCTGCCTCCCTCTCCTCTGCCCTCCAGCCTCCGCTCTCCTCTGCCCTCCAGCCTCTGCTCTCCTCTGCCCTCCTGCCTCTGCTCTCCTCTGCCTCTGCCCTCCTGCCTCCGCTCTCCTCTGCCCTCCTGCCTCCGCTCTCCTCTGCCCTCAAGCCTCCGCTCTCCTCTGCTTCTGCCCTCCTGCCTCCGCTCACCTTTGCCCTCCTGCCTCTGCTCTCCTCTGCCCTCCTGCCTCCGCTCTCCTCTGCCCTCCAGCCTCCCTCTCCTCTGCCCTCCAGCCTCCGCTCTCCTCTGCCCTCCAGCCTCCGCTCTCCTCTGCCCTCCAGCCTCTGCCCTCCTGCCTCCGCTCTCCTCTGCCCTCCTGCCTCTGCTCTCCTCTGCCCTCAAGCCTCCGCTCTCCTCTGCCTCTGCCCTCCTGCCTCCGCTCACCTTTGCCCTCCTGCCTCCGCTCTCCTTAGCCCTCCTGCCTCCGCTCTCCTCTGCCCTCCAGCCTCCTCTGCCCTCCAGCCTCCCCTCTCCTCTGCCCTCCAGCCTCCGCTCTCCTCTGCCCTCCAGCCTCTGCTCTCCTCTGCCCTCAGCCTCCGCTCTCCTCAGCCTCTGCTCTCCTCAGCCTCCGCTCTCCTCTGCCCTCCTGCCTCCGCTCTCCTCTGCCCTCCAGCCTCCTCTGCCCTCCAGCCTCCCTCTCCTCTGCCCTCCAGCCTCCGCTCTCCTCTGCCCTCCAGCCTCCGCTCTCCTCAGCCTCCGCTCTCCTCAGCCTCTGCTCTCCTCTGCTTCCGCTCTCCTCTGACTCCGCTCTCTTCAGCCCTCCAGCCTCCGCTCTCCTCAGCCCTCCAGCCTCCGCTCTCCTCAGCCTTCCAGCCTCCGCTCTCCTCTGCCCTCCAGCCTCCGCTCTCCTCTGCATTCTGCCCTCCTGCCTCCGCTCTCCTCTGCCCTCCTGCCTCCGCTCTCCTCTGCCTCCGCTCTCCTCTGCCTCCGCTCTACTCTGCCTCCGCTCTACTCTGCCCTCCAGCCTCCTCTGCCCTCCAGCCTCCCCTCTCTCTGCCCTCCTGCCTCCGCTCTCCTCTGCCCTCCAGCCTCCTCTGCCCTCCAGCCTCCCCTCTCCTCTGCCCTCCAGCCTCCTCTCTGCCCTCCAGCCTCCCCTCTCCTCTGCCCTCCAGCCTCCGCTCTCCTCTGCCCTCCAGCCTCCGCTCTCCTCTGCCCTCCAGCCTCCGCTCTCCTCTGCCCTCCAGCCTCCGCTCTCCTCAGCCTCCGCTCTCCTCTGCTTCCGCTCTCCTCTGCCTCCGCTCTCCTCTGCCTCCGCTCACCTCTGCCTCCGCTCTCCTCTGCCTCCGCTCTCCTTAGCCCTCCAGCCTCCGCTCTCCTCTGCCCTCCAGCCTCCGCTCTCCTCTGCCTTCGCTCTCCTCTGCCCTCCTGCCTCTGCTCTCCTCTGCCTCTGCCCTCCTGCCTCCGCTCTCCTCTGCCCTCAAGCCTCCGCTCTCCTGTGCCTCTGCCCTCCTGCCTCCGCTCACCTTTGCCCTCCTGCTTCCGCTCTCCTCTGCCTCCAGCCTCCTCTGCCCTCCAGCCTCCCCTCTCCTCTGCCCTCCAGCCTCCGCTCTCCTCTGCCCTCCAGCCTCCGCTCTCCTCAGCCTCCACTCTCCTCAGCCTCCGCTCTCCTCAGCCTCCGCTCTCTCAGCCTCCGCTCTCCTCTGCTTCCGCTCTCCTCTGCTTCCGCTCTTCTCTCCCTCCGCTCTCCTCAGCCCTCCAGCCTCCGCTCTCCTCAGCCCTCCAGCCTCCGCTCTCCTCAGCCCTCCAGCCTCCGCTCTCCTCTGCCCTCCAGCCTCCGCTCTCCTCTGCCTCTGCCCTCCTGCCTCCACTCTCCTCTGCCCTCCTGCCTCCGCTCTCCTCTGCCTCTGCTCTCCTCTGCCTCCGCTCTCCTCTGTCCTCCAACCTCTACTTTCCTCTGCCCTCCAGCCTCTGCTCTCCTCAGCCCTCCAGCCTCTGCTCTCCTCTGCCCTCCAGCCTCCGCTCTCCTCATATATATATATGTTTGTATATAATATACATGTGTGTATATATGCAACTAATGTGTGTATATACCTCTACATCTATATACATTTGTGTGCGTGTATGTGCCTTTGTCTATATGCAATGTACAGTATGTGTATATACCTCTACATCTATATAGATTTGTGTGTGTGTATGTGTATAGCGGAGTCTGTGTATGTGTGTGCTGACCACTCTGCCCACGCCGCTGCGCTGACCACTTTTACCGCACTCACTGCTAACCACTGAGCTACCGCGTAGTGCTAACCACTGAGCCACCGCGCAGTGCTAACCACTGAGCCACCGCGCAGTGCTAACTACTGAGCCACAGCGCAGTGCTAACCACTGAGCCACCGTATACTGTGCTACCCACAGAGCTGCCTGTATACACACAATTCATTTCACCGCACTCCCGTAACTATTAGTAAATAAACTATATATGGATTCTAGACTACCCGATTCTTATATGAATCTGGCCGCCATCTAGTTATATATATGATATAACTATACCCCACAAGATCATAAGTATCTCAGTGCACAATCTAAATACCCATAAGTCTATGGAAAACCATGTTCTGTCCACTCACAAGTATACTAAGTTTAAACATTACTAGGCATATGCCTGAGAATCAAACATATCTTGTGACATGATGCACATAGACTATAGGGAAGGATCACCCAGCACAGGTCCACAGCCCTCGACACGGTTTCCCCGCACAAGACGGCTTCGTCCTGATGCGTCAAGGGCTGTGGACCTGTGCTGGGTGATCCTTCCCTGTAGTCTTCACTGACAGCAGCGCACATACTATAGCTATTGTAGGTATAGTATGTGCGCTGTCCAAGGTCCTGAAGGCTTATACAATAAGATCTATGGGAGTTCGTCCCAAGAAACGCCGGATATTGGGGATCCGCACCTGTGGGGACTATAGGCCCACAGAAAACCCTGTCGCACCGTGGAAGCTTCAGCTACCCGGTCTCCCAGGTGGGTCAAGAGAGGGAGCTAGGCACAGTGGGCAAGCTGCAGTGTCCAGAGAGGGTCATCCCGGAGACCGCACAGGAGGAGAGAGAGACAGACAAAGGAAGAGAGTGGAGGCAAGTCAGGCTACAGCAGGCTGTGCTTCAGAAACTACACAAAGCAGAGGAGGTCTTATACCCACTTGCTGTGGGAACCCACTGTGCAACCCTGTCACCCGTTGGTGCCCTGGACATACAGTCATGGCCAAAAGTATTGACACCCCTGCAATTCTGTGAGATAATACTCAGTTTCTTCCTGAAAATTATTGCAATCACAAATTCTTTAGTGTTATTATTTTCATTTAATTTGTCTTCAATGAAAAAACACAAAAGAGAATGAAGCAAAACATTGATCATTTCACACAAAACTCCAAAAATGGGCCGGACAAAAGAATTGGCACCCTCAGCCTAATACTTGGTTGCACAAACTTTAGCCAAAATAACTGCGATCAACCGCTTCTGGTAACCATCAATGAGTTTCTTACAATGCTCTGCTGGAATTTTAGACCATTCTTCTCTGGCAAATTGCTCAGGTCCCGGATATTTGAAGGGTGCCTTCTCCAAACTGCCATTTTTAGATCTCTCCACAGGTGTTCTATGGGATTCAGGTCTGGACTCATTGCTGCCCACCTTTGAAATCTCCAGTGCTTTGTCTCAACACATTTTCTAGTGCTTTTTGAAGTGCGTTTTGGGTCATTGTCCTGCTGGAAGACCCATGACCTCTGAGGGAGACCCAGCTTTCTCACACTGGGCCCTATATTATGCTGCAAAATTTGTTGGTAGTCTTCAGACTTCATAATGCCATGCACACGGTCAAGCAGTCCTGGGCCAGAGGCAGCAAAGCAACCCCAAAGCATCAGCGAACCTCCGCCATGTTTGACTGTAGGGACCATGTTCTTTTTTTTGAATGCCTCTTTTTTTCTCCTGTAAATTCTATGTTGATGCCTTTGCCCAAAAAGCTCTACTTTTGTCTCATCTGACCAGAGAACATTCTTCCAAAACATTTTAGGCTTTCTCAGGTAAGTTTTGGCAAACTCCAGCCTGGCTTTTTTATGTCTCGGGGTAAGAAGTGGGGTCTTCCTGGGTATCCTACCATACAGTCCCTTTTCATTCAGACACCGACGGATAGTACAGGCTGACACTGTTGTACCCTCGGACTGCAGGGCAGCTTGAACTTGTTTGGATGTTAGTCGAGGTTCTTTATCCACCATCTGCACAATCTTGCGATGAAATCTCTCGTCAA
Source organism: Allobates femoralis (assembly GCA_033576535.1). Lineage (NCBI taxonomy): Eukaryota > Metazoa > Chordata > Amphibia > Anura > Aromobatidae > Allobates > Allobates femoralis. The sequence goes on along the minus strand of JARQOC010000003.1, from coordinate 753,321,392 downwards.
TTTTTCTTTTCCGTCCACATCTAGGGAGGTTAGCCACAGTGCCATGGGCTTTAAACTTCTTGATGACACTGCGCACGGTAGGCACAGGAACATTCAGGTCTTTGGAGATGGACTTGTAGCCTTGAGATTGCTCATGCTTCCTCACAATTTGGTTTCTCAAGTCCTCAGACAGTTCTTTGGTCTTCTTTCTTTTCTCCATGCTCAATGTGGTACACACAAGGACACAGGACAGAGGTTGAGTCAACTTTAATCCATGTCAACTGGCTGCAAGTGTGATTTAGTTATTGCCAACACCTGTTAGGTGCCACAGGTAAGTTACAGTACTGTTAATTACACAAATTTGAGAAGCATCACATGATTTTTCTAACAGTGCCAATACTTTTGTCCACCCCCTTTTTTATGTTTGGTGGGAATTATATCCAATTTGGCTTTAGGACAATTATTTTTGTGTTTTTTCATTGAATACAAATTAAATGAAGATAATAATACCAAAGAATTTGTGATTGCAATCATTTTCAGGAAGAAACTGAGTATTATCTGACAGAATTGCAGGGGTTCATTACTTTTGGCCACATCTGTATATATATATATATATATAAATAAAAAAAAAAATAAAAAAAATAAGAAAAAAAAAAAAAAGAAAAAAAAGAAAAAAAAAAAAATAGAAAAGAAAAAAGAATATATATAAATAATGTATACTGTATATGTATTTATTGGTAAAATATTTTTTGCATTTATTTTGTTCTTTACTGTCTGATTATTGAAAAATATTTTTAAAATTTTTAACTTTTTCTTATCAGAATCTAGTTATGACAACTGCAAGAGAGTTATAGTTTGAGCACTTTATTTGGAGGGAATTTATCTGCATGAATTCTGTACATAGCATTGAGTGGTAGTGACCTCTAGAGCCTTGCTTGAGAAAGTTATCAGAGCGAAGCTTCATAGGAATCAATGGATGTCTCAAAGTTCTCAGGAGGAGGCTCCAGAGGTCACTTCTGGTCAGCAGTATGTATGACATTTCTCACAAACTGTAAGTGACCTCTGGAGCGTCATTATAAGAAAGTTATTCGGCGCCCATTGATTCCTATGGATCTTCATTCTGAAAAATGGAATATGTCATAACTTCCTCGATTTATATTGAAGTGATAAATTTGTGAACGAGTGTGTGTGGGGGGAGTTTTTATTTAAATATACATTTTTAGCCTGTGTCTGTATCTTTTTTAACTCTATACTTGCTGGTTAGCAATGGAGGTGTCTGATAGACGTCTATCAATTACTAACACCAGGGCTTGATGCCAGCTGTTTATTCACAGCTGATATCATCCTTATTAACTATTACCCCAATTACCACTGCACCAGGCAATTGGGAAGAGCCGAGTAAAGTCCAAATCGGTGCATCTAATATATGCACCACTTCTGGGGTGGCTGAAAGGTAGTATATTTAGGCTGGGAATAGCCATTTCCACCATGATAATACAAGTCCCAGCTGTGTGCCTTACCTTTGCTGGTTATCAAATTTAGGGTAGCGCACACACCATTTTGTAAAATTATTTAAGTAAATAATTAAAAAATAAAACAATGTGGGATCCCTCTATTACTGACAACCAGCCAAGGTAAACTAGACAGCTGATGGTTACAGCCCACAGCTGTCTGTTTTTCCTGTTCTGGTCAGCAAAAAGATGCGGGAGCACACACATTTTTTTTTTAATGTTGCAGCCAAGCTTGTTGATTGGCTGGGGCTGAAGCTTTTCAACTAAGTTTGTTAACATATGAATGGTACCTGAACACTGAACTCGGACACAAACTTTTTTTAGTCCATGTTTGTGCACATGTTTCGGACTCTTGGTGTCCAGTACGAACCTCGAACTTTAGGGTATGGGTTCGCTCATCCCTAATGTTGTCAATATATTTTTACCTTTTGACCTTATGAGTTGTTTTCTTTTCTTTTATATTTACCTCTGCTCATATCATATGCTATTTAGTTTTGGTTTATGCATAAACTTAAATTATTACTCAGTTGTACTAGGAGTTTCATGGTACCGTTACACGTCGCGATATTGCAATGCAACATCGACAAAATGTCATGTGGTGTGGTCGTTGCAGTTGATATTGTTCATGCGTTGTGTCGTGTAAATGGGCAATGCGACTCGAAAAAATCGTAAGTACAATATTGTAAGAAGATAAGAAGATTGTGCAAGCCCTTCAACCGTACGATATTGTATATGCGATGTGGCAGGATGGTGCTGTGTGACAGCGCAACTACGATTTTGTTTGCAACTTCCTCCATTCACTCCAATGTTAATGCTCGGTCCCTGGGTTGCTCATACCCAGCGCAAAAAAGTTGTGTACAAAATCCTAGTTGCGATGCCTGCTGATATCTCCCTGTGTGACATGTACTATGCGATCTTGGACAAGTGCCAAAAACGTGGCGCGCTCCCGTGAAATCGTATGCAATATCGGAACGATATTGCGACATGTAACAGTACCCTTAGGAACTTTTTCTTAATATCCTTTTGTTTGTCCATAGAATGTACTTGTTTTTAGAGCCTTTTTTACACTTCCTTTTTTTACACTATTGTCTGTACTTATCAGGTAACCATAATTTATCTTCTAGGTCCCATCTCCTTTGCTAATAGTAATTTCAATAATCTCACTCTATGAATCTCTAGGCAGCCCAGCGATTCCATCCCTTCATGTGCTGTATATTTCCTGTGATGGCTATTGCTATTAGTGAAGTTTCATCCAAGATGGACATTCTACACTTATCCCATTCATAGGTACCAACATCTTATGAAAACCTTTTGACTGTATTTTTCAATAACTCCCTCTGATGACCAATATAATATACCTATCTATTACATGCTTACCTTGTGATGTCCATCATGCACTGCCTCCGCCAGGATGTCCAGGAAACCCATAAGGCAACGTGCTGGCAGCAGCCATATTCTCCCAAATCCAAATGATGGATGTAGAAATATGGTGCTCACTATTGGTAGAGGCCTCTCGCACACTACCACCATGGTGCCACCAACACTCAGACCTGACTCAAATCCACAACCGACGCCTGGGACTGCCAAATGCAAAACCCGCCACTCATGCTGCTGCGCTCCAGATGATCTCGTGTTACTAGACTTGCAGTGATGTTAAGGTCATGTCAGCAGTCACATGCATGAGCGGAGCCTGATTACACGACCGTGACATCACCAAAGGTACTGTAGTATTGCAGTCCTTCACAGTAATATTACAGGACTTTGATAAGAGAGAACGGGAGGGAAAAGGGGGAGGGGGCAGAGAGAGAACGGGAGGGAGGGGGACAGAGAGAGAAAGCACCTGAGGGGGGCAGAGAGAGAACAAGAGGGAAGGGAGCAGGGAGAGAATGCATCTGAGGGAGTGTCAGAGACAGAATGGGATAAAAGGGTTAGAGAGAGAATGGGAGGAAGGGGGGCACAGAGAAAATGCACCTGAGAGGGGTAAAAAGAGAACGAGAGGAGGACAGGAAAAGAATGCACCTGAGGGGGGCAGAGAGAAAATGGGAGGGGGACAGAGAGAGAATGCTCCTGTGTGAGGCAGAGAGAGATGGGAGGGAGTCAGAGAGAGAGAACGTAGCTTAAGGGGGGCAGATAAGGAACAGGAGGGAGGGGGCAGATACAGAATGCACCTGAGATGGGGCAGAAAGAGAATGGGATGGGGGCAAAGAGAGAATGCACCTGAGGAGAGGGACAGAGAGAGAACAGGAGGGAGGGGGCAGAGAGAATGCATGGTAGAGAGTGAGGAGGGGGGCTAGAGAAAACGCATGAGAGAGAGGGAGGAGGGACCGGAATGAATGCACAGCAGTGCATTACCGTGCGTGCTATTCGGTGTGAACACAGCACCGCAATGGCACAAAAAAATTGCCCTGAGGTTTAAGACAATATATTACGCACGCCAGTCATCCCACAAGACAGCAGTGCTTGCTGCGTGTCAGTTGTGCAGTACCATGCGTGCTATTCAATGTGATCACAGCAACACAACGGTAAAAAAATTGGCCTGCAGAGGTAAATGTGACCCCAAAAATAGCTGGGAAAACTGTCACTACAACCTGAACTTTATACTTTCAGCTCTGAGAAGAGCTGAAATTTTGCTGACTGTACTATGTGGTACTGTAAAGCTCCTGCCTGTCGCCCTGCACTACCGTCACCTAGTACTACAATACTGGTAGCTCTCACAAGAGCTTTTGGGTTTTATATAGGATTTCTAGATAATTTTCACAAGCACAACTCTCTCTAGCAGCTGCTCACACACTCCCTACACTAGCTGCATTCTGCATGCAATATGCAGAAAATGGCGGCGACAGTGCTTATATAGAGCCTATGAGTCATAGCTATGACTCATGTGTGACACTGGGCAGCCAGCCAATCATAGTATTGCCACAACCAAGAAGGCTGTGACATTACTGTGATTGGCTAATGCTGGGCGGGAGAGCTGAATATTGCGGGCGAGTAGTGAAATACTCGCTATGTTTCGAGTACCGCGAGTACCGCATTACTCGCTGAGTAACGAATACCTGTGATTATACTTGCTCATCCCTAGTGTCCTTCATCCAGTAGTGTAACTTGAAGTTCATGAGCTCCAATGCAAAAACTCCAATGGAGACACAATTATTACAAATCTTTAATAACAATAGTCTTTTTCTATAGGGCAATAGGGCTTTTTGGGCCCCCTAGGCTCCAGGGCACGGGTGTAATCCCAACCCCTGCACCTGTAGTAGTTATACCCCTGCCTCCATCTCCTATGTCTCCAAATCATCAGATTACAATGGCTAACTATTTCTTTCTTTCAATAAATCAACTGGAAGAAGTTGTCCTGGTGAAGGATGTTCCCAAGAGTGCTCTGGGTTGGGAGAATAAGGGCCAGGACAGATAGAATAGATATTCCATATTGCAAAACATTAAGAATTATGTCAGCTAAGGAGATGGACTGAGCAGAAAACTGGCTAAGGGCAAGGGCACAATGAGTGAGACGCATGCGGGATAGTCGCATGAATCTCATATGCCTCACCCTGAACGTCCGCCGCCTCTCTCGACTGGAACGCATCAGCTCCTTGAAATTCTGTGTAGCTGATGCACTCCCATCCATACAGATGGTGACCATTCCGGGTGAGGCACATGAGACTCATGCGAATCTCACATGCGTCTTGCTCAGTGTGTCTTTGCTCTAAAGCTGATAGTGTCCCTGTCATAGGTAACATAATCATTCTGTGATTGAGAGAAGTGATGTTACATGCATATCATTGCATCCTTCCATTCCTTACTAGTGATATACTTGGCAGGGGTCAACTGAGGCTGGTTTCACACTGCGGTCAGATCAGGTCAGGTCAGGTCAGGTTTTGTGTTTCAAAACCAGGAGTGACTCCAAAACCTAGAACAGGTGTCAATCTTTCAATTATAGTTTTTCTCTGCAAGTTCCTCTCCTGGTTCCTTTCCTGGTTTTGACACACAAACCTGATCGAACCTGATCAGTGAAAAACCGCAGTGTGAAACTAGCCTGAGACTTGCATTTGGTATGACTATTGGCAGACAATTGGTGCCATACACATCACTAGCATAAAATAGTTATAAATTAATGCAAATAGTCAAAGATTGCTAAAAGGAAATAGGAAGAGTTCCTCCATCCTATTAAAACTACTTGCTAATCCCATAAAATAATGGCTGATCTCGAAATGGCTTTATTATGTTTAGCTTATCTTGTATATAAAGAAGAGAAATGTGAAATAGAAACTTGTCTTTATCATTTATTTTCATTATTAATTACTTTTCGCTTTGTATTACTTTTGTTAACTTTGCTGCTATGCCTGGTGTTCGGCACAACTTCTTCTTTTCAAACATTGTAGGATCTAGATGTACAAGATTTTTTTTATCTTCCTGGTTTTCAAAGTCTTTTTTATTTATTATGCAAAAAAAAAAGCATTTTTAGTCCTTTTTTTTCTGAACACCATCTGTGACATTTCACCCTTGAGATACCCAATTACCACTGGATGTTATTTATCTTAGCACATTGAGATTACAGATATTGTTTTCCTTTCCCCACCCAGACATAAATCCTAATTGAAATGTAAAAAAAAAAATGATATGTATAAAAAAAGAATTGAACCCATAAAAGATTTCTTTGACAAAAAAAATGACAAACAACTCTAAAGGGTAATGCAAAAAATAATTGCAGCGCTATGCATTTACGTAAACCTTAAAATGTTGAAAATCATTCAGTGATGAGATAATGTGTTTCCTAGGTATTTAAAAAAGTTAAAAGTTTTAATGGCAATGGGAAACATTATTTGTGTGTATTAAAGATGGAATAATCCATTTTATATAGAAAATAACAGTTTCTACAAGCTTCACACGCAGTTTTGATGGTGGCATTATAAACAGATTGACTTTGATTTTGGGATTTAGATGTAGTTATGGCTGCTGTATACATATTCCAATTAAAAAACAACAACAGATTAGACAGCAAACTGGTCACATACATCAAGCAGCTAGATATACATGTATCTCCTTTAAAATGTATCCTCAAATTTGTTAAATGTTTAATATTACAAAGAAGCGTGTTAAAGCCTTGCATTATGGGGTAAAGGGGCTTTAAGACGCCCTCTGATTTACAGGATATGGGATGTATTTCTATCGATGCTTCACCACTATGATGTTAATGACTTATCCTTTGGACTAAGCCACATGTAAATAGGAGAACGGGTGGATGGAAGTCTGCGCTGCTCAGCAGATAATGGATGTCCAAGCTGGTTCACAGGGTACAAAAGACTTTATTAGCCCAAAAAAGGCATTTCATGCACCAATTGCGCACTTCATCAGGAGATAAAACCTGTTTTTTATCCTTTGGACAACATACATTTGTGGCACTTTTCTAAGAAAATCTGAAGAACAATTAGAGAAATATGTTTCAATATGTTTTATATTATTGAGCTTTATATGCGGTTTTCCATAGGAAATGACAAGGTCTGACATCAGGGCATGCTTATCATGTTGATCACCACGTTGGCGTTGCAACTGTTCCCATGCAATTAGGAGCAGCAGGTTGATCAGCAATCTAGCCTATAGACCTGGAGCTAGTGTTGCCTAGTACAATGTAATAATATAATAATAATATTTATTCATTTATATAGCGCTATTAATTCCATAGCGCTTTACATACATCAGTAATGCTGTCTCTCTTGGAGCTCACAATCCAAACATCCTATCAGTATGTCTTTACAATGTGGGAGGAAACCAGAGTGCCCAGAGGAAACCTACGCAAACACAGGGAGAACATACAAACTCCTTGCAGATGCTGTCCTTGGGGAGAATTGAACCCAGGACCTCAGGACCCCAGCGCTGCAAAGGCTTCAGTGCTAACCACTTGAGCCACAATGTATGTTAGTCAGGGATTAAATATAGTTGATCTCCCATAGTAACAGTGTTTATTTTCATTCCAAAGACAGTAATACTAATGTTTAAACTGGCACCACTGGATGGGTACATGCTTACTTCCAATCTTGCAATTGCAATAAACCTTTTCCAAAGTGTTGTTGTAGTCTTATTTTGAATAGCCATGGATTATTAAGAGGCCATTCTGGGTCTAGTGAAGACAGAGAATATATACTCTGTGTATTGCAGATCCTTTTAAAATGAAATGTGCTTCTCCACACTTTAATGTAGTAGTTACAGGATATACAGTTAAAACAAGTCCAACCAGTTTTGCATCATTAGACATTCTTGGCGGTCATTTCTTAGAGTTAAAAGAACTGTTTCCAATAACAACTAGTGAGAATAACTGGAAAATGAAAGTGAACACATACTGCAGGAGATACCCTACAGTTAACTACTGATTATTATCCTTTCCAACACTAGCTTCAAGCCTATAAGTTATAGAGTTATTCAGTTTCTTCTGTCCTATTGCGACTGTAGTCACTATTCATAGGCTAGCTGTGAGTCTGGGTAGTGAGGAGGTCTGGATTCAGATACCAGGGGGGCAGCAATGAACATAGGGGTGAGCAAAGCCGTAGCCAGGTCATGGTCCAATATTATATTCCAGGAAGGTAATTCATCAAGACAAAAAGGTTAGGAAAATAGATAATCAGAAGTAAGTGCCAAGGCGGAAAGCACTAGATCTTATAACAAGGAGAAAATGGAATAATCTGGTACATCCAAGTGTATTAAAAATATTACTTTTTTTATGAGACATCTTTAAAAAAGTAACATAATGGTCTACAAGATCATAATATGATCTTATATGATTAAGGACACTGTGAGCGTCAGAAACACCTCAGGAAGACTGCCTTACGATCTTGTAGACCAGTGATGGGCAACCTTTTGAGCTTGGTGTGTCAAAATTCGCCAAAAAACCGAGCATAAATCGCGAGGTGTGTCACCTTGAGAAAAAAAAACCTAATTTTACGATATTTATAGTTTAAATAACAAATATGTATAATTCTTTAACTTACCTGCTTAGTGACTTCTTTGTTAATCTGTCAGTTGGTTTCTTTTGTTGGTCTTGCTGTTATTTAACCTGTGTGGGGTGTCATGAACTAAGATAAGTGAGAGGGAGGGGGAATTCTTCAAGTGATGGCGAACCTGTGGCAGTCCAGCAACAGCTGGACTGCCACACTGCCACAGGTTCACAATCACTGATTTAGTGACTTTTTTGTTGCTGAATTTCATTGGCTAAATCTTCAATTGAAGGTTGGTATTTTGCACACTTCAAGGCCAAGCAAGCGCTACTAAGGTTATCTGTCAAAATGTCTATTTATATTCCACGTTCTGCTTACTACCGTTTCACTACATAGAACGCAAAATGATCTGCCATTTTTTTCTATAATGCCATACATCTCAGTCCATGTCTCTTGAAAGGGTCGGCTACTGCTACTACTACCACTTCCTTTACTTAACCTTGGTTTTTTTGGCTTCTCCATCAGAGGGGCAGTGACAGAAGATTTATAGACAGCCCTGCAGGCAATTAGGGGTTAACTGTCTTTTAGGAAAGGGCAGAGTTAATAAGCAGAAATAGGGATTAATAGGGTGAAATGCAGTCTGTACTATGCTGCAAGATGGCGTTCCTTATGTAAATCAATGGCGGGAAACGGCACCCATAGCACAGGCCTCTTCCAGCCTCCCCCTCACTTATCTCAGTAATGGCCAATCACACATTCATGACACCCCAGATTCTGCCCAGAACCCTTCACTGGAGGATGGTTGCTGTAGTAGTCACTGGACCTCCAGACAGCGATCACAGGGCCTCAGATATGCGTCCCCCGCAGCGTTCCGCTGCTCCCTGCTGCGCCATCCAGAAGTTCCGCTTACCGGAAGTCCCAGGACTAGACGCTCTGTGCCGGAGCTCTGCTGTTCTGGCTACAGGCCTCCAGCACATTTTTTTTTCCTCAGCTGTAGTTCGTGATGGGCGAGTCCTAACTCGGAATCGCTTGACTCTAGTCTAGCGAGTCCGAGCCCGGGACTCGCTACTCGTTGCTAGTCTAGCGAGTCCAATGTTAATGAATGGGGAAGCGAGTAATAGCGAGTAGTGTGAGATTTACAAATCGCAGATGTCTCGGAAAGCGCTCGCATTGCCGTGTCGGAAACCCGACTCGCAACAGTTTTTTGCTGCTGTGTCTGTGTCTGTGGTTTTTATCCAAATAGCGAGTCTAGTTTCTCCGGCGGCCGCGTGTCACTGAAAATGGCTACGCGTGTCAGTGCTGACACGCGTGTCATAGGTTCGCCATCACTGTTGTAGACCATTATGTTACCTATTTACAGATGTGTCAATTAAGGCAAAATCTTTTTAATATATCTGGATCTGCTGGATTATTCCATATCCTCTTTGTTGAAAGCCGACTGCATGATCCCCAGTGGAATCGAGCACTTTGGAGTTAATGCTCCAGCAGATGTGTGGATGGTAAGACCAAGCACAGAAATTCCAGGCATGGTGCACTCTTACACTTTTTCTTATTCTTAAGCAATAGATCAACCTGAGCACAGGAACAAAAGGCATGCAGAAACCAATGAGGTAAAGCTATGACTGTCAGTAATTGATGACATAGAAGTAGCTATATAGCAAGGTAGTCACTCTGAACAGGAGGCACATGGAGGAATCCTTCCATGTCCCATCCCTGATTGGATGGATGAGCTGTCTCTCACCATAGACAGCTCAGCAAGCCCCCTGCCAAAGATTGGATGGTTGAACTGTCACCCACTGTGTCCACACACAGGTTGATAGAATGGTGACAACTACTTTCTGGGGGAAGGGAGCTCATTGTGAGTTAAGTTATATGTTTTATAACGTTCATACATTGAAAATTTAGGAATAAGGTGATGATTGTAGCATTCAAATAGTTTAATGGGCTTGTAAGGATTCCGAGTTTTCCATGAAACTTTCTGCATCTCTTTGTTCTCATCCAAGATGTCATCTATTGGTTCATCATGATCTAGAACTTCCTGTCAGTTCTGCCTATTTACGTCTTGGTCCTGGATCCATTCCCTGCCTGAATATTTTGTGCTATTTGGCTAAGTCGCCCCAATCGCTCCTCCTGAGCTCCAGTTTTCCCCTAGCTTTGCTAGCTGCCTGTAATTGACTGTGCATCCAACTGATTCTGGCTGTTTGCAGTTATCCTCCAAGACTTTCAAGGATAGCTTCTCAACCCACTTGCTAACTTCCATGGTCTGTAAGACTCTTCACTTTTGTTAAGTTGCCAGTGTACACTATAAAGAATTGTAGATTAAGTGTGGGCTGCACTGCTGGACTTGTTCAGAACTTATTTTCAGCTCAAATGTACTTTGGTTAACCAATTGTTTGCCGCACAGAAATCTGCCATGAGACTCTTTTCTGGGAGTATCACAATTAATGTGGTGGACGCGCTTAAATTTCTGCATTTAATTTCTGGACTTTGTCTAGTTTGTTTCTACTTAAAGACTTGTTTGTCCTGCCTCACTGTTTGCTTTCTCCCTTACTTGGACTTGTTTGCTGCATGTGTGGGAATACAGACATAAACTAAAACCATTGTTTTAGTCTTGTCCAGTGTCATTGAGTCGGGCTGGCAGGGAAGGGGTTACTTGGATACTGGGACGGTGGCTTCGGTGGGGGTGGGGGTTAGATCACGGCTGGTCGGGTTCCAGATCCGTGCCCTGGGCACTCAATTGGCTGATGGGGATGAGGGGGAACTTGGGGATAGGGAGACGTGATGCCACCTGTGGTACCTGGTAATGTGGTTACCAGCACTGCAGCCTACTGCTGAGGTGATGGTGAAGTAGCTTTGGTAGTGCAGCTCCCCACAGACGGAGCTTTACCTCAGGGCAGCGGGGAGTAAAGAGGAGTCATAGTCCTTGGCTCTTTGGTGCTGTAGAGGCCTTTCGGGCAATGAATAATTGATGCCAGAGACCACGGTACAGTCTGATTCACCAGGGGTTGTAGCCGCGGATTTAGGAGGCTTTTGCAAAGTCTGTCAGAGGTGTCTCTACAATAACTTTCTTTGGTCTGTGTTCCACTTTAGCTCTCTTATCAACACACTAAAGAGCCCGTTCGCCAGTCCCCAGGTCTGTTACTAAAAGGTACTTTTGACCCTTCTCCGTTCCGGACAATCCTTCCAGTCACCCGTTTTTAGTCCTTTCCCTTGTTAGTGTCTTGGACCCACTTTGGGACAGAGGTGGAACTTAGTCTTATGGTGCCGTGGCTCCTACTTTGGGCCCACAGCCTGCTGGTCTGTGGTTTGAGATGAACCGTTAACAAACCACCTCGGTTCCGGTTTAACGGTGTCAACCTGGGCACTCCAGATGGCTCCAACCAGACCTGGAGTGTTCCCCTTTTTTGTCTGGGTCTCCTCTCTCCTTAGAGTCGTCCGCCTGCCACAGCTGCAGGATCCCCTGCGTCTATCCTTTCTCCTCTTCTGTCACTGTCTGACTGACTTGTGTCTATAACTGTCACTCATGTCTCTGACTCTTCTAAGCTCCACCCCCCTGTGACCTACTAAATCCCCTGTGCTAGGGTGTCTGTGGGTGGGTTTTGTGTGCAGACTCTGCATTTACTCCCTCTCCCGTGACTAAGGGAGACACTACACCTTCTGTTTGGAGTGCAGTACCTCCCTGTGGCGTCCTGCCATAAGGGTGCCACATCATGCCATTAGATTTTTCAATGTATCCACATAATTGTTACATGGCTTTTTCTTGTAACATTACATAATCAGGGCTTGCACACTCATATGAATGAAAATACTCCTCAGTTGCCTCCCAACTAACACTCTCACACCTCTCCAGTCCATCACTAATTCTGCTAATTAATTTGTCCACCTCTTTCCTCACCTGGTTTCCAGTTTCCCACCAAATCTGGTTTAAACTACTAACAATGACCTAAAAGGCCCTCCATAAACGTCTTCTCCATACATTTCAAATCTAATTTCTTGATTCTTGCCAATATGTAATTTAAAATAATTTCAAGATCTCCTTCTCTCCTCCCCTCTCATACTTTCCTCTCCTAATCACCTCCAAGATTTTTCCTGAGCATCCCTCATGGTTTGGAATTCAATACATTAACACGTGATTGTCTTCCACATTTGGATTCTTCACATGTAACTGAAAACTCATCTCTTCAGGAAAGCCTACAGCTTGCATTAACCCTTCTGCCACCTCAAATCACCTCTTTGAGCGGAGAGCAGGGTGCAACTGCCCTGACAAAATACAACATGGGTGCTGCTGCATGGAAGCCCAAAGACTCTAGGAGAAAAGAGGAAAGAGAGCTTCCGTATAAGGAGCACAAAACCATATATAGTGCAAAAACAATTACTTTATTATAACATAGACATAAAAGACAGAACCAATATTAAAATCACTTAAAAACAAATTGTGTCCAGAGTACTTTCTTCCACACTTGTGTTCAAGGGTAACACACAAGAGGGTATGTATAAATGTACAGAAATGGCAATGGTATATACATAAAGTATGAGCAATATATCTGACAATTATATGCAACCTGTTGGCAAAATTACAAACTAAATGGTCAGTGTTATACACCTATGCACAGGGATGTCAGATTAAGAGCTCAGCCAATGGTAGATTTGGTACTGGCAGAAACACCCAAGTCAAGAGTCAACAACAATGTAATATCATATTCAAAAGCCCATATCTGTGATTTGGTTACATCAATTACAATACAAACCCACGGGACAGATTAGTAAAATGATACAATAACCAATGTAAGCATAGAGAAAAAAACCCTATACACAGGCTTTTGCACAATTAAACTGCACCGGACCATATACAGTAATTTTGTTCATAAGATACATATATGACGGCCCTTATGGGCAGACAGACCCAGGTGAGACCTGTATTTCAGAAAATGTTGCTGTGCACATAATTAAATATACCACATTGGAAGAGGAGCATGTGAAAGTCTCAGGAATCTTATCCTGCTGTGTATTTCAGAGTCCCCATTTGCCAATATACAATACCCAATTATTGTCCTCATCGGGAGAAATATAGACCTCCCCTCGTGTGGGGAAGCGGACAAGACCCCACGCTATTGCCACCCTATGGCTTTGTCAGGAGCTCAGTCTAGTAGAAAAGAGGAAAGAGAGCTTCCATAGAAGGAGCGCACAATCATAGATAGTGCAAAAACTATAATTTTATTATAATATAGACAGAAAAGACAAAACTATTTTTCAGCAAGCCTTTCAGTTTACGTCTGAGCTGGACTCACATCTACATTGATCAGTACTGCTAACTAATTTCCTCCATGCTGCTGTTCCTTATGTTCTTGTGCTAACAAGGAAATGAAGAACAGGAATCTATCTCTGTGTGCTGTGATGTATATAGGAGACATTATATAATTTAGTATCCTCCCTGTAAATCTGAGGTATTAGAAATTAACAGATCCTGCAGAGGGCAAAACTGGCAAAAATGCAGGATATAAGTCATTTAATAGTTAGAAAAGTTAGGAATAGAGGTTTGAAGATAATGAGTTATAAAGAAATTAATCAGCAAAAATTTGGTATTCAATATGTGTTAAACGGTGAAAGTTACTTTATGTATAGGGTTAGTTAAACTCTCAATACTAGAACTATATTTAATAAATATATAATTTAATAAAGCACCAGTCCAGTGTGGATTTTTTTCACTGCTCGAGTTGGGTTTTCATTATAAGTCCCCTAACGACTGTCATGTACTCACCTCCCAGCGGCTTCCGTCTTACTGACGCCGCTCCAGACCAACTGAGCCATCTTGTGCCTTTAAAACTTCCAACTGGCCAAAGGTCAGCAATTATGCCACAAGAACCCAATGTGTCTCTATGAGGCCAGAACGAGGCTCCCACAAAGATGTATTTAAAAGTGACCTCTGGTATGCTCCATGAAACCTGCTGGCAAGTCACTTTTCGCCAGAATGAAAGAACAACAACAATAACGAGTGAAGCTGCTGGAAGGTGAGTATTAGACAGGGGTCAGTGGACTTGTATTTAAAGCACCATTACAGTGGGGCAATAAGAGAAAACACCGAGTGGTGCTCTAAATTTATTGTATCATTGTTTGTTCTAGTGTGGGAGTCAAAAAAAATGCATGCTTTCTGTTGACATTTTCCAATGCATTAGTCTGTGTATTATTACAATCAAAATTATTTTTGGAACAGGAAATATGGCTTGATAATTTTGTGGTCCTTTCGAAGCACCAAGTGCTCACTGACCACATATATGATATACCCAGGTGTTTTCAGCACTAAATTTCAGAACTATGTAGATTGCAGTCTTTAAAGTGTTAAATCACAGAAGTAATTATTTTGAACAGTCTATATCAGGAGTGGGGAACTCCAGGCCTCAAATCCCCCAACAGGTATGTTTTCAGAATTTCCTTAGCATTGCACAGGGGTTGGAATCTTCACCAGTGCAGATGATTCAATTATAACCTGTGCAATACTAAGGAAATCCTGAAAACATGACCTGTTGGCGGGACTTGAGGCCTGGAGTTCCCCACCCCTGGTCTACGTCATTCGAAGTAAAATAAATTCAACTTGAATTTTACAAAAAAAAACATATTCATCCAAACTAAAAATTTTAAGTAATTTGCTTCTTGAATGGTGATCAAAATACAAAACCAAAATAAAAATAGTAAACAAATATATTTATACATACACATATTGCCTACTACCCAATCCTCATCCCATCTTCAGATCATGTCGGCAGAGCTGAAGTGGCTGGAACCTCGGTCACTATGGCCAAGGCTTCAAACTTTGCTATGCCTGAGAGAGTGCATACACGTGCAAATGTTATGGAACACGCTGTGACATATTAGGCCACAACATTTGCGGACACATATGTAGAACCTTCCTGTCCCTAGCAAACCTGGAATGCTCGCACTAACGGGCCAGGGATTTCAATGGCTCCTACCACTGATCTGAAGATGTGATGAAGACCGAGTAGGAACAGACAAGCTGGGAGAGGTGCATGGTAAAGAAAGTATAGCTATTTTTCATTACTTTTTACATAACAGGTTATTATTCTCTGGGGTCTGGAGAAACCACAGATCATATAAGTGACCTTGAATTAGTAGAGAATATCTGCTCTGCTCTGAATTTTCGGCAAATGAACGCTCAATCAGGCAAATTCATATTTTGCCAGATTTACTGATCTCTAGTCAAAAGTGATGTCTTCTACTCCAAAAATGGAAGAAAAAAAATTATAACAGCATTAAAAAACTTAAAAAAAAAATCTTTATTTTCAATATATTTCATAAGTACACAATTACTGGAGTAGAGAACCTTTAAGTAGAGGACACCAGCAGTAGTATGGAGGATCATCACGGGTCCAGTAGGTAAGTTTGTTTTTGGGGAGAATTTTAGCATCCCATAGGCCCATTCATTAAAAGTAGGGGATAATTCTTTTAATCCTTGGTTTTATACTTGCAGCCCTTTAGTCAAGGTAAGAACTCCACTTCTAGGATGTAGGATGTTCACTATTATAGTTTAAAGATACTTTAATTCATTTTTTTTTGCTTGCAGTGCAATAAATGTGTACTGAATATAACAGACACAGTAAAGTAATATCAACCTATGTATACATCATGTGTATCAGAATGTAATATATGGAATTTTCAAAATAATTCTGGTGCCATCATTGTGTTATATGAATGAATAGAAACATTGTCATTCTCTGAATCCTGGACGCAGCTCACACTTAACATCATCATTAATTGTACTAATGTCCAACAAGACACTGCCCTCTTCTGGCTAAACGCTCCTTTTTATTGAATTCAAACTGCAACACCTATTTACGTATTAGCAACTAATGGAATAGTGTAATAGAACATAATAAAATGTTAAAATATTAATCAAATATAACAAAATCTATTTTTGTAATATGGTATATACATGCACACACACAGTCATGTGTATCTCTACATGTATCTATCTATCTATCTATCTATCTATCTATCTAATAATAATAGATGGGGGCCTGATTATATCATATCGAGAGATTCTAAATGTGAGAGATTCTAAATTAGTTCAAGTATATTATTAAACTTTTAGGTTACTAAAAGCAAAATAAAATAGGTGCATATAAAACTGTGCAATAGTAGTTGAATTGTCTAAAATGCAAACAACAAAGTAGGCATGTGTATGGAAAATATGATGAATGCTGGTATTGATTAAATTATTGCTATTTATCGTGTAACAATGAACATCAAAGATACTATGACAATATTGTACCAATATGTAGAGAAAATGAAAATATTACTGATTTAAATTAAGTAATAATTAAAGTATCGTTAATATTAACAAATAGTATGTAAAAGATTAAATTTTATTACTATGCCTTCGTCAGATTTTACATGTAGTGAAAGTTCTGTTTCTGCCCACCAATGAAGACAGTAACTCCTACTGGAGGTGTGGTGTGCTTCGAGGTGGGTGTGACCATGTTAGTTGGTGGGCATAACATTATAGCCTATGCAAGGGGTGTCTTGACCTCCACTGCACCCACCCCTCCACCTGTAGGTCTTACTCCCATACCCCCGCTACATTTCTGACTGGGAGTAGCAATATGACCACTGCTAAACCCAGCCCGCTACTGCACATGACTAGGTTTACAAAGATGGCTGCCTCATCAGTTAGGGTGCTTTAACATCAGCTGTATTGCAATTTCGTGGTAGACCTAGCAGATGTCGCCACACCTGCTGAATCTGCCGCGTGACGGCGACTTGTGGCACCGATCTGGCAAGCCCCATTCATTCTCTGTGGGGCTTGAGGTCAGGTGCAGCAAGTGCAGCATTGCCGAATCAGGCACTGGTGGCACCGAAAAAAACACTGCTAGAAGCATTTTTTTGTGTGGCCGCAAGTGCCGGATCTGCCAGGTTCAGCAGTACCACAGTTGCCACACCTGACCACAAGCCCCATAGAGAATGATCGGTGCCGCAAGTCGCTAAGCGGTAGATCCAGCAGGTTCAGCGACATCTGCCAGGTCTTCCGTGAAATTGCAATACCGCTGATGTGAAAGAAGCTTTTCTGTGCATGAGCATTGAAAGACTTTTTTTTGTACAGTTTGGCAGAAAGATGGTGGCTGTGCCAGTTACTGTGCATGAGCATGGAAAGATGTTTTACAATCTGGCCAATCAGGTGATACCTGGGTCTGCCTGTGCTGTGGCCATTGTCCTCTAGGTGGTGTTATTTCAGGGAAAAATTTACAAACAGACTATGGGCCACGTCACACACACAGATATCTGTGCAGATATTGTTAGCAGATCTCTGGTTGCAATGAAATCATGGACATATTGTTCCATTTTGCGGCTGTATATACCGTATATACTCGCGTATAAGCCGACTTTTTCAGCACAAAAAATATGCTGAAAAGTCCCCCCCTCGGCTTATACGCGAGTCATATACTGGCTAAGTGGGGAGGGACAGTAACCGGGGGCTGGAGGTGGCTGGGGGAGGCTGGAATAGGAGCGAAAGGTCATGTGACACCGCTCATTAAATATGCACGGCTCCCCGTGTCAATCAGTGAAAGGGGGAGCCGTGCATAATACAGTGCGCCCCCCCACCCCGCTGTCGCTGCAGGAGCAGCAGAAATCTCACCCTCCGCCGTCCTCTGGAGCCACCTGGTGTCCTGGGTCCTCGGTCCTAGTCTGCCGTCCTTCCTCCAGCCTCATCCTCGGTCCTCCGTGCTCTGTTCTCCCTGTATGCAAGCTTCCCGTGCTGTGGGCGTCGCAGCAGCATGACGTCATCGCCGCTGCGTCCAACCCGCCCACAGCATTAGAAGCGTGCATACAGGAAGAACAGAGCACGGAGGACCGAGGATGAGGCTGGAGGAAGGACGGCAGACTAGGACCGAGGACCCAGGACACCCGGTGGCTCCAGAGGACGGCGGAGGGTGAGATTTCTGCTGCTCCTGCAGCAAGGGGTGTCTAAAACGATGGGGGGTCTGCATAACCCCTACTGGGGGGCCTGTATAGCCTCTGCTAGGGGCCTGTATACTTGTGCTGGGGGTTGTATACCACTGGGGCTGTATACTACCACTGGGGCTGCTGTATACTACCACTGGGGCTGCTGTATACTACCTCTGGGGCTGCTGTATACTACCACTGGGGCTGCTGTATACTACCACTGGGGCTGCTGTATACTACCTCTGGGGCTGCTGTATACTACCACTGGGGCTGCTGTATACTACCACTGGGGCTGCTGTATACTACCACTGGGGCTGCTGTCTACTACCACTGGGGCTGCTGTATACTACCACTGGGGCTGTATACTACCTCTGGGGCTGCTGTATACTACCTCTGGGGCTGCTGTATACTACCACTGGGGCTGCTGTATACTACCACTGGGGCTGCTGTATACTACCACTGGGGCTGCTGTATACTACCACTGGGGCTGCTGTATACTACCACTGGGGCTGTTTATACCTCTGGGGCTGCTGTATACTACCACTGGGGCTGCTGTATACTACCACTGGGGCTGCTGTATACTACCACTGGGGCTGTATACTACCTCTGGGGCTGCTGTATACTACCTCTGGGGCTGCTGTATACTACCACTGGGGCTGCTGTATACTACCACTGGGGCTGCTGTATACTACCACTGGGGCTGCTGTATACTACCACTGGGGCTGTTTATACCTCTGGGGCTGCTGTATACTACCACTGGGGCTGCTGCTGTATATACCACTGGAGAGGCTGCTGTTACACTGCTGGGGCCTGTATATACCACTGGGGTGGCTGCTGTATACCACACTGCTGGGGGCTGTATACCTGTGCTGGGGTCCACCCTCGGCTTATACACGAGTCAATAGGTTTTTCCAGATTTTGGGGGCAAAAGTAGGGGGGTCGGCTTATACACGGGTCGGCTTATACACGAGTATATACGGTAAATGGAGCAATGTGTCCATGATTTCATTGCAACCAGAGATCTGCTTACATTATCTGCACAGATATCTGTGTGTGTGATGTGGCCCTAAGGCATTTATGTAGATAGATAGATAGATAGATAGATAGATAGATAGATAGGTAGAGAACTGCTTGAAAAAGTCTTCCAGCCGAAAGTTATGGTCCCTGGGTGAATAAAATCCACATTTTACTTCATAAAGGAAGTGCTGCTGTCCATTTTTATCCTTTTTTTATCATAGATAGATAGATTTATAGATAGATTGATAGATAGATAGATAGATAGATAGATAGATAGATAGATAGATAGATAGATAGATAGATAGATAGATATTGAATACATACAGAGATACAGCTTTGTCTGTGTGGCGGTTTGAACACTATTATTCTTGGTGATACTATAGAATGTGGATTGATACCACTTCTTTTGGAAAAGACTATTATTGATTTGATGTGACATTAGTAGCACATCTTTCTTTCTCTGATTAACTGGTAAGAATGCTGGGAGCAGGATAAAGAATGAGGTGGCGTGTCAAAGATGTGTTGGCAAGTTGACAAGGATGATACATGAAAGTAGGGAGATGGAATATCTATTTATTTTAAGCTATGAGGACAGAAGCCCATTTATCAAGAAGTCTGTGCGGAAAAAATACCCTACCTGGCAATTTACATTTTTTGTATCATGTTATAAAAAAAAAGTCAACGTTGAAGGTTTTTATTACATCTTCAGAATATTTGATATAATATGCTTCTGGTAAAATCCAGAGAAAATTGTTGTCAAATATGATTCATTATAGAAGGTTAAAACCAATAAAGCATGCAATGTAACTACTATGGCACCTAATGGTCTCAATGAATTGTTATAAATACTGATATTTTATGTTCAGAATATTCCTTAATCTATATCCACTTGAAGCTTCTTGCTAGACACCATTATTTGATATCACATTACAGGTTGCCCATTATCAGAAACAAGGGGCCACTGGGTGAGAAACAGTATATGGACCCTTTGAAGTCCAATAACTCATCATAATGCACATATCCAGCTTCTTTGGAAGTTAAAATAAACCACCTTGTGTCCAGGGCCCCTGGGGGACAGTGCAGGTTGTACCAATGATGTGTCAACCCCTGTGTTTGCCTGTATTTTTATTACTAAAAATACAGGCAAACACAGGGGTTGACATATCATTGGTACAACCTGTACTGTCCCCCAGGGGTCCTGGACACAAGGTGGTTTATTATAGTAATAAAGAGAGTGAATATGTTTCCTACCCGCCATTTTGCTTACCCCCATTTAAGTATTCTTTCTGTTGCAAAATATGCACGCATCAAGTCTAGTTTGAACAATGCTTATCTTGATGAATCATGGCTTATATTTTTGGAATCATCTAGAGAAACTATGGCAAAAAATGTTGAATCCTCTTTAAAACATAAGCACAATATTATCAAATGTTAAAATACTTGCTAAAACATGCTCACTGACTTTGTCTGGTGCTGTGCGGTGCACTTCCAAGTCATAGAGTTCATGCAGCCATAACAACAAGATATAAGCGACAGCACTCACCAATCCTTCCGAAAATCCTTTATTGATTAAAATACAGCGGTTATCTGCAGTTACACATGGGGGGTGCGGGGGGAGCATGGAGAGTCTTCTGAAAGGACGGACCGTTTCACGCCGCTCACGGGCGCTTTTACAGGTTTTTGCAGCGTTTCCTGTGCGATGTGATAAAGTGCTCTCCCTGTGTGGCCGCTGCTAAGGTATGCAAAGGGTTTCTATGGGGCAGCGTTCTATGGCAGCGCATAGCGTTAACGCTGCAGGAAAACGCCTAAGTTTTTAGTGCTTGCATCAGCTGTAAGGGGTGATGCAAGTGTGACCCTGGCCTTGGACCAATATTAGACTTGCACACATGCCACTTGAGTAGATCGATCAGTTGCACTATCTTACTATCTTGCGTTTGTGTGCATTTTTACCGCTAAAAACGCATCCAAATGCATGCGTTAACATAACACACCCATAGTCTGCAATGCAAATGCATGCAAAAATGCAAAATGCATGCATATTTGGAAAAGCAGCCATAGACACAGCAGCCCATGTTTTTAGCTGCATATGCAAAAACGCATGCGTTTTGTGTTTTTGCAAAATTATATGATTTTTGCATGTGTTTTGCATTGCAGCTTATGGGTGCGTTAACACATACATTTGAATTCATTTTTAACGGTAAAAACACACACAAACGCAGCCCAACTACAGGTATGAAAAGGCTCACAATGTTTTGAACATGTGACTTTCAGGCTCTGTATATCACCATCCACTCCAGCATTGAGCAAAAGATTACCTTTATTCATAAACAATTATCTGGGCTATCTCAAACATAAATTGGACTTACACTTATTTAGCAAATGATTTGTTATACAGATTCTTGTCATGACGCTGCAGTGTTACTATTTTGCTCCTAAAAAGCTTAACGTTCTGTTGCTAGTATTTTCCAAATTTACTTTTCAACACTGCCTGAATCTCTCTTGACATGCTTTCAGATTTAATCATGTCTACACTAAAATCTGATCATGGGTCTCTTCTACACATATCCAATGTTGGTGCATCCTGGTTGACTCACTTGGGTATGAATAAAGCTTTTTCTTTAACTCTACGCACAAGTGTTCGAATAGGTTGAGGTCTGCAGACCAGTTTCTCTACTTTTTTATGAAACAATTTCTTCACCAATCTTGACTTATGCTTTTGTTCCTTATTCTGCTGGAACACTATGTTGTACTTTTCATACACATAGTATTAGAGGTAACAAAGTAACATGTCTTGTAGGATACTCACATATAATTCAACAATGAGATCACCATCAGTTCTGTTCAAGTATACAATGCGTATGTTTGTGAAACAAGCCCATATTATCAGGCTTCCTCCACCAAACTTGGCAGTTCCTTACATTTGTCGATCCATAAGCACCTTTTACCCTTGTTTCTTCTAGACCCATTTGCACTCATCAGACCGTCCAGTAGAAAAGGTAAAGGGGAAGAGGAAAGCTCACCCTGCCTCCAGGCAGATCCAAACAGGCTGGCATCCACTGATTAGGCAATTTAACACTAGATGTCCCAGAAATTTGGAGCTCCCGCCTGAAGTCCCGAAAGAGGGTCAAATGACCCTTAGTCCAAACTGTCAACTCCAACTGATGGCTCCAATTAGCATCCTTTCATTTGTAAATGTGGCCTAAAATCCTTCAGGTCATTCAACCCGTCTCTGGGTTCCAAAGGTAGAAATATTAAATGACCCCTCTCTGGGACTTCTAGTGTTAAAATAGTAAAGAAGTCAGCGCCAATTCCTTTATCCACAAACTTCTTCTTTATTTAGAACATTACATGTAATTAAAATGCATCTTTAACGCACAAGGCCTAGCCTAAATAAAGAAGTTTGTGGATAAAGGAATTGGTGCTGCTTCATTACTATTTAAATTTGCACCCATCAGAGTCTAATGTCTTTCATCTCATCGCTCAAAATTACCCACTTCTAATCTTCTGCTATCAACTTTTCATAAATTATTTAAAGATTGATCTGACGCTTCTTATGACAATATTGAAGTCAGGGTTTCTTCATCTTTTTTTTAAGTAACCATTCCATACTTGTGGACCATGCATTGCACGGTTCTGGCATAGATGTCTGTGATCTCACTATGATAAAGCATGTGAGTCACCTCCACTGCTGTATTTGTCACGTCAGAACTGATAGACCTTGTGATTGGCCGACTTGTTAATTCCGATATTTTGGATGGAAGTTCACCCCTTAGCTTTTGAATGGATGGACAAACTTCATTTCATGTTCTTCCAACTGTCATGGAGCTCACATGATGCAGTTTGGCAATTTTCTTGGCTGAGAGACTGCTATCATTAAGCTGGATAATGCTCTCTCTCTTTTCTGGGAAATCATCTTCATGGCTGCTCCTTAATTTGCACCAGTGACCTTTCACTTAGGAATCATCTAATTACACACTGAACTATTAGAGAATATGAGAAAAGGTTGTAATTTGTGACATTACAGGAATCTGCATAACAAATCGTGTTAAATAGTTGCAAGTTAAATCTATGAAAGAGATAGCCAAGATGATTGTCTATAAAATGAAGATAGTCTCATGCTAAAAAGCTGTAGTGGATGGTGAGATATGAAGAATGAAAGTCAAAAGTTCAAAATATTGTTACCCTTTTGCTGAACAGTGTATGTCCTAAGGACCAAGAAAATGATGAGATACGTGATAGACCGCAATATTTGATAGACCGGATTATTCGATAGACCGAAACCAAGGCCAGGAAGGCCGACTAAACAGTATGGAAAGTAACCCGGGGGTTCAAAGGGCCAATCTTAATGGGGACTGAAAGAGGAGGACTTGAATCAAAAGAATGCCAGTGAACAGTTGACTACAGTGAAAAGGAACCCAGTTATGATTGCCAAATTAGGACACAACACACAAGTTTCCCTGTAGGGTGCTGATTGTGTATTACTACCAGGAGTCTGTAACCCTCCAAAAATGAAATGGACTTTTGAGGAGTTGACAGTTGAAATGGACATTGAGGAGTTTTACCAATGTGGCCTCTCTGAGAAAGGCCTCACAAATCAATAGGGAACTGAAAATGGCTTTGTGCGGATGTAGCATTACACCTCGACCCATGCAGCCATTACTGGGGAAGACAAGATCTCCCAGGATTGTTGATTGGACTATTTTGAGATACAAGAGTATGAAATATAAACAAAATGAAGTGCCATTATATGTACAGTAAATAAAAATCGCTCATACCTGCTCAACGCAAGAGAAATGTTTGTGAATAGGGATGGGCGAATCTACTCGCTAGGACTCGTTACTCGGCGAGTAGTAAGGGACTCGCAGGACTCGGTACTCTGCGAGTTTCCCAGTGATTACTCGCACAGTAAACAAGTCCAATGCAAATCAATATCAATCCTAGTTTTGTCAGAAACGCTGACAAAACTAGGATTGCCATTCACTTGCATTAGACTCGGCTACTGTGCCAGTGATAGCAGGGAAACTCGCAAAGTAACTGCTGTTACTTTGCGAGCCGAGTCCAGCTGTCTTCTCTGTACAGGCTGCTGCAGCTCCAGGGTCCTAGAGCCCGCCTGCTCACAGAGATGATGTAGCAGAGCTGCTATTGTTCTCAGTCTGCTCATACCCTGTGCATAGACATCTATATCTATGCACAGGGGATGTAGCAGAGAGGACATCGCGTTTTGGACTACGTCGGACGGAAGAGGATTTTTTAATTAAAGATGGAGTCCCTAATGGCTTTTTTTTTTTATTTCTAATAAAAATTTTTCTCTGTGTTGTGTTTTTTTAACCCTTTATTGGAGATTCTTAGTGGCTGGGTCAAACGTGGCCTGACTTTAAGAATCTCGGGCTTAATACCAGCTTGTGCATATGTAGGA
Organism: Allobates femoralis; assembly: GCA_033576535.1. Lineage (NCBI taxonomy): Eukaryota > Metazoa > Chordata > Amphibia > Anura > Aromobatidae > Allobates > Allobates femoralis. The sequence goes on along the minus strand of JARQOC010000003.1, from coordinate 753,296,589 downwards.
GTAGAAAAGGGCACTGACCTGTGTTGATGCAGCTATTAGTTCCCGTGGATGATGGTGTTGATGATCCCGGTGCTCCAGCTTGTAAAGGATCAAGTGCAGGTATTAACCCCTTTATTACCCAGCGTGCCACCGCCACCAGGGCCGCTGGAAGAGCGGGGTTCAGCACCAGAGGATGGCGCTTCAATGAACGCGCCATCTTCTGGGGCGGCTGCGGGCTGCAATTTGCAGCGGGGGGTGCCCAGAAAGCTTGGGCCTCCCTGTGCTGCGGATTCCAGCCCCCAGCTGCTTAGCTGTACCTGGCTAGACATAGAAATTGCGCAGAGCCCCACGCATTTTTTTTTTATTATTTCATGAAATTCATGAAATAATTAAAAAAAAGGGCTCCCCTATATTCTTGTGTCCGGACAGGTACAAATAGGCACCTGGGGGTTGGGGGCAGCCCGTCGCTGCCTGCTGGATCCGGCTGGTTCCAGAAATACGGCGAATCCCACGTGAAATTTTTTTCTGACAAATCCATAAAACAATGTAAATAAAAGGGACTGCATCTTTATTAACCCCTGGACCATGAGCGAGGGGTTAATAAAGATGCAGTCCCTTTTTTAGGATTGTTTTATTGATTTTTCAGAAAAAAATTACATGGTCTTCGCCGTATTTCTGGAACCAGCCGGATCCAGCAGGCAGCGACGGGCTGCCCCCAACCCCGAGGTGCCTATTTGTACCGGGCCAGACACAAGAATATAGGGGAGCCCTTTTTTTTTATTATTTCATGAATTTCATGAAATAATTAAAAAAAAATGCGTGGGGCTCCGCGCAATTTCTATGTCTAGCCAGGTACAGCTAAGCAGCTGGGGGCTGGAATCCGCAGCGCAGGGATGCCCAAGCTTTCTGGGCACCCCCCGCTGCAAATTGCAGCCCACAGCCGCCCCAGAAGATGGCGCGTTCATTGAAGCGCCATCCTCTGGGGCTGAACCCCGCTCTTCCAGCGGCCCTGGTGGCGGTGGCACGCTGGGTAATAAAGAGGTTAGGGCCAGCTTTGTATTATCAGCTGGCCCTAAGCCCGAAATTTATGGCGGTCACGCCAATATTAGACATGACCGCCATGAATTTCTATTAAATTGTTTTAAAAAAAAACACAACACAGAGAAAAAATTTTATTAGAAATAAAAAAAAGCCATTAGGGACTCCATCTTTAATTTAAAAAATCCTCTTTCGTCCGACGCAGTCCAAAACGCGATGTCCTCTCTGCTACATCCCCTGTGCATAGATATAGATGTCTATGCACAGGGAATGAGCAGACTGAGAACAATCTCAGCTCTGCTACATCAGGCAGCAGGCGGGCTCTAGGACCCTGTAGCTGCGGCAGCCAGCACACAGAGCAGACAGGACTCTTATCTGTGCGAGTTTCCCAGCGATTACTTGCAAAGTAAACGAGTCCAATGCAAATCAATGACAAAACTAGGATTGCTTCAGGCTGAAGCTTCCGAGACACATCTGTGATTTGTAAATCGCACACTACTCGCTATTACTCGCTTCCCCATTCATTAACATTGGACTCGCTAGACTCGCAACGAGTAGCGAGTCCCGGGCTCGGACTCGCTAGAGTCAAGCGATTCCGAGTAATTTAGGATTCGCCCATCACTATTTGTGAAGCCTTGTGCCTGTTATCTGATTTCATTTATTGTATTTTTGGTCTTTGGTCTCTGTCAATTTGTTGCAAGCCATCTGGTCTTGGCCTGCCATCTCCATGCCATCTCCAATGGCAACATGCAGTCTGCATATATGTACTACCCAGGTAACAAGTACAACAAAGCCACAAACACCTAGCCAGAAGCCCCATTTTCATGTAGAGAGGTATACCATAGAACAGTGTTCCCCAACTCCAGTCCTCAAGAGCCATCAAAAGTGCATATTTTCAGGATTTCCTTAGCATTGTACAGGTGATTGAATTATCATCTGTGCAGGTAATTAAATTCACCTGTGCAATACTAAGGGAATACTGAAAATATGTACTTTTGGTGGCCCCCAAAGACTGGAGTTGGGAGACATTGGCGCGGGAGATAAGTACCTCACCCATGCCTACCAATCCTGGCCACGTTACACTCATGAATTGAATTGCAAATTGTGTGAATTTGAAACAACTGGAGAATATAGGGAAATCCGATTTGAAGTTGTTCCGCAACAAATGAATCCGCTCATCTCTACATGGAGTATGTCAAAGAAATTCCCTTTTTCCAGCACATGTTAAAAAGTAACAGAATCTGTATTTACTCTTTTTTTGTCACAGTTGTGTAAAATTCATTGAACAGAACACTGATTTACTCACTTATCCAAGGAAAAAATGTCATGACAGGTCAGTGTCAAGTTTCACTGGGAAAAGAAAAATGAGGAAAGTTCACACCTCTACAGCAATTTACAACTAGTTTGTAAGAAAAATCCACATGCCTACATGCGTTCACACAAATTTACTAGGTCATCTTCTGTTTCCTAAAGTCAAACTGACAGTTCAAATAAGCTGTCTGCCTACAAGTAATTGTGTATAATCACATTATGCTGGCAAATCAACAAGCTGAGAAGATTAAAAAAAAAGGAAAAATATGTCTTATTCAACGCTTAAAACTTTAAAAAATACATTATTTAATGTATTAAATTTTGCAAAATAAACTAGAAAATTAATATATTTATTACATTTTTAGACAATCTTTTTTGCCTCACTGTAGGAATCTAAAAGTTGTCAGATTTCCTACTCACTGGTGGAATAATGTGATGAGCAATGAACACTAGAGGGGGGCTTAACCGTTCAACAGAGATAAATCTCCTGCCCCTCTGGGAGAGGATCAGAGCGATGCTATAGCTACTGACTTAAACAAGCAAAGTTAAGACTTAGGTAACCATGGTTCAAACGTCAAAAGGTCAAGCGCTGTAGAAAGCCAATTTATAGAGATTTTCTTCAAAAGTCAGCAAATCATAAGCGGAATTGAAAAGTTTCAACCTTACACTTGCAGTTCATAGAGGCATTTTTAACTGTGAAATATTAATAACAGCGGCAGACAATTATTTTAATGTAAATATATTTATTGGCAATAAAAGTGTAAGGAAATACAGTAAAAATATGGAATAAAAAGCAATTAACTATTGTAAAGCAGAAATGGAAAAGAAAAATGATTCCATTAACCTCATTATCTTACACCATGGTAATGTTGATTATTAATAGACATGAGTGAACACCACAGTGTTTGCATTCGGATTTGTTCGCCGAATACAGGGTGTTTGCCGACTTCTTCAGTGAACATTCACCAAACAAGTTTGAAATCAATGGCAAGGCAACTTTAAAGGCATAGAAAACACCTTTAAAGGTGAACAAAAGCTGCCAAGCACAGACAGACAAACACAGATAGTTACGGGTCTCCGTTGCTTGCTTTCTCCAGTCCATATTACCGCATTCCTCTCACTTCTGCATCTGCACTGTTTGGTGGTGGTAACGCGGTCAGCTGATCTGATCACCATAGCAATCACGTCACATGACCACATAGTGTCAGCTGATCTAGCCACCTGAACTTGATTACTATGGTGACCAGATCAGCTGACTGTGAACGTTTACTCACCGACAGTGCATGCGGAAATGAGAGCGCAGGAAGATGGACCGGAGCAATCAAGCAGCGGAGACCCGGTAAGATGATCTGTGTTTGTCTGTCTGTGTGTGTAGGATAAAGTACAAATGTTTCTGCCACGTAAACTAAACACACATCCAAGCATGAGCGAACGTTCGCCGAATTTCCGGAATTTTTACGCAAAACGTTTGAATTCGAGGTGATGAATCTTATGGGTCCGGGTTCTTGCTGAATTTGAAATTGGCAAACATGTTCAAGCAAAGTTCACTCATCACTATTTATTAATCCGTATCAATGTTGAAATAGGTGGAAAAACAACATACTTACCATTTAACACTGTCAGTGCAAACTACCAAGACCAGATTCTGTATTTTAAAAATGTTTTCTATTTTCATTTAAAAACTGCATCTTGTGTTATCTTGTGTTATCTTTGTCTAATACTTAAATTTGTTTGGTGATCTGACACATTTAAGTGTGAAAAACATGCAAAAGAATAAGAAATCAAGAAAGAGGCAAACACTTTTTCACACCACTCTGTGTATGTAGAAATATATATATTTACTATATAAAAGCCATATTCAGTCTGTCTGTCTGTCTGTGTGTTTATAAGTTTATCCCGAAAACAGCCCCGCGTATAGGACATAGTGTAAATTACAATTAAACTGGTAAATAATAGTTAAACTGGAATGTGAAAAAGCCCATATGTTTAGTTGATCATTCAAAGAAAACAGTGTACTTATAGGATATCAGTGACAAGGGAGTCTATGATACTGGCCGAAGCACAGGCATTCATATTCACCTGTGCCTGGGTCCCTTCTGCCTTCTTGGGGCAGACACATCTTGCTCTGCACTTCCTCCCATTTGCATTCCAATCCAAACAGCACAAGGAGGGAGAGACAATAAGGGGAGAGAGAGCACACAGGGGGAGAGAGACATCAAAAGTGATGAGAGCAAACAAAGAGGAAGAGAGAGCACACTGGGAGGAGAGAAGGCACAAGAGGAGAGAGAGAGTGCACAGGGGGAGAGATAGCACAAAGTGAAAGAGAGCGCACAGGGAGAAACACATCACAATGAAAAAGATAACACACACATGGGAGAGACAGCACAACAGGAGAGAGCACACAGGGGGAAAGAAAGTACACAGGGGGTTGAGACATCACAAGAAGAGAGAGAGCACATAGGGTGAGAGACAGCACAAGGGAAGAGAGAGGATGACAGAGATGGCACAAGGGGAGAGAGTATGAACAGGAGGAGAGAGAGCATAAGGGGAGAGAGCATACAAGGGGAAGAGCGAGTGCACAGGGGAGGAGCCAGCACAAGGAGGGAGAGACAGACAAGGGGAGAGAGCACACAGGGGGTAAGAAAGCACAAGGGGAGAGAGCGCATAGGGGAAGAGAGACAGCAAAAGGAAAAAGAGAGCACACAAGGAGGAAGAGAAAGCACACCGGGGAGAGAAAGCACAACAGTAGAGAGAGCGCACATTAGGCAGAGAGAGCAAACAGGGGGGAGAGACAACACAAGGGAAGAAACAGTGCACAGAGAGAGAGACAGCACAATGAAAGAGAATGCATGGGGGAAAGAAAGTACAAGGGGATAAAGAGCGCATGGGAAGAGACAGCATAAGGGGAGAGAGAGCGCACAGGAGGAGAGACAGCACAAGTGGAGAGTGCGCAGGTGGTAGAGAGAGCACACAATAGGAAGAAAGAGTGCTCAGGGGGAGTGAAAGAAAAAGAGAAAAGAGAATGCACAAGAGTGAAAGACAGCACAAGCGTGAGAGAGTGTGCACAGGGGATGGCAAGAAGCCATTGGACTGAATTTTTTATATATTTTTATATATTTTCATTTTTCAATAAAGTTGCTTACTTTAAAATTAATGTATGGTATTAGTCATGCTTCTCATATTAAAGTCTTTACGATATGCTGCAAGTGATCTATACCTATACGTGTGACAATATCGATATCTTGATGCAGCAATGTGGCAACTGTAGTGTACAGCTGACACAGGCTCAGCTGGCAACCAACAGGGGGCACTACAAATGTGTTTCTCAGCACTGTGCTGCAAAGAGGTAGCACTGGGGAATGAGGCCCTTTAATGACAATTGTATGAATACTGGAGGTAAAGTCCAGGATAGAAGGTGTCACCAAGGTTTCTAGCCTTGGTAATGTAAGTCCTGGAGGTGAAGGCTCCACCAGCAATAAGTTGCTGGGTTTTAGGATTGACCATAAAATTTTGGGTTGGTCGCTTCCATATCCCCAATTCTGGCTTTGTCAGTCCTATTTAGGAGGCTTGTTGCCTCAGCTGGGGCTGTGTATGGGAAGCCGAACATACTCTACTGTTGGTTAGTCTTTGCCAGAGATTTAGAGAGTTGGACTTTTGTAGGAAAGGTTTTCTTTTAGTTTGCTTCCCTTGTGCCAAGACGTTTATGACAGCAATAAACGTCACTCTGTTGGAGTAGACCATATGACCTGTGCGTATGCTATCCGCTGTCAGGCTGCCTTCAGACTTGCAGATGCATCTGCAGCGTTTTGCAGATGCATCTGCAAGCATCTGCATGCAGACCGCGGCCCCTATGTTTATAATGGAGCGCACGGCGGTCTGCAGATGCTTGCAGACCGCCGTGCGCTCTCACTGCCCGCCATTAGTGATCTGTGCGCAGGCGGATGCCTGCGCACAAATCACACACTCTCGCCCGCACCACGGACGCGAGATGTTGCGTCCGTGGTGCGGGCGAGAGTGTGTGATTTGTGCGCAGGCATCCGCCTGCGCACAGATCACTAATGGCGGGCAATGAGAGCGCATGGCGGTCTGCAAGCATCTGCAGACTGCCGTGCGCTCCATTATAAACATAGGGGCCGCGGTCTGCATGCAGATGCTTGCAGATGCATCTGCAAAACGCTGCAGATGCATCTGCAAGTCTGAAGGCAGCCTCAAAGAGCCTAAATCCCTACACAGGCATGAATATGCAAATGGAAATCACTAAAGGAATCACTTAACATCTTGTTTAAAAGTCTGTAAAAAATAGCATGGAAACGTTTTTATTTGTCAAAATGCTGAGATTAACACCTGCCTTTTACACAGCAATGGTTAATGGATCACATTATTGACATGCATGTATAAAACATGTGCATATTAAGAGAATGAAACATGCACTATCATGATCTATTTTATAGTTAGAAAGGGCAGATGTGTAGGGTATGATTGAAATAAGTAGCACTATTTAAGTCTGAGTGGTTTATAAGTTTTTGAATACTAAAGTCCAATATCTCCTGCACCAAGAGGAAGCCATCAATACTGTGGGCTCCCTGTTTGTTCCCGATGTCAGACCTTTGTTATGAAACGTGTTCACTGTAGAGAATGGCACCTTTCTGTAGAGGGTATGGACTGATAGGGGACAAAAAAGAAGATCATAATAAGAATCAACACCTTGATCGCAAAAATTGCTTGTTCCTCTTGTATTTAGGTAGGGATTGTTTGCAAGAGTCAATGAGAACCAGCTTAATCATGGTTTAATATATTTTTCACATTTAAAAATTAATAATTTTGTCATTTATTTTTCACGGAAAAAAATACTAGAGTTTTAAAATCCTCAGTTGTCTGCTGGGTTGCGAAGCACTATTGAGCATTTCTTATTATTGTCAGTAAACTTAACGCTAATCATTCCTGCTGAGTAAAATATTTGTATTTGCCAACAGACCAAAGCACTGCTCCATGTGTTAATAAATGGTTAGGATAGCAATATACAGTTGAAACCAGAAGTTTACATACACTATATAAAAAGACACATATGCATGTTTTTTTCGCTATCTGACATGAAAACAGAATAAACCTTTCACTTTTTAGGTCAATTGGGATTACCATAATTATTTATATTTGCCAAATGCCAGAATAATGAGAGAGAATGTTTTAAGGCATTTGTATTGCTTTCTGCAAAGTCACAAATATACATACACTAAGATTACCATGCCTTTAAACAATTTGGGACAGCCCATATGATGAGGTCATGTGCTTAGAAGCTTCTGATAGGTTTATTGGCAACATCTGATTTAATTAGAGACACGCCTGTGGATGTATTTTAATGCACACCTGAACTACATTGCTTCTGCTTGTATTTTCATTGAAAAGTCTAAAGAAATCAGCCAAGGTATCAGGAAGAGAATTGAGGACTTGCACAAGTCTGATTCATCATTGGGTGCTGTTTTCAGATACCTGAAAGTGCCTCATTCATCTGTACAAACAAGTACGCAATTACAAACAAGATGTGAATTTCCAGCGATCTTACTGCTCAGGAAGGAGACGGGATCTGTGTCCCAGAGATTTGTGCTTTGGTCCGACATGTCATATCAACCCAAGAACAAAAGCATAAGACCTTGTGAAGATGATGGTGGAAGCTGGTAAGATGTGTAAGCGAGTGCTGTATCAACATGGGCTGAAAGGTCACTCTGCAAGAATATAGTCATTACTCCTAAAGAGACATAAAGGCAAGATTTTTGAAGACATCTCCTGTGGTCTGATGAAACTAAAATTAAACTGTTTGGACATAATGACCATCATTACATTTGGAGGAAAAAGGGAGACGCTTGGAAGGCTAAAAACATTATCCCAAATGTGAAACACCATGGTGGCAGCATTGTGTTGTGGGGTTGTTTTGCTGCAGTAGGGACTGGTGCATTTCACAAAATAAATGGCATCATAAGGAAAGAAGATTATGTGGCAAGTTCTCAAGAGAAAGAGACACACCAACAAACTGGATAATCAGTGGGAAACCACCCCATACACCGTATTATCATCTAACTTGGACAATGCTAAAACGTGTCTAATAAGTAAAGACGAAGGAAGAACTTCAGCAGTTGTGTCCAGAGACCATCTCAAACCGTGTCCTGAAACCCTGAAGACAACTGAAGTAATGGTACCCGTGCAAATCTAACCTGTCAAAGAGAAAGAAGAAAAGGTATTCCATACAGTTCTAGGAGATTTACCCAAAACATGGCCAAATTACTACGGAGCAGTTGTAGTACCAATGATTGCTTTCCCCCCAATGGTGGAACCAACACCAGAACCCGTATTACCAGAAGAAGTCCCAAGACCTGAAGAACTGGAAGTAGAACCCATAGAGGAAGAACCAATTCCAGTCCTACAGTGAGACCTCCATCTGCCATAGTACCAGACACCCTAAGTAGGTACACATCCACCCACACCAGCAATACGCAGATCGGAGCGTAGTACCAAGGGTCAGTTACCGGCTAGGTACAAAGGTTGAAATGTCAAATTAACTGTAAAGTGTAAATATGTTTATGTAAATGTAAATTGAACCCGGTAGACCGTGTCCAAGAGGGTGGAGGAACTGGATTGACCCCCATGCACATTAAGTTAGGGAAAGCAAGTGCCTGGGGGTGGTGTAGCGAATCCACGGCTCCTAAGCAGATACACCCGTAGACAAATGTACATAGTTAGTGCAACGTTAAAAAAGCACAGTACCTACAGAGACTATCCTGTACGAACTTATGGTAAATTCTTGAACTTTGAACTTTTCTTGTTTACTTATGGACCATATATACCACGGACTGGTTGTGGTAAGAACTCTCTTGTATATTCATCAGCCCGGAGGCAATAGACTAATCGCCCGGAAAGACTGCTTTTTGAACTTTTTGGACTCCTTTTGAACTTTAGTGATTTTTATACTTTTTACTTTTAAGTCTCTGTAAATATTAATTATATTAACTGTTTGTTTACTTGTTTTTCCACAGTCCCGGAGTACTGTCTTTAACTAAGGGGGAATGTGGCACCCCAAGGGTTAACGTGCCACAGTAACATCACACTGGTTCCCTCCCCACATAACACTGACACTACACTAGGACCTCTGGGCCAGGAGGGGGAGCTAAATCAGCTCCCTTATATACTCTGGGTCAAGAGGAAGTAGTTAGTTCAGTACATAGCAGTACTGTGAAGAGTCCAGTTCCTGGGAGAACTGAGAGGGAGACTGTAGTGTAAAGGGGCTGAGTCAGGCTTCTCTATAGTCTGCTCTTGGATTCCAGGCCTAGCCAGAGTCTGAGGGAAGGAGAACAGAAGACAAAGGAACACATCTGGGAGACTGAGTAACATCACCACTCGCCCCGGAGGAGCGCACAGATCGGACACCGGATCCGAAACTGTGACTGACACACACAGCACAGTAAATACCGGGATAGTGGAGGTTGTAGATCGACACTGTACCTAAGCGAAGCAACACGGCGGGTCAGAAGCACACAGAAGAATCAAGTTGCCTAGCAAAGGGGGTACCTGTGAGAAGAGACAGTGCCAGCAGCTCAGCTCAAAGCAGCAGCAGGGCCACAAACACAGCGCAGCAGTGGGAAGCCAAGGACCCGGACAGGGTGGGAGCAACCCGGCCCCATTACAGACTCCGTGGACAGTATTTGCTGAACAACAACTACAGTAAAGCTTTGGAGAACTACAAAACCGTGAGTCTGTGTGTTAATTGCACCCTTTGACCTATATTTAACAGCAGAGATCCCCATGTGCAGACCCGAACACTGCTTTCACCACAAGCTGAGAAACAAGGCTGCAGCAGCAGGAAAGTAAGTGAATTGCACCTATTACTACACCACATCCATCACCAAGACAACCACTGCTGCAACTGCAAAGTAAGTGCCTGTGTCGATTACCACCCCCATTATAATCCTTGCAAACCCTGCTTTCCCTCACAACTCCCTCACAAGCAGCCACCGTCTCCACTATCATCCCTATCCTGCAGCATCTATAACATCCATTATAGACTCTAATTTCCACTGCCCCGGGGAACCAGGCTCTACCTGCGGGGAGCCGTTCCATCTAAAGGTGCCAAACATCATCCCCGGAGGTTCTACAGCAGCGGTGGTCCCATTACTGACCACAAACCATGGGTGATGTCGCGACAAACTTTATCCCCTGTATATATTCCCTTTTACTTGCGGAACCCGGGACACGGCCCGGACCAGGCCCTCCGTGACAGTCCCAGTAGCAACCCGGTCCGGTACCGAGTACCCCGTCCCAGTGAGCTCCACATGAGCATTTAATGTTTTTACCTGTGGGGGAGTGTTTGTGTATTTACACTTTCTTTCCAAGATCTGGGACAACAGCACACTTTGCTGGGACAAAATAAAGTGGACATGGTTCATGTTGGTTGCTGTGTCTGTGCAACCGCAGCTTGTGAGAAGGAGATGAGAATGCCTGCTTCATGGACAGCAGATTGTAAAGAACACTTCCAAGAGTATATAGAGGGCCCTCCCTAATTCATAAAGGAGGGCCCTCCATAATGTATAGAGGGGCCTCCCACATGAATAGAGGAAGGCCATTTTCAAAGTATAGAGGATGGCCCTCCCTAACAACCATGGTTTTGCTAATGCTGTGTTATTCTTAAGATAGTGGTTTCAGCACCATATGAATAGAGGAAGACCCTCCCAAACATGTGTTTCAGGGCCACCTCTGGGCCTTCACCAAACTCAGGTTTGCAGGCCCTCCGAACAATTGATTTGAGGGCTGTAGAATGACATGGATGATGATGAGGAGAGACAGAAACTAGTATACGAGTAGATGGAAACCATGCTGAAAGTGGGCCGACTATTCTTGGCGTGTGTAGGATGTATGATGTCCCATGCTGTCACACTGTCCCACCCTCCATCAGGTTCACCCAGTGTACCATCACAGAAATGTTTCTTTACTGACAGTCCACAACATCTTCTTCACATGTCTGTTGATATGTCGATCTTCCTATTTACAGCATTGGTGATAGCATGGTTGATATTGTTTCACACATGCTTATGTAAGTGCTGGACTGCACACCAGCTAAAATAGTGGTGGCTATGAACCGAGCATTGTGGGGCAGCCACAGGCAAGAAATCACAAAAAACTTTCTGTTCCCACAAGCCTAAATGTCAATATCTCCACAGATTGCAGTTTGGCAATGTGCGATTTTAGTATTTGTGCCTGTGGGAATGTGACTGGTAATTTAAGCTTCCTTTCCAAGCTCTCTGCTATGGACAACTTGACACTTCGCTTGGACAACTAAGTGGATGAGGTTAATGTTTTCTTTTCCTGTGCAACCGCACATTGTGGGCAAGAGGTATGAGCGCTTGCTTCATAGACAGCAAATTGTCAAGGACAAAGCACAGACAACATGGCAGTGGTTTGACCCACAAACACAGATTTGGTATCCTGGTGTGCCGCCCACCTACTGGGGTGTTTTCTCTGCCATGTGGTTCCATATACTCGTGGTTCTCAGGTTAACTTTGCCTTGACCTCTGCTCTTCTTGGTATGACAGATGCTACAAATTACAATGTTTTTCTCTGAAGGACTTTCAGTAAAAAGTTCCAGACAGCGGTTGAATACCCCCATGCCCTGACTTGGGCCACTGTGGGTGCACCCTTGGGAAGTTGACCCAGTTCTCAGTCTGGCCAAACCACTACCCCTTGGCACCTGTGTTGGTGTTACGTATAAATCTTCCTCTGTGTTGCTATACTGGCTATGCATGCGTCCAGGTCAGTGAACCATCAACCATCAACCAACTCATCTTCCATGTCATCCTCCTTCACAATTATGATTGTGGGCTTACCTGATGGCTACTGTGTCTCACCATCATCATCCTCAACATCTGGAGACAATAAATCAGGTTCCTCAAAGTGACTTTCTTCTGGCTGTGGATCCTCAAAAAGCTGCGCATTAACGCTCGCCAACTCCCAAATGTATAGAGGGCCCCTCCAAATGAATAAAGGAGGGCCCTCTCTAATGTACAGATGAGAAGACCTTCAGTGCCAGCAACCATGGCTTTGCATATGCTATGTATAGAGGAGGGCCCTCCCAAATGTCTAAGTAAGAGCGGTCCCTCCAAAATGTACATTACAGGGCTATCTCTGGGTCCTCAGCAAACTCAGGTTTCCTGCCTGCTGCAGGCCCTCTGAACATTTGAATGTAGGGCCACAGAATCACATGGTGGTGGGGGAGGAGGAGGAGGAGGAAGGTGAAGCCCAATGATACAATGGGCACATTGTAAACTGCTATGGAATATGTATTCCACTATCACAGTGTCAATGAGGGAGGGACTACCCAAGTGTCTAAATAAGAGCGGTTCCTCCAAAATGCATCTTACAGGGCCACCTGAGGCCTCTGAGGTGAAAGATCAACATACCTACTGGTTTGTTGTAGCTAGCCTTGTAAAGTGCTGGGGAATTGCTAACTAAAAATGATGTATGACAGCAGTACCTACAAAATGTATACGTTAGGGCCCTCCCAGTTGTAAAAGACAAAAACATTCCATAACAGTACATGATATTTTATGGTTTCTCTGCTTTATTTAGCTTTGCATACAAGTGAATATGCAGAAAAAACAGTTTCTGAACCCTTTTGACCTGTTAAATGCAGTTTAGGTTAGGTTTGGTGATTGTTCTTGTGTATTTGTAAGGCTAGGGTTACATTTGCGTCAGCCCTTGCGGCTGACGCAAGCACAAAAAACTTAGACATTATACCTGCAGCGCATAGCGTTAACGCTATGCGCTGCCAGAGAACGCTGCCCCATAGAAACCCTTTGTATACCTTGGCAGCGGCCACACAGGGAGTGTGCTTTATCACAGCGCACAGGAAAATGTTGCAGACAGTGTTGAAAATGGTAAAACTATATTTGTGCCTGCATCTGGGATGACATCCCAAGGAAGCAGCCTGCACAAGTTTGGGCCCCATACCGGGCAGGATACAAAGGGTAAAATGTTTGCAACTTAATAAACAAAAATAGTTGGAATACTGTTAATGCAGTTTCATTTAAAAAAAAATTTCAGTCTCATGATTGAAACCCTGTGCAGAAATGTAATATCACTGTCGATGACAATCAGTAGAAGGTGACAATACAGGAGTGTTTGTAGTGTATTGCATTTCCATATCTTGTCCATCAGGGTAGAGGCCTGCAGCTTGTTCAACAGTCTCTGTCCAGCACACAAGGGGGGAATTACAAAAATCTTTACTTCAGCAGAGACTATAATAAGTCTCAAACACACCTACATAAATATACATAGTATATATAACAAATGTCCCACAGGGATCAGCAGACTTTTAGAATGGTGGAAAGTCCATGAAGGGCAGAGTCCAAGAAGCGCTTGGAGTTGTAGCCCATTGGCAGCATGTGTGCCCGCTAATCCAGAAGGGGGGAGTGCAAACGGCGCTAAACTTGGGAAGGACAAAATTAAAATTATCAAAAAAACAGGTCTCACTTTTCAGAGAAGTGAACAAAATCCTTTTTCAGACAAAATACCAAATAAGAGATGGGTCAGCAACCCAATAACATGCCTTTGTAGGTCAGTCCTTTCTATATTCAGAGTAAAAACTCTCTCACAGCTTTCTCAGCATTGCCTGGGATGGAGGTTGCAATTCTTCAAGGTACTCCGCTGCCAGACAGCCTCAGGAGGTCATAGGAGTTACTACTCCAATGGCATTCTCCACCACCACCTGCCCCCTAGCACACCCTATCATGGCCACGGCTGCAGAACATAATGGAGGAATTTGGGGATGACCACCCCCTCTAGGAGAGACAGGAGCAACTTCAGCAACCCGGACAGGCCCTTTAGGATTGATGGCCCTTGTGGGTTTTGGTTTAGCTGGATGGCTAACCAAGAGAAGCCTATCATCCATATGTTGCCACATTCTTTCCTGGTCAGCCTCCTCCTACCACTTCTTAAATTCGTCGGTGGTGGCAACCTAACATATGCCAACCGCGAACCACCTCTTGCCGCCCAACACCGACTGATAAAGATTGTGCACAGTCTTTTGGGAAGATGGTCACACAGCAGGATGGAATGGTCAATGGCCAGTACCTTTTTCGGCTAGGAAGCCAAACCCCATCTGCTGCAAAAATACCACCACCTTGCCTCAGGTAAATTGGTTGTGAAAGTGATTGGACTTAGGCCCATGCAACCACTCTTGGGTGATGTTATACACAAGCCGAATCTCATCAAGAAAGGAGACAAGATGGGGTGGTTCATGCCTTACTGGATAGTTACTTGAAGGTGGTAGGGGTCCCCACATCGCATTTTCCCATTTAAAGGTCTCTGGTATGGGTGCCACACATGGCTGGAAAACAAGGCCTTCTGCCTCTTCTTCCTTCTCCTCATCCTAGTCCTCCTCATTATCATCATCATGCTCCTTGGTCCTGGTGGATTTGTTGATCCAGTAGATATGGCACCAACTGCAGGTGTAATATAGCCAGGCATGCTGCAAGATCCTCTGAAGTCTGACATTTGGTGCTCCCACCTGGCATGGGGAACTGGTCACCTCCTTACTGTGAGTTCCTCAGGTCCTCGTCTGGCATCCCAGCTCAGCACTGGATCTGGACCTTGCTGCATATGAGGCCCAATATGGATAGCATGGTGGAGCTCAGGTAATAGATGTGTCCATCTCCACTACGGGCTGCTCCAGGTATGGTGCTGAACCACACTCTGCCCATGGGGTGGTGAGGAAGATGGCCTCCTACAGAGCAGGCATATCTTGCAGGGGATCCATAGCCAAACTGCGTACTGCAAGCACATGTTAGCAAACACAACAGGAACTGTAGCCAAGTGTAGCTACAGTACTGCACTCCACTGTTAATATGGTGCAAAGCTCTGTGATGCCTCTTTGCATTACCTAGGGTCCTGCCTCTTCCAGTGCCAGAAGTCAGACACAAACAATCACTTACAGGACATTACTGTTTGCACAATCTTGTTGCCTAGCTCCTCATTAACCACTCCATGGGGAGAAGAGGTTGCAGAACTGCAGAAGTGACAACACTTACAAATCCAATTCTCCATGCCAGAAGGTAGCACCTGGTTGCAGTTGTGTGGAGTGATTATTGAAGCCTGACATATTTAGAGGAGAAATAATGATGAAAAGGAATATGTTTATCCAGATCATCATACACCAATTTATCCTTATGCTGAACAAGGCTAGAGGGCAGCAATGCAAAGACAAGTTCAGTTTGAATTATACATATAAAACACTTGTACATATGACAAAAATGTGTATTGTAAATGTATAGAATGAAAGAAAATAAAGTGATTGCACATTTTCAAGATGCTATATCCATAGTATGGTGTATCATGAGTGTGACCTATAACAGACCCATAAGACCATGTATTTGAAGCACATAATGGCCATATGCTATTTTTATATGAATTGCTATTACATAATTGTAGAGGAGATGGCCTCATATGCTGCTGACCCTCTACAATAATAAAGGTTTGTTCTCCAAAAACAAAAATAATTAAAAAAAAATAATAATAAATAAATAATTAAAAACAAAAATCCAAATAATTTCCCCCAAAATATTAAGCTCTCTTAAACAGATGGGACATTGTAAGATTCCTGGACTTTACAGCTGCTGCCTCATCTGGCACTGTTTACAAAATTCACACCCTGCAGGTGTCAAAACACCTGCAAACTCCAGGAAGCTGCTTAAAAAATTTATTTAAAGCACCAAATATTCTACAGCTTGATACAGGCCAGTAGACCCAATGGCAGGAAGACTCCAAGCCGTAGGGTTAGGTGTTGTTCCCAGCCAACGGGTCTTCTGTTGAGCGTTTTGGCCCCAAGCAAACAGTTTTAGGCGATTTTAAATTTCAAACTTTTTTCCTCAACAAAGCCACATTCTACAATTTTGGGGAATTTGCTCATGTTTCTGATCTCGAACATAATCTGCAATGTTCATACAGAAATTCAAATTGTCGAACAGGTTTGGGGAAAGTTTGCTCATCTCTAATGACATTAATGACAATGGCCATGACAAACAATGGCTGGGGTCACACTTGGCATTCAGTTTCTCTGCATTTCCAAAACCTGATTCCGTCTTTGGAAAATGCCATTTTTTTCCATCTAAAAAATGCTATGCGTTAACGCATGTGTTAACTCATGGTACCTATATGTACCATGCGTTAACGGATGTGTTTCCCATAGGGCCCCATGTTAAAAAAAGCATAGCGTTTTTTAGCAGTGGTTTTGACACTGCGTTTTTTGCATGGGAGCCTATGGATCTGTTGAAACCATCAGTTTTTCAAGAATTCTAAGTTGAAAAACTGATGGTTTTAACGGATCCAGGGCTCAAGTGTGACTCTAGCCAATGGTGATGAGATAAAAGTTAATTAATGTAGCTCTCAGTCATACTAGCAATTTTGTGCAATGACAATTGTTTCATATCATTAAGAAAATGGATTATCTCTTATGGTACCTTTACACGCAGCTACAGGTAACAGGTTTCTCCACAGGTAACTTACTGGCTGCAGTGAAATCATGGAGACATGGTTCTATCTTGTTGCTGTGTACAAATGGAAACTATGTCTCCATGATTTCACTGCAACCAGTAAGTTACCTGTGGAAAACCTGTTACCTGTAGCTGCGTGTAAAGGTACCATATGCCTTGCTTTTAGATCTTTGTAGCAAAATGAAAAAAGTCTTTCTGATTTCTGAAAAGGAGTCCAAATTGGTATGTTACAGGAGTAAGCTATGATCCCTGCTTGTTGGTTGCATAGTTTGCTATGGGCTTACTGTCATGTCAGCTCTAGTGTACTGTCAGAGAGGGGATTCAGCATAGGTTTGTCATGCCCAAGTGGACCAGGTTATTCTCCGCAAGTGCAGATAACCTTAATTTGCAAAATTAATCAGGCATGTATCATTGCCAATTTTTATTCACCTGCTGCTCATGTCAATGACATGATCGGCCATTCCATCTGTCTGCCTGACTGTCCATTGCAAATCTCCCACATAGTTCTGCTGACACCAGTGCTGATGGCCCAAGATTAGCTGGTCATCTAACCTCTATCCATTATACCATCTATACTGTAGTACTGTTGGTGCCAGAGCTGCCATTGCTTGCCTTACACTGCCAGACATATCCTTGCCTGCCCCATCATAATTCATCATAATGCAGTCATACCAGTCACACGTCTCGTGGCTGCAGACAGTATTATATCTATACCTTACTGCCTTTGGGCAGCATACTCTCTTGAGGGTACAGAAGCATGAAGCAGCTCCCAAAATAAGGATAGATTTTGACATTGAAAATTGTAGAGAGGGAAGGGGAGCAGGATTAGCTCCACCACCTGATACTCACTAGACTCCGGGGCTGCTGGTTAATGGTAGCTCTCCATTGAAGTCGCATACAAAAGGTTGAACCAGCGCCACCAATACAGTTACTTTGCCAGATCCGGGCAAAAATGCCAGTGTGAAAGCACCCTAAGGCAGGCATCTATTCCTATAAAGGGATAATGATTAACCATTTGTACAATTTAAATTTGATGCTGCTAAATAGGCTGTTGACTATTTGTTAATATTAGAGAGGACGATAAATAGGACAAAAACTGTATGTCAAAGTTGCGCTTCAATTATATTATTTGCAAAACCAATTTTACTTTTTGTTGGCTTTGATAGCTTGACGTCATGTAAAAAGATTTATCATAACACTTTCAACTGAATGTATGTGATTGAACATAATTACTAACATATCAAGTATTAATAAATGAGAAAGAAATAACATTACTTACAATAATAAGCAAATGTTGAAAGTAGAATCTCGTATACGTTGAGGCTTGCGCTACATAGTGATACGTACCTGTCAGAAAAACCTTCTAAAATAAATACAGGTCTCATAATTAGTTGGTGGTTATCCCATGGCCCTTCTGCAAACATCTGTTCCTTGAAATGTTGATACTGCATGGTTACCATGATTGACACATGGAGAACAGATTTTTGATTAGTGTCTTATGTAATTGCAGTGTTTTGGAATACATACAACCATTTGTCACTGTACAGAAGGAGCCATTGTGACACATTCTGAACAACCACAAGAGATACATCATGAAGGTTTAAACAAAGAAATGGGAAATACAGAGAAAAGTAGTACAAAAGAAACATAAAAAAACACAGAGGAAAAAGCGGAAGACTAATAATTCATGCCAAAACCATTAAACTATGTGAAGACAGTATGGTAACATTTTTTTTTTTTACTAAATTAATTGGAACATTTCATGGACAATATATTATTAGACTATTATAAGCTAAAGAACCAGTCATGTGGAATTTTACAGAACTTTGATTTCAAAATAATACAATATTCTAATTGTTTTAGTAAAGTAATTGATTCCAAGGGACCAAGAACACTGTACAATTAAAGCTAATATAGAAGACCTTGGTAGAAAACATTTTGAAAAAGAGAAAAAGGAAGACATTTTAAACATTTTTTACGTTTTTTTAAAGAAAATGTAAAAAAATGTTGTCAAAGCTTGTATGGTAAGTTGAAGTGTGTTTCTATTTGGCTGAATTTCGTTTGCCCGTCTGCTATTCGTTTTTTAGCTGCAACAAAAATCATAGTCTGCACAAATTATGACATATCTTCTTTTGCCACGGAAAAAAAATTTCAATGTTAAAGTAAAAAAATATTTATGTATCCAGAAATAAGCATGGTGGGTCACAGTTTTAGACACCTTGGCACTAAAGGGGCTAAACGAAACCAGAAGTTTTACTTCTTATCTGTAGAATGTCCCACTTCGTTTTCCTTAACTTCCTTCTATTTCTTTCCCTTCCCTGGTGATTTCCCCCAGCCAAATCTTCCCTCCCTTCTAGTATCATGTTTAAAATTAATTGTACATATACAGGGTGGGCCTTTTATATGGATGCACCTAAATAAAATGGGAGTGGTTGGTGATATCAACTTCCTGTTTGTGGCACATTAGTATAAGGGAGAGGGAAAACTTTTCCGGATGGGTGGTGACTATGGAGGCCATTTTGAAGTTGGCCATTTTGGATCCAACTTTATTTTTTTCAATGGGAGGATGGTCTTGAGACACATCAAACCTTATTGAGAATTTCATAAGACGAACAATGGTGTGCTTGGTTTTAACGTAACTTTATTCTTTCATGAGTTATATTCAAGTTTATGACCACTTATAAAATGTGTTCAAAGTGCTGTCCATTTTGTTGGATTGTCAATTCAACCATCTTCACCCACTCTTGATACACTGACCGCAACACCGCAGAAGAAAATGCTAGCACAGGCTTCCAGTATCTGTTGTTTCAGATGCTGCACATCTCGTATCTTCACAGTATAGACAATTGCCTTCAGATGAGTGATGAGGCAAACTTTTTTGTGAGTGGGTGAAGTTAACAAACAAAACCACCGCTATTGGTCTGACACTAACCCACAGTGGATAGATTCCTCCAATACTATTGGAACACAAAAATTGATGGTATGGTGTGGTTTATAGGGTACAAAAATAGTGGGACCATTCTTTATCAATTGTAACCTCAATGCCACTGGATGTCTGAAATTGCTACATGATTCAGATATCCAGTGGCATTGAGGTTTTCATTGATGAAGAATAGTCCCACTATCTTTGTACCCCATATACCACACCATACCATCAATTTTTTGTTCCAACAGTCTTGGAGGGATCTATTGACTGTGGGTTAGTGTCAGACCAATAGTGTGGTTTTATTTGTTAACTTCACCATTCACAAAAAAGTTTGCCTCATCACTCACCTGAAGGCAATTGTCTATGCTGTGAAGATACGAGATGTGCAGCATCTGAAACAACAGATACTGGAAGCCTGTGCTAGCATTTCTTTTGTGGTGTTGCTATCTGTGTCAAGAGTGAGAGAAGTTGGTTGCATTGACAATCCAACACAATGGGCAGCACTTTGAACACATTATAAGTGGTCATAAACTTGTAAATAACTCATGAAAGAATACAGGTACGTTAAAACCAAGCACACCATTGTTTTTCTTATGAAATTCTCAATAAGGTTGATGTGTCACATAACCCTCTTTTTATTGAAAATAATAAAGTCGGATTCAAATTGTCTGACTTCAAAATGGCCACCATGGTCACCACCCATCTGGAAAAGTTTCCCCCCTCCCACATACTAATGTGCCACAAGCAGGAAGTTGATATCACCAACCATTCCCCTTTTATTTAGTTGTATCCATATTAATGGACCACCCTGTATCTCTACAAATATTATTTTATGCTTGGTAATGGTGATGAACCTCAGAAAGCAGCATCTTAGGTTGAGGGGTTGTTTTTATGGTGCTCCATATTTCAATCTTTGGATCATATGTATTATGTTTTAACGTCTAAGTGAGTGTTAAAAACCTAGAGCTTTGCTTGTAGTATCCCACAGTCTTCTACATAGCTAGTTCCACCAGGATCTTTTTTTTCCATCAATGTAAAATAGATTCTGAACAGTCACTGAGAGTATAAATGCTCCTTAAAGGGGTACTGCAGATAGATCAAAAAAAAATTCTTCTACTGTCCCCACCCTCATTAACTATAAAGAAGAGATACACCGTGCATTTCTATCATTCTTAAAATACCTGTAATTAAGTGTGATGCAGATACTATAAGGATGTTTATAGTTTATGAGGGAAGGGACAATAGAAGAATATTCAATCTCTCTGGAGTACTCATTTGCAGCTCTATTATTCTTACAATAACTGTATGTCAGTGTGATTCTGGAGCTACTCTCATTGCTTCTCACTCACCTTTGGGACGTTATGTCACTCATCAGGGGTGTGCTCCCTGCCATTAGTAACAACCAGTCTCCTGATAATAGCTGCTTTTCTGCAGTCAGAGACAGGCTGTCATGGACCACACCCCCTGTTGTCCCATAGCAGCAGATAGTATCAGGAGACTGGCTATTGGTAACCGCAGGAAGAACACCCCCTGATGAGTGATGTAATGTCCCATAGGAGAGGGGGGAGCAGTAAGAGCAGCTCCTGTCACACTGAATTACAGGTTTTTAAGGATAATAGAACTGCACTGGGCATCTCATCTTTAACAATAGTTTATGAGGTCATGGAAAGTGCAATTTTTTATTTCTCCATAGTGCTCCTGTAATATGGTAGAATTGTGATTGGAATGGGGGCAGTTATGGGAAAACTTCTGAATTACCTCTGAATTATGAGCATCTTTGACATTAAGGACACTGAATGGATGAATGTACTGGAATCATTAAATATGATATAGATAAAAAATAACAGTCAATTGTATAAAGTAATGCATATATTTTGAAGAAAGTAGACCACATGATTGATGTGATGTGTAATGCCAATGTCCTTGCAGGAATGCTGATATACTTACTGCCGCATCTGGGACAACACGCCTTCTTCCCTCTTCCTGGCCCCCATTTACTCTGCTGTTTTACTGGCTTGCAAGTCCTGTGCATGCCATGTAGTTTCCCCAGTATGTACTTAAGGCATGCATGATCCTTCACTGCTCTTGAAGAGCCAGTGCTTCATTATCCATAAGAGCCCCTCAGCCTATGGCTGAGAGGCACTAGGTATTTAAGACATCCTCACATTATAGGAAATGCCTGGCAACGTATTAATTTAGTCAGTTTTCTGTCTGCTAGTCTGCTATTTGTCAGGTCCTATTCTTCTGTGTCTGTCTTCTGTGCCTAGTTTTCTGTACCTGTCCATATTGCCCTCTCTACCAGCCTGTATCTGTCATCCTGTATACTACAGTCACCCCGGCTGCACTTGTCTGCACCCTGCACCAAAAGACTGTATCTATGTCTGTTCCGGCATCACCTGCCTGCACCAGAGACTGTACCTGAGTCTGTCCCTCTGCCCCCTGTCCTGGGGGTCAGCTGCCACAGAACACTCTGTGGTCCAATGAGTTTGCTTCCCCACACTCACCTTGGCATGTGTAACAGTTTGCTCAGCCACAGACCCTGCTGGCTCCAATACCACCCAGTTTGCCAGCCTGCAACAGGAGATGACCTGTATATGAGAATAAGAAGACTGTATCCTGCCCTACTTGCAGTCAGTAGACGCATGTATGAATGCCTTAATACCTCTGACTTAACCTTCAATAGTGTCTACTCGGGAGGATAATACAGCTTCTGGTTTCAGTGCCCGATATATGTTTTTCCATATTTTCACGGTGACTCAAAGCAGTGCGAAGGGTTCATCCACCAGTGCCCCCTGCACTTTGAACTTTTGGCCTACCAGTTTTCAGCAGACTGGGCCAAAGTGGCATTCTTGATGTCATAACTTGGTGGGGAGGCTCTTGCTTTGGTTAATTCCCTGTGAGAGAGAAGTGACCTGGCTACCTCCAACATTCTTGACTTCCTGGAGGCCATCTAGAATGTTTTGATGAGCCAGGCCATGTCCTCTGCAGCATCCTTTCTTTTGTGGCTGCATCAAGGTGGTCAGACTGTCGAACAGTATGCAATTCAATTCCTCAACCCCTTTATCTGAGAAGAATAAGGATAAACTGGCAGGCCATGATATTCCTGCTTCGCAGAATCAATTGATTTTCTTGGCTACCTGGGTCGACCTCAGGTTCCAGGAGCGATGTATGGAAAGTGACACGTGTTACTTATACATCTGGCTCCAACCCTTGAGAGGCCGCTGCTGTCCCAGTTTCCAGTTGTCACTCCTGGTCCCGAACGTATTCATGTGGACTACATTATGATTTTGAAATAATGTCGAGAACACCGTAAAGCCAAGGGTCTGTGTTTCTACAGTGGAGGTGTGCAACACTTCATCCATGCTTGTCCTGTGAGGCCTAGACTTGCTTGCCTGGGTTCTGTAAGACAGAGGTTCCCAACTCCAGTCCTCAAGGCACACCAACAGTGCAGGTTTTCAGGATTTCCTTAGTATTGCACAGGTGATAATTGAATCACCTGCACTGGGGATGATTCCAATTTCTAAGGAAATCCTGAAAACCTGCACTGTTGGTGTGCTTTGAGGACTGGAGTTGGGAACCTCTGCTGTAGGAGGTGCTACCCTAGGCAAAATCAAATCCTCTTTCTTATTAATCCTGTCTGTATCTGTATCGTATGAATGTACATAGTTCTCTAATACAGTCCACCTGGATTCTTAATCTGCTGGAAACTCTCTTGATCAGGCTGGGGTGGCTCAATACCAGATTCCCATCTGACATCTTCTGAGTCCCTGGACTGTATCATCTCTCTATGGAGCACTCTGGACTGAACCCTACACTTTGTGTCTGAATCAGTGGAACTACAGGTGTGATTTTCTCATTCAGAAAATATTTATTTCTTAGTGCTTCTAAACATATCTTGTATGCTTCTTCTGGGTCTGCCCTGGCTCCGCACCCACAAGCCTGCCTTCAACTGGAAATCAGTAGAGGTGCTCTGTTGGGGGAATAATTATCATGAGAGATGTCTGGTTCCTGAACCTTGAAGATGGCTACTCTGGAAGTCGGTTCGGTCTGCCATTCTGGGACCAAGAAGAAAACTCCCAAGCAACAGCCTTCCAGCCTACCCTTATATCGCCAATTCCTAAAGCTACCAACTTGGAGGACATCTTGCTTTAGAAGAAACTTCCTTAAAGCCTGGCAAAGAGAAGGTAAGAGGGGCCATTGCAATGCTGACAACCCCGCAGGGATGTCAACATACTCACCACTGTGCTTGGGTCATCCGCCTCCTCCCCTCTCCTTAGCCACCCACTTGCTCTGCTGATGTGTCCTGGGTCCTGCATCTTGACATTAAATCATGCACCCATGCTCATTTGCTGCTCTTAAGGGGACAGTGCACCATGACTTGGAAGTGCCCCTCAGCCTATGGGTTTAATGGATTCCTTGTAGTTCATGGGTAACAAATGCATCTATTTAAAAACAAATCTGTTACCTATAGAGGGTATTTTAGCACTATTTCAATGTATTCATTATGAATACCTATAGAAAAACCATACTGTAGCCATTAAACCTGTGACAGATGCCATAGAATTGCAAAAGCTTATATAGACATGCTATTTTTCATTGAATACAATATTGCAGTCTGCTATGCTATTTCATAAATTATGTATGGTATCCTAACATATACTGCAACACTAAAGCTAAATGGACATTATTTTGACCTCCATCATCCATAAGCCCTTTGGGCATTTTAAGCTTTTAAAATTTGAGATTTCCAATTGTACACCCTAAAAGTAGAACACAGAGAAAAGGACATTGTTTCCTAGATCCGCACAGCACATACGATGGAATAAGATGGAATGACCACAGTTGTAAGGCAATGATGGCTGTAATTCCAATGCATTTCAGAACTAAATCCCAGCTCCTTCCTCAGGGAACCAACATAGTAATAGGAAGCACTGTTCTTTTCCCTGTATTCGTCTTTGGCACCACTGTTTTGCAAGTGGAGTGTGGATTCTGCAGCAGCCATACCATACCTTCATACCGGTTGTGGGCCACACATATAGTGTTATAAGGATAAGACTGTATTGCGCTTTCTCTCCTTTTTTATAGTTTGCATTTACCCTAAAAGTAGGACACACATGTACAATGAATCAGGCCTTAAAGGGTTTGTCCCGTCTTCTTCTCCAAAAACCTCCCGATTCTCCCTTGTCCTGCTTACCTGAGCATTCTTTCTTGACTGATGGTTTTAACGAGCACATCACCATGCAAGTAGTTTGACCTGCACGCATTCCCATACAGCAGCATCAAGGGCCAGATTGGGAGCCAACACTGTGCTAAGCGATCCTGGCTTGCTTCAGACCAGTAATTTCAATCTCTGTCTCTTATGCTCATAAACTGCATCTTGACAGTGTTTTTGCTGTGTATTTTTGCTGTGTTTTTGGCTTAATTGGTGTGCAGAAACTGGAACCTGCACAGATTTGTCTGCATTTTGAAAAGAATGAGCATGTCAGTTCTTTTCAAAATGCAGCGCTGTATTTTACCATAGGATTCATATTGTCTATGAGAATATGAAGTATTCTCGGGAGAAAGAGAGAGCGAGACAGAGAGAGAGAGAAAGAGATAGTGAGACAAAGCGAGAGATAGAGTGTGAACATTGAAAGTAATAGCTTAGGCTGGGGTTCCACATAAGCCCTCAGTCCGTTTTTGGCTTCAGTTTTCTAATTTTTTTTTTCTAAGTCCAAAAACTGACAGAAAACGGATTGGATGTAATAAACACCCTGTCCGTTTTTCTCTGGAGCTCCAAACATTGCCCTGTCCGTTTTTGAGTCAAAAACGTTGCATGCAACGTTTTTGGCATCAGTTAAAAAACGCATGCGTTTTCATGCGGTTTTTTTAACATGGGGCCCTATGGGAAACGCATGCGCGAACGCATGCAAATGCGCACTTGCGTTTGCGCATGCGTTCGCGCATGCGTTTTTTTAATGAAAATTCCAAAAACGTTCAGGAGTGCAGGAGGCTCAAAAAGCACCCAGAAAAATACGGATTGGTGATGAAAATCACTTCCAAAAACGGATTTCTATGTGTGACCACAGCCTTAGACATAACCAGCAGGAAAAATGATATCAAAGCACAGTTTAGGCTGTGGTCACAGTACCATTTTTCACATGCATTTTTGGAGACCTGCGTTTTCAAAAACGCATGTAAAAAACGCACCCATAGGCCCCCATGTTAAAAAACGCATGCCCTAATAGCCAAAAAGCATGTGTGACTGTCCCATGCGTTTTTGGAGCATATCCAAAAACGCATGCGTTTTTGTAGAAAACGCATGCGTTTTTATAACATGGGTTCCTATGGGAAACGCATGCAAAAACGCATGTACAGTTAGTACCTTTTAGTGCCATTCAAAAACGCATGCGTTTCCCATAGGAGCCCATGTTAAAAAAACGCATGCGTTTCCGGAAACGCATGCGTTTTTTTTAACATGGGCTCCTATGGGAAACGCATGCGTTTTTGAATGGCACTAAAAGGTACTAACTGTACATGCGTTTTTGCATGCGTTTCCCATAGGAACCCATGTTTATAAAAACGCATGCGTTTTCTACAAAAACGCATGCGTTTTTCAAAACGCTCAAAAAAATACTACAAGCACTATTTTTAGGTGCAGATTCAAAAACGCACCCAAATACGCAGGGAGCCATCACACACCTTACAAAACTCATGCTGACATGAAAAAAAGCATGAGTTTTGTTAAATCACTTAAAAAAACGCATGGCAACTGTGACCACAGCCTAACTCGCAAATGAAAAATGCAATAACATCTTATAGTGGGTTTACACACACCAATTTCAGTGTCCAATATCTGAACAGATCTCTGGTTGCAGTGAAATCATGGACAGATTGCTCCATGTTGTACACAGCCACAAAATGGAACTATGTGTCCATGATTTCACTGCAACCAGAGATCTGTTCAGATATTGGATACAGAAATTGGTGTGTGTAAACCCCCCATTAATCTAGAAGTCATTAAAACCTAACGCAAAAACGCTGGAAACCTCCTGTCAATGATTTCGTTTACAAACACAATTTCCTTGATTTTTCCTGCAGCAAAAGGCAGTGTGTGAACATAGCCTTAGAAATAGGTTGCAAACACTCTACATAATTGGCCAACACTTCCAAACTGCAGTGGTGGTGAACAACCTTGGCAATGAGCCGTAAACAATAAAATTAAAAAACACTTTAATTGAAGAGGTAAAACATTTTTTAAAGACAAATAAATTATTTTATAGGCACTTAACAATTTTATTCATTAAAACAAGGTTAAAAACCTCTGTAAAATTACCTAATTTGTTTGCTTTTTTCCATGAGTATTTATTCATTATATTAAATATATTGCATTATTATCCCAAAGTAGCATTGACATAGACCTCTGATGGAAGGAACAACTACTGAAGAAAATTCATACAATCTGATATATGAAAAAAACAGTTTTCAGAAATGAGATCTTTGTAAAATATTTTGTCAATGGTATTAAAACACGCAAAAATGAATAAATATGCTATGCTAAACAGAGGATAAAGGAGGCAAGCTAAGAAAAAATGTCAAGCGGTAAGCGGCAGAGGCGAATTAATATTCAAAAGGTTAAGGTGTCTCTGAAATGTATGTAATGAGTAACACTCATAGTTTGTTACTATAGGTTCATTGCCTCTAATGTTGAGGACGGCACATGGATAATTTACGATTCCCATTGTCCCCTCTGCGGGGATTAATTCTGAATTATTTATGTACCTATATGCTCACAGAACTGAAACATTTTATTAAAGTCAGTCGTTCACATCTAGCCCTGAAATTATTCAGCCCTTCTTGCTAAAACTGATGTTGGCCTCTTGTGATTTAAGTCATAACATTTTATTTTCTATTCCACCGAGGAAGCATTCAGCAGAAGAAAAAAACTACATATGCTTCACTTTGAAATCTAAAAACATGTTTATCTGTATGCAGAATTGCAAATATGTATTTGTTGATTAAAACATTATGAGATTCTAAGCAGTAGTAATAATGTCAGAATATCTATATTTTAAGAGCAAGGGTTATGAGTTAAGATGGGGAAATGGCAATTTATTTGCCTGTGAGAATAAATCTAATCTGAATATTTATAGGATGGTTGTTTTGCATTGTTTGTGTGGATTTAGAGACCTGTCTTATAGATATACTGTACCAACAGTCAGATGTCTTAACACAACAGCCATTAGCTTATTGCAACCACATTGTATACTCTGCAAAAAAAAAAAGAAGAATGGAAAAGAAGAATCTTGATGGTAAAGAAAGACGGACCATATTTGAAGCTATTATAAGTGTTCACCTATGGGTGTGAAATAAATACTATATAATTGCTTTAAAATGCAAGTTCTGATAAAAAATGGATTTCTGTTTTCTCTGGTACATCCATAGATATTGCTTGAGTGGGAGGTTGTATTGCTATTTTGTTAAACCCCTAAGGCCGCTTTACACGTCACGATATCGCAACGCAACTACGATAAAAAGTCACGTGGTAGGGGCGTTGCAGTTGATATCGTTGTGGGGTTGTGTCGTGTAAACTGAGCAATGCGACGCAAGAACAATGCAAAAACAATATCGTTTGTGGATTGTGCATGCTCTTCAACCGTGCAATATTGCTAGGAGATCTGGCAGGATCGTGCTGTGTGACAGCGCAACTACGATTAGGAGCGCAACTTCCCCTATTTACTCAATGTTAATTGGTCATTCCCTGAGTTGCTCAGACGCAGTGTGCAAGAGGGGCGTACTACATCGTAGTTGCGTTGCCTGCGATATCTCCCTGTGTAACATCTTCTATGTGATCTTGGACAAATGCCAAAAACGTGCGCGCTCCATGAAATTGATGCAATATCGGAACGATATTGTGACTGTAAAGCGGCCTTTAGTGACGGAGCCAATTTCCACCTTAATGACCAAACATTTTTTGCAATTCTGACCAGTGTCCCTTTATGAGGTTATATCTCTGGAACGCTTCAATGGACCCCAGTGATTCCAAGATATTTTTTCGTGACATATTGGGCTTCGTGCTAGTGGTAAATTTAGGATGATATTTTTTGCATTTATTTGTGAAAAAAAAACGAATTTTGGCAAAAAGTTTGAAAATTTTGCAATTTTCAACTTTTGAACTATTATTCCATTAAATCAAAGAGTTATATCCCCAAAACAGTTAATAAGTAATATTTTGCACATATATACTTTACATCAGCACAATTTTGGAAATAAATGTTTCTTTGTTAGGAAGTGTGAAGGCTTCAAAGTTTATCCAGCAATTTCTCATTTTTACATCAAAATTTACAAAATCATTTTTTTAGGGACCGCATCACATTTGAAGTCCCCTTTGAGGGGGTACATGACAGAAAACACCCAAAAGTGACACCATTTCAAAAACTGCACCCCTCAAGTACTCAAAACTACATTCAGGAAGATTATTAACCTTTCAGCTGCTTCACAGGAATAAATGCAAAGTGGAATGAAAAAAGATATACATTTACATTTTACTAAAACTGTTGCTTTAGCATCAATTTATTCATTTTTAGAAGGAATAGTATATCAAATTGGATGCCAAAATTTGTTACCCATTTTCTTCTGAATGCACGATACCCCACATATGGTCAGAAACCGCTCTTCGAACAAACGGGAGGACACAGAATGGAAGGAGCGCTATTTGAATTTTTGAAAGCAAATTTGGCTGAAATAGATGATGGGCACCATGTTGCATATCTCGGACCCCTAAGGTACGTAAACAGCAGAAACCCCCCACAAGTGATCCTACTTCGGAAACAAGACCCTTTAAGTACCGTATATACTCGTGTATAGCCGACCCCCTACTTTTGCCGCCAAAACCTTGGGAAAACCTATTGACTCGTGTATAAGCCGAGGGTGGACCCCAGCACAGGTATACAGGCCCCTCCAGTGGTATACAGGCCTCCCCATTGGTAGTATACAGCAGCCTCCGCAGTGGTAGTATACAGCAGTCTCCCCAGTGGTAGTATACAGCAGTCTCCCCATTGGTAGTATACAGCAGCCTCCGCAGTGGTAGTATACAGCAGTCTCCCCAGTGGCAGTATACAGCAGTCTCCCCCTGTGGTAGTATACAGCAGTCCCCACCTGTGGTATATACAGGCCCCCCTGTGGTAGTATACAGCAGCCCTCCCCTCTGTGGTATATACAGGCCCCCTGTGGTAGTATACAGCAGCCCTCCCCCCTGTGGTATATACAGGTCCCTGTGGTAGTATACAGCAGTCCTCCCCCCTGTGGTATATACAGGCCCTGTGGTAGTATACAGCAGCCCTCCCCCTGTGGTAGTATACAGCAGCCCTCCCCCTGTGGTGTATACAGGCCCCCTGTGGTAGTATACAGCAGCCCGCCCCCCCCCCCGTGCTATATACAGGGCCCCCGTTGCTACCCGCCGCACACTTGTAAAAGAAGAGCTTTCATACTTACCCTCCTGTGACCGCGCGCGCATCCCCCGCTCTCCTTCCTGCTTGTACTCGGCGTCCATCCATATGACCGCGCACAAATAATGATGTCATTAATAGGCACGCGGTCATGTGGATGGACGCCGGGTAGAAGCAGGAAGGAGAGCGGGGGATGCGCGCGCGGTCACAGGAGGGTAAGTATGAAAGCTCTTCTTTTACAAGTGTGCGGCAGCAGCAACGGGGCCCTGTATATAGCACGGGGGGGGGGGCTGCTGTATACTACCACAGGGGGGGAGCCATCACTGACTCGTGCATAAGCCGAGGGGGGCACTTTTCAGCACAATTTTTGTGCTGAAAAACTCGGCTTATACACGAGTATATACGGTATTCTATCTAGGGGTATAGTGAGCATTTGAGTCCACAGTTACTTCACAAAATTTGATAACAGAAGGTCAGCATATTGAAATTTCTCTTTTTTTGGAGAAGCTGAAATAGATTGTGGGCACCATGTCTCATTTGCAGAGCTGCTAGGGGCCTAAACAGCAAAAAAAAAAACACAAGTGACCCCATTTTGGAAACTAGACCCCCCCAAGGATTATATCTAGGGGTAAAATGAGCATTTGGAACCTACATTACTTCACAGAATTTGATAACAATAGGCTGTCATATTGAACATTTTCTTTTTTTCACACAAAATTTCTGACTTTTAGGGCATGTGCACAAGATCCAGAAATACTGTGTCCTGGACATCTCCTCTCCTGAATTTTTTTAATTAAATTTTTAAAACAAATGAGGTGGGGCTTCAGCATATTTTTTTTGTCAGCCAGGTACAGCAGGCAGCTACGGGCTGCCACCAACCCCAGCTGTCTAACCTTATCTGGCTGGAAAGCAAAAATATAGGGAAGTACCATTTTCTGGCACTGTATCTGACTCTTCCAGCTGCTGTGTAGTGGTGGCAGACTGGGTAATAAGTAGTTAATACCAGCTTGCATTGGCAGCTTCACTAAGCCCGAGATTCATAATCAGGCGAATATTAGACTCGGCCATAAGGAATCTCTAGTAACTAGTAAAGAATACACAACACAGAGAAAAATATTTTTATTAGAAAAAAACCCACAAACACCTACTTAGACTCCATCTTTATTATTCGGAGAGGTCCGACGCAGTCCAATTGGTGGTCCCGCGATGATTCTCTGTCTTATAGCACATGGGGGCATCCCCCATATGCTATAAGAGCAGGCACCCTGTCAGAGGGATGACATGTCATGAACTCAGTGAGTTCATGACAGGTCATGATCCTGGGGTCACACAGGGGTTAATTGTGATCTCATGATGATCTCCAAAGCAGATCACAAAGAGATCACAATAAATCCCTGAGTGATCGGCATCCCTGTGCAGAGCAGAGGTGGCTCTGCAGGTGGAGGTGGTGATCCAGGAAGAATATGCACCAGCAAAGGAAATCAGCGCACACAGGAGCAGAGGTGCGAGACATGGAGGCAGGATCAAGAGGACCAGAGGTATAGGGGCTTGGGGACAGATCAGGAGGGTTGGGGGACCAGAAGGCAACTGGAGTCTGCAAATGCTATCTGATCTGACCAGATCATCAGATCAGATAGAGTTTCAGAGGAGGCTGTGGGGGCAGCATGCATTATTACCGGGGTGGGGGATGGGGGCGGTGGGATCGGAGGCTAGTGACAGTGCAGGGGGACCGGGGATGGCATCTGTGTGTGATCTGACATGTCAAATTGCATACAGATGCAGGTAATGCAGCAGGGTTTCCCGCCCGCTGCGGCCATTTTGGGATGGTCCAGGGGAGTGGTGGGGGAGGGAAATCACTGGCACCGGGCACTTGGGAGCCTTAGGGGCTAACATTTCTCTTTCATCCGACATATGTTTCATGTCGGATGAAAGAGAAAGTATTTTTAACGGCTGTGACTTTTTTTGTAATGTGATGACCGGTAAACGGTGTTTATCGGTCATCAAATTACCAGTACCAGGAAAAAACTTCCCGATTCACGATCTCCAGGATCTTAGCTACCCCCGGTAACTGAAACCCTGGAGAGTTTATGCCACTGGGGGTGCTGCAGGGCTTTTTCTGTACTTACGTCTCCAGGCGTAAGAACAGAATAAGTCCCCTTTATGTTGGATGTCTCAAGTCAGTGGATCATCGTTATTGGGTTAAGGAGGTTATCCGGGATTTAAAAAAAAAAAAAAAACTGTGCCTATCATGTATCATGTTATCATCAGCACTTCTGCAGTTTGCAGCAGGTGATGTGCTGCAGAGAGCAAAGATTTCTGTTCCTCCATAAACAATCCAATCACCCGATGATGAGCCGTATTTTGCTCGTTTGTTGGATGATTGCTGACATGTTTACGCCTGGAACTCTCGTCTGTGCTGCTAGAATTTATAAATGTAGATGTTACATACACACAACACACAGTATGTGACGCAAACATTATATATTACATACACACACATAGACACACACATCCATTCCCATCATTGTCTGTCTGTGTCATACAGGACGGCTCCTCCAGGGAGAGTCGCTCTTTGTAACCACTTATCCTCTGACCAAGAGATGGGGATTGTGAACACAGGACTCCTTATATTGATTAAAAATTACCTACAAGTGTTTAACAAAATAGGATTTACAAACTGGAGATTCATTAAGGAGAATGTTTCCATAGGATCATCTACTTAAAGGAAACCTGTCACCTGGATCTAAGCCCCTACACTATCACTACCTGTCCCTGCACCTTCCTAGCTGCTCCCTAGCTATCCCTCCCTGAGCTAATCCGCCCTATAAAACAGCAGAAAAATAATTTACTTACAGAAGTCCCTGAGGCTGGGGACTGAAATGGCGGCCCCAGGCTCCATTCTCCCCCTCGATGCAGTAGTACACCCCCACTGGCGCATTATCTTTCTTCATCGCCGCTCTCCATTTGGAATCTCCCGCCTGCTTTACACCTACCATCTTGTGGTGATGTGACCTCGATCTGTCCCCTGACCGGGACACAGCATATGGGAGATTGTATCTTCTGCTCGGTAGCAGCACACACAGGGTTAGCTGCTACTGGAGCTGAGTGCTGATTGAAAGCACTGACGCCCAGATGTACGGGTGAATAGGAGATGATATGAGCTGCACTGGGCTGTGGGGAGGGGGTGGAGTGTGTCAGGAGAGCAACAGGACCTGCTGTGTAGAGAGCTATATGAAGATTTAACACAGCCTGGGAGTTCTCTCAGAGTGGACGTTCAAGAGGCTAATGAGCGAACGGTGAGGAGCGAAAGGTTGTGTGCTGACCTAACACAGCCTACCCGGGGGAAGGTACAGAGCTCCTATATCAGCTGTTGGGATTGTACGAGGTTGTACTCGGCTGCGCCCCGGAACCTGAAGGTCTGTGAATACCTGAACTGTGCCATTAAACTGTGTGCTGTGTGAGTAAATACCTGAGTCACTGCCTTCTGTCGTGCCAATCCTAACCGCTACCTTACAGTGTAAAGCGGGTGGAAGATTCCAAATGGAGGAGGCGGCGATGAAGAAAGAATAACGCCGCCCAGCGGGGCGTGTGCTGCTGCATCAAGGAGGGTCAGAATGGAGCCTGGGCCCCCTTTCAGTCCCCAGCCTCAGGGACTTCTGTAAGTTATAAGTTATTTTTCTGCTGTTTTATAAGGTGGATTTAGCTCAGAGAGGGATACATAGGGAGCAGCTAGGAAGGTGCAGGGACAGGAAGTGATAGTGTAGGGGCTTAGATTCAGGTGACGGGTTCCCTTTAAATGTCATCTTTAACAAAGATCTGCTATATTTTTCATATTATAAGAAAATTACAATCTAATTAAGGCCCATCCTGGTGGTCTTGTGTTGTTCTGGGGTCACTAGTGGAACTATTGACCTTAAAGATGTTGTCCAGAATTCTATAAACATACTGATTCTTTCAAAAACAGCGCCACCCCTGTCTACAGGTTGTGTGTGATATTGCAGCTCAGCTTAATTGAAGGGAATGGGCCTATGCTGTAATACCACATGTCACCTGTACACTGGGGTGGTGCATGTTTTTGAAATAATGTAGTAAAGTGTTATTAATCCTGGACATCCCCTTTAATGCCTTGTAAATTCCGCTTGATAACTGGCTACACATGTAGGAATTAAGGAGGTCCCATAACTCTAATTACTCCCATCATGAACAAGTGAAGATTGAAGCCTGTGGGGGGCGCTCCTGCGGCTATTATATGGCAATTACAAGGATTTTATAACTTTTACCACTGAGTGATTTTTAGTTTTTGTTTTTCCACACCTCTTCCAAGAACCATAACTTTTTAATTTTTTCTTCCACATAGCCGTACGAGGGCTTGTTTTTTTGAGGGATCAGTTGTACTATTGAATGACGTCATTCATTCTACCACAAAATGTACTGGAGCATGAGAAAAAAATTCCAAGTGCTTTGAAATTGCAAAAAAAAGTGCAATTCCACAGTTTTTTTTAAGTTTTTTATTTATCATGTTAACTATATGGTAAAAGTGACTTCACAAGTTGATTATCTACGTCAGAATAATTAGACACTGAACAATTTTTTTCTTTCAATCATAAAACCCCCCCAGAAATGTGTAAATAAAAAAATAATAATAAAAACTAAAATTTGCTTTATTTGCCATTTTCCAAGACCCATGATATTTTAATTTTTGAAAATACAGGGCTATGTGAGGGCTTACCGTATATACTCGTGTATAAGCCGACCCGTGTATAAGCCGACCCCCCTACTTTTGCCCCCAAAAACTGGGAAAACTTATTGACTCGTGTATAAGCCGAGGGTGGACTCCAGCACAGGTATATAGTCCTCAGCAATGTGGTATACAGCCTTCAGTACAGGTATACAGCCCCCAGCAGTGTGGCATACAGCCCTCAGCACAGGTATACAGCCCTCAGCACAGGTATACAGCCCCCAGCAGTGTGGTATACAGCCCTCAGCACAGGTATACAGCCCCCAGCAGTGTGGTATACAGCCCTCAGCACAGGTATACAGCCTCCAGCAGTGTGGTATACAGCCTTCAGCACAGGTATACAGCCCTCAGCACAGTGTATACAGCCCTCAGCACAGTGTATACAGCCCTCAGCACAGGTATACAGCCCTCAGCATAGTGTATACAGCCCCGAGCACAGTGTATACAGCTCCCAGCACAGTGTATGCAGCTCCCAGCACAGTGTATACAGCCCCAGCACAGTGTATACAGGACCCCATCCCTGGTATACAGGTTCCCCTCACAGTATGGAGCCCCCCCTCACAGTACCGCCCCCCCCATGCCGCCGCTGCTCACTGTACAATAAATACAGTGTTATTAGCTCTCACCCCCAGCGGATTGCTCCTGGCTGTGCATCTTCCCTCCTTCCTGCTTCTTGTCCTGTGACGGGGCTCACCGCGATGACGTCACCGGCCGGTCACATGACACACAGGGAGGATGCACTGAGCCCGGAGCGATCCGCCGGCGGGTGAGAGCTAATAACACTTTGCATTGTACAGTGAGCAGCGGCAGCATAGGGAGGCCTTACTGTGGCGGGGGGCGCCATACTGTGATGGGGAGCCTGTAATGCGATATGCACTGCTCCCCCCGCGGATGGGTAAGGGATGCAGTGCATATCATGAATAAGTTATGAGCGGCTCCACGTGACGAGCCGCTCATATTACAGCCTTCCCCCACCTCCTCCAGCCTCCTCTTGCCTCCTCCTGCTCCCGGACACAGCCCCCACTTCACACAAAAGTATATGACTCGTGTATAAGCCGAGGGGGGGACTCAGCTTATACACGAGTATATACGGTACTTTTTGCACCCTGAGCTGACATTTTTACAGATACCATTTTTAGTAACACGTGGTGGCCCAAAAAACATAATTCTGGCGTATTTTTTTTCCACTACGCCATTTACCAATTGGAATAATTTACTTCATATATTGATAGCTTAGATTCTTACAAACGCAGCGATATCAAATATGTGTATTTTTTATAATTTTTTTTACTGTTTTATTGCTATTTTCAGTTCAGCTCCTTTGGAGGCCCCTAAGAGAGTGCCCCCCCCCCTAACGCCGGCCCTGTCTATATTAGGGGGTTTCCAAAAATAACGAAAATATAACTAAAGGCAATGTCATAAATAATATCCTAGAAACATTTTATTGGCAAATCACAGTAAATTTGTTAAGGGAAGAAATCATTTTAGTATTAACATAGAAGATACCTTGTTTCACTGACAGAAGCCCATGATATAATTTAAGGTTAAGGGTTTGTGTGCACATGCATTAGGATGCCCTTCCTTCAAGAATAGGAACATGTGCTCCCAATGTTTATTCTAATCTAATACTAAAGATACCATGGTTGCTAAGGTAAGAAGAGGTTGCTCACACTTCTGTCTACCCTATCTATCTGATCTAATACTGGAGATATCAAGGTTGCCAAGGGGAGAAGAGAGTGGTCACACTGCTGTTTACCCTGTCTATCTGATCTAATACTGGATATACCATGGTTGCTAAGGTAATAAGAGCTTCTCACACTGCTGTCTACAATGTTTATCTGATCAAATAAAGAAGACACCATAGGTACTAAGGTTTGAAGAAACTTCCTATGCTACTTTCTACCCTGTCTTTCCAATCTATTACTAGAAATACCAGGATTGTAGAGGTAAGATAAGGCTGCTTACACTACTGTCCAACGTGTCTTTTTGTAATAATACTGGAGATATCAGGTCTGCTGAGGTAAAAAAGCAGCAGCCATATTTTTTTATTCCGCATGAATATTTTTCAGCTTATTATTATTATTATTATTATTATTATAGCACCATTTATTCCATGGCACTTTACATGTGAAAAGGAGCATAAATAGACAAGTAGAATAATTATGAGCAATAGAAGGCACAGACTATACAGAAGGAGAGAGAACCCTTCCCATGAGTGCTTACAGTCTACAGGGGATGGATAAGGATTCATAGGAGAGGGTCATGTAGCGGTTAAGTAGAGTGAGGATCACTGCAGGTTGTAGACTTGTCGGAAGAGGTGTGTCTTCAGGTTCCTCTTGAAGGTTCCACCGTAGGGGAAAGTCTGCTAAGTTGATGCAGATAGTTCTAGAGTATGGGGGAAGCACGAAGAGATCTTGTATGTGGTTGTGGGAAGAAGAATAAGAGGGGATTAGAGAAGGAGATCTTGAGAGGACGCTGGTTGCGTTTAGGTAGGTACCGGGAGAGCATGTCACAGATATATGGAGAAGACAGTTTGTGGATGGCTTTGCATGTCATAGTTACGTTTTGAACCGGAGACTAGATGATACAATAAAAAATTCATTAGCATCATATTTTTTATACCCATTAACAAAAAAGTGGTGTTTGGTGCTAGACAGTTTACTAACTTTAAGAATTTTTGTAATCAGTCAAAAATCGAAAAACTCTAAGCAAAAAAGTGTAAATTAGATTAATAACAGTCTTGCAATGCTTGTAATGCTCTATCCCTTCTTCAATTTACAGTGCTCTAGGAAGGTAAACTCTAGACGGATATATTTATAAACCTTCCATGTGACAGATAGTACATGTTCCTAGTCATGGCAGACCAGGTAGTTACCAGGTATTCTTATTTTCCCCATAGAAGAGAGAGTGTACTCACCATTTTTTTTATAATGTTAAAAGTGATCCTGATGGCAATTAATTAATACTTTTATTGTTAGTTTATTTTTTTGCAATAAGCTTAATAATCTTGATGCAATGTTGACGTTTCATATTCACTAAATATGATACATTAATTTGAAAGAGTAGTCCTGGTCAGATTCGATTTCTTTTTTTTTCCCTTTAAAATTCATAAATTCTGCCTTAAGAAACCAATAATGTTTTCTACCCCTCGTCCCACTCCTGCCCACAGTAGACTGGGAGCTTGGGGAGACAACAAGTGCCAATGGACTATTTGTCTCTCTGCGTAAATACCTTTCGGTAAAGATTATTTATAAATATTAAGTCTTTATATTTCACCATTTCGTACTGTGCACACTCCTATAATATTCAAGTCTTTACATGGTTGAACTGTATGTAAATTATTTTCAGCCAAAATAACGATTAATCTCTACATGACAAGCAGAATAATTAAGGTACGGCATGAATGTGTAAAATGAAGAAAGATAGTTAGCAGAACGGCGGCGGTAATGAACAGTATTTTAAGTCGGCATTTTAACCTTCGTGACTGTCACTTGTGACCTTTTACCAACCTCAGCCAAAGCATGATTTCTCACTTTTGCTAGTCTCTGCTGCATGGATGGATGTAGAATTTGACAGCAGAAGGCTTTACATGGAAAGGGAAAGTAGTTAAAAATCATGTTTTGTGATGATAGAGTACATTTATACAGTGTTCATTACCACTATGGGCAGCTACAGCACCGGGAGGATTGATTGGGTATGAGACGCTTATATTGTATGAAAGGAAAAGGCGTTATTGACCTGCATGGGAGCAGCAGTGACCTAACAATGACCTCCTGTTCACCTGAAATTGACCTTGAAAACAACCTAGTTTTCACCCCGCATGTAATAAAATGTGTTGTAGTACAATGAGGACTGTTAGATCTGACACATTGGTCA
Organism: Allobates femoralis; assembly: GCA_033576535.1. Classification (NCBI taxonomy): domain Eukaryota; kingdom Metazoa; phylum Chordata; class Amphibia; order Anura; family Aromobatidae; genus Allobates; species Allobates femoralis. The sequence continues at coordinate 753,257,766 of JARQOC010000003.1, read as the reverse complement.
TTTTTTACCCTGACTTTCTTTCAAAGACGTGCACTTGGACGTAGAACGATATTCTGAAATTGTTGATTTTCCAGCTGCATTGTGTGTTTTTGCACTTAGATTTATAGAAGGTCCCATCCAGACTTTGTTGAGCTGCACCATAAACGTTGCAATTCATCATTATGCCTTCTGCTACAGTCTAAACTACACTAAGGCAACTGTTCTATCTGTTACTGTGACCATAATGGGCCATAGAGATGATTTAGTTAACAATATTGGTTATCTATAATTACATATAAATAATCCATGAGACTCCATACAATGTCCTTTTACAATGTCCTTTTTTTTCCTTTGGTAGTCTCTGCAAAAATAGAAATGGTGTTTTATTTCTATAGTATCAACATAGATATTGAATTGATATTATATAGATACATAGATAACATAGTGCATCTCAATAAATCATTATACACCATACACATGTGCATCTCAGTGAATCAGAATATCATTAAAAAGTTAATTTATTTCAGTATTTCAATACATAAAGTTAAATACAATAATATACAGAGTCATTACAAATAGAGTGATCTATGTCAAGTGTTTATTTTTGTTAATGTTGATGATTATGGCTTACAGCTAATGAAACCCCAAAAATCATTATCTCAGAAAATTAGAATATTATATAAGACCAATTAATAATTAACACAAAACACCTGCAGAGGCTTACTAAGCGTTTAAAATGGTCCCTTAGTCTGTAGACTACACAATCATGGGGAAGACTGCTGACTTGTCAGATGTCCAGAAGACAGTCATTGACAAACTCCACAAGGAGGGTAAGCCAGAGAAGGTCATTGCTAAAGACGCTGGCAGTTCACAGAGAGCTGTATTCAAACATATTAATGGAAAGTGGAGTGGAAGGAAAATGTGTGGTGAAAACGTTTTGATGATATTCTAATTTATTAAGATGCACATGTATTTGCTGTGATTTTCAGGCTGTGAAAGCATTCAACCCAAATTATTCTGATCAGAGGGATGAGTTCTTCTACACCAAACTCGTCCAATAGTGCTGATATATACTGGATCAAAGTCATGCTAGAAACAGAAAAAAAGCCTTTCTGAAAATCATTCCCACAAAGTTGGAAACTGTCCAAAAAAGTCTTGATATGCTAAAGCATTAGGGATTTCATAGTTTAGTAACATCATATTTACACTACCAAAGTTTGGCATTGTGCTTGGTGTGGCTTGTTCACCAGTCTCTGTAGAGCAGTATCAAAGCACCTGTTTGCATAAACAGTCCACTGAACTTGGTGTTAAGACTATCTGCCAGCATTCTCAATGCTGCCTAAGATGAAGGATGCCGTTGATGATGGTACACCGCTACTGGATGGTCTGGAGGAAGTGTTGCAGGGGCTACTCCTGCAGGTATTGCACCACCACCTGCCCCCACCATACTCCATCATGACCACCATTGGAAAAGACAATGGAGGAACTAGGGTATGATGGGACCAGCTTGGTGTACACCAACAGGTAATGTGACTTTGGGGGCAGCTGGCTGCCTAACCAAAAGAGGCCTCTTCTCCACCGATGCCAAATTCTTTTCCAGTTAGTCTCCTCCTGCCACTTCGCAAATTTGTTGGCAGTGGCAACCCTACTTAAGCCAACAGCGAACCACCACTTGCTTTCCATCACCTTCATCATAAATATGACTTAATAACCAACAAAGATAGTCCACAGTCTTTTGGAAAGATGGTCAAACAACAGGGTGACCTAGTTGACATAGCACTGATTCCCAATACCTTGTTCAGCTAGGAAGCCAAACCTCCTCACCTAGAAAAATGCCACCAGCTGCCCCTGGGTGCATTGGTCATGGAAGTGATTGGCCTTAAGTCCATGCAACCACTCTAGTGTGAAGGGATCTGAAAACCGAGTCTAATCAATAAAGGACACAGAACAGGTGGTTCATGACGTACAGGATAGTTGCTTGGAAGTGGTAGGGGTCCCCACTTGACATTCTCCCAGTCGAAGGCTTCTGCAGGGAGTGACACACATGGCTGAGAAACAGGTTCCTCTGCCTCTTCTATCTTTTCCTCTTTCACGGCTTCCTCATCATCATGCTCCTGGTAGTAGAATTTGTAGCTGCTGCACTGGCTGCAGGGGAATACAGCTAGGCATGCTGCAAGACCTCTGCAGTCTGACATCTGGTGCTCCCACATGGCATGGGGAATGGGTCACCTCCTGTCTGTGAGATATTCCTGTCCTCATCTGGCAGCAGAGCCCAGCACTGTACCTGCCTTGCTACAGACAAGGCCCAATATGGGTAGCGCGGTGGAGCTCCATGTCACATGTGTGTCCATCTCCTAGGCCGACTGCTCTGGTTCTGGTGCTGCTGAAGTACCCTCTGCCCCTGGGGTGAGGAGGAAGATGACCTTCTTCAGATCAGGCATGCTTGCGGGGGATCTATCGCCAAACTGCTGTATACTGCAGGCACACAGTAGCAGACAGCAACTGTAGCAGAGTGTAAGTGAAGCTGACTAGCTAAGTTGTACTGCATTGCTAAGATAGCACCGACTTTTTGAGCTCCTCGGTGACTCTTGTTTACTTTGCCTCTTCCAATGCTGGGAATCAGACACAAACAATCACTTACAGAATATTACTGTTTGATCAATCTTGTTGCCTAGCTCACCATTAAACACTCCATGGGGTGGGCTGCAGAAGTAAAGTCACTCACAAATCCAATACCCTATGCGACAAGGTAACATCTGGGTTGCGGTTAGGTGGAGTGATTATTGAAGTCTGACATATTTAAAGGAGAAATAATGAAAACAAATAAGTTTATTCAGTTCACCATTCACCAATTCATCTGTAGTGCTGAATAAGGCTAGTTGGCAGCAATGTAAGTTCAATATAATTTAGGCTAGGGCCACACTTGGGAGCCTCTATCCGCTAACTGGATCCGTTAATGGATCCAGTTTTGTTCCATGTCCATTTTCAGGCATTTTTAGCTCTTGCATTAATGCATGTGTTAAGGCGTGCGTTTCCCATAAATCCCCAAGTAAAAAAAATGCATGTGTTTTTGAAAATGCACCAAAAACATTGCAGACCTTATTTAAAATGGATTTCTCAAAAATGCAATGCGTTAAATGGATTGCACTTTTGCATACTTTTGCAATGCGTTCTTTGCATTGGAGTCTATGGCTGCATTAACGCATGCGTTTTTCAACATCTCAAAACGAAAAAACTGGATCCAGTAACTGGATTGCAGATGCAAGTGTGGCCTGACCTTATACATGTAAAGCGGCCGTCACACGCAACGATTTTAAGCCCGATATCGTTTAAGCGATCTCCTTTTTGATCGCTTAAGCAATATCGTTTTGGCATTGTTGCATGTAATCAAGCGATTTTACTATGTAAAATCGCTTGATCATGACATCGCAGATCTGAGCTCCAGAGCTCAGATCTAGCGATGAACGATGTCACGATCTGCTTCATCGTGGTGTATGACACCACGATGATCCATCTCCCAGCGGCAGAGCCTATGCTGGGAGATGGTAACTATGGTACACGTCGGGTTACTAAGCGACGCGCGGCGCCTAGTAACCCGATGTGTACCATAGTTACCAGCGATTTAGCTGCTCCACATCGCTGGTGAGTCTGCCTGTGTGACAGCTCACCAGCGATGTGAGCGATATTGTAAGCGATCGCGCGTGCACGTGATCGCTTACAATATCGCAAGAGAAATCTGTGCGTGTGACGGCCGCTTAACACACTTGTGGACATGACAAAAATGTGTATTGTAAACATATGGAATGAAATGAAATAGTGATTGCACATTTTTTAGAAGCAATATCCATAGTATGGTGTTTCATGAGTGTGAACAGTCCCATAAGACTGAAGCATATAATGGCCACATTCTATTTTTATATGAATTGGTATCACATAACTGTAGAAGAGATGGCCTCGCATGATGCTGACCCTTTGCAATTATAAAGGTTTGCTCTAAAAAAATAATAATGATAGCAGATAAATAATATATATCTACTATATAATCGTCTAATGTTCTCTGTCTGTCACAGAAATCGCGCACTAGCGCTGATTGGTTGAGCCTGGCGATTTCTGTACACAGAGAGAGGATAAAAGATGGCTCACGCCGCAGCCTCATGTCACTGACCTCCGCCACAAACCCGCCCACTGACATCGGGGACCGGGGGCTGCCGGGGTCGGTGCTCCCAGGGTGCAGGGAGCGCGCATCGTGCAGCTCCTCCACACTCTCCTGCTTCCTACAGCCATAGGATGATCCCGGGTGTCCGCCTCCTGTCAGTGCAGCTGCGTGGCAGCAGCACATGACACCCGGGATCATCCTGCACACTGCCGCCTCTGGGCCCGTCTCCTTCACACCTACTCTGCAGGACAACGCCAGCATGAGGGCCAGCAGTGGGACGGAGAGGTGAGAACCCTTGTGTGTGTGTGTGTGTGTGTGTGTGTGTGTGTGTGTGTGTGTGTCTGGGTGTGTGTGTCTGGGTGTGTGTGTGTCTGGGTGTGTGTGTCTGGGTGTGTGAGTCTGGGTGTGTGAGTCTGGGTGTGTGAGTTGTGTGTGGGTGTGAGTCTGTGTGTGTATGTGTGTGGGTCTGAGTCCGTGTCTAGGTGTGACTCTATGTGTGGGTGTGAGTCTGCTCCTTCCTCCCCCTGCCTGTGGCGCTTCATCCTCCGTCCTCCTCCCCCCCCCCGCCGCTTCATCCACCGTCCTCCTCCCCCCGTTGCTCTGTGCTCGGTCCTCCCCCTGCCGCTCCGTCCTTCCCCTGCCTGTGTCACTCCATTCTCCCCCACCCTGCCACTACCTCCTCCATCCTCCTCCCCCTGCCAGTCCATTCTCTCCCTACCTGTGCCCCTCCATCCTCCTCCCCCCTGCCACGCCGTCATCCCCCGTCACTCCATCCTCAAAGTCCCTCCCTATACAGCCCTCACCGCCTTCCTTATGCAATCCCCATTTCTATTTACTAGAATACCCGATGTGTTAGAATAGGGCCACCATCTGGGACCTACCAGTCGAGGGATCCGTCTAAGTCGACCAAGGGCGTCCGCTTCCGACACGTGGTCCTGTACCGTCACCAACCGTTTTCTGGTGTACCAAGACCAATCAAACCCAGTCTCCTTATGTCCCAGGGGCATGTCTGTGGGAGGCCTCTACCTCCCCCAATGGCCAGTGTAGTAGCACGGCCCACCTATCCCTTTGACTATGTGGAGTCCTGATGCTATGTCACCAGCTACATGATTGGGCTGGTCGTCTGAGTCCCACAGCATAAGTCCACAGTGGAGTCACTGTCTGAACCTTGCGTATGTCTACAGGTCTTAGGAAGTTGTGGTCGGCACTTCCGCATCCGTATGCGGGGGTTGACGCTCTGTAAACTCCTGCCTTTACCTCTAGGGAACACCTATCGGGATTACACTCTGTCCCTATATTGGTGACCCCAAGGGCAGGTGTCCCAGAGTCGGGACTTCAGGCTCAGGGCCCGTACCATCCCTTAACCTGAGGATTAGTTTGCCTCTCACACAAAGCCCAGAACAGAGGAAAATCCCTCCCCAAAATCACAGCAAGAGGCAGTGTCTTCACCACTCCCACTTCATGTGAACCCGTCCAGATGGGGTAGTGATAGTGAACCCTCCTTGTAGGATACCTACGGTGGTCCCTATGGACACCAAGCACCCACACTATACGGCTGGTGGGTTTGGATCCAGAGGCCAAGGAGGCACACAGAAGGGTCACATTACTCCCGGAGTCCAACAGGGCCATAGCCTCATGTCCAATTGAACTGTGCCTGGCACAAATGTGGCGCCCTGTATGGTCAGGCGTCACAGAGGGGTATTGCACCCGAAGAGAGGTGTAATTTCTCCAGCTGCAAGTGGATGCTAGGCTGGTGGGTGATACCCATTCCTGCACTCCCACACACAGTAGTGGTGGGAGGTTACCCCAAGGGAGGGAGATATAATCACCTCTAGGGGGAAGTAGAGAGTTCAGTGAGGACCTCATGAAGGTGCAGTGAAGTTCAGGAATCTGAGAGAGCAGTTAGTGGGACTGTGAAGGGCTCACGGTGGACGGAGCTAGAGAGAAGGCGAAAGAGTTTAGAACGAGGCGAAAGGTGAAACCGGGGCGGTTTCAAGCCGAACCGGAGGGAAGAAGAAGGGACCTTGAGGAGGTCCTGAAAGAGGGCGCCCAATGAGAGAAGTCTGGGCCCTAAGAGAATGGGAGATCCTCAGAGTGGAGCGACCATACTCCAGGGGATACTCCAGTCCACCACGGGAACGCGGCCCCAGAGGATCCGCCAAAGTCCAGCTTTGCAGTCGCAACTGGCTGTTGTGGCTTGTTTACCAGCCACAGCACCCTGCCAGTGGAGCCATCTGCCTGCTTCCTCACCAAGAGGAAGAGGACCCCAGGTACTACCTAGACGGAGCTACTAGGTATAGGCCCAACCTAGGCAGGGAAGAACGGACATGGGTTAGTCAATGAAGGTACACCAAGGGTTCCACCATACCACCTGGGATCCACTTGCAGACACCCGTAAAGCTACCTGTTATTTACAACATCTAATACTGAACTGTGAACTGTATCTGATGCTGCTACGACTTGACAGTAAAGTACCCGGGAGAAAGTGACTTTGCCTCTGCGTGTGTTTTCCTACATCTGCCTGTTCCCATCCAGGACCACTGCCCCGGAGGAACAGCACCTGTAGGGCTTTGCCATCTAAGTCGCACTACCATCCACCTCCGGCGGACTGTGACTGCGCTGGTGACCCATCACCCGACACTACAGGTGGCGTCACATGACAAAAACTCTTATCCCCTGTAAATACACCCTTTTTGAAGTGTCACCCAGGCCACAGGATAGCCGCTGCCACCCGTGACATCCCCATTAACCCCTTGGAGCCTGGTACCCGAGTACCCCAGGGCCTGTGGCTCGACACAAAGCACTCCCTTTATCCCCAGAACCATAGCATCCTGGGCCTGCAGATTGGGCGAACATGGACATCCGGCGGGTATACCCACAGTCCATGGGTTCCGTGTTGAGGGGACACTGCGCCATTGCATGTCCTGACTCCTGGCATCGCCAACACCTTATGGCGAACAAATTATTTATGGTGTCCCGCTTAGGAGACCCGGGTTTCCGGCTCACTTCCGGGCGGCGCACATTCTCTGACTGTGGTGTGTTCGAGCCCAGTGCAGGACAGGGTTGGGGATTCCTAACTTCCGGTTTGGTGGAAAGTGGACTGCCGGCCTGCACGCAATGTCCCAGAGTCCCGAATCAAGTCCTGGGTTGCCACATGCCGCTCCACCACACTCACTAGCTGATCGAGGGTAGTGGGTCACCTGTCCTACCTATCCATTGAATGCAGAGTGTGCACAAACCGGTCAACTACCACCCTCCGGCTGCAGCCACTTCTTTAACAGGTGCAACAAGTCATAGGCCTGAGACCGGACGGGTTTACCCTCCTCAAAGGACCACTGGCATACCCGTTGAGCCCTTACACACGTATTAACCCCATTCTGGCCAGGATCTCACCTTTCAGAGCCCCGAAGTCCATGGCATCCTCTGTGCAGAGGTCCAGGTAGGCTTTTTGGGGCTCTTGGGGTAAATAAGGCGCCAACATTTCCGCCTACTGCTCTGGCGGCAATTTCACCTGCTCTGCGACCCTCTCGAAAACCGACAGGAACGTCTCCACATCATCCCCCGGTGTCATCTTTTGCATTGCACGCCTTACCACCTTCTGGACGCTGCTGTCATCTCCTTGACCCGGGGTGGAGCCACAGGCCTTGCACGGATTGCCTCCGTCAGAAGATCCAACTGTCACTGCTGATGCTCCTGTTGTTGCAGCTGATGCTCCTGTTGTCACTGCTGATGCTCCTGTTGCTGCTGCATTTGCTGGATCAAGAGCTGATGGTTCCCTAAAAAATGCCCACAGGAAAAATGCCCACAGGAAAATTGCCCACAGGAAAATTGCCCACAGGAAAAATGCCCACAGGAAAAATGCCCACAGGAAAAATGCCCACACAGAAAATAGCCCACACGGAAAATTGACAAATAGAAAATTGCCCACATGAAAAATTGCCCACATGGAAAATTGCCAACAGGAAAAATGCCCACAGGAAAATTGCCCACAGGAAAATTGCCCACAGGAAAATTGCCCACAGGAAAAATGCCCACAGGAAAAATGCCCACACGGAAAATAGCCCACATGGAAAATTGCCCACATGGAAAATTGCTCACATGGAAAATTGCCCACACGGAAAATTCCCCACATGGAAAATTGCCCACACGGAAAATTGCCCACATGGAAAATTGCCCACAGGAAAACTGACCACATGGAAAATTGACCACATGAAAAACTGCCATTTACAGCATCACAAAGTTTCAGATCTCTGATATTTGAGGTGCAAGATGAGGATTCAAATGATCTGTGATCATCTTGTGAATTACAGTTGACCTAGTGCAGAAATGCTGAAGATCTGTGGTTTGTAGCAGTCGGTCATTATCTGCAATAGATAGATCCAGTCTGCTCTCATCTCTCAGTGATTCTGCCTTACTCCTCCCTCCCACCAGCCCAAAACAGCAGAACTGAACTAGCAGCAGATTCAGAGGAGCCATCACTGCTATCTGTACTCACAGGAGTATCACTGGATTATCTGTGGAGTTACATGGGACTGCAGGTCTAATACATTATCATCATAGTGGGCAATTCTATATGGGCAATTTCCTCCGACATTCTTCTTTGCTGCACATCATCTCACCTATAACTCTATACCATTCTTCTGCCTGACAGAACATCTCACCTATAGGGTACAGGCACACTAAAGGTCCCGTTACACATAGCGATGTTTCAACGATCCCACCAGCAATCCAACCTGGCCGGGATCGCTGGAACATCGCTATGTGATCGCTGGTCTGCAGTCACACTGGGTGATCCACATACCGATGCTGTGTCCCCTGACAACATGTTGCATTTCTGGTGCGGACGAGACTTCATGATTTGTGCGCAGGCATCTGCCTGCGCACAGATCACATATGGCAGTGAATGGGTGCGCATGGTCATGCACAGTCAAGCGCAGAACCGTGCTCTCCCATTATAAAGATAGGTGCTTGCGGTGCTGCGGTCACATTGCAGCTCCCCTCTGCAGAGGGGAACACAAATGTGAAGGCACCCTTACACCTCTATACCATTCCTCGTCTTGCAGAGCATATAACCTAAAATTCTATATTATTCTCCAGCCCTGTTTTCCTGTTGGCATTCATGTCTGTGGGCATTTTTCACATATCAGGTGAACATCCTCACCTTGCACCTCAAATATCAGAGATCTGAAACTTTGTGATATTGCAATTAGCAATTTTCTGTGGGTAATTTTCTATGTGGCGAATTTTCCATGTGGGCAATTTTTTGTGTGGGCAATTTATCGTGTGGGCAATTTTCCATGTGGGAATTTTTCCATGTGGGCATTTTTCCTGTGGGCAATTTTCCTGTGGGCATTTTTCATGTGGGCAATTTTCCTGTGGGCATTTTTCCTGTGGGCATTTTTCTGGTCACCCTTTCCCACCACCCTCTTTCCCTCCTAACCTGATGCTGATCGCAGTGACTGGATGTACTGAGACTGTACTGATCTATTATCTCCTGCACTTCCTGCTCCTTAGGCAGGAGATCATAGAGATCGACTGCCGACTCAGTACAGCCTGTCATTGTGTTCATCATCAGGTTAGGAGGGAGAACAGGGGAGAAGCAACACACACGGAGGGCCCTGTCAGGGGCAAATATAGAGTGCCCAGGGGCCCACAGCTATCAAGCAGCATGTTAGCACATCACCTGACATGCTGGTGCAGAGTGGAGGGGGCACCAGTGCTCTGCAGATCATGCGTGCTCAGTGCTATACAGACTGCAGATTATGTGTGCACAGTGCTCTTCAATCATGTGGCCACAGTGCTTTTCAGATCATGTGTGCACAATGCTCTTCAGATCATGTGTGCACAGTGCTCTTCAGATCATGTGTGCACAGTGCTCTGTAGATGATGTGGGCACAGTGCTCTGCAGATAATAATAATAATAATATAATAATATTTATTCATTTATATAGCGCTATTAATTCCACAGCACTTTGCATACATGACTAATGCTGTCTCTCTTGGAGATCACAATCTAAACATCCTATCAGTATGTGAATGAAACGTGAGATGAACGTGGCACTAAGCGTTACCTCTGTCAGGTCCGGATAATCCTCCAGTTATGGCATGTTCCCAACCGGCGGTGCACTGCCAAAGCACCAGCGTTTGAAAAGCAAAAAAGAGAAGGCGGCACTCACCGGAATACACAGGATAGTCCTTTATTCCAAGAACTCGTGGAAAAACAGGGTGCAGGGAGGGGGCACGAAGGGCCAACGGACTACGACGCCGTTTCGCGATGCGTGTCGCTTCTACGGGTCCCGTAGAAGCGACACGCGTCGCGAAACGGCGTCGTGCCCCCTCCCTGCACCCTGTTTTTCCACGAGTTCTTGGAATAAAGGACTATCCTGTGTATTCCGGTGAGTGCCGCCTTCTCTTTTTTGCTATCTTATCAGTATGTCTTTACAACGTGGGAGGAAACCGGAATGACCGGAGGAAACCCACACAAGCACGGGGAAAACATACAAACTCCTTGCAGATATTGTCCTTAGTGGGAATTGAACCCAGGACCTCAGGACCCCCAGTGCTGCGAAGGCTGCAGTGCTAACCACTTGAGGCACCGTGTGCACAGTGCTCTGCAGACGATGTGTGCACAGTGATCTGCAGAGCATGAGTGCACAGTGCTCTGCAGATCATGTGTGACCAGTGCTCTGCAGATCATGTGTGACCAGTGCCCTGCAGATCATCTGTGACCAGTGCTCTGCAGCTCATGTAATGTTCCTAGTGGGCAGGGGCTGCAGAACATTGAATCCCACCAGCCCTGCCCTCTGCACTGGCTGCTGCATTGTGCTGAGCACAGGTGTAGATTGATGGACTCTGTTGCTGCCAGTTGGCTCTGCTGTCTGTGTACTGCCATCTGGTGTGCTCAGCGATCCAGTGGGTTCTGCCGTCCATGTGCCCTGCAGTCCGGTGTGCTCTGGAGTCCAGTGTGCTTTACAGTTCGCTGTGCTCTACTGTTCGGTGTGCTGAAATGTATCAGACGACAGGGTAGGGGGTACTCGGATACCGAGACAGGTGGTTAATTCAGTGGTGGATCACGGCTGGTCGATTCCCGGTTCCGTGCCCTGGACCCTCAATGGCGCGGGTGGGGGTGATGTTGATGGGGGAATGATAATGTGACGCCACCTGTGGTACCTGGTAATAGGGTTGCCAGCACTGCGGACGGCTGCTGAGGTGATGGGAATGCAGCTTTGGTAGTACAGCTCCCCACAGGTGGAGCTTTACCTCAGGGCAGCAGGGTGGATGAGGGAAGTCGTAGTCCTCACTTCGATGATACTGTAGAAGCCAGGGGCGGAACTACCGTGGTGCAGCTGGTGCAGCTGCACCAGGGCCCCGGCCAGCTAGGGGGCCCCTGAAGGCTCCAGCAGCGGTCCGTTCCGCCTCCTGACAGGAGGGAAGAGCACCGCCATTCACTCCCCCGTGGGGTACTGTGCCTCACAGGGCTGACTCCATTGAGGGGCCCGGGCTGCAGAGGCCAGGAGGGGGGCCCGGAGACACTGACGGCCCGGGCTCCTCCTCTGTCACTCTGCTGCTGGCCGAGCCCCAAGTGCAGGGGGCAGAGCCCAGCAGCGTACCTGAAGGGGGACCCGGGGGTGCAGCAAGGCAGGTGGGCGCCGTCGGCAGTGTGCGGTGTCTCCCCGGCGGCTGCAGTGTGAGTCGGACATTCTCTCTCTGAGTTGCTGTCAGACTGACAGCGGTTCAGAGAAAGTGCTGTGCCCGCCGGCTCCCACTGATCAGCTAGCTGCTAGCTGAATTGAAGCCCTGACCGCGGACACTTCCGGGTCAGGGTGCAGGGTGTTCATCTCCACGCTGCCGACGTCACAGCGCCGCAGAGGCGTGAAACAGCGGCGGTGGAAAGTGCTCCGCTCTAATGGAGCTGAAGACACCGAAGATGGAGTCCTCTGAGTCATGATAGCGTAATTGGGGGTGAGTGAGAGGGTGGGGGACATTATTATGGTCAGTAAATGGAGGGAGAGGGGGAGGAGAGTGATGGTCAGTAGAGGGAGGAGGGGAGAGAGTGATGGTCAGCAGAGGGAGGGGGAGAGGATAGTGATGGTCAGCAGAGGGAGGAGGAGAGCAGAGTGATGGTCAGCAGAGGGAGGAGGAGAGCAGAGTGATGGTCAGCAGAGGGAGGAGGAGAGCAGTGATGTTCAGCAGAGGGAGGAGGGGAGAGCGTGATGGTCAGCAGAGGGAGGGGGAGAGGAGAGTGATGGTCAGCGGAGGGGGAGAGGAGAGTGTGGTCAGCAGATGGAGGGGGAGAGGAGAGTGTGGTCAGCAGATGGAGGGGGAGAGGAGAGTGTGGTCAGCAGAGGGAGGGGGAGAGGAGAGTGTGGTCAGCAGAGGGAGGGGGAGAGGAGAGTGTGGTCAGCAGAGGGAGGAGGGGAGAGGAGGGTGATGGTCAGCAGAGGGAGGAGAAGAGCAGAGTGATGGTCAGCAGAGGGAGGAGGGGAGAGAGTGATGGTCAGCAGAGGGAGGGGGAGAGGAGAGTGTGGTCAGCAGAGGGAGGAGGGGAGAGGAGAGTAATGGTCAGCAGGGGGAGGGGAGAGTGATGGTCTGCAAATGGAGGGGGGGTGCATGTGATGGTCTGTAAATGGAGGGAGGGAGAGTGTATCATGTGCAGCAAATGGAGGACAGGATTTGAGAACAGAGAACGGGGAGCAAGGGGGTGATAGGTGCAGACACAGTATGGGGAGCCATAGGCTAAATCTGAGTGCACACTATGGGCATGTGTGCAGACAATATGAGTAGTTAGGGGGAATGGGTGCGGAAAAAGTATAGGAAGTGAGGGGAGGTGGGTGCAGACACAATATGGGGAATGAGGAGGAATGGGTATGGACACAGAATGGTGGGTCAGGGGGTGTTGGGTGCAGTCACAGTATGAGGAGAAAGTAGGGATGGGTATGGACTCAGTATGGTGGTGAGGGGGTATTTTGTGAGCAGACATAGTATCGGGAGCAAGTGGGTGATGAGTACGGAGGTAGTTTTGAGTGAGGACGGGATAAGAAAAATGTGAGGTCAAACATAATAAAGACTGGGTAGCGTGGGGGCGGGATGGATGCAGTCACGACTGGGTAGTATGTGTTTGTGGGGGTTTGCATGGGGTGACAGTGTGAGGCCACAGCAAGGATGAGAGAGTATGTTGAAGAGAGAGTGTGATGAGAAGGTACAGTATAGAGGACAGTGGGATTATTTGTTCAGGAGCGCAGTGTAGGGCAGATATTTTTATTTAGACAGAATTATAATGGCACTCTTATTTTTAAGGGCACCGTGTCAGGATGTGCTGCAGAAAAGTGGAGAAGATGGAAGTCTGCAGAGACATTGAAAGTCATCATGGCGTCAGGACAAGATGAAGAAAAGAAAAAGACGACCCCGATCAGAGACAAGGTCATCTATAAGGTACCTGGGTGGAAATGGGGGGGGAAGGGGGCCCCCGAAAAATTTCTTGCACCAGGGCCCACTACAGTCTAGGTCCGCCCTGGTAGAAGCCCTCCGGGCGGAGGATGGAAGGAGTACAGACACCAGATCAGCTCAAACAGTTCTTTACTTGCACCAGGTGGAAAAAGGTACACAGTACAATCTGGTTTAACGGGGATTGTAGGCGCAGATTTTTGGAGGATTTTTCAGAGTCTGGCAGTGGTGACCTTAATATGGCGTTCCTGGTCCTGTTCCTCTCTCTCACTGTGCTCCCCCCATGAGTCAAGTCTCTAGTCCTCGGGGTCTGTTACCTAAAGTCTCCTTACTTCTCGGTGTCATGAACCTAGATGCGGGACCAATGTTGGACTTCTTGAGGGGTGCTGTGGTCCCTTATGTCGGGCCCACAGCCTGACGGTCTGCGGTTAGGAATGGACCATTGACTAACCGCCTTGGTTCTGGTCTACCGGTGGTGACCTGGGTTTCCAGCTGGCTCTGACCAGTCCTGGAATGGCCCCCTTCTACGTCTGGGTCACCCCTCTCCTAAGAGGTGCCCTCCTGTCACTGCCACAGGGTCCCCTGCATCCGTCCTTCTCGCTGTCTTACACCGTCTGCCTGACACTAACTGTCACTCCCTGTCTCCTGCTCTCTAGGCTCCACCCTCCGGGACCTACTGAATATACGGTCCTCTGTAATAAAGTGGCCTCCTGTATGGGTACTGGGGTGCAGACTCTGTAGGGTCCTCCATATCCATGGCTATGGAGGCACTACACCTTCTGTTTGGGGTGCAGTACTTCCCTGTGATGCCTTGCCATAGGGCACCACACACCCCCTTGGTTAAATACACTTGTCCGCGAGTGTTACAACCAAACCGGGTTTGAGCTAAGCTTTTAATTAACACATAACTGGGTAACTTTTAAATACAACAAAAACAATACGATTATTTTGTCTTCCCTTACGGGAGGTGCTGGCTTCGAACGTTGCAAATAAAACATTTTACTTTAGTTCACATTGGTCCAACGGGGCCGGATATTAAGTCTCTGACTTCAAGTTCAATCAGGCTTTTTAAAACAACAGTTCATATTTATGTTCATGTGATTTTTGTCCAAATGCTGCAAGAAAATGCACAATATATAACTTTTTACAATGGTACACTATACTGGGTTAACCTTGTCAGTCGTCGCTTCTGCTGACCCGGATCGCGTGCCACCCTCGGGGTCCTGCATGGCGTTCATAGGTTATGGTATCGCCCCGATATAAGTCCCGGTCCAGGTGGCCTTGCGGGAGGTGGGACTCCACATCTCTTCTTCCCACGAAAACCTCTGAGTAGAGGCCTTCCTCCCGGGTTAAACCTAACCCGGTTCTCAGGTTAAAGACTGTAGTGACCCCCTTTTTGCGCTGCTTCAGGGGTCGTGGTGGCTGAGTGTGGGCAAAAGCAGGTGCCTGACGGGTCTCCATTTCGTTTGCCCGCCATGCCTATCGTCGCCTCTGCCTCTCAGCCTCGTCATCCTGAGCAGGCTGCGTAAACCCGGGTTGTCCTACGGGTTTGCAGGGATGCTCAGAGTCAACCAAGGTTTGGATCGCTCTCATTGCTCCTGCCTCGACCCGTACCATTGGTTGTCCAGCCCTCCATAGCTCGCGGGGCTCGGTCTCCTCTGTGCCACCGATAGCTCCTTCCTCCTCTGAATCCTCCTCCTTCCCAACACTGACTGGATCTTCAGGACATTCATCCTCCTCCATGGTCAGGTTGGGCTCCTCGGGAAATCGGATAAGGTCTTCCGGTTCAGTAATCTCTTCTCCGGGCTCCACTGTGGTCAGGGCCGCTGGTTCAGGGGTTGCAGCGTTGGATGCATCAGGTTCTGTGCTGGCGTAACCCTCACCGGCCACCGGGTGCTTGGTCTCTGTTGCTGCCGTCACCCCTGGTTCCGGGTCTAGCCTGGGTCACCTCCTCAGCTCCATACGCCGGCTTAGCTTGAGGACAATCTCGGCACTCCAATGCTGGATGGTCCACTCGGTGGTCTCTTGGATTCGAACCCGTAGATCCCTCAGTGCTGGACCCCAGAAGGCAATTCCTTCACGCTCAGTTTCTAGGGTGGATACTCCTGGAACAGCACGGTCGGCTCGGGTGTCCTCCTCGACCTCCTGAATTAACTCTGAGTCTGGGGACTGCCATTTTTACCAGGCCGCACACGGGTAACGGGTCCGGAGTCTGCCAAGGTCTCTCGTTTTTACTTCCGGTCGCACCCTGTTTACTTCTTATAGTCCCGAGCTGATGCGGTCTGATTCTTGACCTGCCCCCTTGGTTGTTTGATGGCAAGGGGGGCGGGGAGACAATTTGGCGCCTCTGGCATGGCCCATTGCATTAAGGTGCCGAGGCACGCCCCTGGGCCAGCACATGAACTTCGGCAGAGCAGGGAGGTGGGACTTATCTTCGCGTCTTACAACCGCGCAGCCACGACACTCTTCCCGCTCTGTGGCGTAGCAATGGCGGCCCAAATTTACTGTTCATAAAACAGTCAATGAAGTCCAATTTGTGCACCCAGTACCTGGTTTTACCGGGCATGGGATCCTGTTTGTGACACCAGAAATGAGTCGGTCGACAGGGTAGGGGGTACTCGGATACCGTAACAGGTGGTTACTTCAGTGGGGAATGACGGCTGGCTAGTTCCCGGTTCCGTGCCCTGGACCCTCAAAGGCAGGGGTGGGGGTGATGATGATGGGGGAATGATAATGTGACGCCACGTGTGGTACCTGGCAATAGGGTTACCAGTACTGCGGCCGGCCACTGAGGTGATGGGAATGCAGCTTTGGTAGTACAGCTCCCCACAGGTGGAGCTTTACCATAGGGCAGCGGGGTTGATGAAGGGAGTCGTAGTCCTCACCTCGATGATACTGTAGAAGCCCTCTGGGTGATGGATGGAAGTAGACCAGACACCAGATGAGCTCAGACAGTTCTTTACTTGCACCAGGTGGAAAAAGGTACACAGTACAATCTCGTTTAACGGGGATTGTAGCCACAGATTTTTGGAGGATTTTCCAGAGTATGGCAGTGGCTCCCTTAATATGGCTTTCTTGGTCCTGTTCCTCTCTCTCTCTGTGCTCCCCCCATGACTCATGTCTCTAGTCCTCGGGGTCTGTTACCTAATGTCTCCTTACTTCTCAGTGTCGTGAACCCTGATGCGGGACCGATGTTGGACTTCTTGAGGGGTGCTGTGGCTCCCTTATGTCGGGCCCACAGCCTGCCGGTCTGCGGTTAGGGATGGACCGCTGACTAACCGCCTCGGCTCCGGTCTACCGGTGGTGACCTGGGTTTCCAGCTGGCTCCAACCAGTCCTGGAGTGGCCCCCTTCTACTTCTGGGTCACCCCTCTCCTAAGAGGTGCCATCCTGTCACTGCCGCCGGGTCCCCTGCATCCGTCCTTCTCGTTGTCTTACACCGTCTGACTGACACTAACTGTCACTCCCTGTGTTCTGCACTCTAGGCTCCACCCCCTGGGACCTTGAATATACGGTCCCCTGTACTAAGGTGGCCTACTGTATAGGTGCTGGGGTGCAGACTCTGTAGGGTCCTCCATATCCACGGCTACAGAGACTCTACATCTTCTGTTTGGGGTGCAGTACCTCCTTGTGGTGCCACACTACAGTTCGGTGTGCTCTACAGTTCAGTGTGCTCTGCTATCTGTACTCATCTCCATTGTGCTCTGATGTCTTTGAGCTCTGCAGTTTAGTGTTCTTTACCGTCAAGTGTGCTTTGCTGTCACGGCAGTAGAAAAATGGCTGTGCCAACGGTGTGTGTTTTTTTTGCTGTGAATAAGGTGTATTTTTTGGGAGGAGAGAAAGAGAGAGAGAGAGAGAGAGAGAGAGATAGAAAAAGAGAGAGCGTGAGTGCATGGGAAGGAAGGAGACTGGTGGGGACAGTGTACAAGGAGGAGACAGACACAGAGATGTAAGACAGCACACAGGTTGGAGAGACATCATACCAGGGAGAGATAGATGCAGGGGAAAGACACAGCGCATGGGGGGAGACAGGCAGAGAGGGGAGATACAGCGCATCGGGAGACACAGCTCCCAGGGGGAAGACAAGCACAAAGAGGGGAGATACAGCACACAGGGGGGATACAGCGCACAAGAGATTATATCTGTATATAGTATTATAGTTAGCAACCTTTATATTATATATGTACAGTCAGTATGTGTTAAAGGGGTAAAAGGGCCCACTGAGTCTCTTTCGCCCAGGGCCCACAAAGCCTGTAGCTAGCCCTGCTGACTAATATCTGTAAATATTGTTTATTACTTTAGTGTGCCCTTATGATTATTAAATACATAAATTACTCTTGTGTCGCTCTTTAATCTTGATCCATGAAATCCCCACATCTGTGTGCTCATTTATTATTATTATTATTATTATTATTATACACTACCTGGGTTGGTTTCTGGCCCTGATACAATCTTGATCATGATTGGGTTTATATCGAAAGTGAAACTGGTGGTAACATATTTTGCTTGTGTTATTGTGTAACATTGGACAGTAACAGACTTATTATAAGGGTTATTATATACTGCTGTCCTCGACTGGTGATATGTATATATAGGGGCTGACTGGTGGCAAAATTTTTCCGGCAGCCCTCGGGCAAGGATCGGGGGGGAAGGGGGTGCTGTCGGAAATTCTCGGCGGCCCATCTCAGTCCCTCCAGCCAGGCCCGTATTTGGAGCTCCTGCCGCCCTAGGCACTGTCAGCGGTGCGCTCCCCCCATCGCGCCACGCCCCCCTGCAGATAGAGGAGTAGCTAAAAGGAGCCTAGAGGTTCCCAATATGGTTGGAGTAGTGGATGGTTGCTAGATGACCCCCACCATGTCACATCAGCAAGGTGGCGGTCATCTAGCAACCGGGTCGTAATCATGTGGAGAGAGCTAGTTTGCCCCTATAGGGTCCATGAAGGCGTGAAAAGGACCACGGCAAAATATATATACTTTTAGACTGACCACTTTTTTTCTTCGTACAAAATCATCCCCATGCATGACAATGCACCTTCTCTTGGTACAGAGCATAGCCCTGAGTAATTGGCTGCTATGGACATAAACGTAGAGAAAACCATGGTGTGGCTACCAGTCTCCCCTGATCTCAGCCCTATTGAGAAACTTGGAAGTACCATTAAGCAAAAAAAATCTAAGATGCTGTAAGACATTAACCGTCAAACCAGCAGCTCTGGGAGTCAATTATGACATCCTGCAAACAAATGCAATCTTAAAACATCCAAAACCTGACAAGTGCAATAAATGCAATATTTGTGAAGGTGATATCAAAGAAAGAAAGCCCCAATGGGGACAGTGTTGATGATGTATGTAAAGTGCTGTGGAGTTCATAGTGTAATATGAATGTAAAAAAATATTTATTCATATGTCGTCACAATACCGGGATCTGAGGATCTTCTATTTCGAGGTCAGGGGCTCTCTGATGCGCTGTCGCTGCCTGTCTCGCTGTCTTCTTCTTTTGACACTGCAGTGTGGTGGACAAGAGAGCATTAACTGGTTAATAAAAAGAAGTATGGTGTGTACTAACTGGGCCATACACCCTCCCCATACCATGTCCAGCAGACATTGTAGGATTACTATATGGATTTTATTATTAGGGCACGGACACACTGGCGTGAAACTCGGATGAGTGCAATGTGTGATTTTATCGCAGTGCAGTCAGTTAATCAACGTCTGAAAATCATTGGCAAGTGTCGGACGCTTTTTTCTCATCCAGATTCTGGATGGGAAAAAAGTCACAACATGCTGCGACAGTATGCGATTCATGTGCGAGACTCGCCAATGCAAGTCTATGAGTCCGACAAAATCATGGACCGCACACTGACAGCACACGGACCATCCGAGAGGCATCTGTTTTTTTCACTGATACTTTATCATTCTTCAGCTGAGACAACTGTAAAATGTTCCTGTAAATGATTCTACAGTAATAGCTGCTGAGAAACAAAACAGATTGCACATGAATGTGATCTAAGAAAACTGTCAGACACTCGCACAGCATTTGGATGTCCCAGTGGCCAGCCACACAGACAGCCCGCCACAGCCACACACAGAGCCACAACCACACAAAAACAGTCAGCCACATAGACAGCCAGCCACATAGACAGCTACACAGACGCAGAGAGCCACACAGAGAGACTCAGCCACATAGACAGCCACACACATAGCCACAGCCAGCCACACACAAAGCCACAGCCAGCAACATAGACAGCCATAGCCAGCCACACACAGGCACACACAGACACAGCCAGCCAAACACAGACACAGCCAGCTACACACACAATACAGACACACACACAATCAGCCACACACATAGCTAGCCACGCAAACACAGCCAGCCACACACAGCCAAAGCCAGCCAGCCACATAGACAGCCACACACACAGCCAAAGCCAGCCACACACAGGTGCAGCTACCCACACACACAGACACAGCCAGCCACACACACAGCAAGCAATATAGACAGCCATAGCCAGTCACACGCAGACATACAGCCAACCACACAGCCAGCCACACACGCACAGTCAGCCACACACAGCCAAACAGCCCCAGCCACACACACAGTCAGCCACACACAGCCAAACAGCCCCAGCCAAACACAGCCAGCCACGCAGCCTCAGCCACAGCCATGCAGCCACAGCCAACCCCAGCCAGCCCCAACCACGCAGCCCCAACCACGCAGCCACAGCCACACACAGACATAGTTAGGCACACATAGCCAGCCACAGCCACATAGCCCCAGCCACATAAAGACACAGTCAGACATGCAGCCATGCAGCCCTAGCCACACATAGACACAGTAAGCCACACAGACACATTTTGCCACACACAGCCAGCCGCGCAGCCTCAGCCACACAGACACAGTCAGCCACAGACAGTCCTAGCAACATAGACACATAGCCAGCCACAGCCACGCAGCCCCAGCCACACACAGCCAGCCACAAAGCCCCAGCCACACACAGCCAGCCACATACAGCCAGCCACAAAGCCCCAGCCACACACAACCAGCCACAAAGCCCCAGTCACACACAATCAGCCACAAAGCCCCAGCCACACACAACCAGCCACACAAAGCCCCAGCCACACACAACCAGCCACACAAAGCCCCAGCCACACACAACCAGCCACACAAAGCCCCAGCCACACAAAGCCCCAGCCACAAACAGACACATAGACAGAAAGACACACACACACACAGATGCAGCCAGGCATGTATAAACACACACACACACAGATGCAGCCAGGCATGTATACACACACACACACAGGCAGCCAGGCATGTACACACGTACAGATGCAGCCAGGCATGTACACATACACACACAGATGCAGCCAGGCATGTATACACACACACAGATGCAGCCAGACATGTACACACACAGATGCAGCCAGTCATGTATACACACACACACACACACAGATGCAGCCAGGCATGTACACACACACAGATGCAGCCAGGTATGTATACACACACAGATGCAGTCAGACATGTACACACACACATACACACACAGATGCAGCCAGGCATGTATACACACACGCAGATGCAGCCAGGCATGTACACACACACACAGATGCAGCCAGGCATGTACACACACACACAGATGCAGTCAGGCATGTACACACACACAGATGCAGCCAGACATGTACACACACACACACACAAATGCAGCCAGTCATGTATACACACACACACACACACAGATGCAGCCAGGCATGTATACACACACAGATGCAGCCAGGCATGTACACACACACACACACACACAGATGCAGCCAGACATGTACAGACACATAGATGCAGCCAGTCATGTATATACACACACACACACATACACTCAGATGCAGCCAGTCATGTATATATATATATACACACACACACACAGATGCAGCCAGGCATGTACACACACACACATACATTAGTTTTAGAAGAATGAACATTTCGGCGTTTGCTCACCTCCCTCTTGATGGTGTCCCATTCAGCTCCTCCATGGCAGGAATCTAATGGAGCAGGGTGCGCTGCATGATGTCACAGCTTGCAGACATGGCCACTGCTCAGAGCCCTGTCTGTCAGCAGTGACGCAGCCTTCCCTGCTCACAAACAGAAGGTGCCGGCTGTCCAAAGAACAAGCGGAGGGTCCTGCGGGCAGCCATGAAGAGCTGGGAGCCTCAGCCAACATTGGCAGAGACCGGCCCAGCCTGCTGCCCCAGAATGGCGCTTGTCAAGCGCTCCGGTCTTGAGGGTGAGTGCAATGTAAGCACTCCTCAGGACTTTGCTGCAGCCAGCCTGTGCCGGCCGCTGGGTGCATTAAGGCTATTGTTTGTATGATAAATCACCGGTGGCCGCATCCCGCACTAAGAATAGCCGTGGCCGCCAGTGATTTACTTTTGCATTGTTGTTGATCACGCACCTGGCGGCCCTGAACTGTTACCGGCCCGGGGGGCAAATGCCTCCCTGCCACCTGGCCCAGCCCGCCCCTGTGTATATAGCAATAGCACACCTCACTGTGAAATCCTTATTAAAGCAGCATTTAAGGCCCTGTTAGACACAGCGATATCGCCACGCTGGGCGGCATATTTCTTTCTTCATCTCCACCTGGTTTTGGAATCTCCTGCCCTCTTTTTATACTATGATGCACCGGCCTGTATGTCACATCCAGCTCGATGCATTTTGGGCCTGATCACGTGATCGGCCCCAGAGCATTATGGGTTTGATCACGTGATCGGCCCGATTCCGCGCATGCGCAATACGCCATATGAAGCCATTTGGATCCGTTGTAACACACTGAGCATGCCCAGAGTAGTTGCTGTAAGGAAAAAAAGGGAGAAAAAGGGTGCATGTGTAGGTAGTATAGCTAAGTTAGTATGGCGTTATTATAGGTGGCCACTCACCTGTTTGGGTTGTGCATGACCCGCACAACCCGGTGTAATGGCTTTTGCTATATGGGGGACCCCCAGCAATGTGCACGCTCCGCTCCTTCGACCTCGCTGGTCCTCAGCTGTCAGTATAGGACCTTTCCGGTCACGTGGCGCCGGTCCCAGATGTGCGTCACTGCTTGTTATCTAGGGAACGCCAGGTCCTTCACCACTGTGCCCACGCTGTGCTGCTCCAGCCGCTGATCCCTCAGGGGGAATAGAAGCTTTCAAGAAAATGATTTAGCGGTCTTGTAGAAGTGCTACTAAAGCTCAGGCACCAGGATATTAGTGCAGCGTTACACTACGGTAACGCAGCGCTAATGCTGCCAGAATCCTGCTTTTTGGCGGATCCCCAGGATGGAGGCCACAATGCTAGTGTGGCGCTAGCCTTAGAAACACACACCTCAGGTAATTTTATGCAGCATAAACAAAAAAGCACAGCAGTGGGCATGAGATTTCTATAAATCTCAACCACTTTGAAGGAACTGTAGGTTGCTGTTTTTTTTGAAGCAGTGAAAATATGCAGGGTCATAAAGTAAAAAAAACCTCATCATGGGCACACAGCCAAAAAGATCAACAGCATTAAGCTTTAAATACATTTTCAACAAATATGTACGTTCTGAAAACTTCACGTTTATCGATATTAGTAATAACCATGTTTTTGAAAATAAGAACTTTGAAAAAATGCAAATGAAATGTTATATCAAGCTTCATAAACATTAAACATATAACAGATGCCACAGATTTCGGGTGATGTGCTATTTTAGAAGGGAATATTTTTCCCTGTAGCAATATCCAGGCATTGATATAAGGGAATCTTCACCTGACCTTGAGTCTCATGTCAGATCAGATTATGTGGTTGCTTTTGTCATTTAAAGCCTTTGGATCCAACACTCATTTTCCTAGATCTAGCAGAACATCAGACCAAACAGGCATCTGTCAGAAAGAGTTCCCACAGGTTCTTTACTCTCTTCTTATTATGAGCCAGACTGAAAACATTTTTCTCAGCTGTTACATAAGAGAAGGTTCACACTGAGGATCCAACCCAAAGCTGCTTTTTGAAATTATTTTATTTCTATTTTTTGTTTCAATATTGAATATTTTATAAGAATCATACACAAACTCGGCACGATTTTAAATGAGCATTATAGTTTCAGAAAATACTTCTCACTGTGAAAAGCAAAGTTATGACTTTTTTAGTATATCCCCAATGCATTCCTTGATCATCAGATTTCTGCTGAAGTTAATGTTTCAAAACCATGACTGTCTGATAACAGCACACAGCAGAGTAGTTGCACGAAGGCAGAGATTGGCTGAGGAAACTGACCCGCCAGGCCGGGGTACTCAGAGTTCGGGCACGGTGTCAGTGGAAACGCTATCACTGGTGGCTGCACCCGAGTCCATGGCTCTGGGGGTCGGTGACTTCTAAAATACAGCTTTTGTTAAAATGGTTTGTGACGTCACCTGTAGGACCTGGTGAGGGATCACCAGCGCTGCTGCAGTCCTCCGGAGGGTGTTGGTATTGCGGAAAGGGTGGTAAAGCTTCCTACAGGTGAAGCTGGGCCTCCGGGGCAGCGTAGAATGGGCAGTTCAGAGTAGGGGCTTGGGCCAAGGTAATAGGTAGTGAAACAGTCTCTACGGAGCATGGGAACATGGAGGAATAAGACACACACACACTGATGAATGTCTCTTTACCTTTTACTGGTGAAACTGCAGGCAATACGTCCAGAGCACTGTCGGGTGACCAGATGCAGAGTTGAACTTCCACAGAGAGTGGGTATAAGACCTACTTAAGTTCTCTCTCCTGTTGTTGAAGCCCTGCCTGTGTATAACTTAGCTGGCCTCCTCACTTCTCTTTCTCTCCTCCTTCGCGGTCTGCAGGTTACCCTCGATGGTCACTGTTGCCCTCTCCTCACTACGGCGTCTGGCTCCCTTTATGTTGAATAAGCAGGGGGACCGGATGACTGAAGTCTCCACGGTGTGTCGGGGTTTTCTGCTGGCTTGAAGCACTACTGCAGGTGCGGACCCCCAAAGTCCAGTGTTTAATTGGGCAAACCTCCACTGGCTCCTCTACTCCCACTGTTCTCTATATTCCTCGCCTTCCGATCCCACTCCTGGGCCTGGCTGGATGGCAGAAGGGCTACTCCGGGTCACTGGTTCGGGCCTAGCACAGCACTGCACACCAGGACGTCTTTGCAGCTCTCCTAGCGTCTGCACACTCTGTCTAACTCCTCCCCCACCACCAGTATTTATAGGGGATCCTGCCTAAAGTCACCAAGTGGGGCTCCCCCTACTGTGCTGGGGTGGAAGGTGTTGTTTGTAGGTGGTACCCTCTGTGGAAATCCAGCTGCGCACTAGGGAAGCTTGTGGTTACCTGTGGGAGCAGGGCACCACAGAATCAGCGAAGGTAGTCTGACCCTGTAGACTTGAGTTCCCCAGCTGATCCTGATCCCAGAATTACCCCTAAAGATGGAGATATCTGGCCCGTCAACTTTGCCCTGCTCCTATCCAGCCCTGGGCTAACACGCCTTCACCTCCACCCAGAGAAAGGAACAGCAACTCCCACAAGATAATATCCACAAAGAGGTTAGCTTCAGGAAAGCTTCTGCACACAGCTCTGCATCCACGCAGCTCAAGGTCAGAGACTCTTTCAAAAACAGCACCTGAAGGGAAATGGGATTATTTAAAGGGAACCTGTCAGGTGGCTTATGCCCCCCCAAGCTATCACTATCACTATCTGTGCCTGTAGCTTTATCATACCAGTCTAATCATCCCTGTCTGAGCTCATACTATAATGTTAAAGGTGAAAAAAAGCATTTCTACACTTACATGTCAGTCTACACCTTGGAGGAGGGAGACTGTCTGGCAGGATAATAGTTAACTCACTATTAACTTGCATGGCTAAAGGACCTGTGTGATGTAACGATCATGTGACCATAGTGGGCGGAGCTAAGCGAGCAAACTTATTATGTTCTATGGGGACTTAGCTCCGCCTATTGAAGTCACATGGTTATGACATCAGGTCTTCCAATATGTTCTAACATAAGGCTGAAATGTTAACTATTAACCTTCCAAGCTGGAGACTGACTGTCTCATTACATAAGGAAATGTAAGTGTATAAATGCTTTTCTTTCACCTTTCACATTACACTCTGAGCTCAGACAGGGATGATTAGAACAGTATTATGAAGCTGCAGGTACAGACAGTGATAGCGGGAGGGCATAAACTAGCTGATAGGTTTCCTTTAAAGACTAGGGGAGTGGTAAGAGTGTCATCTGAAACACAGAGCAGCAGCTCACAACCTGAAGAACCACAGATAGCTAATACCATAGTTAGCAACTAAGCTACTGATATTAACCCTGAAAGTACCAACAGGAATAAACACATTTAATCACTGCAAAGCAGTTCAAGAAGACTGCTGCTCAGGCTACACGCAACAATAACAAGCTAAGAGGTATCCGTTTAATTATTCCTTAGCCAATTCTACCCTACACTTTATAATGCATCATCTATTATATTACTTACCTTGTTGCATCCGTCATCAATGGACGTCATAATCGTGTCCTCCTATCATGCGATTGGCCAGCACAAGATGCTGTTGCCATATTCGAGCACAAGTGATGGGTGTGCAAATATGGCAATGGCTGGCAGCGGAATCAACAACCAAAACTGATGCTAGATGTACCCCACCCTCCCACTGCATCCACTTCCCCTGCTGCTCCCCACCACGCTCTCGCCCCACCACATGCCTTTGACTGACCGAGGTCTCGCATACAAGACCTGTGCTGATATTACAGTCATGTGATCAGGTGCACATGACTGATCATGTGACCATGACATCATCACAGGTCCTGTATGTGAGGCACAGAGAGCAGACAGGTAGTGCAGCCCACACACCTCACTCACCCCACTCAGCCCCTCACCCCAGTGCACGCTCCCATCCCTGCCCAGTCCATTCTCCTAGCAGCCGGGTCCATGCTCCGACCCCAATCCAGTCCATGCTTCCTGCAGCCCTCTTTCCACAGTCCACATTCCCACTCCTGCCTGGTCCACTCTCCTTGCAGCCTGATCCATACTCCCTGCAGCTCCCTCATTCCGATCCACACTCTCACAACACCTCACCCTAGTCCACACTTCCACCCCTGCCTGGTCCACACTCCCAACCCTGCCCAGTCCACACTCCCCTTAGCCCCCTCACCCCTATCTGGTCTATGCTTCCCACAGCCCTCTTACCCTGGTCCATGCTCCCTCCCCTGACCTTTCCACTCTCTCATCCCCACCCAGTCCACACTCACTGCAGTCCCCTCACCCCGGTCTATACTCCCACCCCCATCCACTCCATGCTCCCACCCTCACCCAGTCCATCCTCCCACCACCCCAGTCCACTCTCCATGCAGCCCTCTCACCCCAGTCCATGCTCCCACCCCTGCCTTGTCCACGCTCTCCGCAGCACCATCATCTTGGCACACGCTACCACCCCCGCCCAGTGCATGCTCCCAGCTATCCGCTCATCTCTGCCTGGTCCAGGCTACCAGCAGCCCGCTCATCCATGCCTGATTCACACTCCCAGCAGCCCAGTCCATGCTCCCAGCATGCATTCACACACACACACACACACACACACACACACACACACACACACACACACAGCATGTTATACACTGCATTTTCCATATATAAGTTAAAGAATATTTATACCATGTTAGCCAGTAGATAGAAAAATATTAGAATCTGAGAGTCCTCAGTGGTTGATACCTTTTAATGGTTAACTGAAAAGATGGTACTGATCATGTATATATGTATACATGTGTATACACTTAATGTTACACACATGCACTCTGTATGTACAAATACAGTAAATGTTAAACACCTGCTCTCATTGCAAATTAAACAAATATACACACACAGTACATGTTACACAGACACTACATGTTGCACACAAACACACTGGCACTATCATTGAAGTTTCTGGTTTTTAAAGGCAAGAGTCATCAGATCCTGAAAAAGATTTATGAAATGCTTTGTTCATCAATGTACCAAAGAGATCATTTTAATTTTCTGGTCCATAATGTAAAAAGCTTTAATAATCTTGTCTAATCAGTTCTAATGGTTTTTGTGTTTGTTTTTTCAGAGATGTAGAGGATTGTATTTTTTGATTGGATAGCACTTTTACATTCAAATTTTTGTTAAATTCTCACAAGTTGGACTATTATTGAATGCAAGGACCTTAACAAATGATTTTATAATCTCATCCAGTAGAAGTAGTTGCTTTTTACTTTTACTTTTGTCTGTATTTTTAACCTGAGGAAAAAATGGAGTCATGTATGTTAAAGTATAAGCTAATACCACTGATATTTGTGACATTAGTAACAATAACAAGGTTGTGACACAGAATGTGAAGCTAGTAACTACAAAAACTAGGTTGTGACACAGAAACGTATTACAGGACTAGAAGCAGCAGGGGGTTAGGTAATCCAGGGTCAGTTCCAGTAGAGTTCTCAGTATACTAAGAGTAGGCAGGGACGTGGTCAAATG
Organism: Allobates femoralis; assembly: GCA_033576535.1. Classification (NCBI taxonomy): domain Eukaryota; kingdom Metazoa; phylum Chordata; class Amphibia; order Anura; family Aromobatidae; genus Allobates; species Allobates femoralis. Next base: position 753,229,705 of record JARQOC010000003.1, on the reverse strand, counting down.
CCAGTCCGGGGTCCGATATGCTAGGAGATCATGACAAGGTAACAGGGATTAAACAGAGGCTAAAACAGGTCATGGTCCAAGGGTCCAAATTCTGGGAGAATGGTAATGGGTACAGAGAATTGGCAAAAGCGTAATAAAATTACAGTCTGGGTCAAAAACAGAGATCAGAGTAGACACTGGAGAGCAGGCAACACAATACTTCAGGAAAAATGTATGACTTGCAGCAATCTGGGGAAAGCTGCTCAGTTAAGAAACAGAGGAATCACTGGGAAGTAGAAACACCTAAGTAATCCAACAATTCCCATAAACAGCATGGAGAATTACTCTGAACATAAGCATACAGCAACACCCAGGTACAAGTAACATACAATACTGCTCCAGACATGCTGCATGGAGGGAATATGGCAGTATTTACATGTGGAGCCCCATTGGTTGAGCCGCCACCAGAGGTACTGCACTCTTGAGGTTAGGAAGTGTAGTGCCCCTGTTCTTGAGGTGCTGGGATGGTGCAGTTGAGCCCAGAAAACACACACACACATGCACAGTAACGGGCCCTCGGGACGGTGTGTGGACCCGGAGGGAGGGCCTAGGTCATAAAAAGGGGGAACAGGAAGTGGTAGAAAGAGACAGTAGAAGGAGACTGGAGGAGTAACATCGACTGTCGAGGAGTGGTAGTCAAGGCGGTGTAGTGCCAACTCCCGTGGGTTGAGCAATGCCACCCCGCTCGCCCATAAGAGGGAAAGACTGACTGACTGACTGAGAGAGAAGAGCCCTAGGGGTGTGGATGAGACATCGATTCCCCATATGCCAGAATCTGATGAGACAGAGGGGTTGGTGGATGACCTGGGGACCCTGCCCTGAACACGGTGTGGATACTTCATGCCCAAGATGTAAATCCAGAGGCCCCTGGCTTCTAACGGGAGCTGTGGCCGAACACCCCACACATCTTGGGGAAGGCTGCTGAACTAGAGAGCAGTGCCTGGGAGCAGAACCTAATGGCGTCTGGGACACAAATAAGCACTTGTGGCTCTTGGTACCTGAGCTCTGTGCTGCAGAGAGCATTGAGAGCTTGGGGAGCAGAGTGATAACTCGTCCGCTTCAGGTGAGAACTACACCTTAGAACGCTATGAGAGAACGTAGACCCACCAGAGACTGAGACACCTAGAAGGGAAGGAAAGGGAACCAACCGTGGCTTGACTGCACTAGCCCGTTTCTCGAGAAAGAGCTGTACTGGAGAGTGGCAAGGAACGTACCCGGCGGCCATGTTTTAACACCTGAGTAAAAATAACGGAACTGCAGCTGTGGTGTGTGAGACTTTTATTTGCGGCATCTATCGGCCGCAGAGGCCATCCAGAATACCGAGGGTACTGTTGAAGGAGTGAACATCTCCCAAGGTACGAGCCGGGAGAACTACTTCACTGCCCTGGGGACTACGCTCCACCGACGCCATCCCAGCTGCTGGCCATCGTCCCCAGAGGTTCTGAAGCAGCGGCGGCCGTCCTGGCTGCATACCACAGGTGGCATCACAAATACCCCCTTATCCCCTCAGACTTTCCCTGTCATCATTTACCGTTGTTGTTTTGTGCTTACTTCCAGACTCATGATATTGTGATTTTGCGGCGCTTGAAAAATCCTGATGCATCCGGATGTGGCGCAAAATAACGCATCAATGTCAATAAGGGCTCTCTCCGGACGCATGATACAACAAATTCCTGGTCAAAATGTATTTTCTATAAGAAATTGCATGGATGGATCAGAATGAAAACGCATCCAATACTGATACAAACACAGTATTTTTTGCCTGATCAGGCAAAAAAACGCTGTGGTGGCATGAGTTTTTACATGCATCAGCGAATGCAGATACATGCATTTTCATCCTGATCAGGACGCAACGCAAGTGTGAAACTAACCCAAGGTGTGTTTTTTTTGTGTTATCATAAGGCTAGGGTCAGGCCTGCATCTGCCCATAGCCAGCCATATGTGCTGCAAGCTTAGAAATTTGCAGGCTCAGCGCATAGCATTACCGGCATGTAATGTTATGCGTCGCCTGTTTATAGTATCCCTATGGTTACCGGATTGATGACACAGCCACCGGCTCCACTCAGCACTCCCGGATATGTGCTTTTGCAGAGCGAGCAGGAAACGCGGTTTGCAGTGTTTTCCTGTGCGCTCTGCAGTAGCGCATATCCAGGACTTGTAAGTGGAGCTGGCGTCTGCTTCATCAATCCAGTAACCATAGGGATACTATAAACAGGCGGCGCATAGCGTTACATGCCGGTAACACTATGTGCTAACCCTGCAAATGTCTAAGTTTGGAGCACATTCGGCTGGCTAGGGACAAACGCAGGTCTGACCTTAGCCTAAAACATGCTTGTAAATGTATATCTGAAAACACTTGTTTCAATTTCTAATATTATTTATTCAATTGATTGAATTTGGACTTAATTCAAGAAACAAGAGATTCAATAAAGAAAAAAAAAAATCTAAATATGATTTAATCATCTAATATTTTGGTAAGAGAATAACTGCATTACCTCCCTTGCTCTTTTAATCTTTAGACAATTTTTTTTTCTTTAATCCTTACTTTAATTGTTTACAGTTAAGGAACGCCAAAAATAATGAAGTTACTAATGCTTAGTCTGCATAATGTCTTCATAGAACCCATAAATACTTTGTTTCATTAGGGAATGCACTAAATAACTCGGGTAAGGAAAAACAACATTAGCTCTAATAAATTAATATATCCAATGATTCTTGAAAATATAACAAATCATGCATGATTCCATCAATCTGGATAAGTAACAAAGAGGACATTGTCCAACAAAAATATATTTGTGAATTTCCTACGTGCTTCCAGATGTATTCACAGGACTTGTGTTTTGTTTTCATAGTTCATCTGATGGTTATCACACATAAATAGTAATAAAAGCAGAAACAAGACATACACTACAATAGTACGGTACATCACAAGCATGATTCATAAAAAAAGCATTTTATTATAATCCATATATCTTATTAAAAGGCATATAGATTAATAAATGTGGTTTATTGTAAAAAAAAGACATATAACCTGTTGGTTGGTAAACTTGACAATTGAAAGCAATTTTAATGTGTAAACAAAACTTGTATAAAAGTAGCGTTTTGCTGCTCTGAACAAACACAAATTAAAGTTTCTTTTGTTGTAAGTAAATGTGTAATAAATCAGTGGGACTGTTAATGGTCTCATATCCTATAACTTGCAATTCACTCTTTTTGAGTCTTCTTTTCATCAGCATTCTGCTATCTGTGCACTTTAGATGCAGAATATTTCCAGCATGGTTTGCTCCCACCAGAAGAATATATAGACATCACGGGACCCTATAGCAACAGTTTGAATTAAGTCCACCTGTATACCAAAAAAGAAAAAAAAAATATTATGTGGACAATGAGGGGGTCACAGAATGAGGTGCAGTCACAGAAAGAATGTATTCAGGCATGTACAAAGATATAGTGCCCCTACTGGAGCCCTTAAAGAATAACTGCCGTTTAAATTTTTATTTACTGTATAAACTCGAGAATAAGCCAACCCGAGTATAAGCCGAGGCCCCCAATTTTACCCCGAAAACTGAGGAAACCTATTGACTCAAGTATAGAGATGAGCCACTACCCTAGTGTTCGTGTTCGATTCGATTCGTCGAATTGGTGGGGTGTTCGACAAATGTTTGTCGAGGGCTCATCGAACACCCCGGAACACTAAATAAACAGCTATGTGGGTCAGTTTCACTTCCGCAATGTATATACATACATTCCGAAAGTGAAATTAACAAAAATAAAGCGTTAAAAAAAAAGTATGCTCACCCGTCCGGCGGTCCACCGATGGCTCCAGCAAGGTCCTGTTGCTGATAGGACCTGTGGTGACGTCAGTTATCGCGGGAACTCCGGTCACATGACCAGAGTTCCCGCGATAACTGATGTCACCACAGGTCCTATCAGCAAGAGGACCTTGCCGGAAAGGTTAAAATAGACATTTTTATGTTTTGGACACATTCTTTAAGTAAAAGAAAGTGTCCAAAATATAAAAATGTCTATTTTAACCTTTCCGGCAATGTCCTCTTGCTGATAGGACTAGGGATGAGAGAGTCTACTCACTACTATTCCCTGAGTTCAAACTGGATTCTCCCAGATTGCCCCGGTCCGGAGCAATCCGGCACCATAAAGTCCCATGTTATAGGGCGCCGGATTGCACCGGATTGGTACAATCCGGGAGAATCCAGTTTGAACTCAGGGGCAATCCAGGAGAATCCAGTTTGATCAGGTTTTGTCTGCCGGACGCCTTCCCGCTGGGATTTTCAAATGAACAGCTGACTCAGGTCACCTGTTCAATTGAAGTAGAGCAGTGCTGTGAGGTTCATGTGAGTTCATGCTTGCCTGCATGAATTCACATGAACTTTCCCACACCCGGGTGCACAGCTCTGCTACATCTCTGGTGGAGGTTCTCTACCAGAGATGTAGCAGAGCTAAAGAAGAATCCTGGATTGGACTATGTCGGACGGAGGAGGATTTAATTTAAATAAAGATGGAGTCCCTAAGTGTGTTTTTGTTTTGTTTTTTAAATAAAAATAATTTTTCTTGGTGTTGTATTTTTATTTAAACAATTTAATAGAAATTCATGGGGGGCATATCTAATATTGGCGTGACCCCATGAATTTCGGGCTTAGAGCAAGCTGATAATACAAAGCTAGCCCTAACCCCTTTATTACCCAGTGAGCCATCGCACCAGGGCCCTGGAAGAGTTAAGTTCAGCGCCAGAACATGGCACTTCAATGAACGCACCATCTTCTGGGGCGGCTGCGGGATTCCATTCTCAGCAGGGGGTGCCCAGAAGTCTTGGGCCTCCCTGCACTGCAGATTCCAGCCCCCAGCTACCTAGCTGTATCTGGCTGAACATAGAAATCAGGCGGAGCCCCACGCATTTTTTTTCTATTATTTCATGAAATTCTGGAATCCACAGCGCAGGGAGGCCCAAGACTTCTAGGCAGCCCCCACTGCGAATGGCAGCCCACAGCCGCCCCAGAAGATGACGCGTTCATTGAAGCGCCATGTTCTGGCACTGAACCCAGCTCATCCAGGGCCCTGGTGCGTTGGCTCACTGGGTAATAAAGGGGTTAGGGCCAGCTTTGTATTATTAGCTGGTCCTAAGCCTGAAATTCATGGCGGTCATGCCAATAGTAGACATGACCACCATGAATTTCTTGTAAATTCTGTCAAAAAAAGTACAACACAGAAAAAAATTTTTTTTATTAGGAATAAAACAAAAAAGACATTTAGTGACTGCATTTTTATTAAAAAAATCCTCTTCCATCCGCTGTAGTCCATAAACGCAATCTCAGCACTGCTACATCGCTCTGCATAGACACACATGTCTATGCAGAGGGAGAGCAGGCTAAGAAATGACTACAACAGTCAGGGTTCACCTCAGGTCATAACTCAGGCTATGACCACGGGTGAATCCTGCTGTCACAGCCAAATTGCTGCTGCCACCGCCGCCGGAGATTGCCGAGGTCGGCAGAGCAGTGAATAAACCGTAAGTTAATGACTTCCGGTTTATTAAGTGCTCTGCCGGCGCTCGGCAATCTCCGGCGGCCGACGGCAGTCTTTGGGATGTGACAGCAGGGTTCACCCGCGGTCATAGCCCGAGCTATGACCTGAGGTGAACCCTGACTGTTGTAGTCATTTCTTAGCTTGCTTTCCCTCTGCATAGACATGTGTGTCTATGCAGAGCGATGTAGCAGTGCTGAGAATGTGTTTATGGCCTTCGGCGGACAGAAGATGATTTTTTTTTTATAAAGATGGAGTCACTAAATGTCTTTTTTGTTTTATTTCTAATAAAAAAAAATTTTCTCTGTGTTGTATTTTTTTTGACAGAATTTACTAGAAATTCATGGTGGTCATGTCTACTATTGGCGTGACCACCATGAATTTCGGGCTTAGGGCCAGCTGATAATACAAAGCTGGCCCTAACCCCTTTATTACCCAGTGAGCCACCGCACCAGGGCCCTGGAAGAGTTGGGTTCAGCGCCAGAACATGGCGCTTCAATGAACGCACCATCTTCTGGGGCGGCTGCAGGCTGCCATTCGCAGCGGGGGCTGCCCAGAAGGCTTGGGCCTCCCTGCGCTACGGATTCCAGCCCCCAGCTGCCTAGCTGTACCTGGCTGGACATAGTAATAGCACGGAGCCCCACTCATTTTTTTTTATTATTTCATGAATTTCATGAAATAATAAAAAAAAGGGCTCCCTATATTGTTGTGTCCGGCCAGGTAAAAATAGGCACCTGGGGGTTGGTGGAAGCCCATCGATGCCTGCTGTATCCGGCTGGATACAAAAATATGGCGAAGCCCATGTCAAATTTTTTTCTGAAAAATCCAAAAAACAATGTGAATGAAAGGGACTACATCTTTATTAACCCCTCGACCATGGGTTAATAAAGATACAGTCCCGTTTTATGGGATTGTTAATGGATTTTTCAGAAAAATTTGACGTGGTCTTCGCCGTCTTTTTGTATGTCAGCCGGATACAGCAGGCGGCAACGGGCTGCTCCCAACCCCCAGCTGACTATTTGTACCTGCCTGGACACAGAAATATCGGGAAGCCCTTATTGTTTACTATTTCATGAATTTCATGAAATAATAAAAAAAAAATGTGTTGGGCTCCGCGCAATTTCTATGTCCAGCCAGGTACAACTAGGCAGCTGGGGGCTGCAATCCGCAGCACAGGGAGGCCCAAGCCTTCTGGGCAACCCCTGCTGCGAATGGCATCCCGCAGCCACTGCAGAAGATGGCGCGTTCATTGAAGTGCCATGTTCTGGTGCTGAACTCAACTCTTCCAGGGCCCTGGTGCAGTGGCTCACTGGCTAATAAAGGAGTTAGGGCTAGCTTTGTATTATCTTCTGGCCCTAAGCCCGAAATTCATGCGTCACCACAGGTCCTATCAGCAACAGTACCTTGCCGGAGCCATCAGTGGACCGCCGGACGGGAGAGCATACATTTTTTAACACCTTATTTTCCTTAATAGCTGTTTATTTCGGCTGAAAATGTTGCAGATGCGGTTTTCTGACCGCATCTCCCGCATTTTCGAACCAAAATCGAACAGCTTCTAGAACTGCCGAATTTGAACCAAATTGTTCGAATTCGGCGAATGACTCGCACACCGCCAAAAACAAATTGAATTTGAGATTGGCGAACAATTCGAGTCGAACATCGCTCATCTCTACTCGAGTATAAGCCTAGGGTGGGAAATGCAGACTACCATCCTGGTATATTGACCCCATCACTGGTATATAGCAATTATCACTGTATATATCCCCCATCACAGTATATGTCCCCATCACTGGTATGTAGCCCCTATCACTGGTATATAGCCCCATCACAGAATATGTCCCAATCACCGGTACATAGTCCTCATCACTGGTATATAGCCCCCATTACTGGTATATAGCCCCATTGCTGTATACAGCACCCCCATTACTGGTTTATAGCCCCCATCACTGGTATATAGCCCCATTACTGTATACAGCACTCCCATCACTGGTATATAGTCCCATTACTGTATATAGCACTCCCATCACTGGTATATAGCCTCCATCACTGATATATAGCCCCCCATCACTGAATATATAGCCCATTATCACTAGTATATATCCCCCATAACTGAAATATAGCCCCCCATCACTGGTATATAGCCCCTCATCACTGGTATATAACCCCATTACTGTATATAGCACCCCATCACTGGTATATAGCCCCCATCACTGGCATATAGCTCCCCATCACTGGAATATAGCCCCCATCACTGGTATATAGCCCCATAATTGGTATATAGCCACATTACTGTATACAACGACCCATCAGAGGTGTATAGACACCCATCCTTGGTATATCGCCCCGCATCATTGTACACACCCTTATCACAGTTTATGGCCCCCATGCTGGCGCTCACTATAAAAAAATAAACCACTGAACTCACCTATCTGATGATTCTCCGCAGGCACTTTGCGTCCTCCCTCCGGTCTTACCTGCTTCTAATCATGAGACCGGGGTTCACAGCAATGATGTCACTGTGGCGCCGGTCACATGATTACAAGCAGGAAAACTGGAAGGGGGACGCACGGTGCCTGCAGAGAATCTTCGGGTGAGTTCAGTTATTTATTATTCTATAGTGAGAACCAGCATGTGGGCCATATACTGTGATGGGGGACAGTAATTTAATATGTGCTGCTCTCCCCGCCAGTGATGGACAAGGGGATGCAGTGCATATTACACTAGACTAATGAGCGGGCCCACGTGACCTCCCGCTCACTCTGCAGCCTCCCCCCACCTCCTCCAGCTCCCGGTCACTGCCCCCCCCCCCCACTGACATGACGCTGACTTGAGTATAGGCCGAGGGGGGCACTTTTCAGCACAAAAAGTGTGCTAAAAACTCAAGCATATACGGTAATAATAATGTAGAGCAAGAGATGTTAATACACTTTCAAATATACTTTATAAGTGAAATCTGGTGGAAAACTATTCATAAACCTTCCACAAAGTGTCCCCACTAGACTGTGTCTGAAGCACACATATGTATTCACACTGAATAACATTATTAACAACCAGGGCAGCAGTGTTTTTTTTTTCCATGAAATGAAAATTACACTTTAAGTATTCTTACCCACAGCAATGTTGCCCTACTCTAGTATGATCTCTTCATAGTGCCATATAGCACTAATATGTCTGCACACACAGTACCCCAATATAGTATTATGCCCACAAAATAACCCAGCTAGGAATGAGCCCCCACATGTCCAAGCACTCACCTGTCTTACATATACAGCTGCAACCAGAAGTTTACGTACATTACATTATAAGACACATGTATGTTTTTCTCACTATCTGACATGAAAGCAGAATAAACTTTTTCTGTTTTAGATCAATTTGGATTACAATAATTATTTATATTTGCTACATGCAAAAAAAAAAGTAGAGAGAGAGAGAAAATGTTTTTTTTTTAATTACTTTCTGTTAGGTCACAAGTTAACATACACTAAGATTACTAAATTTAAAGAATTTGGGACAGTCAATATGATGATGTCAGGTGAAGCTTCTAATAGCTTTATTGGTTTAATTAGAGACACACTTGTTGATGTATTTTAATGCACACCTGAAACTCACTGCTTTTTGTAGCATCATGGCCAAGTCTAAAGAAATCATTCAAAATATCAGAAAGAGAATTGAGGACTGTCTGGTTCACCCTTGGGTGCAATTTCCAGATACCTGAAGATGCCTTGTTCATCTGTACAAACAATCATATGCTAGTATAAGCAAGATGGGAATATACAGCCATCATGCCACTGAGTAAGGAGACGGGGTCTGTGTCCCAGATATAAACATATTTTGATCTGACATATGCATATCAGCCCATTAACCAAAGCAAAAGATCCTGTGAAGATGATTGCAGAAGCTGGTAAGGTTATGTCTTTATCCACAGTGAAACAAGTACTACATCAACATGGGCTGAAAGTCCACTCTGCCAGGAAGAATCCATTACTCCAAAAGAAATGTAAAAAGCCAGATTCATTTTTCAAATGCCCACAGGACGAGAGACTTACATTTTTGGAGACAAGACCTGTGGTCTGACTAAATTAAATTTAACTATTTGGCCATAATGACCATCATTGCATTTGTTGGAAAGGGGAGAAGCTAGAACACCATCCCAACTGTGAAACACGAGGGAGCAGCATCATGTTCTGGAATTGTTTTGCTGCAGGAGGGACTGATGCACTTCATAAAATAGATGGCATCATGAGGAAAGAAGATTATGTGGCAATACTAAAGCAACATCTGAAGACATCAGGCAGGAAGTTGAAGGTTGGACGGAAATGGGTCTTCCCAATGGGCAATGACCCAATGCATACTGCCAAAGTGGTTACAAAGTGGCTTAAGGTTGACAAAGTCAATGTTTTAGAGTAGCCATCACAAAGCCCTGATCTCAATCCTACTGAAAATCTATGGGCAAAGCTGAAAAGGCAGGTGTGAGCAAAGTGACCTGCAAACATGGCTCAGTTACACCAGTTCTGTCAGAAGGAATAGGCCCAAATTCCTACCAACTATTGTGAGAAGCTTGTGGAAGGATATCCAAATTGTTTGATGCAGGTCTACAGTTTAAGGGCAACCAAATACTAATGAAATGTATATAAACTTATGAACTTGCAGAAAATAATAAAAATGCCCTAAAATATTCTCTCTCTTCATTATTCTAGCATTTGGCAAATATTAATAATTTTGGTAATCCTAGCTCACCTAAAATGGGAAAGATGTATTCTGATTTCATGTCAGATAGTGAGAAAAACATGCATATGTGTCTTTGTGGCGCCCCACTGGTCAGTGCGCAATGAAGGGGTACTATACCCAGACCAGTGGGTGTAGTATCCCAGTGGCCAGTGGATGGGGAGATTCGCATGTGGTTTTCACCTACTTATTCACACACTTAGAACCAGGGGGCCAATTGGTTAAACCCATTACCATGGTAACTGGTCCAGGTGGGAGGTGATATAAGTGGTTAGTGAAAAGCGGGAAAGAGAGTAGTAGCAAGGAGCGAAGTCGAGGAGGACCCTTCAGGGGATACTGAAAGAGGGCACCCAGAAAGAGTGGTGACACAGACAGAAGGGAAATCCCCAGGGTGTTGATAACACCTGGCGTCAGATTGTCCTAAAACCCGGTCTGGGGGGATCCCAGTCCGAATAGCGGAGAACCGGCTCCAAACGCGGTGCAGGAAAGTTCAGCAAAGACAATACCGGAGGGTCGTGGGTCTTCAGGCAGACGTGACCCGGTCCAAGCACATCCCCACCAGGATCTCTGTCTAGGGTTTAAGCCCCTTCCAGGGAACGATTCCTAGAGAGAGAAGGGTAACCTCTAGCAGACCCATGGGCCTGGTGTAGAACAAGTGGATCACTGCAGGGTCACGCTAAGGAAGTAGGAGCAGCACAGAAAAGTGAGGATAGAGGGTGAAGCCGAAAGAAACACCATTGAATGCCACAGAAGGACACCTCACCCACTGGTATCAACCCAGGCCAGCTACCCGAGACCTATTTAGTGTCTGACGGTTATCAGTAAGCCAGTACAGAGACTCAGCAATGTGTGGTGTTATTCTTTCTGGCTGTGAGAAATAACTCAGCCTGTCGTCTGCAGAGCTGCCTCCCTGTGCCTGCGACCACAACAACAAGCACTACAGCCTCATGTCTGGGGATTCTGCTCCACCTGCGGGGAGCAACACCATCTGGCTGCAATAACATTATCCCCGGAGGTCTGAGAGCAGCGCTGGTGCGTTCACCAGAAACCGTAGGTGGCGTCAAGAACATTACACTTTTCTTATTTTATTTTCAAGACTTTTCAGTGACCACTAGGGCAATGGTTCCGGGCACCGGCCACCTGGGACAGAAACCTTGATCAACGCCCGGGATCTGAGTTTCCACAGCTTGGGGTGGGTCATCTTTTTATACAGTGTATGTAAACCTTTGCTTTCAACTGTACATAATGAGACTCATACAGTGACATGTCACAGTATGTACTCACACAGTCAACCACACTTCCACAGTCCCCAACCACTCAGTTTGACGCTCCTTACAGTTCTGCATACACAGTATGATAACTCAAGTTATTCCTCACATAATGTACCATTAGGTTTCCACAGGTCCTCCATTCACTATTGTGCCTCCATAGTTCCACACACACAATATAAATCCCCATTGTCCCTCCCACATTGAATGATACTTCAAAAGTTCAACCCATGCTGAATGATACCCCACAATCTCTCCTTGACAATATGATGCCCTTCAGGGCTTCTCCATACTATCATGCCTATGTAGTTTCACCAAACAGTATGGCATTTCACTCAGTGACCTCCACAAAGTAAGATATCCTCACAGAAAATGATGCCCTTCAGAGTCCTACTCCCACACAGAATGATGCCTCCACAGTGCCCCTAAATTCCCTCTACAATGTGATTGCCACCAACAATGTGATGTCTTTAAATGTGAACACTAGAGATGAGAGAACTATTCTAAACAAGGTTCTCAAATTTAAAATTCGACACAAGCTTGGTTGGTTAGATTTGCGATCGTAATCCCAAACACTTTGCCAAAAAATTGGTGAACTTGGCTTTGTTCGGTAACTATTCAAAAACTTAAAATGGTCTTAAAGCATTTCTTGAAAGTTTGGGGCCAAAATGCTTTCAACCTATAGGTTACATGAGTTCACAGCCATCGGCTCTACCCAAAGTTTTCAACCTGGTGAATTTAAGGGAGCTTTAAAAGAAAGTTTTTAAGCTTCCTTGGGATTCCAGGTGGGTGCGAATCTGCATGTTAAACTATGGAAAGCTATAATAATCAGCATCATCATCAAAAGCTCCAGTAAAAGTGAGTTTACCTGTTATACCTGAAGAATAGACATTATTTATTGAGAGCAGCTGATCCTGTATCCCCAGCCACATTGCCCCCTTTTTATTCTGCTCAGGACGGCCTGCGAGTCAGAGAGACCACGTGACAGTTGGCTGCCATTACAATCCGGCTCAGTGGAGGCTAACTCAGATATATATCCAGTGTGTATGAACACTTGTGCTGGAGGCACATGGGACTTGAAAGATTCCTTATTGATTAAGTGGTGTGTGCCTTTTAATGAATTGGGTGTATATTAATCTAGCAACATAATTTATTAAGACTAGAGTATACAGTGCATGTCTTAATGAATCAGGACCATTGTTCTCGGCAGCACATCGCCCAGTGTAAACCGGAGATGTGTTGCCAAAAATATGATCAATATGGTGAAACCATGATCTATTAGTAATTGTTCTAACCCCATCAAACTATGTCAGGCTGTGCGAGGAGGCTCCTGTAAATTCAACTGAAATGTTTGTATCTGATGGTGTCCTATGTTAGCAGTTTATGCTCTAATTTTAACTTTTGCCTAGGTCCCCACTTTGTCTAAAACTGAACCTGCTCGCGATACCTGTATTAACATGCAAGACACCTGCTGAAAATAAAGTGCCCTAACCACCACATGGTTAGTAAAAAGTATGGAGCAATATATTGCATATGTCACGAGGGTGAAAAAGACAACTATCAATAGTATACTAAAATACCTGACCTATAAAAATCACATATGACCTTAATGAGGATAGCTATATGAATTCATCCACTGATACCAAACCCAAGAGTCCAAATTTCCATATGTCCATGAATTAAAGGCAATCACATATCCAAAATGTTCAGTCTGGTTTAACCGTACACAATATGCTTGTCTATGTATAAACTTCGGAGAAAGTTCACTAGCTGCTATCGCACTGTCAGAGGTGCACCACCGCCACACAAACTTTGGATGCTGACGGTGACGTCACATTGAATAGCTACAATATGCACCTAGGTCCAGCACACTGCAAAATCCACACACATTAATGAAATCTGAACCCCTGAAGGCCTCATGCCCTTTCCCCCCAATACTCTGCTCTGGTCTCTAGTGTACTAACTCTGTGCACTGGAGATGCGATGTGGTAACGACATTGTTTCTGCTTTCCAAGTCGCACATGCTGATTAGTGGAAGAAAGCAAGTGGCTCCATCCTCTACCAATGTATTCACCTCTGTCTGCATGCTGAAGATACACATAATGGTGATATCGAGATGCAGGTAGCAAGCAGGGAGGGCATGGATTGACCTGTGGGTCACTGTTTTCAGCTATCCAGCAATATTGGTCCACAGGACGACTACAACAGCCAGAGGGCTGGATGTAAGCCATGGGACACACTTTGGCCAAAAAAATCTAGAAGAAGCTGTTACATTTTGCAACAAAAGAGAGCTGGATAAAAATTGAGCACTTACCAAGTAGATATGATGTTAATGGTAATATTCTGGAGGATCATGGTGTATAAAACCTATTTAAGATAAATACCTTGACATTGCTTATGGTATTGTGTGAGAAACAATGTGTGAGTGGGTGGCCTTTCAAGGCAGCATTGCCGCCTATTTGGAGTCATAAAAGTAGAAATTCTCATAGCAACTGTAAGGTTAAATATATTCTTTTATCCATCTACTGTATGTTTTTCAATTGTTTTATTTGCTTTCCAGGAGATACAATAGAAGCGTGCTGTAGCTTGTTCTTCTTTGTCTGGTATAAAATGTACATTACCTCTCTGTATCTATCATTATGTGACATTTTAGTAGGGTCCAGTTATGCTACAGTAAAAAACACAAAATAGTTTATTTGCAGAGTGAAATGGCTGAAAATATTCACGTAGTTCAATATTCAAATATCTGAAGAATTTACATTTTAGTTAACTTTCCTGAACATACATACTCTTTACTGTGAGAAACTCAAGAGATTAATTTAGCTGATCCGTTATCACTCAGAATGGTCAGCATAACCTGAAAAAAGCTTTTTTCCATGGAATATAAAATGAAACAGCTTAAGATAAGTGTGGCAAGCTACAAAAAATGATAGGGTTTTCTTAACCCACAAATTGGGAATGAAACCAAAGGTTTTACTTTTAACATACTAAATTTCAAATCCATGGAGACCCAATTACTGGAAAATGCTGCAGTACTTGAGATATGAGTTAACCCTTCAATCTGGAAAGCCTTCAGCATAATGTAAAAAGATGCAAAAATAACTGCCATGCATTTTATTTCTACCCTTCATTCTGTAGGGTATTCCAGTTTATGCCCCTGACTGCTGTGCCCCGTTAAGAAGGGTTGTGTCCTGTGTCTGATCCCTTTATAATCTCTGACTCTTCCTGGGTATTTTCACTGCATGGGACCCAGAGGCATTTGTCTGCTGGTGACGGTCATGGCGGATAACCTTGCAGATGTAATAAGGGATAGCATCAGGAGAGAAGATGCTTTGTGGCTCACCTCTATTCTGGTTGAGCAGAGCATCACCTCACCTGAGACTGGAGCATAGACTCCGGCAGCCCGCAAGGTGAATTCACCTGCATACTGACGTGGGGTGTGCACTCCCTAGACTAAGCCATGCCTGCCTGCTGCTGACAGGCCTTGACCACAAACCAAAAGTTGCTAAGACCATTAAAAATTGTTTGCAGGCTTTTTTTGTTATTAGGTATGTCATGGGTCAAAAGCTTCCTGAGTGCTGGAAGATGAGATGTTCTTTTATCTCTATACTATTTATAATTCCTACAATGCTCATGGGGATAGTGCCTGTTGGTGTTATAATGAAGAGTTTCGTCAGTGTTTAGCCCTTTGTCTTCACCTGGTTGGGAGGTAGAAGCTATGGATTTGTGGCTTTGCCTAATGTTGTCCCTAAAGGCAACCCTCTTTCACACAGTGGCCTTGGGTTCCACTGCCTTCATGGGGCCAGTGGAAACCCCCAGACTTTTTACAAGCTATCCCTTTAACAAAGATCACTGCTGTTTTTACAAGCTCTGCAAATAGAAGCACAAGTATTCTGCTTGTGGGCGCTCTTTACCTTTATGTCTTTTAGAGATCATTTCATCTTCAATTTGCTTAACGGTTCACCATAATAGTAATTTTGACCAGTGTGCCGAAACATTTACTTGCCACTTTGCATCAGATAGTAACCACTATGGTTCATGTACAAGTGACTTCATTGTTGATTTGCCCACAGCTACAGTATTTTCCTATTGACTTCCAGTGTCATCAATGCATCTTAGATGATCATAAATCTGAGTAGGTTGAATCCTTTACCACTTCCAGATTGTCGACATCCATCTCAAATGAGTCTCGGTCATAACCTCCCGGCAGTAGTCAATATCTTTGTCTTCTTTGTGTTGAGTAGCAGTCCCATTTTCGAGTTTTCCATTTCGATGCTCGAGATGATCCGACCTGTGGAAGTTCATGTTCTTGAGGTTCAGCCGGACTTTATATAAAGTTCTGTTCTGGACCCAAACACGACCCAAATTGCATTGGAATTTACTGATTGGGCAGTTTAGCTCCTCACCCACATGCAGACATCCATAAACAAAACCCTTTCATGGGAGGGTAGAGTTGTTATTTTTTTTGGTACACATTGAATCTGATAATGCTGATTTAACCCCTAGTGCGAGCCATTCAAACACTGCAAGTAGCTTGTACTGGGTCGAGTGGTTTGCAAACGTAAACGACCTGAACTCCAAACTCAAACATAATTTTTTTTGTAAAGTCTGTGGTTAGTGTGAACACTGAACTTTAAAGTTTGGTGTGCTTATCATAATCAAAGATGAGTAGACCAATGGCTGTTCAGGGTCACTGGGTTCAGACGGTCTTTTAAAAATGTTTGGTTTGGGAACTAGGCTTGACCCCGTACACTGAACCTCTTACAATTCAACCATGACCTGAACATCTGTGCTGAAAAATGGCTGTAAAATGGTCATAGCAAGAGCTATGGCTGGCGTCACACTAGCGCTCCCTGCCGTAGTGTATTGCGCCGTGGGAAGCGCAAGCTGAGTGCCTGCACCGCAAGTCCTTATGTTTAACATGAAGAGACAGGTGCCTGCGCTCTGATGCAGATTGGCGTGTGCATCCTGTGCACACCCATTCACTGCAATGTATGATTTGTACGCAGGCGTATGCTTGCGCACAAATCATACATTCTCGGCCACATCAGGAATGGGACATCCGCCTGCGTACAAATCATACATTGCAGTGAATGGGTGCGCGCAGGGTGCACATGCCAATCTGCATCCGCAAGTGTGAAGCCAGCCTATGGGTTTCAAAAGAAAGCAAAATGGGGGTAAGAGCAGGACAATTATACGTACCTAATTTCCACAAAGATAAGACGAGACTCTTTTCTGGCTCGCTGGTTAAGCAAAATGCATATTCCCTGCTTCCCGCCCACCGTCTGTGCCCAGCCTTTGTGATTGGTAGCAATCAGTCAGTTTTATTAGTTTAAAAAGAAATAAATACAACATTTAAAAAAGTATGTGGGCTCCTGCCTATTTTCGATAACAAGTGCAGGTAAAGCAGGCAGCTATGGGCTGCAACCCTCAGCTGTCTGCTTTACATTGGCTGGTTATCAAAAATAGTGGGGAACCCATTTTTTTTAAATTATTTAATCTTTTGATATCCAGCCAAGGTAAAGCAGACAGCTGGGGGTTGGTATTAATAGGGTTGAAATGTTTATGGTTATTCTGTCCCTCTTAGCCTAATTATACCAGCCCACAGCTGCCCCAGGTTTGATGCAAGCATTAGATGTGCCAATTTTGGTGTTTTACCCTGCTCGCCCCAACTGCCCTAGTCCAGTGGTAATCGGGGTAATAATTAATGGGGTTGATGTCAGCTGAGAATTGACAGCTGGCTTCAAACCCAGTGGTTAGAAATGGATGGGCATCTATCAGACATCCCCCAATCCTAACTTGGCAAGTGAATGGTAAAAAAAGACAAACACAGGAAAAACAACTTATTTGAATTAAGACTTCCCCACATGTTCTTATGCACCAATTTAGTATTAAAAATAGTCCCACGAATCTCCAAAGGAAATCCATCAGGGAAAAAAGGCTCTCCCACATGCAATTGTTCAAAACATTTTTGATAAAAAATCCTGGAAGCTCCGACGATACTCTAATTGGTAATGTCTTATGACGTCCATTGATTACTATAAAGTCTTGTTCTGAGAATGCAGTATAAACAAGAAATAGAGTGCACAGCCAGTCATATAAGAATAGTACTAAGCTAAGGGTGCTAAATAATGTATAATAGAGGCACATGTGAAAACATAAGAATGAGATTGTTCTCACAACGAGGTTACTGTTGATTAGTGGCAGGCCTGAATTTTCCCACAGCTTTTAAATATTAAAATCTGTGAGTTCTCAGTGGTTGATACTAGTGATGAGGAAGTACAGTTAATATTAATAATCAGTAGACTCGTTATGATTAGTTTGTAATAATTGCGTATTCATTACGAATAGCGAGTACAATGTAGATCAATGGTAAATGGGAGTCATTTTCTGCTGGACCCTACAAAGGGGTCTGGCTCCTGAGGAAAAGGCTGGGGTAATGGATCCGTTAATGCATCCATAGGCCCCAATGCAAAAAACGCAATGTCGAAAGTGCACTAAAAAATGCTGTGCATTTTTGTAATTGCCGCTAAAAATGCTGCTAGCAGCGTTTTTGGGTGCAGTAAAAAAATGAATCTGCTTTTTTAACATGGGGTCCAATGGAAAATCAGATCCGTTTTTGCTACCATTTTTTGGCAATAATGGCAAAGTCCAAAAACTGCATAGCTGCAGAGGAGGCTCAAAAAACAGCCTAAAAAAAATGGATTTGTTATTGAAAAGAGTGGAAAAAACTAATTGCTATGTGTGACTCCAGCCAATGGGAAGAGCTTAGGGAATATGCCAGGATGCATTTCTGACTCACATATGATTTGTAGGAATAATTTTGTTGCAGGATTACGCCTCTGTTACAGATACACAAGAACAACTACCAAATCTAACCTAAATCGCATTTAACAGGCCAAAAAGGTTCAGAAACAGTTTTTCCTGCCCATTCACCTTTTTAGAAGGCTAAATAAACCAAAGAAACAAAAAAAAAAACCTTTTAGCGTTTGTTCACATGTACTGTTGTGGCTTTTTTTCAACTTTTACATTTGGGAGGACCCTGACTTATACATTTTGTAGGTCCCTCTGTCATACATCATTACACTGGTCAACAGCATTTTTGGTGCCAAAGATATTTCATTGAATTTAGGGTAACTTTGGGGTGCTGATTCTGAATATGTCATCAGTTTTGCCAGATTGGCTCAAGTTTTTGAGATTTTTCGTAAAATGTGTAACAAAAAAGACGTTTTTTGCTACTTTTTTAACGAAGTCTGTTATGTTTCTTCTATGTTTTGTCAGTGTATATTCACCACAAATGTAACAGAATGAGTCTGGATCGTTAAGATAACTTCTTCTTGATGAGTTCATGCTTTTCACTGGACAACAGACAACAACATAAAGTTAGTGCCAAAAACCAAGCTATGAACAAACTTTTAGAACACTAATTAACACAAAACTATATTGAGAACTGCTCAGTTCAAGTACTAATCCAAAGAAATTAATGAGATGATGCGTCGCATTTACGAACAAGTGCTATAAATAAGATACCAAAAATCTCAAAAACTTGAGCCAATCTGGCAAAACTGATAGCATATTCAGAATCAGCACCCCAAAAATACCCCAAATTCATTAAAATATTTTGGGCACCAGAAAAAAAAAATTTTTTTGTTGACCTGTGTTATTAGTTACCGTATATACTCGTGTATAAGCCGACCCGTGTATAAGCCGACCCCCCTACTTTTGCCCCAAAAATCTGGAAAAACCTATTGACTCGTGTATAAGCCGAGGGTGGACCCCAGCACAGGTATACAGACCCCAGCAGTGTGGTATACAGGCCTCCCCAGTGGTAGTATACAGCAGCCCCAGTGGTAGTATACAGATTCCCCAGCAGCCCCAGTGGTAGTATACAGATTCCCCAGCAGCCCCAGTGGTAGTATACAGGAGCCCCAGCAGCCCCAGTGGTAGTATACAGGAGCCCCAGCAGCCCCAGTGGTAGTATACAGGAGCCCCAGCAGCCCCAGTGGTAGTATACAGGAGCCCCAGCAGCCCCAGTGGTAGTATACAGGAGCCCCAGCAGCCCCAGTGGTAGTATACAGGAGCCCCAGCAGCCCCAGTGGTAGTATACAGGAGCCCCAGCAGCCCCAGTGGTAGTATACAGGAGCCCCAGTGGTAGTATACAGATTCCCCAGCAGCCCCAGTGGTAGTATACAGATTCCCCAGCAGCCCCAGTGGTAGTATACAGATTCCCCAGCAGCCCCAGTGGTAGTATACAGGAGCCCCAGCAGCCCCAGTGGTAGTATACAGGAGCCCCAGCAGCCCCAGTGGTAGTATACAGGAGCCCCAGCAGCCCCAGTGGTAGTATACATGAGCCCCAGCAGCCCCAGTGGTAGTATACAGGAGCCCCAGCAGCCCCAGTGGTAGTATACAGCAGCCCCAGTGGTATACAGCAGGCCCCCAGGGGTACATATAGCAGCCCCCAGGGGGTACCCAGCAGCCCCCTGGGGGTACCCAGCAGCCCCCTGGGGGTACCAGCAGCCCCCTGGGGGTACCAACAGCCCCCTGGGGGTACCAACAGCCCCCTGGGGGTACCAATAGCCCCCAGGGGGTACCAGCAGCCCCCTGGGCGTACCAGCAGCCCCCAGAGGGTCCCCAGCAGCCCCCAGGGGGTACCAACAGCCCCATGGGGGTACCAATAGCCCCCAGGGGGTACCAACAGCCCCCTGGGGGTACCAATAGCCCCCAGGGGGTACCAGCAGCCCCCTGGGGGTACCAACAGCCCCCAGGGGGTACCAACAGCCCTCAGGGGGTACCAGCAGCCCCCTGGGGGTACCAACAGCCCCCTGGGGGTACCAACAGCCCCCAGGGGGTACCAACAGCCCCCTGGGGGTACCAATAGCCCCCAGGGGGTCCCCAGCAGCCCCTGGGGGTACACAGCGGCCCCCAGGGGGTCCCCAGCAGCCCCCTGGGGGTCCCTAGCAGCCCCCAAATGCTGTCACTCGCCCCCCCTTGCAAGGGCCCCCCCCGCTTCTCTTACCATTCCGGACTTCTGATCCGCGCCGCTCCTCGCTGCTCCTCGCTGCTCCGTCCATCCGTCTTCTACATCCGGGATCCCCGGCCGCGCGATGACGTCACATGCCTGCGACGGCCGGAGATCCGGGATGTAGAAGACGGACGGAGGGAGCAGCGAGGAGCAGCGAGGAGCGGCGCGGATCAGAAGTCCGGAATGGTAATATAACCATCGGGGGGGGGGGCCCTTACAAGGGGGGGCAGGTGCCAGCACTTGGGGGGGATTTATTTAGTTATGCACTGCTTCCCCCTGCCGCTGATTGACAGGGGAAAGCAGTGCATATTTAATGAGCGGCCCCACGTGACGGGGCCGCTCATACAGCAGCCCTCCCCCCCGCCTCCTGAAGCCTCCACAGCCCCGGACACAGCCCCCCCCGTATTGACTCGTGTATAAGCCGAGGGGGGAAATTTTCAGCCCAAATTTTGGGCTGAAAAACTCGGCTTATACACGAGTATATACGGTAGTTACTCCCAGCACTTTACAAGGCCAGCCACAATGTACCAGTAGGTATGTTGATCTTTGACTTCAGGTCGTCCTGTAACATATGTTTTGGAGGAATCGCTCTTGCTTAGGCATTTGGGTGGTCCCTCCCTCATTGACACTGTGATAGTGGAATACATATTCCATAGCAGTTTACAATGTGCCCATTGTAGCATTGGACTTCACCCTCCTTCTCCAACACCATGCGATTCTGCAGCCCTACATTTAACCTGTTAACGACGGCCTTACGTCTACAGACGTTGGAAAAAAAGGGTACTTATGCCTAGCCGACGTCTGTAGACATAAGGCAGGAATAAGCCCAGGTGCGCAGCCCCTGGAGCTAAAATCTCCGTCATTTTAGCTACCGGGGGTAGAGATTAGGAATCAGCTAATGTTTTACCGCCACCAGTAATGTGATGACCGGTAAGCACCATTTACCAGTCATGACATTACAAAAAATGTCACTGCCGGTAAAAAGTACTTTCACTTTGATCCGACAAGAAAACACATATAGGATCAAAGTGAAAGCATTAACCTTTCACTGCCCGAAGACCCCAGTGATGGGGATCATCCTCCCCACCCCCATCCCTCCCCCAGAACATCTCAAAATGGTGGCGGCCGACGGTAAAACACACCGCCTCTGCTGCATCTCCATGCAATCTGACAGGTCAGATCACATGGAGATGCCATCTCTTGGGGGCCCCTCAGTGGCCCCCCAATGTCATATTCCCCCCTACCCCTCCTCCCTGATCCCCTCCGCAGTTACTCCCTCCCCCTCTTCCCTGCTCCATGCTCCCTGCGCCTCCTCCATTAAGGGGTGAGGACTGGGGGGTTTGGGAAAACTCCATCTGATCTGATGTTTGATCAGATCGGATGGAGTTTTCCCAAACCCCCCAGTCCTCACCCCTCTGGGCACCCCCTCTGCCCCCCTTCCCCGTTGCCTCCTTTTCTGCCTCTCATACTCACCTGCCTTTGGTCTCGGTCGTCCTCTGCGTCTTCTCTCTGCCTCTGTCCCGGAGCCTCTGTTCTGTGTGCATGCACCGGGACAGAGGCAGAGTTAACCCCTGAATGACTACACAGGGATAATGATCTGCAGTTAACCCCTGTGTGGTCACTCAGGGGTTAACTGTCTGCAGATCACCCCTGTATTGTAACACAGGGGTTAACTGCAGATCATTTAACCTCTGAATGACCACACATGGATGAAGATCTGCAGTTAACCCCTGAGTGACCACACAGGGGTTAACTGCAGATCATCTTCCCTGTGTCGTCATTCAGGGGTTAACTGCAGATCACCCCTGTGTTGTCACACAGGGGTTAACTGCAGATCATGCTGAATGAGAATTATCGTGGGACCTCCCACTGGACTACATCAGACCTTCCCACTGGACTACGTCGGACCTTCCCACTGGACTATGTCACAGTAATAAAGATGGGTTCTAAATATGTGTTTGTGGGTTTTTTTTCCAATAAAAATATTTTTCTCTGTGTTGTGTCTTATTTACAATTTACTAGAGATTCCTTATGGCCCGGTCTAATATTGGCCAGATGTTATGAATCTCGGGCTTAGTGCCAGCTGTCAAAAAGCTGGCATTAACCCCTTATTACCCAGTCTGCCACCGCTACATGGCAGCTGGAAGAGCTGGATACAGCACCAGAAAATGGCGCTTCTATGAATGCGCCATTTTCTGGGTAGCTGCGGACTGCAATTCACAGCGGAGGGGGGGGGTCCAGAAAGCTTGGGCTTCCCTATGCTGAGGATTCCAGCCCCCAGCTGTCGTACCTGGCTGGCCAAAAAATCTGGCGAAGCCCACGCCGTTTTTTTTTTAGACTTATTTCATGAAATAATTAAAAAAAAAATGGCTTCCCTATATTTTTGGTTTCCAGCCAGATAAAACTAGGCAGAAGGGATTGGTGGCAGCCCGTAGCTGCCTGCTGTACCTGGCTGGACCAAAAATATGGCAAAGCCCCAAGTCGTTTTTTTTTTTTATTGAATAAAGAAATAATAAAAAAAATGCAGAAGAGGAGACGAACAGGACATGGTGTCTCCGGATCTTGTGCACATGCCCTAAAAGTGAGAAATTGTGTGAAAAAAAAAAATGTTCAATATGACGTTATCAAACTCTGTGAAGTAGCTGTAGGTTCCAAATGCTCACTATACCCCTAGATATAATCCTTGAGGCGTCTAGTTACCAAAACGGGGTCACTTGTGGGGGAGCTCCAAAGTTTAGGCACACAGGGGCTCTCCATACGTGACATAGTGTCTGCTATCAATTGGAGCTAATTTTCCATTCAAATTGTTAGCGGACACCATGTCGCATATGGAGAGCCCCTGTGTGCCTAAACATTGGAGCTCCCCCACAAGTGATCCCATTTTGGAAACTAGACCCCACAAGTAACTTATCTAGATGCATAGTGAGCACTTTCAACCTCCAGTTGCTTCACAAATTAATCCGTAAAAAGGTAAAAAGAAGATTTTTGTGAAAAAAAAGTACTTTTTCATTTTTACGGATCAGTTTGTGAAGCACCTGGGGGATCAAAGTGCTCACTATGCATCTAGATAAGTTCATTGTGGCATCTAGTATACAAAATGGGGTCACTTGGGGGGGAGCCCCAATGTTTAGGCACATAGGGGCTCTCCATACATGACATGGTGTCCACTAACACTTGGAATTGTAAGCGGATACCATGTCGTGTATGGAGAGCCCCTGTGTGTCTAAATATTGGAGCTCCCCCATAAGTGACCCCATTTTGGAAACTAGACAGTCCAAGGAATGTTTGTGCACACAGGGGCTCTCCATACACAACATGGTGTCCGCTAACAATTGAAGCTAATTTTCCATTCAAATTGTTAGCGGACACCATGTCGCGTATGGAGAGCCCATGTGTGACTAAACATTGGATATCCCCCACAAGTGACCCCATTTTGGAAACTAGACACCACAAGGAACATATCTAGATGCATAGTGAGCACTTTCAACCTCCAGTTGCTTCACAAATTAATCCGTAAAAAGGTAAAAAGAAGATTTTTGTGAAAAAAAAGTACTTTTTCATTTTTACGGATCAGTTTGTGAAGCACCTGGGGGATCAAAGTGCTCACTATGCATCTAGATAAGTTCATTGTGGCATCTAGTATACAAAATGGGGTCACTTGTGGGGGAGCCCCAATGTTTAGGCACATAGGGGCTCTCCATACATGACATGGTGTCCACTTACACTTGGAATTGTAAGCGGATACCATGTCGTGTATGGAGAGCCCTGTGTGTCTAAATATTGGAGCTCCCCCATAAGTGACCCCATTTTGGAAACTAGACAGTCCAAGGAATGTTTGTGCACACAGGGGCTCTCCATACACAACATGGTGTCCGCTAACAATTGAAGCTAATTTTCCATTCAAATTGTTAGCGGACACCATGTCGCGTATGGAGAGCCCATGTGTGACTAAACATTGGATATCCCCCACAAGTGACCCCATTTTGGAAACTAGACACCACAAGGAACATATCTAGATGCATAGTGAGCACTTTCAACCTCCAGTTGCTTCACAAATTAATCCGTAAAAAGGTAAAAAGAAGATTTTTGTGAAAAAAAAGTACTTTTTCATTTTTACGGATCAGTTTGTGAAGCACCTGGGGGATCAAAGTGCTCACTATGCATCTAGATAAGTTCATTGTGGCATCTAGTATACAAAATGGGGTCACTTGTGGGGGAGCCCCAATGTTTAGGCACATAGGGGCTCTCCATACATGACATGGTGTCCACTAACACTTGGAATTGTAAGCGGATACCATGTCGTGTATGGAGAGCCCCTGTGTGTCTAAATATTGGAGCTCCCCCATAAGTGACCCCATTTTGGAAACTAGACAGTCCAAGGAATGTTTGTGCACACAGGGGCTCTCCATACACAACATGGTGTCCGCTAACAATTGAAGCTAATTTTCCATTCAAATTGTTAGCGGACACCATGTCGCGTATGGAGAGCCCCTGTGTGACTAAACATTGGATATCCCCCACAAGTGACCCCATTTTGGAAACTAGACACCACAAGGAACATATTTCGATGCATAGTGAGCACTTTGAACCTCTAGGTGGTTCACAAATTGGTCTGTAAAAATGAAAAAGTACTTTTTTTTCACAAAAATTTTCTTTTGGACTCAATTTTTTCATTTTCACATGAGCAACAGGATAAAATGCTTCCTAAATTTTGTTGGGCAATTTCTCCTGAGTACACCAATACCTCATATATGGTCACAAACCACTGTTTGGACGCACGGCATGGCTCAAAAGGGAAGGAGCGCCATTTGACTTATTGAATGGAAAATTAGCTCCAAAAGTCAAATTGCGCTCCTTCCCTTCTGAGCCTTGCCGTACGCCCAAACAGTGGTTTATGACCACATATGAGGTATCTGTGTACTCAGGAGAAATTGCCCAACAAATTTTAGGATGCATTTTATCTTGTTGCCCATGTGAAAATTAAAAAATTGAGGCTAAAAGAACAATTTTGTTGGAAAAATTAAAATGTAAATTTTTTTTTCCAATTTGCTTTAGTTCCTGAGAAGCACCTGAAGGGTTAATAATCTTCTTGAATGTAGTTTTGAGTAGCTTGAGGGGTGCAGTTTTTGGAATGGTGTCACTTTTTGTTCTTTTCTGTCATGTACGCCCCTCTAAGGGACTTCAAATGTGATGTGGTCACTAAAAAAATGGCTTTGTAAATTTTGCTGTAAAAATGAGAAATTGCTGATGAACTTTGCACCCTTTATAACTTCCTAACCCCAACATTTTTTTTCCAAAATTGTGCTGATGTGAAATATACATGTGGGAAATGTTATTTATTAACTATTTTGTGTCACATAACTCTCTGGTTTAACAGAATAAAAATTCAAAATTTGAAAATTGCAAAATTTTCCAAATTTTTGCCGAATTTTTTAATTTTTCACAAATAATTATCAACCTAAATTTACCACAAACATGTAGCCCAATATGTCACGAAAAAACAATCTCAGAATCGCTAGGATCCGTTGAAGCGTTCCAGAGATATTACCTCATAAAGGGACTCTGGTCAGAATTACAAAAAACGGTCTGGTCATTAAGGTGGAAATGGGCTCCGTCACTAAGGGGTTAAATGTTCAGACGGCCTGCAGTAGGCAAGAACCTGAGTTTGCTGAGGGCTCAGAGATGGCCTTGTAATGTACATTTTCGAGGGGACAGCTCTTACTTAAACTATTGGGCGGTCCCTCCCTCATTGACACTGTGATAGTGGAATACATATTTCATAGCAGTTTATAATGTGCCCATTGAAGCATTGGGCTTCACCCTCCTCCTTCTCCACCTCCTCCCCTTACTCCTCCTCCACTGCCACATGATTCTGCATCCCTACATCCAAATGTTCAGGGGGCATGCAGTAGTACCCCCTTGGCCATGTTCTGCAACTTCTCCCTCCTTGGCATTGTTACAGGCACAGAATGCTCTTGCTGTTGTATTGGTTTATTAAAAATTGCCCAATTTGTGCACATTTTCCCCACACCTCTGTTGGACCTGGAGTTCGTGTCTCTTCCCATTATCCCTTGGTGTTGAAAATAACTGATACATCTGCCACCACCATTGTCTGAGGGTGATGTTTTCAGCAACTGATCTACAATGACCCTTTTGAAGGATTTGATGGTAGAACTGTTTGGTGACTCTAAAAGAAGAGAAGGAAATTACTCCTTGTTCCGTGGATCGAGAAAGGCGGCCAACCGGCATAGGTTGTTGCATAAAATGTGTATAATAAGGGGGTCTTGCTACAGACAGTTACACATGAACTGTGCCATGTGGGCCAAGCTGGCAAAAAAGCAAATCTTTGGTGTCCATAACAGTGGGAACCAGTACTCATCTTCTCCTCTCGCTGACTCTCCTCCTCCAGCTCCTCCTTTCCAGCCCATTCAGGCTGGGCAGACATGAAGCTTGGGTTGCTTGTCCCCTCTGTAGCATTAGGAGTCCCCTCAGTACCACCGAAAAACAAGTCCTCTCCCTCCTCATTCTCATCATCTTCCTCCTCATCACCCAATGTTGTCTCAGAATATTGGCTGGGCTGGGTAGTATCACGCATTGTGAAATCTGTCTCCATACCAACATCCTGGCCACACAAAGATTCCTCTTTGAGAATATGCAGTGATTGTTTCAAGAGACTCAGCAGTAGGATAGTTACTCTGGTAATAGCCTTATCTCCACTCACGAGGTTGGTGTAGTAGTAAAGTTCTCAAGAACCTCAAAAATGTCAGTGATCCACACCCACTCGACAGTTGTTACGGGTAGTGACTGACTCTCAATTTTTGCATTTTGAAGCTGGTATTCAACTACTGTCCTCTGCTGCTCTCTAATCCCCACCAACATATTATAGGTAGAGTTCCACCGCATGGGCAGGTTGCAAATGAGTTGGTGACTTAGTAAATTCAAGTGATTTTACAGGACTGTAAGAGCAGCAAAAGCGCTACAGGAATGGCAGAAATAGGCACTAATACAGGGCACCTTCTCAAAGAGGTTTGGCATATCAGGGTAAGTTTGTCAGAAATTTCTGAACAACTAGCTTCAGCATGTGAGCCATGCATGGCACGTGTACAAGCTTTCTGAAATTTAAAGCCAATATCGCAGATGACAAGACCGGGTTAGAGGTGCAGCTGGGAGAGCCACTGATCGCTCTGTTGTTTTAAAGCTTGCCACAACTCTGCTGCAGTGTGTGGTTTCTGACCTAAACAGATCATCTTCAGCAGAGTGTGTTACTGCTTTGCCGATGCACTGCTGCACAGCTCCCAGCTTGGCATTGATGAGGAAGGTAATTCTGCAGAGGATGAGGAGCAGGAGGAGGGGAGAGAGGAAGTAGAATATGAAGAGAAACCGTGACAGACGTTGGGCCTGCTATTCTTGGTGTGCGTAGGATGTGTGATGTTCCACTTTGCACCTTTGTCCTACCCTCCACCAAGTTCCCCCGGTGTGCTGTGACAGAAATGTATCATCTCTGTGCACAATTGTCCTGGTGTCTGTTGTTAGGTGGACCTTCGCAGTTATGGTGTTGGTGAAAGCATGGTTCAGATTGTTTAACACGTGCTTGTGTAATGCAGGGACGGCACACCAGGCAAAATAGTGGCGGCTGGGAACACTGTATCGGTGAGCAGCCACAGCCCAGAGATCACAGAAAGACTGTGTTCCCACAAGCCATAACGGCAACATCTCCACAGCTAGCAATTTGGCAATGTGCAAATTTAGTATTTCTGCCTGTGGGTGCATAGCTGTGTATTTACGCTTTCTTTCCAAGCTCTCAGGCATGGACAATTGGATGCTTAGCTGGGGCAAGGAAGTGGATGTGGTTAATGTTTGTTGTGTGTGAGCAACCGCAGCTTATGGGCAGGAGGTATAAGCGCTTGCTTCCTGAACTGCAGATTCAGAAGGATGTAGCCCAGGCAACATGGAAGTAGTTTGACATGCAGACACAGATTTGGTACCCTGGTGTTCTACCCACCTACTGGGGTGCTTGGCTGCCATGTGATTTCGCATACTCGTGATGCTCAGGTTGCCTTTGCCCTGGTCTCTGCTCAACTTGGTATGGCAAATGCTACAGAGTACAATATTTTTGTCTGAAGGACTTTCAGAAAAAAAATTCCACACAGCAGATGAACGCTCCATTGCCCTGATTTGGCCCACAGCGGGGGTGCTCTTGGGAACAGTTGACCCAGTTCTCACTCTGGGTAAACCATAACCCCTTGGTACCTCTGTTGGTGCTACATATCCATCTTCCTCTGTGTTGCTGTCGTGGCTATGCGTGCCAACGGTCCAGGTTGGATTAGTGGACTCATCATCGACCATCTCGTCTTCCATCTCATCCTCCTTCCCAGTTGACATTGTAGGTTGACCTGATGGCAACTGTGTCTCATCATCAGCAGCCTCTAACTCTGGAGACAGTAAATGATGTTCCTCCAAGTGGCTTTCGTCTGGCCCTAGGTCCTCAAATACTTAAGCATGAACGCACACCACCTCCTCATGTCCCTCTTCAATGCTGCACAGTGATAGGCCAGAGCCAACCAAAGCATAACAAAACAGTACAAAACAGATCCTCAGAGAGACCAAGCTTGGGGTCATATGTCTCCTGTGACTAATAATGATGTAAGGATAACCAGCTTCAGGATTGGATGCGCCAGCCTTCCATGTATCGACAGTAGACTGTGTGGTCGTGGAAGATTTGTTGCTGCTTGACAAATGCGTAGAGCGTTGTTTGCTCTCCAAGGCAGAATCTGCTCTTGCTTTTCTGGCTTCCAAGCACGTTTATGTTGCAGATCAGGAAATTTTTCCAGGAACCTAATGGGTGCATCAGTTTTTTCTGACCTGATACAGACTCAGTGTTTTCACACGCATCACTGCAACACCTCATCCACGTCCCTTTACAACAGGAATTTTTGGCATTTTAGGTTTTGTTGACAGATTTTCAGATGTGGATGGAACAAGCCAACCTGGCTGTTACAGCCAAAATAGTAGGGAAAATGGCCTGGTGCGTACTTGGTAGCAGACAGTAGGAAAGGTTTGGACTACTGCTTTGCAGAGGGCACGTAACATCTTTTTAAGTGTAGAAATGTGGACAGCAGAAGCCAACCTGTTACCACAAAAACAGTGGGTAGAATGGGCTACTGCATGCTTGGTAGCAGGCAGTAGGAAATGTTTGGACCACTGCTTGTGGAGGGCAATAATCGCCTTTTTAAGTGTAGTAATGTGGACACTAGAAGGCAGGCTGTGACCACCAAAACAGCATGGAAAGTAAGCTGGTGTGTGCATTGTAGCAGGCAGTAGGAAATGTTTGGACTACTGCTTTCCAGAGGGCACTTACCACTTTTTAAGTGAAGTATTGTGGACAGCAGAAGGCAGGCTATTACCACAAAAACAACGAGGAAAATGGGCTAGTGTGTGCTTGGTAGCTGGCAATAGGAAATGTTTGGACCACTCCTTTGCAGAGGGCACTAAACGCCTTTTTAAGTGTAGTATTGTCGACAGCAGACGGCAGGCTGTGACCACCAAAACTGTGGAAAATAGTCTGGTGCATGCTTGTTAGCAGGTGGTAGGAAAGGTTTGGACTACTGCTTTGCGGAGGGCACTGTCTTTTTAAGTGTAGTAATGTGGACACCAGAAGGCAGGCTGTGACCACCAAAACAGCATTGAAAATAAGCTGGTGTGTGCATGGTAGCAGGCAGTAGGAAATGTTTGGACTACCACTTTGCAGAGGGCACTAACCACCTTTTTACCTTTTTAAGTGGAGTACTGTGAACAGCAGAAGGCAGGTTGTTACCATAAGAACAGTGGGTAAAATGGGCTGCTGTGTGCTTGGTAGCAGGCAGAAGGAAATGTTTGGACTACTGCTTTGTGGAGGGCAATAACTGCATTTTTAAGTGTAGTAATGTCGACATCAGAAGGTAGCCTGTTATCACAAAAATAGCGGGTAAAATGGTCTGCTGTGTGCTTGGTAGCAGGCAGTAGGAAATGTTTGGACTACTGCTTTGCGGAAGGCACTTACCACCTTTTTAAGTAAAGTATTGTGGACAGCAGAAAGCAGGCTGTTACCACAAAAACAGTGGGTAAAATGGGCTACTGTGTGCTTGGTAGCAGGCAGTAGGAAATGTTTCGACAACTGCATTGTGGAGTGCAATAACCACCTTTTAAGTGGAGTAATGTGGACAGCAGAAGCCAGCCTGTTACCACAAAAACAGCAGGTAAAATTTTCTGCTGTGTTCTTGGTAGCAGGCAGTAGGAAATGTTATGGACTACTGCTCTGTCGAGGGCAATTAGGCTAGGTTCACATTAGAGCCATGAAAGAGTTAAAATCTAGCATTTTTTCATGTTGAAATGTTGAAAAATGGTAGCATTAACGCTTACATAGGATCCCATGCAAAAAACGCATGGTCAAAGTGCAACACGCTAGGCATTTTTGCAAAAGCACCAAAAAACGTGGTAAGCAGCGCTTTTGGGGTGTTTGCAAAAACGCATGCTTTTTTAACATGAGAGTCTATGGGAAATGCATGTGTTAATGCATGGTTAATGCTAGTGCTAAAAATGCAAAAAATGCCATAAAAATGGCAAGGGAAAAAAATTAACCCTGTACAGCATCCTTCCAACAGATGCAAGCTCCCAAGTGTGACCCTAGTCTAACCGCCTTTTTAAGTGGAGCATTGTGGACAGAAGAAGGCAGGCTGAATAAAGAGTAACCCTGGCACACCACAGAAAAATTGAGAACGAGTCACTTGTATGATGCAAAAATGATGCAAAAGAGATCCTTTTTATTTATTTACACCGACGATCGTTTGAGTCTAATTAAGGCTGGGGTCACACTTGCGCCAAAATTTTGAAATCCTGATCCGGTTTTAAGCTGTCAAAAAGCTCAAAACCGGATCAGGAACAACTGCCCATAGGAACCCATTATGGTAACCGGATTGCACTACATGCAATCCAGTTACCGGATCTGGATTTGCAGTCTGCGTGAAAAATCATGCAGGCTGCAGTGTTCGCAGCGGTTACTCTGCTGCAGCCTTTTGTTATAATGGGCTCCTATGAGAGCCCATGCGGCTGCCACAAGGCATATGTGAATGCCTGCAGCAGCCGGCGGCTTTGTTCATTCCTGCTGCCGTAGGGATGCACAAAGGGTTAAATAATAAGAATCCATGTGGCAAACTATTGGTAAACTAAGTAATGTTTAATGTACGGTATATCTCACCAGGTTTATAGTACATGGATTACCACCAAACATAGGCTCCTGACAGGTAATTATACAGTGAGTAGTAGTGATATCTAACTGCACTACAATCACTCACAATGCATATTTTCATAGATAAATCATGGCAGCCCTTAGGGTACCTTTACACGCGGCAACGTTTCTAGGAATTTCACTGGCAACTTACTGGTTGCAGTGAAATCATGGACACATTGTTCTATCTTGTTGCTGTGTACAAATGGAACAATGTGTCCATGATTTCACTGCAACCAGTAAGTTGCCAGTGAAATTCCTAGAAAAGTTGCCACGTGTAAAGGTACCTTTACAGGTGCCAGATTAAGGCTGTGTTCACACTGGGCGTTTTTGGGCTGTTTTTGCTCAACAGTTTTTGTAGCCAAAACCAGCAGTGGGTGATTAAATCCAGAAGTGGTGACGTGTTTCTATTAGACTTTTCCTCTGATTGCTCTACTCCTGGTTTTGGCTACAAAAACTGATGAGCAAAAACAGCCCAAAAACGCCCAGTGTGAACACAGCCTAACTGGCACAAGCCTACTGGCAGTCGGATTACAGGACAACACCACAAGGTGAATAAATAAACCTTACTGCCATCTATCTCATACCACCCTTTGCTCCCATAGATAAAAAAGTTTTTTACTCTAGGTCCCCTAGAAATCAAGAGAGGTTTGGACCCCAATCCCCAACCTTAGACTACATTCTCCAGACCTGGGTACAGTCATATGAAAAAGTTTGGGCACCCCTCTTATGGCCCCTTTACACGCAGCTACAGGTGACAGGTTTTCCACAGGTAACTTACTGGTTGCTGTGAAATCATGGAGACATAGTTCCATTTGTACACAGCAACAAGATAGAACCAGGTCTCCATGATTTCACTGCAACCAGTAAGTTACCTGTGGAAAACCTGTTACCTGTAGCTGAGTGTAAAGGGGCCATTAATCTTACTATTTTTTTTTTGTTTAAAATTGTTTTTTTGCAACCACTATTTCAGTGTGATATATGTAATAACTGATGGACACAGTAATATTTCAGGATTGAAATGAGGTTTATTGTACTAACTGAAAATGTAAAATATGCATTATTTCAAAAATTGACAGATGCAAAAGTATGGGCACCTCAACAGAAAAGTGACATAAATATTTAGTAGATCCACCTTTTGCAAAAATAACAGCCTCTAGTCGCTTCCTGTAGCTGTTAATTAGTTCCTGGATCCTGGATGAAGGTATTTTTGACCATTCCTCTTTACAAAACAATTCCAGTTCAGTTAAGTTTGATGGTCACCGAGCATGGACAGCCCGCTTCAAAACATCCCACAGATGTTCAATGATATTCAGGTCTGGGGACTGGGATGGCCATTCCAGAACATTGTAATTGTTCCTCTGCATGAATGCCTGAGTAGATTTGGAGCGGTATTTTGGATCGTTGTCTTGCTGAAAGATCCATCCCGGTGTAACTTCAACTTTGACACTGATTCTTGAACATTATTCTCAAGAATCTGCTGATACTGAGTGGAATCCATGCGACCCTCAACTTTAACAAGATTCCCGCTGCCGTCATTGGCCACACAGCCCCAAAGCATGATGGATCCTCCCCCAAATTTGACAGTGGGTAGCAAGTGTTTTTCTTGGAATGCTGTGTTTTTGCGGCGCCATGCATAACGCCTTGTTGTATGACCAAACAACTCAATCTTTGTTTCATCAGTCTACAGGACCTTCTTCCAAAATGAAACTGGCTTGTCCAAATGTGCTTTGCATACCTCAGGCGACTCTGTTTGTGGCATGCATGCAGAAACGGCTTCTTTCGCATCACTCTCCCATACAGCTTCTCCTTGTCCAGTGTGCGCTGTATTGTTGACCGATGCACAGTGACACCATCTGCAGCAAGATGATGCTGCAGGTCTTTGGAGGTGGTCTGTGGATTGTTCTTGACTGTTCTCACCATTCTTCTTCTCTGCCTTTCTGATATATTTGTTGGCCTGCCACTTCTGGCCTTTACAAGAACTGTCCCTGTGGTCTTCCATTTCCTTACTATGTTCCTCACAGTGGAAACTGAAAGGTTAAATCTCTGAGACAACTTTTTGTATCCTTCCCCTGAACAACTATGTTGAACAATCTTTTTTTAAGATCATTTGAGAGCTGTTTTGAGGAGCCCATGATGCATATTTCACATTTTTGGTTAGTACAATAAACCTCATATCCTGAAATATTACTGTGTCCATCAGTTATTACATATATCACACTGAAATAGCTGTTTCAAAAAAACAATTTTAAACAAAAAAAAAAAGAGTAAGATTAAGAGGGGTGCCCAAATTTTTTCATATGACTGTATATATTCATGCAGAATATATATATGTATAATCTTAATTGCGACAGAGGTCTTTTAGATATGATCACCTTACATTACCATTCGTATTGATTGCATGTCCTTTCACCCTAGCACAGTTAAGGTACCGTCACACACAGCAATTTTGCTAGGCAACTTCACTGGCAATTTGCTGGTTGCAGTGAAATCATGGACACATTGCTCCATTTGTACACAGCAACAAAATAGAACAATGTGTCCATGATTTCACTGCAACCAGCAAATTGCCAGTGAAATTGCCTAGCAAAATTGCTGTTTGTGAAGGTATCTTTACAGCACACGTTCGGACACTTTTGTGATCCTCAGCAAATCGCGCAGCGAGCGCTGCCTCCACCTAACCTTAAAAGGTATTTGACATTCGATAAATGTTTTGCTTTTCTCTGGAAATCTGTGGGTTTCCCTTAGATGAAGGCTAAGGTGTTGTACGTTAATGTATAACTTTTGTAAAAAATGTTTGTCTTTGTTTATACCTCTGCTTCTTATACGATTACTTGTACATTATAGATCCACCCTGATGACGGTCTTAATTAGACTGAAACGATCGTCGTTGTAAATAAATAAAAATGATCTTTTTTTGCATCATACAAGTGACTCGTTCTCAATTTTTCTGTGGTGTGCCAGGGTTACTCTTTATACAAAACGTTTATTTTCCCTTGAGCACCCCAACTGGAGTGCTCTACCTTACCCTTAAAATAAGAAGAAGGCGAGCTGTCACCCCAAAAACAGCAGGGAAAAATGACTTTACTGTGTGTCTTCAGCTCTGAAAAGTATAATGGAGCTACTAAGTGGCTCGTTTACACTGTTCCTGCTAGATTATCTCTCCCTCCCTGTAGTTTGACTCTGTTTTTCGTCTTCAGCTCTCAAAAGAGCTATTGTTTTGGTGGTATTATGGAGTTACTAAATGCCTCCTTTACACTGCCCCTGCTGAAGTATTTTTCCCTCCCTGTTGTCTGACTCTGTTCTGTCTGTTCAGCTCTCAAAAGAGCTATTATTTTGGTGGTATTATGGAGCTACTGAGCGGCTCCTTTAAACTGTCCTTGCTTGAGTATGTCTCCCTACCTACTCTACACTGATGAAGTATACACTAGAGGTAGTCCTCAAAAGGACTTTTGTATTATAAAGAGGCCTAAATACTCTCCCTAGCAGTTGAGTGATCTCTCCCTATGCTTCTCCAATGTTGACTCCGAATGCAATGCGGGCAAAATGGCGGCAGAAGGGATTAAGTAGACGCTATGATGCTGGGCGGCCAGCCAATAACAGTAATGCCACAACCAAGATGCCTGCGGCATTATTGTGATTGATTAAGAAACTCAGCATGATGAGTGGCTGCAAAGGAGGTGCCAAAACTGCAGGGTGGAACATCCGAATATAGCAAGGTGAGTACACAAATACTCGCAGAATAATGAGTAATGCGTATACCGTACTATCCGTGCGAATAGTAAATAGTAACAAATACTGTACCCTCGCTCATCACTAGTTGATATCTTTTAATGGCTAACAGAAACTATGGTAATAAATAGCAAGCTTTCAAGACTACTCGGGTCTCTTTATCAGGCTCATAATAACTCAAAATCTGAAGTCATATTTATACACAAAAGGGGAATTGGATAATGCAGTACATAACACAAGGGATGTGAAACAGAACACAGAATGATCAATATGGGAGGCGGAAAGCAGCTGGGGCAGTAAATTTTGGAGCTTTTCATAGGTAAGAAGTGTGATAGTTTTATTGCCTTTTTTCTATTGTTATGCTGACATCGGTAACCTTGCATGACCTCACCGCTTGTGGAAAAATCTGGGTCTAGCACTGCCATTTGCAACCATGATACCCCGCAGTAGCGTTGAGATTAAGTAAGGTGACTGACATTCATCGCTCTCGCTATGTGAAAGCGCCAGAACTGGAGCATCTGTGGGCTGGTATATTAAGACTGGGAAGGGCTAAATAACCATGGCCCTTCCTTCCCTGATAATACCAGCCCCCAGCTGTCTGCTTTACCATTGGCCAGTTATCAAAAATAGGTGAAGCCCCACATAATTTATTTTATTTTTTGGACTATAAGACACACCAGACCATATGACACACCCAGGTTCTAGAGGAGGAAAATGGGAAAAAATTATTTTATGCAAAAAATGTGGTCATTACACACTGGAATGTGGGAATCTGCTGATTACACTGTGATTGTGGTAATGTCCCCAATGTCTGTACTAGTATCCCCCATCCTGGACCCCTTCCAGGTATGTATGACCCTGGAATATGTTTCACATCCAGATATATATGTCCATCCTGGTATATGATCCACATATCCACATTCTGGTATATGTGCCCCATCCTGGTAATACTCCTCCATCTCGATATATGTTTCTCATCCTGATATATGTCTTCAAACCCCTGTACATTTTTCACTCTTTATTTCTTTGCAGCCATTTGGTAAATTCAAAAATGTTATTTTTTTCTTACTAATGTACAATCTGCACCCCATCTTGACTGAAAAAAACAGAAATGTAGATATTTGTGCAAACTTATTAAAAAAGAATAACTGAAATGTCACATGGTCAGAAGTATACAGACCCTTTGCTCAGACAATCATATTTAAGTCACATGCTGTCCATTTCATTGTGATCTTCCTTGACATTGTTCTACTGCTTAATAGTAGTCCAGCTGTGTTTAATTAAACTGATAGGACTTGATTTGGAAAGGCACACACCTGCTATATAAGACCTCATAGATCACAGTGAATGTCAGACCAAATGAGAATCATGGGGTCAAAGAAACTGCCCAAGGAGCTCAGAGACAGAATTGTGGCAAGGCACAGATCGGGCCATGGTTACAAAAGAATTTCTGTAGTACTCAATGTGCCCAAGAGCACAGTGGCCTCCATAATCCTTAAATAGCAGAGGTTTGGGACTACTAGAAGTCTTCCTAGTCTTCCTGTCTGTCCAGCCAAACTAAGCAATCTTGGGAGAAGAGCCTTGGAGAGAAAGGTAAAGAAGAATCCCAAGATCACTGTGGCTGAGCTCCAGAGATGCAGTAGGGAGATGGGAGTAAGTTTCACAAAGTTAACTATCACTGCAGCCCTCCAGCAGTTGGGCCTTTATGGCAGAGTGGCCCAACGGAAGCCTCTCCTCACTGCAAGATATATGAAAGCCTGCATAAAGTTTGCAAAAAAACACATGAAGGACTCCCAGACTATGAGAAATAAGATTCTCTGGTTTGATGAGATGAAGATAGAACTTTTTGGTGATAATTCTAAGCGATATGTATGGAGAAAACCAGGCACTGCGCATCACTTGTCCAATGCAATTGTCTGGCCCACAAGGGTCTGGAGTACTCAGGTCTCGGGCGCTATGGTACGGTGGATGTCACGGATGGTCGGTGCCCAAGTCTGTGCCCTTGCGGTGACAACAAAAAGGGGTATTTACAGGGGCACCGGCACTGCTGGGATCTCCGGGGTGATAGGCGGCAGCAAGGTGTTGTGGCTCTCTACAGGTAGAGCATGGTCCCTGGGGCTGTAGGGTATGATGGTGGAATAGGGTAGCGCAGTTGTTGTGTTGTGGGACAGGCTGAAGAATAGATACACACACGAGAAAGTCTTTTTCTGTACCTTTTACTGGTGGTTTTGCAGGTATACTTCCAGGGTTGAAGGGTGCACTTTGGGGTTTCCACACCGAGTGGGTTATAGGCCTCATTGTCCTGTTCTCTTGCCCCGAAGTCTGACATGTGTGAAAGCAGGTCTGACTTCTCTTCTCTCTCACACCCGTGTTGCTGCACTGAGGGCTCTCCCTTGGCTACCGCTACCTCTATGCGGCTCCTGGATCTCAAATGGTGAGTGCTGCGGGTGTCCGGGGAGCTAAACCTCCGTGGTGTACTGGGATTCTCTGCTGGGTTAATCTTTCTCCCTTGCAGTGTTACTTGGGGTGAGCCGGTATGGCTCCTCTGCCCCTGCTGTACTGTTCCTCGCCCCTGCCGTTCATCCTCACTCTCTGGACCTCACATTGGCTCTGGCGGTGCTCTGGTTTTGGGACAAGCATGGCTCCGGTAACCAGTTTTGCTTACTAGGCTCTGAGCTGAACTTCATAGTTCTCCTAGCAGCTGCACACTCTGGCTAACTCCACCCCCAGCACCTGTATTTATAGGGGATCTGGCTTAACAGCAACCAGTGGAGCTCTCCCTACAGGCCTGGAGAGGAAGGTGTTGGGGGTATGTGAGTACCAGATGTGGAAATCCCTTAGTGTACTAGTTGGTTCTGTAGCTTACCTGGAACAGGGTGCCACACAATCCCAACAGTGAGACATTGTGGTGGCAGCATCATGTTATGGGGGTGTTTTTCAGCTGCAGGGACAAGACAACTGTTTGCAATTGAAGGAAACATTAATGCAGCAAAGTACAGAGATATCCTGGATGAAAACCTCTTCCAGAGTGCTCTGGACCTCAGACTTGGCTGAAGGTTCACCTTCCAACAAGACAATGGCCTAAGCACACAGTTAAAATAACAAAGGAGTGGTTTCAGAACAACTTTGTGTCCATTCTTGACAGACCCAGCCAGAGCCCTGACCTAAACCCAATTGAGCATCTCTGGAGAGACCTGAAAACAATTGTCCACCAAGGTTCACCATCTAACCTTACGGAACTGGAGAGGATTTGCAAGGAAGAATGGTAGAAAAACCCCAAATCCAGGTGTGAAAAACTTGTTACATCATTCCCAAGAAGACTCATGGCTGTACTAGTTCAAAATGTTCTACTTAATAATGAGCAAAGGGTCTGAATACTTATGACCATCTGATAATTCAGTTTCTCTTTTTTAACAAATTTGCACAAATATCAACAGTTCTGTTTTTTTTGTAGGCAAGACAGGGTGCAGAGTGTACATTAATGAGAAAAAATGAACTTTTTTGTATTTTCCAAATGGTTGCACTGAAACAAAGAGTGAAAAATGTAAATAG
Organism: Allobates femoralis; assembly: GCA_033576535.1. Classification (NCBI taxonomy): domain Eukaryota; kingdom Metazoa; phylum Chordata; class Amphibia; order Anura; family Aromobatidae; genus Allobates; species Allobates femoralis. The sequence goes on along the minus strand of JARQOC010000003.1, from coordinate 753,190,566 downwards.
GTATGAATTTTTCCGTACCCAATATATATATATATATATATCAGTGCCTTGTGAAATTATTCGGCCCCTTTAACTTTTCAACCTTTTGCCACATTTCAGGCTTCAAACATAAAAGATATCAATTCTAATTTTTTTGTGAAGAATCAAGAAGTGGAACACAATCGTGGAGTGGAACGAAATTTATTGGATATTTTAAACTTTTTTAACAAATAAAAAACTGAAAAGTGGGGCGTGCAATATTATTTGGCTCCTTTACTTTCAGTGCAGCAAACTCACTCCAGAAGTTCAGTGAGTATCTCTGAATGATCCAATATTGTCCTAAATGACTGGTAATGATAAATAGAATCCACCTGTGTGTAATCAAGTCTCTGTATAAATGTACCTGCTCTGTGATAGATAAACTTTCATCTCGAACAAGGAGAAGACTGATCAGAGAAGCAGCCTAAAGGCCCATGATCACTCGGGATGAACTGCAGAGATCTACAGCTGAGGTGGGAGAGTCGGTCCATAGGACAACAATCAGTCGTACACTGCACAAATCTGGCCTTTATGGAAGAATGGCGAGAAGAAAACCATTTCTCAAAGATATCCATAAAAAGTCTCGTTTGAAGTTTGCCACAAGGCACCTGGGAGACACACCACACATGTGGAATAAGGTGCTCTGGTCAGATGAAACCAAAATCAAACTTTTTGGCCACAATGGAAAACGATATGTTTGGCGTAAAAGCAATACAGCTCATCACCCTCAAAACACCATCCCCACTGTCAAACATGGTGGTGGTAGCATCTGGTTTGGGCCTGATTTTCTTCATCAGGGACAGGGAAGATGGTTAAAATTGATGGGAAGATGGACGGAGCCAAATACAGGACCATTCTGGAAAAAACCTGTTGGAGTCTGCAAAAGACCTGAGACTGGGATAGAGATTTATCTTCCAACAAGACAATGATCCCAAACATAAAGCAAAATCTACAATGGAATGGATTAAAAAATAAACGTATCCAGGTGTTAGAATGGCCAAGTCAAAGTCCAGACCTGAATCCAATCAAGAATCTGTGGAAAGAGCTGAAAACTGCTTTCAGAAATGCTCTCCAACCAACCTTACTGAGCTTGAGCTGTTTTGCAAGGAAGAGTGGGCAAGAATTTCAGTCTCTCGTTGCAAATGATGACTACCTAAGCGACTTGCATTGAAATGCATCAAAGTGGCACACAAGTTTAACTCAAGGAGGCCTGAATAATATTGCACGCCCCGCTTTTCAGTTTTTTATTTGTTAAAGTTTAAAATGGGGGGCGTGTCCTGGAGTGAACGAATGCCGGACGCATAGTTGGAGAGCTCTGCTACCTAACTATGACTGTTTTCCGCCTAACTGAAGAGGTAACTGCTCCTTGAGCACTTGTGATGCCTCGGACCGCTCCTGAGCCGCGGCCCTGCACAGAAAGTGTCAGATTTTTTTCTCTCCTGAGCGCCCCGCAGCCGCAGCCTTGAAAGCTAAATGGCGCCGAAAGGAGAAGCTGCTTCCCGCTCCCCTAATTCTCCCCACTCACAGAGCTCACGTGCGAGCTCACATGGAGGCTTAGCTGATCGCTCCCCCAGAGGGAAGCAGGAGGACTCTGCAGTGATTACTTACGGCTCCCTTAGAGGCCTCCTGGGTGACCTCCGTGCCTCCATTCAGGCAGATGTGCGGAGCATAGTGGGGGAGATCAGGGCTGATATGGCGTCCATGAGTGAACGGATAGCAAATAGAAGAGAAGATGGCGGAATTCGCAGGCGCCCACAATGAGTTACTGATAGCTACCAAGATCTATCACAAGATCTCCATAACATGAGGGCAAAAGTATGGGACTTGGACGATAAATTGAGAAGGAGTAACATTAAAGTCCGGGGAATAGCCGAAACAGAGGGGAGGAAGACCTAACTGCTATTGTGCTGCCATTCCTGAGGATTATTCTCCCTACAGCAATTCCAGCAGATCTGGATATTGAGAAAGCGTACAGGCTTCCCCGCTCTCAGAAAGCACCTCCTGATGTCCCCAGAGATGTCATGGTGCACCTGACAACACCAAAACTATGTGACCCTCTACTGCATGCACTGAGAAAAAACCCGATATCTGAAGCACCATTTGCTACATGGTCCCTATTCCCTGACCTCTCTCCGGGCACACTTGCAAGGCGGAGAGATTTTGGTCCATATTGCTAGTCCTGAGAGAAAGAGGTATTAACTATGCTTGGGGCTCGCCAGTCAGCGTATCATTTCGATACAAAGGAAAGCGTCAGCAGTTCTCTTCCCCTACTAAAATGAAAACTGCCCTGATTGATTGGTGCCTGTTGGTGAAGTCCGGCTCGTCGTCTACTACCGGGAGTCCGCAACAATCGCACTGACTCCTCTTATCCAGGTGGATCGGGTCTGAAATGACTTTTTATCCCTGGGGATTAGGTCTCACCGCTGGTATGACTTTTGTCAAAATTCTCTGCAAGAACCTCGGATCCTGCAGCATATTTGCTGGATCCAGAGAGTGTGTTTGGGGCTTTACATCGCCCTACTACCCCCCCCATAAGTGCCCAGTGCCTATCCTGAGTTTTGGATAGTAAGGACGTTCTGGGCCTGAGGAGTGCCTTTTAGGAGGCCTCCATATTAAGGTTTTAATTGTATTTGTTGTATCGTTTTCTCTAGGCAGATTAGAGAGACGTTCGTGCTTCATCCTTGCTCTATCTCCTCGTCCTACTCCCTCCTACTCCTTTTTTTTTTTTCCTTTCCCTCCGATTTGGGTCTAGCCGGTCACTGGTTACTTGACAGAAGGCACGTGGCCTATTTGTCTTTACCTCTTACCACTGACCAGACCCACTATTCTCTATTCACTACTCTTCCCTCTCCTTTTTCTCCCAAAGTCTTCCCTTTGACTTTCCTATTTCTTATTTTCCTCTGGGTTATTCATTTCTTCTCTAACTATTATATAGCAGAACACATTTCTGACTTGCATTCTCTCCACTCTCTTTACCTTACCATCTACCTCTCTCTACCCACCCTTCAAAACTCACCTTTCTCAACTTTTGACTTCTTCTTGCGTGGATCTCTCTCACTTTGATCTCCCCATATATATATAGAGATCGTGACAGCTGATTTAACTCATTCTTACCTGAAGTAACACAGTTTGAAGATTGTATATAGGTTATTGTTCATTCAAAAGTCTTATTTGATTTGACTTTTGCGTCTTCCCCCTCTCTTTCCCTGCCTCTCTTCCCCTTTTTGCTACCCCTTTCCCCCCCCTAGTGTGTTGGGTCTCTGCATTATATTGTCCTCTGACATACACTATATTGTTTGATACAGGTGGCTGGTGAACTCTCCTCCCTTGCCATCGACCGCCATGAGCTTCCAATGTGCATCAATAAATGTGAACGGGTTAAACTCCCCAAAAAAGAGAACCTTGGTGTGGCAACAGCTCACCAAACTGAAAGCTGATATTCGATTTGTCCAGGAGACACACCTTTTAGAGGTGGACAACTTCAGGATGAAGTCTGTACTGGTTCCCCTTGCAATACTTTGCTAATACCCCTACTAAGACTTCTGGAGTAGCTATCTTCGTTCACAAAGCGTTGGCATTTCAACTGATAAGACAGTGGCAGACCCATCGGTCGGTTTCTGGTGGTTCGGGCCCTGATTAATGGGAAGCAATACACTTTAGTTTCGGTCTATGGACCGAATATAGGCCAGCTAAAATTTGCTCGCACCCTATTCTCTACACTAGACTCGTTAGCGAAGGGATTTCTCCTTTTAGCAGGAGACTTCAATATCCCAGTAAACAAACGCCTTGATTGTTCGGCCCCCTCTATGTGCCGGGGTGAACTGGGAGGGTTGTTGTACACCCACCACCTTCACGATATCTGGCGGTATACCCATGGTGAAGAGAGAGATTATACTTTCCTCTCCCCCAGGTATCAAACGTACAGTCGGATAGACTATAGACTACTTTCTGGTCGGGGATTCCCTTTTGCCAAAATGCCAAAATACTACCATTGGACACATTACCTGGTCCGATCACGCTCCGATTCTTATTCAGATTGCGGATGACCTGCAAGTCTCCCCATCCCCAGCATGGACAGTAAATGAACACCTCTTGAGTTTTCCTGACAACATAACATATATTAACTCCCAGCTTAACCAATCCCGGGATACTGATCCGAAAATACTGTGGTTCGCCCACAAAGCTGTTTTGCGGGGCCAATTTATTAAAATAGCAGCACGGGCTAAGCGCAAACGTGATGAGCAACTCAGGGAGCTTACCAACAAACTAACAGCTTTGGAAAGACAATACAAGCAGTCCCAAACCCCACAAACACGGGCGGACTTAGAAGCCACCCGTAGAGATCTCAAGTCTCTATTACTGCATTAGGTAGAATTTAATCTTAAAAACTGAAGGCCGGCTTTTACGGGACGGGAGATAAGGCAGGTAAGCTCCTAGCGAAACGGATTCAAAAACAAAGGGCAACAACAAAAATTGATCACATCCTCCGTCCTTCCGGGAGAAAGTCCGTAACTCCTTAGAAATAGCTGCCTAATTCAGGGACTATTACGCTACCCTTTATAACTTAAGAGAAGATCCCTGTACCCCACAGCCAACTACGAACACGATCAGGTCCTTCTTAGCTCAGGCGCGCTTACCTAAACTAACAGAAGCACAACTTAACTCGTTAAACGCAGATTTTTCCACTGAGGAGATAATGTCGGTGGTTAATTCAATGAAGAAATCCTCGGCCGCAGGCCCTGACGGGTTTTCTTATAAGTACTACTCGACTTTTCGGTCCTGTCTACTACCTCACATGCTCTCTCTCTTCTCCTTTTGGAGAAGCAAAGGTCAGATACGCCCCGAGGGTCTGGAGGCGACGATCTCAGCAATCCCGAAATCGGGTAAGCCCCCTAACTTCCCACCGAATTTCCGCCCGATTGCCCTCCTGAATGGGGATGTAAAAATGTTTGCAAAAATACTAGCTCAATGCCTAGCGGTGGTGTTACCCGCTTTGATAGGCCTAGAACAGGTGGGATTCATTCTAGGACGCCAGGCTTCTGACGGCACATGTAGCGTGATTGATCTGTTGGAAGTTTTAGAGCGGAAGGGGGCCCCCGGTGCACTTCTGTCCTTAGATGCAGAAAAAGCGTTTGATAGAGTGCACTGGGGGTACCTGGAAGCGGTATTGGACAGGTTCGGATTGGTGGGCAGCTTTAAGACGGCCATACTGGCCCTCTATTCCTCCCCCACAGCTAGGGTCAGAGCGTTGGGATTTATGTCAGGCCCCCTCTCGGTTACCAATGGTACCAGGCAGGGGTGCCCACTGTCTCCGCTGATATTTGCTCTCATTATGGAGCCATTGGTGGCTAGAATGAGACAGGACCCGTTGATCTCTGGCCCATGTGTTGGGGGAATGGAACATAAAATTGGGCTGTACGCAGATGACGTGATCTTCATCTGCACGAATCTCACGGTCACCATCCCTAGGATAATGGGATTGCTGGCTGACTTTTCAGCCGCTTCATATTACAAGCTGAATGTGTCCAAATCGCTATTTTACCCAATTCAGATACCACCTGCCTTGGCAGAATCACTGAAAGCAAATTTCCCGTTTCAAAGGTCCCCAAAAGGTATCCAGTATCTAGGAATAACGATTTCACATACCGGGGGATTACTTTGCCTAAACTATGAGACTCTGCTTCAATCACTAAGGGAGGGCATTTCAGCGCACAAACAATTAATTCTCTCATGGGTTGCCAGAATCAATATTGTAAAAATGACATATCTCCCTAAAATTCTATACGTGTTTCACTGCTTACCTTTGCTGTTTCCAAAACGCCTGATTGCAACCTTGCAGTCCACGATGAATGACTTTATTTGGAATCACAAACCACATCGGGTGAGCATGAGAGTCCTGTCCTTACCGGTCCAATTGGGGGGTATGGGAGTCCCTAATTTAGCGCATTATTATGCAGCATCTAATTTAGCAGTGGCGAGTCATTGGTGGGCGGATGCTCCCTGCCCTTTGTGGATTGCGATTGAGAGACACTACGCTCCTCAGAACTCTACCAAGCTTTTACTAGAAATGAACCTCTTGAGGTCATCTGGAGGTTCAACTTTGCCTAAACCCATGCTGACCTTGGTCCGCATTTGGCGACAGTACGCTCACTTTTTGCTGTCTTTTTTACTTAAAGCGAACCTGTCACCCCCTCCAGGCATCTAAAAATAACATAGCCACCTTCTGCAGCACTAAGGCTGCATTCTGACAAGGTGTCTATAGCATTTATGCTCCCTTGATTCACTGAAATAAAGACTTATATAAAATCTGTTTCAAACCAGACCCAAGAACGGGAGGCGGGTTTTCAAGTGTCTATCTCCTTCCTCTGTGGTGTCAGTCATCCCTCTCTGCTCTCTGTGCACCGCCTCCAAGGCCATCTCCCGGCATTACAGAGCTTTGTCAGCTCTGCTACAACATAGAGCTGCTGTTATAAGAGACCCCACAGTAGTAAATCTAGCAGGAGGATCCTTAGCAGACAAAGCACTGCCGGCTACATAGCAGCCCTTGAGCTGAGCAGTTTTCACTTTCAGTTTCTTGTACCCAGCAGCATTGCTCCTCAGCCTCTGATCTAAAGCACAAACTCAACTCTGCTGCACTGCTGACAAATCCTGCTAGATTTACTACCGTACTGTGGGGTCTCCTATAACAGCAGCTCTATGTTGTAGCAGAGCTGACAAAGCTCTGTAGTGCAGGGAGGTGGCTCTGGAGGCGGTGCACAGAGAGCAGAGAGTAATAACTGACACCACAGAGGAAGGAGATAGACACTTGAAAACCCGCCTCCCGGTCTTGGGTCTGGTTTGAAACAGATTTGATTTTATATAAGTCTTTATTTCAATGAATCAAGGGAGCATAAATGCTATAGACACCTTGTCAGAATGCAGCCTTAGTGCTGCAGAAGGTGGCTATGTTATTTTTAGATGCCTGGAGGGGGTGACAGGTTCGCTTTAAATTAGTAACTATCCGAGCGGTTGAAATATTAGTGGGGTCTCTCTCTCTCCACCATTGGAGATCTAGGTGAATCACACACATTCATCAGGTCCTGGACGGTACCACCATGAAACCCTTCGCTGAACTAGCAGATAGATACTCCATTCCTAAAACTACATTTTACCAGTACCTTCAATTACGCCACTTCCTGAACTCAGTGTCCTGGTCTACTACTGACCTGTCGGCGGTCGATGGTGCAGCACAGAGGTTTTTTAAATCAGCCTCTTCGGGTGCTCATGGGGTTTCCATCATGTATGGAGCTTTAGCTCGACTACATTCTTTAGAGAAATTGCCCTACATGAACAAGTGGGAAACTGCCCTACGGGAAGAGTTTACGCTAACACAATGGCAGGAGGCATCTGGGAGAGGCACGAAATATACATGCTGTGTAAATCACCTTGAACAAGTTAAAAAAGTACACTTCGAGTGGTACGTCACCCCAACCGCTTTGGCGAGATATAGGGGGAGAGACACTAGCTCGACCCAGGTCTGCTGGAGGGGATGCGATGCGGTGGGGTCCTCCCTACACATGTGGTGGGATTGTAACGCTCTGCTGGGATTCTGGCGGGGGGTGTCCTCTCTCCTGGTGTTTCTAACAGGTGTGTCCTTTCAATTAAAGCCTTCCTTGGCTATACTGAGCTTAGGGTTGGATGACTGGTCCACACCGTTGAGGCCTATAGTTACGAATGTATTACTGGGAGCTAGATTGTGTGTTACTAGATACTGGAAATCGAAGAATCTACCGACTGAACAAGACCTATACGTAACACTTAATCTCCATTTTCAAAATGAGTTTATGCTGGCGCATGACGCCTCCCGGCGCAACAAAGTGCTCTCTTGGTGGGACCCATGGATATCATCTCCATTTAACACTGTTCAAATCCCCTCGTGACTGTATATTTCTCCCACTAGCTGACCTGTTGCGAGTGTATGCTTTTCCTTATGTAACTTGGACCATTTTTCGGATGATCTTTACATGCAGAAATCCTCCCCCCCCCCCTTCTCCCCTCTCTGCTATACCTCTGTTATCCCTCCCCTTTTTTTTTTTCTCTCTTTTTTACTTATTTCCTTATTTTATTTACCTCTTATATTCTATAATGGTGTTTATAACAAGAGTGTGAGACTACTGTACAATGTACTTTTCCAAAGCTTTCATTCTTATACATTTGAAACTGGATGTAGTCCATAATGGTTATATGTTCTTCAATTTTCTGTATTATTGACAATATCTAATAAACACTAATGAAACGAAAAAAGTTTAAAATATGCAATAAATTTCGTTCAACTTTACGATTGCGCCCCACTTGTTGTTGATTCTTCACAAAAAAATATGAATTAATATCTTTATGTTTGAAACCTGAAATGTGGCAAAGGGTTGAAAAGTTCAAGGGGGCAGAATATTTTCACTACTTTCACAAGGCACACTATAAATATATATATATATATATATATATATATATATATATATATATATATCCGTTATTCAAGTTTATGAACCCCTGTGGCGCTCCCACGGTACGGTCACCACAATGGTATGCCTCCCTAACCGGTGGTGGTATCATGTCTGGAAGTAAATGGAGCTCTCTACATCAGGTAACCATGCGTTCACACACAAGCCTAATCCCTGACCAGAAGGGGGAGCACGAAGACCTAGTTTTTAGCAGTTACTCAGCCTTGTGGCTGGGGGAAAGGGTAAGAGCAGAGAAAAGTAGTGTGAGGAAGGGAAGGAACAGGAAGCACAAGGAGAGAAGAGCTCTTAGGGTTGGGGCTATTGCAGGCTCACCCCAGGATCGTGCGGAGAAGAGGACTCCAGTGTCTTGGTCTATTCATGAATTACAAGCCCTGGGAGCCAAGTCTGGGGACCAGAGCATTGCAAGTCTGCTGGTCACAAGTGTAGACTCAAGAGCACAGCAGTATAGAGATCCTTGAGCTGTGAGAAACAGGACAGCACCCCTGATAGACTCGCACTGCCTGCTGGTTGGGAAAACTACACAGAGATGGGAGCACAAATATAGAGACATATAAGTTCACAGACATCTGAGACTCTAAATATAAAGCGTAGAAAGGAAGGCATACTCATCCCACCTGGTGGAGTGTACTTTGGCTGCTTCCAGGCTGGCCAGATCCTGGACCTGGTGACCATTACCCCTGGATTTAACTTACCATCAATCATCAGTAAAATTAAAGACTGAATTAATTTGCTTCTTTGCTTTTTCTTCTTCACTGCTCACTACAACCCCCATGATCACCCAGGTGACTTACTCTTACTGGGGAGAGTCATCCACCTTGTTGCTGCACTATCTAATCCCTGGGACCTCATAAGCAGCGCTGGTCACTCCTGACCAGATACCCCAGTTGGCATCATGAAACATCTATAGACTCTATAATCCGCTGTAAATATTCCCCCTTTCACTTGTCCGAGTCAAGGCCATGGAACTGGGCAATCGCTACCATGATATCACATTAGACTGTCTGCCTGGCTACCAAGTACCCTGGCCCACATGTCCGTGACACCCCAGTCCAGGTATATATGATCCCCATCCTGGTATATATGGCCTCCATCCTGGTATATGGCCCCCATCCTGGTATATGGCCCACAAGCTGGTATATGGTTCCCAATCGGGTATATGACCCTCTTCCTGGTATATATGTCCCCATCCTGGTATATGATCCCCATACTTGTATATGGCCCCAATCATGGTATGTGGCCCTCATCCTGGTATGGCCCTGACCTGGTATATGGCTACCATCCTGGTATATGGCCTCCATCCTGGTATATGTTCCTCATCCTAATATTTTTATGTGAGGTATAGAAGGTACCTCATGTACAGCAAGAGGGCAAGGGATTTCCTGACTCTAATGAAGGGGGAGATGCTGATCCCCTAGCCAAACTTTCCACTGGCCCTTGGCTCCCCTGACCATCCTAGATAGGTTCAGAACCTTTGTGCTGAACAACATACCTGTCCCTAGCTGTCCTGATCTGGGTTCCAGGTAGGGAATGGATGGGATAAGCGCTTAGTCAGCCCCACTATACACAGAAGAACACATGGTGGGGAACACAATAAGGATACACCGTACTAGATATTAGCTGCCAGCTCCTAAAGCAACATAAAGGATAGCACCCGGTAGTAAGTCTCTAGCAGCAACATCTAAACTAGATCCACACATCCTACTGGTCACATTAAGAATGAACTACCACCAACAACAAGTGTGGGACCATGTGCATACTTAAAGGGAGGTGGGTGTGGTCAAACACTGCTGCAAACTAACCCACAACTACCAGCAGTGAAACAGATGTTAACCCTCACTGGTAATAGAGAAATAACACATTTAAAATCCACAGCTCAAAAAGCTGTCACCAATCTCTTACTTACTCATCTGAAAGGAGGGATGTTGGGCTCACCGTTATTGGGTGCACAGAGGTAAAATACTGAGTAATACTGAGTAATACTTTTAGTGGAAGTGTCTTGTGTGACACACAGCAGGGAGCGTGATACACATAAGACCCAGGACTTTGTCCCTTTCCAATTGCAAGACACTTCCACTAAAGGTGCAGGTAACTTAAGCTCTAAAAGGCTTCCAGCCTGCAGTGGACATAGTACCACACAGACCAAATCCTCTATACAAGGATGATCTTTTTCATACTATGCCATCAGGAATTCTCATATCTGAGGGGTCTGTTCTCTCACCTCATATAGAGTAGCGAATAATCCCACACAGGATAGTATTCCTACACACTGTCTTCCTGATCTTGATCAGTGGTACGTGAGCTTCATTGCGGCCAATTGACATTTATCGAACACCTCTAACTACAGTCGCACAGACACTCGATACATAGATGAACCGTGACAAAATCCGTATTGTGAAGGCTGAAACGTTCGTTTTCTTTTGTATTGAATCCTGTGCCGGATTGTCCAATAAATGAACACTTTTTTCAAGCATTCTCTAGTCTTACTTACTGTAACACGTATATGGCCCCCATCCTGGTATATGTCCCTCATATTGGTATATGGCCCCCTTCCTGGTGTAAGGCCTCAATCCTGGTACATGGCATCCATGTACCATCCATCCATCTTCAGCCTCCACAACAGTCCCAAGCTGGAAGGTCTGCAGCACTGCCTCGGCCAAGCAGCAATAGGCTGTCCTGAAGCTTATATGCATAGGTGACAAACCCCACAATGCTGATGAGTTGTGGACAGCTCTGAAAGAGCATTGGCTCACACCGCTGAACCTAGAGCCAGGCATGGTCATGTGTGACAATGGCCGGAACCTGGTGGCGGCTCTGAGGCGGGCTCACACATGAGCCATGCTTGGCCCATGTGCTCAACCTGGTGGTTCAGCGGTTTCTTAAATCCTACCCGGAGCTTCCGGATCTGCTCGTCAAAATATGCTGCCTGTGTGCTTCGGCTGCCATTGCCGGGTTTCAGCAGCGTTTGCAGCTTCCGGATCACAGACTGGTGTGTGATGTTCCCACGCATTGGAATTCCACCCTGCAGATGTTGGTCAGGATTTGTGAGCAGAAGAGGGGAGTTGTTGACTACCAGCATCAACTAGGCCATCAGTATTCAGTTCAAACTCCACACATAAGACCTCTGGAGTGGACATGGATGTCTGATATATGTACAGTCCTTCAAAACTTTGAGGACTCCAAGATAGTGAGCGGCGACAACATCATCATTAGCTTCACCATCCCGCTTCTCTGTATTCTAAAACGCTCTCTGCTCAAAATCAAGGAAGATGCATTGCAGGCAGAGCACGATGAGATGGAGCAAGGAACCATAGTGGGTGATTACACACAGCCCAGCCTCATCTCATCCTAACGTGCATTGGGGAACAATAATGAGGAGGAGGATGAGGAAGAGGAGTTAGAAGAACAGGAGCTAGTTTCATGCGGAATTGACAGTACTACCTGCACAACTGTCATACTGTTGTTCCAGCGTGGATGGCCAAATGACAGGGACAAGGAGGAGGAGGATGAGGCCAGCATGGTCAGTCATCCTGTTGTTGATGACCCTCTAGTTTTGCCTGCCACCAGTCTGGTGCGCATGGCTGACTTTATGTTACACTGCCTGTCCCGTGACTCTCGAATTATCAACATCTTGGCAGACACTCATTACTGGTTGGTGACACTTTTAGACCCACGCTACAAGGAGAACTTTATTTCTCTTATTCCACCAGTGGAGAGGTCTACAAAAATGCTGCAGTACCAGAAGGCCCTTGTAGGGGAATTAGTCAAAAAATTCCCTTCGAAAAACGCTGTGACCAACCAAGGCGTCCGGGAGAGAGAGCCACAACTCCAATCCAGCAGAGCTAGAGGAACACTCTCAGAGATATGGGAGATTTTTCTCAGCCCCTCCGATAGCACAGGCCCTGAGGCGCTGGGTACTGTCACAAGGACTGCAAACTTTTTAAAGATGGTGAAGGGGTACCTTGCTGACCTTACAAAAGTGCTCCGTGACTCCTCTGTGCCTTATAATTTTTGGGTATCGAGCTAGACACGTGGCATGAATTGGCTCTCTACACCTTGGAAGTCCTGGGCTGCCCTGCTGCTAGCTTTTTGTCAGAGTGGGTTTTTAGTGCCGCTGGAGGAATCATTACTGATAAACGCACTCGCCTGTCAACTGAAAATGCTGACAGGCTGACTCTGATCAAGATGAACAAGGTTTGGATTGGGCCTGACTTCAGCACACCACCAAATGATAGCAGCGTAATGTAAAGTTGAAGCCATTGTATTTATTGGGGATGTATATTCCCACGCCCCTCCTGACACCCACACATGGGTACACACTTCCTGATTTGGGCTATTTGCTGTACTCCTCTTCCTTCTCCTCATCCGCCACCACCATATCATCAGGACAACCATGGTCCATGATGCCACGAACAGATATTTTATTTACATGTTGTTTATGATACCCCTAACTGTTAAAAAGTTAGACAGTAGGTTCATGTATACCCCCCGGGCGTAAATGTTTTAGTCCATACTTAGTGCATTGGCATTACAAGTATAGGAGACCCGCTCCTTTGTAATGGGAACAATATTTAAACAGGCTCTCTTCCACGTCTCTTCCCAGAGGCATCAGAGTGCCTCCCAATTTTTGGCAGCCCTGCCTAGGGCATTACCAGAAAAGACCCACTTTCTATTAATGGGCACATTATTTAAAGAGGCCCTCATCCACGTCTCTTCCCAGGGGCATCAGAGTACTTTCTAATGTTTGGCAGCCCTATCAGGAAAGACCCACTTTGTGTTAATGGGCACATTATTTAAAGAGGCCCTCATCCACGTCTCTTCCCAGGGGCATCGGAGTACTTTCTAATGTTTGGCAGCCCTGCCTAGGGCAATATCAGAAAAGACCCACTTTGTGTTAATGGGCACATTATTTAAAGAGGCCCTTATCCACGTCTCTTCCCAGGGGCATCGGAGTGCCACATATTATTTTTTTTTTCAGTCTTTCATGTAATCCAAAAAACTATCATACAGAAACACTGTCTCACAACTGAGTAGGAACCCTTTAACATTTTCCCCAAGAAAATGCATTTTGGTTTCATTTTTGGACGTTTTATTGTGAGTCTGTAAAAGTGTTGTAATACTCAGACAACATAGTTTACAGCAGTGACCTGGGAGTCAGAAATGCTGAAAGGGGTCTTCCCCATACTGTTCATTTGAGCACTGTTGTTATACTTTTGTGACATTTTCAGGGTTTATCCAGGCAGCCGGGGTCATGCCGGAAAAATGCTCTGGTCTCCCATAGGATAACATTGGGCTCGGTGCTCAGGTTCAGTACCCAAGCATCTCGAGATGCTCGACCCGAGCATCGAGCACCCGAGCATTTTAGTGCTCGCTCATCACAAGTAGCATCCCATTGATGTCCCTGTGATTATGTTGGTGATAGGTGCATAGAATAATGTCGAGAAAGTGGTTAGTTAAAAAAAATACACTGCATTATTACTGGATTGGAAGCAGAATTTACAGTCTCCCCAAAAAAAAATGCTATCCAGGACGTTGCTATAATATCTCATGTGAATTATCATAAGAGTTGAAGCACCAATATATAACATGAATTTTTATGAATGTGTCAGTAATGGGCACGGGTTTGGACTTATGTGGCATTGTTGTTACATTTGACGGCCAACATTGTTTCAGTCGGCAATGTTAAGTAACAAAAATGAGCATTTATGTGATAGTGCTATTCCACATAGAGACAAATATAACTGGCATCTATAAATGCAATATGCAAGCAAAAAAAAGAATATCTCTGAGTAGTTGAAATTGCGGTTTGTTTTTCTGTTTTTATCTATAATTATCCATCTATTTCTCAGATTCATATAATTTCATCTACTTGATTCCCTCTTGACCTTGTGCCTGTAACTGAATCCTGACATCTGGCATGTGGCCCAGAAATATGAGGAAAATTGCTTATATTAGCAGCAAGCTGTATTTGGCTGAACAGCATTGATTCAATGTTAGGACTATACTAAAAGTTGCATTGCTTTCCCATGTATTCTCTATTCTGCTCAAATCCCTTGTCATTAAAACAGATGTTTGGATTATCGTTCTGTAAACTATGTCAGAATTTCAATCTCTAGTATCTGTTCATTATTCTCTGAGGGTGATATTACAAATGTTCTCATGCTCAGTTAATGCTCATAGTGTTGCTTTTTTCCCACAAATGTTCCAAAAGCATATTATCGCTAATAAGGTTAAATAAAGCATGCTTCACTCCAGCTACTTTTGAAGCAGATAAATACACTGGAAATATTCCCTAACTTCAAAGGTATAAGAGAAATAAATATACAATAGGAAATGACCATCAATTGACATTATAGGTCTGAGACCTCACATTGAGAAGACCCAGTTCACACAGGTGGCATCTGTCCAGGTTAATTCTCTGCATCCCACACCAGTTAGCTTTATTCATGCATTTTAGGACTTCTTTTTTGTTTTTTAGCTTCCAATTTTTTACTCCCATCTTCTTGCAATCTAATGTATTCTAATGCATTTATCAATTGCATTCAATATTCCTGAATGATGACTATTGACTCGATTATATCACTGCAGCACTCAGCTACTACCAAAAATGTACACATGCTAACAAGCGGTCTATATTTGAGGAAAAAATTAAAAACTTACGTTTTCTTTCAATAGAACCCCAGAAAATAAAAAAAATAAGATTGAGTTTTTTGAAAAAAACGTAAGTTTTTAATTTTTTCCCTCAAATATAGACCGCTTGTTAGCATGTGTGCATTTTTGGCAGTAGCTGAGTGCTGCAGTGAATTTTTTCTGTATAGATATATATATATATATATATATATATATATATATATATATATATATTAGGAATACCTGGCAGGCATATTGAGTTGCTTATCATGTTATCACTTCATTCACTACACTATAAATGTGGCGCCCTACTGGTCAGGCCACTGCCAGGGGTACTGCACCCCCTCTTCCTTGTGGGAGTGTAGTGCCCTTGTTCTCTGTCAGCCAAGGATGGTGGATCCAGGACCCGCACCTGTACCACACACCTAGAGCCCCAAACAGGGACCATGGGCAAACCCGCACGAGGGAGGTCCCAGTCTTAGAGAAAGGGTACAGGGGTAGAAAAGGAAAGAAGAAGAAGGAAGCAAAGAGTCGAGGAGGAAAGATAAGAGTGAGGAGCTGTCCCCCGTGGACTGGAGCACGGTCACGCTCATCCCGGGTGGGGAAGAGAACAGAACGTTGCAGGGGAGAGAGGTAGCCCTTGGGGTACAGCAGAAGACAGAGATCACTCGTACGCCCGTACCTGTCGGAGGTACAGAGGGGCTGGTGGAAGAAGCAGGGACTGGCGCTGAGAGCGGTACGGCAGCTGAAGGACCGACCCGCCGAACCAGCGGTCACACGTGCTCCAGGAACTGTGGATCACAACCCAACACATCTCGGAAACAGCAGCCATACTAAGGCAAGGTACTTGGAAGCAGTACCATAGAAGCCTGTGACTACTAGATCCGAGCGCTGTGTGTGGAGGCACTGACAGGTGAGATGAAAAGTACCGCTGAGGGTAGCACCAGACAGAAAGAGATATAAACACGAGAGAAAGAGAAAGAAACACCATATAAAGAGAGAGAAACATCAGAAAGAAAATGAGGAACTTGAAAAGAGGAAGTGAGGAACACCAGAGAACAAGAGGGGGTCTTGAGTTCACTGTCTCGGTCCCTAGAGCAGTCGCTGAACAGGAGTTTGGCAGAGGGAAGCACCCATTAGCCTGGTTTGGTCTGAAAAATAAAGGTACAGAACTCCAGCATTTGTGTGATAGACCTTTCTTTGCAGTGACCACCGGCCACGCAGGCCGCCCGACCCATCTGTGTGCTGAGATGGTGAAGAGAGCCAGTTGAAGAATGAATTGAATCACCATGTTACTCCACTGTCCTGGGGACCCACCACTCTACCCGCGGGGAGCGAAGCCATCTCAGCTGACTGTCACTATCCCCAGGGGTTCTGAAGCATCAGCAGAAGCCGCCCATAGCTGCACACCGTGGGTGGTGTCAAGACTACCCCTTTCCCTTTAGTCCCCGTCATTTAGTCCTGTACTTTTAATTGACACTGCCAGGGTCATGGAGCCGGGTTGCCACCATGATGTCCCCCCTAAAAGAACCGAAAGATCCAGCCCGGTTCCGAGTTCCCCACGGCCCTGGTGTGGGAGTGCCAACTTGGCTTCATGAACAGGATGAGAAAGGCCCAGTGACTTTGGGCCTCATACACCTCGGAAAGAACTTTGTGAACAGTTGCTTAAAGAGGCTTGTAAAATGGTAACGAAAAAGAACAAACGCCATGTGTTGGCTTGGAAGAATTCCCTGGCCCCCTATTGTGGGATGGACCCGTAAAGGGTGCAAAAAGTCAGGCCCACCGTAAGTCCCAGAAGAGAGCCAAGGGGGCCTGTAAGTGGCTGTGTTAACTCCGCTCAAGGGCGGGAAAGAGGGCCGGAAGACCAGACCCAAAAAACAACACACCTTGTAGTGCAAGAATAGAGGCACCATGGTGAGCAATGGGATGGAGTCCTGGCTGACATGAATGAAACAGAAAGAGCCCCTAGTGAAGTGAAGGGGTCTGCAGAACCAGTCCTGGGAATAGACCCAGAGTATCTGGAGGCTGTGGCAGGAGAACTGAGCCAATTGTTGCGAAAAGCTCAAGTATGGACCATCAATACCTGGAAACAGGCCCACCTAAAGAAGTTGGTGCAAAGACCCGTAGATCCGAAGTCCTCAGCCCCACCGGTTGAGAAGCCAGCAAACAAAGTTTCCAGCCTGAGTCAGTTGGCTATCCCGGTGGAGGAAGAAGTGCCACCAGAGACTGTGCCAGACCCACCCATACGAGCAACAAGGCCTGAGTGGAGCAAGGAAGAAACGGAGAAAGATACAGTCCCGGTGGTAGACCAGGAGGTCGAGAGCAGGAGGGTGTGCTGGGTGCCCCAAGAGAGTACGGCAGTGGGGTGCCCGGTTGTGACCCAAGCTGGAGGAACCTGACAGTTCCAAAGACTACTGGCAGCAGAGAAAAGCAGTTGAAGAGGAGGATCGGCGAAAGCTCCAAGAGCGTTGGTGGGCCTACCTCCAAGAGAAGGAGAGAGCCCAGTGGATGCCTGCACCTGACCCCGTGGAACGGCGCCACAACCACCCCTTTCTTTTTAGTCCCTGTCATCTAGTCCTCTACTTTTAATTGACACCGCCAGGGTCATGGAGCCAGGTTGCCACCATGATGGCCCCCTAAAAGTACACAAATATCCAGCCCGGTTACAAGATAACCAACTTCTCTAGTCATACTTGTTGATACTTGCTTTCTATATTGTTACTCAAGTATTAACCCCTTCAGGACCCAGCCTATTTTGACCCTAAAGACCTTGGCCTTTTTTGCAATTCTGACCAGTGTCCCTTTATGAGGTTATAACTCGGGAACGCTTCAACCGATCCTAGCGATTCTGAGATTGTTTTTTCGTGACATATTGGGCTTCATGCTAGTATTAAATTTAAGTCGATAATTTTTGCGTTTATTTGTGAAAAAATCAAAACTATGGCAAAAATTTTGAAAATTTCACAATTTTCACATTTTTTATTTTTTTTTCTGATAAACAAGAGAGATATGTGACAGAAAAAAGTTATTAAATAATATTTCCCACATGTCTACTTCACATCAGCACAATTTTGGAAAAAAAAAAATGTTTTGTTAGGACGTTATAAGGGTTCAAAGTTCATGAGCAATTTTTCATTTTTCAACAAAAATTTACAAAACCATTTTTTTTAGTGACCACATCACATTTGAAGTCCATTTGAGGGGTGTACATGACAGAAGACACCCAAAAGTGACACCATTCCAAAAACTGCACCCCTCAAGCTACTCAAAACTACATTCAAGAAGATTATTAACCCTTCAGGTGCTTCACAGGAACTCAAGCAAAGTGGAAACAAAAAATGGATATTTTAATTTTTTTATCAAAAATGTTCTTTTAGCCTCAATTCTTTCATTTTCACATGGGCAACAGGATAAAATGGATCTTAAAATGTGTTGTGCAAATTCTCCAGAGTACATCGGTACCTCATATGTGGTCATAAACCACTGTTTGGGTGCACGGCAGGGCTCAGAAGTGAAGAAGCGCAATTTGAATTTTGGAGCTAATTTTATATACAAAAAATAAAATTGCGCTCCTTCCCTACTGACCCCTGCCGTGCGCCCAAACAGTGGTTTATGACCACATATGAGGTATCGGTGTACTCATTGCCCAACAAATTTTAGAATGAAATTTATGCTGTTGCCATGTGAAAACGAAAAAATTTAGGCTAAAAGAAAATTTTTGTGAAAAAAAAAGTACTATTTCATTTTCACAGATCAATTTGTAAAGCACCTGGGGGTTCAATATGCTCACTACCCATCTAGATATGTTCCCTGGGGGGTCTAGTTTCCAAAATGGGGTCACTTGGGGGAGCTCCAATGTTTAGGCACACAGGGGCTCTCCAAACGCGACATGGTGTCCGCTAACAATTTGAATAAAAATCAGCTCAAATTGTTAGCTGTAACCATGTTGTGTTTAGTGAGCCCCTGTGTGCCTAAACATTGAGGCTCCCCCACAAGTGACCCCATTTTGGAAACTAGACCCCCCAAGGAACGTATCTAGATGCATAGTGAGCACTTTGAACCCCCAGGTGCTTCACAAATTCATCCATAAAATTGAAAAAGCACTTTTTTTCCACAAAAATTTTCTTTTTTCATTATTATGGATCAATTTGTGAAGCACCTGGGGGTTGAAAGTGCTCACTATGCATCTAGATATGTTCCTTTGAGGGTCTAGTTTCCAAAATGGGGTCACTTGTGGGGGAGCTCTAATGTGGAGATGCACAGGGGCTCTCCAAACGTGACATGGTGTCGGCTAACAATTTGAATGCAAAATGAGCTCAAATTGTTAGCGGACACCATGTTGCGTTTGGAGAGCCCCTGTGCGTCTCCACATAGGAGCTCCTCCACAAGTGACCCCATTTTGGAAACTAGACCCCCAAAGGAATGTATCTAGATGCATAGTGAGCACTTTCAACCCCCAGGTGCTTCACATATTAATCTGTAAAAATGAAAAAGTACTTTTTTTTCCACAAAAATCTTTTTTTTTCATTAATTTGTGAAGCACTTGGGGGTTCAATATGCTCACTACCCATCTAGATATGTTCCCTGGGGGGTCTAGTTTCCAAAATAGGGTCACTTGTGGGGGAGCTCCAATGTGGAGACGCACAGTGGCTCTCCAAACGCGACATGGTGTCCGCAAACAATTTGAATAAAAATCAGCTCAAATTGTTAGCTGTCACCATGTTGTGTTTGGTGAGCCCCTGTGTGCCTAAACATTGGGGCTCCCACACAAGTGACCCCATTTTGGAAACTAGACCCCCCAGGGAACGTATCTAGATGCATAGTGAGCACTTTGAACCCCCAGGTGCTTCACAAATTCATCCGTAAAAATGAAAAAGTACTTTTATTTCCACAAAAATTTTCTTTTTTCATTTTTACAGATTAATTTGTGAAGCACTGGGGTGTTCAAAATGGTCACCACCCATCTAGATAAGTTCCCTGGGGGGTCTAGTTTCCAAAATGGGGTCAATTGTAGGGGAGCTCCAATGTTTAGGCACACAGGGGCTCTCCAAACATGACATGGTGTCCGCTAACAATATGAGCTGATTTTCCATTCAAATTGTTAGCGGACACCATGTCACGTTTAGAGAGCCCCTGTGTGCCTAAACATTAGAGACCCCCCAAAAGTGACCCCATTTTGGAAACTAGACCCCCCAAGGAACGTTTAAACCTTACTAAATATCGCCACAGAATAAACTATGTTGATATTTATAGTGAATTAGCACATCCAATGTTAATGGCAAAAAAATCACTTTATTGTTTAAAATTAATTCATATTAAAATTGTTTACCATACATAACATGTCCTTTTAGTTGGGAACACAGTCCCTATCATGCACAAAAAATATTAGGGTGGGCTACAGAGAATACAGAATGGCAGTAAAAAACTATCAGGGGAACAACAGAAAATATTCACAGCACTATTACTCTTGTATTGGTCTTGGTCCCTCTCTTAATTCAAGAAAGACACTCCTATAGACCCAAATGGTCCTTAAATAATCCTCCATAAAATACTAGGTAGTTCACAATACCTGATGCCAGAATGATCCTCAACGATAATCACTCCTTGGACCCCTGCTGCCAAAGTGCTCCTGCCTCACCCCCACCACCGACGTACGTTTCAAAAGTTGGTCTTTTTTCCTCAGGGCGTGCATGGTGCTATGTGGAGGTTTCCTATTTTATATAGTGTCTACTGCCTCATTATGAGTTACACCTGTCAAG
Organism: Allobates femoralis; assembly: GCA_033576535.1. NCBI lineage: Eukaryota > Metazoa > Chordata > Amphibia > Anura > Aromobatidae > Allobates > Allobates femoralis. Next base: position 753,169,664 of record JARQOC010000003.1, on the reverse strand, counting down.
ACTACTCCCCCTGTCCGTCACAGTCAAGTCTCCCCCTTAAACTCTTTCCAGGTCACTGAGCCTCTGCAAATCCTTCCCCCGTCTCACACATCATTAAGCACAATGTTTTTGCCAGGAGCTGCACTTATTTCCGGGTCAAAAACACAGTCACGTGACAACTTCACGCGTACTGCGTTTCCCGGGCAACACCTGGCATCATCGCGTCCGTCTCGTTAGTACTCCTGGGTCTACTCAGAGTGCGCACGCGCAAAACGTCACTATGACGTGACCGCGTCACGCATCTCTATGGTGACCCGTCCGGACGCTTACCCTTCCGACAAACGTGCTCAGCGCGTGCGATCCAGCGTCTGCCGGAATGCGCACGCGCTATACGTCAGAGCGACGTGACCGCGCTGCGCATCCCCATGGTAACCCGGGCAGGCGCTTCAACATCAGCAAGATGTAATCAACGCCAGCATTGCCCGTGTGTCAGTACCATGATGTGATACTGCGCTTTACATGATCTTATGAGACTCACTTAATAGTTATAGGAGATGCTGAAGCTACAGGATGCTCATTAGGGAATTTTAAAGTACCACCTTTGGCCACAGTAATCGAATACAATCTTATAATAAAAATTAATTAAAATGCCAATACTTTTACAATAGGCATTTAAAGTGACAGTGCAAATATTATACAAATACATAAATGCTGTGAGTATACCACAGTAAAACCAAAATGACTATTAAGGTACAAAAGTACAAAAAGTGCAAAAACTGACCATATTACTGACCAAACTTTAGTGCTACAATACATAATATAATATATATAATACAGTGCTCTATTACTGTGCATTATCCAAAGAATTAGGCAATCCCAATTGCTTAAGATTAATATGTGACCAAAAACTTCCCCCCTCCCCCCCGAGCGTTCACTACTCCCCATAACCCTTTGTCGTATATATTAAATCCCATATATTATAAACCCCAACCCATTAAACAACATATGATATAATTTCTCTAATCAAGTCGGTGTATTCCATTTTCAAGGTGAAAACATCCATGATTTTTTCTTCCAGAACTCTTCACCCAATCCACCGACATGTTCTTGACAGGAATTCGGTACCAATGATATCAAAATCTGACACATTATACTAAAACAAAACTAAAAACAAAAATAATTAATATCACTGATATACGTCCATAAAACCTCCAACTATACATCTGGGTAAATCCTAATCTATAGGAAAGCGCTAAACCCTAAATTCTCATTGAGTCCCTGTGGTGTGAGGGTCCCCAATCGGAAGATCCACCTGCTCTCCACCTGTGCCAACCTCTTTGCCAAATTACCTCCTCTCACTCCCATGGATACCACATCTATGGCCTTTACTTTTAGCTGGCTAGCGTCACACTGGTGAAAACGTTTGAAATGTCGTGGGAGCGTTTTCAGCTGTTTTGGGTCTTCCTCGGTCTGCGCTTTCTCTATATCCCTCACATGTTCACGGGTTCTTATCCTAAGCTCTCTGGTGGTCATCCCGACATAAAATTTTCCACACGGACATTCCGCCTGATACACTACCCCTTTGGACCCACATGAAAAAAAGTTTCGGATGTCAAAATTCCTAGATCCATCAAAATTGGAAAAGGTTTTAGATTTTACTATATTCAAACATCCTTTGCATCTTCCACATGGGTAACATCCTTTGAGATCTAACCAGGTCTGTGATATTGGTCGTTTCTCTGGCTCGAAATGACTTCAGCCCCCAAGGAACGTATCTAGGTGCATAGTGAGCACTTTGAACCCCCAGGTGCTTCACAAATTGATCCGTAAAAATGAAAAAATAATTTTTTTGTGGAAAAAAAAAAAGTACTTTTTTATTTTTATGGATCAATTTGTGAACCACTTGGGGGTTCAAGTGCTCACTATGCATCTAGATACGTTCCTTGGGGGGTGTAGTTTCCAAAATGTGGTCACTTGTGGGGGAGCTCCAATGTTTAGGCACACAGGGGCTCTCCATACGCGACATGGTGTCCGCTAACAATTGAAATTGTTAGCGGACACCATGTTGCATATGGAGAGCCGCTGTGTGACTAAACATCAGAGTTCCCCCACAAGTGACCCCATTTTGGAAACTAGACCCCCCAAGGAATGTATCTAGATCCATAATGAGCACTTTGAACCCCCAGGTGCTTCACAAATTGATCCGTAAAAAATGAAAAAATAATTTTTTTGTGGAAAAAAAAAAAGTACTTTTTTATTTTTATTGGTCAATTTGTGAACCACTTGGGGGTTCAAGTGCTCACTATGCATCTAGATACGTTCCTTGGGGGTTTGTAATTTCCAAAATGGGGATCGAGCTGCGGAAAAGCGATCTGGCACCCCAAAGGCGCATTGACCCACTGTGCATCACTGGCCTGGTCTGTCAGATCGCTTTCTGCAGCTCGAGCCATGCAGGAGATCGGGCTGCAGAGCAGCGATCTAAGAGCCTGGGGGTAAATGACCCACTATGTGCATCACTGCGCCCAGGCTGTCAGATTGCTTTCTGCAGCCCCGATCCCCCTGCATGGGGATCGAGTTGCGGAAAGCGATCTGGCAGCCCAGGCCACAGTGATGCACATAGTGGGTCACTGCGCCCGGGGGGTCAGATCACTTTCCAGCTCGATACCCATTCGGGAGGAATCGGGCTGCAGAGCAGCGATCTAAAGCCCGGGCGCAGAGACCCACTATGTCATTTACTGCGGCCCCCGGCTGTCAGATTGCTTTCTGCAGCTGGATCCCCAGGATCCAGCTGCAGAAAGTGATCAGACAGCTGCAGCACAGTGATCCACAGTGATCACATAATGTTCACTGTTGGGTCACTGTGCTGGATCTGTCAGATCACTTCCTACAGCTGGATCCTCAGGATCCACTGTAAAAGTGATCTACAGATCCAGTACAGTGATCCACAGTGACACATAATGATCACTGTGGGTCATGTGCTGGAATCTGTCAGATCACTTCCTACAGCTGGATCCTCAGGATCTAGCTGTAGAAGTGATCTGACAGCTCCAGCACAGAGCTGTCAGATTCCGGAGGCGGCGCAGAAAGGGGGAGGAGCGGGACGCAGCGCTGACAGCCGGCCGCCGGAGGGGTGATAGGAAGGGCGATCGCCGCTTTCGGTGATCGGGGGGGGGAGGGAAAGGGGGGAAGAGGGGCCTGACAGGGGATGGGGAGCTGACAGGGGCACCTAGGAGGAAGCGGGGGCAGTAAGGAGCCGGGCGGCAGGAAAAGGAAGCGGGCGCAGGGACAGAAGCGGGCGGCAGGACAGGAAGCCGGGGGGGGGGGGTAAGAGAGATGAAAGGGGGCAGGAAAGAGAGGTGGGGGACAGGGGGCAGTTAGAGGAGGACAGGGGAGCAATCGGAGGTAGAGAGACAGCGGCAGGCAGGGAAGCATTACAGGCGCGGTGAATTATTCACTTTCACTTTTGAGCGCCAATCACCGCGCCTGTAAACCGGGGGAGGTGGGGGCAAATCGACCCCCCCTGGGGTGTTGTACAACTCCCCATGAACCTGCAGCCGAGTGACAGGTCAGTGAGACCCTCACTCTCGGCCTGCAGGAGCCCGAATCATTCCATGGCCCACCCCTAGGGCCCCAAAGGGGCGGAATGACCCTTTTTTTTCATGGCCCAAACGTAGGGCCAAGGGTCGGAAGGGGTTAATAACTTTAAATTTTTGTTTTGGTCTCTTGTTAATGTAATCTATTGAATACCTAACAACACCAAATAAACCTATAATGCATTCCTCACTTTCCCTCCATGCACTCCAAAAACTTGTCCAAGAACCATTTTACCAATTATTTACTAGTACATTTATATGACACTTTCATTTCTTTCACAAAAAGCTAACGGCCCTGAAATTTACTCCAACATGTCACCATGTTGTGTTTGGTGAGCCCCTGTGTGCCTAAACATTGGGGCTCCCACACAAGTGACCCCATTTTGGAAACTAGACCCCCCAGGGAACGTATCTAGATGCATAGTGAGCACTTTGAACCCCCAGGTGCTTCACAAATTCATCCGTAAAAATGAAAAAGTACTTTTATTTCCACAAAAATTTTCTTTTTTCATTTTTACAGATTAATTTGTGAAGCACTGGGGTGTTCAAAATGGTCACCACCCATCTAGATAAGTTCCCTGGGGGGTCTAGTTTCCAAAATGGGGTCAATTGTAGGGGAGCTCCAATGTTTAGGCACACAGGGGCTCTCCAAACATGACATGGTGTCCGCTAACAATATGAGCTGATTTTCCATTCAAATTGTTAGCGGACACCATGTCACGTTTAGAGAGCCCCTGTGTGCCTAAACATTAGAGACCCCCCAAAAGTGACCCCATTTTGGAAACTAGACCCCCCAAGGAACGTTTAAACCTTACTAAATATCGCCACAGAATAAACTATGTTGATATTTATAGTGAATTAGCACATCCAATGTTAATGGCAAAAAAATCACTTTATTGTTTAAAATTAATTCATATTAAAATTGTTTACCATACATAACATGTCCTTTTAGTTGGGAACACAGTCCCTATCATGCACAAAAAATATTAGGGTGGGCTACAGAGAATACAGAATGGCAGTAAAAAACTATCAGGGGAACAACAGAAAATATTCACAGCACTATTACTCTTGTATTGGTCTTGGTCCCTCTCTTAATTCAAGAAAGACACTCCTATAGACCCAAATGGTCCTTAAATAATCCTCCATAAAATACTAGGTAGTTCACAATACCTGATGCCAGAATGATCCTCAACGATAATCACTCCTTGGACCCCTGCTGCCAAAGTGCTCCTGCCTCACCCCCACCACCGACGTACGTTTCAAAAGTTGGTCTTTTTTCCTCAGGGCGTGCATGGTGCTATGTGGAGGTTTCCTATTTTATATAGTGTCTACTGCCTCATTATGAGTTACACCTGTCAAGACTACTCCCCCTGTCCGTCACAGTCAAGTCTCCCCCTTAAACTCTTTCCAGGTCACTGAGCCTCTGCAAATCCTTCCCCCGTCTCACACATCATTAAGCACAATGTTTTTGCCAGGAGCTGCACTTATTTCCGGGTCAAAAACACAGTCACGTGACAACTTCACGCGTACTGCGTTTCCCGGGCAACACCTGGCATCATCGCGTCCGTCTCGTTAGTACTCCTGGGTCTACTCAGAGTGCGCACGCGCAAAACGTCACTATGACGTGACCGCGTCACGCATCTCTATGGTGACCCGTCCGGACGCTTACCCTTCCGACAAACGTGCTCAGCGCGTGCGATCCAGCGTCTGCCGGAATGCGCACGCGCTATACGTCAGAGCGACGTGACCGCGCTGCGCATCCCCATGGTAACCCGGGCAGGCGCTTCAACATCAGCAAGATGTAATCAACGCCAGCATTGCCCGGGTGTCAGTACCATGATGTGATACTGCGCTTTACATGATCTTATGAGACTCACTTAATAGTTATAGGAGATGCTGAAGCTACAGGATGCTCATTAGGGAATTTTAAAGTACCACCTTTGGCCACAGTAATCGAATACAATCTTATAATAAAAATTAATTAAAATGCCAATACTTTTACAATAGGCATTTAAAGTGACAGTGCAAATATTATACAAATACATAAATGCTGTGAGTATACCACAGTAAAACCAAAATGACTATTAAGGTACAAAAGTACAAAAAGTGCAAAAACTGACCATATTACTGACCAAACTTTAGTGCTACAATACATAATATAATATATATAATACAGTGCTCTATTACTGTGCATTATCCAAAGAATTAGGCAATCCCAATTGCTTAAGATTAATATGTGACCAAAAACTTCCCCCCTCCCCCCCGAGCGTTCACTACTCCCCATAACCCTTTGTCGTATATATTAAATCCCATATATTATAAACCCCAACCCATTAAACAACATATGATATAATTTCTCTAATCAAGTCGGTGTATTCCATTTTCAAGGTGAAAACATCCATGATTTTTCTTCCAGAACTCTTCACCCAATCCACCGACATGTTCTTGACAGGAATTCGGTACCAATGATATCAAAATCTGACACATTATACTAAAACAAAACTAAAAACAAAAATAATTAATATCACTGATATACGTCCATAAAACCTCCAACTATACATCTGGGTAAATCCTAATCTATAGGAAAGCGCTAAACCCTAAATTCTCATTGAGTCCCTGTGGTGTGAGGGTCCCCAATCGGAAGATCCACCTGCTCTCCACCTGTGCCAACCTCTTTGCCAAATTACCTCCTCTCACTCCCATGGATACCACATCTATGGCCTTTACTTTTAGCTGGCTAGCGTCACACTGGTGAAAACGTTTGAAATGTCGTGGGAGCGTTTTCAGCTGTTTTGGGTCTTCCTCGGTCTGCGCTTTCTCTATATCCCTCACATGTTCACGGGTTCTTATCCTAAGCTCTCTGGTGGTCATCCCGACATAAAATTTTCCACACGGACATTCCGCCTGATACACTACCCCTTTGGACCCACATGAAAAAAAGTTTCGGATGTCAAAATTCCTAGATCCATCAAAATTGGAAAAGGTTTTAGATTTTACTATATTCAAACATCCTTTGCATCTTCCACATGGGTAACATCCTTTGAGATCTAACCAGGTCTGTGATATTGGTCGTTTCTCTGGCTCGAAATGACTTCAGCCCCCAAGGAACGTATCTAGGTGCATAGTGAGCACTTTGAACCCCCAGGTGCTTCACAAATTGATCCGTAAAAATGAAAAAATAATTTTTTTGTGGAAAAAAAAAAAGTACTTTTTTATTTTTATGGATCAATTTGTGAACCACTTGGGGGTTCAAGTGCTCACTATGCATCTAGATACGTTCCTTGGGGGGTGTAGTTTCCAAAATGTGGTCACTTGTGGGGAGCTCCAATGTTTAGGCACACAGGGGCTCTCCATACGCGACATGGTGTCCGCTAACAATTGAAATTGTTAGCGGACACCATGTTGCATATGGAGAGCCGCTGTGTGACTAAACATCAGAGTTCCCCCACAAGTGACCCCATTTTGGAAACTAGACCCCCCAAGGAATGTATCTAGATCCATAATGAGCACTTTGAACCCCCAGGTGCTTCACAAATTGATCCGTAAAAATGAAAAAATAATTTTTTTGTGGAAAAAAAAAAAGTACTTTTTTATTTTTATTGGTCAATTTGTGAACCACTTGGGGGTTCAAGTGCTCACTATGCATCTAGATACGTTCCTTGGGGGGTGTAGTTTCCAAAATGGGGATCGAGCTGCGGAAAGCGATCTGGCAGCCCAGGCGCATTGACCCACTGTGCATCACTGCGCCTGGTCTGTCAGATCGCTTTCTGCAGCTCGATGCCCATGCAGGGAGATCGGGCTGCAGAGCAGCGATCTAAGAGCCTGGGCGTAGTGACCCACTATGTGCATCACTGCGCCCAGGCTGTCAGATTGCTTTCTGCAGCTCGATCCCCCTGCATGGGGATCGAGTTGCGGAAAGCGATCTGGCAGCCCAGGCACAGTGATGCACATAGTGGGTCACTGCGCCCGGGGTGTCAGATCACTTTCTGCAGCTCGATACCCATGCAGGGAGATCGGGCTGCAGAGCAGCGATCTAAGAGCCCGGGCGCAGAGACCCACTATGTGCATCACTGCGCCCAGGCTGTCAGATTGCTTTCTGCAGCTGGATCCCCAGGATCCAGCTGCAGAAAGTGATCAGACAGCTGCAGCACAGTGATCCACAGTGATCACATAATGTTCACTGTGGATCACTGTGCTGGATCTGTCAGATCACTTCCTACAGCTGGATCCTCAGGATCCAGCTGTAGAAAGTGATCTGACAGATCCAGTACAGTGATCCACAGTGATCACATAATGATCACTGTGGATCACTGTGCTGGATCTGTCAGATCACTTCCTACAGCTGGATCCTCAGGATCTAGCTGTAGAAGTGATCTGACAGCTCCAGCACAGAGCTGTCAGATTCCGGAGGCGGCGCAGAAGAGGAGGAGGAGCGGGACGCAGCGCTGACAGCCGGGCCGCCGGAGGGGTGAGTAGGAGAGGCGATCGCCGCTGCGGTGATCGGGGGGGCAGGAAGGGGGAAGAGGGGGCCTGACAGGGGATGGGGAGCTGACAGGGGCACCTAGGAGGAAGCGGGGGCAGTAAGGAGCCGGGCGGCAGGAAGAGGAAGCGGGCGCAGGGACAGGAAGCGGGCGGCAGGGACAGGAAGCCGGGGGGGGGGGGGTAAGAGAGATGAAGAGGGGGCAGGAAAGAGAGGTGGGGGACAGGGGGGCAGTTAGAGGAGGACAGGGGAGCAGATCGGAGGGTAGAGAGAGCAGCGGCAGGCAGGGAAGCATTACAGGCGCGGTGATTTTCACTTTCACTTTTGAGCGCCAATCACCGCGCCTGTAGCCGGGGGGAGGTGGGGGCAAATCGACCCCCCCTGGGGTGTTGTACAACTCCCCATGTACCTGCAGGCCGAGTGACAGGTCAGTGAGACCCTCACTCGGCCTGCAGGAGCCCGATCATTCCATGGCCCACCCCTAGGGCCAAGGGTCGGGAATGACTTTGTTTTCATGGCCCAAACGTAGGGCCAAGGGTCGGGAAGGGGTTAATAACTAACTTTTTGTTTTGGTCTCTTGTTAATGTATCTATTGGAATACCTAACAACCACTAAACCTATAATGCATTCCTCACTTTCCCTCCATGCACTCCAAAAACTTGTCCTAAGAACCATTTTACCACATATTTACTAGTACATTTATTATGACACTTACATTTCTTTCACAAAATGCTAACGGCCTGAATTCACTCCAACATAGATGCCTACTATGGAAATGAATTAAAGAACAAAAGCCAGATTTTGTCGGTATCCAAGAAACCAAATTCTTAGCCTCGAACCCTCCTGCTCTAAATAACAGAAATTACCCCCAAAGATTCTTTGCATCCAACCAGAAAAAGAAATGGGGAGTTGCCCTCCTCATAAAGAATTCGGTAGCATTTGAAGAAATAGAAAACTTCTCTGACCCCAATGGGTGCTACATCATTCTTATATGCAAACTCAACAACTCATTATGCACCTTAGCCAACATTTATGCTCCGAATTCGGGTCAGATTGCATTTCTCAACAAATTAATGAGAATAATTAATGCACATAAGAAAGGTGACCTGATTCTCTTTGGAGATTTCAATATAGTACCCAATGGAGCCATAGATTCCTCAACTAAGTCATGTCAGTTACTACAAAATCTTGACCCCTGTCTATTGAAACATGACCTGTACAATGTATTCAGATGTTTGAACACATTCTCAATTGAATATACACATTTATCTAAGATCCACAGGTGCTATGCCAGAATTTACTTAGTCTTAACAAATATCTTCTCACTCCCAAAATACACCAACATTTCAATTGGGCAGAGAACCTGGTCAGATGATGCCCCTGTCCTCTTCGATATCTCTCTAGGTCCTAAAGAACATCAAGACTTTCTGTGGAAAAATAACACCTCTTCAACCATCCATCATACCAAAAGGAAATAGTGGAGACCATAGAGAACTACTTTATTGAAAATGATACAAAGACCATGTTTATTTACACTCTGTGGCTGGCCTTTAAGGCGGTTTTAAGAGGCAAATTAATTCAATTAAATGCCAGTCACAAAAAACGTATCCGATATAATACCCAAGAAACCATCGACAAAATTCACCAATTAGAATCATTACAAATTAATAATCCCTCAATGTCGCTATTCAACCAAATTTTGGAACAAAGAATAAGACTCAAATCACTCTTGTCTACAGAATTTGACACCATAAGTCAAAAAATTAAAACCATGTTTTACCGTTCAGAAAACAAACCGACGAAACTATTTGCTACACGAATTAGGCAACAGTCTTTGAAATCCAGAATAACAAGTATAAAAAATTCAAAAGAACAAGATTGCAAACACCTGAAAGACATCGCTAACGCAGTTGCAAAATTTTACTCAAATTTCTATAATCTGAATAGTGACCCGACACACCCCAATCCTTCAGATCAGGACATTGCTAATTATTTAGGAAAAACACATCTCCCAACCCTTAGCATTCAGGACCTAGAGAACCCAGAAATCCATGTAGTTAAAAACTTAAAAAATGGAAAATCCCCTGGCCCAGACGGGTTTCAGAATGAGTTCTACCAAACATTCGGCGACATATTAACTCCATACATTACTAAATTAGCAAAACCAATATGCCATAGATGCTTATCTCCCCCAGGAAATGCTAGAAGCCACCTTAATTTTAATCCCGAAAGGTAAAGGTAATCCCGACAACGTTAAAAACTATAGGCCCATTTCCCTAATCAACTTTGACACCAAACTACTGGCCAAATTAACAGCAGTCAGGATCCAAAAAATCATAGAGAAACTAATTCACATAGACCAAGTAGGATTCATCACTGGCTGCAGATAAAGCCATAAATCTAGCTTACTTAGAGCACTCAAAACCTCCAATTGCACTACCTGGATGCGTTGGATGCCGAAAAGGCTTTCGACCGTGTGCACTGGAGATTTTTGTCTGCTGCTTTGACTAAATTTGGATTTACAGGCAACATTCTGAACAGTATCACAGCTATGTACTCCTCACCTACTGCAAAAGTTTATTCCAATAACCACTGTCTTACAATTTTAATTTGTCTAATGTAACCAGACAGGGGTGCCCCTATCACCCACATTATTCGCCCTTTTTATTGAGCCCTTTGCAGAACAAATTAGATGTAACCAAAATATTACAGGAATACAATTAAATAACTCACATTATAAAATAACATTTTTCGCAGACGATATTCTTCTCTCTATTTCCAACCCACTCAAATCGCTCAGATACATTACCTCAGCAATTGAAGAGTTTGCCAACGTCTCCCTTTACAAAGTCGATAGGGCCAAATCACAAATATTATCTATCAATATAGATAACACTTTTCTGGACTACTTAAAAAAGAATTCGACCACACATGGACATCAAACAATTTGGACTATTTAGGTATTAATCTAACTAAGGCTGCCTTCACACTTGCGTTTGCAAGCGCAGCGTACCGAACGCAGCCAAACGCTTGCGCACTGCGTTAATATGTTTAACATGGGAACACATGTGCCTGCATTTGGTTGCGTTTGTGTTTGGATGCGCACAATATGTGCGCCCTCCGAACGCAGCATGTTGCATTTTTTGTGTTGTCAGGGGCGCTTGTTTTATCTGCAAGTGCCCGCAAGCACACAAAACAATGCATGGATCTCAATGGATCCGCAGTGTCCTCCACATGACAGCGCAGGAAAACACTGCGGATCTCATTGAAATCTCTCCCGGTGGCCGCCGGTGATCAGCGGCGGCCACCGGGAGATCATGCAGAGCCACAGCTGGTCTCCTGCCAGTGTCAGCGGGGAGACACAGCTGATCTGACAGCTTTTTAAATCTCCCGGGCTGACACTGAATAGGTGATGTCGGCGCGGGAGATTTGAAGCCACAATCAGCTGTTTCATATCTCCTGCACTGATATCACCCTATTCGGTGTCAACGCGGGAGAATTTAAACAGCTGTCAGATCAGCTATTTCTCCCCGCTGACACCGGCGGGAGATCAGCTGTGGCGAGAGGAGGAGATCTTCACCACAGATCACCTCCTCCAGGCCACCCCCAGAGACAGCTGATAGGCTGCTCAGGCACCATACTTATGTGAATGCATGCGGAGATTCTCCGCTGCGTTCACATAAGTATGTGCTGCGTTGCACTGCGTTTGCGTCTGCATGCCCTCCGCATGCAGACACAAACGCAAGTGTGAAGGCAGCCTAACCCACTATCCTCCATCATTAATGTAAATCTTTCCAACTTAATGAAAACCTACCAATGCGACTACTTAAAACTTTCTAAAATAGAACTATCCTGGATTGGGAGAATTGTAGCATTTAAAATACTCCTCCTACCAAATTTCTATACACAATAAGAACGCTCCCTCTCCAGATCTCAAAATCGTGGCTAAACAAATTACAATGCCAATTAAGGAAATTTGTGTGGGGAAATAAAAAACCCAGAATAGCTAAAGCATCATTGGAGAAACACAAATCAAAGGGGGGGTGTGGGAGTTCCGAACTTCCATAACTACCAACAGGCATAAACCCTCTCTCTGTCCAGGGGATGGTTTCTGGAAAAATTAGACCATTCTTGGCCATTTATAGAAAAATCCCTCAATAATAACAAAAACCTAAACTCACTATTATTTGCTTCACTAATTAAAACATCCACTCCCCTTAAACATCACACCTTAAAGTCCACAGTCTTAGCATGGAAATTATTTCTGAAAAAAATCAAAAAAATATTATTCACCAACCACCCCTAATAAGCTCCCAGTACAAGTCCTAGACTGTATTATCCCTGACCTTAACACTTCCAACTGGACCTCTAAAGGGATAAAATTTGTTAAAGATATAATATTAAATGGAGAGCTTATCCCTTTCCACCTTTTGCAAAACAGATATTCTCTCTCGATCCATGACCGTACTACCTGGAGATTTATCAATAGGTGTAGATCCTCACATAAATTGTCCTTTATACTTCCGCAAAACATATCAGACCTCATAGACTTCCCTGATGTTAGAACCAGATGGAAAACCAATTATTTCTATAAGATTTTGAATGGGGACTTGGAATTGATAAAACCATCCTATATAACTGCATGGAAGGAAGAACATCAAACGCAAATAGAAACAACTAATGTGTCAAATGCCCTGAACACGGTTTATGCCTACACCACATGTATTACACTTCAAGAGACCTTTTATAAAATCATAGCACGTTGGTATTGGACCCTGGCTAAATTACACTCCATGAACCCTTCCTTGTCCATGGAGTGCTGGAGAGCCTGTCACGCAAAAGGATCCTTATCCCATATTTTTTGGGCATGCCCAAAACTCAAAATGTTTTTTTCTGCTATAACACTTTTAACACAAAAAATAATGGAACTAAAAATTACACTCTCCCCTAAATTAGTTCTACTTTCTTTGGGAATTGAATTTTTTCTGAAGAGACAAAGGTTTATCATATCCCATATAATCTCAACATCTAAAATTCTCATAGCCTCACGTTGGAGATTCCCAGGACCACCCACCGCAGCTGACCTTGTGGAAAGGGTCTCGATCCACAGTGTATTCGAACACAATCACGCCTTACGGGACAATACCCTCCTGAAATACACTGAACGATGGGGATCTTGGCTTAAAACATATCCTACGAACCTAATAACTTAGGCCGTTCAAACACAACTAACCACACTTCATAATAATCCCTAAAAGATTACCCAGTATTGTAAATATAGTATAATCTAACTTTGCATACTCATATTCCTCTTAGGACATTTATAGTTTATAATTTATGGTCTATAGTTCTTAAACTATATCTTATATTTCTGCATTAACCGCTTTTTGGTATTCAGAATAAAATTTCTAACCCATTCTTAAGCTTTAAATTACAGGTTGTAACTAGTTATACAACTTGATTGTCTTACCCCCTCCTATCATTAGTAAATATATTGCTAATTCTATATTTACAAACCAGTTATAAATTACTAACCTAGTTTAAAACTATGTATTAATCTAGTTAAAGGGATCCTGTCACCCCCAAAACGCATGTAAACCTATTAAAACCTGTCCCTAGAGCATATTAACACTATCCCTACACTCTTTTTACCTCCTAAATGCAGTAAGTGACATTGAATAAAAACGTTTTATAAGTACCTGATTACTGATGATAATGAGTGACTATCTATTCATAGTCACTCATCAAGACTGCCCCTCTGCTTCATATCACGCCTATTCAGGCGTGATCGTCAGCCTAGATTCAAATTGCCGCCTCCCTGCCGTGCCCTGTCTCGTCCGAGGCTGCAGTGTGGCTGGTGACGCGATCCGCGTCATTCCCGGCGCCTGGTGACGTATTTAGACCGGCGCCGCGCTGTTAGCTTCAAAATGCGCACTGCGCATGCCCAATGCGCATGCGCAGTGCGCATTTTGAAGCTAACAGCGCGGCGCTGGTCTAAATACGTCACCAGGCGCCGGGAATGACGCGGATCGCGTCACCAGCCACACTGCAGCCTCGGACGAGACAGGGCACGGCAGGGAGGCGGCAATTTGAATCTAGGCTGACGATCACGCCTGAATAGGCGTGATATGAAGCAGAGGGGCAGTCTTGATGAGTGACTATGAATAGCATAGTCACTCATTATCAGCACTAATCAGGTACTTATAAAACGTTTTTATTCAATGTCATTTACTGCATTTAGGAGGTAAAAAGAGTGTAGGGGTAGTGTTAATATGCTCTAGGGACAGGTTTTAATAGGTTTACATGCGTTTTGGGGGTGACAGGATCCCTTTAAACCGTATTACCCAATGTAATAAAGAATTACTCAATTTTATATCTATACTTAGAACTCAATGTACTATTAGTAACGTTGTACATAGATTTGTCTCATGATTCACAAATGATAACGATTGTTTATATGCATCATGTATCAGCTTTACAGCTGATTTCCTTCCCTCCCCCCTTTTACTTCTGTACCCCCTTCTTCATAAAATTTCAATAAAAGCGTTTTGAAATGCATATTATTTTCATAATATAATTTCGGCACACTGATGAAGGTGAATTCAGATCGAATCATTTGTGCATGTTTATTTTGGATTTTTGAAACAAATGCCACTTTTCTTCATATGAGTGCCAAGTTCTACTTCTTACATTGTTTGGGATTGGATCGTACTTGTGTAGCTTTCTACCGGAAGTCCCATTACAAATTTTTTTATTACAACTCCTTTAACCCCTTCACAACCAAGGACATATATATATATGTATATATATATATATATATATAAAGTCCTTGACCTTGTCCCACCCCTTGATGCGAGCTCACACACTAAGGTCGCATTCTCCCACCCACATCTCAGCTGATGTCATCAGCTGAGATGTGTAGATAACACCACCGACTAAATCAGCGATCCAATCGGTGGTTTTAACCCTTTCGACTACACTGTCAATGACTGACAGCGCGATACACAGATCCTTGGCGGGGATCGCCCTGTTCATTGAGTTATTATCTTTTTTGGTCGCCGCAACACTGCAATAAAATGTAATTGATGATCAAAACAACGCATCTACTCAATAATGATACCATTAGAAATGTCAGCTCAAGACGCCAAAAAATAAGTTGTCACACAGCCCCATATCCTGAAAATGAGGATGCTACAGGTCACAGAAAATGGTGCAAAAGTGCAATTCTTTTTCTATAAAAAAATTCTGAATTTATTTCACCACTTAGATAATAGTAAAAGTATACATGTTTGGTTTCTACAGACCAGTTCACACTGCTGCTTCCAATGTGTGCAGACTCATATTTTTTGCCTTCATGTTCACCCCTGCTGGTAACAGCAAATATTGGAGGCACCTGCCCCTATGAAGTCTGCACACAGAGCTGCCATCCACACAGCCTTACAAGGTGAGATTGTCCTGTGCTCTCCCGCACCCTGTCCAGAGGTATGTACACACTGGCAGGTTTTTAATGTAGCATCTAGGGACAGAGTTAGGACTGTCTCTACCAGGGCCTACCGTGAAGTGGGTGAGACAGCTCATTGTACGTTTTTTTGCAAAAACGTATAAACCACAAGGCCCTGTTTTTGTCACGGCACTTGCTATTTATTTTTACAGCAGAGCGCCTTTTGTGTGATTCTTATACAGTTTTTGCATTGGTTTTTCACGTTTTTGGTGGGGATTGGTCGCAGTTCACACTGCTGCTTCCAATGTGTGCAGACTCATATTTTTTGCCTTCTGGTTTCTACAGACTCGTAGTGACCCAATTCATCATACTGATATGTCAGTTTTACCATGTAGTGACCGTGGTTAATAAAAAAAACCTAGAAAAAAAACATTTAATTGCACTTTTTTTGCAATTTCACCGCACTTGGAATTTTTTCCCATTTTCCTGTACACTATATGGTAAAATAAATAATTTCATCTGAAAGTACATCTTGTCCCACAAAAAATAAGCCATCACATTTCTACATTGATAAATAAAAAAGTTACAGCTCTTTGAAGATGGGGAGAAGAAACAAAAACTGGAAAGCAGAAAATTGGCCAGGGGTGAAGGGTTTAAAGGGAATTTGTCAGCAGGTTTCTCCTATGTAAGCTGAGGACCGCATGCTGTATTGATTAAAAATCAAAAATCAACTGAGCTTCTCTTATTAGGTTTGTGTGCTAGTATGGCACCCCACCGGATGAGCCGCCACCAGAGGTACTGCAATCCTACGGTTAGGGTGTGTAGTGCCCTGTTCTCCAAGTGCTGGGATGGTGCAGTCGAGCCCAAAACACATAACACAGGCAGTGACAGGCCCCTGGGACAGTGGGTGGACCCTGAGGGAGGACCCAGGCCAGAAAAGGGGGACAGGACAGCGTTAAACGGAGAAGTCAGTAGTAGGAGACCGGAGGAGTAACAGCAACTGATGGAGGAGTGGTAGTCAGGAGTGTAGAAGTGGTGTGATGCTGACTCCCCCAGGTCTAAAGTACACCACCATGCTCACCCACGGGAGGGAGAGAACTGACCAGCAGAGACAGAGAAGAACCCTTGGGGTGCGAAAGAAACAGCGAGCCCCATACGCCCGAATCTGACATGACAGAGGGGTTGGTGGATGAAAGACTTCGAAAGGGGGCTGTGGCCGAACACCTGACACAACTTGGGGAAAGTGGCCAAACTAGGGAGCAGCTCTCGGGAGAATGACCTAATGGCGCCTGAGACCTACAAGCACCTATGGCCACCGGTACTTGAGCTCTGTGCGTCAGAGACCATTGAGAGCCTGGGGAGTAGAGTGATGATATGCTCGCCTCAAAGGAGAACTACCCCTTATAGCGCTGAGAGAAGAGACCCAACAGAGACTGAGACACTGAGAAAGGAGAGTAGGAGCACCAACCGTGGCTTGACTGTACCAACCCAACCCTGGAGAAAGAGCAGTATTGGAGACTGGCAGGAGCGTACCTGGTGACCATGTTTAACACCTGAGTAAAAGTAACGGAACTGCAGCTGTGGTGTGAGAGATATTTATTTGTGGTGACCATCGGTCGCAGAGGTCGCCTGTAACATCGAGAGTACTGTGAACTGAGTGACCAAATGCCAAGGTACAAGCCGGGGAAACCACTCCACTGCCCTGGGTACTACGCTCTGCCTGCTGGGAGCGAAGCAATCCAAGCTGCCGGTCACTGTCCCCTGAGGTTCTGAAGCAACGGCGGCCACCCTGGCCGCACTCCGCAGGTGGCGTCATGAATAGCCCTTTTACATCCTCAAACTTTCCCTAACATCTCCCTGTTTATTAAATGACACTGCCAGGGTCACAGCCCCCATCTGTCCCCGTGAAAATAACCGAAGAGAGAGGTGAAGCAAAAAAACGAGGAACCGCCCAATTCCCGAGGCTTCCCTGTCCCTGGAGTGGGCGTGTCACTAGTGTTTAGTTAAATTAAAGACTTTATCAGTATCAAAAAAAGGAGATCCACAGCACTTTAATCCTGATTTTAAACATAAAACTCTTCTTCATGTAATATCCATTAAAAGCCATATAAAATCAAGTGAAACACTCCATCCTTCTGACGCATTTCTGGCGTACAACCGCCCTTAGTTATAGATAAAGACTTTATTACCTGGTGACTACTATTGCTGGACTAATTTGTCATGGGCACAGCACTCCTACATGCCCCTACCTCTGACACTTCACTGTCAATGTACAAGCTCTGTTAAGAGCCTGGTGTAAGCAGGGGAAGTTCTCCCAGCTCTGCTGTGTTACTAAGAATATTTATTCTTTTATATAACACTATTAATTCCATAGTGCTTCACATACATTTGCAACACTGTCCCCATCAGGGCTCACAATCTAAACATCCTATCAGTATTGGTGGGTTTACACACTAGGATATCGTAAACGATATCCTTGGAATGATCACGTCACCGTGATTGTTGCGATATCGTTAGTGTGCTGTCACACACAAAGATATCATTACCGATATCCTATGTGGCACCACAACTGTTAAATAGGAGAGGAAGAAGTGAGCGATGTAATAAAGCGGCAGGAAGAGGAGCTTTTTGAACGATATCGTTCATAAAGGTGTCACACTGAAAGATGCTGCTTCCTGAAGCAGCGTTAATTGGACGACGAACGATAGATTTGAGGTCAGGATCTCAAATCTAGGATGAACGATCCAACGATCTTTTCATCCTATATCGTTCGTTTACACGCAACGACGCCCGAACGCTATCTTTTCAACGATCACAAATCTGTGACGTTTCAAGGATATCGTTCAGGATATCCTAGCGTGTAAACCCACCATACGTCTTTCCAGTGTGGGAGGAAACCAGAGAACCCTGACAAAACCCACACAAACACAGGAGAACATACAAACTCCTTGCAGATGTCTTCCTTGGTGGGATTTGAACCCAGTGCTGCAAGGCCACAGTGCTAACCATTGAGCTGAGCCACTAACACTCAATGATTTGGTTATGTCACAAAGGATTCAGCCAGTAATCTATGTGATACATCATTGCTTTCAGTGTTTCTTTGCCTACACTATGTTGCTGACAGATGAGATAGCAAAAACCTGCTGACATATTCCCTTTATGTGAGTCCTGCTTCCCTAATATTGTTTTTCTCAGAAGTGCAACAGTCATGTGGATATGGCTGTACCTGGTAATGAAGCTCAGTCTCAATCAACAGGAGTCCCGGGATTGACCCCCACTGCTCTAATGCTAAAGGTGTATCCTGTGGACAGTCATTTTTAAGCCCCAAAACACTTAATTAAATTACACCTTATAAAACTCTTAAGCAAAGTATTATAAAGCAATGGTAGTACAATTCAGTAATATAACACGTCCATCCCAGTTTTGTTCTTGTAGAATTCCTATCTGGGAATTTTGGATACCAGAGAATTAAGAGCAGCAATAGCTGGGGAAATGATGAATGTCTTTTTGCTGAAAGCTGTACTGAACGTCCTTGAGTTTAATCAAAACTATTTGTTTTTAGTCAGCTTTGCTGTTGTCTCTTTTACTCTTGTCCACTGATAGCTTGACATTAATGACATCATAAATCAAATGAAGTGGCGGTTTGGGCTTGGTCGCATTTCAAGTGTTTGTTGAGATGTCTTGGTCTATCAGAGCAGCTTGCATGAGGATAGATATCATTTTGGTCTATACAATTTGTTGCTGCTAGAATGAAAAAGCCATGTGTGTATTGAAAAGATGTGTTCTTCACTGTGTAAAGCATTTTTCTGTGTGATTTTTGTTGGGTTTTTAACACAAATCAAAGAATCTTAGTTTTGTTAAAGAGGTTGATGGGATCAATTAAAGATTCTTTATTATTCCTGGTATTGTGAATGATTTCAGTGGTAATATCTACCTAAGGCCAGCTTCACACTGCGGCGTGATCCGGTCCGGGACTGTCCGGGATGACCCAGACAGCCGCGGACCGGATCAGCACACAGGACTGGGGGGCTAATATGCCTTCCAGTCTGGTGTGCAGCGCACACAGCTGCAGCCGCTGACAGGTCAGGACCGCGGCGCCCGCGGTCCTGACTTATCAGCAGCGGGAACTGCGTGCACTGCACTCCGGACCGGAAGGCATATTAGCCCCTGAGTCCTGTGTGCTGATCCGGTCCGCGTCTGTCTGGGTCATCCTGGACAGCCCCGGACCGGATCACGCCGCAGTGTGAAGCCGGAATAAGCAGTTCATTCCATGTCCATGCAGACATGTCTAATTTTGATCTGAGTGTTGGATTGAAATTGTTAATGCCAAGTCTGTGGATCAGTGAAAAAATCAGACATCTGAGTGCTATCCAATTGTCGCAGCCTGTGTAGTAACCCTGAGTTTGCCATTTATTGTTCTATTGTTCTGTAACTCCTACACTTTAGCTCTGAGAGTTGTAGCCTGTCTAATCCCACACTGCCGTCTGCTGAACTTACTGAAAACTACAATTTTCTTATATGGTCGAAGGTCGCTTAACAACATTAAGGGTACCTTTATACGCCGCAATTTTTGGCGGCGATAGGAGGCAATCTAACGTGTGCGTGCACATTTTTCATGGTTGCCTCAGATCGCCGAAGGCGCTTTTACACGCCGCAATTTCGCCCTCAACCTAAGGCGACGTGTCGCCCCGGCAGTTGCCACACCAACATTGGGAAACATTTGGTAGACTCCTGTCGCTGCTTCACACGCCGCAATCCCCAAAGGAATGTGGGCATACATGTTCAGCGCGGCGAAACATAGGCGTGCCAAATTGTTTTAACACCGCGCCTCAAACACGCTCATTGGACAACGCAATAGCGTCCTGATTGGCCAGCCTGCGCTGGAAGGCTGGCTAATACGTGACGCCATTGTCTCGGAGTTTGGAAGGAATACACGCTCGTGTCGTGACAAGGGGCTGCTGCGAGACACTTTCGAGCCGCTCAATCGTCACACAGGAGCGGTGTTGAGCAAGACAGTGGCTTACACTACACAATGGTTTGCTATGTGTGCATCTGAAGCTGATGGTGGGAACATACACACAATACTATGCACATATGTGCCTACATTGGTCCATGCCATGGCACAGCTGCCATGGCACAACTGAACTATGTTTGTGTACACATGCATGTGTGTGTAATGAACTGTACCTACATACCCCACAAACACCATTGCTTGCTCAATGTGTTTGGACATGTGCCCCTGTGGGCACATCACATCACAATGGATATGTACACACAGTTGCGCCATACACTGTGTGCCAAAGGGCTGAACTTGTGTATTGCATATTAACAACACAATGTGTCATGGAACCATCAATACTATTTTACGAATCACATACCTCTGTGCACAGCATAAAGCTAAGTGCAACTGCCCTGTATCCCAAAGTAACGACACACACAGGTTGTTGTTTGGATCCAATTTTTTTTGGTTTATATTTTTGGCCACAAAAAAGAACAATACAACAACACACAAAAAATAACATAAACCAGAAGTGTTGACATCACACAAACAAATGCAACATGATGAGAATTAATCTCAAACCAAAAACATGTCACAGTAAAAAACAAAAACATACTCACTAACTAACTAACTAACTAACTAAAGAATGTGCACACACAAAAAGACAATCCAAATACTCCTGGTGCAGCCACGCTGGTGACTCCACCCTCCTCATCATGTTGCAGCCTCACAGCACCAGCCACCCTACACCTGCTGGTGCTGCCAGGCTACTGCCCCAGGGCCATTAAAGTAGGAGCAGTATGCGTCTCTACTGTTCCTGGCATCCTGCTGAGTCCGACCCTGGCTCAGCAGCTGGAGTGGCGCCACACCATGGTCGGTAGCACGCCAATCCCCGGGACGGACCTCCCCTGTTGTGGGGTCCACTGAATCCACATAAGTTGCCGGCGTGTATGATGACCGATCCCTAGGACGCAGAAAGTTATGCAGCACACAGCAGGCCAGCACTACCACATCAATAGATTCCAGTTTCATATGCAGACGTGTATGAAAAACCCAGAATGTATTGGCCATGATCCCGAACGCATTTTCAACCACACGGCGGTCCCGATATAGCCGGTAATTGAAAATGCGCTGCTCAAAAGTAAGGGTCCTCTGGGGATATGGCCGTAGTAGGTGTGCCTGAAGTGGGAAGGCTTCATCCCCCACAAACGCAAAGTTGAGATGATGGGTTGTCTCATCATTTGAGGGCAAGTTCAGCCCACCTGTCCTTAGGTTTTGGGCCAAGGAGCAGTGTGCGACCACACGCCCATCTGAGACACGCCCGTTCATTCCAACGTCCATGTAGAGGAACTCATAGTTCGCATCCACAAGGCCTTGCGCACTACAATATCCTTTGTATTTGTAATACAAAGACCCGGAGTTAGGAGGTTTGTTGTTCCTCACATGCTTACCATCCAATGCACCGCCGCAGTTAGGAAATTGCCAGCAGTCCTCAAACCCTCTGGCAACATCCATCAATTCAGCGGGTGTTGTGGGAAACTGCATATAGGATGGCAGCAGACTACTCCAGATGGCCTCACACGTCTCAGGGATCAGGTGGCTCAGCAGGGGCAATGATACACGTGAAGTGTATTGCAGGGCGGTCCTTGACCGACCTGTAGCCGGGAACCGCAAAGTTACTGCCAAACGCTCCTCAGGTGGCACAGCTCGACGCATCACAGTGTCCTGACGGGCTATCAATTGCCTTATGCATTCCAACAGGAATGTGAAAGAGTTCTCGGACATAAGGAAGTAGTTCCTGAAATCATGCGGACTACGATCCTCCAGCTCACGCACCAGCTGCATGTGGCTCCGGGTGTCCCGGTGGCGAAGCCAATCCCGAGTCCACACACGCCGTGGTCTGCGAGCCTGCAACCTCTCATATCTATACTCCAGCCACAATTGCTCTTCCACCAAGACAAGAGCCACGATAACATCTCCATTAGGGTCGAACATCATCTCACGTACCAATCCCTTCAAAAGAGATAAAAATAAACATCACTACAAGAACGCTTCATCACACATTATCTACACACAACACTTCCTTCCCTATATATCTCCTGCCCACTTTACCACAGCATACCCAAGTGTGAACACCAGCCCACACACATACATATCTAGTCCCATTCAAGGGCCAAACACAACATTGCACTGGCTGAAACCAAACCTGGTCCCTGTACACCCCTGGCCCTCCTGTACAATACATCCCTTGTCAAATGCAACACTTCATGAGGCTAAGTCCATATACGTGGCCATACTGTTCAAGTGTGACGACAAGGCATGGCCAAAGACATTGTTCACATTATTTAAATAATTGTTTTTCACACATCTATACAATTACATTACACACGTACCCCAGCCTTTGTGTCTTATGCTCAAAATATCACGCCACGAAGCAGACTATTGAATACTCTTCATGTCCAAGAGACTTCCCTGATGTGTTGTGAATGCAGGATGTTCAGAGCCACACAATCGCTGAAGCCACACGCCCCACTCCACATCTGAGTTTGGCCTTCAACGTCCCATTGTGTGTGGTCCACAACAGTACTATGTGTCCTCAATTCAAATGTTCCCCGCAACTCAATAAACTCGCATCCTTCAAACATCATCCTGTATGGCAAAGGCAAAATGGCTTTTCAATGAGGATAGGGTTTAGGTTGTGAAAACAGTCATGCATCCATTTGCCAGGACACAATAGAAAAAAATTAGTTAAACTTCACGAGTAACTACATACTCCACAACTTGGGCGTGACCTACAGTACACAATAGCGACCTGTAATGGTAAGGTGCTGTAAACGTAACACAGCCATATTACACTTCATGTTTGCACATCAGTACTTACTTAACGACTCTGGGCAGCAAGCGTGACCAACCTCAGTCTTGTGAGCTTGTTATATGGTAACCAACCAATCAGAACGCATCGGCGTCTTGTACTTGTCGTAGCCGCCTGGGTATACGCAGGTGCAACCCATGATTATGCGCCATTGTGCTTTTTTGATTGGTCAGGTTGTGTTTAAATAAGCATGTGCTGGGACGCCACCCCTGCTCCGACTGGAATGTGCATTGTGCTAGTAGTGTCTCTTTACAAGATCTCTGTTGACAGACGGTAAGTGGGGGCCCATGCTATTGGGCACTCCTGGATGTTTTTTTCTGTGTGCTGCAGACCCATATGTTGGCTGATGTTGTGCGCCTTATGTACAGCAGTAATCCTGGTGGTCCAGGCTCCACCAGACCCCATGTGGCAGCGCTCTGTGCGGCGGCCATGACTGTTCTCCTATGTGCAGGTGAGGGGCAGGCACCTGGCAGGCAGGGAGTAACCAAAACAAACATCATGATGTCATCATGCACAGTAGTGCCGCCAAACAACATTGAGGACGCTAACAAGGTAGCTGTCCGTAGAGCAGGAGTATCGTAATATAGCCATCAGCGTCACCAATTTCACAAACGATTGCAGTGTATTTCTCATGGCACCCATGTGCGATGTGTAGACCAACATCTGCACTGTCATGTGTGGCAGTATGGTGGACACAGGGAACCTTCAAATACACACGCCCGGCATAGCTTGCGCTATTGAATGCACATGTAATTGGACTGATGTAGTAGATGGTTGTGTAGGTGAAGATGTGTGTGGTGCTGAAGTGACAGCTCTTCAAATATGGGAAGGGACAGCCAATGGAAACACAGTAGCCATCACCAATCATTGCCGACGGGGCGCGGTCTCCAGCACGCTATGGCACACCTCCGGGAAATCCATAGGCGATGTAGATTTCATTCCTATCGCCCGTTCACACGCCAAAAGCCGGGAATGTCGCCTTCATCATTGCCTCTGATTTTGGAGCAGTGCTGTGAAATCGGAACCAGGTGCAACCTTTTTTATCGCCGCCAAATTCCCCAATTACATGCCGCAATTGCAAGACAATTTCACGACAATGGTATCGGGGCGACATATCACCGGAAAGATTTCTCGCCGCCGTTGTGGCGTGTAAAGGTACCCTAAGGGTATGTGCCCACAGGACATTTTTACAGCAGTCCTGAACTCAGCAAAACTGGTCCTGGTTTCAATGATCCTAGAGTCCTTGCTATGAGATTTGCTACGTTCAGGTCCTGTGGTTTTATCACGTTTTTTGCACATTTTTTGTGCATTTTTACTGTGATTTTCCACCGGCTTTGCCATTGTCCGCAGCAAAATCGGTGGAAAAATAGAACATGTCAATTCTCTCCCATCCGCAGCAAAATCGAAGGGATTTGACACTTCTTGACACTTGCAAAACCAATGTGTGGGCACAGCGTTTCTGTGAAACACATTGGTTTTGCTGGGAATCCAAACCACAGGAAAAAATTTGCACACATTACCATAAAACCAATGGTAAACTGCATGCAGAAACCGCAGCAAAAATGTCCTGTGGGCACATACCCTAAGGCGTTTTCTGTCAGTTGAGTGTAGCTGCTGGAGACGCAGGAAGTGAGGACACAATTGTGATGTTGCGAGCGCTGTGTGTTTAGGAGAAATGGCTACTACCAGTAAATAAGAGAAAGAACGCACTTTATACAGAGAACTTTACCAGATCCCCACTGCTAAGAAACTCTAAAAGCTAAAGAAGAGAGAGCTAATTAAATGTACACTGTTGACTTTGCATTTAATATGGAATAAAAGTTCTTAATCGTTCAATAAACCTATTTCTTATAATAATAATAATAATAGTATTATTCAGTTATATAGCGCTATTAATTCCATAGCACTTTACATACATCAGTAAAGCTGTCCCCATTGAGGCTCACAATCTAAACATCTTATCAGTATGTCTTTACATTTTATGGGACTATAACCACCTCTGCTATTACTCCATAGCTGGACTAAGAAACTCGCCCCTGTGATCCACCCAATTATCTTCCCCTTTTGACATTTACCTCCCAACCTCAGGATTGCCGGAGCCATCGGAGACATGGTGACAGGAGTCAGCTCTGATTACCCAAGCCCTACAAACACGATGGAGGTTGCGGCAGCTGCAAGAAAGGAGAATGTGGAGACACTGGTGGTGGAGAAACTGATGATACTCTCACCAAACTCTGATCAACAAATTGGTCTGTTCTTACTGACACATATGTGAGGTTTAACTGTATAGAAGAAGCCAGAAAAATTCCATTAATCCCACGTTTGATGGTCCGCAAACCTTGATAATCCAGGATGCAACAGAAAAGTGTCATGCTGGACCATCACAAAAATAATCCAGAAGCTGGTATATTGGGGTGGATTGTCTAGGAAGTGGCTAAAATATAGTCAAGATAAGTCCTCATGAAAAATAATAGGTTATTAAGGTTAAGATATAAGCCCAATTCAAAATTAGCATTTTTTTAAATCATTTTGCTTTTTATGTCTTGTGACATAAGTTACTGTTTTCGGCCTCAAATTAATTAAAATACCGTGTGCAATTCAAGATTTCAGAACAGAATGAAAAATGGGCTTTTTACCTGTCTTGAAGAGTATGGCGACTTGTAGCAACAAAAGCTGCTCATTGGTGGAAAAAGTCACAACAATTGGCATAGTCATACATTGGGGCGGTCTGGAGAGAAGAATTTTACACCAGTTTAAAAAATCTAAAATTGCTAGACACCACCCACAAAGTGGAAAACAAAACAAAAGTCAAGCAAATATAAATTAAATGAAAAAATAGTGCAAATAGAATAATAAATTGGGTGCAAACGAAATAAAAAAAAGAGGCTAAAAACAGGCTCAAAAGCATTTGTTAATTGAAGCCATACTGAATACACAGGATGTATAGAAAGACATCAGCACTTCTATATTTTTCATCCACTCCTGGTTTTAGTTACAAAAACTGATATGAAAAACTGACCAAAAAGAACGTAGAACATGTGAACGTAGCCTTAAAAGGAACCTGTCATGTTGTTTTATATTAAACCTAAGCAGAATGCAAGTAAAGGAGAAATACGGGGCTCCTACCGGATTCGGGCTAGAGCGTCTTCCTTGGCTACTGGTTGCAATCTCCAAACAAGGTACCCCTCGGAGCACGGTGTTGCTCACCTGTGTTGCAGAAATCCAAATATGCAAGGAGAAAAATGCCAGTCGGCATTCCCCGAATTTCTATGATCCTTTTATTAGTCTAGTACCATACAAGACATATTCCAGTGGGTCCAGGAACTGAACCTGTGGAAGCGGCATTGTCCCGCGAAATGACAGCCATCGTCCGTGCTCCCCACTCCCTCTCCCCACTGGAATAAGTCTTGTATGCTACTAGACTAATAAAAGGATCATAGAAAGTCGGCGAATGCCGCCTGGCTTTTTTCTCCATTTTTATGTTAAACCTCTCTGATTTGTTTTAAATAATGCAATGTGCATCACTTACATGCTTATCTAAAAAATAAAAAAATAAATCTTATACAATACTTTAATGCTTAGCTGAATATACTATATGCTTTTTGTTTCAGTCATAGGGGTGGCGCTTTTATTTGGTTCAGTCATGGTTAGTCAAAATCAGTCATGCTCCTTTTTTAATCTTTATTGTAATTTATTGCCCAAAGGCAATGTTACATCAATCCTGAGCTTGCACAGTTCCAATCAACTCTCCAAGCATGCACACTCAATCTGGCTGTACATTCCAGCATTCCGGATTCATTTCATAAGTGCTCATGCTCTAGGATGTAACACCTTCTTGAACACTCCCATGATGGTTACATGGCTGTGATATCACTTCATTTCTTTCACCACTGCTTCTTCAATGCTTATGTGGCACCCTGTTCCAGGTGGCCACAGGCTTTCCTGGGACACTGAAGGATTTCCCACAGTGAGTAGCCCACTTGCACCCAACACCTTCTAGTCCAGGCCTGTAGGGGGGGCCCAACTGCTTGCTTTAAGCCAGTTCCCCCTATAAATACAGGTCCTGGGAGTGGAGTCAGACAGAGTGTGTGCAGACGCTAGAAGAGCTGCAGGAGGCTCAGAGACTAGTGAGCTGAACTGGTACTGGAGCCGTGCTAGGCCAAAACCAGTACACACAGGAGTCAGTGAGAGGATTCGCAGAGTAGGGATCGAAGGCAAAGGCGAAGAACACTTTACCGGGGGCAGAGGAGCCACACCCCACCAGAGTACCAGTCACTGGAGCCCGAGTCTGCAGGGGACAGAGGAGATAGACCCAGCAGAGAATCCAGCATCAAGAGGAGGCTTACCTTCCCGGACACCCGCAGCACCAACAATTGAGAGCCAGGGATCATGGAGAGAGAGATGGCGGTGGCCCTAGAGAGAGCCCTCAGTGCAGCAACACGGGTGTGGAGAGAGAAGTAACGGTCCGGTTAGGTTCCATACCTGCCAGACTCAGAACAGGAAGCAGAATAAGTAGGCCTACCACTCTACTCACTGTGGAGATCCCAAGGTGTTTTCCTTCACTCCGGACCCGTGTACCTGTAACCAGTCATCAGTAAAGGTACCAAAAGACTTTCATGTGTGCATGTACCTCCTTCCACTCATCCTGCACCACACTAACTATGCTCCCCTACTCCAGCCCTGTGCAGCAACAAACCCATTCCTACTTCCAACGCCCCAGGACTCTGCTCCTCCTGTAGGGGGCCACTCCTTCTTGCTGCCACCCATCACCCCGGAGGCCCAAGCAGCGCCGGTGCCTTCACCGGAATCTACAGGTGGCGTCACGACTGACAATACCTATCCCTATTCACTGTCCCCACAGCCTCCCCTTTCACCTATACTGCCCTCTCCTTCCATCAACTGCTTCCCCCCATAACTGAAAACCAGCTCTCCTCCCTCCTGTTAAAATCACACCTCACCACCAGCGCCCACGACCCGCTCCCATCCCACCTCATACCCAACCTCACCTCCGTTATCATCTCAGCCCTAACTCATCTTTTCAACCTATCACTTACCACTGGCACCATCACCTCAGCCTTCAAACACGCCTTAATCACACGCATCCTCAAAAAACCCTCCCTCGACCCCACAACTGTCTCCAACTACCGCCCTATATCTCTCCTCCCTTTCGCCTCTAAACTACTTGAACAGCATGTCCACTCTGAGCTGTCCTCTCACCTCTCCTCCTGCTCCCTCTTTGACTGCCTGCAATCTGGCTTCCGACCCCTCCACTCCACTGAAACATCCCTGACCAAAGTCACCAACGACCTACTGACTGCCAAAAGTAAGCGCCACTACTCAGTTCTCCTCCTCCTCGACCTGTCCGACGCCTTCGACACTGTTGACCACTCCCTTCTACTTCAGATCCTGGACTCTCTTAACATCACGGACCTCGCCCTCTCTTGGATCTCCTCATACTTAACGGACCGGACCTTCAGCGTCACTCACTCCCACACATCCTCCTCGCCGTACCCCCTATCTGTCGGGGTCCCCCAGGGCTCGGTTCTTGGACCGTTACTGTTCTCAATCTACACTCTCGACCTAGGGCAACTCATTGAGTCCCATGGCCTCCAGTACCACCTCTACGCCGACGACACCCAAATCTACCTGTCTGGTCCTGACATCGCCTCCCTTCTATCCAAAATTCCACACTGCCTTTCCGCCATCTCATCCTTCTTCTCTGCTCGCTTTCTTAAGCTGAACATGGACAAAACCGAGTTCATAGTCTTCCCCCAAGACGCTCCCCCTCACTACCTGACCTATCCATTGTCGTCAACGACTGCTCTCTCTCCCAAGTCCCCCAAGCCAAGTGCCTCAGAGTTATCCTTGACTCTTCCCTCTCCTTCAAGCCCCACATCCAGGCCCTCGCCACCTCCCGCCAACTCCAGCTCAAAAACATCTATAGAATCTGCACTTTCCTTGACCAAGACACTGCTAAAACCTTTGTTCATGCTCTCATCATCTCCCGCCTCGACCACTGCAACCTCCTGCTCACCGGCCTCCCCAATACCTCCCTTGCACCTCTCCAGTCTATCCTGAACTCCACTGTCCGCCTAATCCATCTGTCCTCCCGCTGCTCCCCTGTCTCCCCCCTCTGCCAAGCCCTTCACTAGCTCCCTACTTCCCAGAGATCCCGGTTTAAAACATTAACCATGACATACAAAGCCAATCATAACCTGTCCCCTCCATACATCTCTGACATGGTCTCCCGATACCTACCCTTGCGCAACCTGCGATCCTCCCAAGAGCTCCTCCTCTACTCCCCCCTTATCTCCTCTTCGCATAACCGCATACAGGACTTCTCCCGTGCTTCACCCATACTCTGGAACTCACTGCCCCAACACATCAGACAGACATTCTCCTACCCTGGGAACCTTCAAAAGAAGCTAAGCCTACCACCTGCAATAAGACCCAGTCCTCCACACCGCCTCACGACTGGAACTTCCCCCTCCACTGTATCCCCACCCGCCCCTCGTAGACTGTGAGCCCTCGTGGACAGGATTTCTCCCCTCTTGTATCTGTACGACCGAATTGTCCACATTTATTGTTACTTGTATTGTTACTATGTTACTTGTCCTACTCTGCACCTTTTAGCATGTAAGTGCCATGGAATATAATGGTGCTATATAAATAAATAATAATAATAATCCCTGTAAATATACCCCTTTTTATTGTCAGCCAAGGGCACAGGCTCGGGCACGGATCACCCGTGACATCCCCCACAACTGACCACCCGAGACCTGAGTACCCTGTTCCCTTGTGGCCCCAGAAACTTAGCTCCACCCATTATGGTCACATAGCCGTGAGCTCCACCCATTGTGGCCACATGGCCATGACATCACCACACGTCCTTCACCACAACTTCTTCAATGCCCAGCTCCACCCATTATGGTCACATGGTCACAGTGTTCCCATGAAGATGTGTTACACCCTGGAGCATGCCACCCAGATTCAGTGCGCATGCCCAAGTAGCTTGGAGAAAATATGCAAGCATGGGATTTAATGCAAGATTGCCATGACATCAGACACTCATAGCAATTAGTCACATGGCTATTTTAAAAAAATGAGTGCGAGTGAATTTGACTGACCGTCACTGAACCAAACAAAAGCAACTTCACTATAACTGAAGCAAGCAGTTTGTACTTCATTCACATAAGCATTTAAAGGGGGACTCCAGTGAGAGAAAACATTTTAGTACAGTTCCTGCCGTGCTACATGATGAAGCAGAGCTGTACACTGCAGTTCTAGGATCTATAGATCTCTTATAAATCAATAAAATCATACCTGCTCCTTTGCTCTGGCCCCCACCTCAGGGAACCTAAATCTCTGCACGCTCCCTGCCACACCCCTTCACTAAACAGAATTGTGAGGGGCGTGAATGTAGGCTGATTCTGCAGCCCCCAGCATCCACACCCCTGACACACCTCCTGCTTTTTGCTCTTACATGAAGCTGCAAGGCTGAACATTCTGGGTCTCCGAGGTGGGGGCCAGAGCAAACGAGCAGATTTGATTTTATTGATTTATAAGAGAACTATAGATGCAGTTCAGGATCTCAGTGTCCAAATAGCACCAGCTTGCAATTGTTTTGTATTTTTTTGTATCGCCTGACAGTAAAACACTTCGGAATATGTTGGCATTTGCAATTGAAGCACCATTCCAATGTTTTTTTTTTCAGTGCTGGAGGGGTGCTTTAAATTTAAGTTCCGAGCTCCTGGTCTTATACTCACACTTGGTGTCTTCACCTTTTTCCAGTGTAACTCTGGTCCTGCAGCGGCATCATGTGATCGTAACTTTATCCAGAAGTCAGAGGTTACATCAAAAGCACTCAGTACAAGTCTACAAGTTTAGGATTTACATCTACAGTGGGGAAAAAAGTATTTACTCAGCCACCAATTGTGCAAGTTCTCCCACTTAAAATGATGAGAGAGGCTGGTAATTGATATCATAGGTGACCTCAACTATGAGAGACAAAATGATAAAGCGAATCTAGAAAATCATATTGCCTGATTTGGAAAGAATTTTCTTTCAAATTTTAGTGGAAAATAAGTGTTTGGTCACCTACAAACAAGCAAGGTTTTTGGCTCTCACAGACCTGTAACTTCTTCCTTAAGAGGCTCCTCTGTCCTCCACTCATTGCCCGTAGTACTGGCACCTGTTTGAACATGTTATCAGTATAAAAGACACCTGTCCGCAACCTCAAACGGTCACACTCCAAACTCCACTATGGTGAAGACCAAAAAGCTTTCAAAGGACACCAGAAACAAAATTTTAGCCCTGCACCAGGCTGGGAAGGCTGAATCTGCAATAGGCAAGCAGCTTGGTGTGAAGAAATCAACTGTGGGCAATAATTTGAAAATTATTATTATTATTATTTGTTTATATAGCGCCATTGGTTCCATAGCGCTTTACATAAGAAGTGGGGGTAACAACGACAGGTACAGTACATATGAACAATCAATTGTGGCACCTCAAGGGTTAATGTGCCACAGAAACATCAACACAGGTTTACTCCCCACACAACACTACACTAGAAAGTGGGAGGAGTTTAGGTGGCACCTGCACTAGTGGGAGGAGCTAAGTTGTTTACCACAGAGCAGGAGTGACAGTTAGTGAGTTGGAGTTTGAGTTTACCTCAGGAGCAGAGTCAAGTAGAAGTGGAGGTCCTGAGAGGTCTGAGGAAAGGAGACAGAGTAACAGAGGAACATTCCCGGGATAAAGAGTTACCCAAACTTAACCCCGGAGAGGCGCTTAAGACGGATACCGGATCCGAGGCTGTGCCTGAGACAGACAGGACAGTAAACACCGGCATAGTGAAGGTCCACCATTTCACAGCACCATAGCAAAGCAACACGGAGGGGTCAGTGACACAGAGGACTCAAGTTGCCCAGCATATTGGTACCTGTGAGCAGAGACAGGGCCAGCAGTACAGCTACAAACAGCAGCAGGGCCACACACAGCGCTTAAGTAGGAAGCCAAGGACCCGGTCAGGGTGGGAGCAACCTGGTACAGACTCCGTGGACAATATTGTGTGATACCATCTGAAAGTAAAGACTTAGAAAACAACAGAAACCGTGAGTGTGTGTGATCCTTATAATGAAGCCCCACTTGCCCTCATATACTGCGATTACCTCTACTCTCATCATCTCTACTGCTACCCCTACTCTCCTGCAGCATCAATAACTATCCTCACAGACTTTAACTACTACTACCACTGCCCCGGGGAACCCAGTTCTGCCTACAGGAACTATTCTATCCAAGCTGCCATCCCATCATCCCGGAGGTTCTGCAGCAGCGGCGGCCCCATTACTGGCCGCATATAGTGGGTGGCGTCACGAGTGACAAATCCCCTGTAAATAACCCCCCATTTTATTGTGCGGACCCGGGACACGGTCCGGACCAAGACCGCCATGACATCCCCCAGCAGTACCCCGGTCCGGCACCGAGTACCCCGTCCCAGTGGGCTCCACACAATGCTTGCTGATACACGACTGGAGAGGATCCTGTCCACGAGGGCTCACAGTCTATAGGGGTGGGGGAGGACATGATAGGGGGAAGAAGCGCCAAGCGTTTGGTGAAGCGGCGCTGGATCTCATCGTAGGTTGTAGGCTTGTTGTAATAGATGAGTTTTCAGGTTCTTTTTGAAGCTCTTGAGGGTAGGCGAGTGTCTGACGTGCTGGGGTAGAGAGTTCCAGAGTCTAGGGGAGGCGCGGGAGAAGTTTTGTATGCGGTTGTGGGAGGATGAGATGAGGGGGGAGGAGAGGAGGAGTTCTTGTGAGGAGCGTAGGTTGCATGCAGGTAGGTATTGGGAGACCATGTCGGAGATGTAAGGGGGGGACAGGTTGTGGATGGCTTTGTAAGTCAGGGTTAGGATTTTAAATTTAGATCTTTGAGGGGTGGGGAGCCAGTGAAGTGCCATGCAGAGAGGGGAGATAGGGGAGTAGCGAGGAGGCAGGTGGATGAGACGGGCAGCTGAATTTAGGATAGAGCGGAGAGGTGCAAGGGAGGAGGCAGGGAGACCGGTGAGCAGTAGGTTGCAGTAGTCAAGGCGGGAGATAAGGGCGTGGACGAGAGTTTTGGCGGTGTCATTCAAGACCACTAATAATATCCCTCAATCTGGGGCTCCATGAAAGATCTCACCCCGTGGGGTCAAAATGATCTCAAAAGCGGTGATCAAAAATCTTAGAACCACACGGGGGGACCTAGTGAATGATCTACAAAGAACTAGGAGCAATGTAACACAAGCTACAATCAGTAACACATTACATTGTTCGCAGATCTCTGGTTGCAGTGAAATCATGGACACATTGTTCCATTTTGTGGCTGTGTACAAATGTCACAATGTGTCCATGATTTCACTGTAACCAGAGATCTGCGAACAATATCTGCACAGAAATCTGTGTGTGTGACGTGGCCCTAAGGAGCATTTGGATGCTTGAGAAGAGATTTTGGAGAATGTCATATGGTCAGATGATATAATACATAAAGGAAGGGAAGTTAGGGCATATCTGGGAGCAGCACCATATAATAAGGAGATCAAAAATTATATAATGTGAAAATAACAATAACTTTATTCACTACACACACAGGTTAAAAACATTTAAAAGGTATACTGACCCCAGGCACGCGGCAGCATAGAAATATAAGAAAAAGATGGGAGTGCTGGTGTGTCACGGTCCGCGCTGCTGCATTTTCTTGGATTCAAACCACTATCCAGTGGTCGGTGGAGGTCCTGCAGCAGCTGGAACATAGATTCCAAAAACGCCTTCAAACCAGTTGTGGGGATCACAACTGGACCAGGTGAGCAGCTTCATAGCACCACCAGCATACACAAGTGTCACTAGTGATAGGGCACTATTGCGCCTCTTGTCCCCCTCCCTATTTTCTTTTTACAGCATAGAAATATGACATATCACACTGGCCATACATATATATAAGGTGAACATAGAAGTGCAGCAGTCGTCCAGGGATGGACACAAACAAATGTCGTAACAAGGGCATAGAGACCCATGTATAGAAAATATAATGAAGACTAGGTATCTATAATAGTACAAGAGTTATATGAAAGCCAGGGTAGTTATCGGCCAGAGGAGTGGTGGGTTAAAGAACATGCCCAATGGTGTCAACAAAATACACTAATCATCAATAACATCAAGCCAATATAAGGTAATAAAAGATACAAGTAGAATATTAATCATATATCATAAAGAAAATTACAAACCTTAATAATGACCTGGTTCCATCACATAACCACCTTTATAGACATATACCTCAATGACAAATGTGATATATATTTAACCACTCTGGTCAAATAAGTGGTTGTGGCCCAGAAAGCTCATACTTAGGCCCATGAATATAGTCCATGGTAGAAAAACCTCTAATCAGGGTTACCATCGGTGTTCCAGATGAAATTCCCTTATATCATAAACATAAAGTACACAGTATAATGCTGCCAAGTCAGAGTGCGGACATCATACAGTCACCAGTCAGAAGTCCGGAGTCATCGTGGAGTGGCCCAGTAATCGTGCTGTCAGAGTGCCGGGGGTACCCAGACGCCACGTGTTACGCTGCACACATGCAGCTTCGTCAGGGGAGTGATGGTCAGATGAAACCAAAGTAGAAGCATTTGCTAGAAACACAACTTGTTGTTTTTGGAGGAGAAAGAATGCTGAGTTGCATCCAAAGAGCACCATACCTACTGTGAAGCATGGGGGTGGAAATATCGTACATTAGGGCTGTTTCTCTGCCAAGAGACCAAGACGACTGATCTGTGCACATGAAAGAATGAATGGGGCCATGTATCGTGAGATTTTGAGTGCAAAACGCCTTCCATCAACAAGTGCATTGAAGATGAAACATGGCTGGGGCTTTCAGTATGGCAATGACCCCAAGCACACTACCAGGGCAACGGAGTGGCTTCGTATGAAGCATTTCAAGATCCTGCAGTGACGTAGCTAGTCTCCAGATCTCAACCCTATAGAAAACCATTGGAGGGAGTTAAAGGTCTGTGTTGCCCAGCGTCAGCCCCAAAACATCACTGCTCTAGAGGAGATCTGCATGGAGGAATGGGCCAACATACCAGCAACAGTGAGTGCCAACCTTGTGTAGACTTACAGAAAACGTTTGACCTCTGTCATTGCCAACATAGGACATATAACAAAGTATTGAGATGAACTTTTGTTATTGACCAAATACTTATTTTCCACCAAAATTTGGCAAACAATTTTTTTCCAAATCAGACAATGTGATTTTCAGGATTTGTTTTCTCATTTTGTCTCTCATAGTTGAGGTCTTCCTATGATGTCAATTACAGGCCTCTCTCATCTTTTTAAGTGGGAGAACTTGCACAATTGGTGGCTGGCTAAATACATTTTGTCCCCACTTTATATTTAGTGACACGAAATTGATTGATTGTTAACAAGCCACTTTTACCTTTCTCCTGTCAGCACAATACAAATTCAGTTTTGAGCTCAGTGGTGTATACCTAAGGACGACAACATATATTTACAGGAGACAGGCACAACAATGGGAAGCAAAATGGCACCACAATTTGCAAACCTTTACATGGCCAAGCTTGAAGGTGACTTTTTATCCTCTTGACCTATAAGGCCTCTGGCCTCCTACCGGTATATCGATGACATTTTAATCATCTGGACAGAGTCTGAGCACCAGCTGAAGACGTTCCATGAACACTTTAATCAGTTTCATCCCACCATCAACTTAGCACTCCCGCACTGAAATCAGCTTTCTGGACACCATCATTAAGCTACAGAACAATGAAATAGAGACATCCCTTTACCAGAAAAAAATTGACCGTCCAACATATCTCTGATTGGACAGTTTTCATCCAAAACACATAAAAAACTCCATTGTGCATAGCCAAGCCATCAGATACAATCGGATATGTTCCAAATCTACAGATAGAGACAATCACCTTGAGGACCTCAGAAAGACCTTTTTGAGCCAGGGCTACCATCCAAGAGCAAACAAAAACCAGAGCCACCAGAATATTAAGGAAGCATCTCCTACACTACAAAATTAGAGAAGAAAACAACAGAGTACCTCTCGTAGTCACCTACAATCCAAGTCTGAAGGTGCTAAGAGGAGCTGCACGTAAACTGCAACCACTACTACAAAAAGATGCCCAACTAAAATCAATATTTCCGGATCCCCCACTCTTGTGTTTTAGACAACCTCTGAATCTAAAAAACATCATTGTCAGAAGCGCCCTGTCCTCTCCAGCAGCAACAGGAACCTTTCCCTGCAACCAGAACAGGTGCAAAACCTGTCCATCTATAATGACAACCGACAAGATAAAGATTCCTGGGACAGATCAGGACTACAAGATCCCAGGTAACTTCAGTTGCACCACAAGCAATGTGGTGTATTTAATTATATGTACCAAATGTCCAACAGGTGGCATGTACGTAGGGGAGACCAGGCAAAAATTCAGAACATAAATGCATTCTCATTGCCACTCAATAAAAGAAAAGCATATGAATCTACCAGGAGCAAAACATTTTTCCAGCCCTGACCACAGTGAATTCGATATGAAGCTGCTCATTTTAAAAAGCAACTTCAAATCACAGAGAGAGATAAGAATTGGGGAATACAAATTGATAACGACCTTTGCAGTGGCGTAACTTCAAGCCCTGGGGCCCCGATGTGAAAGCTCCAACAGGACCCCCAATAATTGCAAATCTTTAATAGTATTAGTCTTTTTCTATGGGCCAAAGGGACTTTTGGGGCCCCCCTAGGCTGCAGGGCCCAGGTGCAATCGCAACCCCTGCACCTGTTGTAGGTACGCCCCTGGACCTTTGACACATTCAAAACAGGATTAAATGTTTCTCATGGATACATGGGTTTTTGTATAAAATGAATGGGCATTTGGGAACATCACAGATTCATGCATTTTTATATAAATTGAAAGAACACTTGGGGATATCACACCTCCAAGAGACTCCATTATGAGGACTTTGAACTTTTGACTTTTCTTATGTGAACTCTCTTGCTTCGATTTATTGCTCTCCACAACTCACTTAAGTATTTTCAGGTCTCCACAGGCTACTAACCATATAACAATAATACGATTTGTTCAGCTTATCTTAAAATTTTGGTTTCTCTTTCCCAGCTCCTCTACCCCTCTCTAGCCTGACTCTGCTTTACATCGCCTGTCGTATTTACTACAGCATCTAAAATGTTTTTTTTTTTGTTTTTTTTTTTCCTTTTGCTTACGTATATATGTGTGTCTTCAGAATTTGTGTCATTATCAGCCTGACGAAGGCGCCATAGTGTCCCGAAAGCTTGCTATGTTTACCATCTTTTCAGTTAACCATTAAAAGGAATCAACCACTGAGGACTCTCAGATTCCAATATTTTTCACACGTCGTGTATTTCACCATTTATGCAGCTCTATTTTCTATTGCAATATAGTATGCAATTAGCTCTGGTAGAAGGTCAGCAAGAATTTCCAAGGCTTTAACCCTGAAGTTAAATATTGTACTCACTGATCACAGGGTAGGTGATGTTGCCTGCAGGGTTTTTCAAATTCCAAAGAAAAGTACCTAAATTTCCAATGCTTCATCGCACTGTAGGTTTCCAGGCGTTGTCTCCTTAGGTTTATGACCTGAGAATGTGGTACCAGGGAATTATTACCCCTTTAAACTTGGGTTATCTGACACTGTAAATCTCTCTCAACCTGGCGATCTGCCACAGCAACCTCTCTCTCAGCCTGATGTTCTGCACTAGCAGCTTGTTGGTACTGTAGAATAAGCTGCACTCGACCACTGGCATTACCTAGCTTTTATAAGGCCATTTGCAAAAAAAGGCCATGATTTCCTCAGAAATTTCAGGTCAAGGTCCATTACTTGGCTTAATTGAGTTGGACTTTGTCCTTGTTCAAGTACCATAGTACTCTGCTCTGAGTCTTGCTCTATCAAGGCGCTAATCAGCAGATCCTTGGATTCGTCTGCTATTCCTCTATGCTCAGAGAGTTTGATCTGAGCCTTCTCCCTCTGCTTCAAATACAATGCTGCTATGTTGGTGAACAGCCTTTTGCCAAATAAGAAAATAGAATAAAAAACAGGAAAGGGGAAACTGTTTGCAAGTATGTCTAAGTAAGCACTGAGTTGAACCTTGTTGAACTGATGCACTCCTTAAACAGATACCAGTTTTAATTGCTTAAACCATGCACTAATGCTGTAATGGTAGTAAACTTTATCCCACCACTGCCACCAAATTATCACATGCACACTCCTCCACACCTGATGTAAGGGTGTGCCTGCAAGCATTAGTTTATCTATTCCCACTTAATCCAGCACTCAACCTCTGTTATATGCTATAAAATGAGCATAAATGAGCAGAGCTACACAACACACTGCCACTGCTCAGACACATGGGGTGATGAGTCACCAAAATATACTACTGCCTGCAAATGTGCACTTCAGTAAGGAAGTGGATGAACGCTAGTGCCACATTTAAGGAGCTCCTCAAAGTCATAATCACTTTCCAACAAGCTTTTTAGTATGACTAAGGGATTTGTGCCAGATCAGAACCCCAAACTACAGACGCGGCTGTGGAGCCCACTGGGACGGGGTACTCGGGGACCGGGTTGCTGCTGGGGATGTCACGGAGGGCCTGGTCCTGACCATGTCCCGGGTTCAGCAAGTAAAAGGGCGTATTTACAAGAGATAAATGTTTGTCGTGACACCACCCACGGTGTGTGGTCAGTAAGGGGACCACCGCTGCTGATGATGTTGGGCAGCTTAGATGGAACGGCTCTCCGTAGGTAGAGGCTGGTTCCCCGGGGCAGTTGTAATTAGAGTCTATGGTGGATATGATAGATGTGGTTATAAAGGGATTGATAGTGGAGACGGGTTCAAGGATCACACACTCACGTTTCTGACTTTTCCAAAGCTTTACTGCAGATGTTGTAGCAGGCTATTGTCCACGGAGTCTGTACCGGGGCCGGGTTGCTCCCACCCTGTCCGAATCCTCAGCTTCCTCCTGCTTCACTGTGTGTGTGGCCCTGCTGCTGCTTCTAGCTGAGCTGCTGGCACTGTCTCTCTCCTCACAGGTACCCCTTGGCTAGGCAACTTGAGTCTTCCGTGTGTTGCTGACCCCACCATGTTGCTTCGCTCTGGTACAGAGTCGATCTAGAAACTCCACTATCCCGGGATTTACTGTGCTGTGTGAGCCAGTCACAGTTTCAGATCCGGTATCCGATCTGTGCACTCCTCCGGGGCGAGTGGTGATGTCACTCAGTCTCCCAGATGTGTTCCTTTGTCTTCAGTTCTCCTTCCTTCAGACCCTGGCTAAGCTTGGAATCGATGAGCGGACTGTAGAGAAGCCTGACGCAGCTCCTTTACACTACAGTCTCCCTCAGTTCTCTCAAGAACTGGACTCTTCACAGTACTACCTTGTACTGAACTCTCTACTAAAACTAACTACTTCCTCTTGACCCGGAGTATATAAGGGAGCTGGTTTAGCTCCCCCTCTTGGCCCAGAGGTGCTAGTATAGTGTGTGTTGTGGGGAGGGAACCCGTGTGACGTTACTGTGGCACATAACTCTTGGGGTGCCACACTGCGTTTTGGAGTAACTGCCCCTCATCAGTGTAGTGTGTGGGATTTTCTGATCTGGCTGTGTGAGTGGGCTAAGACAAGGTCTGGGAACTTGCTATCTACCTTATGGAAAGAAGACGTTTTCCTGCAACCATAAGAAGACAGTTAAGTAGGTGAGGAGATTGTACCCACAACCCTCCTCTAGGAAATATGCAAATTTGCACTTCAGTAAGGAAGTGGAATAAATCCAGTGCCACCTTTAAGTAGCTCCTTAAAGTCATAATCGCTTCCCTACTACTGGCTGAAAATCAAAAGGCCACACACTCTATTAAAGGCTATGCATTCTTTACATACAAGAATCAAACTTGATAAAGTTTTAAACTTTAATATAAAAATACAGTGCAATATAAAAACATGTAAAACATGAAGATAAAAAATGACATACAAATATGCAAAATAATTGTAACTCAAAAGGAAGAAATAACAGAAATAATTAAACGTCACACTCTAAAGTTGTTTTTTCTTTCCTTGGGGAAAGAAAATTAAATCTAGAACTCAACAGTAAGATTTTAATACATGTCCTTGATTGGGCTGAACACCTGAATCTCATCTTACATTCTTATTGCTACGGTATTACTTACCTATCCAGAGCCTTCTAGGTAGGATGTCCCAACATTATGTCCTTAGCAACCAGCCTATCTCAGAATACCCAGGTCTTCAGTTCTAGCCAATATTTCTCATAAACCAAAGAAAAGTTGAGTAGGAGCAGGGGTTAAATCTTCTGTAACTCAATCCTCAGGTACCAATAGTTTACCATGACAGCTGGGAGTCTGCTGAAGACCACCATAACTTTTTTCTCAGGCCTCATGTTAAGCTCAGCCATAGGACTTATTCAGACATCAGTTTTCACACAGAGACTAACTGACCATTATTTTTTGGTTTGAGTTTTGCACGAGTCCATTAAAAACCTCTATTATTTTCTTATGTATCATTCTGTGAAAATCAGACCACAATCGGAAGGCATCCAAGTGCTGCCCGATTTTTTCACAGACCCAAGGAATTGCATAGGTGATTTTGATCTGACTCTTGGATCAATATTGTAAATATCTCCATTATTTTTCAAAGGCTGCTTGTTACAGTGAAAACAACAGACGTGTGAACAGCTCCATAGACTATTATAGGTATGAATGCTATCTGTAAATCAAACAGACAGTACTCATGTGAAAAATACTGATAGTAGAAACTTGATTCCAGCTCACCCAGTTGCTCTATGCTCATCCACTGTGAGCTGAGACACTGGTCTCGCCCTGGCCTCACATCAAGGATAATAGAAAAAATTGAAGCCCGACTCAACAGGACTGTTTTTTTTTTTCTTTTTTCAAAAGAAAGTAAAGTCCATACAAAAGAAAAATTTACATGGTCGAAATGATCTAGTAGACGCATTTCGACTGCACTAAGCAACCTTACTCATGAGACTGCTTAGT
This sequence comes from Allobates femoralis, assembly GCA_033576535.1. Taxonomy (NCBI): domain Eukaryota; kingdom Metazoa; phylum Chordata; class Amphibia; order Anura; family Aromobatidae; genus Allobates; species Allobates femoralis. The sequence goes on along the minus strand of JARQOC010000003.1, from coordinate 753,128,220 downwards.
GCAGTCGAAACGCATCGACTGGATCCTGTCGATTATGTACATTTTTCTTTTGTATGCACTTTACTTTCTTTTGAAAAAGAAAAGAAAAATCCAGTCCTGTTGAGCCAAGTTCGAGAAATACTGATGTCCGATTGAGCCCTTGGGTTGACCTCCATAGAAGACTGAGATTTTTACTACATCTTGCAATAACATGGTAATGCAGTATATAGGGAAGAGAACATCAATAGTTGTGGTCTGATAGGGGAGGGGTGAGTTAGAGAGGTTAGTAAGGGAACAGATGCAGGTGAAGATAAGGTCCATCATGTGGCCATCTCTTTGAGTGACTGGGAGGACCATTGGGAGAACCAAAGAAGGTAGTCAGTGATAAAAGTTTAAAGGCAGCTGAGGTGGAAGTGTCAATGGGGATGATGAAGCCACCAATGATGATAGCGGGGATGTCAGCAGAAAGGAAGTGAAGTAGCCAGGTGGTGAGGTGGTCGAGAAAGGTGGTGATGGCTATCTCTGGGGGTGGTTGATGACAGCCAGCTGGAGGTTGGAGGGGAAGTAGATGCGGATGAAGTGCACCTCAATCGAGGGAAGAGTAGCAGAGGGTGGTAGTGTGATTGGGGTAAAGGAGCATTTATCTGACAGGAGCAAGTCAACTACTCCACCATGTTTGTTGCTAGGGCGAGGGGTGTGAGAAAAATTGAATCCACGAAAGAAAGTGCAGCTGGAGAGGATGTGTCAGAGAGGGTGAGCCAGGTTTCAGTGATGCCAAGGAAGGAGAGTTTGTTAGTGATAAAGAGGTCATTGATTTATGAAAGTTTTTTGCATACAGAGTGTGCATGCTATAGTGCTCCAGGTAGGGGGAGCTGGGGCTTTCTGAATGGGTATGAGATTATTAGGGTTGCGAAAACTTGTAAAGGATTGTGGCTGCGTGTTAGAAATGAGTGTGGGGATGTAATGAGGAGGGCCAGGATTTGGGGATATGTCGTCAGCAATGAAGAGCAGCAGACAGATTGTTAGAAGATGGGAGCAGGATAGGGCATGATGTGGCTGTGTTTGTTTGAAGCAAAAGGATTGTGTGGAGCCCACTGGGACTGGGTACTCGGCACCAGACCGGGGTATCATAGGGGGTTATCACGGCGGTCTTGGTCCGGACCGTGTCCCGAGCCCACAAGTAATAGGGGTTATTTACAGGGATAGAAAGTCTTGACGCCACTCGTGGTATGTGGTAGCGGTGACCACCGCTGCTGCAGAACCTCTGGGGATGATGGATGGCAGCCTGTGATGTGATGGCTCTCCATGGGCAGAGCCTGGTCCCCGGGGCAATAGTGATTATGACAGTTTGTGAGGGAGAACAGGGTTCACAAGGATTACACAGACTCACGGAGTCTGTACAGGGGCCGGGTTGCTCCCACCATGACCGGGTCCTTGGCTCCCTATTCTTGCGCTGTGTATGTGGCCCTGCTGCCGCTTTAGCTAAGTGTTGCTTTGCTATGGTACACTGAAGATGTGGGACCTTCACTAATCCCAAATCCGGTGTTCACTGTGCTGTTTGTGTCAGGCACAGCATCGGATCCGGTATCCGTTCTATGTGCAACTCTGGGGTGTGTTACAGGGCAACTCAGTCTCCCAGATGTGTTCCTCTGCTTCTCCTATCTCCGTTCCTCAGACCCTGGCTAGGCCTGGAATTGGACAGTGGACCGTGAGTTGGGCCTAACGCAGCCCTTTTACACCTAGGTCCGTCTTCCTCAGTCCTCCCAGGAACTGAACTGTCCACTTCCTCTCCACACCAGAATATATAGGGAAGCAGCTTTAGCTTCCCCTTCTGGCCTGGAGGCGCTAGTGTGGTGTTGTGGGTTGTGTGTGGAGTTAACCCTTTGTGGTGTTACTGTGGCACATGAACCCTGGGGTGCCACAATTGTATGTGGAGGAACTGTTCTGAGGAGGAGGTGAGATGGCTTGGGAGGACAGAGAGAGAAATTACTAGTTCCTTACTAGGTGGAGGGATTATAGGAGTTAGTAAGAAATGAAGTAGTATGGGGGTGAAAGTGAAAAGAAACAGAAACATTGTAGTGACTTTCTATCTCATTACCTTACAGTCAATTCCAGTCATATTATAGTCTATTTCAAAGTATTGCACTTAGAAACCTGCACTTTGAAAGAAGCATTTGGAAAGATGTATGGATCAGACTAAAGTCTGGAGCAGACCCATGGGTCTGAATATATTTCAAACTAAAGGTAATCTGGTGTGACTGAAGGGGTAGGTATGGACAGGTCACATGCAGAGCTGAGAGTTAAACACAGGTCATAAAGGAGAGGGAGGGGGCGGAGGTGACCAGTAAAAGGTATGCTAGAATAAAAGAAACAAGAGGAATACAACAGATCATGGAAGCTATGGGTAGCAAAATAGTTATAACAAAAAAAGATTATATGCACTGCACAGAGACAGTCAGATGCCAGGTAAAGCTGTGTGCGTGGAAAGCGAACCTGAGAGATTATATGCACTTCACAGAGTCAGTCAGATACCAGTAAAAGCTGTGTACATGGAAAGCGTACCAGAGAGAGTTTATATGCACTTCACTGAGACAGTTAGATACCAGGGTAAGCTGTGTACATGGAAAGTGTACCAGAGATAGATTATATGCACTTCACTGAGACAGTCAGATACCAGAAAAAGCTGTGTACATGGAAAGTATACCAGAAAGAGATTATATGCACTTCACTGAGACAGTCAGATACCAGGGAAAGTTGTGTACATGTAAAGTGTACATAAGGGAAAAGGAGACAACTCGATTAGATGATACAGATGGTGAAGGTGGTGATGATGATAACATACAGCAGTGATGATGATGCAGATTAGAAATCTGCACTTTGAAAAATACATTTGGAAAGATGCATGGATCAGACTAAACAATATTTGCAAAATAACAAAATAATGAGAGAAAATGTTTTAAGGCATGTTTATAACTTTCTACAAAGTCACAAGTTTACATAGGTTAAGATTACTATGCCTGTAAACAATTTGGGACAGCGCATATGATGAGGTCATGTGCTTAGAAGCTTCTGATAGGTTTATTGGCAACATCTGAGTTAATTAGAGACACACCTGTGGATGTATTTTAATACACACCTGGAACACACTGTTTCTTTGTGTAGCATAATGAGAAAGTCTAAATAATTAAGACAAGATATTAGGAAGAAAAGTTTGGACTTGCACAAATCTGGTTTATCCTTGGGTGTAATTTCCAGATACCTGAAGGGGCCTCATTCATCTGTACAGATAGTTTTATGCAAGTACAGGCAAGATAGGAATGGCCAGCCATCATACCATTCAGAAGGAGATGGGATTTGTGTCCCAGAGATGATTGTGTCTTGGTCTGCATGGGCATATCAAAGCAAGAACAAAAGCAAGAGACCTTGTGAAGATGATGGTGGACTCTTGTAAGATTGTATCATTATCCATAGTGAAACAAGCACTGTATCAACATGCTTTGAAAGGCCACTCTGCCAGGTAGAAGCCATTATGCCAAAAGAAACATAAAAGAGCCAGATTAACATTTGCAAATGCACACAGGAACCTACATTTTTGGAGACATGTCCTGTGGTCTGACAAAACTAACATTGAACTGTTTGGCCATAATGACCATTGTTACATTTGGAGGAAAAAGGGAGAAGCTTAGAAGCCTAAGGACATCATCCCAACTGTGAAACACGGAGGTGGCAGCATCATGTGGGATTGTATTGCTTCAGGAGGGACTGGCGAGACACTTTACTATATAAATGGCATGATGACAAAAGAAGATTATATGGTAATACTAAAGCAACAACTTAAGACATTGCCAGGAAGTTAAAGTTTGGGCAAAAATGGGTCTTTCAAATGGACAATGACTTAAAGCATTCTGCCAAACTGGTTACAAGTTTTTTAAGCAAAAAATCACAGTCAATGTCTCCCCAGTGCATGAGGGGAGAGACAGCACTCTGGGGAAGAGACAACGCATGGAAGAGACAGCTCACGAGGGGTAGACACAGTGCACGAGGATTAGAAACAGCGCGTGAGGAGTAAAGACAGTGCACAAGATGTATAGACAGCGCAAAAAAAATAGAGACAGCACTTGGGGGAGAGACTGAATGAGGGGGAGAAAGTGCTCAAGGCAGAGAAACAGCACATGGAGTGAATAAAGTTATGGGGACTGTATTATTAACACACAGCCGGCAGCCCATATATTACATATATACAGCAAGAAGCCTTTATATTCTAATCATGAACCATAGGATTTCTTAAAGTGCCTGCTGAGACTTTTTAACCTGGGGCTCACCAAATCCTGGAGTGGACCCTGACAGTTTTTATGAAATTTCATCCACTTTGCTTCATGTCTTAGCTACAGTAGATTTTCTGCACAAAAATATATAGGTCTGTCTTGTCTCCTGTCATCAATAGCCAATGAAGTTGTTTTACAATGAAAATAAATATGCTCTATGTATCTTACACATTCACGTCATAGATGGACCATGGGTTCTTGTACGTTTTAGCACATCATTTTGTTTTTACAAGGAGTAAAATCGTTTGACAATGTAATAATACCGAGTTTTTTTTAAAAAACAAAAACATTATGTAACAAGAGGAAAAGTCCAACAGATTTGGCTTTTAATATGAACGCTTCTCCTGATTGAATTAAGTCATGTGAGGTGTTTGGGATTTATGCAGAATAGCATGACTTTCCCATAAACCAGGAGGCCCTGCTGGCGTATGTAATTTAATGTGCTGCATGCCTCTCCTAATTCAATCATGTTGCTACATCCCTTCTTTTATATTCCAATTGGATTCCATGTGCTAAAGCCATCAAGATCTTCAGGATGAGATGAATGTTTGTATTAATCCCGCAATTTCCATTTAAAACACAGCATCGATTTGATTAATAGGGTTTGATGCAGCATAATTATATGGCAAGTACGTAGGGTATAGGAAAGCCACAGCTGTGACCAGCAGCCAAATCCTTATGGGAGAAGAGGTCACAGGGAAGCAATGGCCATGACTGAGGTGATGAATTCTTGGGCTTTTTTCTTATGCAATTAATGAGTAAGACTTCTATTAATTTGACACCCCTAGAGCCTTGGCTGGTCAGATGTGTCAGGGTCAAGGGTCATAGGGCCATAGTAGAGGTCAGCATCTAAGCAGTTTGTATCTAAAATGATAGAAGGCAAAACAAAATTCAAATGAAATTGCACATTGGAATATACAGCAAAATGCGAACACATCTGAATGTCGGGCTTTCCCTTTTAGTATAATACAAATGTTCCTGGTGTATTTAATTCACCGTAATCAATCTAAGTTGCTGCGGTTGAACATCCAATAAAGGAAAATCAATGTAGTCTGTGCAACTGAAGACAAACAATGCTGGCTTTTACTAAAGGGATTATAGGTTAACATTTATTCAGTGGATTGTAATGTTATGTCAAGTGGGATGAAATCAACGCAACAATCCATTACCACCAGTTATAGGCTTCATGCTGTTCTCATGCAAATTGACTTTTCATACAACTTATTAAATCATTTCTGTGTTTTAGAAGCTGAACATTTGCTGCAAATGCAGAGCCTTCATACATATTATTATTTCAGATTCCACACAGAGATTTTATTCTAAAATGAGCCATTGAGCGTCCCTTGAATTACAAAATAAGCCATTTTGTTCCCCAAAGTGTATAAGAAGGGTCCTCTTACTAACAAGAAAATGATACATGGTATATAGCTGTATAAGTGTGTATTGTTACTTAAAAAGATGAATTCATTAATTTTCTTCTGTTTAAAACAATTATTAGATTATTTTCAGACGTTTGGCACAAAGTACAAGTTTGCATATTAATTATGTCAATATTTACAGTATTGACCTAGTGCAGGGGTCCTGGGTTCAAATCCCACCAAGAACTACATCTGCAAGGGGTTTGTATGTTCTCCCATGTTTGTATGGGCTTCCTCCGGGTTCTCCGGCTTCCTCCTACACTCCAAAGACATACTAATAGGATGTTTAGATTGTGAACCCCAATGAAGACAACATTAATGATGTATGTAAAGAGCCTTAGAATTATCATATTATCACTATATAAGTGAATAATTGTTATTAATATTATTACATGCAGAATTGTGCCAAAAATCTATAGATATTGACCAATATTTACTAGGACTAAAAATGATTATTGAGATAATTTTTACAGAAAGTACCAGGGCATTGAATACATTTTTTCGCATTTGAGACTGTTTGAAGTGGTGAGTGCCAGAGACAGCAATAAATGATTGTAGCCAACAATGGACATCTGGATAAAGTAAGTTGATATCTCCAGATATAGGTGTACCCTGCATATACCGTGTGTGCCATGATATTTACCTGGAAGCCTCAAATTGATAAACTGTGTTTGCTGTTAGAAAAATGAGCTTGCAATCCAAGCCTTATGCCTCCTAGCAATGTATCTGCCATTTTCAGTGCTTCAGTGGTGATGTATAACCAACAAGAACTATGCCGGTGTGCTGCTGTTTAACCATTAAGCTTGCACTCTCATCAAGAACCTGCAACCCCTATGGTGCCAGGCTCAGTTTTAGTAAACTTATTTCAACACGTCCTTGCCATGTCTGTAACTATCAGACTAGGGTCACATTTGGGACCTTGCATCCGTTGGAAGAATGCGTTAAAGGATACTGTTTTTTCCCTTGCCCTTTTTCATTTTTAGCACTAGCGTTAACGCATGGCCATGCATTAACGCAAGCATTTCCCATAGACTACCATGTTAAAAAACGCTATCGTTTTTGCAAACAACGCCAAAAAGCTGCTCACCGCATTTTTTGGTGCTTTTGCAACACTGCATAGTGTCAAACGCATTGAACGATTGCAATGCGTTTTTTACATGGGAGCCTATGGATGCATTAACGCTAACGTTTTTTAACATTTAAACATGAAAAAAACACTAGCTTTTAGCGCATCCATGGCACTAATGTGACCCTAGCCATAACTGGGTTCATAGAGTCACATAAATTCTGACTATACATTATTCCTGATGGGAAAGGGATAATAACAAAAACATTATATATTCCTCATCTCAAGATCACTGGGATGGAGATAAAAGTCACAGATGGGGATTTTTCTTCTTGCTGTCACTTGCAGCATCCAACCTCCTTCTACTTTATACAAAAGAAAATGAAAACTTTCCGCGCTGCTTCCCCACAATAAATATTCACTGTAATATTGCCAATCTAGCCACTATCAAATGTGATATATACTTTTATTATCAAAAATGGTTTTAGAGTAAAGTATTATATTAAAGCTATGACCAATAGGTGTCTCCTTTCTGAGCAGCTGAATACTGGCTTTTGTGAAAACTAATTAGTTAATACCATGTGTTTTCGGAAATAAGACAGGGTCTTATATTACTTTTTTGATCCATAAGATGGGTTAGGGCTTATTTTCAGAGGATGTCTTATTTTTTTCAATGAACAGCAATCCACATTTTTTCTTGAACAAAAAAATCAACATTAATTATCAAATACTAGCTGTGAGCCCGATGCAAATGCATCGGGTGTCTAGAATATTTTTAAATTTTTTTTAAGATTTTCTTTACAGGAGAGGCTCCGGAGCACTGTGTCAGCATGTGCTGACAGCAGCGGCTCCGGAGCGGGATCGGAGCGGGGGTGTGCGGACATATGGGGCGGGGGGTGAGGACATATGGGGGTGTGTGGTGACAGGGGTTGGGGGTGTGTGCTGACAGCGGCGAGGGGTCGCAATGCCTCATACGCGGGCAATGCTTCGCTCGTGGTGACGTCACAGAGTGACAAAGCCACGGTCTTTTGCGGGGTCCGACACGGAAGTGCCTACGGCAATTATATATTAGATGTGAGGACATATTGGGGGGGGTGTGAGGACATATTGGGGGGGTGTGAGGACATATTGGGGGGGTGTGAGGATATTTTGGGGGGGTGTGAGGATATTTTGGGGGGGTGTGTGAGGACATATTGGGGGGGTTTGGGGGGGTGAGGACATATAGTGGGGGGGTGTGAGGACATATTGGGGGGTTTGGGGGGGAGAGGACATATTGTGGGGGGTGTGAGGACATATTGGGGGGGTTTGGGGGTGTGCGCACATATTTTGGGGGGGGTTGTGAGGACATTTGTGGGGGGTGTGAGGACATTTTGGGGGGGTGTGAGGACATTTTGGGGGGTGGGGTGTGTGAGGACTTTTTGGGGGGTGGTGAGGACTTTTTTGGGGGGGGTGAGGACTTTTTGGGGGGGTGAGGACTTTTGGGGTGAGGACATTTTGGGGGGATGTGAGGACATTTTGGGGGTGGTGAGGACATTTTGGGGGGGTTGTGAGGACGTTTTGGGGGGTGTGAGGACATTTTGGGGGGGTGTGAGGACATTTTCGGGCAGCGACTCGCTCAGAATCGCGTCTCAGGCAGCGACTCGCAATGGCCTCGCGGCCATTGCTCACGCTACATGAGCGGTAAATCGCTAACTTTGTGGCCGAGCCTCTGGTTCGATTTTCGGCCAGCGACTCGCTCACAATCGCGGCTCAGGCAGCGACTCGCAATGGCCTCGCGGCCATTGCTCGCGCTACATGAGCGGTAAATCGCTAACTTTGTGGCCGAGCCTCTGGTTCAATTTTCGGCCAGCGACTCGCAATGGCCGCTTCGCGGCCATTGCTCGCACGTCGTGACGTCACAGAGTGACAAAGCCACGGTCTTTTGCGGGGTCCGACACGGAAGTGCCTACGCCAATTATATAGTAGATAGTCCTGTCACGGTATAAATGTAACATTAAGTCACCACCGTATGTTAGTAACAAAGGGGTTGTATGATGGCATTATTCAGTCATTGGAAACCATATTAATTAGTCACTGCACAGTGACTGTATGGCGGTATTAATCACTATAAGCAACGGTTCTCATTCACTGCACAGTGACTTTATGGCGGTATTACTCACTATAAGCATTCACTGCAGTGTGACTGTATGGCGGTATTAATCACTATAAGCATTCACTGCACAGTGACTGTATGGTGGTATTAATCACTATAAGCATTCACTGCACAGTGACTGTATGGCGGTATTAATCACTATAAGCATTCACTGCACAGTGACTGTATGGCGGTATTAATCACTATAAGCATTCACTGCACAGTGACTGTATGGCGGTATTAATCACTATAAGCAACGGTTCTCATTCACTGCACAGTGAATGTATGGCCATATTATTCACTATCAGCATTCACTGCACAGTGACTGTATGGCGGTATTAATCACTATAAGCAACGGTTCTCATTCACTGCACAGTGACTGTATGGCGGTATTAATCACTATCAGCATTCACTGCACAGTGACTGTATGGCGGTATTAATCACTATAAGCAATGGTTCTCATTCACTGCACAGTGACTGTATGACGGTATTAATCACTATAAGCAACGGTTCTCATTCACTGCACAGTGACTGTATGGCGGTATTAATCACTATCAGCATTCACTGCACAGTGACTGTATGGCGGTATTAATGACTATAAGCAACGGTTCTCATTCACTGCACAGTGACTGTATGGCGGTATTAATCACTATAAGCATTCATTGCACAGTGACTGTATGGCGGTATTAATCACTATAAGCAACGGTTCTCATTCACTGCACAGTGACTGTATGGCGGTATTAATCACTATAAGCAACGGTTCTCATTCACTGCACAGTGACTGTACAGCAGTATTAATCACTATAAGCAACGGTTCTCATTCACTGCACAGTGACTGTACGGCGGTATTAATCACTATAAGCAACGGTTCTCATTCACTGCACAGTGACTATATGGCGGTATTAATCACTATAAGCAACGGTTCTCATTCATTGCACAGTGACTGTATAGCGGTATTAATCACTATAAGCAACGGTTCTCATTCATTGCACAGTGACTGTATGGCGGTATTAATCACTATAAGCAACAGTTCTCATTCACTGCACAGTGACTGTATGGCGGTATTAATCACTATAAGCAACGGTTCTCATTCACTGCACAGTGACTGTATGGCGGTATTAATCACTATAAGCAACGGTTCTCATTCACTGCACAGTGACTGTATGGCGGTATTAATCACTATAAGCAACGGTTCTCATTCACTGCACAGTGACTGTATGGCGGTATTAATCACTATCAGCATTCACTGCACAGTGACTGTATGGCGGTATTAATCACTATAAGCAACGGTTCTCATTCACTGCACAGTGACTGTATGGCGGTATTAATCACTATAAGCATTCATTGCACAGTGACTGTATGGCGGTATTAATCACTATAAGCAACGGTTCTCATTCACTGCACAGTGACTGTATGGCGGTATTAATCACTATAAGCAACGGTTCTCATTCACTGCACAGTGACTGTACAGCGGTATTAATCACTATAAGCAACGGTTCTCATTCACTGCACAGTGACTGTATGGCGGTATTAATCACTATAAGCATTCATTGCACAGTGACTGTATAGCGGTATTAATCACTATAAGCAACGGTTCTCATTCATTGCACAGTGACTGTATGGCGGTATTAATCACTATAAGCAACGGTTCTCATTCACTGCACAGTGACTGTATGGCGGTATTAATCACTATAAGCAACGGTTCTCATTCACTGCACAGTAACTGTATGGCGGTATTAATCACTATAAGCATTCACTGCACAGTGACTGTATGGTGGTATTAATCACTATAAGCATTCACTGCACAGTGACTGTATGGCGGTATTAATCACTATAAGCATTCACTGCACAGTGACTGTATGGCGGTATTAATCACTATAAACATTCACTGCACAGTGACTGTATGGCGGTATTAATCACTATAAGCATTCACTGCACAGTGACTGTATAGCAGTACCATTCAATCACTGTCCCCTGCGTACATTTGCCCCCAGACAGGGGGGCCCCTGCGTACCATTGCCCCCAGACAGGGGGCCCCTGCGTACCATTGCCCCCAGACAGGGGGCCCCTGCGTACCATTGCCCCCAGACAGGGGGCCCCTGCATACCATTGCCCCCAGACAGGGGGCTCCTGCGTACCATTGCCCCCAGACAGGGGGCCCCTGCGTACCATTGCCCCCAGACAGGGGGCTCCTGCGTACCATTGCCCCCAGACAGGGGGCCCCTGCGTACCATTGCCCCCAGACAGGGGGCCCCTGCGTACCATTGCCCCCAGACAGGGGGCCCCTGCGTACCATTGCCCCCAGACAGGGGGCCCCTGCGTACCATTGCCCCCAGACAGGGGGCCCCTGCGTACCATTGCTTTCAGACAGGGGGCCCCTGCATACCATTGCCCCCATACAGAGGGCCCCTGCATACCATTGCCCCCAGACAGGGGGCCCCTGCGTACCATTGCCCCAGACAGGGGTCCCCTGAGTGCTGTCCCAACCCCTCACGCACCCTCTCTCCCAACTAACCTGAGCAGCAGCTGGCATAGGCTGATTGCAGCGTCTGACTGTAGTTTGTAGCAGCAGCTCTCTTTCTCCCGCACCATCGCGGTGCAGGAAGTAAACATGCTGCTGCTGCTGCTGCTGCTCAGGTTAGGAGGGAGAGAGGGTGTGGGGGCAGGGGCCAGCACTCAGGAGCCCCTGCAAGGTGAACAGTACACAGCACACAGGGGCACCTACATGGACTCCACGGACGCCAGCGAACAGCCAATCAGCCATACTCACTTGTAGTCTGCACAGGGGCACAGGCTCCGGAGCACTGTGTCAGCATGTGCTGACAGCAGCTGCTCCGGAGCGGGATGAGAGGGGCACAGGCTCCGGAGCACTGTGTCAGCGGCGAGGGGTCGCAATGCCCGCTACGCGGGCAATGCCTCGCACGTGGTGACGTCACAAAGTGACAAAGCCACGGCGTGCCGGGGTTCGACACAAACGTGCCTACGGCAATTATAGAGTAGATAATTATATCACATTCTGGAGCATCAGCATAACTATCCAAGCTATACGTATAATACATGGGTATCACAAATAATATTAATAATAATATTATATAATAACTATTCATTTATATAGCCCCATTAATGTCATAGCACTTTACATACATTAGCCACATTGTTTCCATCGGTCACCCAATCTAAATATATAAGGGCCCGAGTTCCACAAGTGGGTGTTGCACTTATGGCCCAACACCATGCAGGGCAATTGTCATTTGCCAGAGAACATCAAAATTGGCAGATTTAATATGGCGCCCTGTGCTCTACATGGATGAGGGCACATGTAGCAGACGTGACAGAGTCTAGAGATGCTGTGGAGAATGTTCTGTTGTGACATCCTCCTGCATGACCAGTTTGTCAGCGAGTCCGTCATAGTGTTTGTAGGTATTTCATTCCAGGGCCACCAAGACCTTCATGTGCTAGCCAGAGGTACCCTGACTTCCATTAGGTACCAGGATTACAGATAGGAGAGGGTTATAACACTGTGTTGCTATCTTCAGAGAGTAACAAAGATGGATTTTTCTTCAAACTTTGTGATTTACTTCAACGTGTATCGGAAAAATGTCCCCTACATCAGGAACATATCACAATATTAGGTAATATGATATAACTTGGAATGACAATATGTTGTTTAAATTGTCCCTTTATTTTTTAAGTAGTGTGTGTATATATATATATATATATATATATATATATATATATATATATATACACACAGTATATATATTTATATATACACATATACATGTATATATATCTACTTACATAAAAGCCTTAGTCTGTCTATAAGTTTGTCTCCAAATTAGCGCCATCTAGACGATCTGGCAGATGCAGGTATCTCCTGATTGGCTAGATCAGGGGTCTCAAACTCGGCTGGGTTGATGGTCGCACATAAAAATTTTTTTTTATCAGGGGGTCGCATTACTTGTAGGACTAAGTGACATTTTTAGTAATACCAGAATTTTTTGCTCAATGTAGTACAGTCCAAATCCTTATCCCCTTCTTGTAGTAATGTCCCCATTTTGGTCTCTTTCTTGTTGTAATGTCCCCATCCTGGTCCCCCTTTTGCACTAATATCCCCATCCTGATCCCCTTTTGTACTGATGTCCCCAACCTGGTCTGCCTTCTTTTTACACACACACACTCAGGCTCAGACACTCAGGCTCAGACACTCAGGCTCAGTCTCAGACACATACACACACTCACATTAACTCACACACAAGGTCTCTTTTATAAAACTAACCTAGCCGGGGGTCCTGTGCAGGGGGCCGCCACGATTCTGCTGTATTATTACTTCTGCCCCTTCATTGACACTTCACTGCCGCTCGCTCTGCGCCCTATGCAAGCTGCCAACCAATGAGAGGCCCGCAGGTGACGTCATACGTCTCTCATTGGCTGGCGGCTTGCATTGAACTTGCAGGGCACAGAGCGAGTGGCAGTAAAGTGTCAATGAAGGGGCCGGAATAATAATACAGCAGTATCGTGGCAGCCCCCCGCACAGGACCACCGGCATGATTCAATGTCAATGGTGTCGGGGCCGCGTGTTTGAGACGCCTGGGCTTGATTGTAAAAAAAAAAGAATGTTTCCATGTTCATGCTCAGTAGCTGACAAGGCTGCCATCTTTGTACACCCGGTCATGCGTAGATGCGGGCCGGGTTTATAGGTGGCCTTATTGCTACCTCTGGTCATTCCTTTAGGAAGATACATGGCAACGTACTTTATTAGAATTGTAGTGGGGATCTGGGAGTATGACCCACAGGAGGGGATGGGTGCAGGTGGGGCCAAGACCACCCTTGCAGAGGCTTAACTGCTACATCCACCAGCTAAATCAGTCACGCCGACCTCGACGTACACCATACATTCAGCAGGCGTGAACGGCTTCATTGGTTTAATGGCTTCTTTGGTTTGGCTTGGTGAGATTTCCTCCTGCTCACTAGAATCATGCAAGGGTGGCCTTAGACCACCCATCAACCATGCCCCTATCACAGGATGCAATTCACGTCAGACCTGGAAGGCACACATACAGTCTAACATCTACCATCAGAACATAGCAATATTACTAAACCCGCTGATGCTCAGTAGCACTCAGGGTGGCCATATTATTAACGCAACACATTCCCAATATCCCTCCACTTGCCAGATTCAGGTCACACACATAGCCAGTACCATTTGGATACCATTGCCTGTTATAATATACATCTTAGTCATACATAACCAGTACCATGGGGATACTGTTTTTAATCTATACCTGCATTCATCATATTTTGCAGACATTTACCTACTTTGGTCACATATTCTAGAATTTCGCCTAATGATAGAATCAGGCCCCCGTCCAGAACATGAATATGAGCAGCAGAGTTATCTCTTGTCTTTCACTTTCTTTCAGCTTCTTGCTGCCTGACATGTTATGTTATGAGCACTTTGTTCAGTGGAGGTAGCCCATGTTGCCCACCAACAAGTGTTCTTTCTTGGTAGGGGGCCCAGATTAAATACACCTTTACTATTATCATCTCACAATGTTTCTGCAACACTATATATTTTACTAAATGACCAGTTTCTTTATATTTAAGGTATATGCATAAAGTTATGATGACCTGATTAAGATTTCCTATTTAATTGGCCAGTCTGGTTTACAAGTCACATATTTGCAGCATGACATGTAAACATCGCCTTTACTGTAAAATTCATGTAGATCATTCTTTGAAGGCAATGTATATGCAGAAAATCTCCCAGGCTCTACTATTAATTAAATCCTGCTGAAAACCCATATGCTCGAATTCACTTAGCAGGACTTCAATGACATTTCCCACAAATGAAGATGTTCTGTATGAAGCCGGGATCTGGACCGGAGAAGCTACAATTTATCTATCTATTTGCACTGAGAGGCTCATGTTACAAACAGGGTATTATGAAATTATTGTCAGCGTCAGAATGTGAGATATATGAAGCCGGCCACAGAAGATTGAACAAGACTTCAGTAGTGCTTATTATATCTGCTGCGCTGAGAGTGTGAATCATTACTGTAGCAGAATGAGGAGAAATTGCCGAGCTACAAGACATGCTTGTAGTATTGATTTAGTCCCTGGAAAGTCTTCTCTTAGGATGCAGAGTGCAGTAAAACATGCGCAAACATCACTCAGTCTCCTGGTTATGCCATTTGTTACTTGTGTTACTTACTGTGTAAGGCAGGCTGGGAATTTAACAAAAAGGTCCCTTAAGTAAAAGGCAAACCAGGTATTATTAGATCTCAATCCAGAGGAGAGTGATACGATAGGTTTGTGACCTTTACACTGCTCTCTATATTTTATATTACTTGTTTGTTGTCAAACAACCTAAAAAACAATTACCGGACTCATATTTGCAGGTCTGCTTTAGCTTAGAGGGTGGGAGATTACCCCGGGAGGGAATAAATTCACCTCTAGGGGGATAAAGAAGGTCTTTTGCTGCTAGGTCTCTCGGCTGAGGGACCAGGAGAGATGGAGGAAGAGGAGAGATATTAGAAAGACTCTAACTAAGTGGAACGAGGTGAAAGGTCACACCGGGTCGGTTACAAGCCGTACCGGAGGGAAGAAGAAGGGGCCTTGAGGAGGTCCTGAAAGAGAGCGGCCGACAAGAGAAGTACAGGCCCTAGAAAGAAAGGGAGATCCTCAGAGTGGAGCGTCCATACTCCAGGGGATACTCCAGTTCACCCAGGGGATCGCCGGGCCCTAGGAACCGGCCAGAGTTTAGCCTGCAGTCGGCAACCGGCTGCTGTGGCTTGTTCATCAGACGCATCACCCTGCCATCGGAGAGTTATGCCTGCTACATGAAACTACTGGGTATAGATCGATCCAAAGCGGGGAAGAACGGACACGGGTTAGTTAACAAAGGTACACCAACTATTCCACCATACCACCTGGGATCCACTTGCAGCCACCCGTTAAGCTATCTCTTCTTGTAACATCTAAAGTGCTGAACTGTGAACTGTAACCGTTGCTGCTACAACTAACAGTAAAGTACCCGGGAGAAAGTGACTTTGCCTCTGCGAGTATTTTCCTTCTACAACCTGTTCTCTTGCAGGAATGCTGCCCCGGAGGAACAGCCCTGCCTGTAGAGGGCTTTGCCATCTCAGCCGCATTACCAGCTACCTCCGGCGGACTGTGGCGGCGCTGGTGACCTATCGCCAGAAATTACAGGTGGTGTCACGTGACTTGTATATATTTCCCCTGTAAATAATTCCCTTTTTGAAGTGTCACCCAGGACATGGGATCAGGCGCGGCCACCACTCCCCGTAACACAGCAACGCTACCCCTGAAGCCTGACACCCGAGTACCCCAAAGCCTGGGCTCAACACTATTTCGGGAAGTAATCTCCCCAATGTCAGCCGTTGAATCCCAATCCATTTTATAATGGCCTCCAATCTAGTCTGACTGAGCTGCCGATCGTTGGAACGTACATCCACTCGCAATGCTCCCCAGTACACGTACGAGTGACCAGTGATCCAGTTCAAACATACACCTATAAAATAAATAGCACCAATAAATAAAACCCGCACTTTCCACAACCACCACACCAACAGCAAATTATGCACATATATATACTTAGGTCAATTAACACAGCAAACAAAACTATACATTCCGTCATCACCTAGAACTGCTATCCTTTGCCAGTCCTCCGGTCCCCCTCATCCCACCAGCGCTTCAGGATGCCATCATGGTGAGGATGCACATAGGAACAAAAGCGGGAGGATTCCTACCTTCCTAGTTTCCGAACTATGTCATCCCCCAAGCCCAATCTGGAGGCTTCTGTCACTGCCCTAATCCTAATGGAATAAGACCTGTATTCCTTAGGTGATTCCCCTACTTTCGTTAGACAGGTCTTCAACACCACCACAAACTGAAACTTAGAAAGTGATGACCGATCCTTGTGTCTCAACAATGGACCTGGATGCCCTCCTCGTCTTCTTAATAAACTTACTGCACCCACGGGACAAAGCATACCGCACCCAGCTGTACTGCACCCATGGGACAAATCATATGACCTGGAATTTCGTATACCACCATCAACTTCCCCCGACCGTTTTGATCCGTTTTTGATCACCGTAATCAGCATTCAACTTTATCATTGGCCACACCCATGTCACCCAGTAACAGACCGCCCACTGTCTCCTTCATCGGGCTTACCAAATTACCGATTCAAAACACGGCAAAGAAAGCCAAAATAAATGCCACTGAAAACAACTTTACTTTGTAAGCCGAGAAATACTCTGCCTTTAGATGACCAACTAGACGCCCCATTAATTAAAATGAAATGAGTATCCTTTTGTCTAATTGCCCCTTTGCAGAAGCCTTTGCATCTTAAACAAGAACGCTAGAGCCGATATTCTCTGGTTGACATTGGATACCACTCGCCTTGTTGCAAAATCCACACCCATGAAATTCAGCACGAACAGCACCCTGTCTTCATAATCGAGACCAACCCCAGCACTCTGCACAAAATTCTCCCATTCCTTCCAAACCTTTTGATAATAGCACCAAGCGGCCTCGGTCACCGATATCCTGATCAGCTCAAATACTATGTATACTCAATACCATGACTACATCCCATAGCCATCTGGGACATTCTAGTCTGCCTCTGGCACCAACCTTCGGAATCTATGAAACCAAAATCAAGACAATGCATCAGCCACCTCGCTTTCTACCCCCAGCACATATTTAGCCACCACACAGATATTCCATTCCAGATAGCGCAACGCTAAGTGCTTTAGATACTCCACCACGGGAGGCAATTTTGCTGAAAGTGTTTTAATAGACTGTACCACCGCCATATTATCGCAGTAGAAGCACACCTTTATAGCTGCAAATTCTGGCCCCCAAAGCTCCACCGCAACCAGTATCGTGAAGATTTCCAACAATGCTAAGTTCTTAATTAAGCCTATCTCTTTCCATAGACTGGGCCATTCACCTATGCCCCAATGCCTTTTGAAAATTACACCAAAGTCTGCTGCACCAACCAGATCTGTGAGCAATTGCAAATGTTTTTTAGACACTACCTTAGCCATCCACAATGTCCATCCATTGTACTTCTCCAAGAAGGAGATCCAGATCCTTAGAACCACCTTGATCTCTTTTTTCACCCGCACAAAATGGTTGGGGTAAGTTTTGCCTGCCATGGCCATGGCCAATCATCTGATGAATATCCGCCCCTTTGGCATGATCTGACAGGAAAAATTGAGTTTATCCAAAATCAACTGAAACACCCTCAAGTGAGCTTTTTTGGCCTGAAAATATGCTAAAATGGGTGTCCTTAAATCCACCAGTTTCTCCTCCAGGAGCCTGCACTTTATTGCCACTGTATCGATCTCGATACCCAAAAAACACAAAACCAACCTTGGTCCTTCTGTTTTTTCCTGCGCCAATGGGATGCCAAAACTCACTGCAATTCTCTGCAATGTGAACAAATAGACGACCCAGCCGGCCCTATACACAAAAAATCGTCCAGGTAATGAGTGACCGAGATAATCCCTGCTACATCCCTGACCGCTCATTCCATAAAGGAACTAAATGTCTCAAAGTAGGAACATGATATGGAGCATCTCATGGGCAGACAGCAATCTACATAAAACGGCTGACCGCGGTTTTTTTCGCGGCCGCACCTGCCGCAAGTGCAAAACCGCACTTGCCGCACCTGCCGCAAGTCCGCCTATACTTTGCATGGAAAAAACCGCAACCGCGCCGCAAGTGTAGCCGGTATGCGGTAATCGCGGCAGATGCGGTTTTTTCACCGCATCTGCCGCGATTTCAAAAAAACGCTGATGTGAAAGGGCCCTTAGGCTAGCATTTTGGAACTACTCCTTATAGCAAAATCCTTAGATTGATATATGGCGGATCCATGAAGGGACCCGCCATCCTGCCCAATTCTACCTCCTTTTTTAATTTCTTAAGAACAACATCTGAATGCTCTCTGGCAAACTTTTAAATTCCCTGGACGAAAAACCGGAGCTCCTGGGGTCACATGGGATCCTAAAACCATATAAAAAAACAAATCTCAATAATTTCGCTGCTTCTCCATTCGGATACCTATTTAAATATGGGAGCATCGCCGCGACCCTCACTGGCATCTTCCCTTTTTCCAGCTCCCTCTTCTGTCCTACCCCTTCAATTCCTAAAACACCTGGACACACTGTGACTGCTGCCACATCCGGAGCACTCATGCTTGAACTTGCATGATGTTCCAAATAGGGATGGGCGAATCTACTCGCTAGGACTCGTTACTCGGCGAGTAGTAAGGGACTCGCAGGACTCGGTACTCTGCGAGTTTCCCAGTGATTACTCGCACGAGTCCAATGCAAATCAATATCAATCCTAGTTTTGACAGAAACGCTGACAAAACTAGGATTGCCATTGTTTGCATTAGACTCGCGAGTAATCACTGGCTACTGTGCCAGTGATAGCAGGGAAACTCGCAGATAACTGCTGTTTCTTTGCGAGCCAGTCCAGCTGTCTTCTCTGTGCAGCTCCAGGGTCCTAGAGCCCGCCTGCTCACAGACATGATGTAGCAGTGCTGAGATTGTTCTCAGTCTGCTCATTCCCTGTGTACAGACATGAATGTCTGTGCACAGAGATGATGTAGCAGAGCTGAGACTGTTCTCAGTCTGCTTATTCCCTGTGCATAGACATCTATATTTATGCACAGGGGATGTAGCAGAGAGGACATCGCGTTTTGGACTGCGTCGGACGGAAGAGGATTTTTTTAATTAAAGATGGAGTCCCTAATGGCTTTTTTTTTTTATTTCTAATAAAAATTTTTCCTTGTGTTGTGTTTTTTTTAAAACAATTTAATAGAAATTCATGGCGGTCATGTCTAATATTGGCGTGACCGCCATAAATTTCGGGCTTAGGGCCAGCTGATAATACAAAGCTGGCCCTAACCTCTTTATTACCCAGCGTGCCACCGCTACCAGGGCCGCTGGAAGAGCGGGGTTCAGCGCCAGAGGATGGCGCTTCAATGAACGCGCCATCTTCTGGGGCGGCTGCGGGCTGCAATTTGCAGCGGGGGGTGCCCAGAAAGCTTGGGCATCCCTGCGCTGCGGATTCCAGCCCCCAGCTGCTTAGCTGTACCTGGCTAGACATAGAAATTGAGCGGAGCCCCACGCATTTTTTTTTAATTATTTCATGAATTTCAGAGTCAGAGTCTCAGAATTTCATGAAATAATTCAAAAAAAATGCGTGGGGCTCCGCGCAATTTCTATGTCTAGCCAGGTACAGCTAAGCAGCTGGGGGCTGGAATCCGCAGCGCAGGGATGCCCAAGCTTTCTGGGCACCCCCCGCTGCAAATTGCAGCCCGCAGCCGCCCCAGAAGATGGCGCGTTCATTGAAGCGCCATC
This sequence comes from Allobates femoralis, assembly GCA_033576535.1. Lineage (NCBI taxonomy): Eukaryota > Metazoa > Chordata > Amphibia > Anura > Aromobatidae > Allobates > Allobates femoralis. Next base: position 753,107,899 of record JARQOC010000003.1, on the reverse strand, counting down.
CTCTGGCGCTGAACCCCGCTCTTCCAGCGGCCCTGGTAGCGGTGGCACGCTGGGTAATAGAGGTTAGGGCCAGCTTTGTATTATCAGCTGACCCTAAGCCCGAAATTTATGGCGGTCACGCCAATATTAGACATGACCGCCATGAATTTCTATTAAATTGTTTTAAAAAAAACACAACACAAGGAAAATTTTTTATTAGAAATAAAAAAAAAAGCCATTAGGGACTCCATCTTTAATTAAAAAAATCCTCTTCCGTCCGACGCAGTCCAAAACGCGATGTCCTCTCTGCTACATCCCCTGTGCTTAGATATAGATGTCTATGCACAGGGAATGAGCACACTGAGAACAATCTCAGCTCCGCTACATCATCTCTGTGCACAGACATTCATGTCTGTACACAGGGAATGAGCAGACTGAGAACAATCTCAGCTCTGCTACATCAGCCAGCAGGCTGGCTCTAGGACCCTGGAGCTGGCAGCCTGTACAGAGGAGACAGGATCTTATCTGTGCGAGTCAGCGATTACTTACAAAGTAAACTAGCAATGCAAATAAATGACAAGACTAGGATTGCTTCAGGCTGAAGCTTCCGAGACACATCTGCGATTTGTAAATCTCACACTACTCGCTATTACTCGCTTCCCCATTCATTAACATTGGACTCGCTAGACTCGCAACGAGTAGCGAGTCCTGGGCTCGGACTCGCTAGAGTCAAGCGATTCCGAGTAATTTAGGATTCGCCCATCACTAGTTCCAAACTTACAGTACCCCTCATTGAACTGCCAGCATAAACCTTTCTCTGAACTGCTGAGGGCCCACCACTTGCACCTGAGCTCCCGGCTTCCCCACGAAAGGGCTGCGCCGGAGCTGCTATTAATTGCATCCACAGCGTGATACCTTTGTGATTCCACCTTATCCCTGCCCTCAAAGCCTTCCTCTGACAGAACTGCTCATCATATCTGAGCCATGCTAAGCCGCCATATATCCTGTATGTTTTCGATAAAGAATCTATATACCCAAGCAGCGCGCGGAAATGCGCTGCCTCCTTCTCTCCTATCACACTAGCTAATATTAAGAACGCATGCTGCCGATTACTGAAGGTTCTAGGAATCAGTCTACACTTGCACTTTTCCTCCTCATCCTTATCTCTCTTAGTATCGACAGGCTTCACTCTGTCTAAGCTAAATTTGTCTGATGATAGAAGTGACAATATTTTCATGTACTTCCCCTTCCATATGCTTTCCTTTACCTCCTTCTTTAAATGTGCCCCTAACGGGGCCTCGAAACACACATACAGCTTTCCCCTCACCCTGTCATCCAGCTGCACTGACTCGTCCTCCTTCCTCTTTTCTTTACCACTTTCTATATTATCTGTGCCCTCCATCTTCACCACTGCTGGCTGTACTACCACTGCTTCCCTCTGTGTCTCTGTTACCACCGGCCCTGAACCCGCTGGACCTACCCCAAGCCCTGCTGGTGACCTTGTTACCCCTGCTATTGAACATTCACCTGCTAACCCTTCTAAAACATCTAGAAACTGGCCAAAACATTCTGCCCCCATGGCCTGCGCCCCACTAGCCACTATTGTAGCACTACCTGACTCCAATACATAATTGTCCCCACTTACCCCAGACACATTATTAAATGCAATCGATGATCTCTCACCAGGCTGCCTGGGAGCTAGTCTCAGATAAGCTGCGAATGAATCTTCCTTTTCTTCTGTGAGCCCGTCTACCTCAGGGTCACTGAAGTTGACAGGGAGAACTTTCAGGGGACCACCAGCACTTGCAGGCTATCAACTTCCTCAGCCACCGCACCCTGGACAGCCAATTGCAGGAGGGCCTCACCGCATGGGCACCACGCTCCGACTCACCCCCAGCCAAATCCCTGCTAGGGAGAGCCACAGACTATGTTCTCTGTGCTACCAGCTGCCTGCTGGTAGCCCTGCTGTTCTCCTCTTCCCCATTGCATGGGTGTGCAGTATCATCTCTCCCTGCTCCAGCCCGCAGCCGACAATGCTGCGGGCTTCTCCGCCGCTATCTGCAGGGAGGCTCCACATCCCCACATGAAAGCTGGATGTGTCCATGAATCAGTACCTCACTGGGGACCATCACAAATCTGGTCCGGGGCCCTGCAGGCCTGAAACTGGAAGTAGATTTCGAGGTGGCCATGCCTACGTCCTGTCTTCTGTGTCTGTGATGAGGGTTCCTGTAGGAGGCAGGCAAAAAAAATCTGCCGGAGGCATCGGGTGCCCCCACTGATGGGGGCCCCCTGGGGGGCTCCTAGAATAGATCCTTTTTTTGGGCACTACCTCGGTTCAGTAACACACCAGCAGACTGGAACAATGAGCATGAGCAAGTGCTGGATGACTGCAATAATTATCAGCTCTGCCCTGGAGGGGAGCAACGGCTGCCAGCAGATGGTCTGAATCCCATGCACGTCTGTTGCCATCCAGAGCATTTAAATTAGGGCTGTGAGTTCTGCCATTGTCCTGGGCTGGGCTGTGGATGTCTGTGCTGCTACTTCCAGAAGGATCCGGACATCCACACTCACACATTTTAACCCCTTCCATCTACCCATCCCACTTGTTATAGCCACCAATCCTTGACCTTCGCCCCCTTCTTTGAAATGCGATCCCACTATCCCTAGCCCATCTTAAGTCCCATAAGATTCCCTGTCCCACAGATTGTGGGGCTTGCTCACCTTTATAGTGCTCTCTGGCCCCCCTGTCCCTCAGCAAAAGCAGGGACATGTGACCGAGTGCGCACTGCACCCTGTCACGATTCTGCAGTCCGCATGCCAAACAGTCATTGTAGAGATGTGCCCAGAGTTGGACAACCTCTTTAATAAATAATAAAATGTATTAAGGGTGCATTCACATCTGCATATACTATATATGTATATGTATATTCTCAGTCAGGAAATATAGGATAGTGTCATGTGTTTTTTTTCCCTCACCAAGCATTTGTCTGTCATGCCAGTCTGCGTTTTGTTCCACGACTGGTATCCGTATGTCTTGTGAGTGCAGTGCAAATGTGTTTTTTTTTCTAGCCGAGAAATGACATCTGCGTATATAAAATCACCTAGATTCTCAGCGATAAAAGTAGGACTGTGTGATGCATTTTGTTTTCACCTAGCATCCGTATATCATGTGGGTGAGCCTTATTTTTCTCACCTAGCATCCGTATATCATGTGGGTGAGCCTTATTTTTCTCACCTAGCATCCGTATATCATGTGGGTGAGCATTATTTTTCTCACCTAGCATCCGTATATCATGTGGGTGAGCATTATTTTTCTCACCTAGCATCCGTATATCATGTGGGTGAGCATTATTTTTCTCACCTAGCATCCGTATATCATGTGGGTGAGCATTATTTTTCTCACCTAGCATGTCATGCGAGTGCTGCTTGACTGTGCGTTTTTTGTCACTTAGTAAAAGAATGCGTACTTGCACTGCACTTGAATGATGGATTCTAGGCAAGAAAAAACACACACTTGGATGACATATGAATGACATACACATGACATACGGATGCTAGGTGAGGGAAAAAATGCATGACACTCTCCTAATTTTCCGCCTGAGAATCTGGTGATTTTATATAGGCAGATGTGAATTTACCCGAACTGTGAATCACAAGCTACATTGCTAATAACGGGAGAATATTATATAGAGTTTCACCTGTGCATGTTGTTTTTTTTCTAGGCACCACTACTTACGGTATGTCTATGTGTGTACTTACTGATACACATATACTGTAGATATATGGCTCTATATACCACTACCACTGATTAACAATAAATATTAATGATGAGAGAGTACTAAAGCCCTCATTATTCAAATAGAACATGTCAAATGCTAGGACGGGCTCGATTCAAGTAACAAGTATAATGGAAGTCTAAGGGGAATTCGAGTATTCAAATAAACTATTTTTTTCTGTGTGTATGGCGCAATAATAATAATAATAATAATAATAATAATAATCATAATATTATCTCATGGGTTTGTATTTATCTTTAAATCCCTAATATTATACTATAGGTGTTTGCCTATTTAGTTTGAAATCTCTTAACACAATCTACCTACTACTATAGCGAGCTGGGGTGTATGCACATTGTGGATCCCAATACCCTATTTATAGCTGGACTTTATCCGCTCTGTAGCATGCAGGGGAAGACATGTGTGGCGCTCAACTCATGCAGGTAGCCACAGACTTCCCTAATGCACAGCTGGGTTTCCACAGCAGGTATCTACTACATGCAACACCTTCCACCCCGGCACAGTAGGGGGAGCCCAACTTGCTGCCCTTAGGCAAGATCCCCTATAAATACTGCTGCTGGGGGAGGAGTTAGTCAGATTGTGCAGACGCTAGGAGAGCTGCAAAGACGTCCTGGTGGTCGATGCCGCAGTTAGGCCCGAACCAGAGACCCGGAGTGGCCCTTCTACGTCCCGCTAGCCTAAGTGGGGACTGAAGGCAAGGAGCAGATAGCCGAAAGGGAGTGAGGAACTAGAGGGAGTTCACCCCAAAGAAGCACCAGACATCGGGGATCCGCACCTGTGTGATACTCCAGGATCACAGAAAACCCCGTCACACCATAGAGGCTTCAGCCACCACCGCCGTGATCAGAGAGGGTAACCCGGAGACTGCACAAGAGGGGAGCCAGACATCAGGGTCAGGAAGAGAGAGAGGCGGCAAGTTTGGCTGCAAGCAGGCTGTGCTTCAACCACTACAAAGTAACAGAGGAGGCCTTATTCCCACTTGCTGTGGGGACCTACTGTGCAACCTGGTCACCTTTCAGTGCCCTGGACATCTTTACCTGCGTACCACCAGTAAAAGATAAAAGAGACTTTACAGTGTGCGTGTGTCATTCCTCTCTGCTCCCGGTGCCCCTCATAGACTGCTCCAGCACTCCCCATGCCAGCCAAAGCTCCTCCACAAGCTGCCCCTTCACACTACGTTGCCCCGGAGGTCCAGCCCTACCTGTAGAGGACTTTACCACACTAGCTGCATTACCACCTACCTCCGGCGGACTGTGGCGGCGCTGGTGACACATCACCAGAAACTACAGGTGGCGTCACGACAAACTGTGCATAATCCCCTGCAAATACAAAACCCCTTTTCAAAGATAGGCCCAGGACACGGGATAAGGTGCGGTCATCATTCCCCGTGACGCTACCCCCGAAGCCTGACACCCGAGTACCCCAAAGCCTGGGCTCGACATATGCAGTATGTGCATCCCAGGTTGGAGCGCATATTGGCGCCTTATAACGTAGTGCCTATTGTGGGCAGCTCCAGTCTGCATTTTACACTGGAGCATACACGGAAATGGAAGGGAAAGAGGGAGACTGGTAATTTAGCCATCTTGATTAGAATAATGGCCCTGTTCACATCTAAGGTGGGTTGCGTTCTGTTGCATTTGCGTTTCTATGTGTTATTGCGCTGCATGCATGACGTGTTTTGCATTGCGTTTTCAAAGCATTTTGCATTGAAATCAATGGGCGCGTTTTTGGATGTGTTTCCATGGCGTTTTGCAGTAAAAACACAATGGAAACGTGAACGCATCCAAACGCAGGGCAAACGCAGATGTGAAAAGGCCCAATGTCTTTACTCAATTCAAAATTGTGAATGTCACTATCTGACATGAAATCAGAATAAACCTTTCATGTTTTAGGTCAATTAGGATTACCATAATTATTTACGGTATATTTCCCAAATAATGACAAAGAGAATGTTTTAAGGCATTTTTATTAATTTCATCAAAATCATAAATGAACATACACTAAGATTACTATGCCTTTAAACAATTTGGGACAGCCTATATAATGATGTCATGTGTTAAAGAGCTTCTGATCTGGTTTATTGGAAACATCTGAAACACACCACATCTTTTAATAGCATCATGGGAAAGTCTATAGAAATAAGCCAAGATATCAGGAAAAGAATTGTGGAAAAAATGCCTGGTTCATCCTAAGGTGCAATACGTGAAAATGCCTTGTTCATCTTTACAAACAATTATATGCAAGTACAAACAAGATGGGAATGTCCAGCCATCATACCACTCAGGAAGGAGGCGGGCTCTGTGTCCCAGAGATGAACAGGCTTTGGCCCAACATGTGCATATCAACCCAAAAACAAAAGCAAAAGACCTTGTGAAAATGATGGCAGAAGCTAGTATTGTGTCATTATCCACAGTGAAATGAGTACTGTATCAACATTGCCTGAAAGGCGCCTCTGCCAGGAAGAAGCCATTAATCCAAAAGAAACAAAAAATCCAGATAGATTTTTGCAAATGCACACAGGAACAAATACCTACATTTTTGAAGGCATGTCCTGTGGTCTGATGAAACTAAAATTGAACTGTTTAGCCATAATGACCATCCTTACATTTGGAGGACAAAGGGAGAAGGTTAGAAGCCTAAGAACACCATTCCAATTGTGGAAAACAGGGGTGGCAGCATCATGTTGTGAGGTTGTTTTGCTGCAGGAGGGACTGGGGAACTTCACCAAATAGATGGGATCATGAGGAAAGATGATTATTTGGCAAAACTGAAGCAACATCTCAAGACATCAACAGGGAAGTTAAAGCTTGGGCAGAAATGGGTCTTCCAAATAGACAATGACCCAAAAGAATACTGCCAAATGGTACCAAATACTAATGAAGTGTATGTAAACGTGTAACTTTGCGAAAGTAATAAAAATGCTTTAAAACCTTTTCTCAATCTCATTATTCTGACATTTGGCAAATATCAATAACTACTAAATGGTGGCCCGATTCTAACGCATTGGGTATTCTAGAATATGTATGTAGTTTATTTATGAAGATTTAAGAATAATGCAATGAATATTGTATTGACTGATAGCCTTGTAGACAGGAGTAAAGTTTTTGACACTGACTGACAGCCTTGTAGACAGGAGTAAAGTTTGTGACACTGACTGACAGCCTTATAAACAGGAGTTAATTGCATCACACTGACTGACAGCCTTGTAGACAGGAGTGAAGTGCGTCACACTGACTGACAGCCTTGTAGACAGGAGTGAACTGCATCACACTGACTGACAGCCTTGTAGACAGGATTGAAGTTCGTGACACTGACTGATAGCCTTGTAGACAGGAGTGAACTGCGTCACACTGACTGTCTGCCTTGTATACAGGAGGGAAGCTCATCACACTGACTGACAGCCTTGTAGACAGGAGTGAAGTTCGTCACACTGACTGACTGACAGCCTTGCAGACAGGAGTGAAGTGCATCACACTGACTGACAGCCTTGTAGACAGGAGTGAACTGTGTCACACTGACTGATAGCCTTGTAGACAGGAGTGAACTGCATCACACTGACTGTCTGCCCTGTATACAGGAGGGAAGCTCATCACACTGATTGACAGCCTTATAGACAGGAGTGAAGTTCGTGACACTAACTGACAGCCTTGCAGACAAGAGTGAACTGCGTCACACTTACTGACAGCCTTGTAGACAGGAGTGAAGTTTGTCACACTGACCGACAGCCTTGTAGACAGGATTGAACTGCGTCACACTAACTGACAGCCTTGTAGACAGGAGTGAAGTTCGTCACACTGACTGACAGCCTTGTAGACAGGAGTGAATTGCTTCACACTTACTGACATCCTTGTAGACAGATGTAAAGTTTGTGACACTGACTGACAGCCTTATAGACAGGAGTGAAGTTCGTGACACTGACTGACAGCCTTGTAGACAGGATTGAACTGCTTCACACTAACCGACAGCCTTGTAAACAGGAGTGAACTGCGTCACATTATGACTCAGCATTCAAATTGCGCTCCAAGCCGCGCACTGCGGAATTCAAACCGTGCGTCAAGCTGCGCTACTTCTCTGAATGGATGCCGCGGCCGCTACGGCGGTCACGTGACTGTGACATCACGGCAGGTCCTGTACTGCAGTAGAAGACCTCTGCAGACAGTGCGAGGACACCGGGAGCCGGCGGGAGACAGCGGGGGCCTTGGGGATAGGTGAGCATATACTTTTTTTTTTTTTTACCCCTGCCTTCCAGTTTGGAGCATTTTTACTGTACTGAGCATGTACTGAGCATGCTCAGTACAGTAAAATCGGGTCCGAGGAGATTTCAGATGTTTCCTCAGACCCTGCTCCATAGGGCCCCATGCTAAATTGATCGGACCGATTCGGATGTGCACTAAATGGCATCTGACTTGGTCCGATCCGATTTTGTCTGATTTTATTTTCAGTGCAAAAATCGGAGCATGCTCCGATTTTTGCACCGATAAACAAATCGGACAGAATCGGATCGGACCAAATCGGATGCCATTTAGTGCACATCCGATTCGGTCCGATGCCCATAGGGCTGCATGGGGCCCAAAATCGGTCTGATGCTATCTGATTTTTATCGGACAGCATCGGATTTGCAAAATCCGTAATGTGAAACCAGCCTAAGAACAGCGCTCAACACCAGAGACAGCCGCGTTAGGCGAGTATTTATCACACTCATACTACATTACATACGTCTACATACACATTTAAATCATAAAAAAAAGTTAGCGGGAGTGCTTTTTTAATGTCACGATTATAATTTGACAATTCTGGACCTTATTGTTAAAAGAAAATCATAACACAGTACCACACGTACTATTCCTAATTCTCATATCCTTCTGCATAATACCATAGCTTGAGCAACATTACAGCGTTTTTTTCTCTATAAAAATAATATGATGTATATATAGATATTTTAAAATTTGTAGTTTATCTTATATATAAAACCCGAAGGCCACTTCCGGAACAGGCCACGCCCACTTCCGTGATGGACGTCGCCCAGGCTCATGCAGTGCACTGTAGCAGGGCTGCCCCCCTGCTACAGGCACCGGCACACGGAACGTTCCGACCTCGGAAGTTCCGTGTGCCCTCCATCCACTCCCCTCCACCCTCTGCCCTCCAGACACATGCCTACATACCGAGGGGGGTAGGGAGGGCCCATTGCCCGCCACCTCGGGGGGCCACACAAGCCCTGGGAGTACCCGTGCTTCCTGCCCGTGCCTGGAGAGGAGGGAGGGCGGGACTTCCTCTCCTGCAGCTCTGCCCGCCCCTCCTCTCCTGCTACAGTACAGCTGATGGCCGGCCCGCGGTGAGTCTGCCCTGCCGGCTCCAGCAGCCTCTGCCCTACCGGCTCCAGCTGCCTCTGCCCTCCAGCCTCCTCTGCCCTGGCCTCTGCCCTCCAGCCTCCTCTGCCCTCCCCTCTGCCCTGGCCTCTGCCCTCCAGCCTCCTCTGCCCTGGCCTCTGCCCTCCAGCCTCCTCTGCCCTGGCCTCTGCCCTCCAGCCTCCTCTGCCCTGGCCTCTGCCCTCCAGCCTCCTCTGCCCTGGCCTCTGCCCTCCAGCCTCCTCTGCCCTGGCCTCTGCCCTCCAGCCTCCTCTGCCCTGGCCTCTGCCCTCCAGCCTCCTCTGCCCTGGCCTCTGCCCTCCAGCCTCCTCTGCCCTGGCCTCTGCCAACCAGCCTCCTCTACCCTGCCCTCTGCCCTCCAGCCTCCTCTGCCCTGCCCTCTGCCCTCCAGCCTCCTCTGCCCTGGCCTCTGCCCTCCAGCCTCCTCTGCCCTCCAGCCTCCTCTGCCCTGGCCTCTGCCCTCCAGCCTCCTCTGCCCTGGCCTATGCCCTCCAGCCTCCTCTGCTCTGCCCTCCAGCCTCCTCTGCCCTGCCCTCTGCCCTCCAGCCTCCTCTGCCCTGCCCTCTGCCCTCCAGCCTCCTCTGCCCTGGCCTCTGCCCTCCAGCCTCCTCTGCCCTGGCCTCTGCCCTCCAGCCTCCTCTGCCCTGGCCTCTGCCCTCCAGCCTCCTCTGCCCTGGCCTCTGCCCTCCAGCCTCCTCTGCCCTGGCCTCTGCCCTCCAGCCTCCTCTGCCCTGGCCTCTGCCCTCCAACCTCCTCTGCCCTGGCCTCTGCCCTCCAGCCTCCTCTGCCCTCCACTCTGCCCTGGCCTCTGCCAACCAGCCTCCTCTGCCCTGGCCTCTGCCCTCCAGCCTCCTCTGCCCTGGCCTCTGCCCTCCAGCCTCCTCTGCCCTGGCCTCTGCCCTCCAGCCTCCTCTGCCATGGCCTCTGCCCTCCAGCCTCCTCTGCCCTGGCCTCTGCCCTCCAGCCTCCACTGCCTGGCCTCTGCCCTCCAGCCTCCTCTGCCCTGGCCTCTGCCCCTCCAGCTCCTCTGCCCTGGCCTCGCCCTCCAGCTTCCTTGCCCTGGCCTCTGCCCTCCAGCTTCCTCTGCCCTGGCCTCTGCCCTCCAGCTTCCTCTGCCCTGGCCTCTGCCCTCCAGCCTCCTCTGCCTGCCTCTGCCCTGGCCTCCCTCCAGTCCTCTGCCCTCCCTGCCTCCCTCTCCTCCTCCCTGCCTCTGCCCCCTGCCTCCCTCTGCCCTGCTCCCGTCCTCTGCCCCTGCCTCCGCTCTTCTCTCCAGTCCCTGCCTCCAGCCTCCCTCGCCTCTCCCTGTCCTCCGCTCTCCTCTCCCAGCTCGCTCCTCTCCCTGCCCTGCCCTCCCGCTCTCCTCTCCGTCCTCTGCCCTCCAGCCTCCTCTCTCCTCTTCCTGTCCTCTGCCCTCCAGCCTCCGCTCTCCTCTCCTGTCCTCTGCCCTCCAGCCTCCGCTCTCCTCTCCCTGTCCTTTGCCCTCCAGCCTCCGCCCTCCAGCCTCCGCTCTCCTCTCCCTCTCCTCTGCCCTCCAGCCTCCAGCCTCTGCTCTCCTCTGCCCTCCAGCCTCCGCTCTCCTCTCCCTGTCCTCTGCCCTCCAGCCTCTGCTCTCCTCTGCCCTCCAGCCTCCGCTCTCCTCTCCCTGTCCTCTGCCCTCCAGCCTCCGCTCTCCTCTCCCTGTCCTCTGCCCTCCAGCTGCCGCTCTCCTCTCCCTCTCCTCTACCCTCCACCTTCCGCTCTCCTCTCCCTCTCCTCTACCCTCCAGCCTCCACTCTCCTCTCCCTGTCCTCTGCCCTCCAGCCTCCACTCTCCTCTCCCTGTCCTCTGCCCTCCAGCCTCCGCTCTCCTCTCCCTGTCCTCTGCCCTCCAGCCTCCGCTCTCCTCTCCCTGTCCTCTGCCCTCCAGCTGCCGCTCTCCTCTCCCTCTCCTCTACCCTCCACCTTCCGCTCTCCTCTCCCTCTCCTCCGCCCTCCAGCCTCCACTCGCTTCTCCCTGTCCTCTGCCCTCCAGCCTCCGCTCTCCTCTCCCTGTCCTCTGCCCTCCAGCCTCCGCTCTCCTCACCCCTCCATATGCAATGTACAGTATGTGTGTATATGTGTGTATGTACGCACTTCCGTCACTTTGTCTACACTTCCCTCAACTTTGTACACACACACACATACACACACACACACACAGTCCGCTATACTTACCACCGGCCCTGCGTCCGCTGCCTGGATCCTCAGTCGACATGTCGCTGCCCCCAAACTACTGGATCCCATATAGCGTCCAAGATGTCTCGCAAAACTACCCGGACAACATATTCGATCCAGTCGTCCGGGGGCGGCGACATCTCGACTCAGGATCCAGGCGGCGGGGAAGACGCAGGGTCGGTGGTAAGTATAGCGGAGTGTATGTGTGTGCTTACCACTCTGCCCACGGCGCTGCGCTGAACACTCTGCCCACGGCGCTGCACTGACCACTCTGCCCACGGCACTGCGCTGACCACTCTGCCCACGCCGCTGCGCTGACCACTCTGCCCACGCCGCTGCGCTGACCAATCTCACCGCACTCACTGCTAACCACTGAGCCACCCCACTCACTGCTAACCACTGAGCCACTGCACTCACTGCTAACCACTGAGCCACTACACTCACTGCTACCCACTGAGCCACTGCACTCACTGCTACCCACTGAGCCACCGCACTCACTGCTAACCACTGCGCCACCGCACTCACTGCTAACCACTGCGCCACCGCACTCACTGCTAACCACTGCGCCACCGCACTCACTGCTAACCACTGCGCCACCGCACTCACTGCTAACCACTGCGCCACCGCACTCACTGCTAACCACTGAGCCAGCGCCCTCACTGCTAACCACTGAGCAAGCGCACTCACTGCTAACCACTGAGCCACCGCACGCAGTACTAACCACTGAGCCACCGCGCAGCGCTAACCACTGAGCCACCTCTATACACACAATTAATTTCACCGCACTACCCTAACTATTACTAAATAAACTATATATGGATTCTAGACTACCCGATTCTTTAGAATCGGGCTGCCATCTAGTATAAATATAATAGTATCATTTCACTCTATTGGTGTATATGAAAAAGAAATAACATTCTGCCTTCATGAGCCGAGGAATTTTGCACTACTTTGTTCTGAAGTCTCAGACTAGTGGAGACAGTTCAGTATTATAACACTTCCTAAGCAATCATAAGATTTAAAGTTCTGTGTATAAGAACTGAAAACTTTAACTGAGGAAAGAGAACATCATTTACACCGGCATTATATGTACAGCTATTAGACCTCTGAAAGCTTATATGAATAGCCCCACCTATAGCCACTATCCCTGATTACTTTACCTTGGACATAATTATACTTCAGCAGATCCCCATTAACCTGTTCCTTTGATCTTTGCTGCCTGATGATATGCAAAGCCATCATCTATTGCTATTGGTTAGGATTTTTGATAACTATATGCAGAGTTCTGAGGGAGCAAAATCTATTGAAGATTTTCTCAAGCTATGAACAAATCCAGCTCAAAATACCAATTTAAAAAATCCACATATCAAGTGAAGAGTCTTCATTTGGGTCTAAGGCCTAAAAGAAAATGTTAGTCCAAGGAATTTCTGAAGGTCTGAACTTGACCTTTCTTTGGTTTTAATCACTGTACCTCTTGACAGCTTAATAAGTTGAAGGTGCCGGATTGCAGTGTAACTTAATAAGCCCTTAGCGGAACCATGGCCACCTCTGATTGCTCCCATAAGTCTTAGCACATCTGGTATTCTGTCCTTGGTTACAGAAATGTTTCATAAGTTTGTTCTTATAAATTGTTTTTATTAACAAGAAAATGATAAAGCATTTTACTATAAAGCATAACAGAATTCAGACTTGCTATCACTAATGTGCAAAAATAGAATATTTTCTGATCCAAATTTCTATAATTCTTTTTATGCTTTTTTTTTTTTGCTTTACCTTGACTTAATCATTTTTATTGTATCATGACCTACTTGAGTCAGAACAGAAAGATCCAACAGTTAACTCCATAGTTATCATCGTAATGTGATTCAGAGCCAACGTCTCTTCGAAACAGTTTATCAGAAAGCAGAGAACACGGTCTTCAATATTAGACCCCGTAAAATAGGTGATTAAGAGTATAAATGTTCTATTGTCGTGTCAATTGCCAAAAACATGGCAGAACTCTGTAATTGGAGACAATTATGGTGCTCTTGATAATGCTGTAATGTCAGGAATCAATATGTCACTTATGCTACTGTAAGCCCAGAACATGCCACCATGGCCTGCAGCATCTCTGGACGTACCTCTCAGGAAGCACATCGGGTTCTGTTCAACAAAGGATCTGGATGATTTTTGTACCTAAATGCATTTAGTGCAGTAGAACATTATGCAGTCAAGTATTAATACCCTCACTGATAGCATGAAAAAGTGTGTAAAGGTGTCCATTTCTGTTCATAGCACTCATACTTGGTAATAAATAAATGTAGATGTTTATAAAATATAATTTTCATTTCTTTATCACTTGCATATCATTAACATGTCCATTGATACTGTGATTTTCATAAATCCATGACTTTTCACCTTTGGTATAGTAGTTTGAATGTGCGAAAGTATATATATATAAATATATATATATATATATATATATAAATATATATATATTTCTATACATATATTCTATATTAATGCCATCTTGAATGCCACCATTCATTAATAACACCCTCCTCTACTACAATATGTGTCAATATCCCATCGTACCACCTTAGTAATTTAGTAATTATGTCCCTTTGTCTTAATTTTCCCTCACTATGAATTCCCCCACACAATTTGTATCTTCAGTACCATCCAAATGCACAGTTATGACCTGTATGATGCTATGCCCCCAACACAGTATAATGCTCCCACAAGGTCCCCCACACAATGTGAGGCTGCGACAGTGCCTCCACAACGGTATGAAGTACCCCATGCACAATATGATGTCCATACAGTTCCCACCCACATATCATATTATTCCCTCACATTTTATGATATCCCCACACTATATGATGCTCTCATAATTATCACACCCACTTTTGATGCATTCACAATGCAATATGCTCCCATAGCTACACAGTTTCATGGTCCTCAACCCCCCTTACATACAGTACCATGGCCATGACAGCTACCCATGCTAATATGATGGCCATAACAGTGTCCCTGTATAGTATGATGGCCAACACAGTGCCCCATACACAGTAAGATGGGTCCCACAACTCTCTCATACACATTATAATGACTCCCAAAATACCCAAAACACAGTATGATGGCCCCACTGCCCCTACATCGCATGAGGCTCTTCAGTACCCAGCACAGTTACTGACTGATAATATAAAATAAAGTACTCACCAGACCCAGTTGCCATATGAACTACTCTGTTCTGTAGTAGCATCCTCATACCTGCTGCATGTACACTCAGATGCATAGGCTGAATGGTGGAAGAGAAAGCTAACAACTCCCTTTCCACCATATATTTCAATTGTATGTGCATCCTCACCATGGAAATTGTGATACTGACACCAGACCCTTAACCAGGAGTGAAATGATTAAATAAAAGCATCCGAGAAACATTTGATCACTTTTGCCTTTTTGACCTGCTCCCAGTTTGGGCTCATAAATACTGATAAAAATTCCGTTGTGGGTACATGGCCATAGTGGTTGAAAAATACATAGAATGAATTGATGTAGGAAGAAATAATATAGGTGCCAGGTAGCAAACTCACTGTGATTGATTAATGCTTTACTTCCTTTGTCCTGCTGCCTAAGAAATACCCAATTTGTCTTCATTCTTTAAGCTCTATAAATTAATAAACCAATTCAGGCATAGAGATGAGCAAACGTTCCCCGAATATGTTCGCCAATTTCAAAATCAGCATAAACATTGCAGATTCTGTTAGGAATGGGAAACCAAAGCAACTTACCAACAAATCGGTGAACACGACTTTGTTCAAGAAAAACAGCTTGAAATTTAAAATTGTCCTAAGACTGTCCCTGATTGTTTGGGGCCAAAACTGTTGCCTGAACACCCGCTGGCTGGGAACAATACCTAACCTTAAGCCTTTGGGTCCACCGGCTTGTGTTAAGCTGTAGAATTTTTTGCACCATTAAAATATTTTGTTAAGCTTCTTGGAGTTTGCAGATGTTTTTGAAACCTGCAGGATGTGAATTTTGGAAACCAGAGCCACATATGGAAACAGCTGTGAAGTCCAGGAAGCTTACAGTGTCTTTAAAGGTGAACCTCAGGGAGATATTGTACTGTCCCTGCCCTCCTACATGATGAAGCGGAGCTGGGCACTACAGTTCCAGGATTTATAGATCGCTTATAAATCAATAAAATTATATCTGCTCCTCAGCTCTCACTCCTCCCTTTGGGGTCTGAGAATTTCAGCTTCATGCAACAGCAGTGACAGGAGGTGTGTCGGGGTGTGGACCCTGCAGGCTCCAGGATCATCCTACATTCCAACCCCCTCACATTTCTGTGTTTTCTAGGTTCTTGACATTGCCTCTTATTCATTTGAATGGGGTTCAGAAGTTTGACAAACTATTCACTGATCTATTCAGTCAACATATGCCCGTCCAGCGGACCGAATCGAAGCCGAACTTCAAAAGGTTTGCTCATCTCTATTCAGAGATTCACCACAATTTTTTTTTTCTGAAGAAAAAACTGAAATTAGTACTAGTCAAGGAATGTGTCCTTTCCTGCTCCTGACTAGCAATAAGTGGCTAAACAGAGCTTTTATATTTTCTGTACAATCCGTTTATGTGGAGTGTGGACCTATTTTATTGGTGACTGCAAAGTGATACTGACAAGTAGGGATGAGCGAGTATGCTTGTGACTACTCGGTACTCACACAAATATCTCGGTACTCGGGGTACTCAGCGAGTTCAGAGTAATCCTGCGATACTCTTGCTATGCTTGGGATCCACCTCCCTGCATGTTGGCGCTCTTTACAGAGCCAGCCCACATGCAGGGGTTGGCTGACAGACACTGTAATGCCACAGCCAGGGGCGGGTTGGTGCTTCTAATGCCGAGAGGCAGGAAAGTCCTGCCAGCCGAGATGAGGAGCATGGGGGAGGGGTGCTAGCAGAGATTTTGAGAACCGGGGGGGAAGTTGCTGTCGGAGGATTTGAGGAGCGGGAGAGGGGGTTATCGCTATCAGATCAGAGCTCTCTCACCTGCATGTCAGCTGCGTTGACCGCTATTCTGCAGCTGCGGCCGCGTCGCAGGCAAAGTACAGCCGGCCGGCCCATTTCTGTGGGGGGGCGACCCTAGAAGAGGGAAATACCACCAAGCCTGGGAGGCACTTGCCCCCCTGCCACCTGGGCCAGTCCGCCCCTGGCCACAGACATGTTGGTTGTGGCATTACAGTGATTGGCTGGCCGCACAGCGTGATCGATTCTTTATAAGACCTGACCGCGCTGTGCTTGTCACTGTGCTCCACAGACAGGCAGTGTAGGGAGAGGTGCTGCTTATTCAGGGACAGATTTGTGGCCTTTCAGCTAGTGTAGATGCAGGACTGCTAATTTAATACCATAACAGTCCTTCTGAGGACTAATACAGCTGTATACAGGCAGGCAGGGAGGCAGGGTATGTGGCAATCCTCTTGTGCTAGTATACCAGCCTGCATCACATCTGGGGCTGGTGTACAGGCTGGAAATCTCCAAAACAGCCGTTTTAAGGATTAATTTAGCTCTCTATAGGCAGTAAGGGGTTAGCTCCAATTAGTATACGCCAAAACACTGTATACTCGTCGGCGTTTGTGTCTGACCGTTCCAGCTGCTGGGATTAAACAGCTCTAATCTGTAATCTCAGTGAGCAGCTAAAAACCAACTCTTGTCTGCATTCATTTACAATTTTAGTGCGGCAGGAGTGGCTTGTAGCTCCAAGTAGTATACGCCAAAACACTGTATACGCGTCAGCATTTGTGTCTGACCGTTCCAGCTGCCGGGATTAAACCGCTCTAATCTGTAATCTCAGTGTGCAGCCAAAAACCAACTCTTGTCTGCATTCATTTACCATCTTAGTGTGGCAGGAGTGGCTTGTAGCTCCAAGTAGTATACGCCAAAAAAATGTATACGCGTCAGCGTTTGTGTCTGACCGTTCCAGCTGCTGGGATTAAACTGCTCTAATCTGTAAACTCAGTGTGCAGCTAAAAACCAACTCTTGTCTGCATTCATTTAACAACTTAGTGCGGCAGGAGTGGCTTGTAGCTCCAAGTAGTATACGCCAAAACACTGTATACGCGTCAGCGTTTGTGTCTGACCGTTCCTGCTGCCGGGATTAAACCGCTCTAATCTGTAAACTCAGTGTGCAGCTAAAAACCATCTTTTGGAGGCCTTCATTTAGCTGTATACAGGCAGCACAACATTGTAAATGCACAAGGCCGGTGGCAAGGGACAAGGAACTGGACGTGATGGTGGTGCAGGCAGAGGCCGAGGCAGTGTGCAAGCTCGAATTGCGCCACGACAAATGCCCACATCATATCACTCGACCTTCCTGTCCCAATTTCTAGGGGATCGCAGCAGTACACCACTATTAAACAAAGACCAGTGTCAACAGGTTGTTAGTTGGATAGTGGATAATGCTTCCAGTCAGTTTGGCACCACCACAAATACCCCGTCTTCCACACGATCAAGTGTCAGTAGCCGTGAGACTGGACCGCACATTCCACACCCTGATCCTCCTTCCTCCCACTATGCCGAGTGCCCGGACCCGGACATAACTGATCCCACACTTGGACACTCTAAAGAGCTGTTCACTTATCCATTCTTAGATTCTGGCCTCTCGCCAGCTCCAGTTGAAGTGGGTCATGAGGAGATCGTCTGTACCGATGCACAAATATTTGAGCAGCCACGGTCTCACGAAGGTAACGGTGGGAACGTGTCTCAACAAGAGGTGGACGATGATGAGACACAATTGCCAGAAAGTCAGGAGGAGGACCAGGGTGCGGAAGTGGAAGACAACATGGTGGATGATCCAGTAACTGACCCAACCTGGCAGGAGGACATGCAGAGTGAGGACAGAAGTGCACAGTGAGAAATAGACATAGCATCACAACAGGCCGGAAGAAACAGGGTGGTGGCCACAGGCAGAAGGCAGGCAACCGTTCCCCGGAACAACAACACGACAGCAGTTGCCAGTACAACTGTTAGGTCTTCCTGAGTCTGGCTGTTTTTCAAGGTGTCTGCAGATAATTCCAAAAAGGCCATTTGCAACACCTGCCATGCCAGCATCAGCAGGGGTAGCAAAACTAGCAGTTTGACCACTACCAGCATGATCAGGCACATGTCAGCAAAGCACCCAACTTTGTGGGATGTACACAAGAGTCCAGGAGCAGTGTCTGCGGGTGACACCGCTGCGTTTCCACTGTTGTGCATGCAAGGCAATCCCCTGTCCATACTGCATGCGAAGATGCCTCCTGTCCTTCACCTGTAGTTGCACAAGCAGAAATAGCACTATCATGAACCATGTCTTTGTCCCAGCGCAGCTTTCAGTTATCCATACACCAATCTTTGGAACGCAGGTGCAAATACGCTGCCAACGACCCACATGCCACAGTTCTAAATGCACACATTTTGCGACTGCTTGCGCTGGAAATGTTGCCTTTTAGGCTAGTGGAGGCGGAAGCATTCCACGACCTGATGGGGGCGGCTGTCTCACGTTACTCAGTCCCAAGCCGCCACTATTTCTCCCGGTGTGCCGTCCTCGCATTACATAAGCACGTGTCACAAAACAACATGCCCGCAGTTTCAGGCAAAGTCCACCTAACCACGGACACATGGACAAGTGCTTGAGGGCAGGGCCGGTACATCTCGCTGACGGCACACTGGGTTAATATTCTGTAAGCCAGGACCCAGTCTCAGCTTGGGATGGAACACGCCCTTCCAACACCAAGGATTGCAGGCCCTAACTCAGTCAGGGTTTCACCCACAGTGTACAGCTCTGGCACGTTATGCTCCTCAGTCTCCTCCTCCTCCTCCACTTCACCTTCCACACCAGTCCCAAGCTGGAAGCACTGCAGCACTGCCTCGGCTAAGCGGCAACAGGCTGTGTAATTTTCGGTGCTTAGCACCAAATGACACAGCTAAAGAAAGTAACATCTAATGTCTTATTTGCAGAGACATAAGCCATCAGAAGGGGCACCTAGGATTAGGACCACATTGAGAACTGAGTTACACATCCCCTGATGAGGATTGTATATCCGAAACGCGTAGGGAGTGGAGCATGGTGGTGATACATGATTAATACTGAGAGTTCAACATCGGGCTGTCACTAGCGAAAGGACCTCCTGAAATGAAGTAACTCTAATTGTTTCCTGCTTTGGTGGAAAAAAGCTGGTGAGACCTTTCTTACATATAGGGAAAGTGGGCTTTGTTGATTTCCATATGCAGGGGTATGTGCCAGCTGATATAAGGTGTAAAAAGTGACACAAGCATATCTGAAACTGACAGAAGGTTTGAAGGTGGATTGCAATGAAGGGCAGGTTGAGCTCTATGGATAACACCTTTGAATGAATCATAACTCCTAGTATGATAACGGAGTTTTTTAAATAGTGTGACACTTGGGCACTGTGTGACTTTTATATGTATAGTTTGTGAGATGCTCTAGTCTTTTAAGTAATGTATTAAACGTTAAGTTTTAACCTCTTAACACCAGTTTAGCTATATTGAATGACCTAATCCTCTCCCATAAGTGAGGCGGGAAAGAAATTATCACTGGGGAGATTAGTTATCCTGCTAATTACATTTTAGAAAGTCACCTACTGCTTCTGCCGCCCTTGCCGACTTTCAGCCGCCTTTGTAGCTTCCGGCTCACAGACTGGTGTGTGATGTCCCCACGTGTTGGAATTCCACACTACACATGTAGGTCAGGATTTGTGAGCGAAAGAGGGCAGTTGTTGAGTACCAGCATCAACTAGGCCGTCGATATACGGTTCAAACTCCACACATAAGACCTCAGGAGTGGACATAGATGTCCGACATATGAACCATCCTCCAAATCTTTGAGGACTCCACCTTCTTTGTCTTCTAAAATGCTCTCTGCTCAAAATCAAAGACGATGCATTGCAGGTGGAGAACGATGAGTTGGAGCAAGAAACCGTACTGGGTGATTACACACAGCCCAGCCTCATCTCACCCCAACATGCATTGGAGGACTATGACAAGGAGGATGAAGAAATAGAGCTACTTTCATGCGGAATTGACGGTAATACATGCACAACCGTCATACCGTCGGTTCAGCGTGGATGGCCAGAGGACAGGGGAGAGGAGGAGGATGATGATGAGGCCAGCATGGCCAGTCATGCTGTTGGTGAGGACCCTGAAGTCTTGCCTGTTAACAGTCTGGAGCACATGGCTGACTTTATGTTACGCTGCCTGTCTCGTGACCCTCGCGTTATCAACATCTTGGCGGACACTCATTACTGGTTGGTGACACTTATAGACCCACGCTACAAGGAGAACTTTACTTCTCTTATTCCCGAGGCGCAGAGGTCTACAAAAATGCTGCAGTACCAGAAGGCCATAGTCAGGGAATTAGTCCAAAAATTCCCTTCTGAAAACGCTAGCTGCAGAGGTCACGATTCGGTGGACAACCAAGGCGTCCAGCTGAGAGAGGCACAAGTCCAATCCAGCAGAGGTAGGGGAACACTCTCAAAGATCTGGGACAGTTTTCTCAGCACCTCCCGTAGCACAGGCCCAGAGGTGCGGGGTAGTGTCACAAGGGCTGCAAAGTTTGCGAAGATGCTGTGGGAGTACCTTGCCAATTTAACAAAAGTGCTCCTAGATTCCTCTGTGCCTTATAATTATTGGGTATCCAAGCTGGACACGTGGCAGGAATTGGCTCTCTACGCCTTGGAAGTCCTGGCCTGCCCTGCCGCTAGCGTTTTATTAGAGCGTGTTTTTAGTGCCGCAGGTGGAATTATTACTGATAAACGCGCCCGCCTGTCAACTGAAAATGCTGACAGGCTGACTCTGATCAAGATGAACAAGGGTTGGATTGGCCCTGACTTCACTACACCACCACCAAATGATAGCGTAATTTAAATTTTGTGCCAGTAAATTGCCATGCACCTCCGCACACCCACACATAGGTACACACTTCATGACTTTGGCTACTTGCTGTACTGCTCCTCCTTCTCCTCATCCGCCACCATCATATGATCAGTGCGACCGTGGTTCATGATGCCACGAAAACATAATTTTTTTTACATCATATTTAATTGGGTGCCTCCCAATTTTTGGCTGCCCTGCCTAGGGCAATACTAAAAAGACAAACTTCCTTAAAATGGGCACAATATTTAAAGAGGCCCTCATGCACGTCTCTTTCCAGGGGCATTGGGGTGCCTCCCAATTTTTGGCTGCCCTGCCAAAGGGCAATACTACAATAGACCCACTTCCTTAAAATGGGCACATTATTTAAAGAGGCCTTCATGTACGTCTCTTCCCAGGGGCATCAGTGTGCCACACAATTTTTGGCTGCCCTGCCTAGGGCAATACTAAAAAAGACCGACTTCCTTATAATTGGCACAATATTTAAAGAGGCCCTCATGCACGCCTCTATCCAGGGGCATCAGCGTGCCACACAATTTTTGGCTGCCCTGCCTAGGGCAATACTAAAAAAGACCCACTTCCTTATAATTGGCACAATATTTAAAGAGACCCTCAAAAACGTCTCTATCCAGGGGCATTGAAGTGCCTCCAAACTTTTGGCAGCCCTGCCTATGGCAATACTACTAAAGACCCACTTCCTTAAAATGGGCACAATATTTAAAGAGGCCCTCATGCACGCCTCTATCCAGGGGCATCAGAGTGCCACACAATTTTTGGCTGTTCTGCCTATGGCAATACTACAAAAGACCCATTTCCTTATAATTGGCACAATATTTAAAGAGGCCCTCATGCACGCCTCTATCCAGGGGCTTCAGCGTGCCACACAATTTTTGGCTGCCCTGCCTAGGGCAATACTAAAAAAGACCCACTTCCTTATAATTGGCACAATATTAAAAGAGGCCCTCAAAAACGTCTCTATCCAGGGGCATTGGGGTGCCTCCCAACTTTTGGCAGCCTTGCCTAGGGCAATACTACAAAAGACCCACTTCCTTAAAATGGGCACATTATTTAAACAGGCCTTCATGTACGTCTCTTCCCAGGGGCATCGGAGTGCCACACAATTTAAAAAAAAAAATCTTTCATGTAATCCCAAAAACTAACATACACCAACTCCGTCTCACAAGTGGGTATGAGCCCTTAATATTTTCTCCAGGAAAATCCATTTTGGTTTAATTTTGTAACGTTTTCTTGACAGTCAGTAAAAGTGGCGTAATACTCTGACAACATTGTTCACAGCAGTGACTTTGGAGTCTGAAATGCTTACAGGGGTCTTCCCCATGTTGTTCCCATGTTATTTGAGCTCTGTTCTGATACTTTTGTGACTTTTTTAGGGTTTAACCATACTGCTGGGGGTCATGCCAGAAAAATACTCGGGTCTCCCATAGGATAACATTGGGCTCGGTGCTCGGGCCGAGTACACGAGTATCTTGGGATGCTCGGCCCGAGCTTCGAGCACCCGAGCATTTTAGTACTCGCTCATCTCTACTGACAAGTAGACAGCGTCAACAAAGATGGTTTGCAGCATCAATATCATAAGTTGTGGTAAGATATGCTTAGAGAAACACACTACATTAAAGCACTCAGTGTATAGGGTTCAGAGTAGTGCAGCACATGATGGGATTGGATATAGGATTCAGTGAAGTGTATCACACAGTATGGGTTTAAATTCAGAATTTCCAATGTATATAATGTATGACACCGTTCGGTCCTCTTCTCTTGGAGCTGTGGTGTTTTGTATGACCCCTGCTTGGTCTACTTCTATGGGAGAAGTGGTGAAATGTGTAACCCTGCTCTGACAACTACATTTTTACTCCCATAAAAGAGGACACAGCAGGGACACACACGACATCACTGCTCTTATAGAAGTGTACAGAGCATAGTCAAAAAATTACATCAATTCTCCTATAGAAGTTGATGTAGCGGTGTCACACATTACACCAATCCTACCACTGAAGTGGATGGAGCAGTTTCATACATGACACCATTGCTCCAATAGAAGTGGGTGGAGTGGTGTCACATATTACACTACTGTTCCCATAAAAGTGGGTAGAGTGGTGTGAGACCTTATACTACTGCTCCTATAAAAATAAACATTGGAGGTCACACATTTCTAAGAGAGCAGTAGTGTGACAACTCTGTACACTTCTAGTAGTGTTATGTGTGACCTTGCTCCATCTACATCTGTGGGGGCAATGGTGTAATCTGTGAACCCCATTCTGTCCACTTCTATGGGAGCAGTAATATATTGTGTGACCCTGCTCTTTCTACTTCTATGAAAGTAGTAGTGTAATGTGTGACCACATTGGCTCTATTTCTATGGCAGTAGAAATGTAACAGATTAAATAAGATCACACATTACATGACTGGTTCTATAGAAGTGGGCTGCCCCACTCATTATACTTATATAATACTAGATGGTGGCCCGATTCTAACGCATCGGGTATTCTAGAATATGTATGTAGTTGACATGCTGTGACTGACAGAACTTGTTCAGTCAACGTGAGTGAACTACATTTATTTTGCATATATAATATATATATATATATATGCATATTACATATATAGCAGCACTATGGTTTATGGTGGTACATTATATTACATGTATAGCAACGCTATGGTATATGGTGGTACATTACAGTACATGTATAGCAACGCTATAGTATATGGCGGTACATTACAGTACATGTATAGCAGCATTATGGTATATGGTGGTACATTACAGTACATGTATAGCAGCACTATGGTATATGGCGATAATCCGCTCCCCGCGGGCCCCCGCTCCTCCACAGTAAAAGTTAAAAAATCCTCAGTGAGGATACTCACCTGTCCGCCAGCTCGCTCCACCTCCGTCTTCTAGGTCCTACGGGGGGGATTGTGTCGGGGGGCAGGATGGAGCAAGCGGGGCCTGATGGAGCCGGGGTGGGGCAGGATGGAGTCGGGGGGCGGGGCAGGATATAGCCGGGGGGCGGGGCAGGATGGAGGTGAAAGGGGGTAGGATGGAGGCGGAGGGGGGGCAGGATGGAGGCGGAGGAGCAAGAACAGCGGGGGGCAGGATGCAGGCAGGGGGCAGGATGGAGTGAGCGGGGCAGGATGGATGGAGCCAGAGAAGCAGGATGGAGCCGGAGGAGCAGGATGAAGCCGGAGGAGCACAATGGTGGTGAGCGGGACAGAATGGTGGTGGGGGGGCAGGAGGGAGCGAGCGGGGCAGGATGGAGCGAGTGGGGCAGGATGGAGCGAGCAGGGCAGGATGGTGGCCACGGGGCAGGATGGTGGCCGCGGGGCAGGATGGAGCGAGCGGGGCAGGATGGAGTGAGTGGGGCAAAATGGTGGTCGCGGGGCAGGATGGAGCCGGCGGGGCAGGATGGAGCCGGCAGAGCAGGATGGTGCGAGTGGTGCAGGATGGAGCGAGCAGGGCAGGATGGAGCCGGAGGAGCAGGATGGTGGCAGGGGAAGGGGCAGGATGGGGGGAGGGCAGGATGGTGGCGAGCGGGGCAGGATGGTGGTGGGAGGGCAGGATGGTGGTGGCAGAGCAGGATGGTAACGGGGGAGCAGGATGGTGGCGAGCGGGGCAGGATGGAGCAGGTGGGGCAGGATGGAGCCGGTGGGGGCAGGATGATGGCGTGGGGGGCAGGATGGTGGCAAGCGGGGTAGGATAGAGCCGGTGGGGCAGGATGGAGGCAGCGGGGCAGGATGGAGCTGGCCGGGGGGGGCAGGATGGAGCGAGCGAGGCAGGATGGTGGCGGGGGGGCAGGATGGAGCGAGCAGGGCAGGGTGGAGCCGGCGAGCAGGATGGCGGCGGGGGAGCAGGATGGTGGCGAGCAGGGCAGGATGGTGGCGAGCGGGGCAGGATGGAGCAGGCGGGGCACGATGGAGCAGGGCGGGGCATGATGGAGCCGGCGGGGGTAGGATGGTG
This sequence comes from Allobates femoralis, assembly GCA_033576535.1. NCBI lineage: Eukaryota > Metazoa > Chordata > Amphibia > Anura > Aromobatidae > Allobates > Allobates femoralis. The sequence continues at coordinate 753,082,689 of JARQOC010000003.1, read as the reverse complement.
GCGGGGGGGCAGAATGGTGGCGAGCGGGGCAGGATGATGAAACCAGCTGGGCAGGATGGAGCCGGCGGGGCAGGATGGAGCCGGCGGGGCAGGATGAAGCCGGAGGGGGCAGGATGGTGGTGTGGGGGGCAGGATGGTGGCGAGCGGGGCAGGATGGAGTCGGTGGGACAGGATGGAGGTGGCGTGGCAAGATGGAGCTGGCGGGGGGGGAGGCAGGATGGAGAGAGAGGGGCAGGATGGTGGCGGGGGAGCAGGATGGTGGCAAGCAGGGCATGATGGAGCCGACGGGGGCAGAATGGTGGCGGGGGGCAGAATGTTGGCGAGTGGGGCAGGATGATGGCGAGCTGGGCAGGATGGAGCTGGCGAGGCAGGATGGAGCCGCGGGGCCAGGATGGAGCCGGCGGGGGCAGGATGGTGGTGTGGGGGGCAGGATGCTGGCGAGCAGGGCAGGATGGTGGCGGGGGGGCAGGATGGAGCTGGCGAGGCAGGATGGAGCCACGGGGCCAGGATGGAGCCGGCGGGGGCAGGATGGTGGTGTGGGGGGCAGGATGCTGGCGAGCAGGGCAGGATGGTGGTGGGGGAGCAGGATGGTGGCGGGAGAGCAGGATGGTGGTGAGCGGGACAGGATGGAGGCGGCGGGGCAGGATGGAGCTGGCAGGGGGGAGGCAGGATGGAGTGAGCGGGGCAGGATGGTGGCGGGGGGGTAGGATGGAGAGAGTGGGGCAGGATGGAGCCGGCGGAGCAGGATGGTGGTGGGGGAGCAGGATGGTGGCGGGGGAGCAGGATGGTGGCGAGCCGAGCAGGATGGTGGCGAGCCGGGCAGGATGGTGGCACGCGGGGCAGGATGGTGGCGCGCGGGGCAGGATGGAGCTGGCGGGGGGGGGGCAGGATGGAGCGAGCGGGGGGGGGGCAGGATGGAGCCGGCGGGGGCAGGATGGTGGTGTGGGGGGCAGGATGGTGGCGGGGGAGCAGGATGGTGGCGAGCCGAGCAGGATGGTGGTGAGCCGGGCAGGATGGTGGCGAGCCGGGCAGGATGGTGGCACGTGGGGCAGGATGGTGGCGCGCGGGGCAGGATGGAGCTGGCGGGGGGGGCAGGATGGAGCGAGCGGGAGGGGGGGCAGGATGGAGGCGGCGGGGGCAGGATGGTGGTGTGGGGGGCAGGATGGTGGCGAGCGGGGCAGGATAGTGGCGGGGGGGCAGGATGGAGCGAGCGGGGCAGGATGGATCCGGCAGAGCAGGATGGTGGTGGGGGAGCAGGATGGTGGCGGGATAGCAGGATGGTGGTCAGCGGGGCAGGATGGTGGCGAGCGGGGCAGGATGAAGCTGGCGGGGGGCAGGATGGAGCGAGCGGGGCAGGATGGCAGCAGGGGAACAAGATGGTGGTCAGCGGGGCAGGATGGAGCTGGCGGGGGGGCAGGATGGAGCTGGTGGAGGGGGGCAGGATGGAGCAAGTGGGGGGCAGGATGGAGCCAGCGGGGCAGGATGGTAGCGGGGGAGCAGGATGGTGGCTAGCGGGGCAGGATGGAGCCGGCAGGGGGGCAGGATGGTGGCAGGGTACAGGATGGAGCCGGCGGGGGGGGCAGGATGGAGCCGGCGGGGGGGCAGGATGGAGCCAGCGGGGGCAGGATGGTGGCGAGCGGGGGCAGGATGATGGCGGGGGGGCAGGATGGTGACGGCGGGGCAGGATGGAGTGAGCGGCGCAGGATGGAGCCGGCAGAGCAGGATGGTGGTGGGGGAGCAGGATGGTGGTGAGCGGGACAGGATGGAAGCGGCGGGGCAGGATGGAGCTGGCGGGGGGGAGGCAGGATGGAGCGAGTGGGGCAGGATGGTGGCGGGGGGGCAGGATGGAGAGAGCGGGGCAGGATGGAGCCAGCGGAGCAGGATGGTGGTGAGGGAGCAGGATGGTGGCGGGGGAGCAGGATGGTGGCGAGCCGAGCAGGATGGTGGCGAGCCGGGCAGGATGGTGGCACGCGGGGCAGGATGGTGGCACGCGGGGCAGGATGGAGCTGGCGGGGGGGGCAGGATGGAGCGAGCGGGGGGGGGCAGGATGGAGCTGGCGGGGGCAGGATGGTGGTGTGGAGGGCAGGATGGTGGCGAGCGGGGCAGGATAGTGGCGGGGGGGCAGGATGGAGCGAGGCGGGGCAGGATGGATCCGGCAGAGCAGGATGGTGGTGGGGGAGCAGGATGGTGGCGGGAGAGCAGGATGGTGGTGAGCGGGGCAGGATGGTGGCAAGCGGGGCAGGATGGAGCTGGCGGGGGGGGCAGGATGGAGCGAGAGGGGCAGGATGGTGGCAGGGAAACAGGATGGTGGTGAGCGGGGCAGGATGGAGCCGGCGGGGGGGCAGGATGGAGCTGGTGGGGGGGGGCAGGATGGAGCAAGTGGGGGGCAGGATGGAGCCAGCGGGGCAGGATGGTAGCGGGAGAGCAGGATGGTGGCGGGGGAGCAGGATGGTGGCTGGCGGGACAGGATGGAGCCGGCGGGGGGGCAGGATGGTGGCGAGCGGGGGCAGGATGATGGCGGGGGGGCAGGATGGTTGCGAGCAGGGCAGAATGAAGCCAGCCAGGCAGGATGGAGCCGGTGGGGCAGGATGGAGCCGGCGGGGGGGGCAGGATGGAGCGAGCTGGGGGGCAGGATGGAGTGAGCAGGGCAGGATGATGGCGGGGAGCAGGATGGTGGCGAGCGGGGCAGGATGGAGCTGGCGGGGGGCAGGATGAAGCTGGCAGGGGGGGCAGGATGGAACTGGCAGAGGGGGGGCCGGATGGAGCCGGCAGGTGGGCGCAGGATGGAGCCGGCAGGGGGGGGGGCAAGATGGAGACGGCGGGGCAGGATGGAGCCGGTGGGGCAGGAAGGAGCTGGCAGGGGGGCAGGATGGAGCTAGTGGGAGGGAGCACGATGGAGCGAGCGAGGCAGGATGGTAGCGGGGGAGCAGGATGGTGGCGGGGGAGCAGGATGCTGATGAGCGGGGCAGGATGGAGCCGGCGGGGGGGGCCAGGATGGAGCTGGCGGGGGGGGACAGATGGAGATGGCAGGGGGGGGCAGGATGAAGCCAGCAGGGGGGGGGCAGGATGGTGCCGGTGGGGGGGGGGGGAGGGCAGGATGGTGACGGCAGGGGGGAGCAGGATGGAGCCGGCATGGGGGGGCAGGATGGTGCTGGCGGGGGCAGGATGTGAGGATACTCACCCATCCGCCAACTCGCCCCACCTCTCTGTCTTGTAGTTCCCAGGACAGGACCGGTCATTGCCTAGGAAACCGATCAGCTGATCGGTTTCCCAGGCAATGACAGGTCTTCAAGCCCTCTAGAAGACGGAAGTGGAACGAGCTGGCGGAGGGTAAGTATCCTTATGGGATTTTTTAATTTTTCTCACCTCCACGGGAAGAAGCGCGGGGAGCAGGGGAGCATGGGGAACGGGGGGAACAGGAGGAGCGGGGGGGCCACGGGGAGCGGGGGGCATGAGGAACGGGGGGAACAGGAGGAGCGGGGGGGCATGAGGAACGGGGGGAACAGGAGGAGGGGGGTGGCAGAGGGAGGGGTGGCACAAGGAGCGAAGGGGGGCAGGAAGAGTGGGGGGTGCCACGGGGAGAGCCGCAGCTGCGGCCACCATGTATCCCGGCGACAGCGGAGCTAACGCGTCGCTCTCGTCGGGCTGCAAATAGGTGCGAAATTCGAACTTTGACTTCTTGCGCCTATTTGCATAGTCTGCGCTCATTGGCACCCGCTTCCGGCAGGCACCAATGAGCGGCCTCTATCTGGTGCGCGATTTCTGTGACCGACAGACGCCTTAGACAATTATATATTAGATGCACTACATTCCTCTGTCCATCACCTCTCAGTACTGAGAGGTGGGAGCGGGAAGCATTGCATATTACATGATCCTATGCACACACCACCATCCTAGATGTGGTCCCCATCCTAGCACACAGAAAAATGAAAAATTATGTAGCTCACCTATCCCTGTTTCCCCTCCATCGCTCCCTGCTTGCAGCATTTCACATCCTGAGTCCTATGTGTGCCGACATCTGATCCTGTAACCGGACCAGCACAGTGACATCATCGAGGTGCCAGTCCCATGATTGGATGTCGGCACTCAGTAGGACGCCGCACACAGGACTCAGGATGTGAGATGCTGCAAGCAGGGAGCGATGGAGGGGAAAGAGGGATAGGTGAGCTACATCATTTATTATTTTTGTGTGTTTGCTTTGTCCAGGATGGGGTGCAATGTACCAGGATGGGGGGCTATATCCTAGTATGGGAGGGCTATATCCAGGATAAGAGGCTATATACCAGGATGGAGGCCATATCCAGAATGGGGGTTCTATATCCCAGTATAGGGGCAATATGCAGGATAAGGGGCTACATACCAGGATGGGGGAAGGGCATACCCAGGATGGGGAGAGCCATATGGAGGGATGGGGGCCATATCTCAGGATGTGGGGCCATACCCTGGATTGGGGACATATTACGTGGAAGGGAAAAACTAGCTAACACAGGATTTGTATATTTGTAATAAGTGTACATTTTACAATGTTGGTGTACAATTACTCCTGTTATGATTTTTTTCTTTGAACATCGTATAAATCTTCATTTTCCTACGTTGCTAAATAATTTAATAAATGAAAGGTTTAGTTTATTGAGAAATGAGCATCATTAAATAAGTGTGTATTTTAAGTTTCTATTCCTTTAATTAAGGGATAGCTTCAATAATTTATGTCATATTATGTTCAGTTTAGTAATGCAGAATTACGCTTGCCTGTATAATAAATAAAATAATAAAACATGATTAATAGGTCATTTGCAAGTAAAAGGGTTTTTCCGTGGTAATACAAAATTCATACTGCTTATATAAATATTGCCTATACTGCTTACCTTTTTGTGTGTATATATATATATATATATATATATATATATATATTTATATACGGTATATATTTATATAAAGTATAAGCAGTGTAGGCAATAAAAATAAGCAGTATACTATATATATATATTACCATTATACATACAATATATTATTATTGGTAATTATAGTATATATATATATATATATATATATATATATATATATAAATCAAAATTAAAGAGCAGCACTATTGCTATTAAGCCAGGTGCAAAATTTAGTCCAGGGTGGTGTTCAGTCACCCTTACTCACAGACAATTTACTTTGTACTCTGTGGTCCCGGGTGTGGGAGCTCTTTCTCCCCCTTTGCGCCCTCCCCCTTGTGTGCTCTGTATCTCCCTCTGTACGCTCTCTCATTTCCCCTGTGCTGTCTTCTCCCCCTATGTGCTATTTTCTCCCCTCATGTGCTCTCTCATTTGAGCTGTCTTCCCTTGTGCACTTTCTCTCCCCCCATGCGCTCTCCCCCCCATGTGCTTTCTCTCTCCTCCTGTGTATTCACCCCTTGTGGGCTGTCTCTCACCCATGTGCTCTCTCTCCCCCCTGTGCTGTCTTCTCCCCTCTTGTGCTTTCTCCTTTGAGCTGTCTCTCCCCGTGCACTCTACCCCATATTGTCTTCTTCCTTTATGTTCTTTCTCCTTTGATGTTTCCCACTGTGTGCTCTTCACTGGAATTTTGGATCAGTTTTTTTTTTTGCATACTGCTCCAGGTCTCTCATATTTGAAGGCGTCTTCTCCCAACAGCAATTTTAAAATTTTTAAATGTCTCCACAGGTCTTTAATTAGGATTGAGATCTGGACTCACTGCTGGTCACTTCAGAACTCTCCAGCACTTTGTTTCTATTCATTTCTACGGCTACGTTCACATCTAAGGGTACCGTCACACCTGGACATATCGCGGGCGATTCCACAGGCGACGCACATGCGCGCGCATGTATTTGCGTGTCGCCCAAGGTTGCCGACGCCCACTTACACGGGGCGTCAACTCAGGTGACGCTCTGGCGACGACCTGACCGGAAATTGCTTGAGTGTCTCGCCCAAGGCCCAGGAGCGATCAAGTCGCTGGTCGCCGTTTCCGCGTCACACAGAGCCACCACATTAGCGATGTGGGCGTAATTTTGAGCCGCATCTCGGAGATAGGCGTTAACATTATGTTGTGTGACGCCTTGAAGGCGTGTGATTGGTTGCAAACAAACACCAATTATTATTAATGTGTCTTTGTTCGGCGCGCCACATCGTTTATGTTATGTGTGTTGTGCTACTGCGTTGGCTAATAAAATCACTCTTGCGTTCTTGGTCAGGATAATATTGGAGCCTTGAAAGTATGTGTGTGCACAGATATTTGTGTGTTTCCAGTTATGTATTGATCACCTAACATTTCTGTGTCCATATGTGTGTACAGAATATGTGTAATGAAACACATGTATATGGGAGATAACACACACATGCATCATACAGTGTCACCACAAAGGCCTGTCCCTGGGTCCCGTACATATGTCCCCAATGATTATGTACCCCTATAAATCTGACATTATGTCACCATACGTTTGTGGTACACCATATACTGGGATATGCCTCTTTCCGGGGACAAATACACACTTTTGAGTACACCAATACGTACTTGTGGTATCGTGTCAATCTTTCTTACATAATAATTCTATAGGGTAAAACCCCGTTACAGTGGTAACTAGTGATGGGCGAATCCTAAATTACTCGGAATCGCTTGACTCTAGCGAGTCCGAGCCCGGGACTCGCTACTCGTTGCGAGTCTAGCGAGTCCAATGTTAATGAATGGGGAAGCGAGTAATAGCGAGTAGTGTGCGATTTACAAATCACAGATGTGTCTCAGAAGCTTCAGCCTGAAGCAATCCTAGTTTTGCCATTGATTTGCATTGGACTCGTTTACTTTGCAAGTAATCGCTGGGAAACTCGCACAGATAAGAGTCCTGTCTGCTCTGTGTGCAGGCTGCCGCAGCTCCAGGGTCCTAGAGCCCGCCTGCTGCCTGATGTAGCAGAGCTGAGATTGTTCTCAGTCTGCTCATTCCCTGTGCATAGACATCTATATCTATGCACAGGGATGAGCAGAGAGGACATCGCGTTTTGGACTGCGTCGGATGGAAATGGATTTTTTTAATTAAAGATGGAGTGCCTAATGGCTTTTTTTTTTATTTCTAATAAAAATTTTTCTCTGTGTTTTTTTTTTTAAAACAATTTAATAGAAATTCATGGCGGTCATGTCTAATATTGGCGTGACCGCCATAAATTTTGGGCTTAGGGCCAGCTGATAATACAAAGCTGGCCCTAACCTCTTTATTACCCAGCGTGCCACCGCCACCAGGGCCGCTGGAAGAGCGGGGTTCAGCGCCAGAGGATGGCGCTTCAATGAATGCGCCATCTTCTGGGGCGGCTGCGGGCTGCAATTTGCAGCGGGGGGTGCCCAGAAAGCTTGGGCATCCCTGCGCTGCGGATTCCAGCCCCCAGCTGCTTAGCTGTACCTGGCTAGACATAGAAATTGCGCGGAGCCCCACGGATTTTTTTTAAATTATTTCATGAAATTCATGAAATAATAAAAAAAAAGGGCTCCCCTATATTCTTGTGTCTGGCCAGGTACAAATAGGCACCTGGGGGTTGGGGGCAGCCCGTCGCTGCCTGCTGGATCCGGCTGGTTCCAGAAATACGGCGAAGCCCATGTAATTTTTTTTCTGAAAAATCAATAAAACAATCCTAAAAATGGGACTGCATCTTTATTAACCCCTCGCCCATGGTCCAGGGGTTAATAAAGATGCAGTCCCTTTTATTTACATTGTTTTATGGATTTGTCAGAAAAAAATTTCACGCTGAACCCCGCTCTTCCAGTGGCCCTGGTGGTGGTGGCACGCTGGGTGATAAAGGGGTTAATACCAGCTTTGTTATACAAGCTGGTATTAAGCCCGAGATTCTTAATGTCAGGCCACGTTTGACCCAGCCACTAAAAATCTCCAATAAAGGGTTAAAAAAACACAACACAGAGAAAATTTTTTATTTGAAATAAAAAAAAAAGCCATTAGGGACTCCATCTTTAATTAAAAAAATTCTCTTCTGTCTGACGCAGTCCAAAACGCGATGTCCTCTCTGCTACATCCCCTGTGCATAGATATAGATGTCTATGCACAGGGAATGAGCAGACTGAGAACAATCTCAGCACTGCTACATCATCTCTGTGACAGGCGGGCTCTAGGACCCTGGAGCTGCCGCAGCCTGCACAGAGAAGACAGCTGGACTCGGCTCGCAAAGTAACAGCAGTTACTTTGCGAGTTTCCCTGCTATCACTGGCACAGTAGCCGAGTCTAATGCAAGACAATGGCAATCCTAGTTTTGTCAGCGTTTGCCATTGATTTGCATTGGACTCGTGCGAGTAAACGCTGGGAAACTCGCAGAGTACCGAGTCCTGCGAGTCCCTTACTACTCGCCGAGTAACGAGTCCTAGCGAGTAGATTCGCCCATCCCTAGTGGTAACAAATATTAAACATATACATACATGCACAAAAACGCTTAACAAGAGTCCATGGTTTAAAACACATTTTATATTAATAAAATACATGACCAACATGGTCCATAAAATCAAAACTTCTGTATCAAAAATCCCAGAAACGTGGGTAAAAGCATCAAACATGAGGAAGAAGAGGCTGGGCATCTTGAGGGGCAGAGGTGGGATGGGCCCGTTTATATGCATCAATTAGGTGACGTAATTGGGCGAGTTTTAAAGCTGCTTCATCATGGGCTGCCTCCAGGTCCTGCAGGGATGGGCCACCTACAGAGGATACAGAACATCAGCAACATGTTTAGGACACATAGCAGGTGTGTGTTCATACAAGAGTTTGCACTTACCAGGGGGCTGGGGAGCAACCATTTGGGGTGATGAGGATGGTGAGGGACTTATTGCCCAGTCCACCGCTTGGCTGGGATTATCTGTAATCAGATCAGCATATGTGTATATGTTAGACCATAACAAAGGTCCTGACATACAAATTACGGGGAAAAAAACAAGAAAGACACATATAGTGCACAGTATATATGAGTAATATTGATATTACACACACCTTCTTGGCCGTTTGTGGGGTCCTGAGGGGACCACTGTGCCGAATTGGCACCACTTGATATCTCTTCTTCCAAGGGTGGGGTGGGTGCAGCCCTAGGGGTCCCCTCTGAGCCAGATGGTCTCGGAATGTGGGGTGATGTGGGCCCTTCTGGATGTGGTGGCGTTCCTGGTGGCGGTTAAGCCGGCGAGCCTGGTTGGCTCTGTGATGGTCCTACAGCGGGGGATGGGGGATGCTCCGGCCTTCTGTCCCTACCTGTTGAGGCGACAACATACTTTGTCACAAGAACAACATGGCCAGATATGTGGGGACTTAATAAACAGTGCTGTTTGAAGTTCATTAGGTCAGGATGAGTGAGATTGAAAGAAGGGCCAGGATAGGCCAACATTATGTCATATGTGGGTAGGGTAAACATATGACAATATGTGGCTATGTAAAGTAGACATATTATAGGTTACAGGGGACTAATAGGGTGTATGTGGATCTTGCAGGAAGATGATCCTGCAACTGCAAAGTCATGAAGAAGCTCTCACATACATTGGCCCTATATATGTTGGGGTGTATAGTCGCATGTGCTGGCCTTCATATGTTATTTTTTTTTAAACAGAAGGGTATTTGTATGTTGTCACGCTATTCACAACTCATGTGGGTAATCCTGGCACGCAGTGTGTTGATGCGCCCAGGCGTCTTGAATTTTAGATCTACGATCTTCTTGCAGATCTGCTACAGCTGCGCACAACCCCCAACCTCTTCTCCAGCCACCTCTGCACCCTCCACAGGACAGCCTGCTTGTGGAGGCGTGGATGGGTGTGGTGCTGGTGACACCAGTAATCCCTGGTGTCACAAATCTCAATGAGAATGAGGAGCTCAGGCTCTCCCCACACTGCAGCTCGCCTGGGTGCCGCCATTTTCCTATTCTGCAGGGGAAAGGAAAGCAGCAGGAAGGTGGCGCCAAAAGATTGACAATGTTCTGACGAATGAACGCACGGGAGAGATGTCACATGATGAAGGGGGCCCAGAGGCACCGCAAAAGCCACAGGATTCACTGTATGCTTTTGCGTCATGTAATACAGGAAGGCAGCCACTACAGTGCTCATGCAGACATTAGTTGGGATGTAATGGCATTTGCGTTTCTGTTAACACACATTTGTGGCACATCTCTGCACTTTTGAACACAGCCGCAAACACAGAGGCGACATCAATGCGCTACTGTACAGTATGTACGCTCCTGGGTAATACACCTTTGGACGCACACATCATCAAATATGGCGCCAAGGAACAAGACAACCAATCAGAACGCTCGAGCTGCCACCAATCCACGCAGACCACCAGAGCTAGTATGCCCTGAAACGCCTACCGGAATGGTATAGACGATGTGTGCTGTCGCCTTTGACATCGCTCATGAGATGTTACACAGGGCGATCAGCACACATCGCCCAAGAATGGTCGCCTGGTTTCAGAGCTCTGATGTGAAACCAGGTGACCACTCAGATGTGTCGCCCCCACCCATTTACATTAGGCGACGCATTGGCGATGTCGCCGGCGACAGGCCACGCCTCAGCGTCGCCTGTGAAATTGCCGGCGATATGTCCAGGTGTGACTGTACCCTAAGGGGGGTTGCGTTGTGTTCCTATGCGTTTTTGCAGGGCGAAAATGCATGGAAACGCAAAGAAATGCATCCAAAAATGCACTCATTGATTTCAATGGAAAATGCAATGAAAACGCATGTAAAATCACATGTCATTTTCAGAGCACGCAAAAAGCATGCGTTTTTGAAAACGCAGCCCAAAACGTGTCCTACAATGTTTTGGGCTGAATTTTACATGTGTTTACATTGTGTTTTCTATTGAAATCCATGGGTGCATTTTTGGATGTGTTTGCAATGCGTTTTTGGCACACATGCTGTCAAAAACACATTGCAACCCAAACGGTAAAGAAATGCAGATGTGAAAATGCCCTAAGTATTTCTTAAAGAATTTTTGGGGGTCATTGCTGTGCTGGAAGACCCATGACTCACAAACCTAGCTTTCTGACACTGGGTACTATATTGCAATCCAAAATCCTAGTCAATCTTCTGATTTCATTTTTTACAATCAAGGTAACCAAGAGCCAAAAGAAGCAAAACAATCCCAAAATTTCGTTGAAGCTCCACCATATTTGATTTTAAGTACTGTGTTTCTTTTTTTGTAGGCCTTATTCTGTTTTTGATAAGCAGTGGAATGATGTGGTTTACCAAAAAACTCTATCTTGGTCTCATTTGTCCACAAAACACTTTACCAGAAGGATTTTGGCTTATTCACATACTTCTTGGAACACCACTGAAGTCTAACTTTTTTTCTATGTCAGCAGTCGGGTCTCCCTGGGTTCTCCTGCCATAGCATTTCATTTCATTCAAATTTCGGCAGATGGTTTGCACTGATACTGATGCACCTTGAACCTGAAAGACAGCTTGAATTTCTTTGGAACTTGATTAGAGTGGCTTATCCACTATCAAGACTATCCTGTGTTGCAACCTTTCATAAATTTTTATCTGCCATCCACATCCAGGAAGATTAGCTACAGTGCCATTGGCAGAAAAATTCTGATTATGTTGGTGATTGTGGACAAACGAACATCAAGATTTTTGAAAATGTACTTGTAAGCTTGAGATTGTTTATACTTTCAACAATTTTGGTTCTAAAGCCCTCAGACAGTTCTTTTCACCTCTTTGTTGTCCATGTTTAGTGTGGCACCCACAGACACACAATGCAAAACTTGAGACAACATCTTCCCTTTTTATCCTGCTTCAGGCTTGATTTTTATATTGTCCACACCTGTGACTTACCATAGTTGAGCTTGAATGAGCATCACATGCTTGAAACAAAGTTGTTTACCCACAATTTTGGAAAGGTACAAAAAAGTTTGTGTGGCCCATTTTGGGCGTTTTGTGTGAAATAATATGCAATTTTATCCTTTTTTTCTCATTTGTTTTTCTTATGTTGTTTCAATTCACAAAAAGGAAAAAAAACATGCATGATAAATGTGTAATTTTTGGGAAAGATACTTCATTTTATGGAACAATTTCAAGGAAGCCAACACCTTCGGCCATGACTGCGTGTATACGTTATATCTAATATATAAGGCTAAAGGTACCGTCACACCCTTCAATTTTAATCAACGATGTTGTTAGTGATCACATGCACACGCGATCACTAACAACATTGTTCACATCGCTGGTGAGCTGTCACATAGGCAGACTCACCAGCGATGTGGACCAGCGAGATTGCTGGTAACCATGGTAAACATAGGGTTATTAGGCACCGAGCGGCGCTAAGTAACCCGATGTTTACCATGGATACGAGCTCCCAGCATAGGCTGTTAAGCGCTGGGAGCTTGTTCATCGTTGGTCTCCCGGTGTCACACGCAGCGATGCTGCATGTCCAGCGGCCGGGCAACGATAGATTTGAGGTCCTGTCCTCAAATCAAACGATCAACGATCAGCCGACTGATCGTTCATCATTTGTAGTGTCACATGCAATGATGTTGTTTCGACATCGTTCAAGCGTCACTAAACACGTGACTTTTCAATGATATCGGCAACAATATCATTACGTGTGACGGTACCTTAAGTCTATGTATGTGTGTATGTGGCGTTAGCCTCGCCCACTCCACATAGCTATGCCCACTCCACACAGCCATGACAAAAATCCGTCCACTCCACATAGCCACGCCCACTTTACCACCTTCATCTCTACATATCCCTGCCTTCTCCACATAGGCCCACCATCGGGACTTTGCAAAGGGTTGGAGCCATATAGGGGCGGGTCTATACAATCATGGCACTATGAAAGGGAGAGGTGGGTCTATACAGGGTGGCACTATGAAAGGGGAGGGGCTACTAGGAGGGGTGGGGCTATGTGTAGGGGTGGGGCTATGAATGAACGGCGATATTGGGATTGGGAAGGGAGGGGCTATGATACATTGCCATTTATGGGTGATATTGCCATATATGGACGATATTGCCATATATGAGAATTACGACCATATATGAGCATTATGCCTGGGCAACGCCGGGCTCTACAGCTAGTATGTATATATATATATATTAGTATAGTATCTTTTGTATAATTTTGATGGTTTTAGAGCTATTTTTGCTTTATTTTTTGGTTGTATAGTGTTCTGTCATACTTCTCTAGTTGTATAATGATTTGTCTGATATCCTTATTTATTTTTAAACATTATGCTAATGTGAAGCTTTGTGTGTTGTGGTGTTTAATGATATAGCAGATTTAATTAGATGTTTTCTATGAAATAATTATTGAAGGACTCTGGGAATCCTCTCAAGTGTTTCTTAATTTCATCGGATAATAACACTGAACTTGGTACTTGTGTGGGAGCTGTGTTGATTTGTTTATGAAATAACAACTGTACAGCAAGAACATTTTAATTTTACTCTGGTTCAGCATATTTAATTGCCCACACAATCTTCCTTGAAAATCTCACTGTGACACAGGAATAAAGTGGAAGTAACGTTAAACTATTGGCTATTTTAATAATATGGTCAATATAAGCATTTTTCTTTTTAATTTTAGCTTTTTTTATATCCATATTTATATAAAGATTCGGTTCCATGACAATTGTGTACAAGATAATTGTGTACGGACAATTGTGTACAGACAATTGTGTACAGGCCAATTGTGTCCAAGGACAATTGTGTACAAGGACAATTGTGTACAGGGCAATTGTGTACAAGGCAATTGTGTACAAGGCAATTGTGTACGGACAATTGTGTACAAGGCAATTGTGTACGGACAATTGTGTACAAGGCAATTGTGTACGGACAATTGTGTACAAGGCAATTGTGTACGGACAATTGTGTACGGACAATTGTGTACAGACAATTGTGTACAAGTGTGTACAAGGCAATTGTGTACGGACAATTGTGTACAAGGCAATTGTGTACGGACAATTGTGTACGGACAATTGTGTACAAGGCAATTGTGTACGGACAATTGTGTACAAGGCAATTGTGTACAAGGCAATTGTGTACGGACAATTGTGTACAAGGCAATTGTGTACGGACAATTGTGTACAAGGCAATTGTGTACAAGTGTGTACAAGGCAATTGTGTACGGACAATTGTGTACAAGGCAATTGTGTACAAGGCAATTGTGTACGGACAATTGTGTACAAGGCAATTGTGTACGGACAATTGTGTACAAGGCAATTGTGTACAAGGCAATTGTGTACGGACAATTGTGTACAAGGCAATTGTGTACGGACAATTGTGTACAAGGCAATTGTGTACGGACAATTGTGTACAAGGCAATTGTGTACAAGGCAATTGTGTACGGACAATTGTGTACAAGGCAATTGTGTACGGACAATTGTGTACAAGGCAATTGTGTACGGACAATTGTGTACGGACAATTGTGTACAGACAATTGTGTACAAGTGTGTACAAGGCAATTGTGTACGGACAATTGTGTACAAGGCAATTGTGTACGGACAATTGTGTACGGACAATTGTGTACAGACAATTGTGTACAAGTGTGTACAAGGCAATTGTGTACGGACAATTGTGTACAAGGCAATTGTGTACGGACAATTGTGTACAAGGCAATTGTGTACGGACAATTGTGTACAAGGCAATTGTGTACGGACAATTGTGTACGGACAATTGTGTACAGACAATTGTGTACAAGTGTGTCCAAGGCAATTGTGTACGGACAATTGTGTACAAGGCAATTGTGTACGGACAATTGTGTACAAGGCAATTGTGTACGGACAATTGTGTACAAGGCAATTGTGTACGGACAATTGTGTACGGACAATTGTGTACAGACAATTGTGTACAAGTGTGTCCAAGGCAATTGTGTACGGACAATTGTGTACAAGGCAATTGTGTACGGACAATTGTGTACAAGGCAATTATTTGTGTACAGGCCACTTGTACAGGCCACTTTCACAATGACGCTTACTTTCAGTTTCATTACTCACCCCTTGCAACTTTCACCATGACTTTTACTATGAGCAAGTCTGAAAAAGACAAAGATGTCCTTAGGCTTGGGGGACACGAGTATATCCTGCACAGGACACGTGATGACAGCATCAAAGAATGGCGGTGCAGGCAAGTCAACAAATTCAAGTGTCCCGCACGCATGCACACATCTGGAGCCGCGATTGTTAAACAGCCGACTGAGCACAGTCACTCTGCAGATCCAGTTCAAGCTGAAGCCAGAGCTACAATGGCTGCTCTGAGGCAAGAAGCAATCAGCTCTCAAGCATCTACTAGAAGCATTGTTGGACAGGTTCTTCGAGACAGGTCTGATGACGTGTTGTCTCGAATGCCCAAGCGAAGTGACGTTGAGCGAAATACACGTCGGGTCAGGCAGCGAGAAAACACCATGCTGACTCCTCCTCAAAGCATCAATTTTGCTATCCCCCAGGAATACAGCGACATCATTTTATATGACTCTGCAAGAGATGACCCCCACAGGATTCTTGCCATTGGTAGCAATGAACTGTTGCCTTATTTCGAAAGAGGAGAGACATGGTTTGGCGATGGAACGTTCAAGGTGGTGCCAACCATGTTCTTTCAGCTGTATTCTCTCCATGCAAAAGTCGGCAACTCCTATCCTCCCCTGATCTACTGCCTGCTGCCAAACAAGACTGGTCCAACCTATCGTCGAATGATCACGGCGCTCAAAGGGTTGATGCCAGGTGCAAATCCCCAGAAAATTCTTCTTGACTTTGAGATGGCAGCAATGTCAGCTTTCCAAGATGAGTTTCCAGCTGCAGCGATTTCTGGCTGCTTCTTTCATCTGAGCCAGTCCATTATTCGAAAGGTCAATGAGCTGGGCCTAAAGGCTGAATTTGAGGCTGAGGATGGAGAGTTCAATCTCAAGGTAAAATCTTTGGCCTCCTTGGCGTTTGTCCCACCAGCCGAAGTAAGTGCAAGGTATGACGAACTAGCCCAAATCTTCCCTGATGATGATGCTACCAATCAGCTCCTCTCCTACTTTGAGCATACCTACGTTAGGGGGCCAGGAGTAGGTGGACGCTTTCGAAACGCAAGGTTTACTCCAGAGGTCTGGAATCATTATGCTGACGCTTTGGCCTCTGCCCCCAAGACCACGAATTGCTGCGAGGGGTTTCATAACGCCTTACAAGCACTCTTTCTTTGTGCTCATCCTACCGTGTGGAAACTGTTCAACGGACTCATTAGTGACATGGCAATTCATAGACTTACAGCCCAGAATGCTGAGGTACTGAATGTTGAGCATCCACGAAGCAAGTATGTCCAGCTAGCTGAACGACTGCGTGTGAAAGTGGCTGATTATCACAATCAAGGAGACAAGCTGCGGTATCTACGAGCGATCAGCAACATGCAGGCACGATAGACAAGACCAGCAATATTTGTAGAATAAGAATAGAAGAAGCTTTGAAACTGTTATTCAATAAGCAATCTTACGTTAAAATCAATGATGAATAAAGTATTTCCTTTTTTTGGACGTTTAATTTTTTGTTTTCCCTATACTTGTCTGTAAATAATCGTCCGTACACAATTGTCCGTACACAATTGCGTTGTACACAATTGTCCGTACACAATTGCCTTGTACACAATTGCCTTGTACACAATTGTCCGTACACAATTGCCTTGTACACACTTGTACACAATTGTCTGTACACAATTGTCCGTACACAATTGCCTTGTACACAATTGTCCGTACACAATTGCCTTGTACACAATTGCCTTGTACACAATTGTCCGTACACAATTGCCTTGTACACAATTGTCCGTACACAATTGCCTTGTACACAATTGTCCGTACACAATTGCCTTGTACACAATTGCCTTGTACACAATTGTCCGTACACAATTGCCTTGTACACAATTGTCCGTACACAATTGTCCGTACACAATTGCCTTGTACACAATTGTCCGTACACAATTGCCTTGTACACACTTGTACACAATTGTCTGTACACAATTGTCCGTACACAATTGCCTTGTACACAATTGTCCGTACACAATTGCCTTGTACACACTTGTACACAATTGTCTGTACACAATTGTCCGTACACAATTGTCCGTACACAATTGCCTTGTACACAATTGTCCGTACACAATTGCCTTGTACACACTTGTACACAATTGTCCGTACACAATTGTCCGTACACAATTGCCTTGTACACAATTGTCCGTACACAATTGCCTTGTACACAATTGCCTTGTACACAATTGTCCGTACACAATTGCCTTGTACACAATTGTCCGTACACAATTGCCTTGTACACAATTGTCCGTACACAATTGCCTTGTACACAATTGCCTTGTACACAATTGCCCTGTACACAATTGTCCTTGTACACAATTGTCCTTGGACACAATTGCCCTGTACACAATTGTCTGTACACAATTGTCCGTACACAATTATCTTGTACACAATTGTCCTGTCACCAAAGATTCAATTATCCTTCACCTATGTAATGTGTAAAATTTTGTAACAGCCTCCATTGTGTTCAAAAAGTAAAACTTTTCATCTGTATGTAACTAACAAAAGCATTGATGATGGGAGATTCTTCATATCAGCCTGATGTCAACTTTAAATACAATTTGGCACAAATCCATGCCTGGTTCATTTTGACAAATGTAAGGCGTTCAATGCTTCTGGTTGATAACCTGGTATGCTTGAAAATGACAAATCAGAAGATTTCCAAATAATTTTGTGTTACAATGCCGGTTTACACGTGTCGACATCGTTAATGATGTCGCTGCAACTTGTGACATTGCAGCGACCTCGTAGCGATGTCGCTACGTGTGACATCCTACAATGATCAGCGATCAGCTCACTGATCGCTGATTGTTACGGAATGGCCAGGGCCGTTTTTTCAATAATTGGTCTCCCGCGGGGGGCGGCCAGCATTGGCGTGTGTGACAGAGGGAGACCAACGATCAACGACCTCTCAGCCGATGCCCAGCGCCGCAGAGTACACTCTGGGACATGGTAACCAGGGTAAACATTGGGTAACTAAGCGCAGCACTATGCTTAGTTACCTGATGTTTACCCTGGTTACCAGCATTCTCGCTGGTCGCTGATCGCTGGTGAGTCTGCCTGTGTGACAGCTCACCAGCAAATCAGATAGCGATGTCCCAGCGATCCCGATCGTTGGTCGGGTCGCTGGGACATCATAGCGTGTAAACCGGCCTTTAGAGTCAGCAGTTTATTTCCTAGGTCGTGCAGTAGGACAATGACTCCAAATATACTTCAGGAAGCCCCCAGAAATGGATGGAAACAAAGCACTGGAATGTTCTGAAGTGTCAGGAATGAGCCTGGATCTAAATTACAATGAACACTTGTGGAGAGATCTTAAATATGCGGTTGGAAGAAGGCACCTTCATATATGAAACACCTGGAGCAGTTTGCAAAAGAAGAGCGGTTCAAAATTCCAGGTGAGAGGTTAGAGGTGTAAGGTTACCTTTACACGCTGCCAAAATTGTCTTCCGTGGTTGCGGCGTGTAAAGGAACCCTAAGAAGCTTTTTGATGGTTATAGAAAGTGACTGGTTGCAGTTATTCATTTCAAAGTTGTGCAAACCAATAATAGTTAAGTGTGCCAACACTTTTGACTGGCCCATTTTTGGAGTTATACTGTATGTGAAATTATGTCCAAAGTAGGTTACTTTCACATTAGCGTTCCCCTCCGCAGCGTTCTGCGGAGGGGAGCCGCAATGTAAACGCAGCACCGCAGGTCCCTATATTTAGAATGGGAGCGCATATGTTGCATTTCTTGTGCGGACGAGACTGGGTGATTTGTGCACGGGCATACGCCTGTGCACAGATCACATATGGGAGTGAATGGGTGCGCACGGTCTTGCGCAGTCAAGCGCAGCACCGTGCGCTCCCATTCTAAAGATAGGGACCTGCGGTGCTGGGCGTACATTGCGGCTCCCCTCCGCAGAATGCTGCGGAGGGGAACGCTAATGTGAAAGCACCCTTACCTTCTCGGCCATAACTGTTGGTACATAGAATTGTCTGACCTTACAGGTTACCTTTAAAGGTAACCTGTCACCAGGTTTTTGCCATCCCATCTGAGAACAGCATAATGTAGAAATAGAGACCCTGATTCCAGCGATGTGTCATTTACTTGCTGTTATTCTGATAAAATTAGTGTTTTCTTTGTTGCAGGTTTAGCAGTCTGAATATGCCAGACTACTTGGCACCAGGTCAAGTAGACTGTTAATGATAATCTCCAGCTGATTAAACAGTGATTTTATCAAAACTACACTGAGCAGCCCAGTAAGTGACTCATCACTGGAATCAGGATCTCGGGTCCTATATTATGCTATTCTCAAATTAGGTTGCAAAAACCTGGTGACAGGTTCCCTTTAAATTAGTATTATTTTAGCTTTACAGCAATTTGTATTCTCTAAATGTGATAAATATCTTGAGCAATCCACAAATCAACAAATACATACCACATTTACTTCCTAGCAAAAGTGGGCCTGTGTTCTCTCAAATGCCAAGGCTTAATTAGGGTGCGGTTGCACGCTGAATTTGTAGTACAGCGTCCTGAGGCGCACAAACAATACATGCAGCTCAATGGAGCCACACAGCCTTCCGGATGACAATGTAGGCAGATGCGTCAGACACAACGTGTCTCTCTCTCTCCTCCTGCATTAACACATGCATTTCCTGTAGGCTTCCATGTTAAACGTTCGCAAAAACATTGCCTACCGCGTTTTTGGGTGGTTTAGCAAAAATGCCTAGCGTCAAAAGTGTTGCATTTTGACTACGCGTTTTTTGCACTGGAGCCTATGGAAGCGTTAATGCTAGCGTTTTTAAAAAATACAACTTTGAAAAAAAGACTAGCTTTCAACACTTCCATGGCCAAAGCGTGACCCTAGCCTTAGTGCAAGGGCTGCCAAAAGGATACACTCCATTGCACCCTGAAAGATAACGTGTGACATCTCCCCGGCGATGTTGCCAGGGATGCGCGCTCCCGCGCATCGCCGGCAACATCGCCGGGGAGATCGCCCTGTGTGACGGTACCCTTACAATCAGACCTTCATCATTATGCAGTCATTGCAATGAAAAGCTGCAAGAGAAAGAGTAGTTTGGGGAGTCACGGTATCTGCCATTGGGCAGAAAGACTGAAATGTTTATTTGCATTCTTGTTATTATAACTGCTGTTAATAAAAAGAAAAATTAACTAAAACGCAGATTTTTGAGTACCAGGCTATTCATTTACAAGTCTTAAAGGCCTTGGACCCTGCTTGTGCACCATCAGCACAAAGTGCCATGTCATTATTAGCATTATCGACCTACTGTGGCCAATCCTAAGCATTAAATGCAATGTCTAGCAAAAATTGAAAGGAGGCCTGGTAAAACACCCTGGAAGACATATAGAGGAGTAACTTAGAATTTATTTTCCCCTTTATTAAGGAGCGGGACTCCTAGACAATAAGAGAGTATACACTGCAAAAAAGCAGTCAGGAAATGTGCCATTTACAGTTTGGACCTCTAGATGGGTGGCTGTGTATTTCTGCTTGTGTTCCAAGGCTTAGGGTAGGTGCAGTTGATTGCTGCACTGTGACAAGGAAGTATATGTGGTTGCAAATGTGCAATGACAGGTGCAGGGCGGGACAGTGATTGGTTCAATCATAGTAGTGGTGTCACCCTCAGACACTGATTATGGACCCAAGCATTCAGCCCACCTAGTAGAGTGCTGTGATGACTTGTGCCTGAGCATGCTGGTGGTGGTAAGTGTGGAGGTAATAAGGCCCCTGCTAGGGATGAGCGAGTACTAAAATACTCAGACTCTCTAGACTCGTAACAAGTAGGTCCCGATACTCGGGTACTCGTTACGAGTCTAGCGAGTCCAATGTAAGTAAAATGGGGAAGCGAGTAATTGCGAGCAATTCCTCTGCTGCTGGACCCTGTAAAGATGTCTTGCAGCAGAGGAAAAACCTGCAATTCCCCATTTCATTGTTGAAAAGCCAGCGGTAAAAAGCCGCCGGCTTTTAAACAATGCTGACAGCTGCTGACAGCTTCCCTGCCACCTGACAGCAGGATCCCCGCTCCCCCACACCGCCTTCCCACCCTATCCTAACTTAGGATTGGGTGGGAGGCTGTGGGGGAGCGGGGGACCCTGCTGTCAGCAGTGGCTGGCACTACTGTTCTGGAGGGGGCGGTTCACTCACCATCCTCCATGGCCGCCGTATTCTTCACTGTGTCTTTGCGACAGCAGCCGCATAGAACGGCGGTGGCCGCAAAGCACGGCAGCTATCACAGTCTTAAGTGAAAACCGGATTCTCACATATTGTACCGGTCCGGTGCAATCCAGCACCCGATAACATGGGGCTCTATGGTCCCGGATTGCTCCGGATCGGGGCAATCCGGTTTTCAATCCGGTTTTCTATTTTTGACCTTCCCACCTGGATTTTCAAATGAACAGCTGACTCAGGTCAGCTGTTCATTTGAAGTAGCAGTGCTGGCAGGGTTCATGTGAGTTCATGCTTGCCGCATGAACTCACATTAACTTTCCCAGGGTGCACAGCTCTGCTACATCTCTGGTGGAGGTTCTCTACCAGAGATGTAGCAGAGCTAAAGAAGAACCCTGGATTGGACTACGTCGGCCAGAAGAGGATTTTTTTTTAAATAAAGATGGAGTCCCTAAGTGTCTTTTTGTTTTTTTTTCAAATAAAAATATTTTTTCTCTGTGTTGTGTTTTTTTTTTAATTCACTACAAATTCATGGCGGTTATGTCTACTATTGGCGTGACAGCCATGAATTTCGGGCTTGGGGCCAGCTGATAATACATAGCTGGCCCTAACTCCTTTATTACCCACTCAGCTACTACCAATGATGTACAATTGCTAACAAGCTATATGTATATGAGAAAAAAGTTTAAAAACTTACGTTTTTTCAAAAAACTCAAAAATCTTATCTTTTTATTTCTGAAGTTCTTGGTACATACATTGGCCAATGTCTGTTTGCTCATCGACTGCGACAAAGTGACTTCAGGTTCGATGAGTCCTACGCTGATATCCCTATCCTCCTTGTCCACCCCCCACTTCTCAGTGGGAGACTCCATCTCGACCCTAGATCACCTGTGGTCAATGAGGGTGCACATTGCAGCATGGAGCCAGCCACTCCATATGATACAAAAAACAAAAGAGAAAAAAAAACTGCACAGCACTCACAGACTAAATGTGAACTGGTGCTAGCAGGGGCTAGCACCAGTTCACATTTAGTCTGTGAGTGCTGTGCATTTTGTTTTTCTTTTTCTCTTTTTTCTCTTTTCTTTTTCTCTTTTTTCTCTTTTTTTTCTCTCTTTTTTCCTTTATTACCAAGTGAGCCACCGCACTAGGGCCCTGGAAGAGTTGGGTTCAGCGCCAGAAAAAGGCGCTTCAATGAACGCGCCATTTTCTGGGGTGGCTGCAGGCTGCAATTCGCAGAGCGGGGTGCCCAGAAGGCTTGGATCTACCTGCACCTCGGATTCCAGCCCCCAGCTGCCTAGCTGGACCTGGCTGGACATAGAAATCGCACGGAGCCACACTTATTTTTTTTTTATCACTTCATGAAATTCATGAAATAATAAAAAAAGGGGCTTCCCGATATTTCTGTCTCCAGGCAGGTCCAAATAGTCAGCTGGGGGTTGGGGGCAGCCCTTTGCTGCCTGCTGAATCCGGCTGGCATGCAAAAATACGGCGAAGCCCACGTCAAAATTTTTCTGAAAAATCCATTAGACAATCCTCTAAAAAGGGACTGCATCTTTATTAACCCATCGACCATGGTCGAGGGGTTAATAAAGATGCAGTCCCTTTCATTCATATTGTTTTTTGGATTTTTCAGAAAAAAAATTGACGTGGGCTTCGCTGTATTTTTTGTATCCAGCCGGATACAGCAGGCAGCAACAGGCTGCCACCAACCCCCAGGTGCCTATCTGTTCCTGGCCGGACACAACAATATAGGGGAGCCCCTTTTTTTTATTATTTCATGAATTTCATGAAATAATTTAAAAAAATGCGTGGAGCTCCGCGCTATTTCTATGTCCAGCCAGGTACAGCTAGGCAGCTGGGGGCTGGAATCCGCAGCGCAGGGAGGCCCAAGCCTTCTGGGCACCCCCTGCTGTGAATGGCAGCCCGCAGCCACCCCAGAAAATGGCGCGTTCATTGTAGCACCATTTTCTGGCGCTGAACCCAACTCTTCCAGGGCCCTGGTGCGGTAGCTCACTGGGTAATAAAGGGGTTAGGGCCAGCTTTGTACTATCAGCTGGCCCTAAGCCCGAAATTCATGGCGGTCATGCCAATAGTAAACATTACCGCCATGAATTTCTAGTGAATTTTTTAAAAAAACACAGAAACACATAGAAAAAATATTTTATTGGAAATAAAACAAAAAACACACTTACACTCCATCTTTAATGATTAAAAAATCCTCTTCCGTCCGCCGTAGTCCCAAAACGCAATTTCAGCACTGCTACATCACTCTGCATAAACACACATGTCTATGCAGAGTGATTGCAGGCTGAGAAATGACAACAGTCAGGGTTCACCTCAGGTCATAGCTCTGGCTATGACCTGAGGTGAACCCTGCTGTCAGAGCCATACTGCTGCTATCGGCCACCGGAGATTGACGACCGCCGGCAGAGCAGTAAATAAACCAGAAGTCATTAACCTCCGGTTTATTCACTGCTCTGCCGGCGGTCGGTAATCTCCGGTGGCCGTCGGCAGAGTTTGGCTTTAACAGCAAGGTTCACCTCAGGTCATAGCCTGAGCTATGACCTGAGGTGAACCAAGACTGTTTTCATTTCTCAGCCTGCAATCACTCTGCATAGACATGTGTGTCTATGCAGAGTGATGTAGCAGTGCTGAAATTGCATTTTGGGACTACGGCGGATGGAAGAGGATTTCTTTTAAATAAAGATGGAGTCCATGAGTGTCTTTTTGTTTTTATTATTCAAATACAAATATTTTTTCTATGTGTTGTGTTTTTTAAAAAAATTCACTAGAAATTCATGGCTTTCGTGTCTACTATTGGCTTAGGATCTACCAATTCTTGGCCATCGCACAGTCCCCATCAAGCATGAAACACATCCAATTCTTTAAGAGGTACATAGATGACCTACTCATTCTATGGTCAGGAACAGAAGAGGAGGCAAAGAAGTTTGTGAACTACCTCAATAATAATAATTGGGGACTAAGTTTCTCAATGAATATTTCCAATACACATATCCAATTCTTGGATCAACTTATTAGGATTAACCATGAGGGTTCCTTTAGCACGTCCACGTTCTTCAAGAACGTGGACGTGAACAGCTATTTGGAATTTAATAGTAGTCATCTACCAGCATGGATTAGAAACATTCCCTATGGACAATACCTACGTATTAGAAAAAATTGCACCAATGATAAGGATTTTATAGGTGAAGCCAGAATATTGAAACAAAGATTTAAAGCTAAAAAATATCCCCAGAAGCTTCTGAATGATGCATACAACAAATGTAAAGGATATACACAAAAAGAATATCTAGGACATTTAGACAATAAAAAGAAAATGAAAGAGAATGACAAGGGAGATAAAACCACCTATAACTGTAATCTGGTCACCACCTTCAACAAATCTTATAAAAATATTTACACATTGTTGAAAAAATACTGGTTTATATTAGAGGGAGACCCAATTTTGTCTAAAATCATCCCAAAAAACCCTAAAATTATATACAGAAGAGGGAGAAACCTTCACAATATTCTGGCTCCTAGTAGAATTCCATCCATCAGTGACACTGGACCCACATTTATGGCACCGACATTGCTTTTTAAAAAAGGATGCTATAGATGTGGTGTCCGCCGATGTAAATGTTGCAGCTCCATTAATCATGGTGCTATAAATTTTAGATCCAACACTAGCAACTCCACATATGAGATCAAACAGAAATTGGATTGTTCCTCTCAATTTGTCATTTATTTATTAGAGTGCCCATGCGGACATCAATATATTGGAAGAACTATCCAAAGTATGAGGGCGAGATTAAATAAACATAGGCACAATATCAGTATAGGGTTTCCTAAACATAGTGTTTCCAGACACTTTGACCAAACACACAATAGAGACCCCTCTAAAATAAAACTCACGATCATCGAACAGATAGATGCTAATGTTACGAATAGAATAAGGACACTGAACAGAAGAGAATCCTTCTGGATTTTTAAAATCGCACACTATCACCAGAAGGTCTCAACAGCATATTGGAAAACACTATCTGATTTTTTATTTTTAATAAGTCAATTTTATTGTTAAATAATTTTTTATATATCTTTTTCAGTTATATATATTATATACATGATAATTTTAATGCTATTTTATGTCATTTTATTAGATATTATATTATTATTAATATTAATAATAATAACTTTTAATCATCAGTATCGATTTTATACCATATTTTTATTATATAACTGCATCACATTGTACTATAATTACCCATTTGTAATGTAATTTGTTTTAATACTTTGATGTATTTGTTCACTTAATGTATAAAATACAATGCATTGTAATTCATAGATTGGTTGAGGATTCCCTGATCCTCTCAGGATACTTTCCTGACATTAAGACATACCGGTGAAATCCCTCCTCCCTTTTCCCTTCCTTGTTGATGTAAATTGTATATAAACAAATATAATTGAGAATCCCGGTTATCACTTGATAAAGACGCACTAAGCATTGAAACGCGTT
The DNA here is from genome assembly GCA_033576535.1 of Allobates femoralis. Lineage (NCBI taxonomy): Eukaryota > Metazoa > Chordata > Amphibia > Anura > Aromobatidae > Allobates > Allobates femoralis. The sequence goes on along the minus strand of JARQOC010000003.1, from coordinate 753,056,999 downwards.
GTGTGGAAACCGGGTTGCTACACCGTAATAATAAAGCCTAGAGGTAATTATAGATAGAACGTAGTCCTGTTGCTTTGCGAGCGCTGACACTTATTATTTCACTCCATTGAATTACTATTGGCTTAGGGCCAGCTGATAATACAAGACTGGCCCTAACCCCTTTATTACCCAGTGAGCCACGGCACCAGGGCCCTGGAAGAGTTGGGTTCAGCGCCAGAATATGGCGCTTCAATGAACGCGCCATTTTCTGGGGCGGCTGCTGGCTGCCATTCGCAGAGGGGGGTGCCCAGAAAGCATGGGCCTCCCTGCGCTGTGGATTCCAGCCCCCAGCTGCCTAGCTGTACCTGGCTGGACATATAAATAGCGCGGATCCCCAAGCATTTTTTTTTTAATTATTTCATGAAATTCATGAAATAATAAATAAAAGGGGCTCCCCTATATTGTTGTGTCCGGCCAGGTACAGATAGGCACCTGGGGGTTGTTGGCATCCCGTCGCTACCTGCTGTATCCGGCTGGATACAAAAATACGGCGAAGCCCATGTCAATTTTATTTCTGAAAAATCCAAAAAAGAATATGAATGAAAGGGATTGCATCTTTATTAACCCTTCGACCATGGTCGATGGGTTAATAAAGATGCAGTCCCTTTTTAGAGGATTTGTTTAATGGATTTTTCAGAAACATTGTGACGTGGGCTTCGCCGTATTTTTGTATGCCAGCCAGATACAGCAGGCGGCAACAGGCTGCCACCAACCCCCAGGTGCCTATCTGTACCTGGCCGGACACAACAATATAGGGTAGCCCCTTTTTTTTATTATTTCATGAATTTCATGAAATAATACCTACAAAAAGAGCAGACAAGACCACAGCAATATACAATGCATTTTTAGGATCCCCTTAAAAGTGTGCATAATGGGAATTAATCGAATTGTTCTTGGTAGTATGCTCAAGAGAATTTGCGCAGCTCATGAGAAGTCTTGGAGATGGGAATGGAAGATTTGGATTATTGAGGATGCCAGCCTTAGGTCATTGTTAGAATGGAGGGAGATAGATAGATAGATAGATAGATAGATAGATAGTGGAAAAAGCAGAATCAGCACAACCTTATCAAAACAGTGGGTACAATATTTCCTGTACCAACGGTGCTCCACTGCCACAAATACAGATCCAAAAAAAACAGGCAGCACTCCTTCAATGAAGTGGACTTTTCTTTATTGCAATCTCATGATGCGACGTTTCAGATGTTACACTCCTTTATCAAGCATAGTGCATCTAGTGAATAATGCGCTTTATATATACATCGAGCTTAATCAGTAATTACATTAAAATTATATATAACTACACCACACATTTTGCAAATAGATATCGTTCAGTGTCATATAGTGAATCATTTATAAAGTGCTTCAATAGTGCTTATTATTGCAGACCAGCTGCAACAGTTAATACAATACTCAAAATTCATGTTCTAATTAGTTATTAGTGACACCTGTGTACATACTTATTAAATATATATAGTGCGGTTTGTTTGAACCTACCCATTGCAATATAGTGGGGCCGTGTTCCTGGCAGGATGGATCCTGGAGCCTGCAAAACAACAAGCCCTAAGGGCTAAAGAATATAGCCCCTACTAATTATAATGCCTAATGAGTGAGTATAAAATCGTTTTTATCTACTTTGACAGGATGCTTTTAGGAGACAAAAGGAGTGTCAGATTAGTGATAATATGCTGCAGGGACATGTTTTTGTAGTTTAGGCTTTTTGGAGGCGACAGGATCCCTTTAAAGGATCCTACGTCAAAACGTACCAATTGATCTCTCAGATTTCTATTACGACGGTACGAGAATAGGGGGGAATTTTTAAATTATTGAACCTCAGGTAAACCATTGGAAAGAACTTTCCAACGTTTCCTGATTATATTGGAAACTGCTCCACTTTCTTCACAATAGACTGAGACAATGGGAATATTTTTCACTTCCTCCCTTACTCTATGATTCAGCAGATCTCATAACCATTAAGTTTATCCCGATGTTGTTGTAGATGTTTTTTATGGTAACCCCTATTCACAAATTTTTTTGTCATTACATCCAAAGTTCTATCTAGGTTAGATTCTTTACTCTCAATCTTTTTCACTTGTAAGAATTGGCTAAAGGGTATTGACTCTATCATTTTACGTGGGTGATGAAAAAAACTGCCTAGTTACCCGCAGTTTACCCTGGATACCAGCTCCCAGCGCTTCCTGAGAGGCGCTGGGAGCTGGCTGATCGCATCCCCTGGTGTCACACGCAGCGATGCTGCGTGTACACCGGGTGACCATAGCCAGGTTTTTGGTCCAGCCCGAAAACCCAGCGATGATCAACCAGCGATTTATCGCTGGTTGATTCAGCATGTCACACGCGTCAATATCGCTGCAACGTCACGTGCAGCAGCGTTATTGACAGCGATATTGACGCGTGTGACTACACCTTAAGAGTGATAGTAAGAATTTTTACAGAGCCAACAGTAAAAAAAGATCGAATTCTATAGATGCTTTTCATGTGTAGGTGACATGAGAGAGCAATTGATCGGATGTGGGGAGAGAAGGTGAGATCTGAGTCAAATATGACCCTTGGGGCCGTAGACAGTGGGCATGCTCCTGGAAGGTAATGGTAGATCCACACACAGAAATGGCTTTATGATAGTTAGCAAAAGGAGGAAACAGGAGTTCAAATTTTTACTGTTTCAGTTTAAGGTAGAGTAAGGACATGATTTTAGAGACAGTAGACAGACAATCACTTGTATTTTGTAGTAATGCAAGGGGGATAAAAGGAGACAGGGGTATAATTGTGTGTCATTGGAATAGAGATGGCACTGAAAACCAAAACTAATGATGGTTTTTCCAGTAGGGGCAGTGTATAGAGAAAGAGAAGGGAGCCTAAGACTGAACCCTGAGGAACTCGATAATAAGAGGAAGGGGAGCTGGTGAAAAAGACAAACTTATATATAGAGAGCAATGGATGGTACTCACAAGGCTTTTTCAGAAGTGTAGGGTCTTTATTCCATCAAAGCGGTATCCAGGGTTACAAAGTGCAGGAAGAGAAGGAGGGTGTGGAAAGGACTAGGGGCCTCCATTTCACGTATTCAATGCTTCAACGGGTCCAAAAATAGTGAAGCGGTCAGAGAGGTAGGAGGAGAACTAGGAGAGAATGTTGTCCCTGAGACCAATAGAGCAGAGCGTTGTGAGGAGGAGCTGGTGAACTAAAGTATCAACAGCAGCAGAGAGATCCAGGAGAATTAGCAGAGAGTAGTGACTATTGGGGTACCGTCACACCAGTTGACATCGCCGGAGATATCGCAGGCAACACATGGGAGCGCGCACGTTTTTGGCACCCAGCCAGCTTTTGCCGACATGTGTTTACATGTGGCGATACCTCCGGCGACACTTTGGCAATGTTTCAGGCGACGTCGCTGTTGGGGTGCTAGAAACCCCAGCAGGGATCCTGTAACATGGGAGCCTATGGCTCCCATCGCCTGTAATATCGCCAATCGCAATGTTACAACGGGGCAATGCATACACATCGCCTGAGAGTGGTTGCCTGGTTTCACAGCAGTGCTCTGAAACCAGGCGACCACTCTCAGACGATTTTTCGGCGCAAAATCGCCACTTTACATAGGGCGACTCACCTCCGATGACGCTGATGATAGGCCACGCCTCTGCATTGCTTGCGAAATCGCTGGCGATGTCACCTGGTGTGACAGTACCCTTAGACTTGGCTGTTAGGTCATTAGAGACTTTAGTAAGAGCAGTTTCAGTAGAGTGTAAGGTGTGGAAACCTGATTTAGAGAGTGAAGAAGAGATTTATCTGAGAGATAGAGGATCAGACAGGAGTGGACCAAGCGTTCCATAAATTTAGAGATGAAGGGGGATTAGAGACAAGTCTGCCCTTAGCAGCGCAGTTCTTGTTGAGGGATTTTTTTAACTAATGGGTGTATGCTGGCATGTTTGAAGGAGGAGGGAAAGACATCAGATGGGAGGGAGAGGTTAAATATTAGTTAGATAACTGGTGACATCTGGAGAGAGGGACTGAAGGAGATGTAATTGAATAAGGTCACTGATGCAGGTAGAATGGTGAGAAGATGAAAGGAGTCGGATAACTTCTTCTGTGACCAAGTCAAAGACCGAAAGTGAGCTGGGTGAAGTGTAGAAGGGAGAAAAGTGCATGATATTATGAGGCTGGAAGGAAATTTCCTGTCTTATATGGTCAATTTGTTAATTAAAATATTTGGCAGGTTGTCAGCGCTGACGTTGGTGGTTGGGGTCTGCACTCTTGGAGCGAGGAGGGAGTGGAAAGTGTTAAAGAGTCATTTAGGATTGTTGGCTAATCAGGTGATAAGGGTGTTGAAGTAAATTTATTTGTAGAGATGAAGAGCAGCATTATATGTTTTAAGCATAAACTTATAATGGATGAAATCTTCAGCTAGATGGATTTTCTCCACAGATGTTAATAGCATCGCTGAAGTGAATATACAGGACTGGTTAAGGAGGGAATTTAGTTATACAGATGTGAATGTTGCTGGGTTGGAGGGCATAGATGACCTGACAGGCTCCCTGTAAATCAGAATATCATGTTTTACAAAATAATTCATGAATAACATTTTCCTTGTCTACTGTACATCTGCACTATTTCTCAGATGTTGTTTTATTTTGTTAGGATGTTAGAAGGGTTAAAATCCAGCAATTTTTCTATTTTTTTTTTTTACAAAATCTGTAAGGACCTATTCAGATTTAAATGGACTTTGAGGAGTCTATATATCAGAAACTCCCCAAGATTGATACCTTTTTACAAACCACATCCCTCAAATACTTCAAAACTGCTGTAAGGAAATGTGTTAACCTGTCTACTACTACACAGGTGCTACAAAGAAATGATTGTAAAATTTAATGAAAAAATAAAAATTGTAGGTTTTCCTATAAAATGTTTCTATAGCCGCCAAATTTTTCATTTTAAAAGGGATTGCATGAAAAAATGGACCACTCCCTCCAAAGATTTTCTGTTGGGTTAAGATCTGGAGACAGGCCTTGGCTACTCTATGACCTTGAAATTTGTCTTACAGAGCCACTCCTTGCATGTGTTTTGGTTCAATGTCATGCTGAAAGACCTAGCCTCAACCGATCTTCAGTGCTCTTACTGAGTGAAGGAGGTTGTGGGACAAAATCTTGCGATAAATGCTCCCCTGAATATGGTGCAGTCATCTTGTCTCCATTATAAAAAGCAACCATAACATATGATGTTTCCACACCCATAGTCTATCGTAGGGACTGTGTTCTTGAAGTTGAATTCTCCTACTTCTTCGTCCAAACATGCCAAATGAAGTTGATATCAAAAAGTTCTATTTTGGTCTCATATGACCACATGACCTTCTCTCATGCCTCTTCTTAATAATCCAGATGGTCCTGGACATGTGCTGCTGTGAGCAGGGGGACCTTGTGTGACCTGATGGATTTTAATCCATGACGGCATAATGTGTTACTAATGGTAATAATTGAGACTGTGGTTCCAGCTCTCTCCAGATATTTGAGAGGTTCTCCAATGTAGTTCTGGGCTTATTCCTGACCTATTTGTAGACTCATCCTTATCGTACTAGGCAAGATCTTGCATGGAGTTCAAGACCAAGGAAGATTGACAGTCATCTGTCAGTTTTCCCACTTACTAATAATTGTAGCAAGAGTTGTTGCCTTCTCATCAGGCTGCTTGCATATTGTCCTGTAGCCCATCCCAGCCTTGTGCAAGTCTGCTATTTTGTCTCTGGTGTCCTTAGACAGCTCTAAGGTACCATCACACACACAATATTGCTTGCAATTTCACTGGCAATTTGCTGGTTGCAGTGAAATCATGGACACATTGTTCTATTTTGTTGCCGTGTACAAATAGAACAATGTGTCCATGATTTCACTGCAACCAGCAAATTGCCAGTGAAATTGCAAGCAATATTGCCATGTGTGAGGTACCTTTAGGTCTTGGCCATGTTGGATAGATTGAAGTGTGATTGATTGTGTGAACATGTGCCGTTTACACAGGTAATGAGTTAAACAAGTGCAATTAGTACAAGTAATGAGTGCAGAGTAGGATGACTTCTTAAAGAAACACTAACAGGTCTGTGAGAGACAGAATTCTTGCAGGTTGGTAGGTGATCAAATACTTTTGTTATGCAATAAAATGTAATTTAATTAATTAAAAATCATATGATGTGATTTTATGGATTTTTTTTTAGATTCTGTCACTCAGTTGACGTGTACCTACGATAAAAATTACAGACCTCTCCATTCTTTGTAAGTGTCAAAATCGGCAGTATATCATATACTTATTTTCCCCAATGCATCTCTGGTGTCAGCTTATCTGTTAAAGAACTAAAGAATCTGCAGTCTGAAATTGGACATGGAGGATATTATCTCCCTGACATTCATCAGTCAGAAACACCCAACATGCATTGGACAACAAGGTGAATTCAATGATATTGGTAGGTTCAATCAATTTTAGTTTAATATGTATGGGTGCCTTAACTACTATCTAATTAGTTTGGGCACTTTTAGGATATTTGCATGCAATGCCTTTTAGACAATATGAGAACAAATTATTCGGGAAGGAGATGCTTCAGGACATGTCAGTGTTTTTTGTCTCGAAATAACTTTTTTTGCTTCTTCCCAGTCGTTTTTTTTCTATGTCATATTCTATGCTTATTCTCTGTTTATTTTTTAAATTACTGCATTTATGTTAACAGCTGAACTTTTCTGGACATAATAATAAAATATTCTAATACAACTGATAAATATCCATGTGTTTTTTACTATGCTGTTTTTTTTATAATAGACAATGAAGTATGCCCTGCAAATGTTGATCATAAATCTTGTTCTCAGTAACACATCTTCTGAACACTGCCTGTTCTGCTCAGTCCCAAACTGTGCTATTCCTAGTGTCCAAGACTATAGGGAAGGGAGTTTGAGCATCTGTCCTTGAAGCTGCTCTAGATAAGCATCCAAAGCACTCTTCTGAGATACTACATTATTACAAAGATTCTATTCATTCTTTACCATTGCCACCAATTAGGGGGAATAGAAAGAATAGTAAGAGGAGACCCAGAAAGAGTGGCACAATAACAGTAGAAATGTAATACTGTCATTGGCAAGGACCCCATTCTTGACAGTGGTGTCTTACCTCTCTGGTAGAAGCAAGCCAAATGTTGGTGAATCACCCAGGGTTGTATGGGAACTCGGGTATCTGGGCCCTGCGGTAGTTGGGATGTCACTGATGGCCTGCCAAGACCCGTGGCCCTGGTGATCAACTGAAAAGGGGGTTAGGGAATGGTGATGAAGAAAAAAATTAAAGTTTGTCGTAACGCCACCTGCAGATTCTGGTGATGGGCACAAGCGCCTCTTCAGACCTCCGGGGGAGATGGTACTGCAGGTTGGATGGAGCAGCTCCCTGCAGGTGGAGCCGAGTCTCCGGGGCAGACCAACACTGATGGTGCTGGCTATGGATATGATTAGGGATGGAAGCAGGGTATGGGCCTTGCTATCCAGCGGCTGGAATAGTCTCAATAAGTGGCAGGGTCAGGGATAGAGGAGCAGACACAAACACCGGAGATTGTTTCTTTACCTTTTACTGGTGGAATTGCAGGTAAAAGTCCACTACACTGCCTGGTGTTCAGGTAGCACTTCTGGATCTCCACAGTGAATGGGTATAAGGCCTCCTCGTCTCTTTTTCCTTGAGTGAAGCCCCTGCCCTGTATGAAAGTTGTCTGGTCTCCACTGCTCTCCTCTCACATATGCTGTGTTGGGTAACCCTCGTTGGACTGACGCTATGTACTTTCCTGCGGTGCCTGGCTCCCTTGTTGGTGACTGCACAGATGCCCGGAAGACTGAAGTCTACACGTTAAACCAGTATTCTCTGCTGGGCTGGGTGCTCTCCTGCAGACTCTGATTCCAGTGTCCAGGGTGCTTTCTGGAGTGAACCAAAACGGCTCCTCGTTCCCCAGGTTGCTACTTCCTCGTTGCTCCTACGTCTCACCTTCGACCCCACTCTTGGGTCCCTGCAATAACTAAATGGTGGCTATTCAGTTGTCTCTGGCTCGGGCCTAGCGTGGCTCCGACCACCAAGGCATCTTCACAGTTCTCATAGCGGCTACACACTCTGTCTAACTCCGCCCTCAGCACCAGTATTTATAGGGGATCTTGCCTAAGGGCAGCAAGTTGAACTCCCCCTACTGAGTTGGGGTGGAAAGTGTTGTTTGTACTGTGTATCCACTGTGGAAATCCATCCATGCTATAGGTGAGCCTGTGGTTACCTGTGTGAGCAAGGTGCCACACTGGCTTCTGCCTCACGTGTGCCTCCCCAGCTTTTGGCCATATGGGGTCATTCACATAGTACATTCAAAATCATTACCTATATGAGAGACCTAATGGTACTTAATTAATACCTTAATGTGCCTCATAATACCAATCCTTATGTCAGGTATATTGGGGTTGCTAAGCTAAGGCACATAAAAGAGAACTTACTAGTAATGTGAGTTCTTAAAAATAAACCTTATGTGCTCCAAATTGGGTAAGCAATCCCAATTTGGGGTACATAAGGTTCACTGGGTAAGTAATTCCAGTCTCAAAGACCAATAGCTGAATGGCAAAAGAGTCACAAATATGCGGCCTAGAAAATTGTGTGGCTATTACAATTCTTGTTTTTAGATGTGGAGAGAAGCTGCTGCTGCCTTCTGATGCCTAGCAAGTACTATTAAATGGATTAGGACATGTGCATGATACTTTCCAGATGTTGGCTGGTTGTCCACTATCAAATGAACATTGCTCAATTCAGTAAAGGCCCTTTCACATCAGCAGTAAGCGCTGATCGCAGTAGTTGCGGTGAAAAAAACGCAACTGCCGCGGTTACCGCATAACGGCTGCACTTGCGGTTCAATTGCAGCAAGCCCCATGCAATGTCTATGGGACTTACGGCAGGTGCGCCAAGTGCGGTATAGTTGCGGTTTCCGCACTTGCGGCAGATGCGGCCACGAAAAAAACGCGGTCAGCTGAAACTGCACTTCCCGCACACTTACTGCGAGCCCCATAGACATTGCATGGGGCTTGCCGTAAGTGAACTACAGTGCGACCGTTATGCGGTAACTGCGGCAGTTGCGTTTTTTTCACCGCAACTGCAGCGATCAGCAATTACTGCTGATGTGAAAGAAGCCTAACAGGATGTATTGAACACAGCAATCACTCAGTAGCATTCTTTGAGAAGTGATGTCACTGTAGAAAGTGTACATAGATATTGTGATTTAGTAGATAGATGTATGATTTAACTGTAAAGGGGTTGTCAAAGATTTGGATGAAAGTCTGCAGTCATTCTTTGTGTGTGTCTGTGACTGCAGACTCGTGAATCCTCTGTTGCTGGTAAAGTGAGGTGTCACAAACAGGTGGTCATGTGACCACAATACAGCGGCACTCACCCAGGCTTCGACTCCAAACTTTATTTTAGATCACCGCAAACAACTTAAGAGCAGGAGGGAGGATGGGGTTCAAATAATGGCCATTTCTTGCTGCACAAAGTGCTTCAATGGGTCCAGCTCACTGAATGGCTCACCATCACGTTCTTAAACATAGATTGCAAGAGGCATGTCATAATTAATGAAGCAACACATGAGGAGACAAACCAGGAATCCTAAAAAAAGAAAGCATACGGTATGTTAATATCTTAAGAGACAATGATTAACATCAAGACACTAGTGACTAATGCAAAAAATGAATGAAATTACAGTGAACATATAAATATTGATTAAAAGCAGGTATACCAAAACTATCTATAAAACCACTGTGTCAAGAAAATATGTTCAATGAAAATATTTTCATTGTTTTAAAATGTTTTAAAAGACAGCCAGAGCTGGCTTACTTCTCTTCTTCTTGTGGGGGAACTACATAGATCTCCTCTTTGCTTCCCCCAGTCAGGAATGTTTACGATCTGAAAAAATGCAACTTTATTACTCTGTTGAACAGCACAAGGAGATGCTTTTCTTTTCCTCCATGAATCTTTTGTATGAAGTTACAAACTTTTAATGTCAAATTTAATAATGCATGTTCATGTCACAATTTCATAAATCATATTTTTGAAATGCTTCCATTTTTGCGGATATAATGGTATATCTTACTTTTCTGGAAACGGGTCAGAAACCTGGGAAATGAGTTCTAACCTTCTGCACATCACAGACATATCATATTCGGAGTTAAACCGCATCAAAAATCACGACGGAAAGCATGATGTCCATATCTTTGATGTGCGAGCGTCCAAGCCAAAGATATGAAAATGGAGATTTTGAGAATGGTAGTGAGGGGGTGGTTTTCAAAGAAAACAGCCCACACGTGAGGTAAACAAAGTGGGCATTTCTGGATTAGTGGCTTAGCACATAAAACCAAAGCGTCCATTTTTGGGTCATTCCACTCTGGGACAATGGACAGCACAACCCTAACGTTGTATGGAGGAATCATACACCATTTCTGGTGGAGCCGTCCACTCCACGGAATCTGAATTCTCACCGCGTGGCAAAGGTTTTGCAATTTCTCATTTAATCCCTTTCATTTAAATAACTGTTTATGCATATATGTAAATTGTCTTTTGTATAATCTTGTATATCCTTTTGTAAACACTGCCAACTTTCTGGAGTAAAATTTAAACTTACTAGTTTCATTCTTCACGTTCTATAAGCGTGCAATACGCACCTCCCGCTATTACACCTTACCAAACAGGTTACCAGTCCACCTTAAAGAGATCAGTGGTGGCAGCATAATTTTTGTATTTATGTGATATTGTGGGCCTGAGGGTGACTGGAACAAGGTATATATACATTCCTGGCAGGAACTGGTGGTACATAAACATCCCGTCACATCACGTGCCACAATAGACGACATAAATTATAGCAGCTGCACTCCTTCTCTTATCTTCTGGCAATACCGAGTTTGGCCAGCAAGTTAAGAGGATGCCAGAGACCTACAGGTCCTGACTAAGTTTTCATGACAGACAGCAAAATCAATTTTGTCATTAAAAAAGCCGCCCCTTGCACTTTTAACCTGATAGTAAGTTTAAGGAAGTGACAATGAGTCACTCGGTGAGCTGGACCCATTGAAGTGCTTTGTGCAGCATGAAATGACCATTGTCAGACCCTCATCCCCCCTCCTGCTGTTATGTTGTATGCAATGACCTAAAATACAGTTTGCAGTTGAAGCCTTGCCGAGCGCTACTCTTTTCTTTATTATTTAATAATCCTGAACTATACTTTGTACCTCCAGAAAGCACTGGGTTTTCTTTTAGCGGTGTTTGTGGATCCTTGGTGTTGATGCGTATTTGCAGTGGTGCCCGATTCTTCCATGCTGAAACTCACAGAAATTTGACCACATGTATGCGATATGTATACAGAAGGCTTCATTACACAGTAACATAGTGACATAGTTTTTAAGGTTGAAGGAAGACTTTAAGTCCATCTAGTTCAACCCATAGCCTAACATGTTGATCCAGAGGAAGGCAAAAAAAACCCATGTGGCAACACTAAGCTCCACATTGGGGAAAAAAATTCCTTCCTGACTCCAGATATGGCAATCAGACTAGTTCCTGGATCAACGCCCTATAAAAGAATCTAGTATATATAACTGGTAATATTATAGTTTTCAAGAAAGGCATCCAGGCCCTTCTTAAATGTTAGTAGTGAGTCACTCATTACAACATCATGTGGCAGAGAGTTCCATAGTCTCACTGCTCTTACAGTAAAGAATCCGCGTCTGTGATTTTATTAACCTTCTTTCCTCCAGACGTAGAGGATACCCCCTTGTCCCCGTCTCAGGCCTAAGAGTAAAGAGATCATTAGAAAGTTCTCTGTACTGTCCCCTCATATATTTATACATTATTATAAGATCACCCCTAAGCCTTGTTTTTCCAAGCTAAATAACCCCAAGTTTAATAACCTGTCTTGGTATTGCAGACCCCTTAGTCCTCTAATAACTTTTGTCGCTCTTGTCTGGACCCGCTCTAGTTCAGCTATGTCTTTCTTACGACTAGATGTTCATGGCCTCGCTCAATACAACGGAATTCATCAAGTTTGCCAATGTCTTGTAGAAATGTGGCTGAAGAATGCACATTGTACACTTTCAGTTGTATGACCACCTGCTCCCGGAAAATCCTGACAGCACGCACTCTGCAGGCTTTAGGGATTCACAAGTCTGCATTAGAGTAGATTGACTGCAGACTTTAGTGACAACCCTGGACAACAACCCCTTTAGGCATTATATTTACGTGTATTTACATTAAGTTGCATATTATCACACTATGCTGGGAGTCCATATACTCTTGTATTCTATTTTTGGAGCTCATATAGAGGACAACAATATTATTCAATCACAACTGTATTTTTGTTAACTTACCAAGCTTTATCCTGTGAAATTAACATTACCCCATCTCCACAACAGCCTGATAATGATAGTAACAGAAAATCAAACATATGCAAAAAATGAGGTATTGATGCCAGAGTTAATAACTCATGTCTCGCAAGAGCAGGTAAGTTTTGAGATGGTTCATTACTAATGATTTCTATTTCAATCCCTGCATATTACAAGAAGCAGCTGCTCTCCTGTGTGTCTCTAATTGAAGAAAGATGTGCATTGCCAAATCAAGAGAATTTGCTGTCAATGGAAGGGGTCTATCATTTTCAATGTAATCACAAGTAAAAGATATCAGCTTAGGAGGTGACTGACAATACATGTCATATTTATTTAAAAGGATGTAAAATACTGATATAGAGATTGTGTACAAAACAACTCCTGTAAATGTACAGAAAAACTCATATTTCGGAATATCTACGCCTCATAAACCGTTGAAGAACCCCTTAGGATACCATTATATCCCTTGGGCCCTTTAAGAGAGAAAACGCCTCACCTGGGAAAAGCCTCGACAGTCCCTTTGAACTCCCGTCATTCTGGCATTTTGTGGGTCTGGACCATAATAACATTGTGTAACCGTCTATCAGCATAGCTTTTTTCCACTGATGAACCTCTCATATTAATGTGAGAGGTGAAACGCGTTAAGGGCAGGGTGCTATATTACCATATTGATGGATGAATATTGATGAATATATCCGATTTACACAATCTTAGGACTTTGGAAGGAGGGACGGGTTGGTCTACTGACCTAGGAACAATATATCGAAACACTGAACAAGCTAGTTCAACATTGCATAAAAATGCCAAGCGGCTTTGTTCGGATTGATCTGTTTTGAAGACAGATTGTGTTCAGGCAGCTCCTCTACCCAAACCGCAAAACAACATTGACACTTGTACATTGTTTGTCAACCCTATAAGACCCCCAAAGATTCTTGATAGTTGTAGACAGTTTTTTGTCTATTGTTGTTTGGGGGGTGGGTTTTCTTTTGTGCGTATCACTGCACTATCACCAATCTACACAGATTTTTAATCATTTACTGTACAAGCCATCCTGGTTGCTAAGGACTACCCGGACTGCAATTGAAGATAAGCTGTAACCTTTGATCGAGCAGAGAAAGTGAAGTAAATCGGGTTTGGAACAAAGAATTGTGTGTGAAACTGTTCATTTCCTGCCTGAGGAGCGGTATACTGAAATGCTGCGCAGACCGCAGGAGTCTGCCTGTGAGAGCAGCCAGATCAGCCCCGCTGGCCCACCATAATCCCACACCTCTACTCTGAACGCTCTGGGGATCCGCTCCACCCGTGGGGAGATACACCAACATAGCTTACCTCCCATCATCCCCAGAGGTCCCGGACTGCAGCGGCGGCCATTAATAGCCACATACCATGAGTGGCATCATGACAACCACCTTCCTATAAATTCCCCTATCCCATGAACTTCTACCCTTTTTATTGACCGCTTTGGGGCCACAGACTGGGTCACATCAACGTGACATCCTGACCCGCAGATGACATCACCAGAAGTGAGGTAGAGGCCCGGTTCTGAGTACTCCATGGCCCTCACGAGGCGCTTCACCAGTCTGAAACTTGCCAAGCTGCAAGAGCAGGCAAAACCAAAGTGGGAGTTTGTGTGCTGACTGAGGTCAGTAGATAATTGTGTACGGATACTCTCGCTGAAGTTAATGTACTATATGTTATGTAAAATGCATTGGGACTGTTTCATGGTTATTGGCTATATGACCAGATTAAGCAAGTCTCCCCCAACATGCTCAGTAACTGCTACATCGCTATATACAGTATATATATATATATATATATATATATATATATATATCCGAGTATATATATACAGTGTTGGCCAAAAGTAGTGACACCCCTGCAATTCTGTCACATAATATACTTAGTTTCTTCCTGAAAATGATTGCAATTACAAACTCTTTGGTATTATCTTCATTTAATTTGTCTTCAATGAAAAAAAACAAAAAAAAAATTGTCCTAAAGCCAAATTGGATATAGTTCCGCACCAAACATAAAAAAGGGGGTGGACAAAAGTATTGGCACTGTTAGAAAAATCATGTGATGCTTCTCTAATTTGTGTAATTAACAGTACCTGTAACTTACATAGAGGAGATTGAAAAGGGCACTGACCTGTGGTGGCTGCAGCTGTCCGTTCCGCTGGATGATGGTGATTGTAGTCCTGGTGCTCAGCTTAGAAGTTCAACATACAGGGTTATTGTGGTAAAGAAGCGGCACTCATGGATCTTGTTTCCATTGACTATTTATTTATCCAACTTGTTAGGATACATCCACCTGGGAGGGTGTGCAGGGAGGGGAAGCGCAAGCAACGGTATCTGTTTCGAGGACAATTCCTCTTCTACGGGCTCCCAAAGTACCTGTAACTTACCTGTGGCACCTAACAGGTGTTGGCAATAACTAAATCACACATGCAGCCAGTTGTCATGGATTAAAGTTTACTCAACCTCTGTCCTGTGTCCTTGTGTGTACCACATTGAGCATGGAGAAAAGAAAGAAGACCAAAGAACTGTCTGAGGACTTTAGAAACCAAATTGTGATGAAGCATGAGCAATCTCAAGGCTACAAGTCCATCTCCAAAGACCTGAATGTTCCTGTGTCTACCGTGCGCAGTGTCATCAAGAAGATTAAAGCCCATGGCACTGTGGCTAATCTCCCTAGATGTGGACGGAAAAGAAAAATTGACAAGAGATTTCAACGCAAGATTGTGCGGATGGTGGATAAAGAACCTTGACTAACATCCAAACAAGTTCAAGCTACCCTGCAGTCTGAGGGTACAACAGTGTCAACCCGTACTATCCGTCGGTATCTGAATAAAAAGGGACTGTATGGTAGGAGACCCAGGAAGACCCCACTTCTTACCCCGAGACATAAAAAAGCCAGGCTGGAGTTTGCCAAAACTTACCTGAGAAAGCCTACAACGTTTTGGAAGAATGTTCTCTCTTTTTGGACAAAGGCATCCACATAGAGTTTACAGGAGAAAAATAGAGGCATTCAATGAAAAGAACACGGTCCCTACAGTCAAACATGGCGGAGGTTCCCTGATATTTTGGGGTTGCTTTGCTGCCTCTGGCACTGGACTGCTTGATCGTATGCATGGCATTATGAAGTCTGAAGACTACCAAGAAATTTTGCAACATAATGTAGGGTCCAGTGTGAGAAAGCTGGGTCTCCCTCGGAGGTCATGGGTCTTCCAGAAGGACAATAACCCAAAACAAACTTCAAAAAGCACTAGAAAATGGTTTGAGAGAAAGCACTGGAGACTTCTAAGGTGGCCAGCAATGAGTCCAGACCTGAATCCCATAGATCACTTGTGGAGAGATCTAAAAATAGCAGTTTGGAGAAGGCACCCTTCAAATATCAGGGACCTGGAGCAGTTTGCCAAAGAAGAATGGTCTAAAATTCCAGCAGAGCATTGTAAGAAACTCATTGATGGATACCGGAAGCGGTTGATCGCAGTTATTTTGGCTAAAGGTTGTGCAAACAAGTATTAGGCTGAGGGTGCCAATACTTTTGTCTGGTCCATTTTTGGAGTTTTGTGTGAAATGATCAATGTTTTGCTTTTTGTTTCATTCTCTTTTGTGTTTTTTCATTGAAGGAAAATTAAATGAAGATAATAATACCAAAGAATTTGTGATTGCAATCATTTTCAGGAAGAAACTGAGTATATTATGTGACAGAATTGCAGGGGTGTCAATACTTTTGGCCACAACTGTATGTTACTTGTCCTAGTCTGCCCCTTTTATCATGTAAAGCGCCATGGAATATAATGGCGCTATATAAATAAATAAATAAATAATAATAATTCCAAGACCAGGCCTAGAGCTCACAACATTACGAGTTTGTACTCTGTATTTCCCCTTTCTAAAGTCCTTCTCAACAGCTCCATTCCTTCTGTCCATCAATCTTAGGGTGACAGTTTCCACAAACACCCACTTACTGCAACCTAAGGTAAGTGCACAGTTTGCACACAACTATTCTCTAAGTCTAGAGGCTAGCTCCATACCAGTGGGTTGATGCTACTCCTTAAGTACCACTTGTCCAGTAGCTTTCTAACTATGCTACTCCTATCTTAGGTAATACATTACCCATTGCCATATACTTTATCTATAAACACATTACGTACACAGCTACGTCCCCTGACACATTATATTACATGCATAAATGCATGGCATAGTTCACACTACTTTATTACAAAATAATTGGTGTCATCAGGGGCAAGAGCAAACAGGCATAGTCTACCCTCTTACACTGGTGTCTGTGGTTTAATGCGTCGCCTCCTTAATCCACTGCATGCAGGGAAAAAAGATGGGAGACCGAAGTGGGAACAAGTTTATGAAGGGAAACCAGCCCTTATAATTATGTCACCAATATAACCATTCACTAAAGCCCTGCAAACAAAGGCTGCATTAACCTCTTAATTTCGAAAACAGCCCACAGTCAGTATGGCATTACCTTTTCTGCCTTGCCATGTCCGGTATGGAGCTTAAATTATTCAGCATTAAATCATTAAATGAAGCATTTTACTTCCATACATAGGTATTTATGTGTTGCTTGCTGTACAATTCCACATATCCACAGTGCAGGTCTATGCATATAGTTGAGGTTGATGCCTGAGTACCTCACCCTCAACAATGGTAATAGACCGGTACCTTCTGGGCTGAATTGAGATTAATGATGCTTCTCACAAAGGCAATGCTGGAACATTGGTATGTAAGATTTGATGAAGATGTAAGTGTGGAATGTCCTCAAATGTGAATTTTGAAGAAGTGTGCTATGGGACAAGAACTATTCATTACAAAACATATAAGTGATTACCTTCTTTGTTAGAGGTGGGGCTTGTCAGGAAGTGTTCAAACTTCTTTGAGCTTCAGAGGGGAATAATACATTACATAGTGTCAGCTATATTAATTGGAATCTAATATTGTACATGGAAATGCTACTTCCTCTAGTGTAACATTTGTAGTAATCTTCTAATATTTGAGCAAAAATAACATGAAAAAAAATACAGATAAAAGCGGCACTCACTACTGGTATGTGAAAAAGACAGCACTTTTTTGTGGCTGTATCAGGAGGAGAGGAAACAAAAGAGACCAGTAAGTGTCAGCTGTTTCGCATAAACTACGCTTCTTCTGGAAGAGTTGTCTAGCTCTTTACAAATCAGGAGTATCTGACTCCACTCATCCCGCTTATAAACACCGGCGATAAAATCACTGGTCTTGTTGAATACAGGTCAAAGTGTGTATATAAAAATGGAAAAAATAGGGCATATAATAAAATGACATGAATGTCGAGTCATTCCCTGCGTAATTGAGTGGGCCTCAAAGCTGGAAAAACTGAAGAGAACAGAGAACAAGGGAAGGTACAGTGCTGGCTTAAGAAATAAGAGTGAGGGCCCAATCCAATGGGAGTAATTTTTTGTTTTAACCTTTCTTTTATCTTCTTATCCTTTGGAGTCTCAGGAGACCTCAGATCATAATCAACATCTTCTCACAACAATCGGGACACTTTTAATTAAGCAAAAATTTGCAAACATTTTGCGCAACTCTTGAGTTCTGTCAACATTTTGCAACATTTCAAAGTAATTAACACCAGAATTCTGGCAAAATTGTCTTGATGAATCGGGGCCCTTGCCTCAGCACTTTTGAATAAATGAATTTATGAATTCCACTATTGCTACACATGTGAAAAATATAAGGTGCTTAGCTAAAATTTATCCTCAATAAGTGCAAAGGCCATCCAACCATGTCAAGGTCTATCTGTTAGGCAGGGGCCAGAATAGCGTATGACATCTGATGCAAGAGGATCGGATGCGATATGCTAATGACACTGCTTAGGATCTGCTGCGAGAGTAAGCTGAGTGTCATGCTGCTGTGGTCTGATCCTATGATCCAATTACAGGTGCAGAGGAGAAGGAGAGATTCATTTCTTCATCTCCTCCACTGTCATCCGAGTGCAGTGTGATGTTCCGATCACACCTGTAGACTTTTATGGGTGCTAGTGAGCCAATACTCACTGCCAATTGACGCATACTGCAATTTTTTTCCTCTCACCAATTAGGTGTCAACTTGCAGATATGAGCTGTAGCATTGTTTAACATGGGCCCAATTGCTATGCGAGAGTTTCTCCCGTGCAAGTCACATGCTGGCCGAATAGTCCTTATCACTTGTGTCTGACATCTTTATGTGTCAGGCAAGTGCTCATCTGAACTAGGGTAGTGAATACAAGGCAAAACTCATAATTAAAGGTTTGGGTTGGCATTAGAGAGATAAGACACAGTGATAAGGACCATCCACATAAAGGTATATTTTGCACAGCGCATGTGTGCACCTTACACTAAAGTGATCGTAAAAGTGTAGGGACATTTTTGATTTGTTGCTTTGTCCAATTTTGTCAAACGTTTGTACATTAGGATGGTTCTTGAAAACCATTTCTACTACTACAATATCATATTTGAAAATGGACGTCCACTTTGCCTCATCATGCAAGATCAATTATTCCATTATATCTATCCCAGTGTATTTAAGGCATTCTGCTCCAAAAGATTTATTAATAACACATTAATGGCTTTTCACAGAAAACAGAATTGTAATGATTAAATAGCAAATAAGATAAGTAAAATTGCTAGAACAGTTGTGTAATTGGTCGGTTCATTCACAGCTTTATTAAATATCTCCTAAAAAGATACTGCATGAGATAAGAAAAATAAAATTAAAAATGACTTAATTCATCCACTTCTATCTTTTATTCCTGTTGCCATGTGAATGCCTATGAAGCAGAAAATTAGATATGAGTGTAAATAGACAGTAATGACTTAATATTCTTAAAATATCATTCGTAATATTAAAAAAGCAATGAATTTGGTAAAACAGTGCAGCGGGAAGCTAATCATTGTGCCAGTGATGCAGAAACAGACAAATTGATCAAACTACATACAGTATCTTATAGGATTTTTCTTGATAAAATGTGAAACTATAAGGTCTGGAAACCTATAAGTCATATATAGATTGTAAAGCAAATCATATTCAAAACATAAAACTTCCAGTGCAAAGAGGAAAAAATTGTCAATGATAATCCATGACAATCCATCTCACCCTCCGAGACCCAGGGGGGACACGGCAGAGGCTGCAGAGGTTGAAAGCTATTTTGAGTTTAAAGCTGAAGGCACACTGTCGTGCATCAAACACAGAGCGTATTTGATGCACGACAGTGATGCTAGTGTAATGCATGTTTGTGGGTGTGTGTGGTGTGTGTGTGGTGCGTGTGTGTGATGCTGTCCACGGTCCTGAAGGACCGCGGCCAGCATTTGTCGGGGAATTCAAACTTGCCGGCTGTCAAAAGCCGGCGATTTTGAATTTCCCACCATGAGCATACAGTAATAATCATCCTGCCCTGCTGTGACAGCGGTGCAAGATGATTATTATAATGTGCTTTAACACTCATGTCAGCATGTGTCCTGAGACTGTCCAAGCTCCTGGACATATGCTAAGGTCGTAAATGGCCAAATGTGTGTTTTATGCCTATAAATCTGCAAAGCCTGTAATTGTCGGCTTTACAGTGTCATTTCTAGACTCCTGCTACTCTCCTGTCGGTGAACAGCGTTAATCTACGCTGTCCAGCATCCTGAACAGCTAAGTAATCAGCACAGTAGTTTGCCTGTCCTGATTACTTAGCTGTTCAGGACCCTGGACAGCGTAAATTAATGCTGTTCACTGACAGGAGCCGCAGGAGTTTAGAAATGAAACTGTAAAGCCGACAATTATCGTCTTTGCAGATTTATAGGCATAAAACTTGCATTGCGCTCACGCGCGTCAGAATCGCGTGCAATCGCAGCATGCTGCGACTGCACTTGCTTCCGACTTGCAATGCGAGTTAGGTGTGGGGGACTCGCACCAGTGTGCCCTGCCTAATAGGGCAACACCGGTCCGAGTGCAATGCGAGTTTCCCTCGCATTGCACTTAGGCAAGTCCCTCGCCCAGTGTGCCTTCAGCCTAACACAATGTTGTCTTTATCTTCCAAATGCATAAATATATTTTAAAAAAAAACATACAACCTACATTTTGCCTATTTAAAGTGTGAAGTCTAAATTGTCCAACAATAATGATAAGTGAATCACTTTTTTGTGAATTAGTGTTGAATATTTGGGAAATTTGCTGAACCCAGCAATGTTCATAATCACTCTGTGCAAATTGTCAAAAATGGCCACCAATATTTTACATAATGCAGAATATTGCTTCAGCCAGGGAAGGCATATAGGACCTCAGACTCCATTGACTTAGCTTCCCCATAATTAATTGCAACCATTACATCCCATCTTACAAGCACTTGGTTTAGTATGAACTTGAGTGACAGGAACGCGAATGCTCCTGTCACTCAAGCACCGGCCAGAGGAGGGCAGGAATTTTTAAATTGAAGGGTGGGTTTTACAGCTGGAGGGGCGGCGAGGACATTATACATCTGGACCATAGAGCATGCCTCCCAGACTTACTAGGAGGCAGTGCTGGACAGAATATAAGTTCATATCTCAGGCACATATGGGCACATAGAGGGGTTACAAGAACCCCAATTACATTATGTGTAAGCTGGTGGGCACAGTTTAAAATGCCCAAAAGGGGGTGACAGGTTCCCTTTAAAGTTAAATATCAAGGAGAAAATTAACTTTGTTCTTCACCAGGTTCACCAGGTTTCAATCATACTGCATAGTGAGCAGAGGCTTTAACAACGCAATGGCAATTAGGCTGGTTTCACACTAACCATTTTTGGTGTCCGTGTGAATCTAGCTGAAACTGGATGCACCTGCAACCGTTTTAGGCCCCATTGACTTTCAATGGAGCTGCAGGAACATGCGGTTGCATCCAGTTATTTACGGTTCCCCTTGATCCAGGTGTCCACGGTTTTTACACTGAAACCAAAAATTCATTTTGTAACGATTTTGTGACCATTTAAAAACCATTGACACCCGGATCCGGGGGAAATGCTGGTTAAATTATAGTGGTTCTCTATGTAGCCCAGAGTCGGCGGAATCCGGATCCCGCTGACTACAGGTTTTGCCGACTCCACACTGATTCATTACAGAGCCAGCTGTCAGTCAAAGGGTCGTGGTTTTCTTACAGTGCTGTGAGCGGTAACTCTAGCTGGACCGTCACACCTCTATGACTGAAAGCCGGCATCTAATGAGAGAAATTAACTTTAATTTTCTCCCAGGGGCCACACTTTTCACTGTAGAAACCAGGCACTTTTCTAATTCTACCAACCAGCAGATTAACCCTTATCTGCAGAATAATAGCATTATCAGATGTGACAGATTCCTTTTAAAGCAAATTTGTAAAGAATAAAAAAGTGTAATAGAAAAAGAGAAGGCTTTCTAATTTAAGTGTAAAAAGGACAAAATATTTGGTGGGTCAGCCAAGTGTCAACATTGAAGGGAAGTATGTAAGATCAAACAGAGATTAAGGTGGAAATATATTCAAATCGTCCAAATGTTACACTAATAGGATTATAACATAATAGGATTATAAATATTAAACCTTTAGTTTATTAATAGTGCTTGGTAAATCTAACAAGAGTTACAATGACAAAAAGGCAATGAAAATTAGCCTCTAAACATCTTGAAAAGATTTTCTATCTGAGAATACAATGAGCCTCAGCTTTATAAACCGGACAATCTTAAAATACATATAGAAATCACAAAAATTCCAGCATCTAGTGTCATGCATGTTGGACATATGAACCTATATTATTATTTATTGTATTATTTTTGACAATTTAATTTTGGGTTTCTTTCTCTACACAGTCTTAGAAATGATTCCCAAGAAAATATATACCGTATATAAAAATACATTTCACTTCCTGCCGGCTGGGACTTGTACAAGCAATAAGCAACAAAGAATGTATTTTCAAGGTCAATGCTCCAGAAATGTTGACTTTAAAATAAAGTAATAATGTTAAACAGAATAATTTACATCAGATAATAAATTACAGATTTAAAGGGATTCTGTAAGTTGAAAAAAAGTTGAAAAAGTTGCATTTTAAGAATTTAAGGATTCTGCATTTAAAATGTCACATTGCGCAAAAGCAAAAAAACTAAATGGTTGTGTTTGGGAGACTTTTGAATATGATACTAAAGACAATAAAGTAACATAAGTAAAAATCACAAATGCTGAGTGTAATCAAATGTTAGTGGCATTGCATGAAAATCAACATAATATATATTTTTTTAATAAATGTGTATACAGCTGCATCTCAATGAATTAGAATATCATCAAAAAGTAATTTATTACAGTAATTCAATACATAAAGTAAAACACATATATTATATAGAGTCATTACAAACAGAGTGATCTATATCAAATGTTTATTTCTGTAAATGTTAATGATTATGTCTTACAGCCAATGAAAACCCAAAGGTCATTATCTCAGAATATTAAAGTAGGGAGGATGAAGGGTTACAAACCACACTGTCATATTACACGAGACATCAAAGGGTGAATATAATATTGATTTATCAGTCAACTTGTTTCAGGGCTCCCAGAAATGCCCTGAAACATGGTAATATGAGATTGATTTGTCCTGAGGAAAGGGGCACTGAGCCCCGAAATGCATTGACTAATAAATCAATATTATATTCACCCTTTGATGTCTGGTGGAATACAGCAGCGTGGTTTTTAACCCTACATCTTTCCTACTCTATATGCACAACGCTGGGGACTTTAGCAGCCGTGATATGCTTTTATAGTGGTTGTGACTCTCACAACCACACAAGGTGAAGCCTCTGATACCTATTTAAGTCATATTTTATCTCTCAGACCCTTCATCCTCCCTACTTTAATTTTTTGAGATAATGACCTTCGGGTTTTCATTGGCTGTGAGCCATAATCATCAACATTAGCAGAAATATACACTTGAAATAATATATTGGTTTCATTTTCTGTATTGATTTACTGAAATAAATGAACTTTTTGATGATATTCTAATTTATTGAGATACACCTGTATGTGTATGGTGTATAATGAGCACCTTAATATACTCACCTACCACAAGTTTCTCCATGATCCAGCACTGTTTCACTCATCTCAGTGACTTCACAGCAACTCAGACACTCCGGCTCGCTCTATGCACTATGCATGAGTCAGGAGTCTCTTTTACAATGTAAACCTATGGATGAAAAAGCGGATTCTGGCTGAGGTCATGCTAATCATGCGTTGTCATTTCTGACGGCATTTTATATGAAAAAATAAAATCTTAATGTTTAAGAGCCGGAACATGCTTTTTCATTCATTTTTTTGGATCGTTTGGTCGTGGCAGGACTGGAATTCGTCACCCCATGGAGATAGGGAGAAAGGTGACACGATGAGCTGGATTTCACTACATTTTTAAAACTATGTAGCCTTTTACTGAAGCTCCATATCTTATATTGTAAAACAAGTTCTGGATTATGCAGAGCGCAGTGTGACCAGGAGAGCCTGTAGAGCATTGACGCCATTGAAAAGTGGAGCTGAATCCCGGAGGGAGCAGCCATAGGTGAGTTTATTAATATACTCACACTACACACTATACACACATTAATCTGAACAGATCCTTAATAGTGATGAGCGAGCACTAAAATGTTCGGGTGCTCGGTGCTCTGGCCGAGCATCTCAAGATACTCTTGTACTCGGCCAGAGCACCGAGCCCAATGTAAGTCAATGAGTGACAGGCTCCGCCCACAGACTTCCGGTTATAAAACGAGTAATTCCGGAAAAGGGCGGGAGGGTGGGCTTTTTCAAATCGCCGCAGCATAGAACACCTTGCTATGGCCTCCAGAGGGATCCTATCAATTAATCTGCTCCCTGTGTGGTGCCAGCTCACTGTGTGCACTGAAGGGAGCTGTGTATGTGTCTCAGATCGCTATTTATTACCGAGCAGTCCGAGCATCTCGGCAGTACTCGGTGCTCGCCGAGCACCCCGAGTACCGAGATACTCGTGCGAGTACCGAGTAGCGCCGAGCATACTCGCTCATCACTAATCCTTAATTATATGCCAAAGAGATTAGACCTTGGGAATCATCATAAATATTATATGACCAAAACGAGAAAAGGGGACCCTTTAACCTTAAAGAATGCTAGAAATCCAAATGACTAAAATATAGCTTTACTTAATGAACACATTTTTAATGAAAACAATAGGCTAACAACCAGCATAGTTTATACAAGGAAAAACTAATATGGTGCTCCAGGGCAGACAAACAGTATATGGAATTACCATAAACTACTTGTACATAAAGTATTTTTGTACATAACCTCTATTAAAGTGGAGGAGAAATCAAACGATTCAACAATATAGTATCATAGATGTATAATAAGCAATATAGTATAATAAACCTACTGTATCAATTCTTTTAGTTCTAAGTAATATAAGTGTGTATAAGTGCAATATTGCTCCTAATGCAGTAAAATGTATAGCTTCTTATAGACTAAACTTGTCACTCCCTTCAATTGTGGTTTATACTGATAATTTAAAGTGCCTATATGCTCAAAGAATAGTACAGTGGTTTCCCTTACCAATGCAATGCTGTGCCATGGAGCTGTCCACCTGTCCAAATATATGTTTCTCCTAATCTTCTTCAGGAGGTGTACGGCAAATATTGGTCAAATAAAGGGCTTAAATAGGGTGAATCTATGTTTATCTTCCTCATGGACCATGTTGTCAGCGCATGAATTCCGT
This sequence comes from Allobates femoralis, assembly GCA_033576535.1. Taxonomy (NCBI): domain Eukaryota; kingdom Metazoa; phylum Chordata; class Amphibia; order Anura; family Aromobatidae; genus Allobates; species Allobates femoralis. Next base: position 753,031,821 of record JARQOC010000003.1, on the reverse strand, counting down.
GACCTCTGGAGTTGAAACTCCCCTTCCTGGTTCCGGACAGTGGAACGCATGTTGCTCAGAGGAAAATGATTATTATTATTTTTCATTTGATATGGCCTGTACTTATTTTTTGGGCAACGTTCTTTTTTCATTCTGTATTATATTTAGTATTTTTATCAGTAATTAAAAATCTATTTATGCTCTCCCCCACATAGTCATTATATTAGTAATTATATTCATTTATTTTAAACAGAACACTTCTCTGATTTGCATGACAGGTGAGGGAGGATTATTCGGTCGTTCCTTACCAACCTTTTAACCACCCCCAACCCCCTTTTCGGGCCCCAATAATGACACAACTACTGCCATGACTTGGTTAATAATTGGCCACAGCAGCCTTTTTATTGCCTATTGTTTACATACTAAATAAACTCAACGGGTTCGCCTTCCAACGGGCATTCCAACTTTAAACAATAGGCACTCCTCAATCATTCCTGGATAGGCCCGGTCCAGAAGCCTCCAATGATTATCCCTGGCCGCTACCCCCACCGGCCCCAGGGACGCTGTACTGGTTCTTTCCCCCTGGCACTGGCTATTCATTATTATTCTTATTACTATCCCTGGCCGCTACACCCACCGGCCCCAGGGACGAGGTACTGGTTACCAATAACCAAATACCCCAGCTTTTTGGACCCCGTACTTGCCAAATACCATTTTCCGTAGCCACTGTAACCTCCAAGTGACTTCTCCCCTTTTTCAAATGTACTTTCCTTGCCTCTGGACCAGACCTACCCCCGCTGCCGTGACAAGATGTACCACACAACCACATCAACTTGCAGAAGTAACAATCGAGCACACTTCAAACTCACCCAAGCAACACCAACTAGGGAGGGCGGGCGGGAAACTCCTTCTGCCAGCACCGGAAGCCAAGTGAAATGTGCTTCCCTTTCACTGACCCATGTCCCCCCACGACTCCCCCCTTCCTGCCCTGACCACCAATCCTTTTATGCCATTTAACACAACCAATCCATGAATCCCCATTCACTCCCTACCTCCCCTCCTGTCATGGGGGCCTGTCCACCCTATGGGTTCCCTTGCCTGCTTGACAGGTGAGGGAGGATTATTCGGTCGTTCCTTACCAACCTTTTAACCACCCCCAACCCCCTTTTCGGGCCCCAATAATGACACAACTACTGCCATGACTTGGTTAATAATTGGCCACAGCAGCCTTTTTATTGCCTATTGTTTACATACTAAATAAACTCAACTGGTTCGCCTTCCAACGGGCGTTCCAACTTTAAACAATAGGCACTCCTCAATCATTCCTGGATAGGCCCGGTCCAGAAGCCTCCAATGATTATCCCTGGCCGCTACCCCCACCGGCCCCAGGGACGCTGTACTGGTTCTTTCCCCCTGGCACTGGCTATTCATTATTATTCTTATTACTATCCCTGGCCGCTACACCCACCGGCCCCAGGGACGAGGTACTGGTTACCAATAACCAAATACCCCAGCTTTTTGGACCCCGTACTTGCCAAGTACCATTTTCCGTAGCCACTGTAACCTCCAAGTGACTTCTCCCCTTTTTCAAATGTACTTTCCTTGCCTCTGGACCAGACCTACCCCCGCCATAGGACAGGACAAGTGACCCCTTACTTGACCTGGACCCGCCACACACCAACTGCTTGTTCCACTCCATCACGCAAACCCAACATCCACATGTCCATCCCTATATCAGTCAGATGAACCAAATCTGACTTCAAATATTGCCGCGATGATGACTGCAAATCCTTGTGCTGTACAACCACGCCTCCATTCCTTGCTACAAACGCCCCCACCACTTTATTCACCTTCACACGCGCCTTATTGATCTTATCCACTGATCTCGCAAAACGCCAACTGCCATGTGGGACTATATCCGACCACACCACAATCAAGCCAGGATGCGCACACCATAACCGCAACAAATCACACCTAATGTCCCTAATTAATTCTCGGGACGCATGCACTCCCAAATCATTCCCCCCAACATGTAACACCAACACATCCGGAGGTCGATTCACACCACAAAAATACTCAAACTCCGGCAACACTCTTCCCCACGTCATGCCCTTGAGCCCCAACCATTTAACTTCCGCGGCCGAACGATCCAGCCCCAGCTGACGGCCATCCGGACGAACATCTGCTCTCCGAGCCCCCCAGTAGACGTAAGAGTGACCCATAATCCAGATCAGACAGGGACCTGCGTAATCAAACACAAAACAAGTAAGTGCAAACCTCCAACGGAAAACAAAAGGCTCACCCGCCGTGAAACATATCCCGGCCATCGACCAATCCCCTGTTCGTGTCCCCCCTTTTTTGGCAACCTGTGTTCAGTCCTTACAGCCGTTACCGAGTAAGCAAATGGGGCCGAACATATCCCCGAAAACGAGACGATTCCCACCGACCAATGCACCGAACCATCTCATCCCCCAAACCCCACCGAGACGCTTCCGTAGCTGCCCCGATTCGAAATGAATGAGTACCATATTCAGTAGGCTGTTCACCCACTGTGACCAAACAAGTCCTCAATACTGCCCGAAACTGGAACCTCGACAAAAACGAGCTGTCCGCATGCATCAATAAAGGACCCCTGCTTCCCCCCCTTACTGACAAAAATTCCCTCACGGTACGTACCGGGCACAGATGACTACTCCCAGGGCGTAAACCACGACCAGCCTTCCCCTTCCCGCCTGATCAGTCTTGGAACGCCGCAGCCAACATTCCACCCTGTCAGGCCACACAACCACATCCCCAAACATCAAACCTCCTGCCCTGACCTTAGAAGGGCTAACCAATTCCCCCAAACGAAATGCCCCAAAAAACGCCAACACAAACGCAGCTGAGAACATAACCTTCTCATATTCCGATACACAAACTCCTTCCAAACACCCTACCAGTCTATGTAACAATTCAACCGAAACTGGGCGCCGGCTGTCTCTCATCCGCGCTCCCTGCTTAAAGCCTTTCAACCCCTGCCGAACCCTGAAATCCTTCGTCATATCTGGTTTTCCCAATAACTTAAACCAAAACGCTATAGCTGCCAGCCGCATTGACACCGCAGATGCCGATTTTCCCAACACAAAATCATTGCTAATGAACGCCAAAACTGCCTGCAGCCATGCCCTGTCAATACCAGCTCCAAACGTTCCCACGAAAGCCTCCCATTCACGCCACACCGCGGTATACCGTGCCCACGTCGATTCAGCTACCGACCTGCAGATCAAACCACCCACAATCACATTACCAGGGTCCATAAGCCATCCGGACACTTCCGACCCTCTTCTTCTGCCCATGGCACCAGCTCCCGAAACCTGCGGAGCTGAAAGCGAGAAAGCGCATCAGCCACAGAATTAGAAACTCCAGGCACATGTTTTGCCACAATCTGAATGTTCTGCTGCAAACACAATAACACCAGATGCCGCAGATACGCTACCACCGGCGGAGATTTAGCGGACAATGAATTGATCGCGTGTACTACTGCCATATTGTCACAATAAAAACACACCTTTCGTCCAGCCAATACCGTCCCCCACAATTCAACTGCCATCACTATGGGAAACAGTTCCAATAGCGCCAAATTCTGTACCAGGCCCTCAACATGCCACTGCTGAGGCCACGCGCCCGCACACCAACTGCCCTGAAAGAAAGCACCGAAACCCAATGAGCCCGACGCATCCGTAAAGAGTTGCAACTAGGGATGGGCGAATCTACTCGCTAGGAGTCGTTACTCGGCGAGTAGTAAGGGACTCGCAGGACTCGGTACTCTGCGAGTTTCCCAGTGATTACTCGCGAGTCTAATGCAAATCAATATCAATCCTAGTTTTGTCAGAAACGCTGACAAAACTACGATTGCCATTGTTTGCATTAGACTCGCGAGTAATCACTGGCTACTGTGCCAGTGATAGCAGGGAAACTCGCAGATAACTGCTGTTTCTTTGCGAGCCAGTCCAGCTGTCTTCTCTGTGCAGCTCCAGGGTCCTAGAGCCCGCCTGCTCACAGACATGATGTAGCAGTGCTGAGATTGTTCTCAGTCTGCTCATTCCCTGTGTACAGACATGAATGTCTGTGCACAGAGATGATGTAGCAGTGCTGAGATTGTTCTCAGTCTGCTCATTCCCTGTGTACAGACATGAATGTCCGTGCACAGAGATGATGTAGCAGTGCTGAGATTGTTCTCAGTCTGCTCATTCCCTGTGTACAGACATGAATGTCCGTGCACAGAGATGATGTAGCAGAGCTGAGATTGTTTTCAGTCTGCTCATTCCCTGTGTACAGACATGAATGTCTGTGCACAGAGATGATGTAGCAGAGCTGAGATTGTTCTCAGTCTGCTCATTCCCTGTGTACAGACATGAATGTCTGTGCACAGAGATGATGTAGCAGAGCTGAGATTGTTCTCAGTCTGCTTATTCCCTGTGCATAGACATCAATATTTATGCACAGGGGATGTAGCAGAGAGGACATCGCGTTTTGGACTGCGTCGGACGGAAGAGGATTTTTTTAATTAAAGATGGAGTCCCTAATGGCTTTTTTTTTTATTTCTAATAAAAAATTTTCCTTGTGTTGTGTTTTTTTTAAAACAATTTAATAGAAATTCATGGTGGTCATGTCTAATATTGGCGTGACCGCCATAAATTTCGGGCTTAGGGCCAGCTGATAATACAAAGCTGGCCCTAACCTCTTTATTACCCAGCGTGCCACCGCTACCAGGGCCGCTGGAAGAGCGGGGTTCAGCGCCAGAGGATGGCGCTTCAATGAACGCGCCATCTTCTGGGGCGGCTGCGGGCTGCAATTTGCAGCGGGGGGTGCCCAGAAAGCTTGGGCATCCCTGCGCTGCGGATTCCAGCCCCCAGCTGCTTAGCTGTACCTGGCTAGACATAGAAATTGCGCGGAGCCCCACGCATTTTTTTTTAATTATTTCATGAATTTCAGAGTCAGAGTCTCAGAGTCAGAGTCTCAGAGTCAGAATCTCAGAATTTCATGAAATAATTAAAAAAAAAATGCGTGGGGCTCCGCGCAATTTCTATGTCTAGCCAGGTACAGCTAAGCAGCTGGGGGCTGGAATCCGCAGCGCAGGGATGCCCAAGCTTTCTGGGCACCCCCCGCTGCAAATTGCAGCCCGCAGCCGCCCCAGAAGATGGCACGTTCATTGAAGCGCCATCCTCTGGCGCTGAACCCCGCTCTTCCAGCGGCCCTGGTGGCGGTGGCACGCTGGGTAATAAAGAGGTTAGGGCCAGCTTTGTATTATCAGCTGGCCCTAAGCCCGAAATTTATGGCGGTCACGCCAATATTAGACATGACCGCCATGAATTTCTATTAAATTGTTTTAAAAAAAACACAACACAAGGAAAATTTTTTATTAGAAATAAAAAAAAAAGCCATTAGGGACTCCATCTTTAATTAAAAAAATCCTCTTCCGTCCGACGCAGTCCAAAACGCGATGTCCTCTCTGCTACATCCCTTGTGCATAAATATAGATGTCTATGCACAGGGAATAAGCAGACTGAGAACAATCTCAGCTCTGCTACATCATCTCTGTGCACAGACATTCATGTCTGTACACAGGGAATGAGCAGACTGAGAACAATCTCAGCTCTGCTACATCATCTCTGTGCACAGACATTCATGTCTGTACACAGGGAATGAGCAGACTGAGAACAATCTCAGCTCTGCTACATCAGGCAGCAGGCGGGCTCTAGGACCCTGGAGCTGGGGCAGCCAGAACACAGAGAAGACAGGATCTTATCTGTGCGAGTCAGCGATTACTTACAAAGTAAACTAGCAATGCAAATAAATGACACAACTAGGATTGCTTCAGGCTGAAGCTTCCGAGACACATCTGCGATTTGTAAATCTCACACTACTCGCTATTACTCGCTTCCCCATTCATTACCATTGGACTCGCTAGACTCGCAACGAGTAGCGAGTCCTGGGCTCGGACTCGCTAGAGTCAAGCGATTCCGAGTAATTTAGGATTCGCCCATCACTAGTTGCAATTCGCTATTGGGCACCATTGCCTTCAACCAAAAATTACACCCGTTATATGCCTGCAAGAACGTATCCCAGACCTTCAGATCTTCCTTGATCTCCCTCGTAATCCTGACAAAATGCGACGGATATTGCAATACCAGACGTGGCCGCCGCCAACCGTCGGGCGAACACCCGACCCATCGGCAAAATCCTGCACGCAAAGTTCAGCTTACCAAGTAGCGACTGGACAACCTTTAGCCGAACCTTCCTCGCCCGGCCCAACTCTGCCACAGACCGCCGCAAGTCCAAAACCTTTTCCTCTGGCAACCGACACTCGCCTATCACCGAATCCAATTCGATTCCCAAAAAACGCATCACTGTCGCCGGGCCCTCCGTTTTGTCCGGAGCCAACGGAATACCAAAACGATTAGCCACCCCCTGCAATGCGAACAATAAACCTGCACAAATTGGGGAACCAGCAGGTCCGACACAGAAAAAATCATCGAGGTAATGGATTATGGAATCCATACCCGACACATCCCTCACAACCCATTCCACAAATGAACTAAAAACCTCAAAATAAGAACAGGAAATCGAGCACCCCATGGGTAAACAGCGATCCACATAAAAACACCCATCCCACATACAACCCAACAAACGCTGGCTCTCCGGGTGCACCGGCAACAAGCGAAACGCCGCCTCCACATCCGACTTCGCCATCAGCGCCCCTGGACCAGCTTTTCGCACCAAATCCACCGCCTTATCGAAGGAAACATAACAAACCGATGACAACTGCGGAGGAATTCCATCATTAACCGAGTTCCCAGCCGGGAATGACAAATGGTGAATCAATCTAAACCTACCCGGTTCCTTTTTCGGCACCACCCCCAGCGGAGAAACAATCAGCCTTTTACAAGGCGGCTCCAAAAAAGGGCCCGCCATATGCCCTAACCCCACCTCCGTCCGCAGTTTGTCCCCAATTACCCCCGACTGCTCCTTGGCCGAACGCAGATTGCCTGGAAGCACCCCACTAGCCGTCGCATCGGACGGGATATGAAAACCAAAACGAAACCCTGAACGTAATAACTCAGCTGCCTTCGCATCGGGATATCTATTTAGGAACTGCTCCATCGCGTCGACCTTCACCGGAGTCCTCCCTTTGACCAGCACTGTCACCCCCTTTTCCTCCCCCTTTTTTAAAACAACGGGACCGGCTATGGGTGCCCCCACAGCCTGAACACTCATGTTTAAACCGGCAAGACAACCCAAATCTGCACTGGCCCTCATTGAACTGCCAGCAGCGCCCGCCCCCTCGGGCATTTGCCGGGGATCCCGAACCGAAACCCGAACCCCCGGCCGTCCCGCGAAAGGGCTGAGCCGGGACCGTCTTCAGCCGCAGCCACAATGAAATATCCTTATGGCCCCACTGAATATCCGGCCGCACCGCCATCCTCTGCCTAAACTCCTCGTCGTAACGCAGCCATGCCGAGCCCCCGTGTTCCCTGTACGCCTCCCCAATAGAATCCATGTATCCAAATAAAGCGGAACAATGTTCCGGCTCCTTTTCCCCCACTACGCTTGCCAAAATCGCGAACGCCTGCAGCCAATTCGCAAACGTCCGCGGGATGAGCCGATAACGCCGCTTCTCCTCATCATCCTTCTCATTCTTGGAAGTACTCGGCCGCACCTTATCCAAATTAAATTTAGCAAGAGGGAGCAACGAAAAAATCTCCACGTACTCCTTGTTCCAAATTTTTTCACGAACTTCCTTCTTAAGGTGCGCCCCCAAAAGACCCTCAAAACACACATAAACCTCGCTCTTCGCCTTATCGCTGATTCTGACCACCTCGTCCTCCTTCTCCTTCTCCTTCCCCGCCTCCTGTTCCTTCTCGGTCTCCTTCGCAGTCTGCTTCTCAGCCACCAACCCGGCCGCCCCACTCGCAACCTCCAGCGCAGCCGGCGCAGTAGCCCCCATGACCGGCACCATTGCTGTCCCGACCGCACACCGCCCCAGCAGGCCCCACCCATGCCCCGACCGGCGACCCCGTCAACACACCCGGACTCAAAGCCGACATTAAAGTGCGTAAAAAACCCACTAACTGGCCAAACCCTTGTAATTCCCCAGCACTCCCCTGCAAACCCTCCCCCGATGGCTGTGAACACCCCCCATAAACCTCCCCGCCACAGGTAAAACCACATTCCCCAATGTCTCACACCAGCTCCCAAAGCAGCCGCAACGATGTCCTCCTCCGGTCCTCCGTCCACCGTAGATCCCTCGGACTCTTCGCCATCCTCCCGACAGCACGCCTCTTCCGCACCGGTCAGGGAAGCCGTGTCATCATCCCGACACCGCCCCCCGCCGCCCCCCGCACCCACCGGAGACACAGCCACCCCGACAGGCCGCTGCCTCTTATCAGATGCCCTGTCCTGGGAACCCTGGCCGTACCCAGCCACCGAGTTCCCCCGCTGCCTCTTCCGGCTGGACGATCCTCCTGCTCCAGACCCCTGCGGCCGACCGCCAGAGGGATGCAATTCCTGATCACGCCGGGATCCCCCTCCCATAGTACCGGAGGGATCCACACCAGCCCTCCTGGGTCGCACCTCACTCGCCGCTCCATCCCTGGTGCCACCCACCTCACCACCAGGGCCACCGTCTCACGTCGTAGCCGTCTCAGTTCCCCTTCTGTCGATCCCGTACCCCGTCTCCTCCCGTCTGCGGCCGCCAAGCCCCTGTCCTCATTCAGATTCCCCCTGGTGTGACTTGCCGCTGCTGGCCCCTTCCTCCCGGAAAGCCGCTCTGCCCCCCCGCCGACTGCTGGTGGCTCCCGATGTCGCCGACGGCCGCCCGGCGCCGCTCTCCGGCCTATTCAAGCCGGGAGCCGCCGCAATAGCTGGTCCTCCGGTCCTAGATTGCCGGCCGGAAGTACGCGGTAGGCCGGGACCGCCCACTTCCGGTCCAGCGCTCCCTCGCCGCGGATTCCTCCTAACGGCCGGAGACGGCTCCAAGCCTGGAGGACACATTCTCCGCCGTTGAGGGTCCCCACCGGGGCTCCCAGAACGGACCCGCCTCGTGCCACCCGCCTCCGGTGAGTAGCGCTCCGGCGGCCGCGAACGCCGGCCGCGCGCTTCGGGTGCGGAGGGGGCCGGTGCCGATGGGGACGTGCAGGCAGCCTGAACGAAGGCCTGCACTGCCTGTGCCCCATGCACCGCAGTGGCCGCCGCCAATAGCTCCCTCAAAACCGCCAGGTCCGCCATTGATCAGGAACAAGCTGACAGAGAAACTCCTTCTGCCAGCACCGGAAGCCAAGTGAAATGTGCTTCCCTTTCACTGACCCATGTCCCCCCACGACTCCCCCCCTTCCTGCCCTGACCACCAATCCTTTTATGCCATTTAACACAACCAATCCATGAATCCCCATTCACTCCCTACCTCCCCTCCTGTCATGGGGGCCTGTCCACCCTATGGGTTCCCTTGCCTGCTTTTCTATGTATCTCTTTTTATTTTACTCTTCATTCTTTGAGCATATTGGCACTTTAAATTATCAAATAAACAAGAGAGAACCAAGCAGTAAATTTAAGTTCTTTATTGTGGAAGACTTAAAAACTGGATGGGGGTTTGTGATAAAGAGAGGTACTCATCCAAATTGTGGGCAAAAAAAACAAGTAAATACTGTTACAAAAAACACCAAAACAGTCACAAATGAGAGGTATCCACGTAAGGACCTCCATATACATAGCCGCCCCTTCCTATGGGCGAGTCATGCAGTCGCACAGGGCGCCGGCCACCAGGGGGCGCTGCAGGGAAACCAAGTCAGTTCCACTTTCTGCTGTGCCCTGACTCTGTACTGTGCGGGCTTGGAGAGGAGTGTGGGGGTGGGAAATCATCTACCTTCAATGGTCGAGCTGCCTGTGTGCTGCAGGGGGAAGGAACAAACAATTAGCTCCTGCAGAGTTTGGACGCTGAAGATATGGCTGCATGACCTGTGATGATGTCATGACCATGTGATCCTTGTGGGAGGGGCCTCACAGTTCCTATCTGGAAGCAAGAGGATGTAAAGGAAAAGCTGGAGGAGATGGAAGCTGGTATGACAGGTAATGAGGAAAGTGAGGAATGTGTGATGTGGGGTACAGTGTGTGTGTTTTTGAGTACGGGCTGTGTGATGTGGGGTACGGTCTGTATGATGTGTGGTACGGTCTGTGATGGGGGTATGGGCTGTGTGATGTGAGGTATGGGCTGTGTGATGTGGAGTACGGTCTGTGTGATGTGGGTATGGCTGTGTGATGTGAGGTATGGGCTGTGTGATGTGGGGTACGGTCTGTGATGTGAGGTATCGCTGTGTGATGTGGCGGTACGGGCTGTGTGATGTGTGGTACAGGCTGTGAGAATATGGGTAAGGGCTGTGTGATGTGAGGTGCGGGCTGTGTGATGTGTGGTACGGGCTGTGTGAACATGGGTACAGGCTGTGTGATGTGAGATACGGGCTGTGTGATGTGAGGTATGGGTTGTGTGATGTGAGGTACGAGCTGTGTGATATGTGGTACGGGCTGTGTGAACGTGGGTACGGGTTGTGTGATGTGGCGGTATGGGCTGTGTGATGTGTGGTAAAGGATGTGTGAACGTGGGTACGGGCTGTGTAATGTGAGGTACAGGGTGTGTGGACGTGGGTACGGGCTGTGTGATGTGGGGTACGGGCTGCGTGATGTGAGATACGGGCTGTGTGATGTGGGGTACGGGCTGTGTGATAAGAGGTACGGGCTGTGTGATAAGAGGTACGGGCTGTGTGAACGTGGGTACGGGCTGTGAGAACATGGGTACGGGCTGTGTGATGTGAGGTACGGGCTGTGTGGAACGGGCTGAGTGAACGTGGTTATGGGCTGTGTGATGTGAGGTACGAGCTGTGTGATGTGTGGTACGGGCTGTGTGAACATGGGTACAGGCTGTGTGATGTGAGATACGGGCTGTGTGATGTGAGGTACAGGTTGTGTGATGTGAGGTACGAGCTGTACGATATGTGGTACAGGCTGTGTGAACGTGGGTACGGGTTGTGTGATATGTGGTACAGGCTGTGTGAACATGGGTACGGGCTGTGTAATGTGAGGTACAGGCTGTGTGGACGTGGGTACGGGCTGTGTGATGTGGGGTACGGGCTGTGTGATGTGAGACACGGGCTGTGTGATGTGGGGTACGGGCTGTGTGATGTGAAGTACGGGCTGTGTGATAATTGGTACGGGCTGCGTGAACGTGGGAATGGGCTGTGAGAACATGGGTACGGGCTGTGTGATGTGAGGTACGGGCTGTGTGGAACGGGCTGTGTGAACGTGGGTATGGGCAGTGTGATGTGAGGTACGAGCTGTGTGATGTGTGGTGCGGGCTGTGTGAACATGGGTACATGCTGTGTGATGTGAGATACGGGCTGTGTGATGTGAGGTACGGGATGTTATTTTTTTGAAGGCATCGTGTCGGGATGTGCTGTAGAAGATCAGAAAAGAGGAAAACCTGCAGAGACGAGCTGTGGATGTGAAGTCCTTGGACTCGGGCACAAGACAAAACAGCAATTGGTGAGTATATTGTGACAGAGACATTACGCTACACTAACATTTACACAGATTTACGGAGGCTTTTTTAATATTTGCAGAAACATGTACTTTATTTAATATGCAAATGAGGGTGCTTTGTTGCATCATTCCACCCTTGTATATGTACATTACAGCCAATCTTTTCTTTATTGACAGCACTCCATTAGTAAATGTGAGTGCTGCCTAAAATCAGCTTGGCACAGTACCACTTTTCCTGTCCTGTATACTTGGTGTAATCCTCAGTATCTGTATTATACTGTATTATACTGTATATACACGGCACAATACACCTGTCACTACCATACTGCAGAATTACACCCAGTATACAGGACAGTGCACCAAAATGTCGTGCCACATGGGCTCTGAATAAAACACAGACCCTTTATTCACCTGAACTGGAGTGCTGCCTGTTTTCCTTGATTTATATATATATATATATATATATATATATATCTATTATATAAAACCCGAAGGCCACTTCCGCCCAAAATCCGCTTCCGCTTCCGTGATGGCCTCCCTCCTGTGTCCAACTCCGGAACCGGAAGCACCAGACCCACGAGCGGCGCCACCGGCCCTGCACAGAGCCCCGTCTGCGGCCGCCCACATCCCGCCCACAGCCCTGCAGCTCACCGCCCACCAACATCCGCCAACCGGCCCGGAACGAGTGTGGGGCCTCCGCCGGCACAGCTCCCAGTCCTGCCGCTCTCTCCACAGACCGGCTGACGCTCCTCCATCACCCAGCTAGCCCCGCCCACACTCCGCCCCCGGCCTCCGGAACCGCCAACAGCACTGCCGCTGCCCCGCCGCCCGCCAACAGCCCAGTAAGTCTTCCGCCACCCTGCCTCCGCTCTCCTCTGCCCACACCTCCAGCCCTCCTCATGCCCACCCTCCAGCCCTGCTCTGCACCCTCCAGCCCTGCTCTGCACCCTCCAGCCCTGCTCTGCACCCTCCAGCCCTGCTCTGCACCCTCCAGCCCTGCTCTGCACCCTCCAGCCCACTGCTCCTGCACCCTCCGCCCTCACTGCTGACCCCTGAGCCCTCACTGCTGACCCCTCAGCCCTCACTGCTGACCCCTGAGCCCTCACTGCTGACCCCTGCGCCCTCACTGCTGACCCCTGAGCCCTCACTGCTGACCCCTGAGCCCTCACTGCTGACCCCTGAGCCCTCACTGCTGACCCCTGAGCCCTCACTGCTGACCCTGCGCCCTCACTGCTGACCCCTGCGCCCTCACTGCTGACCCCACTGAGCCCTCACTCTGCCTGAGCCCTCACTGCTGACCCCTGAGCCCTCACTGCTGACCCCTGAGCCCTCACTGCTGACTACCCCTGAGCCCTCACTGCTGACCCCTGAGCCCTCACTGCTGACCCCTGAGCCCTCACTGCTGAGCCCTCACTGCTGACCCCTGAGCCCTCACTGCTGACCCCTGAGCCCTCACTGCTGACCCCTGAGCCCTCACTGCTGACCCCCTGCGCCCTCACTGCTGACCCCTGCGCCCTCACTGCTGACCCCTGCGCCCTCACTGCTGACCCCTGAGCCCTCACTGCTGAGCCCTCACTGCTGACCCCTGAGCCCTCACTGCTGACCCCTGAGCCCTCACTGCTGACCCCTGAGCCCTCACTGCTGACCCCTGAGCCCTCACTGCTGACCCCTGAGCCCTCACTGCTGACCCCTGAGCCCTCACTGCTGACCCCTGAGCCCTCACTGCTGACCCCTGAGGCTGCGCCCTCACTGCTGACCACTGAGCCTGCGCCCTCACTGCTGACCCCTGGGCCCTCACTGCTGACCCCTGCGCCCTCACTGCTGACCCCTGCGCCCTCACTGCTGACCCCTGAGCCCTCACTGCTGACCCCTGCGCCCTCACTGCTGACCCCTGCGCCCTCACTGCTGACCCCTGCGCCCTCACTGCTGACCCCTGCGCCCTCACTGCTGACCCCTGCGCCCTCACTGCTGACCCCTGCGCCCTCACTGCTGACCCCTGCGCCCTCACTGCTGACCCCTGCGCCCTCACTGCTGACCCCTGCGCCCTCACTGCTGACCCCTGCGCCCTCACTGCTGACCCCTGCGCCCTCACTGCCCTCACTGCTGACCCCTGAGCCATCCGCCCTCACTGCTGACCCCTGAGGCTGCGCCCTCACTGCTGACCCCTGAGGCTGCGCCCTCACTGCTGACCCCTGAGGCTGCGCCCTCACTGCTGACCCCTGAGCCACCGCCCTCACTGCTGACCCCTGAGCACCGCCCTCACTGCTGACCCCTGAGCCACCGCCCTCACTGCTGACCCCTGAGCCACCGCCCTCACTGCTGACCCCTGAGCCACCGCCCTCACTGCTGACCCCTGAGCCACCGCCCTCACTGCTGACCCCTGAGCCACCGCCCTCACTGCTGACCCCTGAGCCACCGCCCTCACTGCTGACACCCCTGAGCCACCGCCCTCACTGCTGACCCCTGAGCCACCGCCCTCACTGCTGACCCCTGAGCCACCGCCCTCACTGCTGACCCCTGAGCCACCGCCCTCACTGCTGACCCCTGAGCCACCGCCCTCACTGCTGACCCCTGAGCCACCGCCCTCACTGCTGACCCCTGAGCCACCGCCCTCACTGCTGACCCCTGAGCCACCGCCCTCACTGCTGACCCCTGAGCCACCGCCCTCACTGCTGACCCCTGAGCCACCGCCCTCACTGCTGACCCCTGAGCCACCGCCCTCACTGCTGACCCCTGAGCCACCGCCCTCACTGCTGACCCCTGAGCCACCGCCCTCACTGCTGACCCCTGAGCCTGCGCCCTCACTGCTGACCCCTGAGCCACCGCACTCACTGCTGACCCCTGAGCCACCGCCCTCACTGCTGACCCCTGAGCCACCGCCCTCACTGCTGACCCCTGAGCCACCGCACTCACTGCTGACCCCTGAGCCACCGCACTCACCCCTGCTGACCCCTGAGCCACCGCACTCACTGCTGACCCCTGAGCCACCTGTACACACACAATTAATTTCACCGCACTCCCCTAACTATTACTAAATAAACTATCTATTATATAAAACCCGAAGGCCACTTCCGCCCAAAATCCGCTTCCGCTTCCGTGATGGCCTCCCTCCTGTGTCCAACTCCGGAACCGGAAGCACCAGACCCACGAGCGGCGCCACCGGCCCTGCACAGAGCCCCGTCTGCGGCCGCCCACATCCCGCCCACAGCCCTGCAGCTCACCGCCCACCAACATCCGCCAACCGGCCCGGAACGAGTGTGGGGCCTCCGCCGGCACAGCTCCCAGTCCTGCCGCTCTCTCCACAGACCGGCTGACGCTCCTCCATCACCCAGCTAGCCCCGCCCACCACTCCGCCCCCGGCCTCCGGAACCGCCAACAGCACTGCCGCTGCCCGCCGCCCGCCAACAGCCCAGTAAGTCTTCCGCCACCCTGCCTCCGCTCTCCTCTGCCCCCTCCAGCCCTCCTCTGCCCCCTCC
Organism: Allobates femoralis; assembly: GCA_033576535.1. Lineage (NCBI taxonomy): Eukaryota > Metazoa > Chordata > Amphibia > Anura > Aromobatidae > Allobates > Allobates femoralis. Next base: position 753,016,798 of record JARQOC010000003.1, on the reverse strand, counting down.
AGCCCTGCTCTGCCCCCTCCAGCCCTGCTCTGCCTCCCCTCCAGCCCTGCTCTGCACCCTCCAGCCCTGCTCTGAACCCTCCAGCCCTGCTCTGCACCCTCCAGCCCTGCTCTGCACCCTCCAGCCCTGCTCTGCACCCTCCAGCCCTGCTCTGCACCCTCCAGCCCTGCTCTGCACCCTCCAGCCCTCACTGCTGACCCCTGAGCCCTCACTGCTGACCCCTCAGCCCTCACTGCTGACCCCTGAGCCCTCACTGCTGACCCCTGAGCCCTCACTGCTGACCCCTGCGCCCTCACTGCTGACCCCTGCGCCCTCACTGCTGACCCCTGAGCCCTCACTGCTGACCGCCTGAGCCCTCACTGCTGACCCCTGAGCCCTCACTGCTGACCCCCTGAGCCCTCACTGCTGACCCCTGAGCCCTCACTGCTGACCCCTGAGCCCTCACTGCTGACCCCTGAGCCCTCACTGCTGACCCCTGCGCCCTCACTGCTGACCCCTGCGCCCTCACTGCTGCGACCCCTGCGCCCTCACTGCTGACCCCTGCGCCCTCACTGCTGACCCCTGCGCCCTCACTGCTGACCCCTGAGCCCTCACTGCTGACCCTCACTGCTGACCCCTGAGCCCTCACTGCTGACCCCTGAGCCCTCACTGCTGACCCCTGAGCCCTCACTGCTGACCCCTGAGCCCTCACTGCTGACCCCTGAGCCCTCACTGCTGAGCCCTCACTGCTGACCCCTGAGCCCTCACTGCTGACCCCTGAGCCCTCACTGCTGACCCCTGAGCCCTCACTGCTGACCCCTGAGCCCTCACTGCTGACCCCTGCGCCCTCACTGCTGACCCCTGCGCCCTCACTGCTGACCCCTGAGCCCTCACCTGAGCCCTCACTGCTGACCCCTGAGCCCTCACTGCTGACCCCTGAGCCCTCACTGCTGACCCCTGAGCCCTCACTGCTGACCCCTGAGCCCTCACTGCTGACCCCTGAGCCCTCACTGCTGACCCCTGAGCCCTCACTGCTGACCCCTGAGCCCTCACTGCTGACCCCTGAGCCCTCACTGCTGACCCCTGAGCCCTCACTGCTGACCCCTGAGCTGCGCCCTCACTGCTGACCACTGAGCCTGCGCCCTCACTGCTGACCACTGAGCCCTCACTGCTGACCCCTGAGCCCTCACTGCTGACCCCTGCGCCCTCACTGCTGACCCCTGCGCCCTCACTGCTGACCCCTGAGCCCTCACTGCTGACCCCCCGCCCTCACTGCTGACCCCTGAGCCACCGCCCTCACTGCTGACCCCCTGAGCCACCGCCCTCACTGCTGACCCCTGAGCCACCGCCCTCACTGCTGACCCCTGAGCCACCGCCCTCACTGCTGACCCCTGAGCCACCGCCCTCACTGCTGACCCCTGAGCCACCGCCCTCACTGCTGACCCCTGAGCCACCGCCCTCACTGCTGACCCCTGAGCCCGCCCTCACTGCTGACCCCTGAGCCACCGCACTCACTGCTGACCCCTGAGCCACCGCCCTCACTGCTGACCCCTGAGCCACCGCACTCACTGCTGACCCCTGAGCCACCGCACTCACTGCTGACCCCTGAGCCACCGCACTCACTGCTGACCCCTGAGCCACCGCACTCACTGCTGACCCCTGAGCCACCGCCCTCACTGCTGACCCCTGAGCCACCGCACTCACTGCTGACCCTGAGCCACCGCATTCACTGCTGACCCCTGAGCCACCGCCCTCACTGCTGACCCCTGAGCCACCGCCCTCACTGCTGACCCCTGAGCCACCGCACTCACTGCTGACCCCTGAGCCACCGCACTCACTGCTGACCCCTGAGCCACCTGTACACACACAATTAATTTCACCGCACTCCCCTAACTATTACTAAATAAACTATATATATATATTCTAGACTACCCGATTCTTCAGAATCGGGCTGCCATCTAGTATATATATATATATATACATATATATATATATATATATATAAATATACAGAATAATACAGATACTGAGGATTACCCAGTATACAGGACAGGAGAAGTGGTACTGTACAGTGTATATATACAGAATTACATATTTTTTAATTTTTGATGTGTCCGTAGACAGCATATTATAATATAAAATAAAGAGGACCATGTAAAGCTAACACTCACCTATACGTGTCAGACAATGCTTCCCAAGGGGCCAGGTGGGTCAGTGAATGAAGAGCAACTGAGGCCCCCACACCTGCGGCCTCCACCACAAGTTATTGGGCTATTTCACAGTTAACCCTCACCGACCCAACCAGCTCTTATGGGTAAAAGCAAGTCAGGTTCAGGTGAGTGCAGCTGCAATAAACTAGCCTGAGGACAGGAAGAGGTAACCGTGTGTGAACAGTTACTAAGAATAATGGAGTCAATGCAGAGGGAAAACAGACAATATTTGGCGTGCACGGCAAGTGGTGGTCAACCACTATCCCACACCAGAGAGAAAACAGGGGAGCCAGCACAGCCAAAAATTGCTGAAAAAATAAATGTGTAAGTACACCTGTCACTACCATACTGCATAAAAATAAAGACATTTCGCAAAAGATTACCGAAATAATCTTTTGAGCCACTCTCCCACGTCAAGGAATGTCTCAGATAGAGTGGTCCTACTCTACATATTGTCCGTAGACAGCATATCTAATATATAAAGCTGAATGTGTGTGTGTATGTATGTATGTGTGTATGTATGTATGTATGTATATCCGGGATTGGCATCTACACTGTCGCAACTACAGCCACAAAATTTTGCACAGTCACACGTCTGGACCCCGAGAGCGTCATAGGCTATGTTGTGAGGCGAAATTTTAACCCTGCACATTCCAGTTCACCAAACAATTTTGCCCCTATCTACATAATGGGGAAAAAGTAACAGTTACCAGTTGACAGTTGTGAATGAGAGGGGCTTAATGATAGCGCCAAAGACTAACAGCACATACCAGCATATAGACACTAAGGTGGGGCTTCAACATGAGATATTCACCACGCACGGGGACATGTATACACTCCACACACACACAAAGAGTAACAGCAAGTGTATAGTCGCTAAGGTGCAGCCCCAATATTGGATACTCACCACGCACCCGAACAAACACACACACACCACAAAGAGACACACACAACACAGAGACACACACACACCCCTACGGGGACACACACACATTCTGTAGCGACACATGCACTCACCCCACAGGGACACACACACACACACACCACAAAGAGACACACACAACACAGACACACACACCACACAGACCCCCCCCACACAGGGACACACACACATAGCCACCCTATAGGGACACATGCACTCACCCCACAGGGACACACACACACCACAAAGAGACACACACACACCACACAGACCCCCCCACAGGGACACACACACATACACACCCTATAGGGACACACACACACAGACACACACCACAAAGAGACACACACACCGCACACAGACACCCCCCCACACAGGAACACACACACATACACACCCTATAGGGACACATGCACTCACCCCACAGGGGCACACACACACCACAAAGAGACACACACAACACAGATACACACATACACACCACACAGACCCCCCCACAGGGACACACACACATACACACCCTATAGGGACACAGGCACTCACCCCACAGGGACACACACACACCACAAAGAGACACACACAACAGAGACACACACCACACAGACCCCCCCCCACAGGGACACACACATACACACCCTATAGGGACACATGCACTCACCTCACAGGGACACACAACACCACACAGACAGACACAGATGTGCACTAATCACCTCACACAACTCGCCTCATACGTGTGCTATCTTTAATTTTCAAACATAAACAGCTGAATAAAAACAGCCAATGTGCAACACATGTGCCATATAGGGAATTAAGGCAGATGTCAGTGTATTGCTAATAAAAAATATGGATATCTTATAGCCTACATTATGTAACATATCGTTTATATGCTTTGATAAAGTGTGGTCAATCAGACCAAGGGTGGCATGTATTGCAAATATGAAATATGGCTGTCTCAATCCAAGCACTATTATATTGCAATATACTGCAGTGTATTGATATACTTTAATATTGAGAAGCTAGTTCATTCAAATGAACTGTCTTGGTTGTCTGCCATCCACAAAGTGAGTGTTTGCTCTGCGTTAATACAGTAAGACAATGTTAATTGTTCAGTGGTCTTTGAAGTTGTGTGTCTTCTACACAAATGACCACTTTGATATTTGCTTTGACAAACAGTGGTATTGTAACCAAAATACTGATTCAATTAGTGGATGAGCCTTTACCATTATGTTCCATGAGAAATACACAGATCGATTGTCTAGAATAATGTTTGTAGGTAAGCTTCTCGAGATAACAGAACTTGGCCAATTCGGTTTGATTGACAAGGCAAACTTATAAACATTAACTGGTTTCGATTGTCTTAATCCTTATAAAAGTCGCTGGAATCATGATACAGACAGAAGCATTTTTGGTGGTGACTTCTCAGGAGTTCTCTGTCAATTGGACAGATGATGCTCATAAGCTCCTTGATGAAGAAGTCATTTTGTGTACCTGTATTCGGGACTTCTGCAGGAGTTCTTATAAGCTCCTTGATGAAGAAGTCATTTTGTGTACCTGAATACAGTGTTGTGTTTTCCCACTGAGCTCTCCTATCTTCATCGTGCTTCTTTGATTGATGTTACAAGACAAGATGATGTGCATCTCCGTGGTGATGTGATGTAAGTAAATGCATAACATTTATGTGTTGATTATACAAATAGTGTATGCAATATCTTAATGTTTTTATAGTTTTGTATTCAAAATCTTTATGTGCTGATTATACAAATAGTGTATGCAATATCATACTGTTGTTTTTATATTTTTGTATTCTAAATTAGCCTTTTTAATAAAATTACTTGATTACCTTCTTTAAAGTCGTATCCGAGCCTGTTTGTCAAAACAATTGGCAAAACAGTCAGGCACATGAGCTGTCTATGATGTGTATGTGTTAGGTAACATATACTGCCCGGCCAGGGGGAGGGTTTACTGTTGGCTGGAGATTTATTAGGCTGCCTATAGCAATCAATCACAGCTCAGCTTCTATTTTCTTACAGGTCATTAATATGACATATTCAAATTCTATTTTGTTACAGCTAACATCATTTATTTATTAACCCGGGCGTAGCAGGGTACTACAGCTAGTTATAATATAAAATAAAGAGGACCATATAAAGCTAACACTCACCTATATGTGTCAGCCTTGTCGCGGCAGAGTGGCTCAAAAGATGTTTTAATCTTTTGCGAAATATCTCATTTTTACAGTGTGGAAACAATATGTGTAATTCTCAGTATCTGTATTGTTCTGTATATATACACTGCACAGTACCACTTCTGCTGTCCTATATATTGGGTGTAATCCCCAGTATCTGTATTATTCTGTGTATATACACTGCACAGTACCACTTCTCCTGTCCTGTTGTCAGAGAGGCAATATTGAACTTTGTGAATTTCAGCATTTAAATGTATCATTATGATTATCCTGAACATGGAAGTCATCACTTATATTCTGTACAGGTGATGACTCTCTGTTCGCTGTGGATATGACTGCTGGGACCCCACAATCCTGGGAAACGTGGCTTTGAAGAGCACCATGTAAATGGAGCTGCGGTTGATTATTCCTTCTGCTGCACCATTTACATGTGGCTCTTCAGTTAACTCCTGTATGCATACAGCATAATGTTTATCAGGGCGGGATCTGGCATTGACATCACATAAAAGTACAATATCAGCAGCCGGGAACGCTCCACTATTTCTCGTTGTGCGCCTACGTGAGTAGAGACGCTGATGCGCATGTGAGGAGGGGCCACACACAGGCAAGAGGAGGATCAAAGAGCCAGGAGGCGGCACAGAGCGGCCAGAGGTGGGGAGACCCTCTATGCAGCGAGGAGAGTGAGAGAGCAAAGCACCAGGGGGGTGACAGGTCCTCTTTAACCCCTTAAGGACCGAGTCACTTTGCAGCTTAATGACCAGACCATTTTTTGTAATTCTGACCACACTCCCTTTATGAGGTAATATCTCTTGAACGCTTCAACGGATCCTAGCGATTATGAGAATGTTTTTTCGTGACATATTGGGCTTCATGATAGTATTAAATTTAGGTCGATAATTTTTGCGTTTATTTGTGAAAAAATCTAAAATTTGGCAAAAATTTTGAAAATGTAGCAATTTTCAAATTTTTTATTTTTATTCTGCTAAACCAGAGAGTTATGTGCCACAAAATAGTTAATAAATAACATGTCGCACATGTCTACTTCACATCAGCACAATTTTGGAAGAAAAAGAAAAAATTGGTAGGACGTTATAAGGGTTCAAAGTTCATCAGCAATTATTCATTTTTCCAACAAAATTTACAAAACCATTTTTTTAGTGACCACATCACATTTGAAGTCTCTTTGAGGGACGTACATGACAGAAAACACCCAAAAGTGACACCATTCCAAAAACTGCACCCCTCAAGCTACTCAAAACTACATTCAAGAAGATTATTAACCCTTCAGGTGCTTCACAGGAACTAAAATAAAGTTGAAGGAAAAAATTAACATTTTAATTTTTGTAACAAAAATGTTCTTTTAGCCTCAATTTTTTCATTTTCACATGGGTAACAGGATAAAATGCATACTAAAATTTGTTGGGCAATTTCTCCTGAGTACACAGGTACCTCATATATGATCATAAACCACTGTTTGGGCGCACGGCATGGCTCAGAATGGAAGGAGCGCCATTTGAATTTTAGAGTCAATTTTCCGTTCAAAAAGTGAAATGGCGCTCCTTCACTTCTGAGCCCTGTCGGGCGCCCATACAGTGGTCTATGACCACATATAAGGTATCAGTGTGCTCAGGAGAAATTGCCCAACAAATTTTGGGATGTACTTTATCCCTTTGCCCATGTGAAACTGAAAAAATGTAGGCAAAAAGAAATTTTTGGTGAAAAAAAAGTGTTTTTTCATTTTTATGGATGAATTTGTGAAGCATCTGGGGGTTCAAAGTGCTCACTATGCATCTAGATACGTTCCTTATGGGGTCTAGTTTCCAAAATGGGGTCACTTGTGGGGGAGCTCCAATGTGGAGACACACCAGGACCCTCCAAACGCGACATGGTGTCCGCTAACAATTTGAATGGAAAATGAGCTCAATTTGCTAGCGGACACCATGTTGCGTTTGGAGGGTCCCTGTGTGTCTCCACATTGGAGCTCTCCCACAAGTGACCCCGTTTTGGAAGCTAGACCCCCAAAGGAACGTATCTAGATAGTGAGCACTTTGAACCCCCAGATGCTTCAGAAATTCATCTGTAAAAAATGAAAAAGCACTTTTTGTCCACAAATAATTTCTTTTTTTCATTATTACGGATTAATTTGTGAAGCATCTGGGGATTCAAAGTGCTCACTATGCATCTAGATATAATCCTTTGGGGGTCTAGTTTCCACAATGGGGTCACTTGTGGGGGAGCTCCAATGTGGAGACACACAGGGGCTCTCCATACGCATCATGGTGTCCACTAACAATTGGAATTGTTAGCGGACACCTTGTAGGATATAAAGAGCCCCTATGTGCCTAAACATTGGAGCTCCCCCACAAGTGACCCCATTTTGGAAACTAGACCACCAAAGGATTATATCTAGATGACTTTGAACCCCCAGGTGCTTCACAAATTAATCCGTAAAAATGGAAAAAGAAACTTTTTGTGGAAAAAAAAGTGCTTTTTCATTTTTATGGATGAATCTGGGGGTTCAAAGTGATCACTATGCATCCAGATACGTTCCTTCGGGGGTCTAGTTTCCAAAATGGGGTCACTTGTGTTCAGGCACACAGGGAGGGTCTCTCTTTATCCGACATGGTTTCCGCTAACAATTGGAGCTAATTTTCCATTGAAATTGTTAGCGGACACCATGTCGCATATGGAGAACCCGTGTGCCACCAGCACAAGGGCAACTGGTAGAGTTTTGGTACAGCACCAGAAAATGCCGCCTCTAATGAATGCACCATTTTCTTGGGTGGCTGTGGGTTGAAATTTGCAGCGTGGGGGACCCACAATATCTGGGTCTCTCCACGCTGAGGATTCCAGTCAGCCAGCTACCAAGTTGTACATGGCTGACTACAAAAAATACAGCGAAGGCCTTTTTTTTATTTCTAGAACTAATTCTAGAGAAAAAAAAATGACGTAGGGCGCCGCCATATTTTTGGTCCAGCCAGGTACAACTTGGCAGCTACAGACTGCCAGCAACCCCCAGCTGCCTTGTTGTATCTGGCTGCAACCAAAAATACAGCGAAGTTCATTTTTTTTTATTTCTAGAACTAATTCTAGAAAAAAAAATGACGTAGGGCTCCGCCATATTTTTGGCCCAGCCAGGTACAACTAGGCAGCTGGGGGCTGGAATCCTCAGCATGGAAAGGCCCAAGCGTTCTGGGCCCCCCATGCTGCGAATTGCAGCCCGCAGCCGCCCCAGAAAATGGCGCATTCATTAAAGCGCCATTTTCTGGCGCTGTACCCATGCTCTTCCAGTTGCCCTGGTGCCGGTGGCAAACTGGGTAATAAAGGGGTTAATGCCAGCTTTTTATTGGCAGCTGGCACTAAGCCCAAGATTCATAATATAGGGCCATTGTTAGACCCACCATTAGGAATCTCTGGTAAATAGTTAGAAAATACACACATAGAAAACTCTTTTTATTTGAAAAAAAAACACAAACAAAATTCGGACTCTATCTTTATTATAAGGATCCGACGTAGTCCACAACGAAGGTCCCACGACGCTCGATCGCCTCTGACGTAGTCCACAACGAAGGTCCCACGACGCTCGATCGACTCAATCCAGAGACTACAGCAAGGGATAAAGTGTCCTCTTCCTACAGTCTTGGGGGTCAGAGTTATGGTGCACTGTATGACAATGATCTGTTATACAGTGCACCATGACAATGATCCCAGAGAATATAACTAGAGGACACTTGATCCCTTGTTGCACCCATCCATCCACCTATGCACCCATCATCCACGCACACACACAACCACGCATGCACATCCAAGCACGCACATCCACACACGCACATCCATGCACGCACACATCCACGCACGCACACTGACATCCACGCACGCACATCCACGCACGCACATCCAAGCACGCACATCTACGCATGCTGACATCCATGCATGCACACATCCACGCATGCACACATCCACGAACGCAGACATCCACGCACACACACATCCACGCACGCTGACATCCATGCACATCCACACACACATCCACGCACATCCACGCACATCCACGCACACATCCACGTACGCACACATCCACGCACGCACACATCCACGCATGCACATCCACGCACGCTGACATTCACGCACGCATGCTGACATCCACGCACGCACATCCACATCCACGCACATCCACGCACACATCCACACACGCACATCCACGATCGCACACATCCCCGCACACACGCTGACATCCACGCACGCACATCCAAATCCACGCACACATCCACGCACGCACATCCACGCACGCACATCCACGCACGCTGACATCCTCGCACGCATGCTGACATCCACGCACATCCACGCACATCCACATCCACGCACACATCCACGCACGCACACATCCACGCACGCACATCCACGCACGCTGACATTCATACACGCTGACATTCACGCACGCTGACATCCACGCATGCATGCTGACATCCACGCACGCACATCCATGCACATCCACACACACATCCACACACGCACATCCACGCACGCACACATCCCCGCACGCACGCACGCTGACATCCACGCACGCACATCCACATCCACGCACACATCCACGCACGCACATCCACGCACGCACATCCACGCACGCTGACATTCACGCACGCTGACATTCACGCACGCATGCTGACATCCACGCACGCACATCCACATCCACGCACATCCATGGTGAGCATAAGCAAGGGGGTAGGTATGAGCAGGGGGGAGGGGGCTCTGCAACTTGACCAGTGGGCGCATGAGCCCGCCGGCAGAAAAACTTTTGAAGGAGGAGGGTGGGTGGATGCCGGGGACCGGTATGGGGGGTGCCAGACTGACACAGGGGGGCTGGAGACAGGGGGGACTGGACAGGACACAGGGGGTGCTGGACACGGGGGGGCTGGATAGGACACAGGGGGGGCTGGACGGAGCGGGGACAGGACACAGGGGAGCATTAGATAATGGCTGGTGGGTGCAGTGCAGCCCGCCAGCAGATAAGCATGATTCGGGGCGGGGGGAAGGGGTTAACAAGGGTCCCCACACCTCTGCCCCAGACCCCCAGCTGTCACTGACAGCTTTTAGCATTGAGCTGTCACTGTTTGTTTAGAAGCAGTGACAGTTCAAAGCCATGACGAGTTTAGCCGTCATGATGCGGAAACTGACATCTTTTCATGACGGCTAAACTCGTCATTGGTCGTAATGGGGTTAAAGGGGTTTTCTGTTTTCAGAAAAGCTGTATTTCCAGTTACAGTATGTTGTAAAAAAAAAAAAACTCGTTAAAAAAACAATAAAAAAACACATCACGTTGAACCACTTTCATATGGGTCTTTGTCACTGCTCCAGTGTCCATTGTCAGCAGTGCTGACATCACTTCATCAGCACTGCAGCCAATCAGTGAGCTCAACGTCTCATGCCATTTACACGGGCAGCACTAATGAGGTCAATGATTGGTTGCTTTGTTCATGTGATGATAGTGCTACAGAGAACAACAGACACTGGAGTGGGGGCAGAGACTCAGTGTTGGATCTTTAAAGGGGGCACAAGACCATTTTTTTTCTTCTTTACAACTAATGCACCTGGGGCCCCAACTTTTCAGAAAACCCCCAATACATATTAGATAGCTACAGCTTCATTTAGTAGTCCATTTTTTTACATGTGAGAAAAGACTGATGGTTTAATTCTAACACTTTTTATGGGAATTCCAGTCACCTGACAGACAGCAGCACATCATGAGACCCTGATGTTGAGATAGATGGCAGCACACTCATGTGTCCTGAGAATACAGAGGGGTGGGGGGCACCAAAGGACAAATTTGCACAGGGCGCCATTCAGCCTAAGCCCGGCCCTGCTCATATACATCAGGTTTGGGATACAAATGCAATATAGTTATAAAAATCAAACATTAATATGACCCATAAGTGCTAGTGCATAGGTTAAAGTAAACATCAGAAACAATCAAAATGTGCAGAGACCTTTTCACAGGCTGGGACCAAATACCTTTACAAAAGTGCTGCTTGGTTAGAGTCCATCATTGGGTTAACAAGAGCCCATCAATAGGATAGGGAAAGAAGCACGGAACAGCTGTTTAATACAGGTTTCTTCAGGCAAATGTAAGGTTCCATTGTGCTCAATGACTGCATTATGGCCCTTTTTATATCGTGTGTCCCAAGGTGCCACAGCGGTGCACATACCCGGAAGCCGCGTCTCCCATTGCAGACACCAGCATGCTGGGGACTTCCGTGCATGCGCGGGAGACGGGACGCGTCACCATGGCTCCCGCGCATGCGCAGACCCCGAATTTACGCTGTCGCACGGCAGAGAGTCGTCCGGCATTCCAGCAATGCGTGCACAGCGGCAGGGCCTCAGAGGAACCTCCTACAGCCTGGATAATGCACCAAAAATGGGACTAAATAGCCAAGATGACAGAGGAACAAAGAAATATCCAAAACAGTAAATTCATATATATAAAGTCATTAGATTTCCTCTTGTCACAGGGTAGTCCCTTCATGGTGTTATCATATGGTGCCATAAAGTAGGATTCCAAATGCGGCCGGCCAACCATGGGTCCAATTCTAAGGGTCCATACTATATAGAAAGAATCCCTAAAAGAGTACAATAAAAGGGAAATAGACATTAAAAACCAAAACCTAACAAAAAAGAAGAGCAGAAAGAAAAAGAAGAAGGAAGCACAAATCAAAAGTAGTAACGGATCAAATTACGAAAAAGGTGCAAAAGATAAGGATTTGTTAAGTCCATATGGGGCGACGGTATTGAGGGTGGGAATCCAACGAGTCTTGCACTGCGCGAGCAGTCCCTTTAGATTACCCCCTCTAATCCCGCCCCTGAACATATCAATCCCATGGAACTTAATGCCTCTAGAGCCACAACCGTGTTTCTCTTTGAAGTGTTGTGGGATCGTCTGTAACAAAGTGTTGTCGGTCACTGCCCTTGCTGCTTTAATGTCAAGCACGGGCTCCCTAATTCTCACCCGAAACTCTCTCAAATTCAAACCCACATAAATCAGTGGGCACTCGCAGACCGCGTAATAAACAACATGTGTAGATCCACATGTGATTCTATGACGTATATCATAGGTCCGTGTGTTCTCGGATGAGGAGAAGGGACTGCACCTCAAGACATTCACGCAAGCAACGCAATGGCCACATGGAAAAAAAACCAGGGACCCCTCGACCCAAAAGGACTCAGGGTGTGCACCACATAATAGCTCCTAACTAGTAGGTCCTTCAGGTTGCGTGCATGCCTTGCTGTCATCAGAGGGTTTTCAGGAAGAATGTCGCAAGAATAGGGTCAGTCTTAAGAATAGACCAATGCCTAGATAGAATATTGCGCATAGTTCACCATTCTCGGTTATACAGTTGTGGCCAAAAGTATTGACACCCCTGCAATTCTGTCAGATAATATTCAGTTTCTTTCTGAAAATGATTGCAATCACAAATTCTTTGGTATTATTATCTTCATTTAATTTGTCTTCAATGAAAAAACACAAAAAGAATTGTCCTAAAGCCAAATTGGATAGAATTCCACACCAAATATAAAAAAGGGGGTGGACAAAAGTATTGGCACTGTTAGAAAAGTCATGTGATGCTTCTCTAATTTGTGTAATTAACAGCACCAGTAACTTACCTGTGGCACCTAACAGGTGTTGGCAATAACTAAATCACACTGGCAGCCAGTTGACATGGATTAAAGTTGACTCAACCTCTGTCCTGTGTCCTTGTGTGTACCACATTGAGCATGGAGAAGAGAGAGTTTTTGTCTCACCACCCCTGAAGCGAACTCCCTGCTCGCGAGCGGACCCCTCCGCCGGCAAGAGAGAGAGACGGGCACCCGAGCGAGGCCGCCCGGACGCCGTGGAGAGGTGAGAGACGGGAGACGGGAGCGTGCGGTGAGGTGCGAGCGGGAGACCCGTCTGTGAACACCCGCGGCAGACGGGCGACCGGAGATCCAGGAGGCCTTGGAGGAGAGCGAGGTAGATTGTCCTAGTGCCTAGGACTGAGGTGAGCTGCGTGGAGGAAGGGAGGCACAGCAGTGGAGGGCCACAGTACTCACGGCAGTGGGCAGAGGAGAAGCAGTACAAGTACCCACCACAACACCATCAGGCTGAGCCGCACTAGTAATCCCCCAGTCCTGGCTGACCCACTCATATAACCCCCCCGGAGTGGAAAAACACTTGACCTCCTATTAGAGAGACAATAAGAAAACTGCAGTACTAAATGGTCTGAGAGAGAGGGTGAAAAAAGTATCAGAGTGAACATACTACATCTGAGACACTCTTGATTCACTCAGAGGCTGCTTGGGAACCTGTTGTGGCACATAGAGACACACTGTGACACATAGGGAACTCTCCTGTACAGTAACAACACCCAGAACAAGGAGAATATAGTTTTGCATTGCACAAAAATCTATAAGCCTCTCATTCTGGGCATAATTCTACTCCGATCTCCCTCTCCTGACCCCTGGAGCTACACATCTAAGCCCCAGTAGGATCTACAAAGACTCTCACTTTGGGTTGAATCTAAGTTTCCTACTATACAAAATGGTATGTTGATTTGTTGAAAATCCAGCGGGGAGGAAAAATCCTCCTGAAACAAGACCTACTTCTATATCCACAATTCCATCATAACATGGGGAAAACATCTGTAAAAACTCCTAAGACTATATCTAAAGTGACCAAGTCAATAACACAAGCAGACGTCGACCACTTTCTACGAAATCAAAAAGAGTCCACAGGGATCCAGAAGCCAAGCAAACAAACCGCTCTCTCCTGCGCTGACGACTCAGATTCAGATATGGAATGTGATTCCGATACTAGCACCAAAACAAAAGACACTCTATTCTCGAGATCATTCCTGAAACGGGTACTAGCCAAAACTCTAGAACCTATAGGACGTGATATAGCAGATATAAAACAGGATCTTACCCTTCAAGGCTATAGACTTGAATCACTAGAAAATGCACAGAGTCAGTTAACTCATCAATCTAATGCCTTACTAGAATGCCTAGAGACCCACGAACAACAACTCCACCAAATACATAACACCTTGGAAGATCATGAAAACAGGGAGCGCCGCAACAACATCCGAATCAAAGGCCTCCCCGAGTCAATAGCATTTGAAGCACTAGGTAAAGCAGCATTAGAAATATTTGGATCAGTATTAAGAGCGGATGACCCACACAGCATCGAACTGGTCCGAGTACATCGTACACTCCGCCCTAAACCATCACCTGGCGACACACCCCGAGATGTGCTGTGTAGGTTCTTAGACTACCGCTTAAAAGACTTAGTGCTACGCAGAGCTAGAGAAACAGATGACCTTACCTATGCAGACTCCAAAATCCTGCTTTTCCAAGACCTATCGGCCATAACTTTGAGAAAGAGACGCCTTTTAAAACCTTTCACAGGAGCGGTATTAACCAAAAGACATAAATTTCGCTGGCTTTTCCCCTTTGGCATCCATATCACAGCTGGTGAAAAATCTATAACTGCCAGAACCTCAATGGACATTAAGGCGGCTTGTACCTCTCTGGATATCGTTCTGGACACCTATCCGGACTTGGAGTCCTTTCATTCAACATCAAAGCTCGGAGCACTACCAACTCCGCAACCTTGGCAACAAGCAATGACTCCGAAATCCCAGCGCACCAAGAAAAGAACGGCGAAATCCCCATCATCAAAAGGCCCAGAGGAAGTCACCTGAAGAAATCTATTCTTCTAAACATCTTTTGAGATCTTACACATATGTCCTCACAACTTGACCCCGCTGGACAGGTGTACTTTTTCTCCTAAATTGCACCCCTTTTGTACAGCAATAGATACAAACTGCAATTAATTTTCAGGAGATCTTTATTTCTATCTAGGTCACTAGATCTAATGTTTTACCACACATTTAATATTAATGGTTCTTGTTCGTTCATTGAATGTTTTTACAGAGCAATATTATTCTAAATGATCTTAGAGACCACTGTTGACCTACCATTTCGGCTAGATCCTTGAGATTTTTTCAGGAAAAGACCCTTACCTGCCCTATTTACCTCACACCCTAACAACCCTAACAACCTAACCCACGCCAATCCTACCCTTTCCAAACCCGCCTACCCCTTCCCCCCCACATTACCACCCACCAATCCTAATATACCACCCCCGTTCCCTACACCACTAACCGCCATCATACGCTTGATATATTTTACCCTTGTCTGAATTCTTCAATCTACTTATAGAAGCCGAAACTTGTGTACTTGCTAGGTCTAAACAGTAAATTTAAGAGAAAATGCTCTGGAAGAATTTTAATATATAAGACACGTTAAGTTTGTGTATGTTTTCTATTTGGTATTAATAACAAGATGATAATGGAGGAGTGATCCTCCCCAAGCTGGAAAGCGACGACTCAACAACCCACATTGATGGGAAAAGTTAACCCTAAAAGTGAATTTTATATTGGTACTTTAATGCTTGTCTTTATTTTTCCTTCTCTTTCTATTTTCACCACACTCCTACCCCCCTCTCTGCTTTCCCCCCCCCCCCCCCCCCCCCCACATCCTACTCCCCCCCACCCTATCAGGCACGAATGATCCTCGTCTCCAAAGCTCAATCAACAAACAAACAACACGAGAATCAATGGCAGGTGGTAACGTATTAACTTATACATCTCTTAATGCTCATGGCTTTAACTCCCCAGGCACCAGGAACCCAACACTGCACACTCTTAAAAAACAAGGGACCGATATTTTATTTGTTCAGGAAACCCATTTCAAACCAAACAGGCTCCCTAATTTTGAGAAATCAGTGTTTGATAGATGGTTTCACGCTACATCCACCCAAACTGGGGCTAGAGGCGTATCAATAGCACTTAAGAAGAATACACAATTCCAAATCCGGGAATCCCTAGTGGACCCGCAAGGCAGATATATCCTAATTAAAGGCCTGCTCAAAGGCACACTAGTAACTCTTGGTAGCCTCTATGCCCCAAACAAGAAAACGCTGAAATGGATACTGGCTACATTGAAAAAAGTAGAAAGATTTAGAGAAGGACTAGTAGTTTTAGGGGGCGACTTCAACATTGCGATAGAACCGTTACTAGATACTTCCAAACAGAAGAGCTCAATCTCAGGTAGAGACTTGACTAGGATTCGTGCATGCTTACAATCCATGCAATTGATAGATACGTGGAGGTATATGAACCCGACATCTCGGGACTACACATACTACTCCAATCCCCACAAGTCCTACCATAGATTGGATTATATCTTCATGTCTAGAAGAGCTTTGCCAAATATACAAACGTCCGAGATAAAACCCAGTATCTTCTCAGATCATTCAGCGGTGCTGACATCAATCTCTACCACTAAATACCACTCGACATACAGAACATGGCAACTAAACGAAACAATATTAGAACACCCTGATATGAAAAAACGACTTTTAGAGAGACTTCACCAATATTTTAGAGACAATCAGACACCCGATTGCTCAGATCAATCCCTGTGGGAGGCGCATAAATCTGTGATAAGGGGGGAATTGATATCAATGGCTTCCTACTTGAATAAACAACGACACTCAGAAACCCAACAACTCTATAATGAAATTTCAGAGCTAGAGCTACACCATAAAGAGCATCAAGACCCCGATATACTTAACTTATTAACATCTAAACGGACACGATTAAAAGACTTAATTAACACATCTTCAGCGAAACACTATAGAACATGGAAAACTAAAATGTTCGTTCACGGCGATAAAGCCTCAAAATTTATGCTTTCTTATCTACGTAAACAACAATCACGTACACAGATATATTCAATCAAAAATGACAGAGGGGTTGACTCACAAGATCAAACTCACATAGAACAAGCTTTTCTTAATTTTTATACCCATTTATATAACTTACGTTCTAATGACTCCATAGAAGATATCCATCGGAGGAGCCGGGAGGCGGAGATCTTCCTAAAGAACCTACAGCTTCCGACCCTATCTGACATAGATCAACAATCACTTCTAAAACCCTTTACACTTCAGGAACTCCAATCCACTCTGTCACGCTGCCCAAGGGGAAAGGCACCTGGTCCTGATGGATTCACCGCCCTATATTACAAGACCTTCTCCTCTCTGCTCCTACCTCACCTTCTAAAATTATGTAACTCTACACTAACGGGCCAACCATTACCTGGCCAAATGCTTGAAGCTAAGATTTCGTTGATACACAAGGGGGGTAAAGACCCAACTTTGTGTAGCAGTTACAGGCCTATATCTTTACTAAATGTAGACTTGAAACTGATGGCCGGAATGATTGCTCACAGATTGGCGTCATTTTTGCCCCACTTGATTTCAACGAATCAAACAGGATTTGTAAGGGGCAGAGAGGGGAGGGACAACGCACACAAAGTCTTACATCTAATACAACACGCTAAAACACACAATATCCCCCTAGTCCTTCTGGGCACAGACGCAGAGAAAGCGTTTGACAGAGTGGATTGGACCTTCCTCAAAGAAGTTCTCTCGAAATTTAACTTGCCCACGGCTTTAATTTCTTCTATTATGGCCATGTACCATCAACCCACGGCTCGAATTAAGATTAACGATTCTGTAACTCAGACATTCCCTATTGGTAATGGTACCAGACAGGGCTGCCCGTTGTCTCCGCTGCTATTCGTGATGGCAATGGAACCTGTACTGATGGCGATTCAAAATAACCATAATATAGAGGGCATCACGATAGAGGGAAAACAATTTAAAACGGCAGCATTTGCAGATGACCTCTTGGTGTTTCTGACGAATCCCATGAGAGGACTCCATACCCTCATGGACCTGATGGACCAATACGGAAGACTATCCAACTTCAAGATAAACGTTTCAAAATCCGAAGCTCTAGGGATACAAATAAAACCAAACATCCTTCAAAAACTGAAAGCTTTATATCCTTTATCCTGGCCTAAACAACATATTACCTACCTGGGAATAAAGATAAATGGAAACCACCGCGATTTATTTAAACTAAACGTTCTTCCCCTTCTTTCATCCACGGCTGCCCTCATTCAAAATTGGAGAGACACATATCTCTCGTGGATGGGGAGAAAAAACATGCTGAAAAGCTTAATCCTGCCCAAATTCAATTATCTTTTTCAGATGTTACCTATTTTTATCCCGACTAGCTTCCTTACTAAAGTGAACTCACTCTTTATCAGATACATATGGAAGAACAGGAAACCCCGCATATCACAGCGCACACTGTCACTTCCCAAACACCTGGGTGGTATGGGAGCTCCAGACATTAAATTATACTATAGGGCAGCACAAATCTCTAGAATAGTGGACATAATTAGAAACACCAAAGATAAACAATGGATACAAATAGAAGATGCTCTGGCACCTTACAATCTTAGATCACTCTTCTTAATTCACTTCAACATGAAACAAACTATATCCCTACCAAACCCTTTTACCAGATCTACCCTAAAGATTTGGCAAAAAGAAATGAAACACCTAGTGCCGCCACTTACTCCATTAGCTAATCTCAACGATGTGCTCGCCCACTCGGAAACAACGCGATACCGAGAGCAATATAAACACCCTGTAGACCAGTTACATCATGACGGAGCCATTATATCCTTTAAAGACATACGAACTATGCTTGGCCTCTCTAATTTAAACTTTATCCAATATAACGCAATACGACACATTCTCCACCCACTCCTGAAAAAATCAGACCTTAATAGAGGATTAACTGAGTTCGAGAAGCTCTGTGCGACAGTGACAAAACCGAAACAGATATTCTCAAAAATTTATCATATATTATTATCCGTAGATATTAATCCTAAGAGAGCATTCATAGCCCACTGGGAAAAGGACTTAGGATATAAATTTACACCAACACAGATGCGATATATCTATTCACATTCGCACGGTCCGACACAGTGCGTAAGAGCTCAGGAATCCTCATATAAAGTCGTTACAAGATGGTATTACACCCCAGACCAAATCCGATTATGGGACATTAACCATCCCCCCAAATGTTGGAGATGCGGAGCTGCAGATGCCACTTATCTACATATGTGGTGGAACTGCCCAACGCTAACCTTGTTTTGGAAAAAGGTGGAGAAAGCTATAGCAACAATCACAAGTACGTCACTCCAACTGGGCCCGAAAGAAGCTTTACTACATTTCCCAATTTGGCCCGATCACAAACTACACTCTATACTAGCACAACACATTTTGAGTGCAGCAAAGCTGTTGATACCGCTGCACTGGAAATCCCATGAGATACCTACACTATCACAACTGGAAGAAAAAATCCACTCTCTATATCGGGTGGCCGAAATAGTGGCCTCAGTGAACAACACCACCTCCAAACATCTTAAAATTTGGCAACCGTGGAAAGCCTATTATTATAAACAGAAATAGAGACCTCACCATATGACTCATTCCCATATGGATCAAGAATGCCTGATACCCCCCCTTCCCCTCCCTACCCTCCTTCCCGCTAATTTCCTTCTATCTTCTTTCTGACTATATCTCTACTCACTACCTGATTGATTTACTCTTATAGAGACATATTATTATTCGATTTCAGACTCTAATGCAAATGGAACTATCATGACAGAAAGAGTCTAAGAGCTCTGGTAACTTAAGGAACACCGACGAGAGCACACGAAAGCTCTCTTGCTTGAAATACAATACTTCTGTGACACCTAACATGACATATCTCGGTGAAACAGATTTTATGATATATACCAGACTGGATTGGACGTTGATATTATTAAGAACGTCGCTCTTTCTTTTCTTTTTTTTTTTTTTTTTTTTTTTGTCTCTTTCTTTATCTCGTTACTCTGATTAGTTCTGTTTCACTATTCACAATGTTTATATATTATTTACATTGTACCGTTGTATTACTTTTGCAAAAACAATAAAAAGAATTTTGAAAAGAAAAAAAAAAAAAGAGCATGGAGAAGAGAAAGAAGACCAAAGAACTGTCCGAAGACTTGAGAAACCAAATTGTGAGGAATAATGAGCAATCTCAAGGCTACAAGTCCATCTCCAAAGACCTGAATGTTCCTGTGTCTACCGTGCGCAGTGCCATCAAGAAGTTTAAAGCCCATGGCACTGTGCCTAACCTTCCTAGATGTGGACGGAAAAGAAAAATTGACAAGAGATTTCAACGCAAGATTGTGCAGATGTTGGTTAAAGAACCTCAACTAAGATCCAAACAAGTTTAAGCTGCCCTGCAGTCCGAGGGTACAACAGTGTCAACCCTTACTCTCCGTCGGCGTCTGAATGAAAAGGGACTGTATGGTAGGAGACCCAGGAAGACCCCACTTCTTACCCCGAGACATAAAAAAGCCAGGCTGGAGTTTGCCAAAACTTACCTGAGAAAGCCTAAAACATTTTGGAAGAATGTTCTCTGGTCAGATGAGACAAAAGTAGAGCTTTTTGGGCAACGGCGTCAACATAGAGTTTACAGGAGAAAAAAAGAGGCATTCAAAGAAAAGAACATGGTCCCTACAGTCAAACATGGCGGAGGTTCCCTGATGTTTTGGGGTTGCTTTGCTGCCTCTGGCACTGGACTGCTTGACCGTGTGCATGGCATTATGAAGTCTAAAGACTACCAACAAACTTTGCAGCATAATGTAGGGCCCAGTGTGAGAAAGCTGGGTCTCCCTCAGGGGTCATGGGTCTTCCAGCAGGACAACGACCCAAAACACACTTCGAAAAGCACTAGAAAATGGTTTGAGAGAAAGCACTGGAGACTTCTATGGTGGCCAGCAATGAGTCCAGACCTGAATCCCATAGAACACCTGTGGAGAGATCTAAAAATGGCAGTTTGGAGAAGGCACCCTTCAAATATCAGGGACAGTTTGCCAAAGAAGAATGGTCTAAAATTCCAACAGAGCATTGTAAGAAACTCATTGATGGTTACCGGAAGCGGTAGATTGCAGTTATTTTGGCTAAAGGTTATGCAAACAAGTATTAGGATGAGGGTGCCAATACTTTTGTCTGGCCCATTTTTGGAGTTTTGTGTGAAGTGATCAATTTTTTGCTTCATTCTCTTTTGTGTTTTTTCATTGAAGACAAATTAAATGAAGATAATAATACCAAAGAATTTGTGATTGCAATCATTTTCACGAAGAAACTGAGTATTATCTGATAGAATTGCAGGGGTGTCAATACTTTTGGCCACAACTGTAGCTTTTTTGATTTTTCACTGGTGGAGCTCCCTGTTTTTTAAGGTACAAGATGAAGTTTTCAGCAATACAATTTTTATATACCGTATATACTCGCGTATAAGCCGAGTTTTTCAGCCCAAAAATTGAGCTGAAAAGTCCCCCCCTCGGCTTATACGCGAGTCATATCAGTATACAGGCCCCCCTCACAGTATGGCGCCCTTCCCCCTCACAGGATGGCCCCCGCATGCAGCACTGCGCACATACATTACCTGGCTATCAGGTGTCACCCTCCGGTGGCGATTCGCTGCTCCTGGCTCTGGGCTGCATCTTCATCTGTGTCTTCCTGCTTGTGGCCGGGGCTCATCGCGATGATGTCATCGCAACCCCGGCCGGTCACATGACAAGCAGGAAGACACAGGGGAAGATGCAGCCCAGAGCCAGGAGCAGCGAATCGCCACCGGAGGGTGACAGCTGATTGCCTGGTAATGTATTTGCGCAGCGCTGCATGCGGGGGCCATCCTGTGAGGGGGAAGTGCCGTACTGTGAGGGGGGCCTGTATAATGGTACTGCTGGGGCTGTTTACTGTGCTGGGGACCTGTATACCACACT
This sequence comes from Allobates femoralis, assembly GCA_033576535.1. Taxonomy (NCBI): domain Eukaryota; kingdom Metazoa; phylum Chordata; class Amphibia; order Anura; family Aromobatidae; genus Allobates; species Allobates femoralis. The sequence continues at coordinate 752,994,705 of JARQOC010000003.1, read as the reverse complement.
GCTGGGGCTGTATACTATGCTGGGGACCTGCTATATACCACACTGCTGGGGCTGTATACTGTGCTGGGGACCTGCTGTATACCACACTGCTGGGGCTGTATACTGTGCTGGGGACCTGCTGTATACCACACTTCTGGGGCTGTATACTGTGCTGGGGACCTGCTGTATACCACACTGCTGGGGGCTGTATACTGTGCTGGAGACCTGCTGTATACCACACTGCTGGGGGCTGTATACCTGTGCTGGGGTCCACCATCGGCTTATACGCGAGTCAATACGTTTTCCCAGGTTTTGGGGGCAAAAGTAGGGGGGTCGGCTTATACACTTTTTGATTGCACTTTATTCTACATTTGATGAAATAGCATTGTTTTTTGCCACATTATTTTTTTTTGTTATTTCTTTTTGTTTTAACATTAATAATATTACCGATTATTAAACCATCCTTGATCCTTGTAGTTATGTTTCTTAAGAATAAAGTCTAAATTTTCATAGCTTTCCTTCAAATGCACAGAATGCCCTGGATGCACTATTATTATTATTATTATTATTATTTAGCACCATTTATTCCATGAAACTTTAGTTCTGAAAAGGGGTGCATTATTATTTTTTTTTTATTATTATTATTTATTTATATAGCGCCATTAAATTCCATGGTGCTTTACATGCTAAAATGGCAGACAAGGACAAGTACAATAAATGTGGACAATTTGGTCGTACAGATACAAGAGAGGAGAGGATCCTGTCCGCGAGGGCTCACAATCTAGGAGGGGGAGGTGCCGGTCGTGAGGCAGTGCGGTGGACCGGGTCTCATAGGAGGTTGTAGGCTTGGCAGAAGAGGTGGGTCTTTAGGCTTCTTTTGAAGGTTCCCAGGGTAGGAGAATGTCTCCTGTGTTGGGGCAGAGAGTTCCAGAGTAAGGGGGATGCCCGGGAGAAATCCTGAATGTGGTTGTGCGAAGAGGAGATGAGGGGGAGTAGAGGAGGAGTTCTTGGGAGGATCGCAGGTTGCGCGAGAGTAGGTATCGGGACACCATGTCGGAAATGTATGGAGGGGACAGGTTGTGGATGGCTTTGTATGTCATGGTTAATGTTTTAAACCGGGATCTCTGGGAAGCAGGGAGCCAATAACGGGCTTGGCAGAGGTGGGAGACAGGAAAGTAGCGGGAGGACAGATGGATTAGTTGGGCAGCGGAGTTTAGGATAGATTGGAGAGGTGCAAGGGAGGTAGCAGGGAGGCCGGAGAGCAGGAGGTTGCAAAAGTCGAGACGGGAGATGATGAGAGTGTGAATAAGGGTTTTAGCAGTGTCATGGTCAAGAAAAGTGCGGATCGGGGAGATGTTTTTGAGCTGGAGACGGCAGGAGGTGGCAAGGGCCTGGATGTGGGGATTGAAGGAGAGGGAAGAGTCGAGGATAACCCGAGGCACTTGACGTGGGGGATTGAGGAGAGAGAGCAGTCATTGACAATGATGGATAGGTCGGGTAGGGAGGGGGAGCGGCTTGGGGGAAGACGATAAACTCGGTTTTATCCATGTTCAGCTTAAGGGAACGAGCAGAGAAGAAGGATGAGATGGCGGACAGGCATTGTGGAATTTTGGATAGTAGGGAGGCAATCTCAGGTCCAGACGGTTAGATTTGGGTGTCGTCGGCGTAAAGGTCAGACTCAATGAGTTGCCCTAGGCTGAGAGTGTAGATTGAGAAGAGTTGCGGTCCCAGAACCGAGCCCTGGGGGACCCCGACCGATAGGGGGTCGGGTGAAGAGGAGGTATGGGAGTGAGTGACGCTGAAGGTCCGGTCCGTTAAGTATGAGGAGATCCAAGAGAGGGCAAGGTTCATGATGCCAAGAGATTCCAGGATCTGAAGTAGAAGGGAGTGGTCAACAGTGACAAAGGCGGGGGATAGGTCGAGGAGGAGGAGGACAAAGTAGTGACGTTTGTTTTTGGCAGTCAGTAGGTCATTGGTGACTTTGGTCAGGGCAGTTTCAGTAGAGTGGAGGGGTCGGAAGCCAGATTGCAAAAGGGAAGAGAGATATGGGGAGATAGTTGGAGACAGATGTGGGGTCGAGGGAGGGTTTTTTGAGGATGGGTGTGATCAGGGCATGTTTGAAGGCTGAGGGGAAGGTGCCAGTGGTACGTGATAGGTTAAAAAGGTGAGTTAGGGCTGGGATGATAACAGAGGTGAGGTTGAGAAAGAGGTGGGATGGGAGCGGGTCGTTGGTGCTGGTGGTGAGGTGTGATTTTGACAGGAGGGAGGAGAGCTGATCCTCAGTTATGGGGGGGGAAGCAGCTGATGGAAGGAGAGGGCAGTATAGGCGAGAGGGGATGCTGTGGGGACAGCGGGTCAAAGCTGTCTCTGATTCTGTCAATCTTTTCTTTGAAGAAGGAGGCAAAGTCTTCAGCGGAGATAAGAGGAGAGGGAGGCGGGCGGTTGGAGTAAGGAATTGAAGGTTTTGAAAAGCTGTTTGGGATTGTGGGACAGGGAGGTCATTTGTGATGAGAAGAAGGTTTGTTTGGTGGCAGCAAGTGCAGCCTTGAAGGTGGTGAGGGACTGTTGGAACAGTGCAAAGTGCTCAGTGGAGAGTGATTTTTTCCATCTCCTCTCAGCAACCCTGGATGCCTGTCTCAGGCCTTTAGTGAGGGTGGTGTGCCAGGGTTGCCTGTTAGTGCGTGGAGCGTGGTGTGTGAGGGGGCAGCTAGGTTGAGGGCCTTGGTTAATGTGGTGTTGTAGAGGGTGGTGGCAGTGTCTGTCTCACGTATGGATGTTATGTCGGTGAGAGGGAGAAGGGATTCTGAGAGTGAGTGTAGATAGATGTGTTTTAGTTTTCGGCAGGGGTGATCGAATTTGCGAGAGGGGGTAGTGTAGTAGGGAAGTTGAGGAGGAGAATGTCAGCAGATTGTGGTCAGACAGGGGGAGGGTTGAGTTTGTGAGGTTAGTGAGGGAGCAAAGACAGGTAAAGATGAGGTCCAACGTGTGGTCATCTTTGGGGGGCCGAAAAAGACCATTGGGAGAGCCCAAAGGAGGAGGTCAGGGGGAGCAGTGGAGAGGCGGTTGGGTGGGTGGTGTCGACATAATAATAAACAAGTACATAATAAAAAAGAAGTACAATAATCATGAACTATTGTTTTGATAAATCAATAGACTCCACTCGCTCTCATTGTACACAATGTCAGCCAAGGAATGTCACTGCAATTCACTAGCATGTTGTTTTGAGAAAAGTATGGAAGGAAATCCTTTCCTATGCATCATTACCATGAAACACAGGTACCAGAACCCAAAGGTTATTTTCCTTCAGTCTATAGCCTAAAGGTTCTGCAGAATATTTTGGAATGCCCAAGTCCCTAACTAAATTAATTAATTTGAGCTGTAAAAAAAAAGCTGTGGCTGATCAGGAAAAGTGTGAAAATCTTCGTCAGAATCCTGCTCTTCTTGTGCTGAATCTTCCGAATCAAGTGTATCATCAAGTTTCTCCAGAGGTAAAGGGCAATCACCGTCTGCAGTAGAGATGAGCCACCACCCTAGTGTTCGAATTCGATTCGGTTTGCCAAATTGGGCTTTCGTTCGTCGAATGTTGGTCGAATGTTGGTCGAACACCGTCGAATCCCATTGAAAACAATGGCAGCCAACACTAACACATACAAACACATAGAAAACACCTTCTAAAGTGTCCAAAAGGTGACAAACTACTCAAAAGATACAACAAACATATGGAAAAGTGAAAAGTACATATAAAAATGCGAAAAGAAAAGAGATAGATGAGTAAAAGGGGGAGAAGACACAGATATAGGCATGTCATGCCCTTCCAAAATCAGTTTTTACTCCAGTAGTTGTAACGCATCATGCATACGATGAATATTTGGTGAGTTTAACTTCAGTATTTGTAAGGCCATGTTCAGATGATGATTATTTGGTGTGTTTCACTTCAGTATCTGTAAGGCCATGTTCAGACGATGATTATTTGGTGCGCTTTACTTCAGTATCTGTAAGGCCATGTTCAGATGATGATTATTTGGTGCGTTTCACATCAGTATCTGTAAGGCCACGTTCAGAAGATGAGTATTTGGTGAGTTTTACTTCAGTATCTGTAAGGCCATGTTCAGATGATGATTATTTCAGGCTATAGTATGAGTGAACATCTCTGCATACTCAACCATCTGTCTTACCCCATACTCAGATGGGTGGCTGGAGACTTGGGAGCTGTTCCGGAAGCAAGTAGGATTAGGGTGACACCTCTGAGGACTGGTGTATTTGTGATGTAGAACTTGAGGTGGAGGAGAGTCCACTTGCTATCCATTCAAGCTCCTGCTCTTTTTGTGCCTCATCGAGAATTGGTATCGATCATCATCTGAGTCGTGTCCGTACGAAATGGATCATATCAGAATCTCCACGGAAAGAAGTAGATATCTTACTTTGGCTGGAAGATTGTCTTTCTCAAGCAGATGTTACTCTTGCTTTCCCACGTACCCCACGGACACAAACTTTCTTTCCACCACGCCAATTCCCCTTTCCACCAGCAGCCGGCCTTTTGCTACTCATTTTGTATGTGAACTATTGGCAACTCTGCAGTTGTTGGCAATAAATATTCTGATGGAAATCGGACAGAGCTGAGTGGCTGAATGGCCAGACAGTGGTACTAGGCACAAAAAATTACATTAGCTAGGTGCAGTTAAAAATTAGTAGAATGAACTACACTCATGGTGTACTTAGTTGCATTACACGTGGCCTACACTACAGTTTTTGTGGACACTGCTTTTAGGCAAAAACTGACAGGTTTGCTAGGTGCAGTTAAAAATTAGTAGTATGAACTACACTCAAAGTGTACTTGGTTGTATTACACGTGGAATACAGTAATGTTTTTTGTGGACACTGCTTTTAGGCAAAAACTGACAGGTTTTCTAGGTGCAGTAAAAAATTAGTAGAAGGAACTACACAGGCGGTGTAGCTTATCTCACAAGTGGGCTACACCATTGTGGGACACTGCTAGTCTGCTACCATCCCGAACAAAGTGCCTGGACTAGCTGCAGCAAAAAAAATGCCTAATTAAGGCTGGGGTCACACATAGAAATCCGTTTTTGGAAGTGATTTCCATGACCAATCCGTTTTTTTTTTTGTGCTTTTTGAGCCTCCTACACCCCTGGACGTTTTTTAGACTTAGGCCAGGGTCACATTTGCGATGTGCCCCTAGCCTGCCGGATTCCGGTATTATCTTAGAACTTTTTCCAGCGCCGCATAGCGTTTCCGCTATGCGGTGCTGGAAACCGCTGCCCTTAGTTACCCGCTGTTTACCTGCACGACCTGTCACACAGGCAGCGGCTCGGAGGGCGTTTTACAGCGCCGCACAGGAAACCGTTGCAGACACGATTTCCTGTGCGGCGCTGTAAAACGCCCTCCGAGCCGCTGCCTGTGTGACAGGTCGTGCAGGTAAACAGCGGGTAACTAAGGGCAGCGGTTTCCAGCACCGCATAGCGGAAACGCTATGCGGCGCTGGAAAAAGTTCTAAGATAATACCGGAATCCGGCAGGCTAGGGGCACATCGCAAATGTGACCCTAGCCTTAGTCATTTTTTTCATTTTTTTTCATTAAAAACGCATATGCGTTAACGCATGCGTTAACGCAGGTGCCTATATGTGCCATGCGTTAAAGCATGCGTTTCCCATAGGGCCCCATGTTAAAAAAACGCATGCGTTTTTTAACTGATGCCAAAAACGTTGCTAGCAACGTTTTTGGCTCAAAAACTGACATAGCAATGTTTTTAGGTCCAGAAAAAAACGGACAGGATGTTTATTACATCCAATCCGTTTTACTGTCAGTTTTTGGACTTAGAAAAAAAAAAATGACAAAAATGAAGCCAAAAACGGACCAAGGGCTTATGTGTGACCCTAGCCTAAGACAGGTGGTATAGCTTTCTTCACAGCAGTGCTACACTACCTGCACTAGTGGATTTAAAGAGCTATATTACTGTGGCCAGATGCTGTAAGGGTGCCTTCACATTTGCGTTTGGAACGCAGCACACCGAATGCAGCAAAACGCTTGCGCACATGCGTTCCTATGTTTAACATGGGAACGCATGTGCCTGCATATGGCTGCATTTGCGTTCGGATGCGCACAAATTGTGCACCCTCCGAGCGCTCTCCGAACGCAGCATGTTGCATTTTTTGTGCATTCGCAGGCACTTGTTTTATCTGCAAGCTCCCGCAAGCGCACAAATCATGCATGGTTCTCAATGGATCCGCAGTGTCCTCCGCATGACAGCACAGGAGAACGCTGCGGATCTCATTGAAATCTCTCCTGGTGGCTGCCGGTGATCTGAAGCGGCCACCGGGAGATCAGCTAGAGCCGCCGCTGCTCTCCTGCCGGTGTCAACGCGGGAGATTTGAAGATACAGCTGATCTGACAGCTGTTTAAATCTCCTGCGCCAGTGAGGTCGGCACGTGAGATTTGAAGCAGCGATTAGCTGTTTCTTATCTCCTGCACCGATATCACCCTATTCGGTGTCGGTGCGGGAGATCAGCTGTGGCTGGGAGGAGGAGGAGATTTCTGCAGCTGATATCCTCCTCCCGGCCGCCCCCGAGACAGCTGATTGGCTGGCCGGGGTGCATATGAATGTGAACGTATGCGGAGATTCTCCGCTGCGTTCACATTAGTATGGGCTATGTTTGCCTGCGTTTGCGTCAGCATGCCAGACACAAATGCAAGTGTGAAGGCAGCCTAAGAAAGACTTTCACAGCCCTGGCACACACCTGACACACCCCTGCCTGGCAAAAACTAATAGAGACTGCTCTAACCTAGCCCTCTAAAGGGCTGCACTTCTATGAAGTAGCCCTGATAAGGGCTGATAGACTACTAGTCCCTAGTCCCTATCCCTAATCGCTACTCCTATGGAGTAGCCCTAAAAAGGGCAGATATTACTAAGATTCGCACCCTCCCTCCAGTCCCTACTCTATAAACCTATCTATCTAACTTTGTATTCGCTCACTAGCTGACTGAGAGAACACAATTTAGAGTTTGCACTGTTTAGCGCGCGCACACAGATGCAGCGGTGCCGTCTAACAACCTGCAGCAGCTTTGCAGTGTGGGACTGTAATTGGCTAGCAGCCTGAACTACCCCACTCTGATACAACCCCCCCTGCACACAAACACACAAACTGGATATTAACATTCATTTGCAGTATTAGGGCTAGGTTTAGGGTTAGGAAGATTAAGCTTTTGGTGATCGAAGTGTTATCGAACATATACTAGAACTGGCGAATTTCAAGCAAATTGTTCTAATTCAGTGAATGACTTGAACACCGCCAAAAACAGCTCGAATTTGAGATTGGCGAACAACTCGAATTGAACACCGCTCATCTCTAGTCTGCAGTTTGGGGTTCTGATCTGGCACAAATGCTAAGTCATATTGAAAGGATCGTTAAAGAGTCAATTATGGCTTTTAGGATTTCTACCTTTATTGGTGGCTTCAGGGTACCTTTACACGCGGCTACATTTGTAGGGTGGCTACAGGTAACTTACTGGTTGCAGTGAAATCATGGAGACAAGGTTCTATCTTGTTGCTGTGTACAAATGGAATAATATCTCCATGATTTCACTGCAACCAGTAAGTTACCTGTAGCCACCCTAGAAATGTAGCCGCGTGTAAAGGTACCCTCAGAGTTTGTCTACTTAAGTGACATATTGCATATGCAATTTCCAAGAGGAGCATTGCGGCTTAAAGTCTCATCTGCCAGCTGGCAGAATACTCTCTGCAAGGAGAATAGCTAGTCTCCCAGACCTCATCTTAGCCTCTCATACAGCCAGATCAGAATTCCCACACACTGCACTCATGAGGGGCAATCACCCCAAAATGCAACGTCTTCAGTTTGGGGTTCTGATCTGGCATAAATCCTAAGTCATATTAAAAGGCTTGTTAAAGAGTCAATTATGACTTTTAGGATTGCTACCTTTATTGGTGGCATTAGAGTTTGTCTACTTAAGTGACAATTTGAATATCCAGACGTAAAGAGTCATGTATTCTTGGACTGTGAGGACAAGACGTCCGAATATATAATGTCCTTCTTATTTTTAAGCTTGAATCCCTCCATGCTGCATGTACAAAAGTAGCAGTCATCATTATGGTAAAATGGAACAAATGATTTGATTGGATTCTATGGACACCACCACACTCTTATTTACGCACAGCAGCCAATCGCAGCACTCCTTGCATTATTTTCTAACTAAGCTAATAATAATAATAATAATAATAATAATACTTTATTTATATAGCGCCAACATATTCCGCAGCGCTTTACAATGTAGGGTTAGAGTACAGAAAATATAATACAGTAAGTAATTACAATAGAGAACAAATAAAGTACAATAAAATACAATAATTGGATACAAAACAATAGGCATAGAATCAATGTGAAAAGAAATACAATAAATAAAGCAAGAAACGAAGGTGACCCTGCTCAAAAGAGCTTACAATCTACAACGGGATAGGGGTTGCACAAGGTACAGGGGCTTATTGCACTGATGGTCCAGGCATCTTGAGGAAATGGGGTATAGGGCTAAGCTTACATGGATGGTCATTATACAGTCTGTAGACCTTTATGGTTTGGTGGAGTTTTTAGAAGAGTAATGTCCAGAGGGATAGCCCATTCACTGTCTACAATACAATGGACTTATTAGGGAGTATGATAGGCCGCCTTAAAAAGATGCGTTTTTAGGGATCGTCTGAAGCCATGCAGGTTGTGGATAGTCCTGATTTCTTTGGGTAAAGCATTCCAGAGGTTGGGTGCAGCTCTGGAAAAGTCTTGGAGCCGGGGGTGGGAGGATCGGATTAGTGCAGATGTTAGTCGAAGGTCACTTGAGGAACGTAGAGAGCGGGTGGGGTGATAGACAGAGATGAGGGAGGAGAGGTAGGGGGGAGCTGCACTGTGAAGAGCTTTGTGGGTGAGAACAAGCAATTTGAATTTGATCCTGTAATATACGGGCAGCCAGTGTAAAGACTGGCACAGAGCAGAGGCATCTGAGTAACGATTGGCCAGATGGGTGATCCTGGCTGCTGCATTAAGGATGGACTGGAGAGGACAAAGTCTGGTGAGGGGGAGGCCGCTTAATAGAGAGTTGCAATAGTCAAGGCGGGAATGGATTAGGGCCACGGTGAGGGTTTTTGTTGTTTCCAGGGTGAGAAAGGGGCGGACTCTAGAGATATTCTTCAGGTGTAAGCGACAGGAGCGGACGAGAGATTGCGTGTGGGAGGAGAAGGAGAGATCGGTGTCAAACATAACTCCCAGACAGCGAGCCTGCTGCCTAGGCGTTATCGTAGTGCCGCAATGCAGCTAATGACCGCAATCCTGCAGCACAAAAAAGCTGACCATTCCAGGTAAAACCTTTGTTATGCTGACGCAACAAGGGTCCCATGACTGCACTAAAACAGTGCAAGAATGCATCCATGTGACCTATAGCAAGCCGACGCTAGACTCTAGAAATTCTATGGAGATAACATAGAAGAAAAATAGAAAGGAGGAGAAGTCGGGGAAACATTAAAATGTACAAAATCCACAATTGATAAAAAGTGTTATCATAGCAGATCCTGTTCCCTTCCCCTACATAGTGACCTTTTCACACACTCATTAGATGTTTCCATAAAAAAGATAATGTGTGTTTGTGGCACCCTGGCACCTGTTGGGCACCACAGAAATCCTTAGGGCATGACTGGAGTAAGTAACAGCACAGCAAACTCACAAAACACCAACAACACAACAACATCTTAGAACACCTGGTTTCACCCCGAGCCTCTAGGGGGAGCTCCACTGGTCACTTTGAGCCAGTTCCCCCTATAAATAGAGCAGGGGTGGACCGTAACCCCCGGGGGCCCTGGTGCAGGAGATTACCGGGGGAGGGCGGGGCTACCGGCCGTCGGCGCGGCCCGGGGGGGAGGGGTGCCGCTGGCCGTCGGCGCGGCCCGGAAAGGGGGGGGGGTGCCGCTGGGAGCCGCAGGGAGCCGCAGGCGCGATGCTCTCCTACCTGGGAGCCGCGCCGGATGTCTGCTAGGGGCCGGAGGAGCAGAGGAGAGGAGGGGCGGGATCAGGCAAGGGAAGCAGGAAGCTCTCTGCTTCCTTTGCCTGACCCTCCTTTCCTCTGGCGGCGGCTTGCGGGGGTCGGCTGGGGGCCCCCCTCCAGGCTTGAAGGGGCCCCCAACCGGTCGGGGCCCTGGTGCAGCTGCACAGGCTGCACCAGTGTAGTTCCGCCCCTGAAATAGAGTCTTGGAGGGAGAAACACCAGAGTGTGCAGACGCTAGGAGAGCTGCAGGGTGTATGTGATCTCCACTCTATGAGACACACACTAGGCCCAACCAGTCATCCAGCCAGTGAGGAAACCCTTGCAATTGGGGTTAGAGGGAAAGGAGAAGCACCTCTCAGGGACACCAGAGTGACCATAACTCTCTCCCTTAATAACCGGTTACTGGAACCGAAGCTGTGGAAGCTACATAGCCACTGCAGAGAACCAGCATTCTTCACAGGGAGTCTAGCCCCCTGTTCACCTGTCGCACCTACCAACGAGAGCCCAGGGAAGAAGGTAGAATTATCATCACCCTTTTACAGTGCCCTCAGTGCTGACAACCAGGTGAAATCCGTTCTATTGAACACACTGCCCGGTCCGGCTGGATTCCACATCCACCCGACCTTAGCACCAGAAGTATAGAGAGAAGGAAGCCTACACAAACTGCTTGCTGTGAATCTCCAGGATTGCTAAACTTCACGAACCCAGTCTGGCGTACCTGAAAACCACCAGTAAAGGTACTAAAAAGACTTTGGCGTGTCTGTGTCTGACTCCTGGGCCTAACAGCAGCATTACCGCAGCTGCCTCACAACATCTTGCGCAGCTCCCGGCTCCGGGGACTCTCGCTCATCCTGTGGGGAGCGTCCCAACTTGCTGCCTACCATCCCCCGGAGACCTAGCAGCGCTGGTAAAGTTACCAGAACACCCGCAGGTGGCATCACGAAGACAAATCATCCCTACTGTTCCGCCATCCCCCCTTTTGATCTGGACCTCCGGGCCTACACCACCGCAGGCGCGGTTCCGTGACTGGAGGAGAATCAACGCCTGCTCCGTGTACCCCCGGCTACGGTGAGTCATGTTTCTTTAGTGTCTAATATACATTTGTTGTTTGCTCAAACAAAAGAAAAGGTGGTTTCACACTGGTGTTTGCATACGTTGCATTGGCATGCATCCCAGTGTGGCTGCCTACAGATCCGCACTGCCTCTCTGTCTTTAACATATGTACACAGGGTGAATGTGCTGTCATCAGTTTGCATCCATCTGCTTCCCGCTGTGCTTTTTTAAAGGACTGCAGCCACCTGCTAGATGCAAGGGGAATCTGCAGCCACCTGCTAGATGCAAGGGGTAGAAAAAACCCATGTTTTAGGTTTCAGGGGACTGAGCTCCGGTGTCTGGACGCATGTGTTACCTCCTGGGGGTATCTGCAGCCACCTGCTAGATGCAAGGGGTAGAAAAAAGTGTCAAAACTTTGGTATATAGCTTTTTTAAAGGACCCGGAAAACGCAACTGTTGCGATTTTGGCCCGCATGATGGCACATAAAATCACTGCATGCATCCTGCTGCGGACAAACAACAAATGGAGTTCACTGATGCAGCACTGCCATCGTGGTGGCAGCGGACAGGGCCAGACGCCTGAACATGTAAAATGTATGTCTCCCTCTCCCTACCCCCCTCTCTCTTCCTCTCACCCTCTCTCTTTTTCTCTCTCTCTTTCCTCTTGCCCATTAATTCCTATGATTTTCAAGGTTTTCAACCAAGATTCACTGTGATACGGATCAGGATGAAAAGACATGCTGCACTAGCATGTGTTTGCATCAGTTTACACATGCGGCTCTGCAGCTTTTCTAATCCTGATCAGTATCAAATGCTAGTGTGAAACCAGCCTAAGGCTAGGGTCACATTGGCGTCAGCCTTTTTGCTGATGGATCCGTAAAAAACCTTTGAATTCTGCAGGCTGAACGCAGCCTTAGCACAGCGTTAATATTCTATAATGCTGTGCTAATGATAGCAATTGATTCCTATGGGTGCCAGACTTAAGGCCCCGTCACACTCAACGATATCGGTAATGATATCGTTGCAACGTCACCGGTTTGGTGACGTTGCAGCGACTTTGTAACGACATCATTGTGTGTGACATTTACCAACGACCAACGATGAGGTCATTCATCGTTGGTCGTTGGTAAATGACCTGGACCATAAATTTATCGTTGGTCTCCCACTGGGCAGCCAACATCGCTGCGTGTGACAACGGGAGACCAACGATGAACAACCTCCCAGCACCACACAGCAAGCGCTGGGAGATGGTAACCAGGGTAAACGTTGGGCAACTAAGCGCATCACTGTGCTTAGCTACCCGATGTTTACCTTGGTTACTAGCTTTCTCGCTGGTGCTGATCGCTGGTAAGTCTGCCTGTTTGACAGCTCACCAGCGATCAGCTAAAGATGTCCCAGCAATCCCAGCCAGGTCGGATCATTAGTCAGATCGCTTGGACATCATAAAGTGTAACCTGGCCTTTACAGCGCATTCTGCTGCTGCTTGACACAGAAGTCCCGGAGTTCCAAATCTCATGCTAATTCGAAACGCACAGGAAAACGCTGCAAACCGCGTTTTCCTGATACTAATGTGACCCTAGCCAAAGAGACTAAAAAGTCCAAGTAGTCAGTGTGAAAATGGCAACAGCTCTATTTTTTTATTTGTAATACAAATTGTGATATAGAAATACAAATATTTCCCCAAATTTTTTAAAAATGCATACTGGACTGGTGCATTCAACATAAAAATCTAATCAAAACAATGTCATTTTCTGATTATAATGCCTTAAATGCAGAGCTTTACATGTATTTAAAATGTTCAGATGTGAAATTAAAATTGCAATCATATTCCCCTTGAGTTAAGCATGATATATAATTTCTTTTTGGTTGAGCCGCAATATTTATAGACTGCCTGCATAGAGTAAATCTTAAAGTTGCTTTAGGCACAGTGTCAATACAATTGATTTTTTTTTCTCCCTTGAGAGATCAAGAGTTCAATAACACCTGCTAGGACAACATATCTGAAGCCTCCATAAATCTCCCTTAACATCCTTTGAAAAAGTTGAGGTCCACATAAAGACATCAAACGTGAATTTACTTGTCAGATTTTTTTGTATTTCTCCTTCTTGGTTCTTTTATAATTGCAGATGTGCTATAATGGCCAGAAAATGTCCACCTTATTTTACTTTGTTGGACTTTCTTTTCGTGGAATTTCAGGTATGACAGGAGATGTTTCAAACAAAATTTCTGAAACTTACAGATTTGAAAAAGGCGTGGTGCTGATAGCCCAAATCTTATTTTTCACTTCATCATTGAAATGAGTGCCTAATGGGCTAATACAACAAAAGAATGCTTCCTTATGAATACCAGCACAGGTAAGGCTGGCTTCACACCAACAGGTTCTGTGTGGTTTGAACCGGACAGAACCTGATTTGGTTTTGCCTCCCATGTATACCCATGGTGCCGGATTGGTCCTATTTGGCCATCAGGTTTTGTGTATTCTGTGCCTGATAAGGTTTTGTCAGCTTTTTCACCGTCCCCAAAATCGGAGCCTGCAGCATTTTTTGTCTCCAGTGCAAAAATCGGACAAAACTGGACAGAACCTGATCCGTCGCAATCAGGTTCCCATGTAATGGGAGTCTATGGTGCTAGGTCCATGAAAAGATCGGATCGTTACCTGGATCCGTTTTCTTTGCACAGAGCATACTCGGAAATCCTGGAGTTCTAACTTCAGCACCATGGACAGCAGTATTTCATGCACAGGCTGAGAATTCAGCACCTTGGACAGCGGCAGAGCACACACAGGCAGACTTCAGGACCTTGGACAGAAGTTGAAAACAAATCCTGCAAAAAATAGGATCAGAGGCCATATTTGCCCACACTTTCTGCACATCCTGTCCTCTCAGGTTCTGTCCGGTGGATCCTGCAAAATACAGGCTCCACCCTGACAGACAAGAACCATGGTGTGAAGGCAGCCTAAGCCTTTTTTTTTATAACCTGTTGCTGGGGATCTAGGGAGGTCGCAGTTAACGGCTCTAACTGAGACAGTAAGATTTTAAGTGTAGTTATAAGCTGTCTCTCTCATCCCTGGAACCCCAACCTTCTGTCAAATTAAACTCACCACTTGTAAATTGGACCTGTACTGATCTTGATGCAGGGTCTGGGATGGCGGTGCACTAGCTTTCCTTGTCGCACAACCATCTGGTCGATTACAAAGACTCCCGTCTCCTGTACTGATGATCAGACCTGCCAGTTCTAGAAGAAATGCAGAAACTAACATGGATAACACCGAGATGATCAGAAAATGAGACTTCCTGCTGTGTCTTGATGACCTGAATGCATACCTGGAATGTCTCTGTGTCCAGCAGCTCTGCTACTGCTAAGCCTGTCACAGAAATAGAAACTAGAAAGATAGAGAGGAAGACAACGGGGTGTGGGATCTAAGTGTGTGTGTGTTAACACAGATAGCAGTAAAGAGTTTCACGCTAGCCGTGCAGATTTCTTATATTTTCGCTTATATGATCCGTGTGGTGGATCGACTCTTTTGATGGTCCTCCAGCCTGCAGCATGAATTTTTGAGAAGCAATGTGAGTCTCATAATGAAGCTTACACATGGATAATGGAATCGATAAGGCGATTCCTTTCCGGAGGATAAAGAGGATCTCAAAGAAAGTTTTTTTTCTTCTGCAACAAAGTTTTATTATTATATTTGAGTTAAAAAACGGACAACGCATTTCACCTAACAAAAACCTTCATCAGGTATGGTATCGTACGTATTCCACTGCTAAGCCTGTGCGAACCCTGGCAACAAGACTGGAATCGGGATCCTAAGACATCCCCATTTGGGCGGGTGTTAGTCAAACAGCACACAATAATTGAAGAATGAGGACATGGGTGCATAGGGGCATCAAATAAAACAGCCTCACTTATTGTGTCATGTACAGATGTCAGAGTCTCAGTAATCTGCTCTGGATGATGGGTTAATGTGTTCTCCATACAGAAACTACTATTTTATTACCCATTAGAGTAGTAAATAGAAGGAAATTAGCAACATGTCCATATGTCCAGAGCTCAAGAGGAACAAGATGGTGCTGAGTGACAGGTGGACGGGGCTACACCACGTGCGCTGTTAATCACCAAGTGAAATGTTGAGGAAACCTGTACTGATCTAACCCTGACATAATCAGCATGTGAGTGCTGCCAAGTGGAAGCAGGGGCACTGGGACTGAGCCTGAGAGGTGGGTGGGCGTACTGAGAGGACCACCTGCCACTCTTTATGATGTGAGACATAGGAGGCAGGACAGGGGGAAAAGGAGGAGGAATGCTGATCCCAAAAAGCAGGCCCAGGATGGAACCTTCACCAATAGCTTTCATGAGTTCCATCAGGAGGCGCATTAACTGTTTGTTGACCATATCTTCTGGTAGAATACTTCACCTAAGCTCCTTCAGCAGGTATCAGTAAAGAGGGCTATAAAAATTGGAAAGCGGTTTATCGTTACGTAGCCACCACATTTAAAACCAGGAAGGGGGGAGAGGAAGGGTCTGAGGATTGATGATAAAATACACATGTATTGAACCAATCAATAGCCCAGAGCAGAAATCCATCTGACGATCTAAACAGTGGAGCTGCTCAAGTTGAAGGAAATCTGGCAGGTCAAAAATCCATATGTAACTGCTATCATGTTCTAATTCCTTGCTCTAAGTGACACCCCCCCCCCAGAGCCGTGGGGTACTCGGAACCGGGCAACTGTTCTGCTGGGGAGTCACGGGGGTCAAGACCCGGCTCCATGACAGTGGCGGTGTCAATAAAAGTTAGGAGGATAGGGATTTAAGGATGATTGTCGTGACGCCACCTGTGGTGTTCGGCTATTGATGACCGACGCTCAGATGCAGGAACTCTGAGGATGATGGGATGGCAGCATTGGTGGTTTTGCTCCCAAGGGTGGAGTGGTTCCCCAGGTCAACCAGGGTGGTGTTCATTGAGAGAACGTCAGCGGGCTGTTCTGGCAGGAGAGGGGAGTTGGGGTGTCTTGCAGGCAGGTCTCTGGTGGCCTGTGCGTCTTATCAGTCTACCGCTCCGCAGGCTGGAAATGAATGGTCTCACACACAGTTCTGAGTTCTAAACCTGGTTTACTTAGTTTTTCACTTGGCGGTGTTACAGGGTACTGTCCTTGCAGGATCTCAGTCCGGATAGTCCTCAGTGAACTGGGATAGCTCGTCCAAGACACCCCTTTATGTTCCTTCCTTCTCGGGTTGCTTTTTCACTCAGTGCTGCCTGTCTGCCCCTCTCCTGCTCGCACTTCCACACACAGTGCCCCAATCCAGCTACCAAGGGTCCTGTCGGGCGACCGGTACTAAGTCCCCTGACTACCTTCTCGGCGGATGTGTCGGGATTTGGCCACAGCTCCTCTAGATCTCATGGCCTCCGGTTCCGTGGTTGGAGCATAAAGTCTCCTTGCCACCTTCAGGGCCGATCCTCTAGTTCTCAACCTGCCCTTCCGCTTCACTCAGATTCAGGCGCACGTGTGGATTTCTCTCTGCCCACGCCCCAAGGGCTCCCTCTGTCCCTCTCGAAGTCTGTTGGTCCGGGACCCAGGACGAGCTCCTCACTGCTCAAGTCCTCCGGATCCTTCTCCTCTCGCTACTTCCTCACAACTATCTAAACTAACTTTCCACCCTACACCTTTCCCTTTCTTCCCTCCGTCCACTGACTGACTGAGCCATCCCTCTATCATGTCCGCTCGCCATCCCTGGGACCTGGTGTGTTGGGTGGTTTTGTGGCTGTCTTGGACTTACCATTCCATCTCCTGAGAACGGGAATACCACACCCTTGGGATGGGTGCAGTACCCCTTTGTGGCAACCAGACCATAGGGGCGCCACATTCCCCCTTGGCAAAGATTAGCAGGTTCTCGTGCGGCTACACGGGTTAAATGGATGTTTCACATAGAACTCACATTTTTATAGCATGCATGCATAACAACAATAAAACTTGACAAGAGTGCTTCCTCCTGGATGGGAGGTTCTTTGCTTAAATGTTTTATATAACAAAAACATACCACCTATGATTAAGTAAAAATAGTATTGATATAAAAGAGTATAGATATAAAAGTAAAGAGAAAAGTGCACAGAGTTAGTTCGGCAAGAGTCCTTCACTGGGTGTCTCTATTATTGTCTGTTTCAGTGCTTCATGGGGCACCCACTTCCAAAAAACCCCCAATGTAGGTCCTGGGTGGGCGACAGGAGAGATGGACCAACATTTTTCGGCCATACCAAGTGGGTTTTTCTTCGTGGTCAATGGGTTACTTAGGCACTAGCCAGTTCACTGTAAAAACATCAATCCTAGAACCAACAGAGAGCATACTGCAATGTGCGAACTATGTACAATTAGTCTCGACCACTCACTGTCCATGATCAATTTTGTCCATGATACTAAAAACACTCCCACTCTTACACTATGCAAATTAACTATATCCATCACATTCTGGCACCTATTATTACTCCTTCTTCCATGGCAGTTCTTTGGACATCACAACGCTCTCTCCTCCTGGTGATACTGGAGAAAGGTACCCTATTACGGGTGTCTGGGTACTCTGCTCTTGCACCTTGGGTGGTTCACACCTCTCGGTTGCAGACTCCAATGCAGCGGCTGATTTAGGGTGCACCTGGTCCTTTGATACCCGCTTTACCTTAAGGGCATACCGTCCTAGCTCTCCTTCATGCCAAGTGAAGGTAACTACGTCCACAGGCTGCAAAACCCTATCCAGGTATCCTATGGGCAGGTGCTCCTCTACATCTTGCCAACTCACAAAGAGGTATGAGGTTGCACCTGGTTCTTTTACGAACATCCATCCTCTCCGGAGGTTGAAGGTCACCACAGTATCCTGTCTCCGCGGACCTCTATTAGTGGGCTGGACTTTACGGGCATGCACCTTTGCTTTCATGTTCCGCTCCTCCAAGGCCCTCTTTTGAGCTCTCCGTTCTTCCTCCTCAGCCCCCCCACCTGGCGACTAACCGACAGACGTGCCCCTCCCAGCTCAGGACATCTACAGCGGCCTTTCCTGCCCGAATCTCACCCGGGAACCCCATTAGCTCTTTGCTCCAATTCTCCCACTGGAACACCACCTGCTCCCCGTGGACTTCTAGGGACAGGGGTTTTGGGGTCAGAGTGAGAGCTAGTCTTTCCCCGGTGACTGGAGTCTGTTCCTAGGCCAGGCCTTGTAGCTCCCGACCAGGGTTTGGGGTACGAAGGGGTTTAACAGGCCTTATTAGGGTCTCCTCAGCTACGGGGGTATTGTCAGTACCTTTGTGGTCATTCTTCCTGGCACCATGTTCTTCTCCTCCACCATCCTCGGAACCTGGGGAAACTGGGCGGGAAGCGGCCCACTGCCGAGTGGCCTTATACAGCAGGGCCTGCCTCCATCTCCCCTCTGTCGTCATCTGGGTCCACTTGAGCTGACGGCCCAGTTCTCGCACTTCTTCCATTAAGAAGTC
Source organism: Allobates femoralis (assembly GCA_033576535.1). Lineage (NCBI taxonomy): Eukaryota > Metazoa > Chordata > Amphibia > Anura > Aromobatidae > Allobates > Allobates femoralis. The sequence goes on along the minus strand of JARQOC010000003.1, from coordinate 752,976,149 downwards.
TGGTTCCATCATGGGCAGCTGGCTCACGTCCTTCTCCGGTCGGCTGGGGAAGTCCTCCACTTCCACCCCAAACTCTGGGTACTCCTGGCCTCAACTCGCTATGGTGCCAACCGGGCTCTCCGCTGCGTCTCTCGTGCCACACCCTGCTGCACCACCACTGCCAGAACTCTCTTCTTCTCCCTCCTCTCGTGGGTGGATCCTTTCTCTTTTGCTGTTGGCCACACCTCGGGGTGGAGCAATCCAGTCTCTTAGGCAGCCCTTCTGGCTCTCGGAGGATGGAGGGGATGTAGGCTATTTTTCCCGCTTTGTGCTGGCCTGGCCCATGATGGACGACTGTGGCATGCTCCCCGACCAGCACATGGCTTCAGTTTATTGTGGCTGCAATTACTCTGGTCTCAAAAGTGCAGTTTTTCAATACAGTCCTGCAGGCGCACGGGACCTGTGATGCCAGGTCAGTTCATCCTGTTCATGACGCCAAGTAGACATGCCCCCCCCAGGGCCATGGGGTACTCGGAACCAAGCAACTGTTCTGCTGGGGAGTCACGGGGGCCGAGACCCGGCTGTGTCATTTAATGTAAGTGCACTACTATTTGTGGCAGCCAGATCACAGAGGGGTGCCACATAGTCAAACAATATAAAGTATCATACAACCCTTTAGCTTGGGTGGACATATCATTGGGGTAAACTGTGCAGCCGCACAAGGCTCCAAGAGCTTAGGGGGCCCATTTATACCTTTAAAGCATGTAAAATTGCCAGAGACCCATGTTCTGTTCTACCACAGGGTCCCTTTTTTGTATGTATCCACCAATAACCTTTAGATAACATTAAGGGCGAAATTCAAAACAGTGGAGATTCATAAACCTTTTTTTAAAAAAACTAATAATAAAATTGACTGTAAAATATGATGTGAAATTTTCATTTTAATCCCAATTTGCAAATAGTCATGAGTACAGTAAGAAATGAAAACTACCTGACTCATATCAGGCTGAAAATTATATATTTGACAATATGAAATATACCTACTTAAACTGAATGGTACTTCTTTAAAGAAGTTGATCTATATCTTTAACATTAGAAATTATATTTATCTTGTATTCTTGCTTGTCTGATATACAAAACTAGAATTGATAAATTGGCTTTGCAAGATTGTGCTGACAGTCAGCTGTCATTCATTGTCCTTTATTCTGACAGCCTCAGGCATTCAGGCATACTGTAGATTCATGAGTTATTTTCTAATGTGAAGGACTGAGGAGTGGAAGGAGTATATTTTACAATCCGGCACTGAAAATACTTTTGTTTTGCCCTGTCTATAGCTATCTGATTGTGTCGAATACAACATATCCCTCATGCAGCTTCTCTCTTTAGCGAGCTATTGCTTGGTTGACTAGCCAGTATCCAGGCAAACAAGGTTAAAACAGTCCCTTATGACTAGTTGAGCCTTCAAATAAGTAATTACACTGAGCGCTCACATATCGGCCAAAAGCGGGCAACCCGCTGACTAGTGTTTAAAGTAAACATCTGATTTCAGAGTCTTCATGTTTTAATCTATGTGTGCTCATATATTTATTTAGGCACAGCAGACTGAAAGCTCAGTTGTAACCTAAAAATAGGTACTACAGCTTATTATTAGAAAAATATAAGTAAAGAAAAGATACTTACTGACATAAAAAGAGTAGAGAACTTTTTGCAGCACAATTGAAATATCCATATACAATAGCAACCAAAAAGAATGCAAACAAAAAAATTCCCATTATAGTCATAGCAATTATGGTAGAGGCAGGAGCTAATAGGACTCGGATCATGTGTTCTGCCTTCGTCAACGTTCTATACGCATAACCTCCTCTGTATCCCAAGTAAACAAACTGTTGGTTCTGTAGTCTATTTTTTATTGCTCAACAGTGAGTGAATGATGCGGTAAAACTAAAAGAATGCAAATAATACAAGTCAGTGCTAAGCATATCACAGAAAACAACAATAGTGATAATAAACAGCAGAGAGATTGCTTGAGCAATGGATATACATAACATAAACAATCATGACAGTGTTCAGAAGAGAGGATTATTACACTAAAATGGATGATCACAGAACACACATACATCCTCACAGACATAATCTCTATGTAAAAAGCAATTGTTGTACAACAGGCTCTAATGCAACAATCATACAGACAGGAGTGTAAAGGCCCCGTTACACGTTTCAACATCGTTCCCGACATCGTTCAAAAGTGACGTCTGGAAAGATGTTGAAACGACATCGTCGTTGCGTCTAAACGCACAATTCAACAACAATAGTTGTTCAAGTCGGGGTTGACGGTTTTCCTGCATGCAGGAAAACCTGTCAACTTCAACTTAAGCAATCTGCAGCATCGTTTGGTGTGTAACGCAATAGCGATATCACTGCCGACTTCGCACATTCACAGCAGTGAGCAGGGATTGTTTGCGGTGTTTGCTAACGACCCCTGCTCACAACATCGTTGCTGAGTTGTCCACGATATCTATATGTGTGACATCTCATCAACAATGTCGGCAACGACCGTGCGCACCCGAGATCGTTACCAACATCGTTTTAACGTTGAAGCGTGTGACGGTACCTTTACTCTCAACATATTAATTTCCCAAGGATGATGGGAGTTCACAAGAGGGGAGCAGGAGGCAAAACATATGTCCTGCCTGGAATCCTGCCTGGTACTGATCTAACACAGCTACTTAATTTCCAGAGATCCAGAGGGCAGTTCCACTAAGAGCTGTTTTCTTAAAGGAGAAGAGACCTAGATATGCAGGAATACTGCCAGATTGTGCTAAATATATTAAATATGATAACAAGATAACATGTCACATCTTACAGGTTGTAACAAGTGTCAAAACTAGAATTTCTTTCTCTTACTGAAACATATTAGAATCTGAGAGTCCTCAGTAGTTGACTCCTTTTAATGGCTGACTAAAAAGATGGTAAGTAAAGCAAGCTTTCGAGACACTATGCCTCTTCATCAGGCTGATAATGACATAAATTCTGAAGACACATACACTTATATACTTAAGCAGGATGAGATGATGCAGTAAATATGACAGGTGAGGTAAAGCAGAGTCAGTCTTGGGAGGGGGTGAGGAGCTGGGGAGGTAGAATCAAAATTCCGAGATAAGAGGAACAGATTGTATTATTGTTCTATGATTAGTGGCCTGTGGAGAACTTAAAATTTCTCAGTGAGTGTAAGGCCATGTTCACACACATGCGTTTTTTTGCCCATCTCTGCGTTTTTGTGCTGTTAAAAAAAACGCAGGTGCGTTAACGCAGGGTACATTTGAGTGTACATGCGTTTTTGAGCCAAACGTGCGTTTTTTCCCCCAGCCCAAAAAACGCTGGGACCCAATGGGAAACGCAAGCATTAACGCTTGGCACACATAGACACATGTGTCAACGCTAGCGTTTTTTGGAAACGGCCCAGCAGTTTGTGGAAATTTTTTTTTTTTTCATCAGAACCCCCCCCCCCCTCCATAAAAGCAGGAAAATGAAAGAAAAATTTTTATGATAGCATCCCCCCTTGGTCAGCAGGAAAACGGAAAAAAAAATTCCTTCAGGAAAAACACAAATTTGGGTGTTTGCTGAAAAAATGACTAATTGCAAAAACGTTTTCAAAGCTTTCACACACACAAGGCACATTTTTTGGCACTCTTAAAAAAACGCAAGTGGTTTTAGGAGTGCTAAAAAAACGCAAATTGTGTGTGAACATGGCCTAAATTGTCACTTCAATGAGGAAGTGAAAAACAGAGTAGAAAGCTATAAATCCATGCGAGATAATTCACATAAGTGTCAAAAGTTCACTGTTCTCTAACTGGGGTCTGTTGGAATATGTGATATCCCCAAATGCCCTTTCAATTGATATAAAAACGCATGAATCTATGTGAGACGTTCAATCCTGCTTTGAATGTGTCAAAGGTCGTGATCAATTTGTATTCCCAAATTCTTCTCTCTCTCTGGGATTTGAAGTTACTTTTTAAAATGAGCAGCCTCATATCTGTTACACAGTGGTCAGAGCTGCAAAAATGCTTGGCTACAGGTAGATCCATACGTCTTTCTTTTATTGTGTTGCCATGAGAATTCATTGTTGTTCTGAATTTTTGGCCGGTCTCCCCTATGTGCATGCCACCTGTTGGACATTTGGTACATATAATTAAACACACCACATTGCTTGTGGTGCAACTGAAGTTACCTGGGATCTTGTAGTCCTCATCAGTCCCAGGAATCTTTATCTTGTCAGTTATCATTATAGATGGACAGGTTTAGCACCTGTTCTGGTTGCAGGGAAAGGTTCCTGTAGCTGCTGGAGAGGACAGGGCGCTTCTGATAATGATGTTTTTTAGATTTGGAAGTTGTCTATAACACAGTAGTGGGGGATCTAGAAATATTGATTTTAGTTGGGCATCTTTTTGTAGTAGTGTTTGCAGTTTCCGTGCAGCTCCTCTTAGCACCTCCAGATTTGGATTGTAGGTGACTACAAGAGGGATCTATTTTTTTTCTTTTCTAGGTTTGTAATGTAGGAGACGATTCCTTGATATTCTGGTGGCTCTTGTAATCTGGTTCTTGATTGTTCTTGGATGGTAGCCCTGGTTCAAAAAGGTTTTTCTGAGGCCCTCAAGGTGATTGTCTCTATCTGTAGGATTGGAACATATCCGATTGTATCTGATGGCCTGGCTGTACACATTAGACTTTATTATGTGTTTTGGATTAAAACTGTCCCATCGGAGATATGTTGGACGGTCCATTGGCTTCCGGTACAGGGATGTGTCTCTTTCATTGTTCCATAGCTTAATGATGGTGTCCAGAAAGCTGATTTCAGTGCAGGAGTAGTTGAATGTTAAGTTGATAGTGGGATGAAACTGATTAAAGTGTTCATGGAACGTCTTCAGCTCTTGCTCAGACTCTGTCCAAATGATTAAAATGTCATCAATATAGCGCTAATAGGCCAGATGCCTGATAGGACAAGAGATAGTCACCGTCAAGCTCGGCCATGAAAAGATTTGCATATTGTGGTGCTATTTTGCTCCCCATTGCTGTGCCAGTCTCCTATAAAAATATGCTGTCATCAAATATAAAGTAGTTGTGCTTGAGTATGAATTTTGTAAGCTCCACCACAGAGTCACCATCAATCCTTGTGTTTTCCAGGAAGGTTTTGCAGGCATTTCATCCATCCTGGTGTGGGATGTTGCTGTACAGAGATTCCACATCCATGGTGGGGAGGATGGTTCCTTCTGGTTTCTCTTACTGAGCCTAAATGAGCAGAACATCATGTGTTATGTTAATAGGCATAATACAATGCAATTTAGACATATTAGGCTATGTGCCCTCGCTACTTATCTGGTGCTGAAAGTTTCTGCACCAAACACGCATCTTCTGGCAGAAATACCACCCAAAAAAGTGTTGCATTTTTGGTTCATATTTGCTACATTTTCTTTCTGGCGCGTGTTTTTTAAAGATGTCAATGGCTCAAAGGACTAAAAAATGCACCAAAATACAGATTAGCAATTGACATGATGTAGATTTTTCTGCATCCAAAATTTGCACCAAATGCACAAGGAAAAAATACGTAGCAATGGTACAGCACTTCAGAATTCTCATAAAGATTGCTCAAAATAGGTGGTAAAATAACACGGCACAGTGTACTATTGTGCATTTTTTAAGACTCAAACAGTTGTACAATCCAATCCCCTAAAAATGTCTACACAATTGCCATTGTCAAACCATAAAAACCACTATTACAAGACAGAGACATTATTTATTCAGCAAAGAAAACTCACTTAAAATAAATGCAGAGTTGCTGTTTTTGTTTGTCACTTTGCCTCACAAAAATGGAATAAAAAGCAATCAAAAAGTCATATGATGACAGTGAAGGCAAACTTGTTCAGTTTTATTTCAGTGGTGAAAAAAGTAATCTGTAAAAAAAAATACAATGTTTCTCTCCACCAGAATTTTCTGAGGCCTGTGTATTTTTTGATTTTTCAGTCCAATATGCTGTGTAAGGATTGCTCTTTTTTTCAAACTGATTTTATTGATACCATTTTCAGGTACATGATATTTTGATATTTTGATGTCTTTTCATTTTCATATTTTTTAGCAAGTACAGCTAACAAAAAAACCACAGTTCTTGCATTTCAGTTTTTTTCATTGTTTAAAGGGAACATGTCACCAGGTTTTTGCCATCCCATCTGTGCAAAGCATAATGTAGAGACAGCGACCCTGATTCCAGCGATGGGTCACTTACTGAGCTGATTGCTGTCTAGGATATGTGCCCACAGGACGTTTTTTCCACCAGTCTTGAATGCAGCAAAACCGAAACTGGTTTCAATGATCTCTAGAGTTCATTTTTACTGTGTTTTTGTTGCGGTTGGTACGCAAAAAAGAATGGACATAATCAATCTTTGCCATCTGCAGCAAATCCAGAGGTATTTGTCAGTATTTGACACTTGCAAAACCAATGTGTGGGCACAGCGTTTCTGTGAAACACATTGGTTTTTCTGGGAAGCCCCACCACAGGAATAAATTACAATACGTCAGCATAAAACCAAGGGTAAACTGCAGGCGGAAAATGCAGCAAAAATGCAGGAAAAACGTCCTTTGTGAACTGGGGCTCCACGGAAGATCTCACCCCATGGGGTCAAAATGATGTCATGAACAGTGAGGAAAAATCCCAAAACCACACAAGGGGATGGAGTGAATGACCTGCAGAGAACTGGGACCAACGTTACACAGGCTACCATCAGTAAATTACTACGCCACCAGGGGCTCAGAGCTTGCAGTGCCAGACATGTCCCCCTGCTTAAGCCATTACATGTCCAGGCCCATCTGAAGTTTGCTAGAGAGCATTTGGATGATCCAGAAAAGTATTGGGAGAATGTCATATGGTCAGATGAAACCAAAGTAGAACTATTTGGTAGAAACACAACTCGTGTTTGGAGGAGAAAAAATGCTGATTTGCATCCAAAGAACACCATACCTACTGTGAAGCATGGCGGTGGCAACATCATGCTTTGGGGCTGTATCTCTGCCAAGGGACCAGGACGACTGATCCGTGTACATGAAAGAATGAATGGTGCCATGTATCGTGAGATTTTGAGAGCAAACCTCCCTCTATCAGCAATTGCATTGAAGATGAAACTTGTCTGGGTCTTTCAGCATGACAGTGATCCCAAGAACACCACCAGGTCAACAAAGGAGTGGCTTCGTAATAAGCATTACAAGGTCCTGGAGTGGCCTAGTCAGTCTCCAGACCTCAACCTTATACAAAACCTTTGGAGGGAGTTGAAAATCCATGCTATCTATGAACAGCCCCAAAACATCACTGCTCTAGAGCAGGGGTCCCCAACCTTTTTTGCATTGGGGACCGGCTTCATGCAAGACCGTCCTTCCGGGGCCCGGCGGGCGGGGCTTTGAACTTATGGGGCGGGGCTATGGAGAAGGGGTGGAGTTTACTGCCCTGTTTCCTCAAAAGATGCGCTACTTCTTATTTTCATATACGGTAGTATAATGCAGCGTCACAGCCCTCCACATTATATAATGTAGCCTCACAGCTCTCCATATAGTACAATGCAGCGTCACATCCCTCCATAAAGTATAATGCAACCTCATGTCCTTCCATATAATATAATGCAGCGTCGCATCCCTCCATATAGCATAAATTCTCCCCCCACACACACATTGCCCCCCTATAACCCCCGCACACACACACACACTGCGCCCATATAACCCCAGCACACATACATTGCCCCCATATAACCTCCGCACACACACGCACACTGCCTCGTATAATCCCCGCACACAGACATTGCCCCTTGTATAACCCCACACACACACACTGCCCCCGTATAACCCCTGCGCACACACACACACTGCCCTTGTACAACCCCCGCGCGCACACACACACACACACACACTGCCCCTGTATAACCCCCGCACACACACACACACATTGCCCCTTGTATATACCCCCGCACACACACATTGCCCCTTGTATATACCCCTCACACACACACACATTGCCCCTTGTATATACCACAACACACACACACACACATTGCCCCTTGTATATACCCCTCAAACACACACACATTGCCCCTTGTATATACCCCTCACACCCACACACATTGCCCCTTGTATATACCCCTCACACACACACACACATTGCCCCTTGTATATACCCCACACACACACACACACATTGCCCCTTGTATATACCCCTCACACACACACACATTGCCCCTTGTATATACCCCTCACACCCACACACATTGCCCCTTGTATATACCCCTCACACACATTGCCCCTTGTATATACCCCTCACACACACACACACATTGCCCCTTGTATATACCCCTCACACACAAACACATTGCCCCTTGTATATACCCCTCACACACACACACATTGCCCCTTGTATATACCCCTCACACACACTGACCCCTGAATGCCCCACACACAGACATGCTGCCCCCAGTACAATCCACCCCCCACACACAGGCATTGCTGAAACACACACTCCACACACAGATGCTCTGCTGTTGCTGACCACTCCTGCCGGCTTCTCTCATACAGCAGCAGCTGTGAGGCAGAGACGTGGCTGAAGTTTTTTCATATCTCGCGCTATTTCCAAGCGCATCACGTGACACACACATCACTGACGCGCTTGGAAATAGCGCGATATATGAAAAAACTTCAGCCACATCTCTGCCTCTCAGCTGCTGCTGTATGAGAGAAGTCGTCGGCCAATAACAGTGCGGCAGGGCATGGCCGCTGCTGATTGGCCGACAGCTCTCCTAATGCCATATGTACGCAGCTGAGGCAGAGGCCTCGGCTGAGGCTCAGAGCGGCATCAGTAGGTGAGGGGCGCGGTGGGCGGGGACACACAGGGGGCGGGGAAGCCGGCAGCTCACCGCGGACCGGCGCAAGGACCCTGACGGCCCGGTCCACGGCCCGGTGGTTGGGGACCCCTGCTCTAGAGGATATCTGCATGGAGGAATGAGCCAACATACCAGCAAAAGTGTATGCCAACCTTGTGAAGACTTGCAGAAAACGTTTGACGTCTGTCATTGCCAACAAAGGATATATAACAAAGTATTGAGATGAACTTATGTTATTGACCAAATACTTATTTTCAACCAAAATTTAAAAAAATAAATTCTTTCCAAATCATTCCCATATGCACGGCTTAGGAGGGTTGATCTTGCTTAAAGACCCCCTTTAAGAAAATTGCTAATATGTTATACGAAAAGTTGCTTCGCTGAATCTATCAATGAACCACAATAGAAGGTTTTCTAAAAGTCATTAAATTAAATTTTCTATGTCTAGTACCTTGCTAGCAAGAAGTGCCCCAAATACTGTTCTTGCTCAAGAACTATCTGTTGTCAGTGCTAATAATATGAGTGTGTATATGTAAATCTCTATAATATTGATAAAAATATCATATTTATTTTAATTTAATTTTATATCTACATATCTATCTATCTATTATTTTTTATTATTATTTTTATTATTATTATTTATTTATATAGCGCCATTAGATTCCATGGCGCTTCACATATGAAGTGGGGAGAACAAGGACAAATACAAACTATATGGACAATCAAGCATTGCAGGTACACGACAAGTACTGTATATATGGACAATCAAGTTTTGCAGAGACATGAGGGGAAAGGATCCTGTCCACAAGGGCTCAAAGTCTACAAGGGAGGGAGAAAAAAGCAATAGTAAGGGGAAGCACTGGGTATTAGATGGTGTGGTGACCGGTGTCTCATTATAAGTTGTAGGCTTGTTGGAAGAGGTGGGTTTTCAGGTTTCGTTTGAAGTTCCCAAGGGTAGGCGAGTGTCTGATATGTTGGGGTAGAGAGTTGCAGAGTATAGCGGAGGCATGGGAGTGGTCTTGTATGCGGTTGTGAGAGGATGAGATAAGGGGAGAGCAGAGAAAGAGTTCTTGGGAGGATCGCAGGTTGCGTGCGGGCAGGTATCGGGAGACCATGTCAGAGATGTATGGGGGGACAGGTGGTGGATGGCTTTGTATGTCAGGGTTAGGATTTTAAATCAGGATCTCTAGGGGGTGGGGAGCCAGTGAAGGGCTTGGCGGAGCAGGGAGAGCGGGGAGTAGCGGAGAGACAGGTAGATTAGTCGTGCAGCGTAGTATAGGATAGAATGGAGAGGTGCAAGGGAGGAAGTGGGGAGGCCAGTGAGCAGGAGGTTGCAGTAGTCAAGACGGGAGATGATGAGAGCATGAACAAGAATTTTGATAGTGTCGTGATCAAGGAAAGAGTAAATCCGGGAAATGTTCTTGTGCTGAAATCGGCAGGAAGTGGCGAGGGGTTGGGCTTGGATGTGAGATTTGAAGGAGAGGGAAGAGTTGAGAGTAACCCCAAGGCAGAGAAGGAAAGTGACTTGGTGGGAAGACTATGAGCTCAATTTTGTCAATGTTCAGTTTGAGGAAGCGAGCAGAAAAGAAGGATGAGATGGTGGACAGACGTTGTGGAATTTTGGATAGCAGGGAGGTGGTGTCGGGCCCAGAGAGGTAGATCTGGGTGCCGTCGGTGTAGAGATGGTACTGGAGGCCGTGGGACTCAATGAGTTGACCTAGGCCTAGGGTGTGTGTGTGTGTGTGTATATATATATATATATATGCTAGTGTATATATATATATGCTAGTGAATATATATAGTAGTGCACCTAAGTGAATTAGAATATCATCAAAAAGTTAATTTATTTCAGTAATTCAGTACATAAAGTCAAATGCATATATTATATAGAGTCATTGCAAACACAGTGATCTGTTTCAAGAGTTTATTTTTGTAAATGTTGATGATTATGGTTTACAGCCAATGAAAACCCAAAGGTCATTATTTCAGGAAATTAAAGTAGGGCGAGTGAAGGGTTAAAAACTACAGTGCCGTATTCCACAAGGCATCAAAGGGTGAATATAATATTGATTCATTAGTCAATTTGCTTAGTGCATCTTCTTCATCTTCCAGTGGACTCACATTCCTTATTCTCTGCCTGACAATGGCTGTTTTCCACTATGCACTGGATGCCCAGTATACATTAAAACAAATGCTGTTTACCCAGACCTTAGTCCTCCAGAGCTACTCACTGAATAGTACAAACTTTAGACGGTTGCAATGGAAAAATCCCCAGCCAGAAAATGTGTGCAGCATTCTAAATTCCAGCAATGAACAAAGCGGTCACACTTGTCTTCTGAGTTAAAAAAAAAGAAAAACCTTTCCAATCCTTTATAGTATCATTTTAAAATCCAATGCAGTAGGTACAAATGACAAAATCGTAAATAAAAAAAAATAAGAATACAATTAAACGTGTTTCAGACTTATTTCCATAAATGGTTGTAAGTCATGGCATAAAGCCCACTGCCAGCGGTACAGTGTGGAAGCTGACAGTGAATGTAAAGGCCACTTCACACGCTAGGATCTCGTTAACGATATCATTGAAACATCACGGATTTGTGATCGCTCAAACGATATCGTTAGTGCGTCATAGCGTGTAAACCAACGATGTAGGAAGGAAAAATTGTTGGATCGTTCATCCAAAATTTGAGATCTGGACCTCAAATCTATCGTTCGTCGTCCAACTATCGTTCTGGGAAGCAGCATCTTTTAGTGTGACACATTTTGAATGATATCGTTCATAATTCTCCTATTCCTGCCGCTGTTTAACATCATTCAATCGTTCTTCTCAAAATAGCTGGAGCGTTGCTAAATTTAAGATCGTTAACGATATCCTTGCGTGTGACAATGCACTAACTATGTCAGAAGGATCGCGGTCACGTGACATAGCTAACGATATCGTTCACCTATATCCTAGTGTGTGAAGCAGCCTTAAGAGTCTGGTTCTAAACCTTAATCCCTCACATTTCTGATTAGAACCAATGTCTTCTTGGGCAAGTGGGCAGCAGGTTAACTGTGTGCAGCAGACTTGTGCTTCAGGGCTAAATCAATGCTAATGGCCTTGGACATGGCAACACTGCAGCTATCGACCCTTTTTGTTACTATTAATGTTAGGAGCACCTAGAAGCCATATCAAACTATTGCTCCAAAAAATCAGATTCTACAGGGTGGGCCATATATATGGATGCACCTAAAGAAAATGGGGATGGTTGGTGATATCAACGTCCTGTTTGTGGCACATTAGTATAAGGGAGAGGGAAAACTTTTCCAGATGGGTGGTGACCATGGTGGCCATTTTGAAGTTGTCCATTTTGGATCCAACTTTATTTTTTTCAATGGGAAGATGGTCATGTGACACATCAAACATATTGAGAATTTCATAAGAAAAACAATGGCGTGCTTTGTTTTAACATAACTTTATTCTTTCATGAGTTATTCACAAGCTTATGACCACTCATAAAATGTGTTCAAAGTGCTGTCCATTTTGTTAGATTGTCAATGTAACCCTCTTCTCCCACAGTTTACACACTGATAGCAACACCGCAGAAGAAATGCTAGCACAGGCTTCCAATATCCATTGTTTCAGATGCTGCACATCTCGTATCTTCACAGTATAGGCAATTGCCTTCAGATCAGTGATGAGGCAATCTTTTTTCTGAATGGTGAAGTTAACAAACAAAACCACCGCTGTTGGTCTGACACTAACCCACAGTGGATAGATCCCTCCAAGACTGTTGGAACACAAAAATTGATGATATGGTGTGGTATATGGGGTACAAAGATAGTGGGGCCATTCTTCATCACTGGAAACCTCAATGCCACTGGATATCTGAATCATGTAGCAATTTCAGATATCCAGTGGCATTGAGGTTTCCACCTCAATGCCACTGGAGTAAAGGCCCTGTCTCACATAACGATATAATTAGAGAGATCGTTTTAACTGTGACGTTACAACAATCTCTCCAGCTATGTCGTTCTGTGTGACACTTTGCAGAGATCAGACCCCTGCTGTGAGGTCGCGGATCACTGCAAAGTGCTGATCGTTGGTTTCCCGCTGGTCAGCATGCATCGCTGCGTGTGACAGTGAGAAACCAGCGATCAATGACGTCACTGGCTGGTAAACATGGTAAACACCGGGTATCTAAGCAGCGCGCGCTGCCTAGATACCCAGTGTTTACCATGGTTACCAGCGTCCTCCCTGCTTAGCACTGCCTGTAAACAGGGAGGACGCTGGTAACTGTGATAAACAGCGGGTATCCAGGCAGCACGCGCTGCCTGGATACCCGCTGGTTATCACAGTTACCAGCGCTCTCCCTGTAAGGCAGCGCTAAGTTACCAGCGCTCTCCCTGTAAGGCAGCGCTAAGCAGGGAGGTGGCTCCAATGGCCCTCATCGCTGGGGAGATCTGCCTATTTGACAGCTCCCCAGCGATCAGGTAATGATGCTCCAGCGATCCCGGCAGGTCGTTATTGCTGTCGGGATCGCCGGAGAGGTCGTTATGTGTGATTGGGCCTTAAGACTGCTTAGTGCAGCCAAAACTCGTCAATTGGGTCATGTTGACCATGTAAATTTTTCCTTTGTATGCATTTTACTTTCTTTTGAAAAAGAAAAGAAAGATCCAGTCCTGTTGAGCTGGGCTCCAATTTTTCTATTGCTCTTGATATGAGGCCAGGGCGAGGCCGGTGTCTGAGCTCCAGGTGAATGAGAAATAGATCAACTGTGTGTGCTGGAATCAAGTTTCTACTGGAGCCATATATACCAAGAATGGACTCAGGATAGGGACTTATGTACTAGGGTAGACCAAGGATGAGAACATATATACCAGAATGGGGACATACATACCAGGATGGGGAAATATATACCATTGAGGGACCAAGGATAGGGGACATACATACAAGGCTAGGAAACATACTTACTAGGATGGGGAACATGCTATATATTTTATTATAAGAGGCACCATATTATAGGGTGTACCCCAAATTTAGAGGAGGAAAATGGGAAAAAAGTCATTTTTAATGTTAAAATGGAGGTTTGTCTTATAAACCTGGAATCTGCATAATATTCTGAGTGTATCTTACTTTGGGGGACAATGGTGGTAGATCAGGGTCACAGGAGGCAGGGTCACCATTGCAGGAAGTCAGCGGCGAGAGCAGTGGGGCAATGATGCAGGCCCTAGGATGGGAGGTGGGGGTGTCGGTGAGGCAACAGTGGAGTATTGCTGCAGGCCCTGGGCTGAGAGGAGGGGTGTTGAAGCAGCACAATGTGTGCACCATTGATATGCCGCCTATGATGCCATATATATCAATGGCATGTAAAGATTTGGGAATCCCTGGTCAAAATTACTGTTGTTGTGAGTAGTTAAGCAAGTTTAAGATGAAATTATCTCTAAAATACATACATTTAAAGATAACACATTTTCTTAGTACTGAGTTTTTTTTTCTTCTCTCCCGTTTAGCCCCACCCCTCAGGGGGCGGGGCTAACGGAGTTTCTGAGAGAGAGAAAAAAAAACTCTGTTTAAATGCTGCAGACAGGGAGAGAATGATTGGCAGCGGTGGACAGATTACACAGGCAGGGGGTGTGAATCTGCCCTTGGCTGCAGCCTCTAGCCACCTCCTTAGTGGCTGGAGCATGTAAGTTTTCTAAGTGTATTATCTCAGGGTACAGGGCTGCTCAAGTGCTGGGGGACCCCTTGCCTGCATGCTGGAGACATGCTGCATCCAGTGCTGTATTTAGATCACCATGCCTGGTTTGGTGACAGGTCCTCTTTAATCTTTTAGAAAAAAGAAAATGAGCCAATGCAAAAGTTAGGGCACCCTATGAGATTTGTGTGCTCAGATAACGTTGACCAAGGTTTCAGACCTGAAATAGCTTATTATGGTTATGTTTTTTTCACTATAATCATTAGGAAAGGCCAGGTGATGTAAATTTCACAGCTTTATAAAAACCCAGCCTCCTCTAACCTTGTGCCAAAAAGTAGCTACCTAGCACTCTGAAAATGAAAATGGTGGAGACACAAAGCAAGGAAGGCTATGGAAAGATTGCAAAGCGGTATCATGTTGCCCTTTCCTTAGTTCGAAATACAATTAAGAAATGGCAATTAATAAGACAAGTAGAGATTAAGATAAGGTCTGAATGAAAAAGAAACAATTCTGTGAGAGCTGCTTGTAGGATTGCTCTGGAGGCAAATCAAAATCCCGGCTTGTCTTAAAAAGACCTTAAGGAAAATTTAGCAGACTGGCATTGTAGTAAATTGTTCTACTGTTCAGAGACACCTGCACAAATATGGCCTTCATGGAAGAGTCATTAGAATAAAATCTCTACTATGTGCTCACCATAAGATTCAGCTTTAGAAATATGCAAAAGAACATCTAAAAAAGCTTGATTCATTTTGTAAACAAGTCCTGTGGACCAATGAGGTTAAAATAGAACTCTTTGGCCACAAAAATCAAAGTTATAGACGCAGAAAAAAGGGCACAGAATTTCAAGAAAAGAACATCTCAGCAACCGTTAAGCATGGTGGTGGACCAATGATGCTTTAGGGTTGTGTTGCAGTAAATGGAACAAGGAATATTTCTAAGTAGACAGAAGAATGGATTTAATAAAATTTAAAAAAAAATTTGATGCAAACATATCACCATCTATAAAAAAGTAAAAGTTGAAAAGAGGATGGCTTCTATAATTGGATAATGATCCTAAACACATAACAAAATCCACAATAGACTACCTCAAAAGGTGGAAGCTGAAGGTTTTAAAATGACACTAACAGTCCCGATCAGAACCTCATTGAAAATCTGTAGCTAGAACTCAAAAGAACAGTGCATGCACCCAGGAATTTTGCAGAAATTGAAGACTTTTCTAAGGAACAATGGATGAAAATGCCTCAATCAAGAATTGGAAGACTCTTGACTAGCTACAAAAAGCATTTACAAGCTGTGATATTTGCCAAAGGGGGCGCTACTAGGTACTAACCATGCAGGGTGCTCAAATTTTTCTTATTTTCATTTTTTGCTCATTTTATAATGTTAAAGATTAAAATATTTTTTTTGCCTGAAATACAAAGTAAATGCGTCATCTTTAACTGTATGCCTTTTAGAGATCATTTCATATTGAATGTGCTTAACTGTTCACAATAATGGTTATTTTGACCTGGGGTGCCCAAACCTTTACATGGCACTATATATATTAGGATGGGCCTGGGATGGGAACATATATATCAGGATGGGGGACACATTTAAACCTAGGATGGGGGGGGGGCGTTAGTACATAATGAATACATTACTTTATAATGAAGGGCAGGGTAATTCGTATTTATTTACAGGTTTTAGAATTTTTTGCAAGGGCCCACACATCTGACTAAGGGCCCTTTCACATCAGCGTTTTTTTCAAATCGCGGCAGATGCGGTGAAAAAAACGCATCTGCCGTGATTACCGCATACCGGCTGCACTTGCGGCACGGTTGAGGCGCGGTTGCGGTAAACACCATACAAGGTATAGGCGGACTTGCGGCAGGTGGGGCAAGTGCGGTTTTCGCACTTGCGGCAGGTGCGGCCGCGAAAAAAAACGCGGTCAGCCGCGGTTTTTTTCGCGGCCGCACCTGCCGCAAGTGCAAAACCGCACTTGCCGCACCTGCCGCAAGCCCGCCTATACTTTCTATTGGGCTTGCCGCAACCGCGCCGCAACCGTGCCGCAAGTGCAGCCGGTATGCGGTAATCACGGCAGATGCGGTTTTTTCACCGCATCTGCCGCGATTTGAAAAAAACGCTGATGTGAAAGGGCCCTTACATGAGGGGGACAGGTCCTACGTTTTCACTGGGGCCCATCAGACACTATTTATGCCAATGTTCACTAGTATTCTGTAAGGAGGCAAGGGGTTAATGCACCCTACCCTTGCATGGCAAAGGTTTAGACTTCAGCTATATGTAAAAAAGGGGGAAAAGCATCTGTTTTTGTAAAATGTTTATATATTAGGGAAGTGGGGTGGATAAAAAGAGCAGCAGCTTTGGCATTCATAGCAGTAGGAAAGGGGATTAGATAAATCCAGGAGCTTTGGACTTGAATGGGATGTGTATATTTCTGTGGAGGGGGGTTATTCCATAGTTGTTGAATGCTTGTGTACATTTTTCATGACATGATGTAAGCACTAAAAGTGACTAAAAGTCAGCAAGACATTAAATAGTGGCCCACACTACTGAGTCTGTTGGAGTCCTCACCAGTCTACGCAGTCTTTATAAAAGTAACCTTTAGTGAAGGGAAAACATAGAAATCATTGTGGTCCCTACATAGTATATGTCATGTTTGTCTCCCATGCCTTGGAAACTTGTGACAAGTTTGGGACCTTGATTGAGACTTTATATTAAATGTGTGTGGCGCCCAACTGGTCGGGACGTCACGAAGTGGTACTGCACCCAGACCAGAGTGTGTAGTATCCCTGTGACCAGGGGAATGGGATGTCAATCAGGGGCCCTGATTACATGCATCCACACACCCTAGAGCAGGGGATTACAGGGTTAAATCTTCTGCTAGACCCAGTCCCAGTGGTAGGAGTTTCAGGGCAGAGAAGTGGAAGAGCGGGAAGAAGTTAGAGCAGAACGTCTGTGGAGAGAGACAGAGGAGGACACCTCGGGAGATGTGGTCCAGATGGAAGGAGGATCCCTGGGTGTTAGTCAACATCCTAATCTGGACCGGCATGATACCCAGCCCAGAGGGACCCAGTCCAACACCGGAAGACCGGCTCTGAGGCGGTGCAGGTGTCTATCCCCAAGCCCCAGGTATCCCGCTTCACATACGGGGAGCGTTACCAACTAGCTGCCTCACCATCATCCCCGGAGGTCTGCAGCAGCTCCGGTATCATTACCGGATACCGTGGGTGGTGTCACATACTCTTTTATTTTTAGAACCCCTTTTTAAGCAACCGCCGGGGCCACGGGACTGGCACAGGCTGCCCATGACATCCCCAATGCCCGAAACCGGGTACCTCAAAGCCCTGGGGTGGGTTATGTGTTTCTTTCCTTTGGTGGTGCAGGAATTAATGTCAGTTTCTGTTACCAGCAAATTTCCGAGGTGCTCTACCCAGGTGAGGATACTTTGTGATGACCCAAATCTCCTTAATATGGTCACATGAACAAGCTTTCCTTGCTGGTGATTGAACTTTATTCCTAGCCAAATTTCCTTGGTGAAAGTAGCTATTCTGGAGAGAAGGCCGTTGACAAGCCATCAGCTGCCTAAGAGAGCAGCAGCAGCCGTGAAGTCATGTTGGTATTTCCCCTTTCAGTCTTCCTTACCTTCTTGTTAGTCTTAATGCAGTGGTTGGGAATAGTGCTCCCGCCGGCTATCTCTCTAGTAAGGGTTGACATCATAGCCAGTGAGGGACTAGGTATCCAGCTCTGTGATGAGTTGAAAGAACCCACAGAGAGCTTGTAGGGAGATCACAGCATAATCTCAGGTGAGTGCACGGGAACTTCCTTTCCCCCGTTCTCTAGGAGCAGATCCCTCCCCTTTGTATTTGTTCCCTCTGTGTTCCCCCTGCTTGTAGATCCTCTTGTGAAGTATGGCAGTATAATGGTCTCCACACAGCAAAATAGCCTCCCACAGCTCTCCATGCAGTATAATGGCCCCAACACAGCCTTCATTCAGTATAATAGCTATTACACAGTATAATGTCTTGTCAAAGTCAAGATGCACACATTATAATGGGCCCCACACAGTATAAGGCTACGGTCAGGCCTGCTTCTGCTCTGAGCCTGGTGAATCCATCAGAAACTTAGTTTCTGGCAGGAGCAGCACACGGTATCAACGGCATGGAACGCTATGCGCTGCCTGCTCTATGCATCGCTATGGCTACCAGATGCTTACCGCAGCCAAAGGCTCCACAGAGAATCACCAGATATGCGCTTTTGCAGAGCGCACAGGAAAACACTGCAAACCGCGTTTCCTGTGCACTCTGCAATAGCGCATATCCGGGAGTTCTCTGTGGAGCCGGTGGCTGCGGCAAGCATCCGGTTGCCATAGAGATCCATAGAGGAGGCGGCACATAGCGTTACAAGCTGTTAACGCTATGCGCTGAGCCTGCCAGTATCTAAGTTGTAAACAGATCTGGCAGGCTGAGGGCAGACGCAGGTCTGACCCTAGCCTAATGGCCTCAAAATAATATAATGGTCTCAGCAGACCACCACTGAGTATAATAGCTCCCACACAGTATAATGACCAGCATTCAGTATGCTATGCCCCCACAGCTCTTCCCACAATATATCAGCGCTAATACAGTATAATGACCCTCCACAAACTATAAAGGCCCTCACACACAGTATTATGGCCCTCCACATAGTATAATGTCCCCACACAGCCCTCCACTCAATATAATGGACTTCACTTAGCCTGCCACATAGTATAATGCCCCTATAGTATAATGGCCCCACACACCATAGAATCACCTCCCGTGCAGTAAATGTTCCTCACACAGCCCTCCATACAGTTAAATGGCACCTTCATAGCCCTTCACAAGGTTTGATCACCCCATATAAAGTTGATGGCCTCACATCCTTTTACACACAGTATTATGGCCTTACTAGATGTGGGCCTGATGTTATCGCATTGGGAGTGCGGTGACATCACGATGGAGGCAGCCCTGTAGCGCTGGGGCGGTGGCTGTCTCTCCCCTGTGTCTCTTCCCCACCTCTCCCACATGCTCTCTCCCAATGTATGTAAATAAATGTATTTTTAGTTAAAAACCTGTTTCTGTGGTGGGGGTTTAATAATACTGTAAAGTGTCCTGGTAAAAAATGTGCAGGGCTTTGCTGTATTTTCTTTTGCCAGCGCAGGTAAACCAAGCAGCTACTGGCTGCCAACCCTTGCTGCCTGGTGTTACCTTCACTGGCAATGAAAAATACAGGGATGCCCTATTTTTTTGTCTAGTTATATAAATAACTTAAAAAGTAATTGGCGTGGGATTTGCCTTATTTTCTGTTGCCGGCCAAGGTAACCTAGACAGCAGGGGGCTGGAATACTCAGTGTGGTGAGGCCCAAGCATTCTTGGCCCATCCTGGAAATTGCAGCAAGCAGCCACCCCAGAATTGGCGCCTCCATGAGAGACACCAAAACTGGGGGTTACCCGGCTCTTCCAGCTGCAATGTAGTAGTGGCAGACTGGGTAATAAAGGGGTTGATGTTTTTTTTGGCAGCTGACATAAAGCCCTATTGCTAATGTTAGCTGTCAGTATGACAGTTGGCCATTAGCAATACTTTCAGTAAGACAAAAAAAACACACAGAGAAATGTTTTATTACATACAAAATAGACAGAGACACCACGTTATCCATTTTATTAGCTCCCACCAAGTTCCCCTCTGACGTGGTCCTGTAATTTTGCTGTGGGGCAGTGTGATGTGTCATGAGGCCGCCATCTTTGTATTCCTGAGTGTCCAAAGATGGCATCCCCGTTTGTATGTGCGTGCATGTGTGAGCATGTGTATGTGTGCAAGCATGTGTATGTGTATGTATGCACGTATGTATGCATGTGTGTGTATGCATGTATGTGTGTGCATGAGTATGTTTGTGCATGTATATGTATGCATATGTCTGCATGTATGTGCATGTGTGTGTGCGTGTAAGTATGTGTATGTTTGAGTGTGTGTGTATGCGCATGTGTAAATGCACATGTATACATGTGTGTGCACATATGCACATGTGAATGTGTGTGAGTATGTGTGTGTATGTACCGGTGTGTGAATGTATGCACATATATGTGGGTGTGTGTGAATGTGCAAATGTGTGTATGTGCATGTATATGCGTATGTATGTGTATATGTGTATGTGTGTGCATGTATGCATGTTTGTGTGTATGCATGTGTGTATGCATATTTGTGTGTATGAGTGTATACATGTTTTTGTGTGTATGCATGTGTATATGCGTGTTTGCATGTATATGTGTTTTTTTGTGCATATGTATGTATGTGTATCCGTGTATGTGTGTATCTGCATGTGTGTTTGTATGTGCGTGTATGTTTCAAGACAAAGAGAACAAAGAGTACTATGCAATCTTCATATTTTATTGGAAAACGTTAGTATAAAAATTGATAAGGTGGCAAGAAGAACAGTGCATGAACATCAAGTCCACCAAGTTGATGTAAGGGCAAGAGTATATCATAATACGTCATAGTGACAGGACGTACACTACTCCCCCTTGAGGAAGCTGCAGCTACCAGGCATATGCAGCGAAACGCCGCGTCGGGGTTCTAGCCCAGCAGGTTCTTGTGGAGGGCATTGTTTACTGTGACTCAACATGGGTATGCATTGGATGTCACTTAGTGTGAATCCTTCATGTACTTAGACCTTGTAAGAGGCGTTAAAAACATGAGTTCTTTAAGGATTTATATCTAGTCCTTAGATGTTTTTGCACTTGCACTTTATATGTATAATCATGTTCATGATATTAACGTGTTCTTCATTTTTTATGTAATGAACTTATGTTCCTTACTTTTGTACGTGTTGGACCTTATCCATGTATGTGAACATGTTTACCCTGTTCTTTTGACGTATTATGATATACTCTTGCCCTTACATCAACTTGGTGGACTTGATGTTCATGCACTGTTCTTCTTGCCACCTTATCAATTTTTATACTAAGGTTTTCCAATAAAATATGAAGATTGCATAGTACTCTTTGCTCTCTTTGTCTTGAAACTGCTTTTTTGAGTACCTTTATGCTTACAGGCACTCCCCCACTAACACTGGTATGTGGGGGCTCTGCCTTACTTGTATAAGTCCAGTTGGGCGCTGTTTCTAAAAATGTGCGTGTATGTGTGTATGTTCATGTTTGTGTATGTGTGTGTATGTGTATGCTTGCATGTATATGTGCATGCTTGCATGTCTGTATTTGCATGCTTGCATGTATGTGTATGTGTGATGATATTATCCTGTGTGTGTATGCGCATGCTTATGCGTGTTTGTGTGTATGTGCGTGCTTGCATGTATGTGCGTGCATGTGAATGTGCATGTGGGAACATTATAGTGTGTGTATATGTGTGTGTATGCATGTTGATGTGTGTACTTAATGTGCATGTATATATGTGAGGACATGCATGTGTATACATGTATGTATGTGTAGGTATATGTGTGTGTAAATGCATGTCTGTGTATGTATGTGGTGTGTGTTTATATATGGTGTGTGTGTGAGTCCCCTGCCAGACATCGCCGCAGTGCTGCCTGCACACCCACATCTGAGCAGCCATATCCGCCAGGAAAGTCAGTGGCTTGCGGCCTGTGATTAATTAGATGGGGTACAGCGCACTCTGTAGCCACCAGAGGGCTCCCACATCCCATTTCCACCAAAGGCTGCAAGCCGCTGTCTTTTCTGGCGGTTGTGGCTACTTGCAGGTGGGTGTGCAGACAGTGTCACGACAATGTCCAGTGTGGGGAGGGGGACCGCAATGTTCAGCGGCAGCAGGGGTCCTTGCGGGGTTGTCTCGGCATGGGTGTTCCGGCAGGGGTATCCCAGTGGTGTTCCTGGTGAAGGTGTCCTGGCGGTGTCTCACTGGTCGTACTGCACAAGGGGCTGGTACCACCAGCAGGTGCTATATTGGAACATCCATCACTTGGATGTTCCAATATGTTGGTTGGTGTACTTCCATTTGGCACGGTAGATTGTGGGATTCGGGGACGTCCAGACAGAAGTGGATGATAAACAATTCAAGGTAAGATTCTGATGAATAAAACAATCTACTTACTTTTCCCAACTCCCGTGCTCTGGTCTTTGCTGTGTGTGTTCTGAAGCTCCATACAGCAGGTTCAGTATAATGGAATCATCACATCCACTGTGCTGAGACGTCAGAGCTGAGATTCACAGGGAATATGGTAGAATAGGAAGGGAGCTGTTGGCTCCCTGTGCATCATTGCTTTCAACTCTATCTGCATTCAGGATGAAAGTGAGATGCTATTTGTGGTTGGGGGGCCTAATGTCAATCCTATCTCAACCTTGCGGTCTGTCACAAGTAGCGGTATGACTCCAACTTTAGTAATACAATGCTTGCAAACACATAGAAGAAAAAAGAACGCTGGAAGGAGTGATGGTGTGGTCTGTATGGTTTGTGTAGGATTCCTGCTGAGAGAGGGGAAAAACAATAGGAGTACCTCAGCTCCCCTGCATTACACAATGAAGAGCCCATTTACTTCAGCAGAGTACAGAGAGAAGATGTACATTTACTCAAGGGAGGAAAAGCTCAAGATATGCAAGATTTTCTGAATGCAATAATATACATCTACAGTAGATAGACAGAGTAGCTGCGAGGTGCTCATATGTATGTCATGGATAAAAAATTAATATCTTATATCTTACTCCAGTGCCATAGTTAGCGCATAATAAAAACAAGAAACGCTGCGCCAGATATTGTTTGTTTTATGAAACTAATAATGTAAATCTCACATGTATTAACCCAAAAGCTGTAGTCGGAAGCATTTTCTAGATCAAACATTGCTTTTGATCTTAAGGCCACTTTATTTTGTATTTGTTTTCTTGTGACTAATTGTCTTGTGTAACGCTAACAAACTTCAGGCTCAGATCATTTATATTATCCACTTAAAAGTTTGAAGCCCTCCAGTGACAAGAATATTAATGCCGCTACACTGTCATATCTATTTCAGCTCATGCATATGCAACATCTCCACTTTCAAAGATTTATGTCAGACTTTGCTGAACAGAGGTATCCTACCATTTTAGATAATAGCATGCCAAATCGATGTTATCAGACATGGGTAAGGATAACAGGAAGCAATGTTCTGATCACCGCTCCGACATCTTCAATTGTTATTTACCCCACTGGACAGAATGAATCCTACGAGGATATAACATTTACAAAAAAAGATTATGGTCATCCAGTGGATTATCACTTAATTAAGAATGGATGATTTGTGCCCATTCTTCTGTGGAAAACATCTCGCTACTAATGAAGTTTAAACAGACTTACTTTATTTAATTACAGCTAATCACCAGGGTAAAATCTGCAATTGTCTTTGATCCACATGTACAGTGGTAATCCTTATGGCAGATAGCAATTCTTATTCATTCAATCTCTTTTCAGTTTCTCCAGGAGGTCCAATCTTTACTAAGGGTTAATTGAACAAGGCTGACTACTGTGATTGATGTGTTTTGCCAAAAGAGTCTTAGGAAACCACCCTGACATTCCAAGGTGTCCATCTACCAACTTACACCTAACACCAGCTGAAGCTTGACAAGCAGTAGCTATGAGGACCTGCTGGAAGCTGGGAACTAACAGAAAAGGGGCAGGGGTTAGGAGAAGATAGTAAAGGATTTGAGCAAAGAAAACATTATTTATTCTTCTATAGAACAACCCCCATACTCTACACACATTTTTAGAGACATTATCATAACTATCCCCAGTAGGGTTCCTAATTTAAATTCCCCATCACTATGTCTTTGAAGTTTAGTAGGAAACAAATGCAGGAAGAACATACCAATTCCTTGCAGATTATGGTGGGCATTGAACACAGGACCCTACCACTTCAAAAAAGTAACAATGCTAACCACTGAGCCACAGTGCTTACATTCAGGGGTGGGATTCAAATTTATAACAAAGGTTCTCTGCCCGTGTTTGTAAGCCCATTTTAAAACCACACCCCTATTAAGGTACCACACCCATTTTTGTTAGCCACACCTATTTTGTTAGCCACACCCATTAATACACACATAGTTCTCAACAAGAAAATACAAATCATGATAGTTTAAAATATAAAGACCTTTCCCCTTCTTACCTTTCCTATACCTTCACTGATAGCCTCATTAACTCCTTTTGAGTATTAGGTGTTTCCAAGCACTGACAGCCACTTCTTAGCGTGGCTTATTATATTAAAGGAGTTTACTACAATTTTTGAAATTTAATATTAAAGAAACCATGTCATTGAAGCTGTCGGCTGCACCCAATCTCTGGCCTCAGTAGCCAAAGGCCAAATATGTGCAAGTGACCAGGGATGACTGGAGGACTCACCGCATACAGATAGAAAGCTTCTTGGCTCCTAGACAAGCCCTTTCAATGTCCTTAATGTGTCTAATAAAGTAAGCGTACCTTATTATCTTTCTCCCAGACTGCAGTAATTGGGAGCAGTGGCCGTCTATCAGTGAATGGTGGCACACTAAAGTGCTCACGTGACACAACAATGTTGTGAGAATGCGGTTTACACAGCGATTGGAGTGGAGCCCCTCAGGAGGTAAGTATGGCTTTTTTTTATTAGACACATTAGGGACATTTAAAAAGGAGTTATCCAATAGTGAACGGCCCTTTTTAATTAATTATAGCCCTCTTAGACAACACTAGGCGACAAAGGTATCTGGTGTATGAGAAGGCGCCACCAAAGAGGCAAATAAATGGTGACAAGGCAGCACTGAGGACAATGATGCATTCAGAGTGATAGATAAGGAGGCACCAAAATGTGTCAGTGAGACCCGTCAATTGGCTAGTAAGGCTAGGGTCAAACTAGCGTTTTGCATTGCGTCCAGGGGGAGTTCCATTAAAAAGAGAATTTGTCAGTATTAACACAGTGTTGCCAGAAAGGTAAGACTGCGTTAATGCTGCTAATTTATTCCTATAGATAACGGAATCCCCAAGTGCCAGAGTTTGAAATATCACGCTATTTCCAAGCACAACACATGACGCAGAAGCGCACATGATGTGATGTGCCTGAAAGTAATGCAAGATTTAAAACTACGGCATTTAGATGCTGGCGTTTGAAATGCGCTCGGGGTTCCGTCAGCCATAGGAATGAATTGGCAGCATTAACACAGTCTTACCTTTCTGGCAACACTGTGTTAATGCTGACAAATTCTATCATATTAACGGAACCCCCCTGAACGGAGACTACAACGCTAGTTTGACCCTAGCCTAAGGACTCCGAAGGATTTTTCTTGCCTTCAGACCCACTGCACCCTGGCCCACACTGACCCTTTTACTTGTCCTCTGACCCACTACATCCTGACCCTCACTGACCCTTTTTCTTGCTCTCTGACCCACTACATGCTGGCCCTCACTGACCCTTTTTCTTGCCCTCTTACCCATTAAACCCCAACCCTCACTGACCCTTTTTCTTGCAGTCTGACCCACTGCATGCCGGCCCTCACTCAGGAGGCAGTAACTCAGGGCCAGAAAGGGCTAGTATGTTGTGGATCAAGAGGCAGTACCAAGGGTAATTGTAAATAAAGCAGTTCAAATTTTTTAATAAAAACCAACAAAGGTCAGTGTGTTGAGTTCGGGGGTTACTTGGTGGGAAGGGTGGTGGGGGAAGCACCTATCTGGTGGAAGGAACATATGATGGGCACATCCTGATTTGTGGACTGATTTGTGGACATTATGGCAGGTGAAGACACTAGTTTCAATACTAGGGGCAGCTGTGTGAAAAGAAACTCTAGTAATGCACGAGATAGAGGTGTACAAGGTGTATAGTGAAGTCGAGGGATTTCTCTGCTGGGGCTCACATTTATTCTGAGGCAATGCACATGACATAGCCTCAGAGCCTTTAAATTGGTGAAATGAGTGATTCCTCCCTTCCACACCTTTAAATGCTTGAGGAATGAGGAATTGTCTGTTTTTGTGTGTTTAATATTCCCTCCACTTCTTCTAAGAGCAGTGATTTCTTTTCTTACCTTCCCGCTGACAAAGGTTTGCTTTTTGTGGGACAATATGTACTTTTGAATTATGCCATCCATTTTATTATAAGTCAAACACTTAGTTGAGAAAAGAAATGGGGCACTGACCCTGTTGCATTGAAGTCCTGTGTGCAGAAGCATTCATGGATCTGGGTTGCTCAGCTGTAGATGCAGGGATCAATTAAGAACATAAGAGGAAAACAGCGGTACTCCGGGATCCTTTATTCCAAGAACAGCTTTATTCCAAAAGTTTACATCGGTGGGTGCAGGGTAGGGAGGACGGAGGGACGACGGTGACCGTTTCTCATGCTCTGCGTGCTTCAGCGGGCACTGTGCACAGTAGGGGAAGCTATACTCAACAACTTTAGGTGAGGTCCCCTATAAATACTGCTGCTGATGGAGGAGTTAGAGTGTGCAGACGCTAGGAGAGCTGCGAAGATGTCCTGATGGTCGGTGCCGCAGTTAGTCCTGAGCCAGTGACCCCAAGTAGCCCTTCTGACATCCTGCAAGCCTAGGAGTCGGGACAGAAGGCAAGGAGCAGAGCCAAAAGGGAGTGAGGAACTAGTGGAAGTTCGCCCAGAGACGTATCGGACTTCGGGCATCCGCACCTGTAGAATACTTCAGGACTACAGAAAACCCCGTTGCACCGTGGATACTTCAAGTCACCCGGTCCCCCTGTGTACTCAAAGAGAGGGAGCCAGACACAGCAATGTACCACCGCAGTCAGGCCCGGCGTCAGCACCCGGCGCACCCGGGCAAGTGCCGAGGCCCGACTGCTTGGAGGGGGCCCACCGGGCCCCTGAGGGATAGGGTCACACTTGCATTGTGACCCTAGCCTGACGCAAGTATTGTCTGCTGCAGCGCAGAGCGTTTAATTCTATGCGCTGCCAGCAACGGAGCCCATAGAAACCCGATGTTTACATTGACAACCAGTGGTTGTCAAGGTAAACATCGGGTTTCTATGGGCTCCAGTGCATAGTATTAAACGCTATACTCTGCAGCCGAAAATACTTGCCTCAGGCAAGGGACACAATGCAAGTGTGACCCTAGCCTCAGGGGCCCCTGAGCACACTGCCCCCACAGCCAGGGCCATATCCAGGAGGCAGCTGGGGGGTCATTTTCAGCCTCCTGCAGCACCGGAGGTCTCCCTCCTCCCCCCTCCATGGGAGCCGACAGAGCAGCACACTTTGTGCTTACAGGACCTGTGATGATGTCACATGGAGGGGAGGAGTCAGGGATCACATGATCAGCATCTCCGAGTATGCAGGACTCTGCTGTGCTGCCCATCATGAGACTCAATTAGGTGTAGTTTGTGTGGGGTCAGGAGGGGTTTACAGTGTGAATGTAGCAGAGGCCAGTGTGTACTAGGTGTATGGCAATTAGGTGAAGTTTGTGTGGGGTCAGGAGGGGTTTACAGTGTGAATGTAGCAGAGGCCAGTGTGTACTAGGTGTATGGCAATTAGGTGAAGTTTATGTGTGGGGTCAGGAGGGATTTACAGTGTGAATGTAGCAGAGGCCAGTGTGTACTAGGTGTATGGAACGGAGCCGAGTGGGTACTAGGTGTATGGAGCGGTGTATGGAGCAGAGCCGCATGCGTACGAGGTGTATGGAGCAGAGCTGAGTGCGTACGAGGTGTATGGAGCAGAGCTGAGTGTGTACGAGGTGTATGGAGCAGAGCTGAGTGCGTACGAGGTGTATGGAGCAGAGCTGAGTGCGTACAAGGTGTATGGAGCAGAGCTGAGTGCGTACAAGGTGTATGGAGCAGAGCTGAGTGTGTACGAGGTGTATGGAGCAGAGCCGCGTGCGTACGAGGTGTATGGAGCAGAGCTGAGTGCGTACGAGGTGTATGGAGCAGAGCTGAGTGCGTATGAGGTGTATGGAGCAGAGCTGAGTGCGTACGAGGTGTATGGAGCAGAGCTGAGTGCGTACGAGGTGTATGGAGCAGAGCTGAATGTGTACGAGTTGTATGGAGCAGAGCCGCGTGCGTGCGAGGTGTATAGAACAGAGCTGAGTGTGTACGAGTTGTATGGAGCAGAGCCGCGTGCGTACGAGGTGTATGGAGCAAAGCCGCGTGTGTATGAGGTGTATGGAGCAGAACCGCGTGTGTATGAGGTGTATGGAGCAGAGCCGCGTGCGTACGAGGTGTATGGAGCAAAGCCGCGTGTGTATGAGGTGTATGGAGCAGAACCGCATGTGTATGAGGTGTACGGAGCAGAGCCGCGTGTGTACGAGGTGTATGGAGCAGAACCGCATGTGTATGAGGTGTATGGAGCAGAGCCGCGTGCGTACGATGTGTGTATGGAGCGGAGCCACGTGCGTACGAGGTGGATGGAGCAGAGCTGTGTGCGTATGATGTGTGTATGGAGCAGAGCCGCGTGTGTACGAGGTGTAAGGTGTATGTAGCAAAGCCGCGTGTGTATGAGGTGTATGGAAAAGAACCGCGTGTGTATGAGGTGTACGGAGCAGAGCCGCGTGTGTACGAGGTGTATGGAGCAGAACCGCATGTGTATGAGGTGTATGGAGCAGAGCCGCGTGCGTACGATGTGTGTATGGAGCGGAGCCACGTGCGTACGAGGTGGATGGAGCAGAGCCGCGTGCGTATGATGTGTGTATGGAGCAGAGCCAAGTGCGTACGAGGTGTATGGAGCAAAGCCGCGTGTGTATGAGGTGTATGGAGCAGAACCGCGTGTGTATGAGGTGTACGGAGCAGAGCCGCGTGTGTACGAGGTGTATGGAGCAGAACCGCATGTGTATGAGGTGTATGGAGCGGAGCCGCGTGCGTACGAGGTGTATGGAGCAGAGCCGCGTGAGTACGATGTGTGTATGGAGCAGAGCCGCGTGCGTACGAGGTGTATGGAGCAGAGCCGCGTGCGTACGAGGTGTATGGAGCAGAGCTGCGTGTGTACGAGGTATGTGTACCAGTGGTAGCCCCCCGCAGATTCCGCTCCTATAGTCTCAGTCACCTTTGCCAGCAGCATTCTTCTCCAGAGTCTCTTCTGCCGCTGTCTGCATTCTGCAGCTCAGAATGGAGGGGCACGATGTAGTCATCACTGTGCTGATATGGGCAGAGCGATCGGAGGAGACCGAAGCGGCAAGAAGAAAGGTGAGGAGAAAGAGAGATCCAGACGACCAGACACTCCGCTAAGCTGCGGTGCCACCCATATGGCAGTGCGGCTCCATTGAGCTGCTTGCATTATTTGTGTGCTTGAGGATGCTTGCGTATATACCAAGCATCCTCAGATGCACAAAAATGCAATATTTTGCATTTGAAGGGTATTTTTAAAAAGCGCAAGGGAATGCAAACGCATTTTAGCCCGCTCCTAACAACGTGTAATATACTCACTGTCAGAAACAGCTCTTGCTGGTTTCAGCAGTCACTGTTCCTGTAAGGCTGCCTTCACATAGGCGTTTTTTTAAAAATGTGGCAGTTGCGGTTAAAAAAAACCCGCATCTACCGCATTTTCTGTCTAGCGGCAACACTTGCTTCACATTTGCGGCAAGCCCCATGCATTGTCTATGGGGCTTGTGGTAAGTGTGCGGCTATAGATATATATACATATATATATAATTATAGTCCGCGATATGTACTAAAGGGGGCCCACTGAGACTTTTTCGCCCGGGGCCGACAGAAACCTGGAGCCGGCCCTGACCGCAGTGATCAGAGAGGGAGAGAGGACCAGATGAAGAGAGGAGGCCAGTCTGGCTGCAAGCAGAATGGGCTTTAGAAACCATAGAGAAGCAGAGGAGGCTGTGAGGACCCACTGTGCACCTGGTCACCTGTCAGAGCCCTGGCCGTCTTTACCTGCTATACCACCAGTAAAAAGGTAAGAGAGACTGCAGGTGTCTCTCCTCCTGTCAGACTGCTCATCACTCACCTACAGCTCACCACGCTTACATACAGGGTCAGAGACTGTTAGCCACTATACTGGACGTCAGTACCACACGTACTAAGTGGCTCACATACAAACTTTTATCCCTGTAAATACACCCTTTTTGAAGTGTCACCCAGGCCACGGGCTCAGGCGCTGCCACCGTGACATCCCCAGCATTCCACCCGAGCCTGATACCAAGTACCCCAGGGCCTGGGCTCGACAGATGCTTCACGACACCCTGTAGTCAGGACTTTCTCAGTGCGCGGTGCAGTCAGTAGGATTGTGCCGCACTCTAGAATCAGTAGCTAATCGGAGGCACTGCTTCTTATTGGTACTGCGATCCAGGGTGATTTTAACATCCGGTTCGGGAGAACTGGTAATAATCAGGTGAATCCCACCCCTGCTTAAATGCACTGTAACAGCAAAAGTGACCTTCTCCATGGTGGGGGGAGGGTAACTGGAGCCAGTGATTGGCTGAAATGGTCAAAATTCTATCTTCTGCACAAAGGAGAAAGGACAGTCTTTGTATACTTCCTGATTCATCCAAACATGCTTGTGACGGCTACTGTCAATCACTAGCCACAGCATTTACATCCCTGTGCAATCTGAACAGTATGTAGGCAAACTTATTTTGTCAAATTCCATCAGTTTGTTTGAATTTTTATTTTAGGTCAAGAATGCACGATCCGGGCCCCTCTTTTGGCTTCTCTTCTTTGGGTCTCATACACCAGTAAGGGCATTACTGCCCTGTTGGCGGCCCTGTCCTAATACCCTGAAGCTCCATTACATAGAGTCAAAGTTTTCTAGCACCTCTTCTTTAAAATGCAGTATAAATCATATAAATTGAATATACAAAATTTTGGATCTTTTGAACATGTTTTTTGCAATAGCCCAAGCATAAAATGGTTATAATGTGACGATTGTGGACATATAACTACAGGATAAAACCATTCGTAATTTTGTACTACTCATCAGCTCCACAAGTTAAATGATGCTGGCACTGAAAATTAAATTAGATTTGAAATATTTGAAAGCTATTTCAATAGTAATCATTATTATATACAGTTAGAACCATAAATATTTGGACAGTGATACAAGTTTTGGCATTTTAACCAAAACACATTCAACTGGTATACTACGAATATGGGATTAACATACATGCTCTCATCCATATTTGAGGGTATTCTCATAACTGGATTTAAGGGTTGTGGTAGACACTTTATATACAGTCACTGTAATAGGGGTACTCACTCACATTTGCCGGTCTTGAGAGGTAGCACAGAACACGATTATCGTCCAAACAAGCCATTCGGTTTATTCCATAGCACATAAAGCATACATTGAAGATAAGGTGCCTTCCTCCATCTGTACAGGCAACATAACATACTTTAAATGTCCAAAAGATACTTCTGACCCTAGTCATTCTTCACATGGATTTCAAGTCCATAGTTTTGCTAGGAGCTCTGGGCATGCTCCAAACATGTGATCTTTCAATATGTCCAACAGACTTACAGCACCTGGGAGACTGACATCAGGGACATGTGACCTAGAACTGTCACATGATATACCACCTGATACACTCACTGGTGGAGAGGTGTGTTTACTCATGCACACACATACATGCATTAACACTATTGTCTAATTCTGCAAGGCCATTCACCATTCACCATTAAACCATTCTCATTTATATTGCAACAGACCTCCACCTGTGCGATGTATACCAGCCATTCACACCATGGCTGGTCGCCATATCACAGGGATTAGTAATTACACCTCTTTAATATGTAGCTGCCTCCTTTTCTGGGGGCCAAAGTAATTGGACAATTACAGTGGTGTAAAAAGTGTTTTCTCCTTTGTGATGTCTTATTATTTTGCATTTTATTTTGAGAACTAAAAAAATGTAAATATTAGTCAAAATTAACACGAGTAAAGACAAAATTCAGTTTATAAATTAAAGTCTCTATTACTAAGTAAAAAAGAAATCCAAATCTATGGGAGACGGTGTAAAAAAAAGTGTTTTCCCATCCCCCCTCCCTTTAAAACCAATATTAGCTGTGGTTTATCACAACGTTTGGAAGCTGAGTTCAATTTCCCTAACCACCCCAGGCCTGATTACTGACATCACTTCTTCTCAGGCAAGTAATTACCTAAATAGGACCTGCCTGACAAAGTGAAGAAGACCAAAAGATCAAAAACTAGACATCATGCCGCAATCCAAAGAAATTCAGATTTAAATGAGAAACAAAATAATTGAGATACATCAATGTCTGGAAATTGTTATAAAGCATAACTTTATAACATCACAATGTGTGCTCATTATTTTGGGGTGGCCATTTACCCAACGTCTATTCTATCTACACACCGTGTGTGCTCTGTTTTGAGGGGTCTCTTCCCCCTGTGCTCTCTCTCTCCCCCCTGTCTCTCCCGCCTTGTGCTGTCTCTCTCTCCCCTGTGCTCTCCCTACCTTTATTTGATTGTCTTCCACCTTGTGTGTTCTCTCCCCTTGTGTGCTGTCTCTCCCCCTGTGTGCTGTCTCCCCTCCCCCTGTGTGCTATCTCTGCCCCATGTGCTTCCTTTTGCTCTTGCTCTCCTGTGACATCTCCCATTGTGCTCTTCTTCTCTTCCCTGTGTGCTCGCCCCTCCCCCTGTGGTAATTGTAAAATTAAAACAAAGGCTGCTGGTATGGGGTCACTACATTGCTAGGAGGCACATCATTGCTGGGTAGAGGCATATCCTGCTGAGATGGTGTCACATACATTGCTGGGGGGAGCATACATTGCTGCAGTGGGGCTGTAGGCAGGGCTGATGGATCACATGCACTGCTGGGATGGGGGTCACATACATTGCTGGGGAGGAGGCATATACATGCTGGTATGGTGGGTTGTGATGAGCACAAGCTGCTGGGATTGGTCACAGGCCATGTGGGATGGGGATACAGACTGCTGGGATGGGAGGTAAGGCAGTGCTAGGATGGAGGCACAGGCTACTGGGATGGGGGTACAGGCTGCTGGATATGTGCATCGGCTGCTGGAATTGGGGTACAGGCTGCTGGGATCAGGCACAGCACTGGGATGGGGCACAGGCCTGGGATGGAGAGCGCTGAACTGGATGGGGGCACAGGCTGCTGGGATGGGGGTACAGGCTGCTGGGATGGGGCACAGGCTGCTGGATGGGGTACAGGCTGCTGGGATGGGGGTACAGGCCATGGGATGGGCACAGGCTGCGGAATGGGACATGTGGTGGGCAGCTGCTGGGATGGGGTACATGTTGCTGGGATGGGCGGTACGCATGGAGGCAACAGGGACATGGACTGTCTGCTGGGATGGGAACTGTCCTGGGATGGGTACAGGTCTGATGGACAAGCGCTGGGATGGGGAACAGGCTGAAGACATGGAGTGCAAGCTGCTGGGATGGGGCACAGACTGCTGGGATGGGGGTACAGGCTGCTGGGATGGGGGCACAGGCTGCTGGGATGGGGGTACAGGCTGCTGGGATGGGGGCACAGGCTGCTGGGATGAGGGTACTGGCTGCTGGGATGGGGGTACAGGCCATTGGGATGGCACACAGGCTGCAGACATGGGGCATGGGCTGCTGGGATGGGGCACAGGCTGCTTATATGGGAGGTACAAGCTGCTGGGATGGGGCACAGGCTGCTGGGATGGGGGACTGGCTGCTGGGATGGGGCACAGGCTGCTGAGATGGGAGGTACAAGCTGCTCGGATGGGGCAGAGATTGGACACAGGCCACTGGGATAGGCACGGGCTGCTGGGATGAGGCGCGGGCTACAGAGATGGGCCACAGACTGCTGGGATGGGGGGTACAGGCTGTAGAGCAAAAAAAACATGAAGTCTCATTTCAGTTTGGTCATAAAACATCTTGATGATTCCCAAAACTATTGTGAGAGTGCTCTTTAGACTGATGAGACAAAAGTTGTACTTTTTGGAAGGTTTATGTCCTATTACACCTGGCATAGAAGTAAGGCTAGGGTCACACTTGCGTTTTTTTCATGCTTTTTTGAAGACCTGCGTTTTCAAAAACGCATGTAAAAACGCATCCATAGGCCCCCATGTTAAAAAACGCATGCCCTAATAGCAAAAACGCATGTCTGAGGCCCGTTTCACATCAGCGGTTTTCGTTGTTCGCGGCAGTTGCAGTGAAAAAAACGCAACTGCCGCGATTACCGCATAACGGCTGCACTTGCGGTTCACTTGCGGCAAGCCCCATACAATGTCTATGGGGCTTGCGGCAAGTGCGGTATCGGCACTTGCGGCAGGTGCGGCCGCGAAAAAAACGCGGCATACCGCGTTTTTTTCGCGGCCGCACCTGTGGCAAGTGCCGAAACCGCACTTGCCGCACCTGCCGCACACTTACTGCAAGCCCCATAGACATTGTATGGGGCTTGCCGCAAGTGAATTGCAAGTGCGACCGTTATGCGTTTTTTTCACCGCACCTGCCGCGATCAGCGAAAAACGCTGATGTGAAAGCAGCCTTAATAGCAAAAACGCATGTCTAAAGTGCCACGCGTTTTTGGCATGTGTTTTTGCACTTATCTGAGAAGCTGTTTTCAAAAACGCATGCAAAAACGCATGGTATATTAGTATAATTTAGTACCATCCAGAAACGCATGCGTTTCCCATAGGGGCCCATGTTAAAAAATGCATGCGTTTTCTAAAAACGCATGCATTTTTAAAACAGCACCAAAAAATAGTTAATGCACTACTTTTGGGTGCTGATTTAAAAACTCATGCAAAAACATAGGGTGCCATCAGACACCTTAAATAATGCATGCAGAAATAGAAAAAAGCATGCAGAAACGCATGCTTTTTTTTAAGGCACTAAAAAACTCATGCTAAGTGTGACCCTAGCCTTACACTGCATTTCAGAAAAGGAACATTATACCAACAGTAAACTATGGTGGTGGTGGTAGTGTGATGGTCTTGGGCAGTTTTGCTGGTTCAAGACCTAGAAGACTTGCTTTTGTAAATGGAACCATGAATTCTGCTGTCTACCAAAGGAGAATGTGCAGCCATCTGTTTGTGACCTTAAGCTGAAGTGCACTTGGGTTATGTAACAGGACATTGATCCAAAACACACTGGCAAGTCCACCTCTGAATGGTTTAAAAAAAAACAAAAATTAAGACTTTTGGGTAGCCTAGTCAAAATATTCACCTCAATCTGATTGAGATGTTGTGGCATGACCTTAAAAAGGTGTTTCTGGCCTAGAGACCCTACAGTGTGGCTGAATTATAACAATTCTGCAAAGGTGAGCGGGCCAAATTTCCTCCAGAGCATTGTAAAAGACTCATTGCCAGTTATCACAAATGCTTAATTGCAGTTCTGGGCTCCGGTGTATAAGAAAGACATAGCTGAACTAGAGCGGGTCCAGAGAAGAGCCACCAAGCTTATTAGAGGACTGAGGGGTCTGCAATACCAAGACAGGTTATCAAACTTGGGCTTATTTAGCTTGGAAAAATGAAAGCTTAGGGGTGATCTTATAATAATGTATAAATATATAAGGGGACAGTACAGAGAACTTTCTAATGATCTCTTTACTCTTAGGCCTGAGACGGGGACAAGGGGACATCCTCTACGTCTGGAGGAAAAAAGGTTTAATGATAATCACAGACGTGGATTCTTTACTGTAAGAGCAGTGAGACTATGGAACTCTCTACCACATGATGTTGTAATGAGTGAGTCACTACTAACATTTCAGAAGGGCCTGGATGCCTTTCTTAAAAAATATAATATTACCAGTTATATATACTAGATTCTTGATAGGGTGTTGATCCAGGGAACTAGTCTGATTGCCATATCTGGAGTCAGGAAGGAATTTTTTCCCCAGTGTGGAGCTTAGTGTTGCCACATGTTTTTTTTTTGCCTTCCTCTGGATCAACATGTTAGGCTATGGGTTGAACTAGATGGGCTTAAAGTCTTCCTTCAACCTTAAAAACTATGTTGCTATGTTACTATGTAGTTGTTGCTGCTAAAGGTGGCCTAACCAGTAGTGATGGGCGAATCCTAAATTACTCGGAATCGCTTTACTCTAGCGAGTCCGAGCCCGGGACTCGCTACTCGTTGCAAGTCTAGCAAGTCCAATGTTAATGAATGGGGAAGCGAGTAATAGCGAGTAGTGTGCGATTTACAAATCACAGATGTGTCTCGGAAGCTTCAGCCTGAAGCAATCCTAGTTTTGCCATTGATTTGCATTGGACTCGTTTATTTTGCAAGTAATCGCTGGGAAACTCGCACAGATAAGAGTCCGGCTGTCTGCTCTGTGTGCAGGCTGCCGCAGGTCCAGGGTCCTAGAGCCCGCCTGCTGCCTGATATAGCAGAGCTGAGATTGTTCTCAGTCTGCTCATTCCCTGTGCATAGACATCTATATCTATGCACAGGGGATGTAGCAGAGAGGACATTTGCGTTTTGGACTGCGTCGGACGGAAGAGGATTTTTTTAATTAAAGATGGAGTCCCTAATGGCTTTTTTTTTTATTTCTAATAAAAAATTTTCTCTGTGTTGTGTTTTTTTAAAACAATTTAATAGAAATTCATGGCAGTCATGTCTAATATTGGCGTGACCGCCATCAATTTCGGGCTTAGGACCAGCTGATAATACAAAGCTGGCCCTAATCTCTTTATTACCCAGCGTGCCACCGCCACCAGGGCCGCTGGAAGAGCGGGGTTCAGCGCCAGAGGATGGCGCTTAAATGAACGCGCCATCTTCTGGGGCGGCTGCGGGCTGCAATTTGCAGCGGGGGGTGCCCAGAAAGCTTGGGCATCCCTGCGCTGCGGATTCCAGCCCCCAGCTGCTTAGCTGTACCTGGCTAGACATAGAAATTGCGCGGAGCCCCACGCATTTTTTTTTTATTATTTCATGAAATTCACTCGGCTCGCAAAGTAACAGCAGTTACTTTGCGAGTTTCCCTGTTATCACTGGCACAGTAGCAGAGTCCAATGCAAGTCAAAGGCAATCCTAGTTTTGTCAGAGTCTGTGACAAAACTAGGATTGATATTGATTTGCATTGGACTCGTTTACTGTGCGAGTAATCACTGGAAACTCGCAGAGTACCGAGTCCTGCGAGTCCCTTACTACTCGCCGAGTAACGAGTCCTAGCGAGTAGATTCGCCCATCCCTACTAACCAGTTATTAAGTTTTAAGGGGCAATCATTTTTTCACACAAGGTCTTGGAGGTTTGGATTTCTTTTTCCCTTAATAATAAAGGCATTCATTTGTAAACTGAAGTCTATGTTTACTAGTGTTATCTTTGTCTATTGCTTCGAAATCAAAAACGGATTTTGATGAAATGCAGCCAAAACACTATGTGTGACTGTAGCCTTAGGCTACATTCAGACTGCATTTTTTGATCCGTTTTTTTTATCAATTTTTTGCAGTACACTGCAGAAAACAGATCACTCAAATGACATCCCAGCAAAGTCTATGGGTTTTCATTTCTGCCATTCAGACAGGGCATTTTGAAAGTGATGCGTTTTTTCACTTATGGAGTGCTCCATTTTGGAAAAGGGTCTGTGAATTTGTCTAAAATTTTTCTGATCCGCTTTTCCAGTAGGAGCCATTGTCTATGGATAAAAAAATACGCATCACCCAAAAACAGACCAGAAACGATATGGTTGATGCATTTTAGGATGCATTTTTTTGACAGCTCTGGATTTCCAGCTAAAAAGGCTGCAGAAAAGAAGAAAAAAAAATGCACAGTCTGAATGTAGCCTAACTCTGCTGCCTCATTAGTGAATAGATCAGTCAAGGTTTCACCTGAATCATGTATTTTAGAGATGTAGCTGGAAACCTGAATGTAAGTGTTCAGCATAGAGCATGGGATAAATGTCAACTGATCTTAATGTTCCCAAATTGCCACCAACAGCATTCATCTCAAACCACGAGAAAACAAGTCACCACCACGGTCCATCATCTGTTATTAGAAATATAGGAGGTTTCCACATTACTGGTAGCAAAAGGGCTAAGGAAAAGTGCTATGGCTCATCAACCCCCAAAAAAGAAAACCAGAAAAACCTGCGCTCCCAAATCCATATGTTCCCCTCCCTTCTGATCCCCGCAATGTTCTTAAAACACGCTCAACATCCACAGACTTTGCATTTCTGTAGTGACAAGTGCCCAATTAATTTAAGGGGTGTGTGTCTCCAGAAGCACATGCTGAGCAAAATGTACATGCACTATAATGTGCTAGTCACTTAAAAGGCTTATTTGCAATTTCTAATTCTGTAACATTCATTGTGTTTGACTCCACTGGTGTTTTCCAGAGAGAAAATTGTCACTACACTCATAGATGAGCTCCCAGTGCGGTGATATTTCCAAAATGTAGTCACTTAAGAGGGGTTTCTGCTGTTCTTTGTGGGGAGTTTCCACTGTTTAGGCACATCAGTTGCTTTCTACACACGACATGGCATCTGCTACTGATACCTGCCAATTTAGCACTCATCTTCGGAGCCCTGCTGTGCACCTAAACAGTAGTTTTACACCACATATTGGGTATCGGTGTACTCAGGAGATATTGAACAACAAATTTTGGGGTCCATTTTCTCCTGTTACTCTTGTAAAAATGCAAAATTTGAGGCTAAATGAGGAAAAAAATAAAATTTTAATTTTTTTTCTTCCACATTGCTTTAGTTCCTGTGAAGCTCCTGAAGGGTTAATAATCTTCTTGAATGTGGTTTTGAGTAGCTTGAGAGGTGCAGTTTTTAGAATGGAGTCACTTTTGCATATTTTCTGTCATGTAGGCCACTTAAAGTCATTTTAAATGTGATGTGTTCCCTAAAAAAGGGCTTTGTAAATTTTATTGGAAAAATGAGAAGTTGCTGATGAATTTTGAACCCTTCTACCTTCCTAACACAAAAAAAATATGTTTCAAAAATTGTCCTGATGTAAAATAGACACGTGGAAAAGTTTTTTTTTTTAACTATTTCAGTGACATAACTCTCTGGTTTAACCCCTTCACCACCCAGTCTGTTTTGACCTTCCTGACCTGGCCATTCTTTGCAATTCTGACCAGTGTCACTTTATGAGGTTATAACTCTGGAACGCTTGAACAGATTCCGATAATTCTGAGACTGTTTTCTTGTGACATATTGGACTTCATGATAGTTGTTAAATTAGGTTGATCATTTTTGTGTTTCTCTTTAGAAAAAACGAAACTTTGCAAAAAGTTTGAAAATTTCACAGTTTTTAAAATTTTAATTTGTATACTGTTAAACCAAAGAGTTAAATCACACAAAATAGTTAAGAAATAACATATCCCACATGTCTACTTTACATCAGCACAATTTTGAAAAAAACTTTTTTTTAGTTAGGAAGTTTATAAGGGTTCAAAGTTCATCAGCAATTTCTCATTTATCCAACAAAATTTACAAAGCCACTTTTTTTTAAGGAACACATCACATTTGAAGTCCCTTTGAGGGGCTTATATGACAGAAAATACCCAAAAGTTATGCCATTCCAAAAACTACACCCCTCTAACTACTCAAAACCACATTCAAGTAGTATATTAACCCATCAGGTTCTTCATAGGAAATAAAGCAACGTGGAAGGAAAAACTGAACATTTTACTTTTTCCACAAAAATGTTTACTTTAGCTTCAAATATTGAATTTTCATAAGGGTAACAGGAGAAAATCGTCTTTATAAGTTGTTGATCTATTTCACCCGAGTATGCCGATACCCCATGTGTGGACAAAAATCCCTGTTTGGGCGCACTGTACGGCTAGGAAGAAATGGAGCGCCATTTGACTTTTTCAATTGAAAATTAGCTGGAATCGTTAGCTGACACCATGTCGTGTTTGCAGAGCCCCTGATGTGCCTAAACAGTGGAAACCCCCCACAAGTGACCTTATTTTGGAATTTAGATCCCCCAAGGAATTTATCTAGATGTGCAGTGAGCACTTTGAACCCCCAGTTGCTTCATACAATTTTATAACGTTGAGCCGTGAAAATAAAAAAAATACTTTTCTTCAACAAAAATGTTCATTTAGCCTCAATTTTTTCATTTTTACAAAAGAAACAGAATAAAGTGGATCATAAAATTTGTTGGACATTTTCTCCTTAGCACTTTGATACCTCACATGTGGTGGAAAACCACTGTTTGGACACATGGCAGGGCTCTGGTAGGGAGTGACATTGAGGAAAACAGATTTTGACAGCATGGTCTGTGGGTGTCATGTCTTGTTTGGAAAGCCCCTGATCTGCTGAAACTGTGAAAACCCCCCACAAGTGACAACATTTTGATTTCTCTGCCATGGGGAGCACTGGTGACTCAGCGAGTGACGTCACCACTCCTCTGTGGCAGTCTCTGACTGTCGTGGGTGATGTAACTCACAGACTCTGCAGGGAGTGGACACTTGTACTCTCCTTTCAGACTTTGGATCAATGATCATGGAGGGTTATGTGGGAGTAATAAAGATGGAGTTGAGTTATGTTTTTTTTGTTCTAATAAAACGTTTTTTCTCTGAGTGTTGTGCATTATTTACTATTTACTAGAAATTCCTAATAATGTGTCTAACATTGGCCTGATATTATGAATCTCGGACTTAGAGCCGGCTGCCAATACAAAGCTGGCATTAACCCCTTTATTGTCCAGTTTGCCACCGGCACCAGGGCGACTGGAGGAGTCAGGGTACAGCACCAGAAAATGGCACCTTTAATGAATGTACTATTTTCTGACGTGGCTGTGGGTTGCAATTTACTGGCAGCTACGGACTTCCGTCCATCCCCATCTGCCTAATTGTACCTGGCCGGCAACCAAAAATACAGTGAAGTCAGACATCATTTTTTTTATTTATAGAATTCAATTGGAAAAAAAAAAATGACATGGAGCTTTGCTGTATTTTTGGCCGCCAGCCTGGTACAACTAGGCAGTTGTGGGCTGGAATCCTCAGCATGCAGAGGCCCAAGCGTCTTGGGCCCCCCATGCTGCGATTTGCAGCCCGCAGCCATCTCAGAAAATGGCACATTCATTAAAGCGCCATTTTTTTGATGCTGTACCCAGACTCCTTCAGTTGCCCAGGTGCTGGTGGCAAACAGGGTAATAAATGGGTTAATGCCAGTTTTTTATTGGCAGCTGGCACCAAACCCAAGATTCATAATGTCGGTGTTAGACCTGGCCATTGGGAATCTCTTGTAAATAATAATTAATATACACCACACAGAGAAAAATATTTTTATTAGAAAAAAACACACTAACACAAATTTAGACTACCGTATATACTCGTGTATAAGCCGACCCGTGTATAAGCCGACCACCCTACTTTTGCCCCCAAAATCTGGGAAAACCTATTGACTCGTGTATAAGCCTAGGGTGGACCCCAGCACAGGTATACAGCCCCCAGCAGTGTGGTATACAGCAGCCTCCCCAGTGGTATATATAGGCCCCAGCAGTGTTACAGCAGCCTCCCCAGTGGTATATACAGCAGCAGCCCCAGTGGTAGTATACAGCAGCCCCAGAGGTATATACAGCAGCCCCAGTGGTAGTATACAGCAGCCCCAGAGGTATATACAGCAGCCCCAGTGGTAGTATACAGCAGCCCCATAGGTAGATACAGCAGCCTCAGTGGTAGTATACAGCAGCCCCAGAGGTAGTATACAGCAGCCCCAGAGGTATATACAGCAGCCCAGTGGAAGTATACAGCAGCCCCAGAGGTATATACAGCAGCCCCAGTGGTAGTATACAGCAGCCCCAGAGGTATATACAGCAGCCCCAGTGGTTGTATACAGCAGCCCCAGAGGTAGTATACAGCAGCCCCAGAGGTATATACAGCAGCCCCAGTGGTAGTATACAGCAGCCCCAGAGGTATATACAGCAGCCCCAGTGGTAGTATACAGCAGCCCCAGAGGTATATACAGCAGCCCCAGTGGTAGTATACAGCAGCCCCAGAGGTATATACAGCAGCCCCAGTGGTAGTATACAGCAGCCCCAGAGGTAGTATACAGCAGCCCCAGAGGTATATACAGCAGCCCCAGAGGTATACAGGCCCCCCATCAGTATCCAGGGCCCCCCCCCATGCTCCGCAAACCTGTAAAGTAAGATGATTATACTTATCACTGTCCTGTCACCGCCGTCCCCGCCGCTGCCTTCGCGCTCCTCCGTCTTCATCCAGCGTCTTCCGGCTTCCTGTGGTCGGCGCAGACAATGACGTCATTGCCTGTGCCGACCACAGGAAGCCGGAAGAAGACGGATGAAGCCGGAGGAGCGCGATGGCAGCGGCGGGGACGGCGGCGACAGGACAGTGATAAGTATAATCATCTTACTTTACAGGATTGCGGAGCATGGAGGGGGGCCCTGGATACTGATGGGGGGCCTGAATACCGATGGGGGGGGCGCCCGTGTAGTGACTCGCGTATAAGCCGAGGGGGGAACTTTTCAGCCCAATTTTTGGGCTGAAGAACTCGGCTTATACGCGAGAATATACGGTTACGGTACATTTTTTATTTTACCCTCTGACGTAGTCCACAATGATGGTCCTATGATACTCAATCGCCTCTGCTACATCCAGGGACAGCAGCAAGGGATCAAGAGTCCTCTTCCTGCAGTCTCTGGAGTTACACTGATGGTGTACTGTATGGCAATTATTTGCAATACAGTGCACCATCAGTGTGACCACAGAGATTGCAGAAAGGGATCAAGTGTCCTCTTGTTGTAGTCTCTGGGGTCATAGTGATGGTGTACTGTATGGCAGATCATTGCCATACAGTACACAATCACTGTGACCCCAGAGACTGCAGCAAGTGATCAAGCATCCTCTTGTTGAAGTCTCTGGGGTCATAGTGATGGTTGCCATATACTGCACCATCACTTTGACTACAACAAGAGGACACTTGATCCCTTGCTGCAGTATTTGGGGTCTCACTGATGGTGCATAGTTGTTCATTGCTATACAGTGCATCATCACTATGACCCCAGAAACTACAACAAGAGTATGCTTGATCTGTTCCTGAAGTCTCTGGGGTCACAGTGATGGTGCACTGTATGGTAATGATCTGCTGTATAGTGCATCATAACTATAACCCCAGAGACTACAACAAGTGATCAAGTGTCCTCTTATTGCAGAGTCTGAGGTAATAGTGATGGTGCACTGTATGACAGATCATTGCTATACAGTGCACCATCACTGTGGCAAACCCAAGTCTCAGAGATCACATGATCTCTG
The DNA here is from genome assembly GCA_033576535.1 of Allobates femoralis. NCBI lineage: Eukaryota > Metazoa > Chordata > Amphibia > Anura > Aromobatidae > Allobates > Allobates femoralis. The sequence goes on along the minus strand of JARQOC010000003.1, from coordinate 752,932,538 downwards.
GGGTTTGGGTCCTGTGACCGGATGTTGTCATGCAACGTCGGTTTGCCATGGCAACGTCAGATTACCATGGTGATCGGCTCATTGTAATTACATTACGATAAGCCAATCATCGTTGGGAGAAGTAAACCACTGTGCGCTCCCTTTCCCCGGACCCTAAGTGCTGTGATTGGTAAGATCCCAGCACTTGGGGGGTGACACAGAGCAAGGGCACAGTGATCGCCTAGCGATTGCTTTGCCTAGCTGTCACATCGCTCCACCCCAGCCTGATCTTCATACAGGGAGATCAGGCAGTGGAAGGAGCACGGGGCACAGGCAGGCGGGCATGGGCAGGCATATGCGGCCTGCACTGCTGCCATGCTTCAGCTGATAGGAGTGAATCCCATAGACTGTGAGGATTTGTGGACAGGGTCCACACCCTTCCTGTATCTTAAGACTTGATTGTCCAATTTACTGTATATAATATAATATAAATAAATAATAATTATAATAACCCTAGATGTAGTGACTTAGCCTTGCTATGTAGATACAAATATTACTGATCCTTTAGGCTGGCTTCACACTTGCAGATGCATCTGCAGCGTTTTGCAGATGCATCTGCAAGTATCAGCATGCAGACCACGGCCGTGGTGTGAATGCTCTCATTGATTCCTATATGTGAGCCGTAAGCAGGCGTATGCCTGCTTACAGATCACACTCTCCCGCCCGCACTATGGACGCGAGATGTTGCGTCCAAGGTGCGGGGCGGGAGTGTGTGATCTGTCAGCAGGCATACGCCTGCTTACGGCTCACATATAGGAATGAATGAGAGCATTCAGACCGCGGTGCGCCCTATTATAAACATAGGGACCGCGGTCTGCATGCTGATACTTGCAGATGCATCTGCAAAACGCTGCAGATGCATCTGCAAGTGTGAAGGCAGCCTTAGTGCATTCAACATCTTTAGGAGAGAAATGCAAACATATTTAACTCCTTTAAATACAATCATCCCTTTCAGTCGGTATTGTAGATTGATAGGAGTTATGTTAAACTTCTTTTGCATTCACAGAGAAATTTCAATATTGCCATATGTGACAATGTTATAAGCATATGTACATGTGTAATAGCGAGATAAGTTTTCAACTATTTCTTGGCATTTATAGATGTGGAGGTGATAAATGTACCAAATTAAGAAGCCATCTGGACAAGTAAATGAAATGAAACAAGAACAGATGAAACAGACATGAAACAACAATGGCCAAGGGTATCAAGATCAAAACCTTTAAAGAACGGTTAAAACAAAAGTGCAGTCTATAAAATATTCAAAAGCAGTGGATATAAAGGGTAATTACCTTTTATATCCATTGCTTTTGAATATTTTTGTATAATTTCCAGCTATCTTAATGGAAAGCTACTGAATTTTAGAAAAACAAATGATCAAAATAAATTGAAAATGATAAAGAAACAATCTTTTACTTGTTCTTAATTTTAAATCAACACTAATTATTCCAAGCAACACTTTAATATGGCAATCAATACCAGTATAAAGCCATGGTCATATATTATATTACCCTAGAGTGTATATAATATTTATACTCTAACATTACTGTGTGCATTATGCCTGTATTCTGATCTACTTCATGATGTGTACAATCACTCTTTCATATATAGCCAGAGTACTCCTTTGAACCACAGTGTTTGCCATGTTTTAAAGGAGTTTAACTTTATATTGATGGCCCTTCCTTAGGATATAGTTACTTGGGAAAAGGTGTATGACGGTCCGCGCTACCAGGTCATGAAGGTGCCAGGTGGGCACCGAAACGCGTCGGAAAATAAAGAAGGATCTGATTAACTCTTCATCTGCCAGCGTTTTCTTTGATGCAAGCCATTCTGGTAGCGCGGACCGTCATACACCTTTTCCCAAGTAACTAGATGCTTTTCCACGGGTGAGTGGTTCGGTGGAGGTCCAGCAGCAGCCATCAGGATATTATTCCTAACAAGCCTTCAAACCAGTTGTGGGTGACACAACTGGATCAGGTGAGTGAATTACTTTGCTCACCGGGTTGTCAACCTAGTGTCTAGTGATAAGGGCACTATTGCGCCTCTTGTTCCCCCTCCCTTTTGTATTTGTCTTCCTTAGGATAGATCTTTTATTAGGGAGGGTGCGAGACCAGGTGCTACCGACTGCTGGATGTGCTTAGTTAGGGTGGCTTCACACTGCGGTCAGATCCGGTCCGGGGCTATCAGGGGTGAAACTGACAGCCCCGGACCGGATCAGCACACAGAACCGGAGGGCTAATATGCCCTCCGATCTGGTGTGCAGCCTGCTGCAGCTGCCGTTGCTGATTATTCAGGACCGCGGCTCGCAGGGAGCTAGCCGCGGTCCTGAATTATAACAGCGGTGTGCAGCCGCAAGTGTCTGGTTCCCAGATCCTCCGATGGGCCAACCAGCCCCATAGGCTCCCGTGTTAAGGGAGCGCCGGATTGCCCCAGAAAGATCCGGGGGAATCCGGGAGGATCCGGGGGAATCCGGGAGACCCCAATTATGGGGAGATTGTTCTTCCCGGACACAAAAACGTTGCAAGCAACGTTTTTGTATCCGGGAGAAAAATCCCACTTCTCCCGGATTCTTCTGGTGAGATGGAAGCCGGATGGCAGATAGCTGTCATCCGGCCCCATAGGATACTATGGGGCCAGAATCCGGTCCGGGGCTGTCACCCCTTACAGCCCCGGACCGCATCTGACCGCAGTGTGAAGCCACCCTTACAAAGCTCAACTTCGTCAACAGCATAATGGCAAGGTCCAGATACTGCGTATCCTTCCGCTATTGATTCAAATAGGGGTTGCATGTGTAGTACCGACCGTGGCACTATAACATTGATTGGCTATGTTGTGCAGCTCCACGACTTAACACATCCTGCTACTGACACTGGAAATGTGATCGTCAGAATGCCGTGGGTTCCTAGATTTTGATGACCTATCATCAATAAATAAGTATTAAAAGTGTCCAGGACAACTCAATTAATATTAATTTATTGTGACATCACTTTGTTACTCTGATTTTGTTATATTACTTTGGACATTATTGCTGTATTGGTGTTTAATTATGGAGACTAACAATTTCCAAAGAGTCAATGTTTTGCTCCTGTATTGTTACCTAATTTTGATTTTAACCCATCAGCTGTGACATCACTGTATTTATTATTCCTGTAGTATGAAATCAACTTTTCATTATCGTCGTACTATGTCAACTTTTTTATATATGTATAATTTTGTTAAGATGTAGAGGTTTGAGTTTTACTTGGAAACTAGTGTGTAAGGTCACTTAATATGTGTCATATAAATGTTTAATGAGTTGTTACACATCAGACATATGGATTTTAAGATTTATAAGTCATATTTGTAGGTGGTGTAAGATGGCTGCTGCACACATCATAGATGAGAAATACGTATCACAGAGGTGGTTATCCTCAGTGATGGAAGCCTGCAGGCAAGCTCCATCACGTATAATACTGAGAGTGTTAATAGGACTTGGTCAAGGGCCAGGTTTATAGACAGTCAGAGAGATAGGTGGGACTAGCTGATCACATATCCCCTCCCGGGCATGGTATGGTGGATATAGGAAACTCCAAGTGAAATCATTAGGGGTCTGCGTATGGAGGTAAGAAATCCTCCTGTGTGAAGTCTTCATACTGGGATTTTTGCACGGGACCATAACAAAAGTACCAATGTTTGAACCGTGAGTCGATGTGCCAATAAAAAAAAGATTAAAATAATATTGTTGGACAAAGGAGAAGAAAAAAAAGGAAGATAATTAAAATGAATATGGTAGATTAAAATGCTGGGAGTTGTGGTACTAGATAAATTAATGAGATCCAAACAGCTACAACGGAGACTGATAGGAACATTTTTATAATTTAAAAATTTAAAAGTGATGTAATGCACTGTACTTGATGATCATTGATGAATAAAACTGGATAATAAAATAGAAATCCTTAGGTCAAGTGCTGGAAAATACAGTATAGTGCTATGTCAAGGGATAAGGTGACAAAATGTCAATGCTCATTAATAAAATGAATGAGATGGCAAACGTAATATGCTATAGATAAGAAAAAGGCTAAAAACAATTGCTGGGACTTGTGGTGCTACTTGAAGAAACAATTATCAATCTGAGCATTTTAGCAGGCTATCTCAACTACCTCATCGAGCCCATTGGGGTGCAAACAAGAGATCTTGTAAATCCAGAAAGCCTAATGTTGTTTTCAGTTTATGCCATTGGGGACATCTGCAGGTATTTGTTTTATGTGAAGGATGGTAATCTTACTGAAAATTGACCTATGGTCAGCAGCAAAGTGCTGAGTTACACTATGCTGTAGAAACGTGCTTGCAACATTAGAATGGTGCTTGTTAATTCATAGCCACAAGTGTTGGACTGTACAACCAATATACAGAGAGGGCAGGGGCACTAAAGTAAGTATATGACATAATCTGAGCTGTGGTTCAGAAATGTCTTGATGGTGAACCTTTCCCCAGTGATGGTGATGTGACACAAAAGATTTGAGCTTGTGTCCCTATTACAGGAGCACTCACAACATTTACCACTACATTTGAATGAACCCTTTAGGGATGGACAAAAGTGAGTAGCATTGTCATTGACTTCAGTTCTTTCACGAAGGTGACTTGGGGTGTGAAGGTTCGGGTTTGTTAGTAACCTTCTCTATATGACCTTAGGCCTTATAGGAACTGAATCCCTCAGTAAGGGATCAATATGCAAAATATACCAATGTTTGGACAAGATATTTTTCCTCAACATAATTTAATATCATCAAAGCCCATCCACACACTATGATGCCTCCTGAAGCCACTCAGTATGTATGATGCCACCACAGTGTCTACCACACACAGTATGAAGTCTTCAAAGCATACTAACACAGTTTGGTACCCCACATATTTACCCACACAATATGATTCCCCTGCAGCCCCAAACACAATTTAATGCCTCCATAATCCTCCTCATATCGTGTGATGACCCCACAAATTATTATGTCAACAAAGCCCTCATCCCAATTTTATGCAGCTCCAGTTCACAACATAGTTTGAATGATTATACATCCCCTCCCATAGTATAATACCCACACAAACAAACAGTTTGATGCCCCCATATCCTCTTACACAGTATCATGCCCCTGTAGCAATTCATAGTAAAATATTCCTTGGCCCGAACACAGTATGATATGATCCCACATACAACCACCCACATACTGTATAATGCCGAAACACAGTTAAATGACTTCACATGCTCTCCCCCCTCATGCAAATCAATTTAATTGCCTGCAAGGTTGAGAGGTACGACCAGTTGTGATAGGAGTAGAGATGAGCCACCACCCTAGTGTTCGAATTTGAATTGGGCATTTGTTCATCGAATGTTCGTGAACACCGTTTGAATCCCATTGAAAACAATGGCAGGCCAACACAAACACATAAAAACACATAGAAAACACATAGAAAACACCTTCTAAAGTGTCCAAAAGGAGACAAACTACTCAGAAGATACAACAAACATATGGAAAAGTGAAAAGTACATATAAAAATGCGAAAAGAAAAGAGATAGACAAGTAAAAGGGGGAGGAAACACAGATATAGGCATGTCATGCCCTTCCAAAATCAGTTTTTACTCCAGTAGTTGTAAGGCATCATGCACATGATGAGTATTTGGTGAGCTTTACTTCAGTATCTGTAAGGCCTTGTGCAGGCGATGAGTATTTGGTGCGGTTTTTACCTCAGCATCTGTAAGGCCTCGTGCACATGCTGAGCATTGTGTCACATTTAGGGGACAACAACAACAGTCTCCATTTTTTCCAAAAAATTTGGGCCCAGACACCACTTCAGTGGCATCAATTGCCCGACAGTTGCAAGCTTAAAATGGTTGGTGAGGTGACTTTCATGCAGCACATTCCAAAATCCACAAGCCTTTAGTCTCCCCATGTTATTTGTAAGATTTGTCACCAAAATCTAAGTAGAGGCCAAAAAATCAATAGTTTGAGTAGTTCATGCATGAACCGTCACATGGATATGAAGCAAAATTCGCAGTGGGAAACTCACTGTGCTACAATGAGGCCTAGCAGGCCGGGCCAACTACCGTCTGGCCCATCAAGTGCATCCGCGGCCACTTCATCCTCTGTGACTGTGGGGACAGCAGTCACACATGGTTTTGGACGCAGACCTTCTACCTCTTTACCCGCAACAGCCAGTGTGATTGGAAGGTCGTCAGTTCTTTTGGAAGTGGAAACACCTGCTGGTGTTGAGCGCTGTCAGACATCAAGAGCACCACCTTTGGATGAAGGCAACATAATATGTCCGCCTGCACCCTCCTCACAGACAAACAGTTTGCCGGGGACACCCTACTCAACCGTGTCTCGGCACAGCAGCCAGCCCTCGGTCCCTCAGATGTGAACAAGTAAAAGACCATTTCCTCCTAGCCATGACAAAGCTAAGAGGTTAGGAGACAAACTGGAATGTTGTCCACGGTCCGCGCTGTTGCTCTTTTCCAAAGGATTTCACAAGAAGGTTATTACCATAAGAAGATCCTTTATTCCATCACACCAATGGTGTGATGGAATAAAGGATCTTTTATGGTAATAACCTTTTTGGAAAAGAGCAGCAGCGCGGACCGTGGACACCATTTCAGTTTGTCTCCTGATTTCCCGCGGTTTTGGCGTTGGTGGAGGTTCTGCAGCAGCTGCCTCATGCTTTTAAACTGGTTGTGAGTCTCACAACCAAAAAAGGTGAGTGGATAGCCTTACAATCCACACGTAAAGATATAGTGTCCTTTTGATAAGGCACAATCTGCGCCTCTTTGTATCTCCCTCTTTTTTAGAAAGCTAAGAGGTTGAATTTCACCATCTGCAAGTTGTTGGCTACAGAAATGCTCCGTCTCCGCCTGTTGTACACAGAGGTAACTATGAAGACAGCAGGAGAATGGGCTGCTGTCCAAGTCTTGCCATCCCCACGAGTTGTGCAACCTCGTCTCGGTCCTCCATCTGCACCCAAAGCCTGTCTGGTAATGCCACCCGCGTTCTAACTGCGCACAAGGATTCCTGCAGACCTCCTCACTATGATGGCAGCAGGGCTCAATGGCATCAGGCGGTCTTTACTTTGAAATGTCTGGGAAATGTAAGTCACACAGCTGAGAATTTGTGGTCAGCTGTGGAGACCGAATTTCATCAATGCCTGTCTCCACAGAACCTGCAGTCAGGGAAGGCCATGTGCGATAATGCTGCAATGCTGGGTGCAGCCCTCCGCCGGGGCAATGTGACACACATGCCTTGCATGGCTCGCGTCTTAAACCTGGTTGTCCAGCCAATTTTTGCACACTATCCGGGCCTAGATGGTCTTCTGCAGAGGGCACGGTCGCTGTGTGCTCACTTCCGCCTTTCGCATCTCGCAGCTCAACGCCTTGCATCTCTACAGAAGTCATTCGGCCTGTCAGTTCACTGACTGAAGTGCGATGTGCCGACATGATGGAATTCAACTCTGCACATGTTGCAGCAATTGTGGCAGCACCGACGAGCCCTGGTGCAATACGTCATGACGTATAACCTGGGCCTACGAGATCCAGAGGTGGGGAAAATTACTCAGCTGGAGTGGTCTGAAATGAAGGACCTATGCACCATTCTGTACAGTATTGAAATGTCGACGAAGACGTTTAGTGATGATGATGCCTTTATCAGCATGACTATTCCCGTCATTTACATGCTGGAGCACACTTTAAACAGTATTCGGAGTTAGGTGGTGGCACTAGAGGAGGGGGAGGAAGTACAGGAGGAGTCGTATGTGGAAGGGCTCACAAGATCTCCAAGGTGCAGTTCACAGTTTATGAACGAGGGTCTACATTACGCTTGCTCAGAACCTTCTTTATCTGGGCCTGGATACCCTCCAAAAGCTTCTGGGCATCAGTGCAGATAATTTCCTCGTCTTGACTCACAAAAGCTTTGGAGCAGATCTCTGATTCCCAGGCTATAGTATGAGTGAAGAGCGATGCATACTCAACCATCTGTCTTACCCCATACTCAGATGGGTGGCTGGAGACTGGGAGCTGTGCGGAAGCAAGTGGGATTGGGGTGACACCTCTGAGGATTGGCGTATTTGTGATGTAGAAGTTGAGGTGGAGGAGAGCCCACTTGCTGAAGCGCTTGCTATCCATTCAAGTGCCTTCTCTTTTTGTGCCTCATCGAGAATTGTTATTGATCGTCGACTGAGTCGCGTCCATACGAAAGGGATCATATCAGAATCTCACGGAAAGAAGTAGATATCTTACTTTGGCTGGAAGATGGTCATTCTTCAGCAGATGTTACTCTTGCTTTCCCATGTACCCCACGGACACAAACTTTTTTTTCCCTTTCCACCACGCTTATTCCCCTTTCCACCAGCAGCAGGCCTTTTGCCATTCATTTTGTATGTGAACAAATTGGCAACTCTGCAGTTGTTGGCAAAAAATATTTTGATTGAAATCGAGCAGAGTGGCCAGTCAGTGGTACTAGGCACAAAAAAATTACGTTTGCTAGGTGCAGTTAAAAATTAGTAGAATGAACTACACTCAAGGTGCACTTGGTTGTATTACACGTGGCCTACACTACAGTTTTTTGTGGACACTGCTCTTAGGCAAAAACTGACACCTGTGCTAGATGCAGTTAAAAATTAGTAGAATGAACTACACTCAAGGTGTACTTGGTTGTATTACATGTGGCCTACAGTAACGTTTTTTGTGGACACTGCTTTTAGGCAAAAACTGACAGGTTTGCTAGGTGCAGTAAAGAATTAGTAGAAGGAATACCACAGGCTTCTCTCACAAGTGGGCTACACCACTGTGGGACACTGGTAGTCTGCTACTAGCCTGAACAAAGTGCCTGGACTAGCTGCAGCAAAAAAAAATGCCTAATTAAGACAGGTGGTAGAGCTTTCTTCACAGCAGTGCTACACTACCTGCCTTAATGGATTCAAAGAGCTATATTACTGTGGCCAGATGTTGTGAGAAAGACTTGCACAGCACTGACACACACCTCACACATACCTGCCTGGCAAAAACTAATAGAGACCACTCTAACCTAGCCCTGATAAGGTCTGCAATTAAAATTAGTCCCTGCTTCTATGGAGTAGCCCTGAAAAGGGCTGATAGACTACTAGCCCCTAGTCCCTATCCCTAATCGCTACTCCTATGGAGCAGCCCTAAAAAGGGCAGATATTACTAAGATTCGCACCCTCCCTCCAGTCCCTACTCCCTAAACATATCTATCTAACTTTGTATTTGCTCACTAGCTGACTGAGAGAACACAATTTAGAGTGTGCACTGTTTACCACGCGCACACAGCAGCAGCCGCAGGTGCCGTCTAACACCTGCAGCAGCTATCAGCAAAATGGTGGCGGTCGTTAAAATGTCCGAGTCTTACAGGGCTAGGACATGTGACAGACACAGCCAATGATGACCTTGGTTGTGTGAAAAAATGCACTTTGGAGTGTGGGACTGTGATTGGCCAGCAGCCTGAACTGCCCCACTGTACATGCTTTAGGAGAAAAGAAAAAAAAAAAGAGCGACCTTATTGCTGCAGCTCTGATACAACCCCCCCTGCACACTATACACACAACCTTGATATTAACATTCATTTGCAGTATTAGGGCTAGGTTTAGGCTTAGGAAGATTAAGCTTTTGGTGATCGAAGCGTTATCGAACATATACTAGAACTGGTGAATTTCAAGCTAATTGTTCTAATTCGGCGAATGACTCGAACACTGCCAAAAACAGCTCGAATTTGAGATTGGCGAACAATTCAAATCGAACATCGCTCATCTCTAGATAGGAGCAGTTAGCCTCCCAGCATAAATATGTTAACCCTTATTCTATCAATAAGGGATACCTTTATCCTATACTGTATACTGTAGGTAGTATTTCATTTATAATGAACAAGTATATCAAGTATATTTTTTGGAAAAGCTGATACAGTTTTGCAGCAGAAAAAAAGAGAAAAATCCACCAGAAAAAACGGGTCAAAAACAGTGTGTGCAGGGTCGGACTGGCCCACGGGGGCACCAGGTAATCCCCCAGTGGGCCCAAGGTCCTCGTGGGACCCCATGCTAGACGCACAGAGGGCTGGCTAGTAACCTCGGGCCACTCTATGTCCAATCACGAATCCTCAGTAGCCACGGTAACGCGTTGCATAGCCGGCTGGGTAGTAAGATGGCCTCCTGCGTTCGGGCCATCACAGGTCACGTGCACCACACTGATGTCAGCTCCTGGCACATAGGAGTGATGTTTAATGACCTGTCACAGGCCGTGCACATCAGCTAGCAGCCTGTGCTAAGCCGGTGGCCTTTGGACAATACTACTAGCACCGGGAGTTTAGAGCTGATGTCAGCACAGCGGGAAAAATGGAGCAGACGAGCAGAGGATGAAGATGGAACAGCTGAGCACGTAAGCGCTGGATGCCAGGTACTGAGATAAGGAGACTTCTCACTGCCACAGACAGTGCCGGGATGGGGGACTGCACACAGGTGGAAGAAGAAAGTGCAGGAAGGGGGTACAGAGGGGGAGAAGACCATGCAGCGAGGGAGCACAGAGGAGAAGAAAACAGTGCAGGGAGGGAGGAATGCACATGGGAGGGAGAAGACCATGTAGGGAGGGGAGACTGCACACAGATGGTAAAAGCAGTGCAGGGAGGGGGAACAGAGAGGGAGAAGAAAAGACCATGCAGGGAAAGATCACAGATCACAGAGGGGGAGAAAACAGTGTAGGGAGGGGGACTTCACACAGGGGGAGAAGACCGTGCAGGGATGGAGGACTTCACTCAGGGGGGTAGAAAGCAGTGCAGGGAGGGAGCACAGAGGGGGAGAAGACCATGCATGGAGGGGAACTGCACACAGGGGGAGAAAACTGTGCAGGGAGGAGATACAGAGCGCACAGGGGTAGAAGACCGTGCAGGGAGGTGGTACTGCACACAATAGGGTAGAAAACAGTGCAGAGAGGAGGCACAGACTGGGAGAAGACCATGCTGGGAGGGGGCACTTCAACAGGGGGGAGAAAACAGTACAGGGGGGCACAGATTACAGAGGGGGAGAAGACCATGCAGGGAGAGTGCACTGCACATAGTGGGTAGAAAACGGTGCAGGGAGGAGGCAAAGAGGGGGTGAAGACCATGCAGGGAGGGGGCATTGCACATACAGTGGGAGAAAATATTGCAAGGGGGGGTACAGAGCATAGAGGGGTAGAAGACCATTCAGGGAGGGGGCATTGCACACAAGGGGGAGAAAACAATGCAGGGAGGCAGCACAGAGCACAGATGGGCAGAGGGGGAGAAGACAGTGAAGGGAGGGGGCACTGCACACAGGGAGGGAGAAAAAAATGCAAGGAGGGGATACAGCGCACAGGAGGATAAGACAGTGCAGGGGGCACAGCGTACAGGAGGACAAGACAGTACATGGAGGAGACGCAGCGCACAAAAGGTTAAGACAGTGCAGTCAGGGGACACAGCACACAGGAGGATAAGATGGTACAGGGGGAGAAATAAGCGCAGGGAGGGGAAGGACAGCCCAAACGGGGGAAGAAAACAGCACAGGTAGGGGGATAGCGCACAGGAGGATAAGATGGCACAGGGAGGGGGGACAGTGCACCTAACATAAATGAATATATGGTGCATACAAGTGGCATTAAAATGGCCACTAGCCTTTGGGTAATTAAATGTCATTGCTTTGCGCTGCACGGTTATATCAGCATGCAGCACATCACTGCCATGTGCCACGCACCAACGTAAGCATGTGACCTCCGATGGGCCGGCTGTCGTCAGCTGTGCTGGTTATGTAGCTGCAAGAGGATGCCAGGGGAGTGCAGGAAAGTGATAATAATAGAGGCCTATGATGGAGGAACATAGGGGCCCAGGATGGAGGAACATAGGGACCTAGGATGGGGGATATTATTAAATAAAGTGGCCAGGATGAGAGATATTATTACTATATGTGGGTCAGAATGAGAAACATATATTATTAGTTTATGGTGGGGGACATAATTATTGCAGGGGCCAATTGCAGACATTATTACTGCTGTAATATAATTTTCTTTTGAGAATATTGTTTTCCATGAGGGGAACAAAAGGGAGATCTTGTTACTGTGCGGTGTGGTACTATGTTGCTTTTTTAGTTATTTGATGTATTGCATAAATCTCAGGAAAAGTGGGGAATGTGCTTTGGAAATGATCAGTTATAAATAACTGTGTTATTTTCTGGAGAGATAAGTCCTGGCTAGAAGACGTGATATCGGTCCAGATGAAGAAGAAAAGTGAAGATGAGTAAATTCACCAAGAGAAATAACTGGTGAGAATTTGTATTACCTATACATGCACACCATACACCATGTACAGAATTTCTGTGTATAATGTCACCTGTGATCAATGCATTATCTGCACACTGACACTATATACAGAGCTCATGTATATAATGTCACCGGTGATCACTGTATTACCTGTTCACTATTTACTATATACAGAGATCCTGTATAAATGTCACTGTAATCACTGTATTACTGTACACTATATCAGAGCTCTTGTATATGTCACCGTGACACTATATTACCTGTTCACTATTTACTGTATTGTACTTTTACATTGATTCAATACTTATTGTATTGTATCTAATTACTGTACTGTATTTTTATACATTGTTTCTCTGCTTTATTTCTTACACTGTTTCTCTGCTTTAATAGTTGTACTTTTACATTGATTCTCTGCTTTGTGTATTGGATTTTTTACATTGATTCTCTACTTTAATTACTTACTATATTGTATATTTTTTATTGTTACCCATGACCACTCGTAAACAAACCACTGTATTGTAAAGCGCTGCGGAATATGTTGGCGCTATATAAATAAAGATTTATTATTATTACTTACTGTATGCAGAACTCCAGTGTATAATGTGACTGGTAATCACTGTATTTGACTCGCCCGGGGCAGGGTACTCAGATCTCAGGCTCTGTTTGGGATGTCACGGGTGGCTGCCTGACTCTGTGGCCCTGGTAGTCACTGGATAAATAAAATAAATAGAATATATAAATTCGTGACGCCACCTGCAGTACCTGGTGATGCTCACCAGCGCTGCTACAGTCCTCCGGTGGTCGATGGTATTGTGATTGCAGCAATGATGTTATAGTCCTCCGCAGGCAGGACTGGACCGCTGGGGCAGCGATTCTGTGGGAGGAATCAGTTTATTCGGAAAAGGATGCAGCAGAGTCGATAAAGTCACTTCACCGGGTACTTTACTGAAAAACCTTTCATAGTCATCACAGTTATTCCGTGCAGTAAGTTGTTACAGCGACAAATGGCTACGGGTGCTGCAAGTGGATTTTATGGTTGGTAGATGGATCCCTCACTGTGTGCCGTTCCTATTCTTCCTTTTCCTTGCCTCCCAGTGGCGGTGAAGTCTGATCTCATAAAGATTAATCTGACCTCCTGCTGTTCCTTGTCTTTGTCTCCCTTGCACCCGTCAGGTGAACCTTCATAGTGATTACCGCGGGAGCCTACCGCGGGTCTGATTCCCCTCTACTGGATCTTTTTGGAGTCGGGGCCGTATCTGGAGATATCCCCGGTCAACGGATTTCTGTGAGCCTTGAAGGTTGTCACAAGTGTGGGCTCCGGTACCCCGTTTCCTTCCTGGGGCAAACTCTCTGATTACTTTGCTCCCCACATTGAGTGAACTCTCATTTAAGTTTCTCCTACTTTCCTTCCTTCTGGGATCTATTCTTGTTGTCCTGGGTCCCTCAGCCGAGGAACCCTCCTTCCTCCCTCGGGCTCCCTGCCTGGTTCTCACTCCATTCCACCCAAGGACCTGGACCTTCCGACCTCCTTTCTCCCTCTAAGGGCTACTATATACCCCTCCCGGGGTCCCTCCCACCTGCTAACTAGTGTGGGGTGTGGTTCTAGGGTTCCACCTACTGTCCATGAATCCGCTTGCAGTGGGGCAACTACACCGCTTTAGTGGGTGTAGTACCCCTTTTGTGGCACCTACATAGTGGGGTGTCACATATTACCTGTACACTGTACACAGAGCTCATGTGTATATCACTAGTGATCACTGTATTACCTGTGCACTGACACTATATATACAGCTTCTGTGTATAATGTCACTGGTGATTACTGTATTACTTGTACACTATACACAGAGCTTGTGTGTATAATGTCACTAGTGATCACTGTGTTACCTGTGCACTGACACTATATACACAGCTTCTGTGTATAATGTCACTGGTGATCACTGTATTACCTGTATACTAGACACTATATATAGAGCTTCTGTGTACAGAATCACTGGTGATCATTGTATTACCTGTACTCTGACCCAATATACAGACTTTTTTTAAATTTTCATTATTGTAGTATGTAGCATCACTATGTGGTAGTAATATGTGGTCTTGTCATGGTGTGGAAGTATTTATAACTTGCATGTGGTAGTATTTGATCACTATGTGGTGGCATTACAGTGCCTACAAGTAGTATTCAACCCCCTGCAGATTTAGCTGGTTTGAAAAGATGCAAACTGCAAACGAGAGTAGGATTTATTAACAGAAGCATAAATCTTACAAACCAAAAAGTTATGTTGCTCAGTTGAATTTTAATAAATTTTAAACATAAAAGTGTGGGTCAATTATTATTCAACCCCTAGGTTTAATATTTTGTGGAATAACCCTTGTTTGCAATTACAGCTAATAATCGTCTTTTATAAGACCTGATCAGGCCGGCACAGGTCTCTGGAGTTATCTTGGCCCACTCCTCCATGCAGATCTTCTCCAAGTTATCTAGGTTCTTTGGATGTCTCATGTGGACTTTAATCTTGAGCTCCTTCAACTTTCAAAGGCTGTCCGTGGAAGGCTAACAGTAGTTCCATAAGCCTTCCACTTCAGGATGATGCTCCCAACAGTGGAGACAGGTAGGCCCAACTCCTTGGAAAGGGTTTTGTACCCCTTGCCAGCCTTGTGACCCTCCACGATCTTGTCTCTGATGGCCTTGGAATGCTCCTTTGTCTTTCCCATGTTGACCATGTATGAGTGCTGTTCAGAAGTTTGGGGAGGGTCTTAAATAGTCAGAAAAGGCTGGCAAAAGAGATAATTAATCCACACATGTGAAGCTCATTGTTCTTTGTGCCTGAACTACTTCTTAATACTTTAGGGGGACCAAACAGAATGCTGGTGGTTTGAGGAGTTGAATAATAAATGACCCTCTGAATTAACTTTTAACGCTTTAAAAAAAAAAAATGTAAATAATCTTTCCCACTTCCAGGCTGATCTACTGTCCAAATGTCACAAGGCCAAGTTAATTCCGCATGTGTCAACCAGCTAAATCTGCAGGGGGTTGAATACTACTTGTAGGCACTGTATGTGCTCTGGTCATGGTGTGGCAGAATATGTCCCTTGTATATGGTGTTATTTGGTCACTGTGGTATTAATATGTGCTCTGGTCATGGTGTGGCGGTATATATTCCTTGTATGTGGCATTGTTTGGTCACTATGTGGTGGTAATATATACTCTGGTTGTGGTGTGGGGATATTTGTTCTTTGCATGTGGTATTATTCGGTCACTATGTGGTGGTAATACACGCTCTTGTAACGGTGTGGCAGTTATTCTCCTTTCAATGTGGTATTATTGGTCTTGGTATTGTTGATTGTGGTCAGCTATTTGTTTTTTCAGACATCAATAAGGGGAGAATTCTTTATTTTCAATAGATTTTAAATACTTGGATGTTTGACCCTTCCCTGATCAGTGATTATTACACAGCAACAGAGATGCACTTACAGAGGTTTCCGGGGAAAGCAAGTAATCACCTCTTCTAAGACTTTAAGAACACATTGAGTATGTGGTGAGTTTTTTACCTCAGTATTTGTAAGACAAAAGCAGGAGACAAAACCAGGAGTGGGCGAAAAATGGAGAAAAAATTAACTCTGATTGTCTACTCCTGGTTTTAGCTACAAATATTGAGTTAAAAAACTCACCAAATACTCAACCTGTAAATGTGGGCTAATGAAAAGTGTTAAGTCCTTAATTGGTTTGGTCCGACTGCTGAATGTGCAACTTTTATCCCCATTACATGCCCAAAAAAATAGAACAAACTTCAGTGCAGAATCCTGAGATATAGGTCCTTAAAGATTAATTCTATTAGAAAAAAACATTAAAACAAATACATTAAAATCATTGTCCTTAGAGGTTTCAGACTTTAAAGACAATCCTTAGGCTAGGGTCAGACCTGCATCAGGCCCTAGCCTGGCGCATCCATCATAAACGTAGTGCCAGGCAGGCATAGTGCCTAGCATTAACGGCAGGTAACGTGAAGCTTACCTCAGCCGACAGCTTCGCTCCAAAGTCCCAGATATGCGCTTTTGATCAGCGCACAGGAAACGCAGTCTGCAGCGGTTTTGGGGGCGTTTGCAAAAACGCATGCTTTTTATAACAAGAAAGTCTATGGGAAACACATGCGTTAACGCTAGCGCTAAAAATGAAAAAAATGCCATAAAAATGGCATGGGAAAAAAGAGCATCCTTGAACGCATCCTTCCAAAGGAGGCTTGGTCCCATATGTGACCCTAACATTAGACTGGAGCTGTGTTTGGCTTTTTCTGGGAGCTTCAATGATGATGAAAGGAGCCACGGTCGCATCATTACCGGCCGCTGCATTTTATAATTGGGAGAAAAGTTCCCCATTCTTCCGATTTTCCACTGGTTGGATTCCACTAATAAATAAGTTATCACCTATCTAACCTCTGGATCGCCGATAACTTGTTTTCACCAAAGAATCTCTTTAATGCAAATTACAGTAATTGTACATTGCAGTTATGGTGTGAGAACAGTGTATGTGCAGGAGCCGCCTGTATTTTATAGGCAATGCTCCACTATAATGGGTATAACGGCTAACAGGTATTTACATATAGCTTAAGGTTGGACTCCTGGAGTCAATTTCCCTGGGGGGCCCCAGACACCCCAGTCCGATGCTGGGTGTGTGCATAAAGCCTCAGACTGGTTATATTCCATAGTGGAGCTCTGGTGTAAGCTTACAAATCTCTGTGTTTGCCTTTGTTTTATTGCATATTTCGTATAGGACTATGTAAAAAAAACAAGACTCCAGTAGTGTACCAAATACACTTGATTTGGTATATTGTATTAAGTCATGATATGGACATATACAAGTAGCCATAGAATGAAATCATCAATAATCACTATCTAAAATGAATTGGATTTACAAGCTGCAGCTAATGATTTATTTTTTTCTTCATAGAAGTGATCTCTATCTCATTGATTTATGTAGCAGCCAATCATGTTATAACACAGAGTAGCAAACATGTGTGTCTATAGAGATGATAAGCTGTGAATAACCATTCATTTATTAAACATGTCTATATTTTACAATCTGTATTAACTCTCCTACTCTTTATTACAGTGCAAGAAGTTGCAGATGATTTGCATTCTATATTTAGCAGAAATGGAAGATATTAAAGCAATGTTAAGTCAGTCAGCATTCTTTATAGTCTTCTTCAGTATCTACATTATTCTTCGATAACAGTCATTATTGTTAACGGACTGCACTCTTTAATTGGCTTCATGGAAAACAAAATCTTGTGTTCAGTTCACAAGAAAATATAAATGTGAACTAAGTTTATAGTCAGTGAAAATTTAGCTTTCACCTCAAAAGCAGAATATTAGGCTAGTTTCACAATGGCATTCTGAATGTATCCGCATGTGTGTAGATGTGCAGATGCATGCCAGAACGGATACTAACAAATGGCTGCGGTGCATTGTTTTTGAGGATCCGCATTGATGAAAACCTATAGTGAAATTCATATGAAATGATGTTCGGGATGAGAAAAGGAGAAAGAGTGAGAAAAGAGAGAGTTTTTGCATATTGGGGGCGATGTGCCATCATTGCACTCCATGTATTGTTTGGGCGCATCAGGATGCATGTGTTTATTTCATGCAGCCGTGCTACGGTGCTTGCGTACGCTATTGACGTAAGTACCAGGGACAGCTCACCAGTTCTACAGCACTGCCGCTGGTCCTGTACCCAATTTAACTACAGGACCACTGACAGTACCCTGCCTGAGAGCAGGAGTGGAGCAGCAGAGTTCGGCTGTGACAGCAGGGTTCACCCGCGGTCATAGCCTGAGCTATGAACTGGGGTGAACCCTACTGTCATAGTCAGTTGTCAGCCTGCAATTACTCTGCATGACGTGAGTGTCTATGCAGAGTGATCTAGCAGAGCTGAAATTGCGTTTGGGACTACGTCGGACGGAAGAGGATTTTTTAATAATTAAAGATGGAGTCTAAATGTCTTTTTGTTTTATTTCTAATAAAATATTTTTTCTATGTGTTGTATTTTTTTTTTTAAATTCACTAGAAATTCATGGCGGTCTTGTCTAATATTGGCGTGACCCCATGAATTTCAGGCTTAGGGCCAGCTGATAACACAAACCTGGCCCTAACCCCTTTATTACCCAGTGAGCCACCGCACCAGGGCCCTGGATGAGCTGGACACAGCTCCAGAGGATGGCGCTTTAATGAACGCCCCATCTTCTGGGGTGGCTGCGGGCTACAATTCGCAGCAGGGGGTGCCCAGAAAGCTTGGGCCTCCCTGCGCTGCGGACTCTAGCCCCCAGCTGCCTAGCTGTACCTGGCTGGACATAGAAATAGTGCGAATGCCCACGCATTTTTTTTTTATTTCATGAAATTCATGAAATAATTTAAGAAAAGGGCTTAATTCTATTTCTGTTTCCAGGCAGGTACAAATAGGCACCTGGGGGTTGGAGGCAGCCCTTACCTGCCTGCTGTACCCGGCTGGACACAAAAATACGGCGAAGCCCACGGCAAAATGTTTGGGAAAAATTCATAAAAAAATAAAAAATTACATTTAAGTACCTTTACACACAGAGATATATTGCTTGCAATGCACTGGTTGCGTGAAATCATGGACACATTGTTCCATTTTGTTGCCGTGTACAAATGGAACAATGTGTCCATGATTTCACTGCAACCAGTGAATTGCAAGCAGTATATCTCTGTGTGTAAACGTACCTTCAGGGACTGTATCTTTATTAACCTCTCGAGGCCGTAGTACACCGGCATTGTAAGGGGGGTTAACTCGGGTCACCTGAGGACTGCTCAGGTGGCATGACCAGAGCTATCCTCGGTGACCTGAGTTAACCCCCCTTACAATGCCGCAGCGCTCCAGCCTCGAGGGTAATAAAGATGCAGTCCCTAAATGTATTTGTTTTATGAATTTTTCCAAAAAAATTGACGTGGGCTTCGCCGTATTTTTGTGTCCAGTCGGGTACAGCAAGCAGGAACGGGCTGCCTCCAACCCTCAGGTGCCAATTTGTACCTGCCTGGAAACAGAAATAGAAGAAGGCCCTTTTTTTTTTATTATTTCATGAATTTCATGAAATAATAAAAAAAAATAATGCGTGGGGCCTCGTGCTCTTTCTATGTCCAGCCAGGTACAACTAGGCAGCTGGGGCTGGAATCCACAGCACAGGGAGGCCCAAGCTTTCTGGGCCCCGCCCCCCACTGTGAATTGCAGCCCACAGCCACCCCAGAAGATGGCGTGTTCATTAAAGCGCCATCCTCTGGCGCTGTATCCAACTCATTGAGGGCCCTGGTGCGGTGGCTCACTGGGTAATAAAGGGGTTAGGGCCAGCTTTGTCTTTTCAACTGGCCCTAAGCCCAAAATTCATCGGTCACGCCAATATTAGACATGACCGCCATGAATTTCTAGTGAATTTTGTAAAAAAAAAGCACAACACATAGAAAAAATATTTTAGTAGAAATAAAACAAAATATACACTTAGACTCCATCGTTATTAAAAAATCCTCTTCCTTCCGACATAGTCCAATCAGGTTTTCTTCTTTAGCTCAGCTACATCTCTGGTAGAGAACCTCTACCAGAGATATAGCTGAGCAGTGCAGCGCTGGGAAAGTTCATGTGAGTTCATGCTGCATGAACTCACATGAACTCTCCTAGACAGCACCGCGGTTTCTTCAAATGAACAGCTGATCTGCAGGTGCGAGTGCGGCTGTCACTCAAGCACCGGTCACAGATGGGGCAGCAATTTTAAAAAGTGCAAGTTGGGTTTTGCAGCCGGGGAGCAGCGAGGACATAATCCACCAGGACTAAATAGCATCCTTCATGACTCAATAGGAGGCCAGCGCTGGACAGAAAATAAGTAGATTTCTCAGGTATGAGGGACACGTCTGGGCACATAGAGGGGTTAGTAGAAACCCATTTACATTGTGTGTAAACTGGTGGGCACAGTTTAAAATGCCCTGAGGGGGTGACAGGTTCCTTTTAAACATTGCGCTCAGTCACACACAATACTCGGTCAAGTCACTAGCATAAACAAGCACTCCGATGCTCGATCAAGTATTGAGCAGTGGCGAGCATACTCCCTCATCAATGAAAATTCAAAGAAGCTAACAGAGAAGGGCTAAAAATAAAAATATACATGAATTGAATAATTTGCTCCTCTAGTGAAAATATCCTCAATTTTAGGAACACTAAGATTGACAGACTCAACATTGGTGCTTTTTTCTAATCATGGATGAGAGCAGGTTCACAATGAACACATGTTACAGACGTATCACAGTCTGGAGACATTATGGAGAATGTTCTGCTGACTGCATCATCCTCCTGCATGACCGGTATGGCAGTGGGTCAGTAATGGTGTGGGGTTGCATTCCTTTGGAGGGCTGCACAGCCCTCCATGTGCTAGCCAGAGTACATTGATTGCCATTAGGAAATGAATGAGTTGCTCAGACCCATTGTGAGACCATATGCAGGTGCATTGGGTCATGGGTTCCTTATGATGCATCATGATGTTTGGCTTCATGTGGCTGAAGTTTGTCAGTTGTTTCTGCATGATGAAGGCATTGATGCTATGAGCGTAGTTTGTTTCTATTCGTCTTTTTCACAAATAGAATGGTCTGTAGTTTGTTGCCCCTACGTAATGCTAATACATCTAAAAATTGTATTTCTACTGAAGAGGCCACCATCGTAAGTTTAATTGTGTCATTAATTTAATTCATATATGCATGAAAAGTTTGTAACTCTGCCATGGTACCAGTCCACAGCAGAAAGATATCATCCACATTAGGGATGGGCGAATCTACTCGCTAGGACTCGTTACTCTGCGAGTAGTAAGGGACTCGCAGGACTCGGTACTCTGCGAGTTTCCCAGCGTTTACTCGCACAGTAACGAGTCCAATGCAAATCAATGGCAATCTTAGTTTTGTCAGAGACTCTGACAAAACTAGGATTGCAATTGTCTTGCATTGGACTCGCTACTGTGCCAGTGATAGCAGGGAAACTCGCAGAGTAAGAACTGTCTGCTCTGTGCATCTCCAGGGTCCTAGAGCCCACCTGCTGCCTGATGTAGCAGAGCTGAGATTGTTCTCAGTCTGCTCATTCCCTGTGCATAGACATCTATATCTATGCACAGGGGATGTAGCAGAGAGGACATCGCGTTTTGGACTACGTCGGACGGAAGAGGACTTTTTTAATTAAAGATGGAGTCCCTAATGGCTTTTTTTTTTTATTTCTAATAAAAAATTTTCTCTGTGTGGTGTTTTTTTTAACCCTATATTGGAGATTCTTAGTGGCCAGGTCAAACCTGGCCTGACATTAAGAATCCCGGGCTTAATACCAGCTTGTATAACAAAGGTGGTATTAACCCCTTTATTACCCA
Source organism: Allobates femoralis (assembly GCA_033576535.1). Taxonomy (NCBI): domain Eukaryota; kingdom Metazoa; phylum Chordata; class Amphibia; order Anura; family Aromobatidae; genus Allobates; species Allobates femoralis. The sequence continues at coordinate 752,910,806 of JARQOC010000003.1, read as the reverse complement.
GCGTGCCACCGCCACCAGGGCCGCTGGAAGAGCGGGGTTCAGTGCCAGAGGATGGCGCTTCAATGAATGCGCCATCTTCTGGGGTGGCTGCGGGCTGCAATTTGCAGCGGGGGGTGCCCAGAAAGTTTGGGCCTCCCTGCGCTGCGGATTCCAGCCCCCAGCTGCTTAGCTGTACCTGGCTAGACATAGAAATTGCGCGGAGCCCCAGGCATTTTTTTTTAATTATTTCATGAAATTCATGAAATAATAAAATAAAAAGGGCTCCCCTATATTCTTGTGTCCGGCCAGGTACAAATAGGCACCTGGGGGTTGGGGGCAGCCCGTCGCTGCCTGCTGGATCCGGCTGGTTCCAGAAATACGGCGAAGCCCATGTAATTTTTTTTTTTTATAAATCAATAAAACAATCCTAAAAAAGGGACTGTATCATTATTAACCCCTCGCCCATGGTCCAGGGGTTAATAAAGATGCAGTCCCTTTTATTTACATTGTTTTATGGATTTGTCAGAAAAAAATTTCACGTGGGCTTCGCCGTATTTCTGGAACCAGCCGGATCCAGCAGGCAGCGACGGGCTGCCACCAACCCCCAGGTGCCTATTTGTACCTGGCCAGACACAAGAATATAGGGGAGCCCTTTTTTTTAATTATTTCATGAATTTCATGAAATAATAAAAAAAAAAAGCGTGGGGCTCCGCGCAATTTCTATGTCTAGCCAGGTACAGCTAAGCAGCTGGGGGCTGGAATCCGCAGCGCAGGGAGGCCCAAGCTTTCTGGGCACCCCCCGCTGCAAATTGCAGCCCGCAGCCGCCCCAGAAGATGGCGCGTTTATTGAAATGCCATCCTCTGGCGCTGAACCCCGCTCTTCCAGCGGCCCTGGTGGCGGTGGCACGCTGGGCAATAAAGGGGTTAATACCAGCTTTGTTATACATGCTGGTATTAAGCCCGAGATTCTTAATGTCAGGCCACGTTTGACCCGGCCACTAAGAATCTCCAATAAAGGGTTAAAAAAAACACAACACAGAGAAATTTTTTTATTAGAAATAAAAAAAAAAAGCCATTAGGGACTCCATCTTTAATTAAAAAAGTCCTCTTCCGTCCGACGTAGTCCAAAACGCGATGTCCTCTCTGCTACATCCCCTGTGCATAGATATAGATGTCTATGCACAGGGAATGAGCAGACTGAGAACAATCTCAGCTCTGCTACATCAGGCAGCAGGCGGGCTCTAGGACCCTGGAGATGCAAAGAGCAGACAGCTCTTACTCTGCGAGTTTCCCTGCTATCACTGGCACAGTAGCGAGTCATATGCACGACAATTGCAATCCTAGTTTTGTCAGAGTCTTTGACAAAACTAGGATTGCCATTTATTTGCATTGGACTCGTTACTGTGAGTAAACGCTGGGAAACTCGCAGAGTAACGAGTCCTAGCAGATAGAGCCTGAAGCTTTCGAGACACATCTGCAATTTGTAAATCGCACATTACTCGCTATTACTCGCTTCCCCATTCATTAACATTGGACTCGCTAGACTCGCAATGAGTAGCGAGTCCCGGCCTCGGACTCGCTAGAGTCAAGCGATTCAAAGTAATTTAGGATTCGCCCATCACTAATCCACATATCTCCTCCACCCCAGCACCATGCTGTGGTGGTGCGACATGGAGACATACCTCTCCTCTAGTACTGCTATTACAGCATTAGAATACGCACATGCCATCTGAGCCCCCATAGCTGTGCCTCTCGATTGCATGTAATATGTGTCTCCAAACGTAAAGTAATTTAATCTAAGTACCAATTCTAACAACTCAATGATAAATTCCTTCACTTCTTCAGAGTAATCTGTATTTTCCTATTTACTTTTGATGGCTTCTAGACCCCTACTGTGATCTATGGTTGTGTACAGGGATGTCACATCAAAAGATACTAGCAGTACTTCTCCCTCGAGTTCAACTCCTTTTAATTTATACAAAAAGTCCCCCGTACCTTTACTATAAGAGTCTGCAGAGTATGCAAAGGGGGCCAACACTTTCTCAAGAAAAATCCCAATATTGCTAAAGATTGAGTTGATTCCAGCCACTATGGGCCTCCCTGGGAGTCTATAAGAGTTTTATGGATTTTTGGTACCAAATATATAACAGGAGTGACTGGTTTCTCTATGCACAAAAACTCTGCTAGATTATTGTCTACAATATTTCCTAGCTTAGCTTACTCTACTATTCTTGTTATATTCCTCTGTATTTCAAATTTAGGGTCTCTTTCAAACTTCCTATAGACCTCTTTATCATTGAGTTGTCTCATCACTTCTTTCAAATACGTATCCTTGTCCATGAGAACAACCGCTCCGCCTTTGTCTGCGGGTTTAATTACCAGGTTGGACAAGTTCTTGCAAGGCCTCATATTCCCCTTTTGTTATGTTTGGGTCATTCAAATCTTTTTTTTTTTTTTCAATTTCAACAGCTCAATGTCTCGTGTTATGGCCAATATATATGCCTCAATGGCTGGCACCTCCTCAGTTGGCACAATCTCACTTCTCCTTTCTAATGCTAAATCTCTCATACTCAATTCACTAGTTCTCATCTTGACTCCCACCTCCTTCTTGTGAAACAAATGCTTAAGTTTGATATTGTGAAAAAATATATGCACGTCTACTTCAACATTAAACCAATCTACATGGGTGGCTATACAATAACTCATTCCTTTCTCTAAAACATTAGATTGATGTGGAGTTAGAGTGTTCCTGGAGATATTTACAATTAGACTTGTTCCTTCTTCCTGGCTTGTAATTGCTGTTGGGTTTTCCATTTGTCTCTCTGCTTTCTTTTGGTTCCTCCAATGATGTTTGCCTTCTCTTCTTCGTCTAATGGTGGATCTTCTGGATCTATGTAAAAAAGATCTAGGTTATGGCGGTGATAGAGGAGAGGTATGTCTATGTTTCTCACCACCACAGCATGGTGATGGGTTTGTGGAGATATGTGGATTGGTACCATGGCAGAGTTACAAACGTTTCATGCATATATGAATGAAATTGATGATACAATTAAGTTTACAATGGTGGCTTCTCCAGTAGAAATGCAATTTTTAAATGTATTGGTATTACGTAGGGGTAACAAACTACAGACCACCCTATTTGTGAAAAACGCAAATAGAAAAAAACTACTTCACTATGATAGCCATCACCCTCAGAAGATGAAAAACTCAATACCATATGGTCAGATCAAGAGGGTAGAGAGAATCATTACTGAGGAAGCAGAGGTGACTAATAAGATAGATATGTTATTAATAAATATTAACAGAGAGGAGATCCTGAAAGGGTTTTAGAACAGCAGAAAAGAAAAGCATTAGAGGGTAGGAGGAAAGAGAGTGTGAAAAATAAGAAAAAACAACTCAAAAAGACTACCCTTAGTTATGACATATGGGGAGGAATCAAGAAAGATTAGCAAAGTCATTATGAAGCATTGGCACATATTAGGGGACAGCCTACGAGAAATTGCAGTATACAAAATAGGAAATCTGGTAGAAGTGTCAGCACTCCCAGGTTCGGAAGGACCGAAAAGTTATTTCTTATTTGAAGATCTTATTTCATATAATGCGACTTATCATAAAAAAACATGGACATACAACACGTTTCGGCTATATAACTTCACAAAAAAATAGCCTTCTTCATGTTGTGAAGTATATAGCTGAAATGCGTTGTATGTCCATTTTTTTATGATAAGTTTATAATAAGTTGCATTGTATGAAATAAAATCTTCAAATAAGAAATAACTTTTCGGTCCTTCTGAACCTGGGAACGCTGACACTTGTTACGAATTTCCTATTTCGTATACTACCCTGATGATCTCCTGGCTGGGAGACTGATCTGTCCAGGACAAAGCTGCATACCAGATGGTGGGAATACCAGATTATTTACACCTCTAAGCGGGGAGATTTGCACCACAACGAGACACCATAATGGTGAGCAATTTAGCCCTTTCTCCCATTCAGTACATATTATAGTCTACACTTAGATCTGTGCCCTCTCCCTTCTACCTCCACGTCTCATAGACCCTACAGCCATTTCGTCAAACTCAACGTGTACCAGAAATTGAAGAATTTAAAAGCTGTTTTCTTACAGAAGAAATAAAAACTTAAAAGACATCCTAGTAAAATCAGATTTTGGTCCCATAAAAAAACAAGTATAAACAACACTCACTGGTACAAAAAGGGTGGGGAGCTACCCATGTGCGGGGTGTGTTTTATTTCATTTCAAAAATTCTTTTTATTGAAAATTTCAAAGGTAAATTGGTACAATTACAATGACAAAGTTCATGTGAATCCTAGAAAACAGTTATACACAAATCGCGATGTTCACATGAACTGATGAACTAAGTATACACGAGATACTATTACTTACTGATGAAGGTTTAGAGGCATTATTGTTTTCAGCTATCAGGTCCATATGAATCAATAGACCTCAAACTTCCAAAGCTGAAGAAGAGGTACCAATAAGTAAAATGCTATAACAAAAAAGTAAATTTGAAAGTAACAGACATGAAACATAGAGGAAAGGGTAAGAGAAAAGAGAGGAAGAAGGGGGTGTTGATTGTGGAGAAATCAAGCAAGGGTTTCGTTTAGATTGGTAAAAAGTGGAGGGGGATGGTTATAGAAGCGGTTCAGCTGATTTACACCAGAATAATTCAGGCAATAGATTGGGCATTTTGCATGATAGATTTCTTTCGGAACTGTGACCAGGTAGTGATGAGCGAGTACTAAAATGCTCGGGTGCTCGAAGCTCGGGCCGAGCATCCCGAGATACTCGTGTACTCGGCCCGAGTACCGAGCCCAATGTTATCCTATGGGAGACCCGAGTATTTTTATGAAATGACTGCCGGCAGCATGTAGAAACCCTAAAAATGTCACAAGAGTCTCAGAAGAGTGCTCAAATGACATGGCAACACCATGGGGAAGACTCCTGGAAGCATTTTTCACTCAAAAGTCACATCTGTGAACAATCTTGTCCGAGTTTCACGCCAATTTTACGGAGTCACCAGAAAACCTTCCAAAATGACACCAAAATGAATATTTAGGGTGGAAATGTTAAGGGCACATACCCAATAGTGAGATACAGCTGGTGTATGTTACTTTTTGTGATTACATGAAAGATTTTACGTGAAAACATTGTGCGGCACTCCGATGACCCTGAGAAGAGACGTCCATGAAGCCCTGTCTTGACATAATGTGCCCATTTTGAGGAACTGGGTCTATTGTAGTATTTTCCTTTGCCAGGACAGTCCAAAATTGGGAGGTTCACCAATGCCCCTGGATAGAGACGTGCAGGAGGGCCTGTAAACCTGAAGTGGGTGTATTGTAGTATAGCCCTTTGGCAGGGCAGCCAAAAACTGGGAGGCTCCACAATGACCCATGCATACAGACATGCATGAGGGCCTGTAAACCTCAATTGCGTGTACTGTAGTATAGCCCTTTGGCAGGGCAGCCAAAAATTGGGAGGCTCCACAATGACCCATGCATACAGACATGCATGAGGGCCTGTAAACCTCAATTGGGTGTATTGTAGTATAGCCCTTTGGCAGGGCAGACAAAAATTGGGAGGCTCCACATTGTCCCAGGATAGAGATGTGCAGGAGGGCCTGTAAACCTGAAGTGGGTGTATTGTAGTATAGCACTTTGGCAGGGCAACCAAAAATTGGGAGGCTCCACATTGTCCCAGGATAGAGACGTGCAGGAGGGCCTGTAAGCCTGAAGTGGGTGTATTGTAGTATAGCCCTTTGGCAGGGCAGCCAAAAATTGGGAGGCTCCACAATGACCCATGCATACAGACATGCATGAGGGCCTGTAAACCTCAATTGGGTGTATTGTAGTATAGCCCTTTGGCAGGGCAGCCAAAAATTGGGAGGCTCCACATTGTCCCTGGATAGAGACGTGCAGGAGGGCCTCAAAACATTTTTCCCATTGAAAAGGAGTGGGTCTCCTGTCGTTGTAATGCCCATTCTAAAAGAATGGGCGAAAAAATTTACCACTGGGGGTATACCTGAAACAACAGCCTAACTATTGTAACGGTCATCATGGTGGCACAGAGGAGAAGGAGGAGCAGTCCAGCGAATAGCCAAAGTCCAGAAGTGTGTACCCATGGGTGAGTGGAGGTACATGGCAAATTCCCATAACAAAATTTAAATTCCGCTGTCATTTGTTGGTGGTGTGGTGAAGTCTGGCCCAATCCAACCCTTGTTCATCTTGATCAGAGTCAGCCTGTCAGCATTTTCAGTTGACAGGCGGGTGCGTTTATCAGTAATGATTCCACCTGCGGCACTGAAAACACGCTCTGATAAAACGCTAGCGGCAGGGCAGGCCAGGGCTTCCAAGGCGTAGAGAGCCAATTCATGCCACGTGTCCAGCTTGGAGACCCAATAATTGTAAGGCACAGAGGAATCTCGCAGTACAGTTGTTCGATCTGCAAGGTACTCCTTCAGTATCTGGCCAAACTTAGCATTTCTTGTGGCACTAACCCGCACCTCAGGGGCTGTGGTACGTGAGGGGCTGAGAAAAATGTCCCACATCGTAAAGACTGCTCCCCTACCTCTGGCGGATTGGACTTGTGCCCCTCTCGGCCGTACGCCTTGGTTGTCCACCGATTCCTGACCTATGCCGCTAGCGTTTTGTGAGAGGAATGATTTGCCTACTTCCGTGACTATGGCCTTCTGGAACTTCTGCATTTTGGCTGACCTGTCCGCCTCAGGAATGAGAGACATAAAGTTCTCCTTGTAGCGTGGGTCTAGCAGTGTTGCCAACCAGTACTGATTGTCGGCCAAGATGTTCTGAACGCGAGGGTCACGAGGCAGGCAGCTTACCATAAAGTCAGCCATGTGCGCCAGACTCTTAACAGCCATCACTTCAGTATCCAGACCAACACGATGACTGAACATGCTGTTCCTCCTCCTCATCTCCCCTGTCCTCTGGCCAGCCACGCTGAATCGAGCGTATGACTGGTGTGCATGTCATATCCTCAATTTGGCCAGAGAGTTACTCCATGTCTTCATCCTCCTCCTCCTCGTCATAGTCCTCCACTGCACGTTGTGATGAGATGAGGCTGGGCTGTGTGTTATCACCCACACCCACTACTGTTTCTTGCTCCAAGTCATCGCGCTCCGCCTGCAATGCATCCTCTTTGTTTTTCAGCAGAGACTGTTTTAGAAGGCAGAGTAGTGGTATGGTGACGCTAATAATGGCGTCATCGCCGCTCACTATCTTGGTGGAGTCCTCAAAGTTTTGGAGGACGGTACATAGGTCGGACATCCATCTCCACTCCTCAGGTGTTATGTCTGGAGTTTGACCCATTTCCCGACGGCTTAGGTGATGCAGGTAGTCAACAACTGCCCTCTTCTGCTCACATATCCTGACCAACATGTGCAGAGTTGAATTCCAATGCGTGGGGACATCACACACCAGTCTGTGGGCCGGAAGACGCAAACGGCGCTGAAAGCCGGCAAGGCCGGCTGAAGCAGCAGGTGACTTGCGAAAATGTGTAGACGGGCGGCGAACTTTTACCAGCAGTTCAGACAGCTCTGGGTATGACTTTAGAAACCTCTGAACCACCAGGTTGAGCACATGGGCCATGCATGGAACATGCGTCAGCTGGCCTCGCCTCAAAGCTGCCACCAGGTTCCGGCCATTGTCACACACGACCTTTCCTGGCTTTAGGTTCAGAGGTGTGAGCCAGTGATCTGCCTGCTGTTTCAGAGCTGTCCACACCTCTTCTGTGTTGTGGGGTTTGTCACCTATGCAGACTAGCTTCAGCACAGCCTGTTGCCGCTTCGCAGAGGCAGTGCTGCAGTGCTTCCAGCTTGGGACTGGTGTGGAGGGTACAGTGGATGAGGATGCGCAGGAGGAGGAGGCTGAGGAGCATGACATTCCGGAGCTGTAGAGTGTCGGTGAAACCCTGACAGAGGTAGGGCCTGCTATCCTTGGTGTGGGAAGGACGTGTTCCGTCCCTCGCTCAGACTGGGTCCCAGCCTCCACAATGTTAACCCAGTGTGCCGTCAAGGAGATGTAGCGACCTTGCCCACAAGCACTTGTCCACGTGTCTGTGGTTAGGTGGACTTTGGCTGAAACAGCGTTGTTCAGGGCACGTGTGATGCTTTGGGACACGTGGTTATGCAATGCGGGGACGGCACATCTGGAGAAATAGTGGCGGCTGGGGACCGAGTAACGTGGGACAGCAGCAGCCATCAGGTCGCAGAATGCTTCCGTCTCCACCAGTCGGAGAGGCAACATTTGTAGCGCTATGAGTCGTGAAATGTGAGAATTGAGGACAGTGGCATGTGGGGCGCTGGTAGCGTATTTGCGCCTGCGTTCATTGGTTTGCTGAATGGATAATTGAACGCTGCGCTGGGACAAGGACGTGCTTGATGGTGGTGTTATTTGTGCGCGGGCATATTCAGGTGCAGGGCCGGAGGCTTGTTCGCGGCCAGCATGGACAGGGGATTGGCTCACACGCACAACACGCGAAGACGTAGCATTGACATCAGCAAGCACCGCTTCTCGACTCTGTTGTACTTCCCACAAAGTCGGGTGCTTGGCTGACATGTGCCTGATCATGCTGGTGGTGGTCAGGCTGCTAGTTTTCGTACCCCTGCTGATGCTGGCATGGCAGGTGTTGCAAATGGCCTTTTTAGAGTCATCTGGAGCCAACTTAAAAAACTCCCAGATTCTGGAAGATCTAACATTTGCACAGGCACCTTGAGTCGTGTTGTTGTTCCGGGGAACGGTTGCCTGCCTTCTGCCTGCGGACACGACCCTGCTTCGTACTGCCTGTTGGGATGCTACGCCTCCCTCCCCTTGTGCACTGCTATCCTCGCTCTGCATATCTCCCTGCTAGGTTGGGTCAGCTACTGGATCATCCACCACGTCGTCTTCCTCTTCCGCACCCTGATCCTCCTCCTGACTTCCTGGCAATTGTGTCTCATCATCGTCCACCCCTTGTTGAGACACGTTGCCAACGTTCCGTTCGTGAGAACGTGGCTGCTCAAATATTTGGGCATCTGTACATACCATCTCATCACCCACTTCAACAGGAGCTGGCGAGAGGCCAGATTCTGCAAATGGATACGTGAACAGCTCTTCCGAGTGTCCTAGTGTGGGATCAGTAATGTCCGTGGACGCGTACTTGGCCTGGTGGTAGGAAGGAGGATCAGGTTGGGAAATGTGCGGTGCAGTATCACGGCTACTGATACTTGACCGTGTGGAAGACAGGGTGTTTGTGGAGGTGCCAATCTGACTTGAAGCATTATCCGCTATCCAAGTAACAACCTGTTAACATTGGTCTTGGTTCAAGAGCGTTGTACTGCTGCGGGCCCCAAGAATTTGGGACAGGACGTGCGAGCGAGTAGATGTGCCCCTTTGTTGTTGCGAAATTAGTGCTTGTACACGACCTCGGCCTCTGCCTGCACCACCATCACGTACACTTTCTTCTTCCTTGCCAACGCCCTTGCCAACGCCCTTGTGCATTTTGCCTGTATACAGCGACAGCGGTCTGGTGACTGTTCAGGTCACAGGAAAGTAGGATTTTAGTCCCTAACCTGTATCAAGCTAGTAAGTACAACAGTCTGGTGACTGTTCAGGTCACAGAGAGTAGATTTTAGTCCCTAACCTGTATCAAGCTAGTAAGTACAACAGTCTGGTGACTGTTCAGGTCACAGGAGAGTAGGATTTTAGTCCCTAACCTGTATCAAGCTAGTAAGTACAACAGTCTGGTGACTGTTCAGGTCACAGGAGAGTAGGATTTTAGTCCCTAACCTGTATCAAGCTAGTAAGTACAACAGTCTGGTGACTGTTCAGGTCACAGGAGAGTAGGATTTTAGTCCCTAACCTGTATCAAGCTAGTAAGTACAACAGTCTGGTGACTGTTCAGGTCACAGGAGAGTAGGATTTTAGTCCCTAACCTGTATCAAGCTAGTAAGTACAACAGTCTGGTGACTGTTCAGGTCACAGGAGAGTAGGATTTTAGTCCCTAACCTGTATCAAGCTAGTAAGTACAACAGTCTGGTGACTGTTCAGGTCACAGGAGAGTAGGATTTTAGTCCCTAACCTGTATCAAGCTAGTAAGTACAACAGTCTGGTGACTGTTTAGGTCACAGGAGAGTAGGATTTTAGTCCCTAACCTGTATCAAGCTAGTAAGTACAACAGTCTGGTGACTGTTCAGGTCACAGGAGAGTAGGATTTTAGTCCCTAACCTGTATCAAGCTAGTAAGTACAACAGTCTGGTGACTGTTCAGGTCACAGGAGAGTAAGATTTTAGTCCCTAACCTGTATCAAGCTAGTACGTACAACAGTCTGGTGACTGTTCAGGTCACAGGAGAGTAGGATTTTAGTCCCTAACCTGTATCAAGCTAGTAAGTACAACAGTCTGGTGACTGTTCAGGTCACAGGAGAGTAGGATTTTAGTCCCTAACCTGTATCAAGCTAGTAAGTACAACAGTCTGGTGACTGTTCAGGTCACAGGAGAGTAGAATTTTAGTCCCTAACCTGTATCAAGCTAGTAAGTACAACAGTCTGATGACTGTTCAGGTCACAGGAGAGTAGGATTTTAGTCCCTAACCTGTAGCAAGCTAGTACGTACAACAGTCTGGTGACTGTTCAGGTCACAGGAGAGTAGGATTTTAGTCCCTAACCTGTATCAAGCTAGTAAGTACAACAGTCTGGTGACTGTTATGGTCACAGGAGAGTAGGATTTTAGTCCCTAACCTGTATCAAGCTAGTAAGTACAACAGTCTGGTGACTGTTCAGGTCTCAGGAGAGTAGGATTTTAGAACCTGCCTGTATCAAGCTAGTAAGTACAACAGTCTGGTGACTGTTCAGGTCAAAGGAGTGTAGGATTTTAGTCCCTAACCTGTATCAAGCTAGTAAGTACAACAGTCTGGTGACTGTTATGGTCACAGGAGAGTAGGATTTTAGTCCCTAACCTGTATCAAGCTAGTAAGTAGAACAGTCTGGTGACTGTTCAGGTCACAGGAGAGTAGGATTTTAGAACCTGCCTGTATCAAGCTAGTAAGTACAACAGTCTGGTGACTGTTCAGGTCACACGAGAGTAGGATTTTAGTCCCTAACCTGTATCAAGCTAGTAAGTACAACAGTCTGGTGACTATTATGGTCACAGGAGAGTAGGATTTCAGTCCCTAACCTGTATCAAGCTAGTAAGTACAACAGTCTGGTGACTGTTATGGACACAGAAAAGCTTGGATGCCGATCTGGATCACCCTGCCTATATGTTCCTAGATTAGTCCTGAGAAGGACTGTTGTGGTCAGCAGCAGTTTGCAGCCCTTCTCCGGATCTAACTATGAGGGCCGCAAATCTGTCCCTAAGCAGCAGCAGACACTCTCCCTACACTCACTGTCTGGATGGCTGTGTGCAGAGCACAGCGCGTCCGGGTCTTATAAAGGCTCGGTCACGCTGTGCAGGCCAGCCAATTACTGCAATGCCACAACTAATAGGACTGTGGCATTGCAGTGGTCTGCCAGCCAATCCCTGCATGTGGGCTGGCTCTCTAAAGAGCACCAACATGCAGGGATGACGACCAGGAGCACAGCACGAGTATCGCGAGATTACTCGGTACTCGCCGAGTACCCAGAGTACAGTGATACTCGTGCGAGTACCGAGTAGTCACAAGCATACTCGCTCATCACTATGATCAGGTTTGCCATTGGAATTCGAACACTGTTCGAGTATTGTTTACTTCAGATATTAATTTGGCCTATACTACACAGTTAGTTTGTTTTGTCTATAAGTTATTGGAGACTAGGAATTTGTGTTGTTCTCCATAGGGTCGGAATAAGGAGTTTAGCTGCGGCTATAATATTGTAAATTGTGCAGGTGAACTTTTTGACGTGTAATTCCACAGGAGGGTTCAGGAGCACCCTTTCTGGAGTTAGCTTAATTTTGTGCTTAATTACTTCATGTATTAGATCTTCTGTTGTGGTCCAAAAGTCCTTTAGTATAGGGCAAAGCCACCAAAGATGAAGGTAATCCACATCTCCAACAATGTGAACTACTCGGGTGTGGGTTTGAGAGCCACAAACTAGACTGCTGAGGTGTAGTATACCATCGAGTAATAATTTTAAAGGAGTTTTCCTGAGTTTTAACACACTTTGTCGGCCCATATGAACGAGTATAGATGTGTTGTATTTGTGATTTAGAAAATTGGTATCCCAAATCCTTCTCCCAGTGGGAGATATAAGCTCTCTTTAAGCATATATCTTTACCTATTATTTCTTTATAGATTACCGAGAGTATTTTGGTGGGCTTGGTTATTTTAGCGCATAAAGTCTAAAAAGTAGTGGGGTTGCGTGATCTTTCTAGGTGGAATTTCATCTTTCGAAGAATAATCTGTAGAGTTTTGTGTTGTAGAAAATTTAATGACTCCAGACCTGGTATTTTTTGCATATCCGTCAGGGGGGGAGGACACCTTCCGCGAATATATGGTCTATAGTGATGTTCTTAAGTTGTTGATTTTGCGTATCTCTAGGGTTGTACAGTTGATCTGTTCTTACTAGTATATCTGATACTTTTCGGAGGGGTGATGATGGTAGTATTAAATAATTGCATACTTTGGACCATATACGTAGCATTGTACGAGTAATAGGGTTATTTTGTGTTGGGTATTCATTCCGTTCAGTGCGGATGAGCAGCAAGGATCTAATAATGTGTGCGGGGTGTGTTGGTTGTTCACATATGATTAGAGGTGCTTCTTTCACAAATCCACGGACAGGAGAAAGCTTCATGATTAAACATTTCCTGACCTGTGACACAGATTATGTGATATATTTGCTAGACTGCCCATGTGGCTTGTGGCACGTGGGTGAGACCACCTTGGAATTTAAAATTAGGTTCAGCCAACATAGGTAGAAGTCCACATGAAACAACAAAATCTCCGGTCTCCAAACATTTTACTGGGTATAAACAGAGGAAGACCTAAAATTTAGACTTATCGACAGAGTACCTCCTATGAGGAGAGGTGGGGAGGGACAGAGAGAAATTGTTAAAATTCAAAGAATTTAAATGGATATGCAAGCTGGGAACCCTGAAGCCCAATGGGATGAATGTTGACTATAAGCTCAATACCCTGTTATAGGTGTGTTACAATTCATTTAAAGTGTAATGGTTTTAAGATCACTAAGTATTGATGGAGGTTTAATTCTTGCAAAATGACTGAAAAAGTATCAAAAGTTTGATGCATTAACGTTTGTTGTCTTCTTTTCTTCTCTTTTACACGATCATAATTTGCCCTATTTGGAGACTCCAAAAACCCGAAGTATAGGTGTTTTATAAAATATGTAAGGGAGTAATGCCTCCCCTTGTCCTTTTTATCAAAGTTCTTGTAAGCACATATTTATAATTAATAAAATACACTTAGCATCTATATGTCTTTGAATACAATTCATAGGCTGGAATAGGGGTGCTAGCCAGTAATGAAAGTAGAGCATAATTGGTTATGAATGGAGCTGTTAGAAAGGCCTGAACGGGTCTGGTAGCCCCTTTTTGTCAGGAGGAGCTGTTGTTCAATGTCTGCTCCATAGACATTTGGTGAATATATGTCTCTCATTAAAAGGAGAGATATTCGGGAACCTGAGGTGAGGGGAAAGAAACACCCTCATGAACCTCAAGCCCAAGTTTAACCTTAGCTCGTACAGCTTTACTATAACTGATATTGCTGTTATTGCATCAGATACCAGAGCCCTTATTAACTAGTATACTTTTAATAATTTTGATACAATTAATCACTGATGTACCTTAATAGTATCACAATTGCATTTTAAACAACACATATGTTGTATTACAATGCACATAGCACATTCATAATTACTCGGGACAACGAGATTAATAATAAAATATCGGAGCATGCCCAGTAGAAACACTAGGGTCTAAAGAGACCGGATTGCGCATTGCACATGCACGGGACTCCTCAGATGGCCATCGTATGACTTCCGGTGTTCCCTGAGCAACCCGGAAAAACAAAGATGATCTGAGCATGCGCCGAAATGACTTCCGGGACGCCGTAAACACACAACACAGGGGGACAAGGGGGAGTGTATACACTTAGGTATGACATACTAATACTGTACACAGGTGAAGGAGAATTCGTAATCAGTCGTGATTATGTGTTATAAAGAGATATTAATTCTTGTGGTTATGAGAATGGAGAATTGAGCAATTGATATGGGAAAGCAAAGTGTAAGCACTGTATTAAGTGTATTGGAAAGGATATGATATATGCACTTTTGACACTATTGTAAAAATATGGTTAATGAATTTATATTAACTATGTAAATGAGGTTTTATAAGAAGCCCAGCTACCCATTGCATACAGCAGGTGCTGGGGAAGGCTCATTGCAGCTGAAACGTTGCCATCTCATCCTGAAGGCCAAGTAAAGGCATCAGAAACCTCATGAACGGAGTGCTGCAGTTTTCTTTTTTGGTTTGTATAACTTGGCAAATTGAATCATTGCCCCAACTGATTTTTGCACCTGATATAAGTGTTGTGCTGCTTAGCGTTTTTCTACATAGATGACAGAAGACAGACAGACAGACCAGATAGATGGATAGATGGATAGATGGATAGATGGATGGATGGATGGATAGATGGATAGATAGATGGACAGTTTTAGCGGGCGTCAACGCTACAATATATGTAAAGATATCGCTGGAAGGTGCCTGATTTGGCATCGCTCCTACGACATCGTTGCGTGTGACAGGTCGATCTGCTAGCGATAAGTGGTCAGATCGTTATATACAGATATGGGAACCAGGACCCCATATCAGACGATGTGGATCATCCAATCTGCTGCATTGTTCAGTGTGACACCGCCATAACCGATCTCCTGACCGATTTATCCTATTCACATCATTGGCAAGCACCGTTTGCGTACTGATGAAAAATTTCCCTGTCCGGCATGACATCGCTGCTGTCGACTGCCTAACCAATCTATTACTTTTGTGACTACACCTCACATTACACCTGTTGAAGGTCGAACCTTTACACGCCGCAACAGAGCACATAACTTAACTATCGTTCTATTGACGTTCTGCACCCCACTATTTACAACGTAGTAGTGTGAGCGGCACCATAGCTACATTGGATTACGAGATGACTGATAAGAAACAATCATGATAGGAGGAGTTTTACCTTGGGCAAACCTTATCCCCATAAAGCGACACAATCGAAAAACTTTAATGGACTGCCCGTCTCCCCCCAAACATAACGGATACTGTGTAAAAAATTTGTTTTCTTTCAGATAAAAATAAATGTTAGGCATCTCGAATCGGACAAAATGCGTACATGAATCGTATCATCGATGTACAGGTGCACCATCCGTACCTGTATAAGACATTAAGCCTGGTCTCACACCACAGTTTTTTCCCTGATCAGGTACGATCAGGTTTGTGTGTCAAAACCAAGAGTGTCTCCAAAACCCAGAATCAGGTGTCAATCTTTCAATTATAGTTTTTCTCTGCAAGTTCCTCTCCTGGATCCTCTCCTGGTTTTGACACACAAAACCTGATCGAACCTGATCAGGGAAAAACCGTGGTGTGAAACCAGCCTTAGCCTTTCACATCACTATTTTTAATCTGGCAGATCGGAAAAACGTTCTGCACGCGATTACGCTACCTGACTGCGCCGTTCTAAACAATAAAGTAAGGCGGACTGCAGCGTCTGCAACAGGGTGTTGGCACTTCGCAGGTGCGGCCGGCGATAAAAAATTCATCCTATCACCGGGTTTTTCACCAACTGGTAATTGCCTTTTGTAGGTTTCCCCGCAATGTTCATCATTATAGGTATCCCAATCTTTTTTCACACAAGTCGCACGATTGAAAAAACGTGTTGTGAAAGCCGCCCATTACTCAACATTTTATCTTAATCAAAATTTTAAAGATTACCTGAGTCTTCTAAAAATTAAGTAAAGCGCACAGCTACCTTGTCAACAGTGATGATCTGAAGATCTTGGGTAACGTGGTTCATAATAAATTCCATCCTATCTCGTAGCTTACAAAAAACATGTAAATTGTTTGTGTTGTTATTTTATTATTAGATTCATTAAATTTTACTAAAAGTCACAAGCATGAATTAAAGCTTTGCTAATCATTATCCAAGCAATGTACAGAAACATTTATTGCTGAAATATAATTTGCTTCATGGTCCAAAGCATATACATCTGTCACATTAATGAAAGTTCACTTTGTATACATGAATAGAAATAACTTTATGTAATTAGCTTCATCGCTAGTGAGAATCCCATTGATATTTTAAATGCAGAACATGTAATGTAATTATCATTAGCATTCATTGTCTTGATGGTTAAATCAAACTCATTTTACTGCTACATAAGAGTCATTGATGAAAGATTGTTCACATGTACAATGGCTATGAGAGTATGTACATAATCTCATCTGTAATAAAAAGGACCAATTTCTTATACATGAGATGAAATGTGTTTAAATGCTGTAAAAGTAAGGAATGACAAGATGGACAATACTCATACAAAATATAATGCTGTTATATGGCTATAAATACTTATAGTCATGGCCGAAATTGTTGGCACCCTTGAAATTTTTCCAGAAAATGAAGTATTTCTCCCAGAAAATTATTACAATTACATATATGTTGTCATAACATGTTTATTTCCTTTGTGTATTGGAACAATAACAAAACCCCCAGAAAAACGGGAAAAAAAGGCAATTGGACATAATTTTACAAAGGCAAATCCGACACAAAAGCAAAAAATGTGTTTGATAAAATTGTGGCACTTTTCCAAAATTGCGGGTAAACCGCATTGTTTCAAGCATGTGATACTCGTTCAAACTAACCTGTGGCAAGTCACAGTGTGGCAATATGAAAATCACACCCGAAACCTGATAAAAAGGGAAGAAGATGGCAGAGTCACACTTGCGTCAGCCCTTGCGGCTAAAAACGTAGAAATGTTCCCTGCAGCGCATAGTGTCTGCAGCGTTTTCCTGTGCGCTGTGATAAAGCGAACTCCCTGTGTGCAGGGCTGCACCATCCATTGGATAGTGTGAGCCCTGTCATTCAGGCGGCAAGAGGCAGGGGGAGCGGCTGTGCAGAAGGGGGCGGCTCCTTATGCACACAGCGTCCCCCTGTCATGGCGCCGGCTCAGTGCAGGTAAGACCCACCGGAGCACAGCTCAAGGGGCAGCGGTGCTGGGCTCTGCCAGCACCCCCCCTCTCCCCGCTCCTAAGGGGCGGCAGTGCTGGGCTCTGCAGCACCCCCCCATCCCGTATCAGCTGCGGCTCAGGCGGCAGTGGGGCTTGGTGCACCCCTGCCTGTGTGGCCGCTGTTAAGGTAAACAGAGGGATTCTATGGGGCAGCGTTCTCTGGCAGCGCATAGCATTAACACTGTGCGCTGCAGGGAAACTTTCTGAGTTTGTAGCGCTTCTGGCAGCTGGTACAAACTACTCCCCCTGAGGAAGGTCATTTGACCGTAACGCGTAGGGGCCACAGGGGCTACGGATGAGCACTCTCTACACTGCTTTGAATGTAGATATTACTTCACCATAGATTTCTAGACTATTTGCCTTATTTTCTCCACTGGCACAGGTTTACTTGTGTGCGGACTGAACTTGTATTTATCCAGGCTGTAATATAGGTTGTTCTGATCTCAGTAAAGGACCAATTTTAGGTACCTTGAGTTATGATATACCTAACCAAATGTGTATTATGGTGCAGGGTTGAAGGTATGAGTCCGCACAGTTGTAGCCTGTAATCCCATTATGGGTATATTGTAAGTGCAGGTGATCTGGGTATTTGAGATTGAGTTGGAAGGCTACTTGTTCTCACAGTTTGGATCATATTATATGTCTAATATCTGTGAGATTTTAATAGTAATCTCATCATAGCTAAATTGGTGTAACCGGGTATATACTGCAGATTTTTGAGTGTTGCTCTCCGGCCCCTTCAGCATGCTGTGAGGCGCTGTCCTCTTGATTATAAGAAAACTGTAATTAATTTCTCCAAGATCATACCATTCTTTGTTGTCTCCATTTTATACAATAATTTTTGACGCTATTAAGCTATTACGCTTGGTTTTAAGCTTGATAATAAAAATTGTGATTTTAAAGATACCCTTGATTCCGTTTGGAATTTGTTTGAATTGGATAGTGTGAGCCCTGTCATTCACGCGGCAAGAGGCAGGGGGAGCGGCTGTGCAGAAGGGGGCGGCTCCTTATGCACACAGCGTCCCCCTGTCATGGCGCCGGCAGCTCAGTGCAGGTAAGACCCACTGAAGCACAGCTCAAGGGGCGGCGGTGCTGGGCTCCGCCAGCACCCCCCCCGGTCCTCACCCGCTGCTGAAGGAGCGGCAGTGCTGGGCTCTGCCAGCACCCCCCCCCCTCCGGTCCTCACCCGCTGCTGAAGGGGCGGCAGTGCTGGGCTCTGCCAGCACCCCCCCCCCATCCCGGTCATCAGCTGCGGCTCAGGCGGTAGCGGGGCTTGGTGCACCCCTGCCTGTGTGGCCGCTGTTAAGGTAAACAGAGGGATTCTATGGGGCAGCGTTCTCTGGCAGCTCATAGCATTAACGCCATGCGCTGCAGGGAAACTTTCTGAGTTTGTAGCGCTTGTGTCAGCCGTAAGGACTGACACAAGTGTCACCCTAGCCGATAACTCAATGTTTGCATTATGTGTCTGTGTGTGCCACACTAAGCATGGAGAACAGAAATAGAAGAGAACTTTTGAGGACTTGAGAATCAAAAGGGTTGAAAAATACCAACAATCTCAAGGTTACCAATCCATCTTCAGAGACCTTGATGTTCTTTTGTCCACAGTTTGCAACACAATCAAGAAGTTTACAACCCAAGTAGCTAATCTCCCTGGAGGTACATGGCAGAGAAAATTGATGATATGGTGGATAAGCAGCCCAAATGAAGTTCCCAAGAAATTCAAGCTGTCCCGTCGGCTCAGAGTGTATCAGTGTCAGTGCTGTGAGGGATTCACTTCAGCGTATGTAACACATTTGGTGCTATAGTGTGGCACAGACCACACACAGTGCATATTCAGGGAACATACAGCGGCTTTTAATAAAATGAAACTATAACACAACAATTGCCGGGATCAGATAATTCTTGATATTAACACCTCCACTGCCAGGGTGGGATGTCACCATCTGTACACAGAGTGTACACACTCTGTGTACACATGATGGCAACACACCAACAGCGCATTAACCTTTTTATTAGCCGCATCTGCAGGCTCTTTGCTGACATGCAGCGCAGAGCTTGCAGAGGGGGTTAACATGATAAATAAGCCATATAACTTAAATCTTTTATTACCACCTGAGTTTTTAACTATGATGTGTCAGTGCTGCTGTGACAGCCCTGACATATTAATTACTGTACCACCAAACCAGCACATTCAAACTTGGCGGCTTTGACAGCCGCTAAGTTTGAAGCGATTTTGACAGCACACTCGTGCGACTATCGTGTGCTGTATGGGTGCAAGTTTGACTCGCACCCATATACTTTTAATGCCCACTCGCGCATGGAAATCGCGTGCAATCGCAATGTGAGTGTAATGCGAGAAAATCACATTGATGTGACCTGTATCATTTAAAGGGGTAAACCCGGCTCACTGGTATGTACAGGTGCTCTTGAGAAATAATAATAATAATTAATAATAATTTAGACTGTATCATTTAAAGACACAGGTCTAAGTGCAGTGCGATTTTTTCATGCATTACACTCGCGCGAATCTTACGCCAGTGTTTTTCCAGCCTCAAAAGAAGCATCAAACAATGCTTAATGTGCACGGGGCCTTACAACAATATGATGTGGTCATGCTCACAGAAAGCATTCCCTATATGCTGTGAGAGCAGGCACACAGGCACGTGTGAGAGTGTGACAAGCAGTGCCATCACAAACATTACTGCAGTTTAGGCTTGAGGAGTCACATAGGGGCTATCCCATAAGTTGAACTGCGCTACACTCCCTGATGTCACCATTCAAAGAGGTAGGAGGAGAACCTTGAGAAATATGTGTTCATGAACATGATAGTGTGGAACATAGTGAGGAGCAGCTGGTGATCCATGGAGTTTATGTGTTAGTTGATCATTAGAGAGTTTCAGTCAAGTCTAAGTAGCGGAAACTGAATTCTAAAGTTTCAAGAAGAGAGTTATCTGAGAGACAGTGGATTGGACTGGAGTGGACCAAATGTTCTAGAAGTTTAGAGACGAAGGGGTGATCGAGAAAGTTCTGTAGTTAGCATCGATATTTTGGTTGAGGGATGTTTTTTTTACTCATGCGTTGACTAGCTGCTCTTCCTAATTCTCTCACTGCTCAGTGAAAAATTTAGAAGAGAATAAGGAATAGCTAATTGTCAAGAGACTGTATGAAAATCGAATATGTATGGCTATGTTTGAGGCTATCCCTTAAACCTACTGTCTCCTTCCCCATGATCTTCTATATCAGTACCAGTCTGGTATTGTTAGTTAGTTTACTATGAATTATATCTGTATTTTTTATATAACTCCTTCATATGTACAGTACCATGGAAACAATGGTGCTCTTGTGGCACCCCTGTGGACCAGTCACAACTATATGGCGCAGCAGCCGGGATTGGTAAGTTGGTCACTCCACGCACACACCCAACACACTCCCGATCCCAAGTCTAGGTACTCTATGTCCAGCAATGGGATAGCGGGAGGAGCCAGGTGGAGGGTGCAAAGTTAGAGAAAGACCCAGTTAGGGGAGGTACAAACACAACAAAAAGAACAGAGACACAACACAAAGTTAGACAAGAGGCAGAGGAGTAAGTTAGTTCAAGTGAGTTAGTTAGTGGGAGAGAGGACAAGACCAGAAAAAGCCAGACCAGTCAGAAGGAGAGGCGAAATGATCATACAGGACTGAGAGAACCCAAACCCGGTGGCCTGTGCCACTATGAGGCTAGCCCAGGTCCAAGGCTGTAAACCGTGGTCAATGACAGAAGGAGTTCAGATGTGCTCGAGTTAGCGAGGATACTGGTGGACTGGGCCGGAACCAGAGTGCCGGCTCTGCTGAAGTGGCCTGGATGCTGCATGCGCCAACCAAAAACCCCCGTGGGGTGCGGGTTCTTTATGTCGTGAGACCCAATCTCCGACACAGCGAAAGGAAGGCTTTCATATTAGGGCTAGGGGATCCTGAAGGTTTGCCCACTGAAAGCCCGTGACCGCTGGACCATGGCTAGCATGCAGACAGAACGAAAAGGCCCAAAAGAGACATGAAAGGGGGTTATGCAAATGAGCCATGCCGGCTGCTTAGACCACACTGGAACCGCTGCTGTACTGACTGTGTTGTAACCATCTGCCGAGTAGAAAAGTAAACCCAGTTAAAGCTCTGTACTGTCTGAGACATTGATTGCAGTGCCTGAGAGGAGATAGACTGATTTAAGAATTGGCAGTGGAGACTGCCTGCGATGGTAAACTCTGCACCCCCTGCGCTACACTAAACTTCACGGATGCCCTGAGGACCAGCTCTTCCTCTTTTGGTGGGCGCAAAATCCTTGCTGCTACCCCCCATCATCCCCAGAGGTCCCGACTGCAGCAGTGGCTACCCATAGCCACACACCACGGGTGGCATCACGATAATCTCTAGAAACTGTTCCCTCTTTTATTGACTGCCCAGGACCACAGAATCAGGTCACGACACCGTGATATCCCGCAGCCCCCAGACCATGATTGGGCCCGGTTCCGAGTACCCCACGGCACTGGTGAGCGGATCACTCTGAAAGTAAATAAATACAAATAATATTATAATAATAATAATAAGTTGGTCATTGCCGAACCAGCAAGTAGAGTTTAATCTTGGTAGTAAGTATATTATATGCTGTTAGGATTGGGCAGGTTAAAATGCTTAATTTTAGAATCAAATAGTTTCTCCAGGATTGTGATGAAAATCTGCAAAAAATTTGGGTGATTGCAGATTTGTGAATTCTCACTTCGAGCTAACTGCATACTTTTAGTGTTCTGCTGTGCTGCTTGCAAAAGCAAAAGTGGATGGTCATGTGAGCATAAGGCTACGTTCACACTCTGCGCATTTTTTGCGCTGTTTTCTGCAGTTGCGCTTTTTTACGCACGTATGCGTCAAAAAGTGCAACTGCATACACATTGCGAGCCTTTCTGCGCTTTTTCCTCTGTGCTCAAGCCCATTTTATCATGTAAAGAATTGACAGGTGTATTCTTTTTACGCATGCGCTTTTGCAGTGACAGCGCATGCGTAAAAAAGCGCAGGAAAGCGCAATATGTGAACGCAATTCAGCAAAACCCATAGGTTTTGCTGGACTAGGTTTCCATAATTGCGTTTAACTTCATTTAAGTGCTTAAATGCAGTTTAAAGCAAGAATAAGCATCAAATCTCTGCAAATACGTAGAATGTGAACGTAGTGTTAGAATGCAAGTTTCATAATACCAGCCAAATTGAAATTAGACATGTCCAGTCTTGCTCAATTCACTTGTATTGAGCAAGACCACACATGTCTAGTCAGTACGTGACTGCACGTATGGTCTTGTGCCTCCCACTCTCACCACTGGCACTATAGAACCCTTATAGTGTGTGGTGTTCTGGCACCCTCGCTCTGTACTCCTGAAGAACGAGTTGGCAGACAGGTAAACTCTTTCCCATCAATGCATTGACATGGACGCTGGGGGTCCTTTTCAACTTTTATTAATAGGTTAAGTGTAAAACTATAAAAAACAGATAGAAATTCTCAGTACAACATAGGTATACATGAAGTGCAAAACATTACATTGTTACATATAGGTGGGCAGCAGCATATTAAACTCACCGACTGTGCTATGTTGAGGGAAACATGCAGATAAGCTGAAATCTAGGGAGAGAAGGGTCAGCACACCAGGATGTCAGCTTGTATGAAGCTATAATGGCTACTGGAGGAGAAGGGGCTGAGCCTAGAGCACGGCCTCATGGGATTACATAGGCATGCAGGGACCAAAATTAGACTATGCAGTAAACATAATGTAATGTGGGAACATTGTCAACAGATGGCGCTATAGAGTCATCTCTGAAAAAGCAAACAATATACAGTATTTCAAAGAAAGGCACGACACTCCCCGTCTGGTATCCGCGGGATGCCACATAAACTTGAACTAGAGCAAAGGAATAAGTTCAGAAACAGGTCTGCTAGCATTTGAACTCTTCTCCACTGGGATTTGAACAAGTCTTTAGTAGTAGACTCTCCGGACGTCGGCGTGCTCACGTTAAACTTCTGGGTAAGGAGAGTTGGAGGAGTAAGCAGAGATGGGTCATCAGGATCGTTGATTGTGGACAGGACGCCTCATCATGTGAAGGGTTTTTTCTCTAGGTTGACTTGAAAAGTTAAACCATCAGACTCTGAGTCCCAATTAAACCCTAGACTGCGTTGTACAGGAAGAGAGTCTGTGGATGAGTCTAGGACTTTCGATTCAGTGGCGTTGTCTTCTCTGCCATTTAATTGTGCCGAGTTGGTGTGCTTCTCCTTCACAAGGAATTTGTTGGGGCAGGGTAGGAAAAAGGATGGATGGTCACTCTCCAACGTGTTTGTGTAGAGAGAGTGAATGTTGTTTGACTTGTGAGTGTCTTTGAGGCAAACGTCCCCTATAACTACCCATCCCAGGTCTAGCTTCTGAGCGTAGGGCGAGTTATGAGGACCATTTATCTGTTTCCTCACCTTGTGGACTCTGATGATGTCTCTCCCTAGCAAAAGGACTAACTTGGCTTGGGGATTGAGTGCGGGAATAAGATGCGCTATGCTTCTCAAATGAGGGTGATATAGTGCCGCTTCTGGAGTGGGGATTTCTTCTCTATTGTTCGGGATAGAATTACACTCGATTAATGTAGGAAGGGCTAAGGATGTCTTCCCATCCAGGGATTCGATTTGATAACCTGTAGCTCTCCTCCCAGATTCTTCACTCACTCCTGTGCATGTTTTTAGTGAGTAGGACGAGCTGAGTCCCTCGATTTTAAAGATGTCAAAGAAAACTGAGCTGGCGAGTGATCTATTACTCTGGTCATCGAGTATAGCGTAGAGTTTAACCGCCTTTTCTCTGTGGCCAATAGGGTAAACTGTAACCAAACAGATCTTTGAGCAGGATTTGTTAATAAGACCTTCTCCGCAGACTTGAGTGCACTGGGGTGACACTTCAGGAGGTGTACTGTCTTTCTCCTCCCCGCCGTGCTCTGTAAGTCGGTCTATGGATGAGGGGGTCTGCAGGGCTGGCCTTGGGTGTAGAGCTGTGCTGTGCTCTTGGCTGTTACACTCCGAACAAACAATACCGGCTTTGCAGTCTTTAGCTAAATGGGATGTAGATGCGCAACATCTGTAGCATATGTTGTTCTCTTTGAGGAAGAGTCTACGGTCTTTAAGGGATTTTCCCCTAAAACTCCTGCACTCTTGTAGTGGGTGAGGTCTTTTATGTAAGGGGCACTCCCTTTCCGGGTCTATTGTACTGTGGGTCTTGTGTGATGAGTCTGCAGAAGACACATTAGTTTTGTGTACGGTGATAGGTGAGTCTCTGGGGTTGCGAACTGGAACAGGTTTACTTGTTCTTGGGTTGACAGGATCTACGGCAGAAAGGTTGAAGCTGGGATCGTTCCTTATCTTGGCCTGCTGGCGGACAAAATCTACAAAGATATGGAATGGAGGGAACACCACGTTGTGACGCTGCTTGTAATCTGAACCCCAGTTCAACCATTTCTCTTGCAAACTGTAAGGTAGTTTCTTCACTATGGGTTTGATGGCTCTGGCTGTGTCTAGGAATGTGAGGCCTGGCAGGTCTCCTTCAGTCTTGGCGACTTGGAGTTCTACTAAGAGGTCGCTCAATTCTCTTAGCATGGGAAAGTTCTTATTAGAGATTATAGGAAAGTCTTCCAACCTTTTGAAGAGGGATTCTTCTATCATTTCTGAGGAGCCATAGCACTCATCAAGTCTCTCCCATAACGTGCACAAACCTTTCCTCGGGTTGTTGATGCTGAGATCTCTGATGCGTTTTGCGTGTTCTACCGATTCATTTCCTAGCCACTTAACCAAGAGGTCGATCTCTTCGCTGGCAGAGATGTCTAGGTCAGCGGTGGCGTTTCTGAAGGAAGCTCTCCATGCTCTGAAACTTTCGGGACGGTCGTTAAACTTTAAGAGACCTTTGGTGAGTAACTCACGACGTGCAAAGAACTTGAGGAAAGCTGGTAGCTCTTGTTCTCTGAGAAGGCGGTCCGGGTGCCTGTTGCTGTGATGAGGTCTCCGTGACCTATCCTTGCCGTAAAATGCATCTTCGTCACGATAGTCACCGTCGGGGTCCTCTATCTTGAAAGTGTTCTGTGTGTAGTAGGGATCTACAGGTTCGGGTGCTGGTCTCACTGATGATGGAAGGTGGACAGAATTACCTTCATGCTTAATGTGGGATGATTGGTGAATGAAGGTTGATGGCTGAATGACAGGATTCGGCATCTCTCTTGGAGCTGAATGTAGATGGTCATCTAATGTGGCATGCTGTAGCACGTAGTCTGAAGTGCGTTGTGAGATGTCACGATGATTAAGTTCAGGTCCGAGCCTTAAGCTGAAACTTTCACTATCGCAGCGTGCTGCTTCTTCTAAAACCTGTACTTCAGCTTCTGCTGCCGCTGCTTCTGCGTCTATGGCGAGTTTTGCGAGGTCGGCTTCCAGACGTGCCTTTTCTTTCTTTAATATCCACTCCTGTTCAGCGTAAGCAGCTCTCACTTTTGCGGCTTCCGCCTTCGCCCTGGCGATGGCAATTGCAGCGCTGCTCACAGACTTCCGTGAAGATGCGCTTACATGGGAGCGTGTCACATGAACTTCAGATCCTATATCTGACATTGTGTCTGAATGCAGCTTTACTGTTCTCTGCTAGAAGTCAGTGTCTGTGCTTCGACCCCGTTTATAGCAGTCGTTTTACTGTTCTGGCACCCTCGCTCTGTACTCCTGAAGAACGAGTTGGCAGACAGGTAAACTCTTTCCCATCAATGCATTGACATGGACGCTGGGGGTCCTTTTCAACTTTTATTAATAGGTTAAGTGTAAAACTATAAAAAACAGATAGAAATTCTCAGTACAACATAGGTATACATGAAGTGCAAAACATTACATTGTTACATATAGGTGGGCAGCAGCATATTAAACTCACCGACTGTGCTATGTTGAGGGAAACATGCAGATAAGCTGAAATCTAGGGAGAGAAGGGTCAGCACACCAGGATGTCAGCTTGTATGAAGCTATAATGGCTACTGGAGGAGAAGGGGCTGAGCCTAGAGCACGGCCTCATGGGATTACATAGGCATGCAGGGACCAAAATTAGACTATGCAGTAAACATAATGTAATGTGGGAACATTGTCAACAGATGGCGCTATAGAGTCATCTCTGAAAAAGCAAACAATATACAGTATTTCAAAGAAAGGCACGACATGTGGTGAGTACACTGTGAGAAAGCAGAAGTCGGAAGTCACATAGAGTGACTGCCAACTTTCATCACAAATCTGGTCAAGCCCTTTAAACATATAATTAGGCACCATAGCATTCCCAATCCTAATATAGTGTAATATACTCAATGTCAAGACTTACCTCTCCTTGCTGGTTCTGGTAGCCATCACATTATTATTATTATTATTATTATTATTAATAATAATAACAGTTTTTAGAGCCCTTTAATGTTCCTAACATAAATAGAAACATGGTAATCCTTATCCTGTCAAACGGCTCAACATCAGCAATTTCTCATTTTTCCAGCAAAATATTAGAATCCTAAGTGGTTGATTCCTTTTAATGGCTAACTGACAAGATGGCAAACATAGCAAGCTTTCGGGACACTGTGGCCCATTCGTCTGGCAGATAATGACACAGATTCTGAAGACACATACATATATACATAAGCAATAGAAACAAAAAAAAAAACAACAGTTTTAGATGTTATAGTAAATGCAACAGGTGACGTAAAACAGAGTCAGGATAGGGAGGAAGAGATGGGCCTGGGAATTCATACTAAAAGTGTAAGATAAGCAGAACAAATTGTATAATGGTAATATGGTAGTGGTCTGTGGAGAACTGAAAATACTTAAATGAGTTGAGGAAAGCAATAAAAGGAAGCGAGGGTGTTCACGTAAGAAGTGTCAAAAGTTCATTGTCCTCAAAATGGACTCTGTTGGAGATGTGATATCTACAAATGTCTTCAATTTATATAAAAACGCATGAATCTGTGACGTCCCCGAATTTCCATTCATGTTATATAAAAAGCCATGAATTCATGTGATACATTTAAACCTATTTTGAATGTGTCAAAGGTCGTTATCAATTTGTATTCCCAAATTCTTCTCTGTTTCTGACATTTGAATCATCTCTTACATTACAAAACTAGAGAAGAAAACAACAGAGTTCCTCTCGTAGTCACCTACAATCAAAGTCTGGAGGTGTTAAGAGGAGCTGCACGGAAACTGCAACCACTCGAAATTGTTAGGGGACACCATGTCGCGTTTGGAGAGCCCCTGTGTGCCTAAACACTGGAGCATCCCTACTAGTGACCCCATTTTGAAAACTAAACCCCCCAAAGAACGTATCTAGATGCATAGTGAGCACTTTGAACCCCCAGGTGCTTCACAAATTGATCCGTAAAAATGAAAAAGTGCTTTTTTTTCCCACAAAAATTTTCTTTTTCATTTTTACGGATCAATTTGTGAAGCACCTGGGGGTTGCATCTAGATAAGTTCCATGAGGGGTCTAGTTTCCAAAATGGGGTCACTTGTGGGGGAGATCTAATGTTTAGGCACACAGGGGCTCTCCAAACGTGACATGGTGTCCGCTAACAATTGGAGGTAATTTTCCATTCAAATTGTTAGCGGACACCATGTCGCGTATGGAGAGCCCCTGTGTGTCTAAACATTGGAGCTCCCCAACAAGTGACCCCATTTTGGAAACTAGACCCCCAAGGAACTATATAGATGCATAGTGAGCACTTTGAACCCCCAGCTGCTTCACAAATAGATACGTAAAAATGAAAAAGTACTTTTTTTTTCCACAAAAATTTTATTTTTTCATTTTTACGAATCAATTTGTAAACACCTGGGGATTCAAAGTGCTCACTACGCATCTAGATAAGTTCCTTAAGGGGTCCTACTTTACAAAATATGGTCATTTGTGGGGAGCTCCAATGTTTAGGCACACAGGGGCTCTCCATATTCGACATGCGGGCGGGGGGTGATCAGCGGGCAGGGGGGCCTGATCACAGAGCAGGGGGGCTGATCACCAAGCGGCGGGGCTGATCACTTGGGGGTGATCAGTAGGCAGGGGGGACAGTGGGCAGGGGGATGATCAGTGGGTGGGGGGATCATCAGCAGGCAGGGGGGGTGATCACCGAGTTGGGGGCTGATCACCGAGCAGGGGGAGCTGATTACTTAGGGGTGATCAGCGTGCAAGGGGGGGTGATCAGTTAGCAGGTTGTGATCAGCAGGCAGGGGGGTGGTCAGTGGGCAGGGGGTGATCAGCTGGCATGGGGACTGATCACTGGGGGTATTCACCGGCAAGCAGCAGCAGGAGGGAGCAGAGATGGGGTGGAGAAATAAGAAGGTGGTGGGGCGTTCACAGGGGGGGAGTGAGGAGGGCAGCAGAAGGCAGCGGGGGGTGCAGCAGAGCAGTGGATTACCGGCAGCAGGGGACACTGAACAGTGGCAGCGGAGGAGGAAGAGATCAGGGGCGGGGGGGTGATTACAGGATGGTGGTCAGGCAGTCGGTGGTGGTGGCAGCAGGGACCTCTCTCTTCAACCTCTATGGATGGGATGAGGCTGAAGAGGGAGGGCACCCACAAATCTCACCGCCCCACCCGATATGATTGGACAGCTGGTGGCACATGGATGCTAGCTCCAATGAGATCTGGTGTGGGCACCAAGGTCACTGTGCTCAGCCAATGGCTGGATTTCAGTATTTCACCAAATATCATTGGTGAAATACTACATTCACTGTGATTGGCTGTTTGACGTTCAACAGCCAATCTCAGTGATCATACACACGGTGGGGAAAAGCCACCTCCCTTTGGTCAGCTAGAGGTCCCTGCTTATGTGCAGCTCTGGTGAGTTTTTGCTGACCCCAGTCACTGGAGCTGCGCATTCGCAAACCCACCATGACGTGTACAACGTCATGGTGGAAGCACGAACATGATGTTGTACAATGTCAAAGGTCGGGAAGGGGTTAAAACTCCAAAAACACAAAATTAGTTTCAGAAACATGGGGATCTCAAGACATAAACATACATTTACAATGGGTCATATAAAGTAGTGCCACCTGAAAAGACCAATAATCTCAAGCACAAAAATAGAGGGTTTTAGACAAAGAGAGGTAATGAATAATTCAATGAAAAACAGACCCTAAATCCCTAAAGATTCTGAGGGGGTGATTTGTTAGTACAGTACAATTAATTACAGACATTGTCTTTGTAAATATCCATTAATACTCCTACATAGATCAGGAAAAGGTCCTTTAAAGGACATTTTCCTTATCTATGTAGGGGTATTGAAGGATATTTAACAAAGACTGTCTGTAATTTAATTGTGCTGTACCAACCAACCACCCCCTCAGAATCTGTAGGAAATTGGTTTTGATGGTGTTACATACCTGTCCAGCGCTCTCCTCCGTCTCTCCCTCTGCAGCATTGATGTCTTGCTGTGTGTGCCGCTATCCGGGCATGTGACTGTCACAGCATAGTAATGTCATTGCTGCGCATCTTGGTCACATGATCGGATTCCCGGGAGACAGGAAGAATTTGATGCTGCAGAGTGAGAGAGGAGCGCTGGACAGGTATGTTACACTGTTTATTATTTTAGTGTTTGTGGCAGCATGCAGGCTATATACAGGATGGGGGAGGTGCCATATCCAGGATGGGGGATGCTATATCCCAGGATGGGGGTGGTGCAATATCTCAAGATTGGGGGGAGGTGCAATACCCCAGGATGGGGGGAGGTGCAAGGATGGGGAGTGCTGTATTCCAGGATGGTGCTATATACCAGGATGGGGTCTATATACCATGATGGGAGGCTATACACTAGGATTGGGGAATTGTTCCAGTATGTGAGGGCCCAATATACCAGGATAAGGGCTATAAACCAGGATGGGCGGTTATATGCCAGGATGGGGGACTATATATCAGGATGGAGGCTATATACCAGAATGGGAGGCTATATACCAGGATGGGAGGTGATATATTAGGATGGAGGCTATGTACCAGGATGACAGGATATATCCAGGATGAGGGATATATAGTACCTGGAAGGGGCCAGGATGGGGATATTACCTCATAATAGTGTCAGCAGCAGATCCCTCCCATAACAGTTAATTATCACCACATTTTTTATTTAATTTTTTTCCCTTGTTTTCCTCCTCCTTCAATTTGGGTGCGTCTTATTGTCTGAAGAATACGGTAATAGGAGAAATCATGCAAGTGGCTGTGCATACCAATTTATTTTTCACTGACAAAAGACCATCATCTTTCATTATAGCAATAATTAACTAATATTAATTCAGGAAAAGATAAATGATGAAAGATAAATCCATATGTTATTGTTAATCTTCATCAAATGTATTACAGTAAAAATTATCATTAACACCTGCATAATCTATAAATGTAAATGCCATTTTGTATTGACATTTACATTTACGACCAGCATTACTGTCTAATTTTATCGAGAAATTTCCATACGTTTTTTAGCAAGAATCATAATGATGGAAATGTCTTCCAATCTTTCTGAACAGTTTCTACAGTCATATGAAAAAGTTTGGGCACCCCTCTTAATCTTAATAAATTTTTTTGGTTTATAATTGGGTTTTTGCAACGGCTATTTCAGTGTGATATACTGTATGTAATAACTGATGGACACCAGTAATATTTCAGGATTGAAATGAGGTTTATTGTACTAACGAAAATGTGAAATATGCATTATTTCAAAATTTTACTGAACTGGAATTGTTTTGTAAAGAGGAATGGTCAAAAATACCTTCATCCAGATCCAGGAACTCATTAACAGCTACAGGAAGCGACAGAGGCTGTTATTTTTGCAAAAGGTGGGATCTACTAAATATTAATGTCACTTTTCTGTTGAGGTGCCCATACTTTTGCACCTGTCAATTTTTGAAATAATGCATATTTCACATTTTCGGTTAGTACAATAAACCTCATTTCAATCCTGAAATATTACTGTGTCCATCAGTTATTACATATATCACACTGAAATAGCTGTTGCAAAAACCCATTTTAAACAAAAAAAATGAGTAAGATTAAGAGGGGTGCCCAAACTTCTTCTTATGACTGTATCTCCCTCTCAGGAGTAACCTCCCACTTCTATACTGATGTGGGAATGCAGGAATGGGTCCCACCCACCAGCCTAGGATCCACTTGCAGTTGGGGAAAATTACACCACTTTTATGAGTGCAATACCCCACTGTGACGCCTGACCATGTGGGGCCCCACACTGAATGTGTATGGCAACCAAGCACAGAAACCATCCAGATTATGAAAATGCAGGCTAATTGCAACAGTCAATCACAGACGCTCTTACAGAGCATTAGCATCTATGATTGGCTGTTGCCTGATCAGTGAAGTGAATATGCAGAAAGGTTAATGGGCGGGAACGGAAGTGACTGAAAGAAAGCACGAGAGAGCGGACCCTGAAGCAATCAAACAGCAGGAGACTGGTACGATGATCTGTGTGCCTCTTGTGTATGTGTGTAGCATAACGTAGAACAGAAGCAATAGTACATTTATGAGTCACCCACCAGGGCCGTGGGTACTCGGAACCGGGCCCTCTCGTCGTCGTCTGGGGCTGCAGGATGTCACGGTGTCGTGACCCGCTCCGTGGTCCTGGGCGAGTCAATAAAAGGGGGAAAACAGTTTTTAAAGAACAATCGTGACGCCTACCTGTGGTTTGTGGCTAGAGGTAGCCACCGCTGCAGTTGGGACCTGCAGAAATCTTGCCCCTCTATGGGTAGGGCTGGTCCACATGGCTACCGCGTAGAAATTGTAGGGTGTAGTGTAAAGTTCTCTATACCTCAGGCAGCCTCTTGCTGTTGGATCGCAAGTCAGTCTGCCACCTCTCAGGCACAAAATTTCAGAGTCTTACACAGTTCAGAGCTTTACCGGGTTTACTTTCTTGCTCGTCAGGTTTTACAATACGCACAGTTCAGTGCAATAGCGGCTCCGGTCTGGTTTTAGCAGCTGGGACGGCTTGTCTGCGACACCACTTTCATTTCCTTTCGGGCCTTTTCAGTCTATTCCACACACTAGCTACGGTCCAGCGGTCATGGGCTCTCTCTGGGGGCACCCTTCTGGATTTCCAAGCTCTAGTTCGACGGCCTTCTTTTCGCTGTGCCAGAGGTTGGGTATTGGGACATAAAGACCCCACACCCCACCGGAGTTCGTGGTTGCGGCATACAGCTTCCCTCTACTTCAGCAGAGACAGAACTCTGGTTCCAGCCTGGTCCCTCAGTGTCCACGCTTACTCGGACACACCATGGACCGCCTTTGTCTTCACTTGGCTCTCAGCCTGGGACCCAGGCTAGCATATGGTGGCTCAGGCCGCTAGGTTCTTTCGGTTTGGTCTCTCTTACTACTTGGCTGCCGGGTGTCTCTGTTGTTCTCTCTCCACTAGACTAACTAGCTAACCTGAACTTGCTGTTGTGCATTCCTTTTTGTTGTGTTCCTTCCACCCCTCACCAGGTTCTGTCCTAACTCTCCACCCTCCACCTGGCTCCTCCCACTATCCCGTTGCTAGACATAGAGTGACTTAGACCTAGGATCGGGGGATGTGTTGGGTGTGTGTGTGTGGGATGACCGACTTACCAATCCCAGTTGCTGCACCATCCAGTAGCGACCGGTCCGCAGGGTCGCCACATTTACACTAATGCTTCTGTCCTAGTTAAGCTGGATACACATCTGAACAATTACCGAACAAAACCTGAATTTCTAACTTTCAGCAAAACATTCGAGTTCGAGATGCCTAATGAACATTGCCAAATTCGGTCCGGATTTGAAATTGGCGAACATGTTCCAACAAAGCTCGCTCATCTCTAATAATAAATTACTGCATGAGTAATAGAGTATCCGTGCAATCCAAAAAATAATTTTTAATTCATGCTGAAGAGGACAATTTGATGTTGGATCATTGAACTCTATTCACATACATTGTTCTCCATGTTGAGTGTACCTTACAGATTTGTCATTATTAAAAATCTCTGTTAGGCTAGGGCCACACTAGCGTGTGGCCTCTGTCCTAGGGGGTCCACCAAAAAGTAGGATTCTGGCAGCATTAGCACAGTGTTACCGTAGTGTAATGCTGCACTAACGCTGCCAATAAAGTCCTATGGGTGTCGGACCTGAAGTGCATTCAAACACCAGTATGTGAGTGCCAGAGTTTATGTAGCTCACAGGAAAGCGTGACAAGGAATGTTTTCCCGTGCGCTCCAAAATAGCGCAAGATTTCTAACTCCAGCACTTATATGTCAGTGTTTGAATGCGCTCGGGAGTCCGTCACCCATAGGATTCTATTGGTAGCATTAGTGCAGTATTATACTATGGTAACGCTGCACTAATGCTGCCGGAATCCTGCTTTTTGGTGGACCCCCAGGACAGAGGCCACAACGCTAGTGTGGCCATAGCCTTAGCCCTTAGGGAATCTGTTAAGGCATGCAGTGTCAGCCTCTGAGAAGTGGGGACGCTAATATAAATCAGGATGTTTAAACTCCGCTGGAAGGTAGGGTAACACTGTATTGTATCAAGGGAGAAAGTGGCACTTTTGTGCCCCATTACTTTTATAGTTAACTGTTTTACAAGAAATTTACTGTAGCGTATGCCAGAAAACTGACGTAAGTTGTAACTGGAATCCATTCGACCATTCCAGCTGGCATAAATTTCATATTCTGCTCCATGTGGCTCCTAATATATTTGGGGCTCCTTACCTTAGCGGTCTATGGGACCAAGACTACATATTGAATAACAATCTGAAATAATTCCTCTCCTTATGTGTTTGTACTTCATTATTAGGAATGCATTGCATTTCCTTTATCTGGTATATTACATATTGCTAATTCCCTGGCTCTACACCTGCACAGTGATAATGATTATACACAATTTAACAAGCGCACAAGTGGCACTCTTTCTCAAACAAATAGCAATATAAGCAATTAGTACAATTCCTATTTAAATCACTAATTGCTTTTAATGCTTCTGAAGAGGTATTAAATGGGTTTAGTAATACTTGCTAAAATTATATATTTTGTTTTTTTTTTACTCAGCTCAATCATTAGACCTTACAAATTAAGACAATTTGCATAGAGAATGGGCTGATACCCCTGCAGTTTACATATTTTAGCCAAATTATTTTTCTGATTGCATAGCCTTTTATTATTTGGATAGCTCCTGTAATTGCCTAATGCTGTGTACTATATGTGTGTATGGAATCCTCGAGTGCTCTTGAATGTCTTCCTCCACTGTCAACATTCCACCCTATCATCAATTCACCACCTGCTGAAATACACAGTGAAGTGTGATGAAAATGTTGAAATAATACATAATAAATAGGATATTTTCGTTTTAAATAAGTGAAATCCCTATTGGATCGCAGTAATTATTTTGGAACATCACTTCTATAGTTTTGTTTTTACACCATACACTTACATTTTTGATGAGGCCATAGACTACTCATAGTCTATGAGAATTCAAACTATTTTAATTCCACATATTTGTAATCTTTTAACCCATTCTAAACCTTCGCAAACCCGTGCTGAGAAGAAGAGGTTTTAAAGTATAATTGGTGCCTTGGCAACATAACTTATATACAACATCGCACATTTTTAGGGGGACTTAATCTTTTGTTAATTATTGCCATGATGATATTTCTGGTAGTTGATCTTAGTGTAGTGTAGGCTGCCTTCAAACATCGTATTATCAAAGCTGAAGTATAGAATATGATGTTCTGACCATCTCCGGGACTATTGACCCAATCTCATCAACCATGGAAGACTGTTGAGTTTAGATAAGGAGACATGCAGTTAATCCTGGCTTCACAGTTTGTATTTTGACCTTTAACGTTCTATGTGTAAAACCCACCTTAGTGGGGAAATATGGTAATATGTTAATACCTGATATTCACGCATACTCAGAAATCCATGTTCCTGCTATCATCTAATACTGAGATTAATAATAATATTCTGATTATCTACAGTTACTCTTAAGGGCAAACTAAGTAGAGATGGTCAGCTAAAAGGATGTTCTCTCAAAATGTGCTTCATTAAAGGGGTTGTCCTCTACTATGACTCCTTTTGTAAGATAATAACTCTTATACTCCCCTTCAGTTCTGGTGCCATTCCAGTGGTGTCGGTGCTGGCTCTTCCAGGGCCAATGCAATTTCTAATACCAATCTGCACCGGCCGAATACTGTATTGCTTTTTCACAATGTACAGTATGTGGTTCGCCTAAAGGTGGGGAGAGTGAGGCCAGTGCTGATTGATCTCAGGGTTATGTGATTCCCAGGAGAGCCAGTGAGACACCACTAGAATGGCATCGCACCTGAGGTGGGTATAAATGTAATTTTACTTCTGGAGACAAATTTAGGATTGAGAAGGATAGTTCAAGTAGTGGACAATCTCTTTAAAAAAATTGTACACTTTAAGAAATATGGTTTAGGAGAACCTAATGTATTGCAGGTCCTCTACCTACACTTGTTCGCACCGCCTTCCTCACTGAAAAGACAGCCTCCCTGTTTTCAAAATGGCTGTTGACGAACCTGTTCATTAGTCAATTGCAAATATTGCAACCACACATGAAAAAACAATTTTTCAGTTGGAAGAGGCTGAGAGAGACATCTTGTCACCTGTCCATCCATCTTAAGAATAGGGAAAAACTGAGCAGTTGGTGAGGAAGGAAGCAGGTGGACATATAATACATAGATTTACTTACATATTGGTAATTACAACTGAATAATGTTCCCTAGTTGATATTTAAAATAAAGTTAAAGCGGCCAATCCGTTTAAGAATGTTTTTATGTCTTTTAGCCCCTTCAAATATTCATCCATGATGTTGGCTTTAATTATATGGTCTGTGTCTGTATTATTCTGTATTATTTTACTCCTCAAATTACCTACGTGCTATTAAATACAAATCATAAAATGTATGGATCTCTACAGCCCAAGGACAAGTCCTTTGCTATAAACATTGCACAAAACACATAGTAAGGTCAAAAAACAAGACCTATTATTACAAATAAGCACAAATCAATTTTGTTTAAAATACCACCTGTGTATCATTTGTACTCCGAGAATTGCAAACATACCATGTAGTCCTTCAGTATTGTAAAGCATGAAATGTAAGACTCTTTAGAACACAAGGACATGTCTCATTGCTATAAACATTGCACAGAACACAATGTAAGGTCGGACAACAGGTCCTATTACAGGCAATACGTGCAGATCACTTTTGTGTCATAGAGATTTACTAAATAGGAATTACTAAAGATGAAAACACTAATGACAAGATCAGGATCACACAAATTTAGACCATGTAACAGCAGATTATGAATTATAATCTTTATTATTGTTCTTTGTATTTGGCATCAGTAGGTGATTAGTGCAGTACAAAAGTAGTATAATAATATTCCAATTTAAAGCTTACTCACAATTGAAACATAGAGATACATAGTGAAAAATGATGGATTAGATATTTTGTTAATGGATATTTTATTTTCCCCTCAGTAGAATCGTCTATCAAACTGGGGTATTTTAGTCTAAAAAATATTTGTAATATTTTTTGTATTTTTTAGAATTTATTATATCATTGCTATGATTGTATAGTGATAAAATATTTTACATTTTTTTTTTTTCACAGACACGTTGGCTCCGGGACAATTGTTTTTCAATTAGATCCGTTTCATTGTATGAACTATGTGTGATGTTGACTCTTCTTTGCTGATAATGACTGCCCTGAGAATATTATTTTTTCAATAAAGAAAAAATCTGCAGATTTTTGGGTAATCTGCAGAGGGTGAGGAGTGTCAGTGGTGCAGCGGTTGTTCAGCATGTGGGGTGTCCTTTTTATAGGTATAATTCCCTGATGTGCTGTAGGTTGAGGCATGATTGAATGGTACCTAGCTGCAATGTGGTTATATACTCCACTGTTAGTCCTATGATCCCGTATAGCATAACCCTAAGGGCCCCTTTACACGCCACCACTGCAAGGTAGCAACTGCCTGGCATTGGGGATATATTTGCCTGTTGCCATGAAATTGCTACGAAATGGCGGCGTGTAAATAGGGAAATTTCTCCCGGTGTCCTGCAGTTGACTCAGATACCTGTTTCTGAACCGTGCTCAGAAACCGAAGGCAACACAAAGGCACAATTGCCATGGTAGTGGGGTCTAAACGGGGCACAGGCATGCATGTTGCATCGCCTAATGATTTCACAGGGGCGTGCCACAGCGTCATGGATACCACGCCCCATCAGCGATAATGTGGGGGCTACTGTGTAACCATTGGCCGTCCCTTCATAGGGCGCCATATTTAAAGAGCTGTCCATTCACAATACACAATTGCAATGGCGTCATGTATTAGCCAGCTTTCCTGCGCAGACTGGCCAATATGATGCTATTGCGTTGTCCAATCAGCG
Organism: Allobates femoralis; assembly: GCA_033576535.1. Taxonomy (NCBI): domain Eukaryota; kingdom Metazoa; phylum Chordata; class Amphibia; order Anura; family Aromobatidae; genus Allobates; species Allobates femoralis. The sequence continues at coordinate 752,873,155 of JARQOC010000003.1, read as the reverse complement.
TATTAGCATCACGGAATACACAACTCTGTCACACCTATGTACTTGCGGCGCGAAAGATGTACGCCCATATTCCTTTGTGGTAGCAGCGTGTGATGCAGCGAAGGTATTCATTAGGAAGCTATCCGCAGGATCTGTCGGAACTTCCGGGGAACAAAGATACCTCTAGTTGACAACGCAATGGCGGCGTGTATATGCGGCATCGGCGATCGGTATCCACCGTCAAAAACGTGCGCGTACACGTGCGGTTGATACCTGTTGCTAGGCACAGTGGCGGCGTGTAAAGGTACCTTAAAGGACTTTATGTGGCTACAATTGTGGCCTGGAATAATAAACAGGCTGTTAATAAGAAAGATGAATGCCTCATATGAAGAGGAACACTGGGGCAGCGATCGGTACTCACGCTGCGATGACTGCTCTGTTGTTGTTTGCTTGGTTGCCAGGTTAATGAAAATGGCCGCCGAGATTTCCGCAGTGCTATTGCACATGTGCGGGATTTCACTCAGAGTAGGAATGAGTCAGCATCATTAGGCATACGCAGACGGTATAGGTGAGCCCCGTGTATCTGAACATGTAATTGTACCCGGGTCCTTTTGTCACAGGTGCACCCATTATATAATTTAGATCAATCATATGTACTATGACTTTATTTTATGATGGTCATAATTGATTGGTCCCTGAAAGTGAGGTTTTAACCTGTATAACTGAAATGATGGTGTAATCTTATATACCACTGGCACTATTGTGTTATTGTCACTTTTTTCACTAATTGATTAATCACTGCTGTAATTTGATGGCCCTGTGCTGGGTTTTATATATCTGTGCACTTTATAACTCAGACTGTACTGCTTGAGAAAGGCTTCTGACAAGCCAAAATGTTGCACTCCAGGGAATAAATCCACAATTTTCTACATCTGAAGGAAGTGCTGCCGTCCATTTTTTTTTTATATTTCTACACCTATGGATTTGTGGTAGTATGGCTTGCACCCAAAGTATATAGGGTTTTTTGTGCTGTTACATTTTTCTGTCCTAGATAGATAAATTGATAAATAAAGTAACCCTTTGAGCAGCACTGCCTTCCGGGTGCAGGACAGTTTGGCTTCCTTCACAGCCTTCCAATACGTACAGTTTAAAGGATTTCACTGCAGCACTCCATTCAGATGTAATCTCAGCAGTCTTTATTCTGGCAGCAGATGAACAGGAGATGGCCACATATCGGACACACACGCCCTTTGTCAAGCAATCATAAGCTCTATAGTCCAGCCTTTTATGCAGTCTACCTTATTACAATAATAATTGTGCTTATCTTACAATTATGTGTTATATAAATAAAACTGTGATTCATATTCGATTATAACTTAGTACATCTTATTTGGTGATCATAGTTATGTGTCTTATTTACTTTTACCACCTCTTTCTGTCTCCTTTAAAGGGATCCTGTCACCCCCAAAACACCTATAAACCTATTAAAAGCTGTCCCTACAGCATAGTAACACTTTCCCTACACTCCTTTTACCTCCTAAATGCAGCAAGTGACATTGAAGAAAAACGTTATAATAGTACCTCATTAGTGATGATAATGAGTGACTATGCTATTCATAGTCACTCATCCAGGCTGCCCCTCTTCTTCATATCACGCCTGAATAGGCGTGATCTTCCTCATGGATTCAAATTGCCGCCTCCCTGCGCGCCTCCGATCTCTCCCATTGCGTGCGGGCTTCAGTGTGGGGCTGTATGACGCGATCCGCGTCATACCCGGCGCCGGGTGACGTATTTACACCGGCGCCGCGCTGTCAGCTTCAAAATGCGTACTGCGCTGACAGCGCGGCGGCCGGTGTAATACGTCACCGCGCCGGGTATGACGCGGATCGCGTCATACAGCCCCACACTGAAGCCCGCACGCAATGGGAGAGATCGGAGGCGCGCAGGAGGCGGCAATTTGATCCATGAGAAGATCACGCCTATTCAGCGTGATATGAAGAAGAGGGCAGCCTGGATGAGTGACTATGAATAGCATAGTCACTCATTATCATCACTAATGAGGTACTATTATAACGTTTTTCTTCAATGTCACTTGCTGCATTTAGGAGGTAAAAGGAGTGTAGGGAAAGTGTTACTATGCTGTAGGGACAGCTTTTAATAGGTTTACAGGTGTTTTGGGGGTGACAGGATCCCTTTAATTATTTATATAGCTAAAAAAAGTCCTATATCAGGGAACGTCAGCACACTTGCTGTGTATAATTAGCATAATTACTGCATAAAAGCACTTATTGTACTCACAATGCTATGCCATTGCTCCCACCTCGCCACGTGTAATAGACTGGCGTTGCGGAAGTTTGTATTGCGCCTGTGCCAGGTCTGTGTTTACAGTTACCTTGGCTACAGGCCGCAGTGAGGTCTCGCGGCCTTAGCGGTGTTCCCGCACTTGCACAGTCACCACTCTTCCTCTGCTGTCTACTGCGCCGGCGCAAGGCACCATTGTGTACACTTGCCTCACTGTGGCACTCCTGTTCATCTGATGCCAGAATAAAGACTGCTGAGATTGCATCTGATACATATAGATAGATAAATAGATAAAGAAAAAAGGGGTTGAGCAGCGATTCTTGATTGGCATATGCCCAGTGCTTAGCAAGCCTTTAAGGTGGCGATCAACCACCAACTCCAGATATGTAATTGTAAATAAGGCTGCAGCACACAAATCTTTAAGATATTTCCAGCCTTTATTGGCTTCCTAAGGCATTGGTTTAGCAACGTTTCGGTCAACTCAGTGACCTTCTTCCAGCAGTCTGCTGGAAGAAGGTCACTGAGTTGACCGAAACGTTGCTAAACCAATGCCTTAGGAAGCCAATAAAGGCTGGAAATATCTTAAAGATTTGTGTGCTGCAGCCTTATTTACAATTACATAGATAAATAGATAGATAGATAGATAGATAGATAGATAGATACTTGAAAAAATGCTGCAGCACTCCGTCATTAGATGTATCTTATGCCTTTATTACGGCCACAGGTACCATAGGGCAACATATCGGGCACAAGCGCCCTTCATCCAGCTGGATGAAGGGCGCTTGTGCCCGATACGTTGCCCTATGGTACCTGTGGCCGTAATAAAGGCATAAGATACATCTAATGACGGAGTGCTGCATCATTTTTTCAAGTATATACATGTGCTGGGAAGACAGCTGAGCTGATTTGCACCCACTGGGCAGTGCTGCTCTATTTGTTTCTAGATAGAATAGATAGATAGATAGATAGATAGCACTCTTTGGAGTGCTGCCTGTTTTTTTTTTTCTTTTTGGTATTGATTGAGGGTGTGGTCCAGAGATACATTGAAAACCCTTCAGCTTCATCCAAGGTGTTTTATTCACCATTCATACTATGTAATATCCACAAAGTTCTTTGTCAAACTGGACAAAAACCTTTATGGTTGAAATGTTTTATGCCTGGTGAATAAAACACCTGGATGAAGCTGAAGGGCTGTTTCTCCTTTTATATATGTGCCTATATATTTATGTTATCTAGCTTCCAGGTTTGCATTTACTGTCAATTTGCGCACTTACCTCCACACAAGAAGCACCATTTTATTTATCTTTATGTATATTCTGCTACTATATATTTTGACAATACAATATACCAGTTTCTATAGTTTTTCAGCAGTCCCATTATCTCATTCTTAAGATGATTCTTTGTATCTTGGTTTTGTTTTGAGATTTTACTGCATTTGGGACAACTTGGATATTGTACAGGAGGATTTGCACTATTAAAATTATTGATATTTGTGCTGCTCCTTTTTTCTAGATATGTGTAAGTATATGGAAACTGTACTAATAATTGTATTGTAATTGAACTAATGCAATTAAGAACTTTATAGCGAGCCTAGACAGCTAACTTAACCTCTTATGCAGGTATGTAGGGGACTTAATCCCTATAAAAATCATACATGTAGAATAGGTTTTAGCAGACTAGTAGCCATAAAAAAGTTACTTATTCAGTTTGAAAATAATGGGCTACGGTACTTCTGTGGCATGGCCAAGGGCTTAGTGTGCCTTTATGCCCATTCAATTTACGTACTGAGCACTGTCATATCTTGATTGATGGAGCTCATTTGAGCACTGAGTGAATTCAAACAGCGACTCTACATGGAGACTGTAGCTACGCTAACATAAGGTCATTGCTGGATGTCAACACTGGCTCCTATCTGCAGTACACAGTGCACAGAGTGGACACTAGGTGAGTGTGGCTGTAGTATGCAAAGCCGCTGTTTGAGTATAGATATTCTAACAATCAAGATATGACAGTACTCAATATGCAAATTGAGGAGACATAATGGGGCATGCCAAAGGGACCAAAGGCCCATTATTTGTCTAAAAAATAATTGCTTTTTTAATTTATTTATTTAACTTATTTACTAAGCTTTTAACAGACATCGTCATCCTCACTGTCCCCACTGGGGCTCACAGTCTACATTCCCTACCAGTATGTTTGGAGTGTTGGGTGAAACCCATGCTAAAACAGGAAGAACATACAAGTCTCTATGGATGTTGTCCTTTATGTGATTTAAACCCAGGACCCCAACCCTGCAAAGCAATAGTGCTAACAACTGAGTAACTGTGCCACCCTGGCAACTAACCCTTGAAAAGCTAGACTACAGGTATTATTTTAATAGGGGCTAGTTCCCCTATATATCTGTTGTGTGTTTTACTTTGCATTTTGGGGGTGAAAGGCCATTTAAATTAGCAAAATTGTTTTTTAATATATTTCTAGATGTATTCTGCAACTTCATTATAGATCCACGTATATACTATGTGATGATTTGTTTACTCTACTGACAATAATTCCAAACTTTGCTACATTCGCCCACAGTTCTTCAATATTTGCTTCCTTTCTTTGCAGCACTGGGGTCTTGAGGTCCTGGGTTCAATTCCCACCAAGGACACTAAGGACAACATCTGCAAGGAGTTTGTATGTTCTCCCCATGTTTGCGTGGGTTTCCTCCAGGTACTCCGGTTTCCTCCCACATTGTAAAGACATACTGATAGGATGTTTAGATTGTGAGCTCCAAGAGAGACAGCATTACTCATGTATGTAAAGTGCTATGGAATTAATAGCGCTATATAAATGAATAAATATTATTATATTTCCTATAGTTTCTGTCTTTAGTGCCATAGGCAATGATGTGCAACACTAGCTTAAGATGTCAAAAAAATGTGCACATCTACAGTCAGTCCTTAAGTCCTACATTTTTTTTACTATGAAATTGTTTGCTTTCATGTACGGTTAAGAACTGGGGAATGAAATCCAGTATTGTGTATTATGGCAGCATTTGTTTAAATTAATTATCCCCAATATGGAATTCATCACTTCTCTTCTGTCATAAGGGGATCTTGAGACTGTCACACTCTATACTGAACTGTACCTTAATCCCCATTTCATTAAAGAAACAGTTGTTTATTCCTGCCTCTGTCTCGGCTTTTGACCCACTGAATCTTCATAGGATCTCCGGTCATTACACAACTACAGTAAAGTAATGAAGGCAGCGCTCCAGTTTTCAGAAAACGTTCTGTCACTGTGAGAAAAACCTCAGCACTGAAATGTTGTGGTCACATATGGGCCAATAAAGGTTGGGTATTCTTTCTGAAAACTGGAGTGCGTCTTAACTATTTTTCTGTATATGAATTTTTTGCAAGTGAAACAGCAAGGATTTTTTTTGCACCCTTTAACTATTATGGTACCTTTACACGCTGCCACTGCGGGTAGCACCAGGTAGGCACCGCACGTGCACGTTTTCAACGGTTGCTAACGGTACCTGATGCCGCATATACACGCCGCCACAAGGTGCTGCACAGAAAGTATTTTCATTCCCCGGAAGTGCCGACGGGTGCCGCAGGTTACCTTCTGTGGAGCACCTTCCCTGATTTACACGCCGCTACAACAAGGGAATATGGGCGTTTATATTGCTCGCCGTAACTACATAGGCGTGACAGAGTAGTGTATTACGCGACGCTCGTACGGTGATTGGATAATGCAATAACATCATGATTGGCCAGCCAGCACAGGGAGGCTGGCTAACACATGACGCTATAGCAAATGTGTATTGTGACTGGTCAGCTCGTTAAATATGCCACCCTGTGCAGGGGCAGCCAATGGGTACACAGTTGTCCCCACCAATGATAGCTGATGGGGCGTGGTATACATGACGCTGTGGCACGCCCCAGGAAACTGAAATACCGTGCCTTTGCCCCGATTACACGCCGCCACCATAGGGGTTATGCCTACTTGTTTTTCAGCACGGCTGAAAGACAGGTATCCGAAGAGACAGGAAGGTACAACCTGAATTACACGCCGCCACTTCATAGTGTTTTGAAGGTAATAGGTACAATTGTCTCCGATACCTGCCGGTTTCTATCTTTCGGTGGCGGCGTGTAAAGGTACCATTATATATTCATGTGTGACACTATTTTTTTTTCCTATTCATTCAACTATTTATCTATAAACTAGATGTGGGTCTGATGCTATTGCTTGATGTCATGATGGAGGTGGGCTCTTTGGTGCTGGCAGCCATGACTGTCTCTCTCTTGTTGTGCTGTCTTCTCTCCACTATGATCTCTCTTTTTAGCTGTTTTTCCCCTGTGCGCTCTCCCTGCTGTATGCGGTTCCTCTCCTGCCTGTGCTGTCTTCTCCCCTCTGTGATCTCTTCCTTGGGATTTTCCCCCTTATGCACTATGTCTCTCCCCTGCTGTGCTGTCTTCACCCCTCTGTGCTCTCACCTTTGAGTTGTGTCCCCCTGTGCACTGTCTCTTGCCTATGAACTGTCTCCCTTTTGTGCGCTCACTTTGCCCCCTCTGTTGTACGCTCTCTTTGCCAATCCCTCTGTTGTACGCTCTCTTTGCTGCCTCTGCTGTGCACGCTCCTTGCCTCCCTTCTCTGCTGTGCACTCTCTTTGCCTCCCCTCTCTGCTGTGTGCTCTCTTTGCCCCCCTCCCTCTCCCTCTCTATCTATCTATGCCTTCCAATAAACACAAAGAACAAAAACCTGAACTGGAACTGAAATGTACCCATGCAGTAGGTGCATGTTCACACGGGCCTCAAATGGCAAAAACAACAAGAAAATAATATGAGCAGATACCCTAAAATAAACTAATAAATAAAATGCATAGTGCATAAAAGTAAAAATAGGGTACTTGGTGACATTATTTTGATAAAAAAAATGCGTAAGCCATCACATCACATCAAGGTGACCCCATCGGGACACTCCTTATCTATCTATTGTAGGGATTTGCTCTGGTAGGCAGCAGCAGGGATGTAAAGTGCTGTGCAAATTAATTGGGACAAAGCATTTTTTAAGTAAAATCGTAAGTTGGTTACCAGTCAGTGATTCAAACCAGTTTTATCTGCTTTGAACAGGTGTGAGTGTACAACCTTGAGTAATAAAATGTGATTTGACTGGTTTTAATCAGAAAATAACAGCTAGCTGCCCCCTCAGCTACAGTTGAGAGCTTGTTTCTGTGAGGAGTGGTTTAGTGTACTTTTTCTCTCTATGATCCGTGCCTGTAAAAATGGATGTTACTCCACAGAAGAGATCTAGAATTATTACTCTTAATGAACATACAAGTCTGACTGTAAGAGAAATCGCTTCCACTGTTGGTATTGGAAAATCTACCGTTTTAAGAATAATTCACACACACAATGAAACTGGATCGTTTTCTCCAAAACAAAAAGGGAAAAGTGGAAGAAAAATGAAAACGACACCAAGAACTGATAAAACACTTATCAGAAATAGTAAAATGAATGCAAGAAAGACAAGCTTTGTCCCAATTAATTTGCACAGCCCTGTAATAATGAGGCAACACACAGGCTTAAAATCCAAACCTCAGTGTTTTATTCACATTTTAAAGAGCAGGCAGCAGAAAGGAAAAAAAACATACATGTACTCCATTGGAGAGCCACCGGTCTCAGACTCACCCTTGCACAGGACGGGCTGAACTAGGTCCCGCATCCTCCCGGTTCTTCTCGGACGGCGCAATCCGGCGACCCCTAACATGGGGGTCTATGGCACCGGATCGTGCCAGATCCTGGAGGATCCAGGAACCGGACACCGGCTGCTGGAGTTTAGCAGCGAGCACTGCTAAAATTCAGCACCAGGGTGCTGTCCCCTGTGCTGTGTTTTCAGGCCACGGCAGCAGGGACAACTCCTCATAAAAACATTAACACAGCAGCTGGTACACAATTTACGTCTTAGTATAAGGGAAGGGAAAGGGGGTATTTTGCTCACCACGGCTTCCAGAGGCTGTTAGTGCTCGAAGTAATGGCTGGTTCCCATTCACTTGAACAAATATTAGTTAAAATTCCAGATCTTTATTCAGACATCATTTTTAATAATGATATCTGAATAAAGATCTGGAATTTTAACTGCAACAAGTCTGGTGCCGGAGTGCCTTCAATATTTACACAATTTACGTACAGTACCTAGGACAGCTCCTCATTATAGGAGCCTGCCCTGCTGGTACTGTACGTAAATTGCGTTCTTTACCGCCGCAGTCATTTTAAGCAAATTATAAAGCCAACAATTGACGGCTGTGCTGTTAACAGTTAATTAACCCCTGCAGAGCCAGGGTGTGATGAGACCATGTGTCCTGGGAGTGTGGACACTCCCTAGACACATGCTGTCACCACACCAATATCGTATTAACCCTTCAAAAATCGGGTTAGCAGCCAAATCTGCAGGCTCTGCGCTGACATGCCACACAGAGGCTGCAGATGAGGTTAATATGGGGAAAAACACCAGGATTTTAACATTTTACAATTCAATTCTGTTTTTACTAATCATCTTGCACACCTCCTGTCATAGCAGTACAAGATGATTTTTATCTGTATCGGCAACCCGGCAAATTCAAACCCTGCGGCTTTGACAGCCGCAGAGTTTAAATTTACCGTCAAATGCTGTCAGTGGTTCTGAAGTTTGCTTTAGGACCATGGACAGCATCACACTGACACGCACCACACATGCACTTATGCACCACACTCGCAGCATACTCACATGCATACAGCCATGCACACTCACCACACGCACCAAAAAAAAACAAGCATATAACTCACATCACTGTCGTACATCAAACACGCTCCGTGTTTGATTCAAGACAGTGTGCCCCTAGCCTAAACAGGATTCAGATAGGACTTCATATGATATGGGCTGTCTGTGAAGCTAGCTTTTGTGTAAACAGCTCATAAGGGAGGGGTGGGGAACCTCCCTCTTCCTGCTGGGCAGGAATAATGCAAGGCACAGACAAATGTGAGCCGTGAACACGATGAACGCGTCTGCATAACCGCATCCATTCACCATCAAAACTGAACTACAGAAACTGGGTGCAAAAATCCACACAAAAAAATCACACAAAAACAGGGTTTTGGGTTTATACCTTTATTGCAAATAAAGTACAGTAAGCTGCTTCACCATCGACAAGGTAACCCTGATTGAAGCAGACCCTACCTAACTATGTCTGCCTGAACTATATCTACCTAGCTATGCCTGCCTGACCTATATCTACCTAGCTATGCCTGCCTGACCTATATCTACCTAGCTATGCATGCCTGACCTATATCTACCTGCTATGCCTGCCTGACCTATATCTACCTAGCTATGCCTGCCTGACCTATATCTACCTATTTATCTATGTCTGCCTGACCAAGACCGGCTCCAGGTTTTTGTGGGCCTGGGCGAAAAAGTCTTAGTCACTTATCAGCCCCCCTCCATCCATCCATCCCATTCAGCCCCCCCTCCATCTATCCATCCTATTCAGCCTGGGCCAGAGTCAGCACCCGGCGCATCCGGGAAAGTGCCGGAGCCCGGACTGCTTGGATGGGGACCACCGGGCCCTGAGGGCTAGGGTCACACTTGCATTGTGAGCCTAATCTGATGCAAATATGTTCCGCTGCAGCAAAGAGCGTTTAATGCTATGCGCTGCCAGACAATGGAGCCCATAGAAACCTGCTGTAAACAGCGGGTTTCTATGGACTCCAGCGCATAGCATTAAACTCTATGCGCTGCAGAGAAAAATACTTGCGTGAGGCTAGAGTCACAATGCAAGTGTGACCCTAGTCCTCAGGGGTCCCTAAGCACTGCCCCCACAGCCACGGCCGTATCCATGGGGGGGGGTTGGGGGGTCACCTGCCCCGGGAGCAGTAGGCAGTGTGAGCAGTAGCGCTCTGGGCTCCGACACTTTCGGGGTCAGGGAAGCTCTAATCACCTTCCTGACCCCGGCGTGCGGCGCTCACAGAGGTTGGCAGCGTGATGATGATGTCACACTGCCAACAGCTCTGTACAGTGCATAGCCAGCGAGTGTCGGAGACCGGGACTGTCCGCAGCACACAGCAGGAAGAAACCGCCGGGAGGTAAGGCGCTGTCAAAGCCGAAGATAGCGGAGGTTAGCAGGGAGCCACCCTCCCTGCTGAATGTGATGGATGGATGGATGAATGGAGCTGTGGGCTGAATGGGATGGATGGATGGATAGATGGAGACGGGGCTGAATGGGATGGATGGATGATGGATGGATAGATGGATGGAGGGGAAGCTGAATGGGATGGATGAGTGGAGGAGGGGCTGAATGGGATGGATGGATGGAGGGGGGGCTGAATGAGATGGATGGATGTAGGGGGGCTGAATGAGATGGATGGGGGGATGAATGGGATGGATGTATGGATGGAGGGGGGAACTGAATTATTCAGCCCCCCCTCCATCCATCCATCCATCCATCCCATTCTGTCCCCCTCCATTTATCCCATTCAGCCCCCCCTCCATCCATCCCATTCAGCCCCTCCCCTCCATCCATCCATCCCATTCAGCCCCCCCTCCATCCATCCATCCCATTCAGCCCCCCTCCATCCATCTACCCATCCATCATCCATCCCATTCAGCCCCCCCCTCCGTCCATTCATCCATCCATCCCATTCAGCCCACAGCTCTATTCATCCATCCATCCATCACATTCAGCCCCCCCTCCCTGCTAACCTCCGCTATCTTTGGCTGTGACAGCGCCTTACCTCCCGGCGGTTTCTTCCTCCTGTGTGCTGCGGACAGTCCCGGTCTCCGACACTCGCTGGCTCTGCACTGTGCAAAGCTTTCAGCAGTGTGACGTCATCATCACACTGCCGACCTCTGTGAGCGCCACACGCCGGGGTAGGGAAGGTGAATGGAGCTTCCCTGACCCCGGAAGTGTCGGGGCCCAGAGCGCTACTGCTCACACTGCCTACTGCTCCTGGGGCAGATGACCTCCCAGCTTCCCCCATGGATACGGCTCTGGCTGTGGGGGGCAGTGCTTAGGGGCCCCTGAGGGCTAGGGTCACACTTGCATTGTGACCCTAGTCTGACGCAAGTATTTTTCTCTGCAGCACATAGAGTTTAATGCTATGCACTGGAGCCCATAGAAACCCGTTATTTACAGCAGGTTTCTATGGGCTCCATTGTCTGGCAGCGCATAGCATTAAATGCTCTTCGCTGCAGCGTAACATATTTGCGTCAGGTTAGGGTCGCAACGCAAGTGTGACCCTAGCCCTCAGGGGCCCCTGAGCACTGCCCCCACGGCCAGGTCTGTATCCATGGGGGGTTGGGGGGTCATCTTCTGTGGGAGCAGTAGGCAGTGTGAGCAGCAGCTCTCTGGGCCCCGACACTTCCGGGGTCAGGGAAGCTCCATTCACCTTCCTGACCCCAGCGTGTGGCGCTCACAGAGGTTGGCAGCGTGATGATGATGTCACATTGCCGACAGCTCTGCACAGTGCAGAGCCAGCGAGTGCCGGAGATCGGGACTGTCCACAGCACACAGGAGGAAGAAACCGCCAAGAGGTAAGGCGCTGTCACAGCCGAAGATAGCGGAGGTTAGCAGGGAGGGGGGGCTGAATATGATGGATGGATGGATGAATGGAGCTGTGGGCTGAATGGGATGGATGGATGGATGGATGGATGGAGACGGGGCTGAATGGGATGGATGGATGATGGATGGATAGATGGATGGGGGAGGCTGAATGGGATGGATGGATGGAGGAGGGCTGAATGGGATGGATGGATCGAGGGGGGGCTGAATGGAATGGATGGATGGAGGGGAGCTGAGTGAGAAGGATGGGGGGGGGCTGAATGGGATGGATGTATGGATGGAGGGGTGAACTGAATTATTCAGCCCCCCCCTCCATCCATACATCCATCCCATTCAGCCACCCCTCCATTTATCCCATTCAGCCCCCCCTCCATCCATCCCATTCAGCCCCTCCCCTCCATCCATCCATCCCATTCAGCCCCCCCTCCATCCATCCATCCCATTCAGCCCCTCTCCATCCATCTATCCATCCATCATCCATCTATCCCATTCAGCCCCCCCCTCCATCCATTCATCCATCCATCCCATTCAGCCCACAGCTCCATTCATCCATCCATTCATCACATTCAGCCCCCCTCCCTACTAACCTCCGCTATCTTCGGCTGTGACAGCACCTTACCTCCCGGCGGTTTCTTCCTCCTGTGTGCTGCGGACAGTCCCGGTCTCCCGCACTCTCTGGCTCTGCACTGTGCAGAGCTGTCGGCAGTGTGACGTCATCATCACGCTGCCGACCTCTGTGAGCGCCGCACGCCGGGGTCAGGAAGGTGGATGGAGCTTCCCTGACCCCGGAAGTGTCGGGGCCCAGAGCGCTGCTGCTCACACTGCCTACTGCTCCCAGGGCAGATGACCCCCCAACCCCCCCATCGATACAGACCTGGCTGTGGGGGCAGTGTTTAGGGGCCCGTGAGGGCTAGGGTCACACTTGTGTTGTGACCCTAGGCTGACCCAAGTATTTTCCGCTGCAGCGCATAGCACATAGCGTTTAATGCTATGCGCTGGAGCCCATAGAAACCCGCTGTTTACCTTGCCAACCACTGGTTGTCTGGCAGCGCATAGCATTAAACGCTCTTCACCACAGCGGAAAATACTTGCGTCAGGTTAGGGTCACAACGCAAGTGTGACCCTAGCTCTCGGGGGCCCGGTGGGCCGGGTGCTGACGCCGGGCCCTTTGCCTGACCTAAATCTACCTATCTATGCCTGCCTGATATATATCTACCTAGCTATGCCTGCCTGCTTGACCTATATCTACCTATGTATGTCTGCCTGACATATATCTACTGATCTATGCCTGCCTGACCTATGTCTACCTATCTATGCCTACCTGACCTATATCTGCCTATCTATGCCTACCTGAACTATATTTATCTATTTATGCCTGCTAGACCTATATCTACCTATGCCTTATCACTAGAGGATACAAAAGGACATGGCAGGACACATAGTCTGCCCCCCCCAAACACACACAATCCCCAACTTTGCACTCCCAAATCCGCACCCACCCAAACACCTGCACCCCGCCCCCCTAAACCCCCCCCCCCCAAACTGGCCCTCCAAAAAACAGGACCTCCCAAACCTACTCTTTACCTCCTCACCCCAACTCCAAAATGTCACTTTCCCCCAAAACTACCCTCCCAAACCTGCACCCCCTCCCCCCAAACCTGCTCCCCCAAATTTGCAAACCACCCCCCAAACCTACCCCCCTAAATCTGCACCCCCCACAAACCCCCTTCCCCCAAATCTGCCCCCATTCCACAACCCCCAAAACTGCACCCCCCACAAAAACACCCTTCACCCCTTCAAACCTGCACACACCCAAATCCTCAAACCTCCGCAAACCCGCCCCCAACCGCTAAACCTGCCCCCCATATCTGCACCCCCTACAAACCCCCACCCCCACCCCCACCCTAAAACTTCCCCACCCCTCAAACCCAGACGGCTACTATGCCTGGGCAACGCTGAGGTCTTCAGATAGTCTTGGATATTCTTTGCTGGCAAGATGATGATTTCCGGTGGCAGATGGGACCTGTGAGAAGTAAAAATAATGTAAGTGATTGGAATCCATATTACATGATATTACTGTTTAGTCAATGTGGCCGGTCTCCCGAGGAATCCTATAAATACAGAGGCGCAGGATTATTGCCAGCCATCAGACATGTGACAATCCCATCGCTGACAGATAACATCTGCCCGACATGAGTTCTTCTCACTGACTTTTTGGTGTGGACATGCTGGTATAGGTGGTATAGAACTAAATATGGACAAAAGCAATATATAAGATATAATATACCATTTTTTACTTTTTCTTTAACCTCTTAACGATATAGGACATAGTTTGCATCGTTCCCTTTGATGCGGGTCACACACTGAACTCCCATAATTCCCTGCACATATCAGTTGATCTTTTCAGCAATCTGTTTGCCACTGTTAACCCCTTAAGGTACCGTCACACGGGGAGATATCGCCGGCGATGTTGCCAGCAACCGAGGGGCGTGGCCAGGTTGTGGCGACATCGCCGGCGAATTGCCGCGTGTGACAGGGCGATAATCAGGCGATGAATCGCCTGAGTCACATCGCCAGGTTTCCCAACAATGTTGGGAAACCTGGCGATGTTGGTCAGGCGATTATGCCTGATCGCCCTGTGAAACGCGGCAACCTGCAATGTTGCAGGCGATTCCGCCTATATCCAACATCGCGAGTGATCGCTTGCTGGGTTGCTGGGCAACCCAGCAAGCGATAGCCGCGGCAACTAGCCGGCGACATCGCCGGTATGTTGCTCAGTCTGACATCTCCCCGGCGATGTTGTCAGGGATGCGCGCTCCCGCGATCCCCGGCAACATCGCCGGCGATATGTCCCTGTGTGACGGTACCTTTAGATTGCGCTGGGGCAAAGGATAGTGAGTGGTGACTGCAGCCACTCTGGTGCTGGGGCAAAGGATAGTGAGTGGTGACTGCACCCGCTCTGGCACTCGGGCAAAGGATAGTGAGTGGTGACTGCAGCCGCTCTGGTGCTGGGGCAAAGGATAGTGAGTGGTGACTGCAGGCACTCTGGTGCTGGAGCACAGGATAGTGAGTGGTGACTGCAGCCACTCTGGTGCTGGGGCACAGGATAGTAAGTGGTGACTGCAGCTGCTCTGGTGCTGGGGCACAGGATAGTAAGTGATGACTGCTGCCCCTCTGGTGCTGGGGCAAAGGTATAAAACAGCTAATATCTACAATAACGCTATTTGTACAACTAATGTCTAAAATAACGCAGTAAGCACAGCTAATATCTACAATGATGCTGTATGCAAAGCTAATATCTGCAATGATACAGTACATAGAGCTATATCTACAATGATGCTGTAGACACAGCTAATATCTAGAATGACGCCGTATGCACAGCTAATATCTACAATGACGCCATACACACAACTAATATCAATTATGCTGTATGCACAGCTAATATCTACAATGACGCCATTCACATAGCTAATGTCTAAAATAACGCAGTAAGCACAGCTAATATCTACAATGATGCCATATGTAAAGCTAATATCTACAATGATACAGTACATACAGCTAATATCTACAATGACGCCATACGCACACCTAATATCAATTATGCTGTATGCACAGCTGAGGTCTACAATGACACTGTAGGCACAGCTAATATCTACAATGCACAGCTCAGCAGGAGCTCAGCAACCTACTTTTACAGCTCCAATTGGCCAAGGCAGAGATAGTCATACCTGCTGGCCTCAGCTACCTGGATACCACTTGTGGGGTGAACCCTATAGTCTCCAAGCTGCCATATAACGTGCAAGAAAAGTGGACAACGTGAGGGTCAAGATACAGAACACAACATCTTGTCTCCTTTCCTCTGTTCTCCAACTTCTGTGATTTTATCAAAGAGATTAAGACCGACCCCCGCTTTTCCTATGAAGAACCGAGCAGCCCTTCATCCTCCTCTTAAATATGAGAGTCCAAGCTCAAATGACACAAACCGCAGTGCTTCAGTGTCAGTAAAAAATAGAAGGCCGACCCTCAGAATGATTTCTTCTAGTGTCCAAGAGAGTCCGGACCTGACTTGTATGGAGGGGTTTCACTGCATCATACAATGGTTGTCAAATATCCATGATGCAAAAAGTTATGATCTTAGAGTAAAGGGTCTCCCAATGAAGATGGAAGAAGAAACTAAACACTGATTGCCCACTCACCTCTTGGGACTTTTTCTCTTTCTCTTCCAGCATCTGATTCTTTACATACAAGCGGCTCTGTGGAAGAAATCAAGATACTGTAAAGCAGATGAAGCTGAAAAATAACATTGCACCGCGCCTCATTACAATCACTGCACTCTGAAAACAAAGTGCAGATTTCTATAGTGCAAAATTAGGATGAGATAATCCAACACTGATGAATTATCTTCATCCATTTTATTGTGCCCTCTCTTCAGTAGTGACCAATTCCCTCTTACAACAGGTGCTGCTGCTCACGAATGACTGGTTCAATTACAGACCCTCTTCTAAGACAGGAGTGGGGAACTCCAGTCCCTCAAGGGCCACAAGCAGTGCAGGCTTTCAGGATTTCCTTAGTATTGCCCAGATGATTACCTAATCACCAGCACAGTTGATGATTCCAACACCTTGTGCAATGATAAGGAAATCCTGAAAACCTGCACCATTTGTGGCCCTTGAGGGACTGGAGTTCCCCACTCTTGTCTTAGAAGAAGATCTTTAATGGAACCAGTCATTTGTGAGGGGCAGGACCTTAGGCTTAAGGACCCGTTACACATAACGATGTCCCAGCGATTTGACCAACGATGGGGATTGATGGGACATCATTATCTGATCGCTGGTGAGCTGTCACACAGGCAGACTCACCAGTGATCAGCAACCAGTAAGAACTCTGGTATCCAGGGTAAACATTGGGTAACTAAGCAGAGCGCTGTGCTTAGTTATCCGATGTTTACCCTGGATACCAGCTCCCAGCATGTACTGTGCGGCGCTGGGAGGTCATTGATCGTTGGTCTCCCGCTGTCACACACGCCAATGCTGGCCGCCCAGCGGAAGACCAATGATCAAAAAATGGTCCAGGACATTTACCAACGATCAAAGATGAACGACCTCATCATTGGTAAATGTCACACGCAATGATGTTGTTTCGAGGTCGCTGCAACGTCACAAAACCAGTGATTTTGCAATGATATCGTTAACAATATTGTTGCGTGTAACAGGGCCTTTAGTCCACATGTCCAGTAATCGTCTGTTAGAGCGGATCTTGCAGCAATCTGTTAGCAAAAAATTTGAGCAGACACAACCATTATATTCGTTTTGGAAATATTGATTTTTGCAGGATCTATTTTTTTCAACATGGCACTCTATGCCAGAACGGATCCATTATCTGATCGCTATTTAACCTTCATTTTTCTTTCATTTATAAAGAATCCGTTTTTTGCTTACTGGATCAGTTTCAAATGGAAGATAAATAGTGATCAGGTAAAGGATCCATTTTACACAGACTCCCAGGTTAAAAAAACAAAATACAGATCCTGTAGAATTCAATTTTTTTTCAAACCAGACATAAAAGTTGTGATTGCAGAACAGATTGTGCTGGATCAGATCTAAGGGACGATTACTGGACGTGTAGACTCCGCCTTAAATACCTGGACACTAACCAATGGATGTCTATGGCTGCGAGAAAAACATGAATGTCAAATGGACCACACTAGTGACAACAGTTTATTACGGACACATCACCATTCTGTAGTATAAAACACTGTAAATGGTTGTAAATGAATATTAGCTGGTGAGAAAAAAAATGGATCATCATACGTATGACAAGCGAGATAATGATTGTCCTATTTTTCTGAATAAAAAGTGGACCAATTTTTTTATGCAATAGTGTGAACGTACCCTAAATGAGACTATTAGGCTTCTCACCACGGTCTTGTGCTGTCAGGTCGGATCCTCTTTTTTGCAGGATCCTCCAGACAGAACCTGACAGCACAGGATGAGCAGAAAGTGTGGCTAAGGCTACGTTCACACAAAGCACATTGTTTGCATTTTTTTGCGCTGACGCTTTTCGCCGTGTTTTGTGGCCACACAAAAAGCTCTGTAAAAAGAATACGGTACATTCACACACCGCATTTTTTTACGGGCGCACTTCTCCCCCAAAAGCTCAGGGGAGAAGTGATGTCACAGAGGGGAGGAAGAATCCTGGTTCTCTCTCCATGGTGCTAAACTCTCAGCCGTGTCTCTGAAATGCTGCTGTCCATGGTGCTGAATAAGCATGGCAGCATTTCAGAGCCTGCGCTCTGGTGTACACGGATTCAGGAAACAATCTGATTTTTTTCATGGATCCGGCGACCATAAACTCCCATGTTATGGGTACCGGATCGCCCCAGATCCTGGACTATCCGATTTTGTCAAATGTTTGCATCGGAGCCAAAAAATAATGCAGGCTCCAATTTTATGCCGGGTGAAAAACCGAACAAAATCAGATTAGGAACTGAAAAAACAAAACCGGATGGCCAAATAGGACCAATCCGGCACCATACGAATACATTGAAGGCAAAACCGGATAGAACCTGATGCAGAAAACCGTGGTGTGAAGCCGGCCTTAGAGAGGAGAGGGGGAGGAGCAGAGTGAAAGTCAGAGTGAAATGGAGAAGTAGACATACACACATAGACAGTGCTGTTGCTTTGTAGTAAGTGTTTATTTCACCACAAAGTTGGAATCCCAGCCACACTGCTCAGTACTGTAGATTGAACTCCATTCTACTGCTGCTCCTGAGCATGTGTTATAAGAGACAGGAGAGCAGGATTCATGTCTGTGTGCTGTGACATAGCATTATAGCAGCTAATCCACACACACTAAGTCTGGGGAAGCTAAAACCTATAGAGAGGTGAATTAAAGGTGTGTCACATGCGCCACATTTGAGTTGAGAAAAGATGTGCTCGGTATATCAGATTTAAAGGGAACTTGTCAGCAGTTTATTTTTTGTATAAAAGTTGCGTCCACCACCAGTAAGGCCTTATATACAGTATTCTAGATGGTGGTGACCGCAGCTTATATGCAAACAAACGGCTGCCAGCAGTGGCGTAACTACCGCGGTCGCAGCGGTCGCGACTGCGACCGGGCCCGCCCCCAGGGGACCCCGTGACCCGTGCTGACAGCCGGCCGCCACGACCGCGATAGCGCCGGCCGGAGAGGAGGGAGGACGGGAAGTGAGAGAAAGCTCACTTCCTGCTGCTGTGCCCGCCCCTCCTCTCCTCCTCAGTGCTTGTTCTGTCAGGCCGGGAGCCGGAGCCCGAGCATGGCCATATCCACCCCTCCTGAAATGCTGAGCCCGCCGGAATCTCTGCTGCTGGGCGCATACAACCCGGCTCCCTGGGGCAGCAGTGAATGCCGGATGGTGGAGATACACAGGGTGCGGGTCGCGTCCTTTGTGCTGGATCTGGGCAGGAGCTCATCTGTCTGCAGGTGCTGCGGGGGCTGGGGGCCATCCAGCTGGGGATCAACCACAGCAAGCTGATCCCCAGGAGAGACTTCAAGACTGTGTTCCAGGACTGCACCAACGCCAGGTCAGAGACTGTATTGTGTGCCCCATATACTGTGTGCCCTCTCTATATACTGTGTGTGCCCACCCCATATACTGTACCCCCTATATTGTGTGCCCCATATACTGTGTGCCCCCTCCCACTATACTGTGTGCCCCCATACTGTGCCCTCCCCATATACTTTGTGCCCACCTCATGTACTGTGCGTACCCACCCCATATACTGTACCCCCCTATATTGTGTGCCCCATATACTGTGTGCCCCCTTCCCATACTGTGCCTCCCCATCTACTAATACCCTTCCATCTACTAATACCCTCCCATATACTGTGCCCCCTTCTTATACTGTGCCCACCTACCCATACTGTGTGCACGCCCACCCCTTATACTGTGCCCCCTACCCATACTGTGCATGTGTGTGCCCACCCCCTTATAATGTGTGCCCCCCATACTGTGCCCTCTTCAATACTGTGCATGCCCCCACCCTTATACTGATTCCTCCCCAATACTGTGCCGCCCACCTCTATACTGTGTGCCCCATAACAAGACTTCACCAACGCCAGGTCAGACTCAAATGTTCTGCGTGTGCCCCCCTCCCCACTGTGTGCCCCCATACTGTGTCCTATACTGTGCCTCATACTGTCTCCATAATAGGACTTCACCAACACCAGGTTATCCTCAAAATGTTATGCATTAGTTGGCTGTATGGCTGGGGCTGTGCTGTGTGGCTGACT
The DNA here is from genome assembly GCA_033576535.1 of Allobates femoralis. Classification (NCBI taxonomy): domain Eukaryota; kingdom Metazoa; phylum Chordata; class Amphibia; order Anura; family Aromobatidae; genus Allobates; species Allobates femoralis. Next base: position 752,853,027 of record JARQOC010000003.1, on the reverse strand, counting down.
ATATGTCTGTGTGGCTGAGGCTGCGTGGCTGGCTGTGTGTGGCTGTGGCTGGCTGTGTGTGGCTGACTATGTGTCTGTGGCTGGGGCTGTGTGTCTGTGGCTGGCTGTGTGTGGCTGGTGCCACGTGGCTGGCTGGGGTTGGCTGTGGCTGGAGCTGCATGGCTGTGGATGGCTGTGTGTGTCTGGCTGTGTGTGGCTGATGTTGAATGGCTGCGTGGCTGGCTGTGTGTGGCTGGTGCCACGTGGCTGGCTGGGGTTGGCTGTGGCTGGAGGTGCATGGCTGTGGATGACTGTGTGTGTCTGGCTGTGTGTGGCTGATTTTTAATGGCTGCGTGGCTGGCTGTGTGTGGCTGGGGCTGTGTGGCTGACTGTGTCCTGTGTGTGGCTGGAGCTGTTTGGCTGTGTGTGGCTGACTGTGTCTGTGTGTGACTGGGGCTGCTTGGCTGTGTGTGTCTGGTGCCACATGGCTGGCTTGGGTTGGCTGTGGCTGGAGCAGCATGGCTGTGGATGGCTGTGTGTGTCTGGCTGTGTGTGACTGGGGCTGCTTGGCTGTGTGTGGCTGGTGCCACGTGACTGGCTTGGGTTGGCTGTGGCTGGAGCAGCATGGCTGTGGATGGCTGTGTGTGGCTGATGTTGCATGGCTGTGTGTGGCTGGCTGTGTGTGGCTGACTGTGTGTCTGTGTGTGGATGGAGCTGTGTGTGGCTGGGCTGCTTGGCTGTGTGTGGCTGACTGTGTGGTTGACTGTATGGCTGGCTGTGTGAGGCTGGTTGGATGTGTGGCTGTCTGTGGCTGTCTGTGGCTGGCTACACCTGTGTGTGGCTGTTTGTGTGTAGCTGGTGGCTGTCTATGTGGCTGTTTGTGGCTGTCTGTGTGTGGCTGTCTGTGTGTTGCTGTCTGTGTGTGGCTGTCTGTTTGTGTGACTGTGTATGTGTTTGGCTGGCTGCATCTGTGTATGGCTGGCTGGTGGCTGTCTATGTGGCTGGCTGTTTGTGTGTGGCTGTATATGTGTGGCTGGCTGTGTCTGTGTGTGGCTGTCTGTGTGGTTTGTGGCTGTTTATGTAGCTAACTGTGTGTGGCTGTCTGGCTGTGTGTGTATGTGTGTGTGGCTGGCTTTGTGTGTGTGGCTGGCTGTGTCTGTGTGGCTGGCTGACTGTGGCTCTGTGTGTGGCTGGCTGTGGCTCTGTGTGTGGCTGGCTGTGTGTCTGTGTGTCTGACCACTGGGACCCCACAATCCTGAGAAATGGAGCTTTGAAGAGCACCATGTAAATGGAGCTGTGGTTGATTATTCCCTCTGCTGAACCATTCACATGTGGCTCTTCAAATAATTTCTTTAAGAAAGGGGTGAGGGCCACAACAGGGTAAAAGCAAAATTTACGTATTGGGGCTGATGGGGCTTCTTTTCCAGGGCTGCTTTTTGGTCCCAGTTCGGCCCTGGTGGGGTGGGGTGGGGGGGGGGCCCAGGTCAAAATTTCGCACCGGGGCCCGCCAGACTCTAGTTACGCCACTGGCTGCCAGGTTCACTTTAAACATGTTAAGTCCTTTTTTTCTCATAGGAGAAAGGTCATGGCAGAGATATCAGGACACAATGCTCCATTTTTTTTCAATGGGATAAAGGCCAACCTTACAGAACACTTGGCTGAAAACCATTTCTACCACATTCTTACACTATAAAGCTCTGATTGTGGAAGGGTCCGGCTTTCGGAGTCATTAGTGATATCAGTAAATGACTAGTTTGGTCCGTGGAAGCAGCGAGTCGCGCTGCGAAACGGTGAACCGTCACCAAGTCTCAGCACTCCCTCCCTCCCTCGCTTGTATCTGTGTCTACTCGCATGGAATAAAAGCTTTGAAGATTTACTCTGCGTGCGGTGAGTTGCCGTGTCTATTTATCTTTATGATACAGTGATATCAGTAAATGTAATGACTGTGTGAAGGGCTGGACGATGCCATACATTATTTACACCTTCACTCTTGCATTTCTTGGTTTCCACCAGTTGCCACAAATCTACATAAATGGGGCAGAATTTCTGACCACAAGCAAAAACTGTAACTGAATCTCTTCCCTTCTGACAAGAACTTGAGGCTTTTCCCCAGGACACTCACCTTCAGTTTCAGGGCACGTTGCTCCAGCCGGCTCTCTTCTTCTTCTGTTTTGTTGTTATTCAATGTAGAGTTGGTGAGCTAAGAAATAATGAATTATATACAGAAATATTAGTACCACTGGCTTATTATAATGCACTATGTATTTATTCATCTATCTTTCACCATTTCATTTATAGATCCAATATTCTGTGCTGATTAATTTACTATTATTTCTTTAAAAAAAAACTCTTTTAAATAAAGGTCTCCAAACCACTACATTTACAGCATAACGTTCTGCTGTTGGTTGTGGTATTTTTTAACATTGTAAGGCCCCACAATGTACCTGTGCATCACATAACACCACGGTGACCTACAGGTACAGGTGCGTTATGATCAGAGGGTGGGCGCCTCGGATCAACAGCTCAGGAATTCAAGAAACAGGCACAAGCGGCACTCTGTGTCCATCATAATCCAGATTTTATTTTACCAAATTAATAACACTCCAACCAGTTAGAGAGCAGGGCTCAGGACGACAGCCTGTTTCATGTATGTGCGCTTCCACTGGTCCCACCTGATCGTGCTTACACAAAACAGGCTGTAGTCCTGAGCCCTGCTCTCTACCTGGTTGGAATGTTATTAATTTGGTAACATAAAATCTGGATTATTACGGATACAGAGTGCAGCTTTTGCTTCTTGAATTCCTGCAATCGTTTGCATCTTTTCAAGCGAGCACCTGGAGTTCCCTTTGATACATGAAGCCCCTGTTTGAGATCTGAGAAGGTTTTTCTCTGCAGTAATCCTGTATTTCTATATTGTATTTATGACACACCAGATCTGGCATGACAGCTTCTGATCTAGATTAAATCCTCTGTCATATAACAGGACTCGTTACAAGGACACTGTCACCAGGTTTTTGCCATCTCATCTGACAGCAGCATAATGTAGAGACAGAGACCATGATTCCAGCGATGTGTCACTTACTGGGCTCCTCAGTGTAGTTTTCATAAAATCACTGTTTAATCAGTTGGAGATTAACATTATAGGATTAATTAAATAGTCCAGCACATTCATTTACTGCTAAATATGAAGCAGGAAATAGTAATTATATTAAAATGACAACAAGCAGCTCAGTAAGTGACACATCGCTGGAATCAGGGTCTCTATTTCTACATCATGCTGCTGTCAGATGGGTTGACAAAAACCTGGTGACAGTGTCCCTTTAAAGGGTCGTTTTTGATTTTTAGGATTGCTACATCCAGTAGGTGGCGCTACAGTTCAAGTGTACTTCCTCTCTAAAGAGACAATTGCGCTGCTTAATATTAGGATTACAGCTAGTCTGACATGGATTTAGTACACCTGATCAAATAGATCCAATCAATAACATACAATACAGTTTGTAATATGAATCTGATGACTGACCCAATATAACATTTATGCTGGGGATTTGGAGCTGTGTGTTAGAAATAAGGAGCTACTATTCTTAATATAAAGCTATATTAAGAAATTAATCAGCACTGATCATTTTTTGGAAAAAGTAAGAGATATTCAATGAGAGAGAGAGAAAAAAAAAGAAAGAAAGCTTCATGAAAAAAAGATGCCAGTAATAAGGAAAGCAAAAGGCTTTCTATATAAGAGAGGTGGGAGAGCAGTGAGGACGATGCGGGAAAACTCAGGTGTGAGGAATGCCTACCTTTGTTTTCAGCTTCTCAATTTGCTTTGTTTTTTGTCTTTTCACCTGGAAGGATACATCACAGTAAGTATAAGAGACAATCATATACAGTTATAACTTATATTAGCATAGAAAATGCAATAAAAATGACCAACTAAGAGTAAAACCCCCCATTTGGTATACTGTCCTGTACAAATAAAGCACAAATATGCATCTCCCCGACGTAGATATTTCTAGACCTAATGTGAAACGGTCAGCAGCTTTTTCCCCTATAAACTGCGGTCACAACCAGTAAGTCCTTATATACAACATTCTAGAATACTGTACATAAGGCCCCAATCCGATCCGTATAACATAAAAAGATCCTTCATCATACTCGCCTATGGGGTGGTCCGGTCTGATGGGTGTCTCTGATCTTTGTCCTCTCTGCTTGCGTCATCCACACAGTGTCCTCCATTGCGCTCCTCGGCATGCACACTTCTCTATGTCATGCCGAGATTAGTGCAAAGTATTGTAGTGACCATGCGCGGGCGTTGTTCAACCTGTCTCCATGCCTGCTCACTATAATACTTTGTTCTGCCCTCAGCAGGGTAGAGAGAAGTGCGGAGAAGCACAGTGGAGGGAACTGTGAGGGTGACGTAGGACACATCATCCAATGAATTAGTGAAGGAGGATGGTGATCACAAGAAGAGAGGATATATCATTCTGTTCAGCTCCTCCTGATCTAATGATGTCCATGCCAAATCTGACAGGTTCACTTTAAATTTACAATTAACACCAAGAAAGTTTCCATCAGGTTTTCCCCCTGGTGCAGTAAGCTTCTTGATCTTGAACAAGAATATATTTGAACATATAATATACTAGCTGTACAGCCCGTTATTGCCCGGGCGTAATGCCCATATGAGGTTGTAATGCTCATATATGGCAATATCGCCCATATATAGCAATGTATGTATGTGTTTGTGTATGTATCATAAGTCCTGCCATCTCCCAGTAGCCCCGCCCATTCATAGCTCTGTCCCTACACATAGCCCTACCCCTCCCAGTATCCCCACCCCTTTCATAGCTTAAAACCTCCTCTGTGAAGTGGGCGTGGCTATGTGGAGGGGGTGGGGTAGTGATCAATGGGCGGGGCTTGTGGAGATGCGAGATTGTGGAGTGGGCATGGCTATTTGGAATGGGTGGGGCTTGATACATACATACACACACACATACACTCAGCTTTATATACTAGATATGTAGATGTCAATCTTACCCGTTTCCTCTTCACTGCGGTCTCCTCACACTCCTTCATGTTCTTCAGGTCGAGCTTGAGTGCCGCTGACTCGTTCAATGCTTCGTTTGTCTCTCTCTGCAGACTAAACAGAAAAGTGCTAGGTCAGAATATTTTCCATTTACAGGAATGGTACAGTTAGGGTTCCTAAACTCAGGCAAGTTATTTATCCAAGGGGCCACATGAGAGACCGTGACTATTGTGCAGGGTCAAGCTTAATTTTGGTTATTCTTGTTATATTTTTATATTAATTTCCATCACTTAGGTCAGTTGACTGCTTTTACTGCTCATACATGTGTTGCGATGAAAGCCCCGGACAAAACAGAACCGGAGGGCAAATATGCCTTCCAATCCTGTTTTCTATACAATCAACTGTCCAATAATATGAGGTTTCATTCAGACATAAATAAAACCAAAATCTCCCATCCTTCCAACGGAAGACAAAATGAAACTACTGTCTCTTTAACAAATGATTACTTTTATTAATATTCAAAAATTTTAACACATCAACCAAGGTACCAAAATTATTATAGGCTATAATCCATAGTAATTTAAATAATCCTATATAAATACCTTTCAAAAGCAAACAACAGTATATAAGGGTGCTCCTATGTAGTGTTTGTTCTCAGATAGCTATACATTGGTGCTTATACTAGTATCAATTCACCATCTTGCACTGCCTGAACCAGCAAATTCTCTCATAGGGGCACTATCTGTATCCCAATACAAGCTTTGATAAGGGTCCCCCAGCAGTACACCTATTTAGATTCCTGCTTGTAATTACCTCAAGTTCCAGGTTGCACTGAAGCTGTTCTGCTACACAGGCTCCTCACCCCTCCAGCCAACGTACGTTTCAAGTTATCTTCCTGAGGAAGAGGAGGGGTGAGGAGCCTGTGTAGCAGAACAGCTGGTGTGAAGCCGGCCTAGGTAAACTGTTATTTTGACCAGGTATTAGTAATTATGGCTGCATTTTGATCCAAATGTCAATTGTCCACAATTTCCATAATCGAGATATTACTTATTAAACATTATTTAATCTTATGGAGAACTGAATGTCCATAGATTAATTACTTACTTTTCCATTTCTTTCTGAGTTTCCTCCAGACGGAGTTCTGAATGTTCGATGTCATTTTTTAGAACCTGTAAAAATATTGATACAAAATTTAGTTTAATAATGAGGTTCTTATGCTGCACAGAACATGAGTTCTAGCCGTCTTATAGAGATCTACGTTACCTCTTCATCGGAGGGCTGATGTTCCGGGGTTCCCACCATTTTTTTCTAGAATAGAGATAAAAAGAATGAAGTAGATTACAAGATGTTCCCTTTAACAAATCTTAACTGGTCCCATATAATAATTAATAATAATATCATAATTACTCATATTTTAATAATAGTTCAACTTTAAAAAAAAAATGTCTTACTCATGAAAAATTGTGCTAGATCTGTCCTTATATTTGAGCCGAATTGTAGAAATAATTCGTTTTTTGCGCTGTATTTATGTATTTTATTTTCATTATCATTTCTCCATCTTGTCTGCATTTATGTAACATTTTCTAGCCGCATTTTTTCGCGGCGCCGCAAGTGTCGGATCCGGCAGCACCGCACTTGCCGCAATCGAGAATGAATGGGGCTTCCCGGATCGGTGCCGCAAGTCGTCCGTTACATGGCAGATTCGGTAGATGCGGCGACATCTGCCTGATCTCCGGGAATTACACTTTAGCGCAGATGTGAAAGCACCCTAACTGAATATTAACTCTGCAGAAATGGGGCAGAATGTTTGACCACAAACAAAACTTCAGCTAAAATCTCTTCACTTCTGACAAGTTCTTGAGGCTTTTCCCCATGAAACTCACCTTCAGCTCTTCTGCGGCTTGATGTTCTTTGTAGTCATGGTCAAAGTAGATGATCTGAGAAGTAATGAATTATATACAGAAAAATTAATAATAATAGTTCATTAGGTGTCTTCAATACCCTATATATTTATTAATCGATCTTTCACCAGCATTTCGTGTTTAGATCCAATATTCTGTGCTGATTCATTTACTATTATGGCTATGTGCCGACAAGTGTGCATGTGCTGCACATCTTCACAGCGTATTTGTAAAAATGTGCAGCAAATGTTCATAGTATATACTGTAGGCCATCCAGAAAAGTCAGTGTGACTGTGCTTGTGCTGTGCCAACATCGCACATTTTTGTGCAGCGTAATAGCTTTAGATTTTTATGGATCTTATAATCTGTAAAAATATGCAGCATGTCATTCTGTTACATAGTTTACCTTGTGTACTGCCCGGCCTGGGTTTCAGCCGCATCACACATCACGTGGATGAGGTGCGTGTGAGCCATGTGGGTAGGGGGCGTGTGACCCACATGGGTAGGGGGCAGGGTCAGACTGCGGTGTCTGGGGTCCACCAGGGAAATTGACTCCAGGGGCCCTCCCACCCTTCAGCCATATTCAAATACCTGTAAGTCGTTATCCCCATTATAGTGACGGCTCCTGCACAGCACTGTGCGATCACCAGAACTGTGATTACTGTAATTTGCATTAAAGGGATTCTTTTGTGAAAACAAGTTATCAGTGATCCACAAGTTAGGAAGGTGAAAACGTTTTTATTGGTGGAATCCGACCAATGGAAACACTATTATCCCCATTATAAAATGCAGAGGGTAGTAATGATGTGACCGTGGCTCCATTTATTATCATTGGGGCTCCCAGAAAAAGCCAAACACAGCGCTCACAGCCACTGAGGGAATGAGGGGATCATGGTCGAGCTTTACACAGCTCCAGTCTAATGGGGAGAAAACAACCCAATGGCAGGAGCATCTCTAAAGTAGGGATGGGCGAATCTACTCGCTAGGACTCGTTACTCGGCGAGTAGTAAGGGACTCGCAGGACTCGGTACTCGGCGAGTTTCCCAGTGATGACTCGCACGAGTCCAATGCAAATCAATATCAATCCTAGTTTTGTCAGAAACACTGACAAAACTAGGATTGCCATTGTTTGCATTAGACTCGTGCGAGTCATCACTGGCTACTGTGCCAGTGATAGCAGGGAGACTCGCAAAGTAACTGCTGTTTCTTTGCGAGCCGAGTCCAGTTGTCTTCTCTGTGCAGCTCCAGGGTCCTAGAGCCGCCTGCTCACAGACATTATGTAGCAGTGCTGAGATTATTCTCAGTCTGCTCATTCCCTGTGCATGTAGCAGAGAGGACATTGCGTTTTGGACTACGTCGGACGGAAGAGGATTTTTTTAATTAAAGATGGAGTCCCTAATGGCTTTTTTTTTTATTTCAAATAAAAAACTTTCTCTGTGTTTTTTTAACCCTTTATTGGAGATTCTTAGTGGCTGGGTCAAACGTGGCCTGACATTAAGAATCTCGGGCTTAATACCAGCTTGTATAACAAAGCTGGTATTAACCCCTTTATTACCCAGCGTGCTACCGCCACCAGGGCCGCTGGAAGAGCGGGGTTCAGCGCCAGAGGATGGCGCTTCAATGAACGCGCCATCTTCTGGGGCGGCTGCGGGCTGCAATTTGCAGCGGGGGGTGCCCAGAAAGCTTGGGCATCCCTGCGCTGCGGATTCCAGCCCTCAGCTGCTTAGCTGTACCTGGCTAGACATAGAAATTGCGCGGAGCCCCACGCATTTTTTAAAAATTATTTAATGAATTTCAGAGTCAGAGTCTCAGAGTCAGAGTCAGAATCTCAGAATTTCATGAAATAATTTAAAAAAAATGCGTGGGGCTCCGCGCAATTTCTATGTCTAGCCAGGTACAGCTAAGCAGCTGGGGGCTGGAATCCGCAGCGCAGGGATGCCCAAGCTTTCTGGGCACCCCCCGCTGCAAATTGCAGCCCGCAGCCGCCCCAGAAGATGGCGCGTTCATTGAAGCGCCATCCTCTGGCGCTGAACCCCGCTCTTCCAGCGGCCCTGGTGGCGGTAGCACGCTGAGTAATAAAGGGGTTAATACCAGCTTTGTATTATCAGCTGGCCCTAAGCCCGAAATTTATGGCGGTCACGCCAATATTAGACATGACCACCATGAATTTCTATTAAATTGTTTTAAAAAAAACACAACACAAAGAAAATTTTTTATTAGAAATAAAAAAAAAGCCATTAGGGACTCCATCTTTAATTAAAAAAATCCTCTTCCGTCCGACGCAGTCCAAAACGCGATGTCCTCTCTGCTACATCCCCTGTGTATAGATATAGATCTCTATGCACAGGGAATGAGCAGACTGAGAACAATCTCAGCTCTGCTACATCATCTCTGTGCACAGACATTCATGTCTGTACACAGGGATTGAGCAGACTGAGAACAATCTCAGCACTGCTACATCAGGCAGCAGGCAGGCTCTAGGACCCTGGAGCTGGCAGCCAGCACAGAGGAGACAGGACTCTTATCTGTGCGAGTCAGCGATTACTTACAAAGTAAACGAGCAATGCAAATAAATGACAAAACTAGGATTGCTTCAGGCTGAAGCTTCCGAGACACATCTGCGAGTTGTAAATCTCACACTACTCGCTATTACTCGCTTCCCCATTCATTAACATTGGACTCGCTAGACTCGCAACGAGTAGCGAGTCCTGGGCTCGGACTCGCTAGAGTCAAGCGATTCCGAGTAATTTAGGATTCGCCCATCACTACTCTAAAGACAATGATTTAAATATGTGTGTTTTAATGTTCTTTCTAATAAAATTAATTTTTAAGGATCTATATGTCAGGACTCTGTGCTGGATCTTTTTCTATTGCACTGGGTGTGCAGAATAATGACACTGGGGGTGCAGGATAATGACACTGGGGGTACAGGATAATGACACTGGAGGTGTAGAATAATGACACTAGGGGTGCAGGATAATGACACCAGAGGCATGATAATGACATTGGGGGTGCAGAATAATGACACACGGGTACAGGGTAATGAGCAGGGGTGGTACCCACCAGGCGTTTACCCGGTATCCTGGCAGGCCAGACTGACACTGGTAGGGGGCATGTGACCCACGTGGTGTGTGACGCGGCAGAAACTCAGAAGTGCCTGCTGATACATAAGGTATAACACTTGGCACAGGGTGGGGGCAGCAGGTACAGATGCGGAATTTTCTGCATCAAAAAGCAGATATTACATAACAAAAGTGCAATGCTTTTGCGGCGTAATACGTGCTAATAGCGGATTCAGGAAAGTCTGCATAACTTGCGCAGCATCGGCACATAGTCTATTTCTTTGAAAAACTGTTTTAAATAAAGGTCTCCAAACCACTACATATAGAAAATAATGTTTTGCTGTTGGTTTTGGTATTTTTTAATATCTCAAGGCCCCACAATGTACCTGTGCATCAAGGATTACATCACATAAAGCCTAGATGACCTACAGGTACAGGAGCGTAATGATGAGAAAGTGGGCGCCTCGGATCAACAGCTCAGAAATTCAAGAAACAGGCGAAGGCGGCACTCTGTGCCCGTAATGATCCTGATTTTATTATAGCAAATGTAAAAATTTCAGCCAGGGAGAGAGTCGTGCTCTGGAACCATAGCCTGTTTCGTATATGCACCTTGCTCCAGTCCCACCTGATCGTGCTTACACACAACAGGCTGTAGTCCTGAGCCCTGCTCTCTACCTGGTTGGAATTTTTTAATTTGCTAAAATAAAATCTGGATTTTTACAGATACAGAGTGCGGCTTTTGCTTCTTGAATTCCTGGAATCATTTTCAAGCGAGCACCTGAAGTTCCCTTAGCTACATGAAGCCCTTGTTTGACATCCGAGAAGGTTTTTCTCTGCAGTAATCCAGTATTTCTATATTGTAGTTATGACACACCAGATCTGGCATGCCAGGTTCTGATCTGGATTAAATTCTAAATCATATGACAAGGCTCGTTAAAGGGTTGTTTTTGACTTTTAGGATTGCTACGTCCAATAGGTGGCGCTAGAGTTTAAGTCTACTTCCTCTCTAAAGAGATGATAGCACTTCTTAATATTAGGATTACAGCCAGTCTGACATGGATTTAGTACAGCAGATCAAATAGATCCAATAATGTACAATACAGTTTGTATCTGATGACTGACCCAATATAAATTTTATGCTGGAGATTTGGCGCTCTGTGTTATTAATATGAAGCTTATATTTTTAATATTAAACTGTATTAAGAAATTAATCAGCACTGAACATTTTTTGAAAAAAGGAAGAGATATTCATAGAGGGAAAAAGAGAGAAAGCTTCATGGAAAAAAAGATACCAATAATAAGGAAAGCAAAAGGCTTTATATAAGACAGATGGGAGAGAGGTGAGGACAATGCTGTAACACACAGGTTTGAGGAATACGTACCGAGCGTCTGCGCAGCTTCATTATTTTTTTCTCCTGGAAAGATACATTACAGTAAGTATAAGAGACAATCATATACGTCATAACTTTTATTAGCATAAAAAATGCATTAACAATGACAAACCCAGGCTGAAAACCCCCATGTGTTATACTGTCTCCATACAAAGAAAGCACAAATATGCATCTGCCCGACGTAGATATTTGTAGACTTAACATGAAACGGTCAGCAGGTTTTTTCCTTATAAGCTGTGGCCACAACCAGAAAGCCCTTATATACAACATTTTAGAATACAGTATATAAGTCCCCAATCCGATCTGTATAACATAAAAAGACCCTTTATTATACTCCCCTATGGGGCAGTCCGGACTGATGGGCATCTCTAATCTTGATCCAGCTCCTCCTCTCTGCTTTCGTCATCCACACAGTGTCCTCCATTGCACTCCTGCGCACGCACACTTCTCTATGTCTTGTCGTGGTTAAAGCAAAGTATTATAATGCTCATGCGTGGGTCTTCTTCAAACTTTCCCCGCGCATGCTCATTACAATACTTTGGCAAGGTGGAAAAAAGTTTCCGTGCTCAGAAGTGCAATGGACGAGACTGTGTGGGTGACGTAAGATGCATCATCCAATAAAGTAGGAAAGGAATATAGCAGTAGAAAGCAGAGAGGAGGCATTGATTCAAGATTAGTGACACCTATTAGACCAAACAGCCCCATAGGTGAGTATAATAAAAACTCTTTTTATGTTATACAGATCGGCCTGGGGACTTATTTACAGTATTCTAGAATCTATATATTATATATAAGGGTTTATTGGTGGTGGCTGCAGCTTAAATGGGTAAAACATGGTGAAAGCTTCTCTTTAATGGAGCATTGGCAGCTAAAGCAGATCTGTAGTTATTATGTATCTCCCGTTCTTTGCTTAGAAGTCCAGTAGGCAGTGCTATATTGTGATTGACAGCAACCGTCCTCCAGACACCAGACCACAAAAAGACCAGGGATTTATATAATTAAAAGACAATTATAGTGAATCTCTCCCCTAGACCTATATACCATTCTGATCAACACCCATAAAGTTTCCATCGGGCTTTACCTGGGGTGCGGTATTCTGCATGAACAAGTATACATTTATACATATAACATACATATAGATATCGATCATACCAGTCTTTTTATCTCGTCTTGTGCAGCCTGTTCATCAATCTGCATATTCTCCATGGTGTTGTTCAGTTCTTTTGTTTCTTCAATGAGGCAATGTTTGTCTAATTTCAAACTAAACAAAAAAGTGCTAGTTTAGAATATTGTCCATTTGCTAGAATGGTACAGCTAGGGTTCCTAAACATTTGCAAGTAATTTTATCATGGGGCCACATGAGACTGTGACTATTGTGCAGGGTCAAACTTATTTCTGTTCATTCTTGTTATATTTTTTATATTAATTTCCATCACTTAGGTCAGTTGACTGCTGCTACTGCTCATAGATGTGTAGCGCTCGCATTTCCGCAGCAGGGAGACCGGCGAGCACAGCGTACTCAACCTTCCAGCAGAAAAAGGAAAGCAAGAGGAGCGGCACTCACCCTGGTAATTTCAGTAAAATGCATTTTGTTTCAGTCACAAGATTGCAGACAGAGACATCAGTAAAATAAGCAACATCTGTTTCGCCTGAATACATGCTTCTTCTGGCTCACACTCGTAAGGAGCATGTATTCACATGAAACAGCTGTTGCTCATTTTACTGATGTCTCTGCCTGCAATCCTGTGACCAAAATAAAGTGCATGTCCCTGATATTACCAGTGGTGAGTGCTGCTCCTCTTGCCTTCCTTTGAATTTTCCTAATTTAATTTATAGACTTTATGGTTTGATTTCTTTGACTATGTGGATTGAATGGCTTGTTACTGACATCTGGTGAGAAATTCATGTCAATAGCATTTGTAGAAATATATTTAGTTAGAAAAGTGGTGACGTAATCAATTCTTATTTCACCCATTGTACATAGGGCTACACTCAAGGTTAATGTAAGTTAATTACTCTTTATTGGTTATAATGAAGTTTGAATAACTTAATTTTAGTTCTGTTTAATCAAATGTAATTGATGTTTTAAAATTGTGGATGCTGCTGTATGTGTTGTTTTCCTTGAAGGGCTGCATGAGGCATTGGTGTGAAGGTCTTGCCTCCTGTGTTGTGCTCCAGAGCTGCTGGTTGAGTGGTTGAAGTGTGGAGACAATTACTTGTTAGGCTGTTACCGCTCTCAGGTGAGAGGGGTTGCCAAGCCAAGACACATTCACTTGCAGCCAATACCATCCAATTCCAGCTCAGGTGATCTGGGTGGACCCTATTGAGGGAGGGCCCCATCTGCAGACTGGAGGAGGGAGTAGGTACAAATATGAGTGGAGACAGGAAGAGAGAGCAGAGTGAGAGTTGAAGTTAGAGGAGAGTGAAGAGTGAAGAGCGAAAGGAGTAGGACCTGGAGGATGGAGCTGCACAGAGGCTCCTTCCAGGTCAGGAGAGAGGGAGAGTGAGAAAGATGAAGGTGTCCTAGAGGGCATAGCTGTGGGAGAACCACCTGTGGTGCCCCACATTCACCACCGGCTGGAGGTGCGTGGAGTGACCAGGCCGCAGAGGGGACCGGACCCAATCTAGCCAAAGGACTGCAAGCCTTAACTAGTAAACCGGAGGCGGCTGGGCTTGTATGGACAGTTGCCAACACCGCGCCCACTCGCTGAAAAGGTGGCCATATAGGACCAGGGGACACAGTGATCGTCGCCCGACTGGGTTCGCGGCCACTGGCTTGGGAAACTGAGAACGAAGATGCAGGGCAGGAGTGGAGTGTAGCCAGCGTGGGAAGGCGGCCAGCGAAGGAAGGTATCTTGGTTAGGCGGCCCCGTATCATCTGATAGCTGGCCAGGGTGTGCTTTGAAGAACACCCGGCTGGGCGAACTTGATTGATCACTAAGTAAAGGTAAATAACTACAATCCTGGTCTTCTCCAGTCATTCAGTGCACCATCCCTGCTAACCCCTGCGTCCTCATCATCGAGCACTTTACTAACTGTTACTTCAACCCTGGGGCCACGCTCTACCTTTGGGGAGCGATACCATCCAGGCTGCCATTCCACCGGCCACAGAAGTCCCACAGCAGCGCTGGTCACCCTGACCAAAATAACCACAGGTGGCGTCATCACTATTCCCTTGTAAATAAATTTCCCCTATAACTGCACGCCCAGGGTTACAGAGATGTGTCACCACCACTGTGATCTCCTAAAGGACTGTCCAGCCCGGTTTTGAGTACCCCCCGGCCCTGGTGGGTGTTTCATTATTACTTACAATTCAACATGGTAGCTGGCTTTTTGCTCGGAGTAAAATAGGTGTCTTATTGTAGTTCTTAGAATCTGGAAAAAATATTGACAAAAAATTTAGTTTAGAAGAAAGGATTCTTCCTTCAAAGAACATGAGTTCTAGCAATATTATAGTGCTGTACGTTACCTCTTCAGATGCTTTGTATGCATTGACTGTTGCTTCCATGGAATTTTTCTAGAATAGAGAATAAAAGAATAAATTAGAATACAAGACGTTGTCTTTACCCAAACTTAACTGGTACCAGCTGGATTCTCGGTAGCCAAAGCTCTGACACAACCCTGCGGTTCAGCAGAAGACATCCCCACTTGGAAGGATCTCTGGAGACAAATACTTATTAGGCTAAATTCACATGTCCACTAATCAACTGTGAACAAATTCAGCAGCGATGCATTGACAAAAAGGTTGTACAAAGACATCATAGAATGATTATCAAATCCATGACACTAATGGTGCAAAACATTATGATTTTTAAGTAAAGAGTCCCACAATGAAGATGGAAGAAACAACTAAGCACTGATTGCACACTCACCTCGTCACACTCTGTGGTCTTCTGCCCAAGGTCTTTCTTCTTGTCATCCAAGTGGCTCTGTGGAACAAAACAAGATATCAGAAAGCAGATGAAGCTGAAATATTATATCGCAGCACGTCTCATTACAATCACTGCACTCTGAAAACAGAGTACAGATCTCTACAGTGCAAAATTAGGATGAGATAATCCAACACTGATGTATTGTCTTCATCCATGTGTGCCCTCTCTTCAGTAGTGACCAATGTCCTTAGTAGAAGATCTATAAGGGCACATTTACACGCGGCAACTTTTCTAGGAATTTCTCTGGCAACTTACTGGCTGCAGTGAAATCATGGACACATTGTTCTATCTTGTTGCTGTGTACAAATGGAACAATGTCTCCATGATTTCACTGCAACCAGTAAGTTGCCAGTGAAATTCCTAGAAAAGTTGCCGCGTGTAAAGGTGCCCTAATGGAACCAGTTATTTGTGAGCGGCAGCATCTAAGTTGAGTCCACATGTCCAGTAATCGTGTGATAGAGCGGATCCTGCAGTAATCTGTTAGCAAAAAAGTTGAGCAGACACAACTATTATGTCTGTTTGCTTTTTGCAGGATCTGTTGTTTTAACAATGAAGTCTATGGAAAACTGATCCGGTGACTGATCCGGTGACTGATCGCTATTTAGCCTCCGTTTTCCTGTCATTTGTAAAGGATCCATTTTTTGCTTAAAGGATCATTTTCAATTAGCGTCATATAAAGATGTATAGGATTTTCTATAGACTCCCATGTTAAAAAATAACAGATCTTGAGGAAATCAATTTTTTCAAAACAGGCATAAAAGTTGTGTTTGCAGAAGAGATCACTGCTGGATCTGTTCTAATGGAGGATTACTGGACATGTGAACTCAGCCTTAACAAATAGCCACTAACTTTAATTGACATCCTGAACACTGTTATTTGTATTTCTGAATTCTGGAAGTTTTTCCTATAGGTCAGCAGTCTGTGCGTAAAATCATCAAACAAGTGACTATAGGAAATGTTGTGATATATCTTTATCAGAAACATCTAAACTCCTGATCAAACAGAATGGTATCAGATTAAGGTTCGCTCACAATATTGTGTAAAGGGGGTGTCACACGCGTCAATATCGCCTGCACGATATCGGCTGCACGTGACGTTGCAGCGATATTGACGCGTGTGACATACTGCATCAACCAGCGATAAATCGCTGGTTGATGATCGCCAGGTTTCAGAACCAGCTCAGAAACCTGGCGATTGTCGCCCGGTGGACACGCAGCATCGCTGCGTGTGACACCGGGACTAGCGATATTCCAGCTCCCAGCGCCTCTCACAAGCGCTGGGAGCTGGTATCCAAGGTACACTGCGGGTAACTAGGCAGCGCGCGCTGCCTAGATACCCGACGTGTACCTTAGTTACCAGCCTCCTCCGCTCACCGGGTGAGCGGAGGAGGCTGGTAAACTAAGGTACACGTCGGGTATCTAGGCAGCGCGCGCTGCCTAGTTACCCGCAGTGTACCTTGGAGACCAGGCTGCTCCCGCTTCCAGCAGCCTGGCAGCGGGAGCAGGACATCGTGGAAACGATATTTAAATCGTTTCCATGATGTCACTGGTCAATTGATCGCTGGTGAGTCTGCCTGTGTGACAGCTCACCAGCGATCAGCCGTCAATGTCGTCAGCGATCAGATCGCTGACGACATTGACGCGTGTGACACCCCCTTAACTCCAGAAAATGGGATTGCACTCGGACAATGTTATTCAATGAGTCAGTGCTGATCTGGGAATATTTTTCTGAGCTGTAAATTCAATTTGAGGTAATAAATTGTATGATGGAGCTAGTGGTGGTGTAAATCAGACCAGACTCAGCAATGCAAGTCTATGGCTGCGAGAAAAGAAGTCAGACGTCACTTGGACCACACTAGTGACAACTGTTTATTACGGATACATCACCATTGTGTAGAATAAAACACTGTAAATAGTTCTGTAAATGATTGTAAATGAATCATAGCGGGTGATAAATAAATGGATTGCATACGGCCATCATATGGATGACAAATGTGATAAAAATTGTCCTATTTTTTTGGATAAAAATTGGATTGATTTTTTAATACAATAGTGGGAGCGTACCCTAAATGAGAATATTTGAGAGAAGAGTGGGAGAAGTAGAGTGACACACATAGATAGTGCTGCTGCTTTGTAGTAATAATATATAATACAGCGGTCATTCATTATTCAGCACTATTCATTCCATAGTGCTTTACATACATGTGTGAGGAAACCCATGTAAACACAGGGAAAGCATACAAACTCCTCGCAGATGTTGACCTTGGTGGGATTTGAACTCAGGACCTCAGTGCTGTTAGGCTGCAGTGCTAACCACTGAGCCACTGCACTGCTCCTAGTAAGTGTTTATTTCATAACAAAGTTGGATTTTCAGCCACACTGCTCAGTACTGTAGACTGAACTCCATTCTGCTGCTGCTTCTGAGCATGTGTTATAATAGACAGGAGTGCAGGATTCATGTCTGTGTGCGGTGAGAGCAACATAGCAGCTAATCCACACACACTACTTATACAGATCGGCCTCTGGACTTATATATGGTACTAGACAGAGGTCCATTTCTATCGCATCAGGTGATTTTACATTAGTCCACTACTTCAGCTACTAACTTTGATGCGGCCATCAAAAGAGCCACATCTGGCTCGCAAACCATAAGTTCCCGACCCTGCCCTAGACCTATATACCATTCTGCTCAACACCCATAAAGTTTCCATCAGGCTTCACCTGGGGTGCGGTATTCTTCATGAACAAGTATATATTTCTACATATAACATACATATAGATATCGATCATACCTTTATCGCTTCTTTTGCTGATTGTTCTGAGATCTGCATCTTCTCTACGGTGTTTTTCAGTTGTTTTGTTTCTTCCATGATGTCCTGTTTTTCTTTCAGCAAACTAAACAGAAAAGTGCTAGTTTAGAATATTGTCCATTTACTAGAATGGTACAGCTAGGGTTCCTAAACATTTGCAAGTAATTTTATCATGGGGCCACATGAGAGACTATGACTTGGATACAATTGCCCCATTTCCTCAAGATGCCTGGACCATCAGTGCAATAAGCCCCTGTACCTTGTGCAACCCCTATCCCGTCGTAGATTGTAAGCTCTTTTGAGCAGGGTCACCTTCATTTCTTGCTTTATTTATTGTATTTTCTTTTTTACATTGATTCTATGCCTATTGTTTTGTATCCAATTATTGTACTGTATTTGTTCTCTACTGTAATTACTTACTGTATTATATTTTCTGTACTCTAACCCTACATTGTAAAGCGCTGCGGAATATGTTGGCACTATATAAATAAAGCTTTATTATTATTATTATTATTATTATTATTATTGCGCAGGATCAAATTTATTATATTTATCAATCTAGCCAAAGGACTGCAAGCCTTAACCAGTAAACTGGAGGCGGCTAGGCCGGCATGGACAGTTGCAAACACTGTGCTCACTCCCTGAAAAGGTGGACATATAGGAACAGGTGACACAGTGATTGTCGCCCGAAAGGGTTTGCGGCCACTAGCTCGGAACACTGAGTATGAAGACGCAGGGCAGGAGTGGAGTCTAGTCAGCGTAAGAAGACGGCCAGGGAAGGCTCATGAAGACGTCCTCATCATCGAACATTTTACTAACCGTTATTTAACCCTGGGGCCACGTTCACCTGTGAGGAGCGATACCATCCAGGCTGCCATTCCACCGGCCCCAGAGGTCCCACAGCACCGCTGGTCACCCTGACCAGAATAACCACAGATGGTGTCATGAGCTATTCCCTGTAAATAAATTTCCCCTTTAACTGCATGCCCAGGGTCACAGAGACATGTCACCACCACGTGATCTCCCAAACGATTGACCAGCCCGGATCTGAGTACCCCCCGGCCCTGGTGGGTGTGTCATTATTACTTACGTTTCAATACGCTGGTCAGATTTTTTCTTCTGGTTAATAAGTCCTTGTACTGTCGTTTTTAGAATCTGGAAAAAATATTTACAAAAATTTAGTTTAGAAGAAAGGACTCTTCCTGCAAAGAACATGAGTTCTAGCAATATTATAGTGCTGTACATTACCTCTTCAGTTGCTTGGTATCCATTTATTTTTATTTCCAAGTCTTTGATGATGGAATTTTTCTAGAATAGAGAATAAAAGAATAAATTAGAATATAAGACGTTCCCTTTACCAAACCTTAACTGGTACCAGTTATGTCGGTAGACAAAGCTCTGACACAACCCTGCGGTTCAGCAGAAGACTCCCCACATGGAAGGATCTCTGGAGACAAATACTTGTTAGGCTAAATTCACATGTCACTAATCAACTGTGAACAAATTCAGCAGTGATGCATTGACAAAAAGGTTGTAGAAAGACATCATACAATGATTATCAAATCTATGACATCAATGATGCAAAACAATTATGATTTTTAAGTAAAAGATCTCACAATGAAGATGTAAGAAGAACCTAAATACTGATTGCACACTCACCTCGTCACACTCTGTGGTCTTCTGTCCAAGTTCTCTCAACTTGTCATCCAAGTGGCTCTGTGGAACAAAACAAGATATCGGAAAGCAGATTAAGCTGAAATATTATATCGCACAGCGCCTCATTACAATCACTGCACTCTGAAAACAGAGTACAGGTCTCTACAGTGCAAAATTAGAATGAGATAGGCCAGGGTCACATTTGCGCTTTGACCCTGGCCTGCCGGATTCCGGTTTCAACTTAGAAATTTTTCCAGCACCGCATAGCGTTACCGCTATGCGGTGCCGGAAAACGCTGCCCTTAGTTACCCGATGTGTACCTTAACGACCTGTCACACAGGCAGAGGCTTGGAGTGCGCTTTACAGCGCCGCACAGGAAACCGTGTCTGCAACGGTTTCCTGTGCGGCGCTGTAAAGCGCACTCCGAGCCTCTGCCTGTGTGATAGGTCGTTAAGGTAAACATAGGGTAACTAGGGACTGTGTTTTCCAGCACCGCATAGCGGTAATGCTATGCGGTGCTGGAAAAATTTCTAAGTTGAAACCGGAATCCGGCAGGCCAGGGTCAAAGCGCAAATGTGACCCTGGCCATAATCCAACACTGATGTATTATCTTCATCCATGTGTGCCCTCTCTTCAGTAGTGACCAATGTCCTTAGTAGAAGATCTATAAGGGCACCTTTACACGCGGCAACTTTTCTAGGAATTTCTCTGGCAACTTACTGGCTGCAGTGAAATCATGGACACATTGTTCTATCTTGTTGCTGTGTACAAATGGAACAATGTGTCCATGATTTCACTGCAACCAGTAAGTTGCCAGTGAAATTCCTAGAAAAGTTGCCGCGTGTAAAGGTACCTTAATGGAACCAGTTATTTGTGAGCGGCAGCATCTAAGTTGAGTCCACATGTCCAGTAATCGTGTGATAGAGCGGATCCTGCAGTAATCTGCTAGCAAAAAAGTTGAGCAGACACAACTATTATGTCTGTTTGCTTTTTGCAGGATCTGTTGTTTTAACAATGAAGTCTATGGAAAACTGATCGGGTGACTGATCGCTATTTAGCCTCCGTTTTCCTGTCATTTGTAAATGATCCATTTTTTGCTTAAAGGATCATTTTCAATTAGCGTCATATAAAGATCTATAGGATTTTCTATACACTCCCATGTTAAAAAATAACAGATCCTGAGGAAATCAATTTTTTCAAAACAGGCATAAAAGTTGTGTTTGCAGAAGAGATCACTGCTGGATCTGTTCTAATGGAGGATTACTGGACATGTGAACTCAGCCTTAACAAATAGCCACTAACTCTAATTGACATCCTGAACACTGTTATTTGTATTTCTGAATTCTGGAAGTTTTTCCTATAGGTCAGCAGTCTGTGCGTAAAATCATCAAACAAGTGACTATAGGAATGTTGTGATATATCTTTATCAGAAACATCTAAACTCCTGATCAAACAGAATGGTATCAGATTAAGGTTCGCTCACAATATTGTGTAACTCCAGAAAATGGGATTGCACTCGGACAATGTTATTCAATGAGTCAGTGCTGATCTGGGAATATTTTTCTGAGCTGTAAATTCAATTTGAGGTAATAAATTGTATGATGGAGCTAGTGGTGGTGTAAATCAGACCAGGACTCAGCAATGCAAGTCTATGGCTGCGAGAAAAGAAGTCAGACGTCACTTGGACCACACTAGTGACAACTGTTTATTACGGATACATCACCATTCTGTAGAATAAAACACTGTAAATTGAAGTTCATGTAAATGATTGCTCAGAAATGAATACATAGCATGTTTGGTATTGATGGTTTGGTGATTAAATGATAATGTTGATTGCATACGGCCATCATATGGATGACAAATGTGATAAAAATTGTCCTATTTTTCTGGATAAAAATTTAATTGTTTTTTTAATACAATAGTGGGAGCGTACCCTAAATGAGAATATTTGAGAGAAGGTGGGAGAAGTAGAGTGACACCATAGATAGTGCTGCTGCTTTTAGTAATAATATATAATACAGCGGTCATTCATTATTCAGCACTATTAATTCCATAGTGCTTTACATACATGTGTGAGGAAACCATGTAAACACAGGGAAAGCATACAAACTCCTCGCAGATGTTGACCTTGGTGGGATTTGAACTCAGGACCTCAGTGCTGTTAGGCTGCAGTGCTAACCACTGAGCCACTGCACTGCTCCTAGTAAGTGTTTATTTCATAACAAAGTTGGATTTTCAGCCACACTGCTCAGTACTGTAGACTGAACTCCATTCTGCTGCTGCTTCTGAGCATGTGTTATAATAGACAGGAGTGCAGGATTCATGTCTGTGTGCGGTGAGAGCAACATAGCAGCTAATCCACACACACTACTTATACAGATCGGCCTCTGGACTTATATATGGTAATAGACAGAGGCCCATTTCTATCGCATCAGTGATTTTACATTAGTCCACTACTTCAGCTACTAACTTTGATGCGGCCATCAAAAGAGCCACATCTGGCTCGCAAACCATAAGTTCCCGACCCCTGCCCTAGACCTATATACCATTCTGCTCAACACCCATAAAGTTTCCATCAGGCTTCACCTGGGGTGCGGTATTCTTCATGAACAAGTATATATTTCTACATATAACATACATATAGATATCGATCATACCTTTATCTCTTGTGCTGATTGTTCTGCTTTCTTCATCTTCTCTAGGGTGTTTTTAAGTTGTTTTGTTTCTTCCATGATGTCCTGTTTTTCTTTCAGCAAACTAAACAGAAAAGTGCTAGTTTAGAATATTGTCCATTACTAGAATGGTACAGCTAGGGTTCCTAAACATTTGCAAGTAATTTTATCATGGGGCCACATGAGAGACTTTGACTATTGCGCAGGATTAAATTTATTATATTTATCAATCTAGCCAAAGGACTGCAAGCCTTAACCAGTAAACTGGAGGCGGCTAGGCCTGCATGGACAGTTGCAAACACTGTGCTCACTCCCTGAAAAGGTGGACATATAGGAACAGGTGACACAGTGATTGTCGCCTGAAAGGGTTCGCGGCCACTAGCTCGGAACACTGAGTATGAAGACGCAGGGCAGGAGTGGAGTCTAGTCAGCGTAAGAAGACGAACAGGGAAGGCTCATGAAGGTGTCTTGGTGAAGTGGCCCCGTATCATCTGAGAGCTGGCCAGGCTGCGCTATGAAGAAGTACAGCACCCGGCTGGGCGGACTTCATTGATCACCAATTAAAGGTAAAGAACTACAACCCTGGTCTCCTCCGGTCATTCAGAGCACCATCCCTGCTAGCCCCTTCATCCTCATCATCGAACATTTTACTAACTGTTACTTTAACCCTGGGGCCATGTTCTACCTGTGAGGAGCGATACCATCCAGGCTGCCATTCCACCGGCCCCAGAAGTCCCACAGCACCGCTGGTCACCCTGACCAGAATAACCACAGGTGGTGTCATGAACTATTCCCTTGTAAATAAATTTCCCTTTTAACTACATGCCCAGGGTCACAGAGACATGTCACCACCACTGTGATCTCCCAAACGATTGACCAGCCCCGGATCTGAGTAACCCCCGGCCCTGGTGGGTGTGTCATTATTACTTACGTTTCAATACACTGGTCGGATTCTTCCTCTTGTTAAGAAGTCCTTCTACTCTCGTTTTTAGAATCTGGAAAAAATATTGACAAAAAATGTAGTTTAGAAGAAAGGACTCTTCCTGCAAAGAACATGAGTTCTAGCAATATTATAGTGCTGTACATTACCTCTTCAGTTGCTTGGTATTCAGTCATTTTTATTTCCAAGTCTTTGATGATGGAATTTTTCTAGAATAGAGAATAAAAGAATAAATTAGAATACAAGACGTTCCCTTTACCAAACCTTAACTGGTACCAGTTATGTCGGTAGACCCAAAGCTCTGACACAACCCTGCGGTTCAGCAGAAGACTCCCCACATGGAAGGATCTCTGGAGACAAATACTTATTAGGCTAAATTCACATGTCCACTAATCAACTGTGAACAAATTCAGCAGCGATGCATTGACAAAAAGGTTGTACAAAGACATGATACAATGATTTTCAAATCCATGACATCAATGATGCAAACAAATTATGATTTTTTAAGTAAAAGGTCTCACAATGAAGATGTAAGAAGAACCTAAATACTGATTGCACACTCACCTCGTCACACTCTGTGGTCTTCTGTCCAAGTTCTCTCGTTTTGTCATCCAAGTGGCTCTGTGGAGCAAAACAAGATATCGGAAAGCAGATGAAGCTGAAATATTATATCGCACAGCGCCTCATTACAATCACTGCACTCTGAAAATAGAGTACAGATCTCTACAGTGCAAAATTAGGTAGAGATAATCCAACACTGATGTATTATCTTCATCCATGTGTGCCCTCTCTTCAGTAGTGACCAATGTCCTTAGAGAAATCTATAAGGAACCAGTTATTGACGGCAGCCAACTTTTCTAGGATTTTCTGGAATCAGGTTCGATCAGGTTCTGGTATCAAATAGGTTCTATCTTGTTGCTGTGTACAAATGGAACAATGTGTCCATGATTTCACTGCAACCAGTAAGTTGCCAGAGAAATTCCTAGAAAAGTTGCCGCGTGTAAAGGTACCTTAATGGAACCAGTTATTTGTGAGCGGCAGCATCTAAGTTGAGTCCACATGTTCAGTAATCGTGGGTTAAAGCGGATCCTGCAGCAATCTGTTAGCAAAAAAGTTGAGCAGATACAACTATTATGTCCGTTTGCTTTTTGCAGGATCTCTTGTTTTAACAATGAAGTCTATGGAAAACTGATCCGGTGACTGATCCGGTAACTGATCCGGTGACTGATTGCTATTTAGCCTCCGTTTTCCTGTCATTTGTAAAGGATCCATTTGTTGCTTAAAGGATCATTTTCAAATGGAAGATAATTAGCGTCATGTAAAGATCTATAGGATTTTCTATAGACTCCATGTTAAAAAATAACAGATCCTGAGGAAATCAAGTTTTTCAAAACAGACATAAAAGTTGTGTTTGCAGAAGATACATCGATACGGATACATCACCATTGTGTAGAATAAAACACTGTAAATAGTTCTGTAAATGATTGTAAATGAATCATAGCGGGTGATAAATAAATGGATTGCATACGGCCATCATATGGATGACAAATGTGATAAAAATTGTCCTATTTTTCTGGATAAAAATTTAATTGGTTTTTTAATACAATAGTGGGAGCGTACCCTAAATGAGAATATTTGAGAGAAGAGTGGGAGAAGTAGAGTGACACACATAGATAGTGCTGCTGCCCTGTAGTAATAATATATAATACAGCAGTCATTAATCAGCACTATTAATTCAATAGTGCTTTACATACATGTGTGAGGAAACCCATGTAAACACAGGGAAAGCATACAAACTCCTCGCAGATGTTGACCTTGGTGGGATTTGAACTCAGGACCTCAGTGCTGTTAGGCTGCAGTGCTAACCACTGAGCCACTGCACTGCTCCTAGTAAGTGTTTATTTCATAACAAAGTTGGATTTTCATCCACACTGCTCAGTACTGTAGACTGAACTCCATTCTGCTGCTGCTTCTGAGCATGTGTTATAAGAGACAGGAGTGCAGGATTCATGTCTGTGTGCGGTGAGAGCAACATAGCAGCTAATCCACACACACTACTTATACAGATCGGCCTCTGGACTTATATATGGTACTAGCAGAGGCCATTTCTATCGCATCAGATGATTTTACATTAGTCCACTACTTCAGATACTAACTTTGTTGCGGCCATCAAAAGAGCCACATCTGGCTCGCAAACCATAAGTTCCCGACCCCTGCCCTAGACCTATATATCATTCTGCTCAACACCCATAAAGTTTCCATCAGGCTTCACCTGGGGTGCGGTATTCTTCATGAACAAGTATATATTTCTACATATAACATACATATAGCTATCGATCATACCTTTATCTCTTCTTGTGCAGCCTGTTCAGTGATCTTCATTATCTCTAGGTTGTTTTTCAGTTGATTATTTTCTTCCATGATGTCATGTTTGTCTTTCAGCAAACTAAACAGAAAAGTGCTAGTTTAGAATATTGTCCACTTACTAGAATGGTACAGCTAGGGTTCCTAAACATTTGCAAGTAATTTTATCATGGGGCCACATAGAGACTATGACTATTGTGCAGGGTCAAACTTATTTCTGTTCATTCTTGTTATATTTTTATATTAATTTCCATCACTTAGGTCAGTTGACTGCTGCTACTGCTCATAGATGTGTAGTGCTCGCATTTCCGCAGCAGGGAGACCGGCGAGCACAGCGTACTCAACCTTCCAGCAGGAAAAGGAAAGCAAGAGGAGCGGCACTCACCCTGGTAATTTCAGTAAAATGCACTTTGTTTCAGTCACAAGATTGCAGACAGAGACATCAGTAAAATAAACAACATCTGTTTCGCCTGAATACATGCTTCTTCTGGCTCACGCTTGTAAGGAGCATGTATTCACATGAAACAGCTGTTGCTCATTTTACTGATGTCTCTGCCTGCAATCCTGTGACCAAAATAAAGTGCATTTCCCTGAAATTACCAGTGGTGAGTGCCGCTCCTCTTGCTTTTCTTTGGATTTTTGTAATTTGTGGACATTATGGTTTGATTTCTTTGACTGTGTGGATTGGATAAGTTGTTACTGACATCTGGTGAAATATTCATGTCAATAGCACATGTAGAAATATATTTACTTAGAAAAGTAGCTTTGAATTTCGGAGACAAGTTGTCAGTAGTTTATAGAATAAAAGAACAATGTACATTTTACTTAAAAATACACCTATAAAGAGAAAAATCAGAGAAACTGAAAATTTTGCAGTGGTCTCTTACTCTCTTCTGGAGCTGTACATGCACATTAATAAGGTTTGTATTAGAGGCCAGTAACACTGATACTGTAGTGCCTCTTTCAGGATGCAGCCAGGCCCTGTTTTATTGGGCAGGAGGGGGGAAATCATAGTGTCTGATATTATAAGGTGCACTAATATAATGCTCAACAGCCCCCTGATCAAATAGTATGGACATCACTAATAGGGCTCGCTCACACCACTGTATAAGTCTGATTTACACACAATGAGATGAAGGAGAAATTGTGTTCTCCATCTTCCATCACAATGTGATCTGATTCTTGCATCCAAGAGAATCGGGTCACACTATATTGACACTCGGATCAGAGTTTGATCAGAGAGTCATTTGCATAACCGACCTGATTCTCTTCAGTGTTGTGACCCTAACCACAGGCTGTAACCCGGCATGATACACGGTGCACTACATGTATCAGCCTTACTGGCTCCTTGTAAAAGCTTTTTCTCTAGTCATTTATACTCCTAAACAAAAACCCTCCTCCATGAATCGATCGGTGTGTGGGTGATTGCTCATCAGTATTGTGCACCTTTGCTTCCTCCGCCTTTTATCACCTGGTTCTGTCTACATCCCGCAGCATAAGTATATTGTTATTGTGACCAGGTATTAGTAATTATGGCTGCATTTTTGTTCAAAGAAATAGTAAATTAAATTAATTGTACCCAATTTCCAGAATCTTGATATTACTTATCAAAGATAATAGAAAAAATTGGAGTCCGGCTCAACAGGACTGGACTTTCCTTTTCTTTTTATTGTTCAAAAGAAAATATAGCGCATACAAAAAAAAAATTTACATGGACGACATGACCCAGTCGATGCATTTTGACTGCACTAAGCAGTGTGTCTGAGCCCACGTGGATGAGTATAGAGCAACTGGGTAAACCGGAATCAAGTTTCCATAATTACTTATCAAACATTAATTAAACTTATGGCAATATGTAGTGCAAGAGCACTGAATAAGCCCAGAATAACATTACACCTACTCCACACGTGTTGTGTTACTGCTCTCAGGTGACAGGGGTTACCAAGCCAAGACACATTCACTTGCACCCAACACCATCCAACTCCAGGCCTGGGGATCTGGGTGGACCCTATTGAGGGAGGACCCCATCTGCAGGCTGGAGTAGGGAGTAGGTAGAGGGGGTAGGTACAAAAGTGAGTGGAACAAGGAAGAGAGAGCGGAGTGAGAGTTGGAGTTAGAGGAGAGTGAAGAGTAGGACCTGGAGGATGGAGCTGCGCAGAGGCTCCTTCCAGGTTGGGACGGAGGGATAGTGAGACAAATGAGAGGGTCCTAAGGGTCATGGCTGTGGGGGAACCACCCGTGGCGCCCCGCAACCACCACCGGCTGGAGGTGTGTGGAAGGACCAGGCCGCAGAGGGGAACCGGCCCCAATCTAGCCAAAGGACTGCAAGCCTTAACTAGTAAACTGGAGGCGGCTAGGCCTGCATGGACAGTTGCAAACACTGTGCTCACTCCCTGAAAAGGTGGCTATATAGGAACAGGTGACACAGTGATTTAATAAGAAAAAACGGTCACCGCACCGAGTGATCTCACGGGCTCTATTTATAGACTTTCCAGCCCGTCCCTGGACACAGTCCTGTCTAGAGAGTCCTTATCTAGATAATGTCACATACCAGCAGGAAGGACAGCGCCACAGGTATGGGTAGTGATGAAAACAAACTTCTTTATTCCATGGTCGTGCAGCAACGTTTCGACCATCCACACGTGGTATTTATCAAGCTTGATAAATACCACGTGTAGATCGTCGAAACGTTGCTGCACGACCATGGAATAAAGAAGTTTGTTTTCATCACTACCCATGCCTGTGGCACTGTCCTTCCTGCTGGTAGGTGACACAGTGATTGTCGCCCGAAAGGGTTCGCAGCCACTGGCTCGGAACACTGAGTATGAAGACGCAGGGCAGGAGTGGAGTCTAGTCAGCGTGGGAAGACGGCCAGGGAAATAAATAAAATAAAGGTAAAGAACTACAACGCTGGTCTCCTCCGGTCATTCAGAGCACCATCCCTGCTAACCCCTGCATCCTCATCATCGAACACTTTACTAACTGTTACTTTAACCCTGGGGCCACGTTCTAACTGTGGGGAGCGATACCACCCAGGCTGCTATTCCACCGACCCCAGAGGTCCCACAGCACCGCTGGTCACTCTGACCAGAATAACCACAGATGGTGTCATGAACTATTCCCCTGTAAATAAATTTCCCCTTTAACTGCACGCCCAGGGTCACAGAGACATGTCACCACCACTGTGATCTCCCAAAAGATTGACCAGCCCGGATCTGAGTACCCCCCGGCCCTGGTGGGTGTGTCATTATTACTTACGTTTCAATACACTGGTCGGATTCTTCCTCTTTGTTAAGAAGTCCTTCTACTCTCGTTTTTAGAATCTGGAAAAAATATTGACAAAAAATTTAGTTTAGAAGAAAGGAGTCTTCCTGCAAAGAACATGAGTTCTAGCAATATTATAGTGCTGTACATTACCTCTTCAGTTGCTTGGTATCCATCCATTTTTATTTGGAAGTCTTTGATGATGGAATTTTTCTAGAATAGAGAATAAAAGAATAAATTAGAATACAAGACGTTCCCTTTACCAAACCTTAACTGGTACCAGTTATGTCGGTAGACAAAGCTCTGACACAACCCTGCGGTTCAGCAGAAGACATCCCCACATGGAAGGATCTCTGGAGACAAATACTTATTAGGCTAAATTCACATGTCACTAATCAACTGTGAACAAATTCAGCAGTGATGCATTGTCAAAAAGGTTGTACAAAGACATCATACAATGATTATCAAATCTATGACATCAATGATGCAAAAAAATTATGATTTTTTTAAGTAAAAGGTCTCACAATGAAGATGTAAGAAGAACCTAAATACTGATTGCACACTCACCTCGTCACACTCTGTGGTCTTCTGTCCAAGTTCTCTTGTTTTGTCATCCAAGAGGCTCTGTGGAACAAAACAAGATATCGGAAAGCAGATGAAGCTGAAATATTATATCGCAGCACGTCTCATTACAATCACTGCACTTTGAAAACAGAGTACAGATCTCTACAGTGCAAAATTAGGATGAGATAATCCAACACTGATGTATTATCTTCATCCATTTGTGCCCTCTCTTCAGTAGTGACCAATGTCCTTAGAAGAAGGTCTATAATGGAACCAGTTATTTGTGAGCGGCAGCATCTAAGGCCTCCTTCACACCACGGTTTTTCCCTGATCAGGTTCGATCAGGTTTCTGTATCAAAACCAGGAGTGTCTCCAAAACTCAGAACAAGTGTCAATCTTTCAATGATAGTTTTTTCTCTGCAAGTTTCTCTCCTGGTTCCTCTCCTGGTTTTGACACACAAACCTGATCGAACCTGATCAGTGAAAAACCGCGGTGTGAAGGGGGCCTAAGTTGAGTCCACATGTCCAGTAATCGTCTGTAAGGCTAGGATCACACTTGCAGTTTTTTCATACTTTTTCGGAGACCTGCGTTTTTAAAAACGCATGTAAAAACGCACCCATAGGCCCCCATGTAAAAAACACATGCCCTAATAGCAAAAAAAGCATGGTACATTAGTACCATTTAGTACCATCCAAAAACGCATGTGTTTTCCATAGGCCCCCATGTAAAAAACGCATGCCCCAATAGCAAAAACGCATACCTAAAGTGCCATGTGTTTTTGCACTTATGTGAGTAGCTGCCTTCAAAAACGCATGCAAAAATGCATGGTACATTAGTACCATTTAGTACCATCCAAAAACGCATGCGTTTTCCTTAGGGGCCCATGTTAAAAAAACGCATGCATTTTTAAAACAGCACCAAAAAATAGTTCATGAATTTTTTTTGGGTGCTGATTCAAACGCATGTAAAAACTCATGGGTGCCTTAAGGCAACTAAAAAAACGCATACAGAAATGTAAATAGTATACAGAAACGCATGCTTTTTTTTTAAGGCACCAAAAAAACTCATGCCAAGTGTGACCCTAGCCTTGAGCGGATCCTGCAGCAATCTGTTAGCAAAAAAGTTGTGCAGACACAACTATTATGTCTGTTTGCGTTTTGCATCTAGGTCATCTGCTTGCAGCCTGCGTCTCCCTCCAGGGAGATCTGTAAGTGTCCCAGCCTCCTAGCGCACTTGGGGGTCAGGGAAGGCATTAAGGACAGGTATAAGGTGGGACCGCAAAGATATCTCGTTGTGGATGTGCCTGATGGCAGCTCCGGCGCAGCCCTTTAATGGGGGGCCGGGAGCTCGGGTGCAATCGGTGGGCCCTCAGCAGTTCAGAGAAAAGGTTTATGCTGGCAGTCCAACGAAGGGCGCTATAAGTTTGGAGCAGCATGCAAGTTCAAGCATGAGTGCTCGGATGTGGCAGCAATCACAGGTTACGGCACTCCAAAATGGATCAAGTTGGCCTGGAGAGATTGGTGGTGGTATACGAAATCCTGGGTCATCGGCTCTGCCCGTGGGTGTGGTGCAAAGTTTCTTAAGAGAATGGGGGCATCCTTGTTCGTTGTTGATGCACAAGGATGGGTCATTGCTTTCTAAGTTTCAGTTTGTAGCGGTGTTAAAGGTCTGTCTAGTGAAAGCGGAGGAATCACCCAAGGAATATGGGTCTCATTCCTTTAGGATTGGGGCAGCGACAGAAGCCTTTAGATGGGGTTTGGGGGATGACGTATGGACATGGGAATCTTCCAGCTTTCATTCCTATGTGCAACCTCACCTGGTGGCATCCTGAAGCAGTGGTGAGGCTTGGGGGATCAGAAGAGTGGCTAAAGATGTCAGTTAGTGATGATGATGAAATGTATTGTTTGTATTTGTGGGTGTTAATTGTCTTAAGTATATAGCTGTGTAATTTGCAGTTGGCTATGGAATGTATTGATTTTATTTATTGGTGCTAATTGTTTTAATTTTTTATAGGTGTACAGTATGTTTGATCTGGATCCTCAGTCACTCGTACGTGTATTGGGGAGCGTTGTGAGCAGATGTGCATCCCGACGGTCGGCAACTCAGTCAGGCTATTATAAAATAGATCAGGCTTTGAGGGCTGACCTGGGGTAGATTACTTACCAAAATATCATATTACACAAGGGGGTGGACCAGGCACCCAATATGCTGGTCCTACACATGGGAGGCAATGACTTGGGGGTTAATGCATGTCTGGAGTTGATCATGGATATCAAGTTTGATCTCTTGAGACTGTGGTTGGCTCATCCAGGGATAATAAATGTAAGGTCAGACAATTTGGCACGGTTGAACTAGAGATTCGCTAGTGGAGCGCCACTAGTCAGTGCACTACAGAGGGTACTGCACCCAAGACAGAAAGTGCAGTATTCCTGTTATTGGGGAGTATGTAAGTCTGAGGTTCTCAATCTGCATTCACCACTTAGGTGGTTCACACTTGCAGATGGATCTGCAGCGTTTTGCAGAGATCTGCAAGTGTGAGCATGCTGACCGCGGCCCATGTTTAAAAGGCGCACGCGGTGTGAAAGGTCTCATTCATCCTGTATGTGTACTGTCAGCAGGTATGCTGTTACAGATACACATCCCGTCCGCACTGTGGACGCGGATGTAGCGTCATGCTCGGGCGGGAGTGTGTGTCTGTAAGCAGGCTAGCTGCTGAAGTACACATACGGAGTGAATGAGACCTTTCACACCGCGTGCGCCTATTATAAAATAGGGGCGCGGTCAGATGCTCCACTTGCAGATGCTCTGCAAAACCTGCAGATCCATCTGCAAGTGTGAGGCAGCCTTAGAGAGGGGACTAAGTTAACCTGATATTTGTGAAGACCCAGTCCTGGTGGGAGGAATGTGGGCAGAGCGGGAAAAGCACAGTGAGCAGTCAGAACGTGGGAGGAAGGAGAAGGAGCTAAAAGGGAGGGCCCCTGCAGAGTGGCGGCCCAGACAGAGAGGGGCACGCAGAGGATGACTGAACACCCTGGCTCAGACCAAAGCGGGGTATCGGATACGAAGCGGTGCAGAAATCCATACCTGAGCCACAAATTACCGGTGTGATCGACAGCTTCATAGGAGCACGATCCAGTCCGACATGCACGGTCCCCACCAGAAGGGGCCTGGTTAAACAAGCTGGATTCGTGCAGGGCAGCGCGAGGAAGAAGGAGTGCGCATTTGTAGGACAGAGAGAGAGATAAAGGAAGGAACATCACTGGAGCCTCAGAGAGACATTGCTTCCTCCTATGACACCTGGTTCACTATTCGAGCCATAACACCTGTGAACTGTGTACAAGCTGAAGGTAACTGGAGTAAAGAACACGTGCAGAGAAAGCAAGTGTCTGTGTTTCTTCCTGGTTAACTGTGACATTCCAGTTTCACAGCAGAGACTGTGCTGCCCTATTCCTATCATTACACTACACTGCCCCGGGGGACCCTGCTCTACCTGTAGGGAGCTACAACACCTTGCTGCCATCCATCCCCCGGTGGTCTGCAGCAGCGTCGGTGCCATCATCAGATCTACAGGTGGCATCACGAAAAACTTTTATTAACTTTATTTCTCCACCAAAATACCCCTTTTTGATTGTCACCCAAGGGCACAGACTTGGGCACGACCACTTTTGACATCCCTGCACCCGACCGCCCAAGATCTGAGTACCCCCAACCCTTGTGGGACCGACACTAGATCTGTGAAACGGGTTAGCAAAGCAAGGATAAAAGTTAACAAAGTAGTGGGCAGATTCATAGCAAAGAATGGTGGCATAATGGTGAGGCATCGGGTTTTGGAGACGCCAGATAGCCAGTACATGAGGATGGATTGTGTGCACCTCAATGCAATTAGTACTGATATGTGGATGCTGGGCTTGAGGGAATCAAGCAAGCGTTGGATGTGTGGCAGGACCGGGCCATGTAAGCTGTCACATGTCCGGTCTATGGCGGGGATGGGTCCATTTCAGAGGCTGGTATCAGAGGTGTTGGCTGGTAGTATGAGGTCACTCTTGGGATGTAGAGACGTCTGATACAAGTCAAGGGAAACTTGTGGGCGTTGGTCCTGCAAGTTGGGGGTGGTAACGATGGGAGTTTAACACCCACCCCCTGGGTTGGTTGTTTTTGCGGCCAGGGGGATCCCCTGGCTGGTTGCAATGTGGCCAGGGGATAGGTGTAAAAATGGTGGAGTTGCTTCTGGGATGGACCTATCAAATATCATGAACATATGTATATATATGTTATGCTATTGAGGGGTGGCAATGTGTAGCCGCCGGGTCATATATTTACAGTATATGTGTTGTTAATAAAAAGCTGTGGACATTTTATCCAAGTCACACATGTTGCGTGGTTATTTCAGTTAAGCAGGAATCAGAGAGTCCCTACTAGATCGTTATTACTGCATGAAGGGTTGAACAATGTCAACCATTATTTAGACCTTTTCTCTTAGTTCCTTTCAGCTGCCACAAATCTACATAAATGGGGCACAATTTTTGACCACAAGCAAACCTTTAACTAACATCTCTTCTCTTTTGACAAGTATTTGAGGCTTTCCCCATGACACTTACCTTTAGGTCCAACACTTGTTGATGTAACTGGTTGACATCCACACGACAGGCTTTCACACGCATTTTGGAGAGCAAGAGCTAAGAAAAAATAAATTATATAAGTAAGATTTAATAACACTAGCTTATTAGGTGGCTTTAATACACTATGTATTTATTAATCTATCTTTCAGCAGCATTTCATTTTAGATCCAGTATTCTGTGCTGAATAATTTACCGTATATACTCGTGTATAAGCCGACCCGTGTATAAGCCGACCCCCCTACTTTTGCCCCCCAAAACTGGGAAAACGTATTGACTCGCATATAAGCCGAGGGTGGACCCCAGCACAGGTATACAACCCCCAGCAGTGAGGTATACAGCCCCCAGCAGTGTGGTATACAGGCCCTCCCAGTGGTATACAGGCCCCAGTAGTATGGTATACAGCCACCAGGACAGGTATACAGCCCCCAGCAGTAAGGTATACAGGTCCCCCCAGTGGTATACAGCCCCCAGCAGTATTGTATACAGCCCCCAGCAGTGAGGTATACAGGCTCCCCCAGTGGTATACAGGCCCCAGCAGTATGGTATACAGCAGGCCCCCAGTGGTATACAGCAGGCCCCAGTGGTATACAGCAGGCCCCAGTGGTATACAGCAGGCCCCCAGTAGTATACAGCAGGCCCCCAGTAGTATACAGCAGCCCCCAGTAGTATACAGCAGGCCCCCAGTAGTATACAGCAGGCGAGTGCCGGCAGGAGGGGGCTGTATCAGATAGTGCACTGTTCCCCCAACTGCGGGATGCAGTGCACTATGTGATGCAGCCCTCCTCCTGCTGGCACTCGCCCCCCACACTGTGCAGAGCCCCCACACTGTGCAGAGCCCCCCCGCTGCATTAACTTACCATCCAGCGTCTTCATCACCGCGGGCCCTCGCGTCCATCCTCGCGCGCTATGTTCCCGGTATCATGTTACCCGGCGGTCGCAGTGGGATGACGTCATCGCGCCGGGTCACGTGAGAGCCGAACACAGCGAGCGAGCAAGGACTGGAGGACTGGAGGTGATGAAGACGCTGGAGGGTAAGATAATGCAGCGGGGGGGCTCTGCACAGTGTGGGGGGCTCTGCACAGTATGGGGGGCGAGTGCCAGCAGGAGGGGGGCTGCCTGTATACTACCACTGGGGGCTGTATGCACGGCTCCCCCTGCCGCTGTGATGGGCGGGGGGAGCCGTGCATATCTAATGAGCGGCACCACGTGACGGGACGCTCAGTCAGCAGCCTCCCTCGCCTCCTCCAGCCTCCCCAGCACCCAGACACAGCCCCCACACACCACATACCGTATTGACCCGTGTATAAGCCGAGGGGGGGACTTTTCAGCCCTGTGTTAGAAATATGGAGCTACTATTCTTAATATGAAGCTGTATTAAGAAATTAATCAGCACAGAACCTTCTTTAAGATAAGGCTTTGCCTGGGAGAGGTGGGAGAGCAGTGAGGACAATGCTGTAAAACACAGGTTTGAGGAATGCCTACCTTGTCCTCGAGATGTTGTGTTTTTTCTTGCTCTTGATGATATTTTTTCTCCTGGAAGGATACATCACAAAAAGTAAACGAGAGAGTCATATACAGTTATAACGTTTATTAGCATAAAAAATAAAATAAAAATAACTAACTGAAAACCCCCGTCTGGTATACTGTCTCTATACAAAGAGAGCACAAACATGCATCTCCCCGGCAGAGATGTTTCTAGACCAATGGTTCTTAACCATTCGATCGAACCCCAGGGGTATGGTGTGTCAGTCTCAGGGTTTCGGCGGAGCCTCCTCCACAGAGGTCAACACACTCCCAACGGCTGCATGTAGATTTATCACTAAAGAAGGGTTCGGTGAATGTGCATATGAAACTGGTGGGTTGGGTACCTCAAACAAGGTTAAGAACCACTGTTCTAGACTTAACGTGATCGGTCAGTAAGTTTTTCCCATATAAGCAGCGGCCACAACCAGTAAGCCCGTATATACAACTCTGTAAAATACTGTATGTAAATCCCCAATCTGGTCCAAATAGCATAAAAATACCCTTCTTTGAACAAGTATATATTTGTACATCCTATAATATAATCGTCTTATCGTGTCTGTCTGTCTCTCTGTAACGGAAATTCCTTGTCACTGATTGCTTGCGCCCGGCCGGTCGCCACCAATCAGCGACGCAGGATTTCTATTACAGAGAAACAGACAGAATTAGCTGCAGATGACCCTGCCCACTACTTCCTGGCAGCTCGGCGGCGGAAAATGGCAGGGCTGTGGAGCAGGGCCAGCGTCAGCACCCGGCGTACCCGGGCAAATGCCGGGGCCCAGGAGTGAATAAGGGTGTCACCATCGCTCGCCAGCCCGCATCGCGCCGGTATTATTATCTTACCAGTGTCGCGTCGCGGTGCGGTGCTCTCATTCATTCCTGGAGCCGGCCGACAGCCCCGGCATCCAGGCCGTCACTTCCACTGCATGGAACGCATGGAAGAGGAGCCCCTTCACTTCCTCTTCTTTTGCGTTCCACACTGTTGAACGCATGGAAGAGGAAGAGGAGTCAATACTGAGAGGCTGAGACGGGATGGCGTGTGTGAGGATGCGGTGGCAGCAATGGTGAGTCAGTGACTCCACAATGGAGCTGAAGATGACATGTATTTGCTACAGAGGGGGGTTACGTTGGGGGATATTATGAATGGGGGCAGAGCAGTGGTGGGTATATTATGAGTGGGGGCAGTGTTTGGGGGTATATATATAGCGGGGGCAGACTGGAGGAGAGAGGGAGAGCAGGGGGGCAGGAGGGGGACTGGTGCCTGGAGGAAATGAGGGGAGCAGGGGGCAGGAGGGGGACTGGAGCCTGGAGGAGAGAGGGGGAGCAGGGGGGCAGGAGGGGGACTGGTGCCTGGAGGAGAGAGGGGGAGCAGGGAGGGAGGAGAGGGGGTTTGCAAGAGGGAGGGAGCAGGAGGGGGGAGTAGGGGGGCAGGAGGGGGACTGGAGCCACTCCATCCCACTGTTCACCCCCAACTGCTCCCGCTCACCCCCTAATGCCCCACTCACCCCCAGTGCCCCCTCTCACACCCTACGACCCCCGCATCATGATCTCACCACCCACCCGATGCGATAGCATCGGGCTCCCATCTACTATATAGTCATCTAATTGTGTCTGTCTGTCTTTCTGTAACGCAAATTACGCGTCGCTGATTGGTCGCGCCCGGACAGCCGCAACCAATCAGCGACAGGCGCAGTCTAGCTGCGAATTTGCGCGGGATTTGAACCACGCACGCCACCACTGCCGACGGTAGCCACGGGTCATCTTGTGCTGCACGGAGGTCAGCAGCGACGTAGATGGGAGATGACCGGCACTGGCCGGTCATCTCCTGGCCGCTCGCAACGGAAGTACCCTGACCGGCGCTAGCAATGTCGCTCAGTGTGACATGCAGCAGCGACCAGGCCCCCACTCTGAAATCGCTGATCGTGGTGACCAGTAAGATACAGTAACACTTGGCGACGCTCCAGCGATCCCGATAACGATATGACTTGTATGTATTGCTGGAGCGTCGCCAAGTGTGATGGTACCTTACTGATCACTGGTGAGGTGTCACACGTGCAGATATATTGAACGAAGCCGCGTCGCTGATTGGTCGCAGCTGGGCGGGCCGCGACAAATCAGTGATATTGGTGCGGGATTTAACCTCCACTCACAGCGTGAGCAATAACATTTAATGGTAATGTATATATTTTACCCGGAAAATCCTGTGTATTCATTGCATTATTCTTAAATCTTCATAAATAAACTACATGCATGTTCTAGAATACCCGATGTGTTAGAATCTGGCTACCATCTAGAATATTATAACTGTAGATGTCGGACATACCATTTCATTTTTTTCTCGGAGCGCCAACTGTTCAGCCTCCTGGATCTTCTTCTGGCTGTTCCACAGTGTCTGCAGCTCTTGTAACATATTGGATCTATCTTCCTTCAGACTACATAGAAAAGTGTTAGTTTAGAATATTTTGCAATTACTGGAATGGGAACTTAGGGTGCCTAAACTTGGGTAAGGTCATTTTTCCAAGGGGCACATGAGAGACTGTGACTATTGTGCAGGGTCAAACTTAATTCTGTTCATTATTGTTAAATTTTTCTATTGTATTAATTTCTATCACTTAGGTCTGGTAACTGCTGTCTCTGCTCATAAATGTGGAGCGCTCGCTGTGGTGCCAGCATCTCCGCAGCAGGGAGATCAACAACCACAGTGCACACACCCTTCCAGTGGGCCTGCAGCGTCTGCTGTGGCTCTGTCTCCTGCCTCTTGTCCTCCGGTCCAGTGTCTGTGTCGCAGACCTTCCGGGTGTGTGCTTAGGCCCCCCCTTTTTTTTAAAGGCCAGAACACCTTACCCAGGAGCCGTATTTAAGGTACCTTCCCCCTCTGGGAGGTGCCTGAGCAATACTGCCTAATCCCTAAAGACAAATTGCTTGTTTTCAGGTCCCTGTCCTTTACCCTGTGCTCGTACCTGCTAACCTGTGTCTCTTCCTAGTGCCTGCACCTGACTACACCTGCTGTGCCACCATACCAGCCTGCAGCTGTCTACAGCTACTGTGATGCCATACCAGTCTGCCCCTGCTGTGCTGTCATACCAGCCTGCACCTGACATGCCTTACATCTGCCTGCACCTACCGATACCCGCTAATCCTTGCCACCTGCCAGCAATGGCCACTAAGGCCGCACCGACTCTGTGATTCTGCCCTTAGGAGCTGACCCCTGGAGTCAGCTTTCATGGTACCAAGACCCCCCCTGGGGCTGCGCCTGATGGCTACCTACAAGCAAAGCCGATCCCCCAACTGGGACTATAGCGAACACTTGGTGGTCTTTCGAGTTGATCTACTATGTGGCGATTGGTGCCACAATCCATTGGTCTACTACCAGCTGCTCACCCAGTGAGTGTTACAACATGTCATGCACGCTCGGACTGGTCCACTGGTGAACAGGTAAATACCTCGGTGGGCCTTTACTCCACCTATATGAGAAGTATATGGCACAATTCATTTGATTCACTATTTATAGACAGGGGAAACATCTCATCATTGAATAAATTAACACGCTACCCTTTTATTATTATATAGAAGCAGAGGTAACTTTGTGAATGAGGATAATGTAATATTTGCATGTAGCTGAACAGGGGGCTCCCGAAGTAAATGTTAAACCAAATTAAATTAAACCAAACCGGATCCTGCCGTAATCTCCTGGAGAATCTGTCAGGTTCCCAGACGGCGGGTGCTGAAGCTCAGCGCCGGCCGCGCTGAACTTCAGCACCTGGAGCTGTCCTCTACTGAGATTTCAGGACCGCGGATAGCTCCCTGCTAACCGCGATTCTGTCATTTCAGCAGGGACAGCTCCTGAACCCTGCGATCTGCCAAATTTGGCTGCAAACAGGCCCGCAGGGCATATTAACCCTCCGGTTCTGTTTGTCCGGAGCTGTCAGGCTGTGTCCGGTGCCTTCTGCAAAGCACCGGACACAGCCTGACAGCCGAAAAGCCGTGGTGTGAAGCCGGCCTAACTCGCACATATGGTGGCGTAACCCTGATTAAAAATCAGACAGGTGCATATTTACCCCTATGGGCGCTGTAGTGGTAAATAACAGCTCTACTGTTATCTACAGTTGTAGTATTATTTTCATTAATATGTCTTGTATTTTATTTTTATTAGTTTTTCCATGAATTTAGCACATCCATTCATGCGTTTTTTGCTATTCACTTTTTGCACTTTCCACTTATTTTGGAAGCAAATTCCTCTTGCTGTTCTGGGATTTGTCTTGATAATTTTTACCAGTGTATTTACATTTTTATACAAAAACTATTTTATTCACTTTTATATTTCACTTATTTATGACATATATTCTATATTTCTAGTATTGAGTTCTGTTAATAATAACACTATATGACTGGTGCTGGACTATTTTTACCCTATTCTGTGTTTTATTCAGCATCATATGTTATGAACTATGAATTTATTTATATAATTCTTAATTTATATAAAACATTTATTAATTATCAAATATATGATCATTTTCCAAGTGGAGTCTATTTCTTTAGGTTTTGTGAACACAGTGCAAATACCTAAAAAAGGTCTCTAAAGGCCCCGTCACACATGTCAATGTTGCCAGCGATCTGATCATTGACGACTGATTGCTGGTGAGCGGTAACACAGGCAGACTCACCAGCGATCAGTAACAGCGAGAACGCTGGTATCCATGTAATTAAGCATTGCAGTATCCACTGGGCGACCATCGCCAGGTTTTCGGACCAGGTTTTGTCGCTGGTTGATTCACCATGTCACACGCGTCGATATCGCTGCAATGTCAAGTGCAGCAGCGACATTCACAGCAATATTGACGTGTGTGATGGCCCCTTAAGAAGAATTTCTGTCCTACCTCAATTTGTCTGCATGCAGTGATGACATATCCCTCAGATATGTCTGCATTTCTTTGTTTGGTATTCCAGCAGCCTTTATCAGATCTTCACTCATTATCTGCAGTCTCTGGTTTTTCACTATTTTCTGGAACTGGCTGCTTGTCTTATTCCTGTGAAAGAGTAGAAACAGAGAAGAAGGTTATTGCATGTGCAGGAAAATTAGATAGTCACTGATATGTATGTCACTGTGCGCTCCCCCCCCTTGTGCTGTTTCTCTCCCCAGATGCTGTTTTCTCTCCTTGTGTGCTCTCTCTCCCCCTGTGGGCAGTCTTTCCCTACTGTAGGGAGTCTCTCCCCCTGTGTGCTCACTTCCCACTGTGTGCTCTCTCCTCCCCAGTGTGTGCTCTCTCCCCCTTGTGCTGTCTCTCTCGCTGTGCTCTCTCTCCCCACTGTGCACTATTTCTGCCCCCTGTGCCCTCTCTCCCCCAATATGTTCTCTCTTGCACTGTGTGCTCTCTCCCCTTGTGCTGTCTGTCCCCTTGTGCTGTGTCTCCATTGTACACTCTCTCCCCGCTGTGTGCCGTCTCTCTCTGTGGTGTTCAAAGATGGCAGCTGTGTAAGTGCACATGCGCACACTGGTTCACACCATCACAATGTTTGCATACCCATATATCCAAAGATGGCAGCCACATGCGTACTTACTCAGCTGGTGATATGGGGGTGAGGTGGGGCATCAGGGTGCAGTGGTGATGTGTATCATAGGCTTCCGGTGTCATTAGTTTCCGGTGTGCCAGTACCACTAGTGGGCACCATATTTGCACACCCATCACTTGGGTGTGCAAATATTGCTGCCTCTGGCGCATGATAGGACATCCTGACAACAGGAGTTGATGACGGGTGGGACAGGACATTATGTAAGTAAAGACTATATAGAGTTTCTTTGTTCTAGCAACAAAACTTAGGGAGTATTGGAATGCGGAACTAAAACTATTACAGATATTGAGGTGTGTGCAAAATGTGCTGATGTTCACCCAATAGGATGCATGTATGTAAATGCCAAAGGATAAGTTGACTAATGGCAATGTTACAATGTTTGTACAAGAAAATGCATATAAACATTTGAGACGATGATGTAACAAATTCACTGGGCATTGAGACAAAGTGAGAGCTGCTTCTTCTGATGCTTGTCTGTCTCAGGGGGTGCTGCTCTGCTGTGTACATATGAAATCTCAATGATTTTAATTAGGAGCAACCACACAAGTCTTATATGTCCCATGGTAAATGGTGACGACAACCTGGTTTCTTGAACACACTAATACAGGACTGCTTGATTCAACTGCTTTTGCCATTCTCAGACAGAAAGACAACTGTAGCTGCAGCAAAAGGTCAATAACTTATTCTTATCAAAGTCAAGGTTGTGTTTCTGTCTTGGATTTGGCCTGTGTTGGGTAAGTTACCCCAACGTCAATTGATCTAAACATAGTAAGGCTGGGGTTACACATAGAAGTCCGTTTTTGGAAGTGATTTCTATGACCAATCCGTTTTTATAGGGTGCTTTTTGAGCCTCCTGCACCTCTGAACGTTTTTGGACTTAGTCATTTTTTCATTAAAAACGCATATGCGTTAACGCAGGTGCCTTTATGTGCCATGCGTTAACGCATGCGTTTCCCATAGGGCCCCATGTTAAAAAAACGCATGCGTTTTTTAACTGATGCCAAAAACGTTGCTAGCAACGTTTTTTGCTCAAAAACGGACAGAGCAATGTTTTGAGGTGCAGAAAAAAACGGACAGGGTGTTTATTACATCCAATGCGTTTTTCTGTCAGTTTTTGGACTTAGAAAAATAAAATGACAAAAATTAAGCCAAAAAACGGACTAAGGGCTTATGTGTGACCCCAGCCTCAGTGAGTCAATATTTGATAGACAAAGAACCCTGCAGACTTTGGGTGTTGTGTTGATCTTCTGTGTTGAACATGTTTGTTGAAGTTGTGTGTTGTGTGGATTTGGCATTTTACTAGTCCTTGCTCCATGGTGCTGGAATTTAATGGATTGCATTGATGTTGATGATTACAGAAAACAGCTTTCTCTGAGTACATACAAAAAACCCACATGGTTCCAGCCTCCAGACATGGAGACTGATGGTATTCATCTGAAAATATACTCAATCAAGGAGAGACAGACAGCAGACTATAGCGACAGCTAACACTCCATGCTAGTATGCTTCTCTAGTCCTGTGTACCTGGTGAACTAGATAGAAGATGGGTTAGGCTGCTTTCACACTGCGATTTTTCACGATCCGTGGCTGTCCGTTGTAAAACTAACAGCCCCAGATCTGATTTGGCCCCCATGTATCCCCCCTATGGGCAACGATCTGATCGGATCTGCCCTTAATGACAAGACAGATTCAATTCTGTCCGATTTTTTGCTGCACCCAAAATCGGAGACTGCTACGATTTTGGGCACAGTGGACCAAATCAGACACAATCGGATCCGATAAGATCCGCGGTCATTAATATGGGGGCTATGGAGCACGGGTCCGGAAAAAACATCGGATCGATTCCCGGACCCGAATTTAGTGTACTGAGCATGCTCAGTACACTACAACTGCTCTTTGCCTGTTTAATTTCACTTCCGCAATGTATGTATATACATTGCGGGAGTAAAATTAACTAGCAAAGAGTTAAAAGTAAAAAAAACATCCTCACCTCTCTGGCGTGTGTCCCGTGCCGTCTAGCTCCCGGGGTTTAAGGACCTGGCGGGGCTACCTCATCAGCTGATTGGTCACATGACCGCATCAGCTGAGCGGTTTAAATGCCGCACCCACCAAAACCAATCGGCAGGTGGGAGATTCAAACCGCTCAGCTGATGCGGTCATATGACTGATCAGCTGATCGGGTTGTCACATGACCGCATCAGCGTGATTTAAATCTCCCACCCGACGATCAATTTTGGTGGGGGGCGGGGCTACCCGATCAGCTGATCGGTTTAAATCCCGCGCCAGGTCCTTAAGCCCCGGGAGCTAGACGGGGCGGAACACACGCCGGAGAGGTGAGGAATTTTTTTTTTTATGGTAACAAGATGCTATGGAGTCAGTAAAAAAATGTTATACCCGACTCTGGAATAGATTGTAAGGCTTAGGCCCTAAGCCTTAGGGTATGAGAATACGTCTGAGGTTCACACCCATTTATTGTCCTGCGATTTTGCTGAAGGCTAAAAGCCTGTAATTAAAGAGCCCTAAATAGTGTCCTGACCTTAGTACAAGTCCATGTCCCCGGCCATGATACATAGTCTTTCCCTAGTATTCTAGTATATTGATGACTTACGGTACTCCTTTGCTGCCCAGTAAAGAAAGCTGTATTGAAAACACTGTCCTTTCTGTAGTTCCTTGCAAACAGTGGCTGCAAAGCCTCAAAATTTAAACTACAAATTTTCTGTACAACCGCTACGGCCGGCTTCACACCACGGTGTGATCAGGTCCGGGGCTGTCCGATGTGATTCGGACAGCCCCGGACCCGATTTGCCTACAGGACCGGAGGGCAAATATGCTCTCCGGTCTGGTTTGCAGCCGGATGCCGCTGATAGCAGCCGCAGCTGCTGCAATTTCAAGCTAGCCGCGGTCTTGAAATCACAGCAGGGGACAGCCGGTGGTGCTGAAGTTTAGCAGCGCCTGCTACTAAACTTCAGCCACCGGTGTCCAGTTCCCATATCCTCCCGTAACTGGGCAATCCGGCGCCATAGACTCCCATGTTAGGGAGCGCCGGATTGCCCAGGATGCGGTAGGATCCGATTTGGGCAGATTTTGCGCCCCGGACACAACAACGTTTTTTTGTCCAGGAGGAAAATCCAAATTCACCTGGATCCTCCTGGACAGATGGAAAACGGATGGCACAAAGCTGCCATCGGGCTCCATCCAGCCCCATAGGACTGCATAACAGCAAAATCGGGTCCGGGGCTGTCAAGTTTACACCGGACAGCCCCGGACCTGATTCTACCGTGGTGTGAAGCCTGCCTACCTTTTTGGGTCATTGTATTTCTGAAGGGGTAAAGCACCTCACTACAGAAAGAAAGAAAGCGATTGAAATGCTCACCCCGCCCTCCAATTCTGCA
This sequence comes from Allobates femoralis, assembly GCA_033576535.1. Classification (NCBI taxonomy): domain Eukaryota; kingdom Metazoa; phylum Chordata; class Amphibia; order Anura; family Aromobatidae; genus Allobates; species Allobates femoralis. The sequence goes on along the minus strand of JARQOC010000003.1, from coordinate 752,808,375 downwards.
TCCATGAGAACTTTTCTTGGCCTTATATTACATTGCTGCCCATCAGCCCTTATGCAGCCTCTGTATAATTACCTTTCCAACTGATGTCTGAAGCTATAGAGAACTGCTACATCCTCGATCTGACCATTGCTTCCGCCCTGGCACCAAGCCTTCCAGACTACTCAAACCCTTTGAGGCTGTATTGTCATGAACTGTCAGGCCATCCTATGGGTGTACTCACCCAAACTCATGGTAGCCAACAGCGACCAGTGGCCAACTATTTCAACCGCCTAGATCCTGTAGCAAGAGGTGCCCTCTCTTGTTTGCAGGCTATAAATGCAGTACAGCTCCTCCTGTATAAGTCTGCTTAAAATGTTCAGATTTTTTCTCTTAATATTTATGTCCTTCATGATGTTACTGCCATTCTTTCTCAAGTACAACCAAAACATCTCAGTAGTTCTAGTCATCTTAGGCTTCAATGTATTCTCCTCTTGCCTTATAATATCACCATTCAGTGTAGCACTACTTTGAATCCAGCCACCTTTTTGCCTCTTGAGTGGGGTGGTGGGGTTGGTAGTGATAATCTGGGTGACCTGTTAGTTAAATCACAATAGGAACATGACTGTGTACAATTAATGTCCCAGGAAAGAGCAGGTTTCAGTCATATTACTGAAGTCCCACTAGATAACCCCAAACCATGAGCTCTTTGTGAATGGATCATAGTATGATGTGGATGGCCAGTTCTAGACCGGATATGCTAATGTTTTCCTCCCTGAAATCATAAAAGCAGAACCACTGCCCCCACATGTCTGCCCAGAAAGCTGAACTCTGTGACCTTAAATAAACATGCAGACATACTAAAGATCAAACTGCCAATATTTATACAGATTCTGTCTACGGTATATTGTATGTAATAAAGGATTTTTCTCAGTGTTGTGTTTTTTTTTATCTTTACTGACAGTATTGCTAATGGCGGCTGTCATACTGACGGATGACATTAGCAATAGGGCTTGACGTCAGCTGGCAAAAAAAGCTAACATAAATCTCATTTTTTCCAGGCTGCCCCCGCTACACGGCAGCTGGATGAACGGGGTAACTGCCAGTTTCCCATGGAGGCAAGAATTCTGCTGCTGGCATGGGGGGCCCAGAACACTTGAGCCTCACCACGCTGAGAATTCCAGCCCCCAGTTGCCTGGGTTACCTTGGCTGGCAATAGAAAATAAGGTGAAGCCCACGCCAATTTTTTTTTTTTAGTTATTTATTTAAATAACTGAAAAAAAGAATAGGTTTCCCCTGTATTATTCATTGCCAGCAAAGATAACACCAGGCAGGAGGGATTGGCAGTCAGTAGCTGCTTGGTTTACCTGCCTTTTCAAGAGAAGATACAGTGAAGCCCTACACATATTTTACCAGAAAATTAAACACTTTGTTGTTAAAAAAAACACAAAAAGAGGATTTTAACTTAAAATACATTTATTTATATACATTGGGAGAGAGACAACGGACAGGGGAGGGACCGCACGAGGGGAAAGACAGCTGCCGCCCCCAGCGCCACAGAACCTGCCTCCATTGCGATGTCACCGTCCTCCCGGTGTAATAGCATCAGACCCACATCTAGTGTGAATAATAAAAAGCATAAGATAAAATTAAATCGTCCTCATCCTTGTAATGCAGCTAATCTGAAATCTCTGATGTTATATGCAATATTCAATGTCATGTCTATATTCAATTTTATGTTTTTTTCTGTTCATCACAGTTTATTTTGATTCTAAACCAACCAGATCCAAAGGTTGAGAGAATTTGGATATTTTATAATTAAATCATTTATATATATTGAACAACGGTAAAATGATCTATGTAAAAAAATACCAAGCAAATGAAAAAAAAGAAGAAAGAAATGAATAACGATGGTTATAATGTAATTATGAACTACCGTATATATGAATGAAAATAAAATTGATATCAAATCAAAGAAATGTATGCTCTTATGCATTTGGTTCTGAAACAGATCTTCTTGTCATAATTTCAGTCTAAGGAAAAAGGACGCAGGAGCCAGCGCCTCTGCCATTATACTCACCATAAAGACTGCATGTTCGGGACCCTACTGAAGATCTTCATCATCCTGTCCAAGGAGTCGCCTGACTCTTCTCTAGTGACACAGTCACTGACTTGGGGAAGTCAGAATCGGGATCTGAAAAAAAGAGGAAGACTGAAATGATATATTTAATACAACGTACTACAACACAAGATGCCCCATGGTGCAATATATATATATATATATATGTGTGTGTATATATGTATATATATATATATATATATATATATACAGTGTATATATATATATATATATATATATATATATATATGTATAAAATATATGTATATATGTATATCCAGTAAGAATATATATGTGTAAAGTTGGCACGTCATCTGGGGATCCTTTGTATGCAGTCTCCCCTCCTTTCTCTCCAAACACTGCACGGATTGGGTATACAGACTGATCCATGCTTAATTTTCAAACATTCCATCAATATGAGGATGGAAGTGGAGTCCATTAAAATATTACTTTTATTCTGAGTTGTTTAAAATTCTATAGGCAGATGGAACCATCAAGACTGTTGGGACATGTAATCCTCAATGGGACTACGTGTTTTGAAGCGAAGCACCTTCTTCATGGTCCAAAACTGAACTGATCACATAGCCCAATGCCTATATTGAAACCAACCTTAGTCCAAAGACCAAATGGGGCGGGTCCTTAATTAAAATAGGGTGTATAAAACCCTTATAATTAAAAACATGGATAACTATGGACCCTGATCAGCTATTATCATCAGGCAGTTTATCCATAATAACATATTCACTCCTGCAGCTGCGGACTGCCGATTCTGGCAGAGAACAGGACCGGAGGGCACATTTGCCCTGTTGTGTCCGGGACTGTCAGGCTTTGTCCGGTGCATCCAGCAAAACACTGGACACAGCCTGACAGCCCAAAACCGTAGTGTGAAGCCAGCCTAAGCCATAATCATCAACATTAACAGAAATAAACACTTGAAATAGATCACTCTGTGTGTAATGACTCTATATAATATATGTGTCACTTTATGTATTGAGTTAGTGAAATAAATGAACTTTTTGATGATATTTTAATTCATTGAGATGCAGCTGTAGGCATAATATTAAAGAGGGAATATAAATCCACAGCGTCTCCAGACACTTTTCAAAGGAACAGGATAAAAATCCCGATTCATTGATTATTATCAAACTCATCCCAGATTCTCACCCAGATAGATTGGAAAAATTATTATTTTTTTGTTCTCTCTCTTTTTATTAAATTATAAGAACAGTAAAATTGCAAACATAAAAAGTCAATCAATAATAAAGTAAGTGTTACAGGATCATCACATATGTCCTGTAAACAGGAATCAGACAATGGAGCATGTAATAACAGGAGCAGTCAGGTTGTGGAGACAAAGGAGTAGAGTTACTGGAACAAGTAGTTGGCAACCCGGTGTTGCCGTACCCATAAAATCGTAACGTAATGTCCTCCAACCTGAGGAGATGGAATGGCCGGTGCATTATAAGGAGATAGAGAAAAAAGGGGGGAATGAGAGGAGAGGAGCAGTAAACAGAGAGAAAGAAGAAGAAAGGTCACAACCTCCTACTACTGCCCTGGAGGAGGCCAAAGCTCTTGGAGGGAATCACCAGAAAAAATTATTTTTAAAAAGAATCTGATTGGATATTTAAATTGGGCACATTGTACCCGGAAGAGCTGACCATCAATACTGAGAAAATCAGATAACCTCATCTCTAATTATACCTTGTTCCTTTGGGTCGCTTCAATCGTATCATTGAATTGATTGTATGTTATATACATTTAATAGGATCATGTTGTGATTTTACTATTTAAAATTAGTTTTTATGAATTATGATGTAATTTCAAGCTATAGATAGCACTTCATATTTTTAAAATAATATTAATATTTTTATCGCTAAATTATTTTATTGATACTTTTTCTTTGCTTCCTAGCTGTTCATCAATGTAGACTAATTGTGTTAATGGCTTCCAATAGTTTCATTAGTATAGTTACACATACATATATATATATACTGTCATTATTTTAAATAATGACCTTAGGGTTTTTATTGGCTATAAGCCATAATCTTCAACATTTACAGAGATGCACACTTGAAATAGATCACTCTTAAGTATTTGATGATATTCTAACTCACTGAAATGCACCTGCATATATATATATATATGTAATATTTATATGTGTATGTATATATATACATATATATAAATATATATATGCAGGTGCATCTCAATGACTTGGGATATCATCATGAAATAGTTCATTTATTTCAGTAATTCAATACATAAAGTGAGACACATATATTATATACAGTCAGTACACACAGAGTGATTTGGGGTGCCCCCCCAGTATAGCACCTGAGGGCAGATCGCCCTTGAAGTGCGGATGGTGCATTTTGTTTCATTTATTAAACAATTATTTGTGAACATTTCCCTCCCCCCGGTGTTCTGTCCACAGCTCATTCTTAGATCACATTCACACTGTGCGTTTTTGATCCGTTTTTCTCTCTTTTTCAGCTTGAAAACTGTATCTGCTTTTCTAAAAAACGCATCAGAAATGTATCATCCGCTTTTGATCTGTTTTTAGCCCATAGACAATGGTTTCAATGGGAAAAGCGGATCAGGACAACACAGGAGGAATTGACAGCAACGGATCAGATTGAATGGCAAAACTTGGGAACCCATTGACTTTGATGGGATTCCAAATAAGTGATGTGTGGATCCAGAAAACGGATCACTAACGCACAGTGTGAATGTAAGTGTATTTTATATTTTCTTTACAATTAATCTATTCCATTGGTATCACAGTCCTTAAAGCAGTGGCATTAGTAGGGTGGTCACCAGTGGGGATTCCTGGAGATTACTACCTATGGACAAGAAGGAATCTCATCATCTCATGTTCAAATCGATGTGTGGATCCTAATTCACCGCGCCTATGGACATCGGCCATGTGAAGCCGCTCCCTGCACCCTACACCATAGAGCTGTGCCTGACCCACATCTCCACCAGTGTAACTCATCTGTCCTCTTATAATAATGTAATCCAGACCCGCACAGGAGCGCTATCTTACCTTCAGAGAAGAATCCACAAACACTTTCAGATACTCGAAAAGTGAAACGCTAATTTCACAACTAATTCACAAATCCACAAGTAATTCTCCGATAAATCGCCCTCCACACTCTGGGAGTCCTTGTCAACTGCTAAAGCAAATCAACAAATACACCAGAGAAGGTGGGAGCGGAGTCTTATGGAATTCCAGTGTGCTATGACATCACTGCTGATGATGTCACCAATGTACAATGGCAACAGCTTCAGAACATTAGCCTCCCAATTAACCCCATAACTGCAGGTTAATGGCATCTTTTGATGTGACAGGTTCCCTTTAACCCCTTTACCCCAGGGCGAGTTTAAGTCTGTTTTCATTATTCCCTCCCCTTCTTCCAAGAGCCATAACTTTTTAATTTTTCTGTCAATATAGGGACGAGTTGAACTTTTGAATAATAATAATAATAATAATAATAATAATAATAATAATATAATAATAATAATTAAAAAATAATTAAAATAATAATAATAATGTAAATAAATAATTATAATAATAATTTTAAAAAAATAATTAAAAAATTTAAATAATGTACAAAATAATTAAAATAATAATAATAATGTCAACAATAATTTAAATAATAACAATGTAAAAAATTATTTTTGAATAATTCCCTCCCCTCCTGGTGTTCTGTCCACAGCTCATTCTTAGATCACATTCACACTGTGCGTTTTTGATCCGTTTTTCTCTCTTTTTCAGCTTGAAAACTGTATCTGCTTTTCTAAAAAAACGCATCAGAAATGTATCATCCGCTTTTATCTGTTTTTAGCCCATAGACAATGGTTTCAATGGGAAAAGCGGATCAGGACAACACAGGAGGAATTGACAGCAACGGATCAGATTGAATGGCAAATCTTGGGAACCCATTGACTTTGCTGGGATTCCAAATAAGTTATGTGTGGATCCAGAAAACGGATGAAGAACGCACAGTGTGAATGTAAGTGTATTTTATATTTTCTTTACAATTAATCTATTCCCATTGGGAGCGCGGTCCTTAGAGCTGTAGCATTAGTAGGGTGGTCACCGGTGGGGATTCCTGGAGATTACTGCCTGATGGACAAGAAGGAATCTCATCATCTTATGTTCAAATCGATGTGTGGACCCTAATTCACCGCACCTATGGACATCGGCCATGTAATCCCGCTACCTGCACCCTACACCATAGAGCTGGGCCTGACCCACAACTCCACCAGAGTAACTCATGTGTCCCTCTTATAATAATCTAATCCAGACCCGCACAGGAGCGCTATCTTACCTTCAGAGAAGAATCCACAAACACTTTCAGGTACTCGAAAAGTGAAACGCTAATTTCACAACTAATTCACAAATCCACAAGAAATTCTCGGATAAATCGCCCTCCACACTCCGGGAGTCCTTGTCAACTGCTAAAGCAAATCAACAAATACACCAGAGAAGGTGGGAGCGGAGTCTTAGAGGATTCCAGTGTGCTATGACATCACTGCTGATGATGTCACCAGTGCACCATGGCAACAGCTTCAGAACATTAGCCTCCCAATTAACCCCATAACTGCAGGTTAATGGCATCTTTTGATGTGACAGGTTCCCTTTAACCCCTTTACCCCAGGGCGAGTTTCAGTCTGTTTTCATTATTTCCTCCCCTTTTTCCAAGAGCCATAACTTTTTTATTTTTATGTCAATATAGGGACGAGTTGAACTTTTGAATGATAATAATAATAATAATATAATAATAATAATAATAATAATAATAATCAAAAAATAATATAATAATAATTAAAAAAATAATTAAAATAATAATAATGCAAATAAATAATTATAATAATAATGAAAAAAAAATGTAAAAAAAAATTTAAATAATGTACAAAATAATTAAAATAATAAGGTTGGCTTCACATTTGCGTATGTGTCTGCATGCTGATGGCATGCAGACACATACGCAGTGCAAAGCAGGGTCTAAAGATGTGTCCGCAGCGGAGATTGTCCGCCTGCGGACACATCACTGTGGAGCCCAGCAGCCAATCAGCGGTGTCCGGGGGTGGAGATCAACGCCTGAGATCTCCGCCTCCCGGCCGACAGTAAGCTCGGGACGTGTCGGCGGGGAGAACAGCTGATTGACAGCTGTTTGAATCTTCCCGCGCCGACACCGAGAGGGGATGTCGGCGCGGGAAGATTCAAACAGCTGTCAAATCAGCTGTTCTCCCCGCCGACATCGCTAGCAGATTACCAGTGGCGGGGAGGAGGAGGACAGCAGAGGCTGAGCTGATCTCCCGGTGGCCGTCGGTGAGCTCCTGTGACATCACCGGCGGCCACCGGGAGATTTTTCAATGGGTCCGCAGCGTTCTCCTGCGCTGTCAAGCGCAGAACACTGGGACCCATTGAAGACAATGCAGGTTTTGTGCGCTTGGGGACGCTTGCTGATCTTCCAAGGTCCCCGAGCGCACAAAAAAATGCAACTGGCTGCGTCCCGGGTGCGGACGCTGGACACCGGAAGGAGCAGATATTGTCCGCATCCGCACCCGAACGCAGCAAACGCAAGCACTATGCGTTCCTATGTTAAACATAGGAACGCAGTGCGTATGTGTTTGGCTGTGTATGGGATACGCAAATGTGAAGCCAGCTCTAATAATGTCAACAATAATTTAAATAATAACAATTAAACAATTATTTAAATAATAATTGAAAACATAAAAATAATTATAATAATTAAAAATAAACAATAAATAATACTGCATTTTACAGGATTTAAGGCTCTCACTAGGACAATATTAATATTTGTGACTTTTATGGCACTGGCCGAACAAAATGTGACCCCAGAAATGAGCAGGGGCAGAAGGACCAGTGATTTTTAATGGACAGTACAACGGGTAAATACTATATGTGACAAGATTTTAGGAGCTCACTAGGACATATTAATATTTTGCAACTTAGATGAGAACAATGCAGTTTAATGGGGCGCAAGATAACAGCAGGCCAGGGTGAATATTATTAGTTTGCTATTAATTAGTGTAGGGGTGCACAACCACATAAGGTTAGTAAGCTTCTATCCCTGACTCTCTGTTCTATCTGTTTTACACATAGTAATAATTTGGACTTTTATGGCACAGGCCAAGGAAACTGTTACCCCAAGAATAAGAGGGGGCAGAAGGAACAGTGCTTTTTTAAAGGACTCCAGAAAAGGTAAATACTGTATTTGACAGGATTTTAAGATCTCACTAGGACCATATTAATATTTGTGATTTTTATAGCACAGGCCAAGCAAAATGTGACCTCAAAAATGACTGGGGAAATGACTGCGTATCCCATACGCAGTGATTTTTAAAGGGAACCTGACCCCTAAAAATCAGCCCCCAGCCTATTAATACCTGTCCCTGCACCATCATTAATGTATTCTAGCCATCCCTTTGTATAAATTCTTAGATTGTAAGCTCCTTCGAGCAGGGTCACCTTCATTTTCTGCCTTTCTTATTGTATTTCCTAAGTTGATTCTATGTTTTTGGTATGTAACTACTGTTCTGCATTACGTTTCTGTACCGTATATTTTTCTTATATGTACCGTTGTACTGTAAAGCGCTGCGGAATATGTTGGCGCTATGCAAATAAAGTTTTATTATTATTATTATTATATATTTATATAGTTTATAAAAGTGATTTTAGTACCTGCTGAACTGTGGCTTCTCAGTGCTTGAGAAGTCACACAGGGCGTTCCTTGTGACTTCTCATTGCCGCCTGTAATTCAAGTATTCAGGCTCTGATGGGCGTGCTAGTCAATAGTGATCCTCCTTGTCCTCCTATATGGGTGGTATAGCCGGTATGATGCTAATCTCATCATATCCGGCTATACTGACATCAGTCCACCAATTCGGGTGTAGAGGACCGCGCGATGAGCATTGCTCATGCGCGAGGTTGCTTTATGGCAGCATATCTGTGATGAGCTGCCCTAAAGCAACCTCGCGCATGCGCAATGCACATTGCGCGGTCATCTACAGCTAAATGGGTGTATTGACGTCAGTATAGCCGAATATGACGCGATTAGCGTCATACTGGCTATACCGCCCATGTAGGAGGACAAGGAGGATCACTATTGACTAGCACGCCCATCGGGGGGTGAATAATTGAATTACAGGCGGCGATGAGAAGCCACAGGGAATGCCCCGTGTGACTTCTCAAGCACTGAGAAGCCGCAGTTCAGCAGGTACTAAAATCACTTTTATAAACTATATATATATCCATTATTTATACAAAGGGATGGCTAGAATACATTAATGATGGTGCAGGGACAGGTATTAATAGGCTGGAGGCTGATTTATAGGGGTCAGGTTCCCTTTAAGACACCAGAAAAAGCAAATACTGTATTTTATAGGATTTAAGGGTCTCACTAGGGCCGTATTAATATTTGTGATTTTTATGGCAGAGGCCTAATTGTACTGCAGGGAAAAGTGAGAGGCTAGGGGTGGTGTGGTGAGGGTAATCTACCTGTGAATTGTCGATGTCTGCCCGTCTGGTCGTTGTTTTCATCCAGAAGTCCCAGGAGATTTTCAAAAGTATTTTTCTCCACCGGTGGGAGTGAATCCAGTATGAAGGGTTTTTGGTATAACAATTTAAATGTTAGTTGTCTGCAAAACAAATACAAATATTTCACAAAAGTGAACGTATCCAACAAATTCATAGGTGAAAATGATAAGCCCCCCCCGTAACAAGTTTTCCTCCACTTTGGTTGGTACGTAATCAGAGAGATTTGTTTATTTTTTTTTTAAACCATTAGATTTTTATTGTTGAAAATATAACATACATAAATACGCCTTAACTCAAGGCGAAATACAAAAGACAATAGAAAGCGAGACAGGCAGGGTACTAAGCGGAGCCAAATGTCAAGTCCGGATTATCTTCCAGTCATGGCAGTTCCCATCCGGGGGTGCACAGCCACAGCACCAGTAAATTATAATAGACAAAGAGACGGCACTCACCGGAACAGGCAAGACGGTCCTTTATTCCAAGGATTCAGAAACAAACAAGGTGCAGGGAGGGGGCCCTTCGTGCCCCCTCCCTGCACCTTGTTTGTTTCTGAATCCTTGGAATAAAGGACCGTCTTGCCTGTTCCGGTGAGTGCCGCGAAATACAAAAGACATTACAAAAAAAAAACGGGGGAAGACAAGGGAAAAAGGAAGGAAAGCAAGGGAGGAGGCCAGGGGCTAACATATGCAATATAATATGACATTCCATACACATAGAGTACATAAAACCAGAATTAAACAAATCCAGAAGATCGAACGTCACTGCAAAAGGTATGGCGGGATATCAGAGGCTAAAGAGGAAGAAGTCCAGGGGTCCCACCATGAGATAATCTTATTCTTTTTAGACAGGGAAGTAGCGGTAAGGGTCTCATAGCAAAAATGAAGGTTTAATTTATTAATCAATTCTGACCTAGAGGGAGCAGTAGGGGCCTTCCAATGTGCAGCTGTAGTTTTGTAGTGCAGATGACGATGAATCCAGAAGCACACACAGATATGCTGAACTGCTCAGTCGAGCGGCCATACTTTAATAAATCCCTTCCGTTTCCCCAGCTCCCCCTTTTCCTGCCACAGCTCCTCCTCCATCTTACATCACTGTTACTAGGCAGAAAAAGCAAACAGGGAAGACAACAAGCAAACTACAGAAGATATAACAACATTACATCTCTTACCATCTTACAAAAAAACAAATAGTTAACCGTTCAAAAGTTTGCGTTGTAGAAAAGTTTTTTGATTTTTTTTCTCTACTGCAGAACATAGTCCGCAGGTAGACTGGTGGCCCTCGATTTGTTCTCCCAGGATAACATCGAGACATCTCATTTCCAGATAAACTCGGGGGGTCTTCTGAGGTATCTCCTATGGGAGCAGCTGAGGTCATTGTCTCTGGCAGTAGGTCGTCGCTATCTACTTCCTCTGCATGCGTCGTCTCTGGGACGTAGCCACGAAGTTTTTTAAAATGGGACACATTTCTAGTGACCTGATGATTTTGGTTTTAGCAGTAATCATGGTGCCTCTGATTTGTGTGGTCTCAAAGGGCTCGGGATAGTATGGCGATGCAAACTTGTCACTAGGCCTCAGTCTCTTTACAAGAACCCAATCACCCACCTTTATTTCTGGATGCTTGTAATGGCGGCTACTTTTTTCTGCATACTGCTTCATTTTATCCTTAGAGACGGAATCATTGATAGCAATTGGGGTTTGGACAGGGACCGACGGAATGCATGGGATTTTGACGGGCAAGAGCCTGCTGAACAATGCCGTTGCTGGTGGTATCCCAGTAGTGGAGTGTGGTGTGGCTCTGTACTGTCTTAGGAATCTATGTAATTCTTGTTGCGAGTCCTTGTGCTCCATGGTAGCAATCCTCAGGGTCTTGTTGATTGATTGCATGAATCGTTCCACTTCTCCATTGGCTTGAGGCCAGCACGGAGTTATTTTCCTGTGGGAGAAACCAAGATAAGTTGCCAATAATTGAAAGTCTGTGCTATTGAATGGAGTTCCATTGTCCGTCTTCACTGTCTCGGGTATGCCATAAGCCGAGAAAATTTTGTCTAATTTTGGTATAACAGCCCTGGCCGATGTTGTCGAAACATGTTCAATGACTGGAAACCGAGAATAGTCATCCATGACCACCAACAGGTAGGAGCGGTCTGATAAAACACAAAAATCAACACTGACAGCAGTCCATGGGCTTTTTGGCAGGGGTGTCATTTGTAAAGGCGCACGCCTATGGTCAACTATAGTTGCTTGACAAGGAATGCACATTTGAATCAATGCCTCTACTCTTTTGTCCAGTCCTGGAAACCATACTTTTTCTCGACGTAATTGCTTTGTTTTTACCACCCCTTGATGAGCATAGTGGGCCAGATCAAGTACACGGTCCTCCAGTTTTTGAGGTATCACCAGGCGATTGTCACGCAACAGCAGATTTGAGTCCGACACTGAGAGTGAACGTCGTGCATTAAAGAAAGCCTCCAAGTAACCTACTCGATCTGGTGGTTGAAGGCGAGCCTCAGCAAGAAAACAGCTCCATTTCTTAGACCGAACGGTTTCTATCACCTACTGAAGTTGGGGATCATAGTCCACCACCTGTTGTATTTCCTCCATAGTCATAGCTCTTGGCACTGAATGTGCGGTAACGAAATTTACATGTTCCTCCGCTAGAATAGTTGCTGGAATGTTGTCCTTAGTAGATTGTGGTATTGGGTGTCTTGAGAAATAGTCCGCTGGGTTTCCAACTCCTGCCTCATATCTCAGTTGAAGATGGTAGTTCTGTAAGCGGAGCAACCAGCGTTCAATTCGTGGAGGGGGTTTGTAAGAGTGTTTGTTGAAAATTGGAACAAGCGGTTTGTGGTCACTTATGACTGTGAACTTGTGTCCAAAGAGGTACAGATGAAAGTGAAGGCATCCCCACACAACTGCAAGAGCTTCCCTTTCAGTTTGTGAGTAGCGCTGTTCTGTATCTGTTAATGTCTTGCTTGCGTAGGAAATTGTAGAGATGTTGCCATTGTTGGACACTTGTGTGAGAATTGCACCCAGGCCTACCGGGCTAGCGTCTACAATCAGTTCTGTAGACTTTAATGGGTCAAAGTAAGCCATGACAGTGTCACCAGTTAGGCTGGACTTCAACGCGTCAAACGATGCCTGATGCTCAGTACCCCATGACCAAGGAATATCTTTCTTTGTGAGTTGTCTCAGGGGTTCAGAAATAGTGGCTAGGTCGGGTATGAATCGACCACAGTATGTGACCAGTCCTAGAAAACTGTTAACCTCTGAGGCATTTTGAGTTTGATTTGATGGCAGTGACTTTCTGAAGATCTGCTGACACACCTTGTCCTGATAAGATGTATCCAAAAAAAGTTAATGACGTTTGGTTGAATTCACATTTTGATGGATTGACAGTTAGATTGCAGGCTTGCAGTCTCTGAAACACTTGCTCCAGGTGACTGTCATGTTCTTCTTGGGTTGTTCCGTATATGAGAATGTCATCACTGACGTTGAGGACTCCCGCTATTCCAGACAGGACCTGACTGATAACATTTTGAAAAATTTCCGCGGCTGATGAGATACCAAAGTTCAACCTCTTGAACCTACGCAGGCCCATATGAGTACTAAAAGTTGTGATGTACCTGGAGTCTGGATGCAACTCAAGTTGATGATAGCCGGATTTTAGATCAATTTTTGAAAACACCTTTGCACCATTCAGACCTGTGAGAATGTCATCAATAGTAGGCGTGATGTGCCTTTCTCTTTGAATAGTTAGATTGGCATGCCGCATATCCACACAAAGCTGTATCTTACCAGGCTGTTTTGGTTTAGGTGCAACAACGATTGGCGAGACCCAGGGAGTTGGGCCTTCAACCCGTTCAATAACATCAGATGCCTCCAGGTCTTGCAATTCTTGCTCCACAAGTTTGCGGACATGAAAGGGAATGCGCCTGTGAGGTTGGATGGAGGGCTGTATCGACTGATCAATATGTAACTTTATCTGAACGTCTTTTAGCTTACCAAGGCCTTTAAAGAGACTGGGGTACCTCTGCATAATATTTGGGACTGAAGACCTGTAACGCTGTTGACCAGGTTCACCAGGCCTAGAGACACTGCGCTGCTGCAGCTGAGAAGCATATCTGCAGAGCATTCCTCTACGTAAAAAGTGTCCGTGATGGATTTCCCTTCAGCTGTGAGTTCTGACTGAAATTTGCCACACAGGGGCAACACAGCTGTGGAACCATAAGGGAAAATCTGTAGGCTGGTATTTTGTAGACCAGGTCTATTCAGGAGTTGATTATAGCTTGTATGACTGATGACATTGACTGACGCCCCTGTGTCCACCAGGGCTTCCACTGGATTGCCATTTATGAGGATGACTCGTTTTGGATTGTTAATCATGTGCACAGCCCGAGATCCTTCCTCAGTCACTGAGAACAAGTAGTGCTTTGAGCCTCGTCATTGAGCAGCAGTGCTTGGACCTTCTGTGACCTGGGCTGTACTGTGGGACGAGCAGATTGCTGCGGTGTAGATCTGCACACTTTTGCAAAATGGTTTAGTTTTCCACAATTATGGCAGGTTGTACCCTTTACTGAACAAACGTTCTGGTGAGGATACGACCCACCGCAGTTGTAACAAGTTGCCGCCTGTACTTGTGGTTTCTGTGTGAGCTTTGCTATAGAAGATGGTGCTTCTGGCTCACTGCTCTCTATGAGTTTTGCCTGTTTCTCTGCTGTATCATTTATACGTGCTGTGTCTAATAGTTTAGCTAGGGTCATAGTAGGGTCTCTGAGTGCTTGTCTTCTTAACTTTGAAGAAACACATCCTTGTAATATCTGCGTTTGGATTTCTTTGTCTACGTCTGTAAACTCACAGTAAGCTGCAAGGTGCCGTAGCCGGACATGATATTCATGGTGACCAGAAAAATGCCCACAGCAAAAATGCCACAGGAAAATTGCCCACATGAAAACTGCCCACAGGAAAATTACCCACAGGAAAAATGCCCACATGGAAAAATGCCCACATGGAAAATTGCCCACACGGAAAATTGCCCACACGGAAAATTGCCCACATGGAAAATTGCCCACACGGAAAATTGCCCACAGGAAAAATGCCCACATGGAAAAATGTCCACATGGAAAAATTGCCCACAGGAAAAATTGTCCACACGGAAAATTGCCCACACGGAAAATTGCCCACACGGAAAATTGCCCACACGGAAAATTGCCCACATGGAAAATTGCCCACATGGAAAATTTGCCCACATGGAAAATTGCCCACACGGAAGATTGCCCACACAGAAAATTGCAAATTGCAGTATCACAAAGTTTCAGATCTCTGATATTTGAGGTGCAAAGTGAGGATGTTCACCTGATATGTGAAAAATGCCCACAGACATGAATGCCAACAGGAAAATAGGGTTATATGCTCTGCAAGACGAGGAATGGTATAAAGGTGTAAGTGAGATGCTTTGCAGGACTGCAATGTATAGAGGGAGTGAGTGCTTGCAAGATGGGTGTATAAGTGTAGGTGAGATGCTCTGCAAGACAGATGTATAGAGGTAAGTGAGATGCTTGAGGATGGATGGGATAGAGGTGTAGGTGAGATGCTCTGCAGGGGGATGTAGATGTAGTGAGAGCTCTGCAGATGGGAGGTATAGAGGTGTAGGTGAGATGCTCTGCAGAACTGTGGGATAGTATAGAGGTGTAGGTGAGATGCTCTGCAGAACTGTGGGATAGTATAGAGGTGTAGATGAGATGCACTGCAAGATGGGGGATGGTATAGAGGTGTAGGTGAGATGCTCTGCAGAACTGGGGGATTGTATAGAGGTGTAAGTGAGATGCTCTGCAAGATGGGGAATGGTATAGAGGTGTAGGTGAGATGCTCTGCAGAACTGGGGGATAGTATAGAGAAGTAGGTGAGATGCTCTGCAGAAAAGGGAACAGTATAGGTGTAGGTAACAGGGCAGGGGGATAGTATAGAGGTGAAAGTGAGATGCTCTGCAAGATGGGGAATGGTATAGAGGTGTAGGTGAGATGCTCTGCAGAACTGGAGGATAGTATAGAGAAGTAGGTGAGATGCTCTGCAGAAAAGGGAACAGTATAGGTGTAGGTGCAGGGCAGGGGGATAGTATAGAGGTGTAGGAGAGATGCTCTGCAGAACAGGGAACAGTATAGGTGTAGGTGAGATGCTCTGCAGGGCAGTGGGATAGCATAGAGGTATAGGTGAGATGTCATGCAATACAAGGGAATAGTATAGAGGTATAGGTGAGATGCTCTGCAGGGCAGGGGGATAATATAGAGGTGTAGGTGAGATGCTCTGCAGGGCAGGGGGATAGTATAGAGGTATAGGTCACATGGATGTCACACTGATGGTAGCTGATAAAAAAAATGCATAATTGCATCACACTCGTACCACAGTCGCATGACCATACAGAAAGCACTCACGCTACTGTCAATCATCAAAATCCCTCTGATAATGCAAACCTTAAGGCCGCGTTACACACAGCGATATTGCTAACGATATCTCTGCAATGCCACAGGTTTTGTGACGTTGCAGTGACCTCACTAGCGAAGTCGCTGCGAGTGACATGCCCCAGCAATCAACGATGAGCTCGCTGATTGCTAGTCGCTGCGGAATGGCCGGGACCATTTTCCCATCGTTGGTCTGTCTCGCTGTCCAGCATCCATCGGCATGTGTGACAGGGGAACGACCAGCGATCCCCATTCTGCGCCCGAGACGTTGAGCGATCCCAGTGAGCGTCAGGGACGCAGAATCGGTATGTGGATCACCCAGTGTGACTGCAGACCAGCGATCACATAGCGATGTTCCAGCGATCCCGGTCAGGTGGGATTACTGGTGGGATTGTTGAAACATCGCTATGTGTAACGGGGCCTTTAGTGTGCCTGTACCCTATAGGTGAGATGTTCTGCAGGCAGAAGAATGGTATAGAGTTATAGGTGAGATGCTGTGCAGCAAAGAAGAATGTCGGGGGAAATTGCCCACATAGAATTGCCCACTAAGATGATAATGTATTAGACCTGCAGTCCCATGTAACTCCACACATAATCCAGTGATACTCCTGTGAGTACAGATAGCAGTGATGGCTCCTCTCTCTGAATCTGCTGCTGGTTTGGTTCTGCTGTTTTGGGCTGGTGGGAGGGAGGAGTAAGGCAGAATCACTGAAGGTACCTTTACACGCCGCGACGGCAGGCTGGATACATCGCGCTACTTCACGTGCACGAGCACGCTCAAACGGCTACAAACGGTCAACGCACCCTCTTTACACGCCGCCATAAGGTGCGCTACGCCACGCTACATCTGTAGCTAGCTACATCGCCGGGTGTGTCAAGTAGCCAGCTGTAGCTTAGCGTACCACGTTTACACAGCGCTACAATAAGCTACTATGGGCGGACCTGGTACAGCAGGGACAGCACATAGGCGTGCCACAATCGTGGATTACGAGCCGTCCGTACGCTGATAGGACAGCGCAATATCATCATGATTGGGCAGGCATCGCAGGAGGCTGGTTAATACAGCACGCTCGAGCGATTGTGTAGTGTGACTGGTCAGCTCCTTAAATATGCCGCCCTAGGCAGCGACTACCAATCGTCATGCAGGAGCTTCCTCCAATGATCGGTGATGGGGCGTGGTAACCCGGAGCCTGGGACACGCCTTAGCTACATTGCAGCTACAGCCCCGGGTGTCCAGAGTTCCCTTCCGTTGCCTCTTTACACGCCGATACAGCTCGCTACAATCGGCTTTGTAGCCATCAGTTTTCGAGCAGACCTAGGAAACAGATGTATCTGTTGCCGGCTGTAGCGTCACGTCTTCAGACGCCGCTACGACGGGCTACATTGGCACTACAAGCTACATTTGTAGCCTGTAGCGGGATGTATCCAGCCTGCCGTCGCGGCGTGTAAAGGTACCATTACAGATAATGAAAGACTGCTACAAACCACAGATCTTCAGCATTTCTGCACTAGGTCAACTGTAATTCACAAGATCATCACAGATCATGGGAATCCTCATCTTGCACCTCAGAGATCTGAAACTTTGTGATGCTGCAAATGGCAGTTTTCTGTGTGGGCAATTTTCCATGTGGGCAATTTTCCTGTGGGCAATTTTCCATGTGGGCAATTTTCCGTGTGGGCAATTTTCCATGTGGGCAATTTTCCGTGTGGGCAATTTTCCATGTGGGCAATTTTCTGTGTGGGCAATTTTCCATGTGGGCAATTTTCCGTGTGGGCATTTTTCCGTGTGGGCAATTTTCCGTGTGGGCAATTTTCTTGTGGGCATTTTTCCTGTGGGCAATTTTCCTGTGGGCAATTTTCCTGTGGGCATTTTTCCTGTGGGCATTTTTCAGGGAACCGATATTCATCAATGCTTTCTGTGGCTGATTGCTTTGATTGTCTAAATTTGAAGATTTCAAATGCTGCATTTCTGTGCGGGGAAAAGTGTTTGCTCAATGCTGCTTTGCTGAGCTCATAGTCCTTGTCCTCCCTGTGTTAGGCAGAGTAGTGAAGATATCATAGACTTGCTCCCCTGCATAGTGTAATAACATGGCTTTCTTTCTCGTATCATCGGCTATGTTCATGGCTTGCAGAAATATCTCAAAGCGCTTCAGCCATTTATCCCAACATGCTGCTAGGTTTGCTTGGGACTGATGCACATCGAAAGCTGGGAATGCAGGTAGACAGGCCAAGGTGAGCACTGATGATCTTGTGGCACTGAAATACCTTTAGCTGATGAATGAACGCTTCCTCGTCACCAATTGTAGTGTTGTAGTGCAGTTGACGATGAATCCAGAAGCATACACAGATATGCTGAACTGCTCAGTCGAGCGGCCATACTTTAATAAATCCCTTCCGTTTCCCCAGCTCCCCTTTTCCTGCCACAGCTCCTCCTCCATCTTACATCACTGTTACTAGGCAGAAAAAGCAAACAGGGAAGACAACAAGCAAACTACAGAAGATATAACAACATTACAGCAGCTATACAGAGTCTATCGGCAACCAGTACATTTGAGATAATAGGTCGCAGGGGGGAGGGGAGGTCCACCAAGGAGATACCCAGAAGAGCCAGTGGGCTTGTTAGAATAAAAGGTAGGTGAGTCACCTCAGTTAGAATTGCTTCAACCTGACGCCAAAAAGCATTAATTAGAGGACATTCCCACTAGACGTGTGCCAGGGTTCCCGAGGAACCACAGCCCTTCCAACAGGAGGAGGAAGTAGCCAGGTGAAGTTTGGCCAGCTGCAACGGAGTCATACACCACTGTAAAAGTATTTTCCTGGCCTGCTCCATGTGACCCACACATGAGGAAAGTTTCGGCGGGTGAGATAGTGCAAAGGCCCAATCATCTCCCGAGGCAGTAAAGGAAAGTACAGATTCCCACGAGTCCATAAAAGGAAGTTTATGTTGGACCCCATGGAGCAGCAAAGAGTTATACAAAACCGACACCCCATGCGAAATAGTGGTATTGGGTTTTAAATATCTTTGACCCAAGGAATCTGCTATAGTCGGGGGATCCTTAAATATATGTATGTTACGTAGAAGACTATGAAATTGTACATATGAAAAATAAACTGAGTCCGGAAGGGAGAAACGGGTCTGAAGAACAGGAAAAGGAAGGACACCAGAGGGACCAAAAAGATCCACAATGTGCGCCATTCCAGCTTGCTTCCAAGGAAGAACAGAAACACCATCAATGACCTCCCTCAGAGCGTCCAGTGAGACATAGCGTACCACGGGTGGAAAAACAACCGGGCAAACAGACGCCCAGAGTTTAACAGCGGCAGACATGGTAAGCAAGATACTCCCAGGTATGCCAGAGCACAGAAGGGAGGCCTCCAGTAGACGCCTGAGGGAGCCGCCTGGGGCAAAATAAGATTCAATCCGTAGCCAAGGAATGTTAGAGACCCCATCCCACCATAACTTGAAAGGCTCCAGCAGAGCCGCCCTGTAATAGGCTACCAACATAGGGCTTAAAAACAGACAAAAAACTCACCAAAATTTGCCAGGTAAATACCCATTGCACTTAGCAGCGGCTGTCAGCTCCTCTGGAGGCAACACAGGTGTCTGTATGCCGGTACTCAATCACCTGCAACCCACAGTGGGGGCGGTTGTGGCACCAGCGTCCGGCCATGCTGTCAGGGAGGTGACTGGTGGCATTTAAAGACACGAGGTTACCAAGGGCTCTGGTAAGCGTGAGGGCCCTTGACCGTGGGTTACCAGCTTACGTTTTTTGGCCAAAATACCAACAAACACCTCACATTTTTCATCTTTAGTGTTTTATTGCATTTTTTTCATCTGCAGTTTGAGGCTGAGCCCTCTGGGGGGCGTCTGTCGTTATGTGAGGCATGTAATCAGTGCGGAACAGCCCGCCTGATCTAATAGAAGGGCGTGACCAATAGGCTGCTCTGACACTATGCCTTGCATGCACCGTGAATGGCAGAGCCCTTGGTAACCTCGTGTCTTTAAATGCCACCAGTCACCTCCCTGACAGCATGGCCGGACGCTGGTGCCACAACCGCCCCCACTGTGGGTTGCAGGTGATTGAGTACCGGCATACAGACACCTGTGTTGCCTCCAGAGGAGCTGACAGCCGCTGCTAAGTGCAATGGGTATTTACCTGGCAAATTTTGGTGAGTTTTTTGTCTGTTTTTAAGTCCATTCGGTGAACAATCTAAATTAAATTGTACATGTCTCAAAAGGCATGTGGTTTGGACTGGTAAGCGTGAGGGCCCTTGACCGTGGGTTACCAGCTTACGTTTTTTGGCCAAAATACCAACAAACACCTCACATTTTTCATCTTTAGTGTTTTATTGCATTTTTTTCATCTGCAGTTTGAGGCTGAGCCCTCTGGGGGGCGTCTGTCGTTATGTGAGGCATGTAATCAGTGCGGAACAGCCCGCCTGATCTAATAGAAGGGCGTGACCAATAGGCTGCTCTGACACTATGCCTTGCATGCACCGTGAATGGCAGAGCCCTTGGTAACCTCGTGTCTTTAAATGCCACCAGTCACCTCCCTGACAGCATGGCCGGACGCTGGTGCCACAACCGCCCCCACTGTGGGTTGCAGGTGATTGAGTACCGGCATACAGACACCTGTGTTGCCTCCAGAGGAGCTGACAGCGCCTGCTAAGTGCAATGGGTATTTACCTGGCAAATTTTGGTGAGTTTTTTTGTCTGTTTTTAAGTCCATTCGGTGAACAATCTAAATTAAATTGTACATGTCTCAAAAGGCATGTGGTTTGGACTGGTAAGCGTGAGGGCCCTTGACCGTGGGTTACCAGCTTACGTTTTTTGGCCAAAATACCAACAAACACCTCACATTTTTCATCTTTAGTGTTTTATTGCATTTTTTTCATCTGCAGTTTGAGGCTGAGCCCTCTGGGGGGCGTCTGTCGTTATGTGAGGCATGTAATCAGTGCGGAACAGCCCGCTGATCTAATAGAAGGGCGTGACCAATAGGCTGCTCTGACACTATGCCTTGCATGCACCGTGAATGGCAGAGCCCTTGGTAACCTCGTGTCTTTAAATGCCACCAGTCACCTCCCTGACAGCATGGCCGGACGCTGGTGCCACAACCGCCCCCACTGTGGGTTGCAGGTGATTGAGTACCGGCATACAGACACCTGTGTTGCCTCCAGAGGAGCTGACAGCCGCTGCTAAGTGCAATGGGTATTTACCTGGCAAATTTTGGTGAGTTTTTTGTCTGTTTTTAAGTCCATTCGGTGAACAATCTAAATTAAATTGTACATGTCTCAAAAGGCATGTGGTTTGGACTGGTAAGCGTGAGGGCCCTTGACCGTGGGTTACCAGCTTACGTTTTTTGGCCAAAATACCAACAAACACCTCACATTTTTCATCTTTAGTGTTTTATTGCATTTTTTTCATCTGCAATTTGAGGCTGAGCCCTCTGGGGGGCGTCTGTCGTTATGTGAGGCATGTAATCAGTGCGGAACAGCCCGCCTGATCTAATAGAAGGGCGTGACCAATAGGCTGCTCTGACACTATGCCTTGCATGCACCGTGAATTAGGGATGGGCGAATTTACTCGCTAGGACTCGTTACTCGGCGAGTAGTAAGGGACTCGCAGGACTCGGTACTCTGCGAGTCTCCCAGTGATTACTCGCACGAGTCCAATGCAAATCAATATCAATCCTAGTTTTGTCAGAAACGCTGACAAAACTAGGATTGCCATTGTTTGCATTAGACTTGTGCGAGTAATCACTGGCTACTGTGCCAGTGATAGCAGGGAGACTCGCAGATAACTGCTGTTACATTGTGAGCCGAGTCCAGCTGTCTTCTCTGTGCAGCTCCAGGGTCCTAGAGCCCGCCTGCTGCCTGATGTAGCAGTGCTGAGATTATTCACAGGGAATGAGCAGACTGAGAACAGACATCTATATTTATGCACAGGGGATGTAGCAGAGAGGACATCGCGTTTTGGACTACGTCGGACAGAAGAGGATTTTTTTAATTAAAGTTGGAGTCCCTAATGGCTTTTTTTTTTTATTTCAAATAAAAAATTTTCTCTGTGTTGTGTTTTTTAACCCTTTATTGGAGATTCTTAGTGGCTGGGTCAAACGTGGCCTGACATTAAGAATCTCGGGCTTAATACCAGCTTGTATAACAAAGCTGGTATTAACCCCTTTATTACCCAGCGTGCCACAGCCACCAGGGCCGCTGGAAGAGCGGGGTTCAGCGCCAGAGGATGGCGCTTCAATGAACGCGCCATCTTCTGGGGCGGCTGCGGGCTGCAATTTGCAGCGGGGGGTGCCCAGAAAGCTTGGGCATCCCTGCGCTGCGGATTCCAGCCCCCAGCTGCTTAGCTGTACCTGGCTAGACATAGAAATTGCGCGGAGCCCCACGCATTTTTTTTATTATTTAATGAATTTCAGAGTCTCAGAGTCAGAGTCTCAGAGTCGGAGTCTCAGAGTCGGATTCGCCTCAGAGTCAGAGTCGCCTCAGAGTCAGAGTCGCCTCAGAGTCAGAGTCGCCTCAGAGTCAGAGTCGCCTCAGAGTCGGAGTCGCCTCGGAGTCGGAGTCGCCTCGGAGTCGGAGTCGTCTCAGAGTCGGAGTCTCCTCAGAGTCGGAGTCTCAGAGTCGGAGTCGCCTCAGAGTCGGAGTCGCCTCGGAGTCGGAGTCGCCTCGGAGTCGGAGTCGCCTCGGAGTCGGAGTCGTCTCGGAGTCGGAGTCGTCTCGGAGTCGGAGTCGTCTCGGAGTCGAGTCGGAGTCGGAGTCGTCTCGGAGTCGGAGTCGTCTCGGAGTCGGAGTCGTCTCGGAGTCTGAGTCGTCTCGGAGTCGTCTCGGAGTCGGAGTCGTCTCGGAGTCGGAGTCATCTCGGAGTCGGAGTCGGAGTCGTCTCGGAGTCGGAGTCGTCTCGGAGTCGAGTCGGAGTCGGAGTCGGAGTCGTCTCGGAGTCGGAGTCGTCTCGGAGTCGGAGTCGTCTCGGAGTCGGAGTCGGAGTCGGAGTCGTCTCGGAGTCGGAGTCGTCTCGGAGTCGGAGTCAAAAAAATGCGTGGGGCTCCGCGCAATTTCTATGTCTAGCCAGGTACAGCTAAGCAGCTGGGGGCTGGAATCCGCAGCGCAGGGATGCCCAAGCTTTCTGGGCACCCCCCGCTGCAAATTGCAGCCCGCAGCCACCCCAGAAGATGGCGCGTTCATTGAAGCGCCATCCTCTGGCACTGAACCCCGCTCTTCCAGCGGCCCTGGTGGCGGTGGCACGCTGGGTAATAGAGGTTAGGGCCAGCTTTGTATTATCAGCTGGCCCTAAGCCCGAAATTTATGGCGGTCACGCCAATATTAGACATGACCGCCATGAATTTCTATTAAATTGTTTTAAAAAAAACACAACACAGAGAAATTTTTTTATTAGAAATAAAAAAAAAAGCCATTAGAGACTCCATCTTTAATTAAAAAAATCCTCTTCCGTCCGACGCAGTCCAAAACGCGATGTCCTCTCTGCTCATCCCTGTGCATAGATATAGATGTATATGCACAGGGAATGAGCAGACTGAGAACAATCTCAGCTCTGCTACATCATCTCTGTGCACAGACATTCATGTCTGTACACAGGGAATGAGCAGACTGAGAACAATCTCAGCTCTGCTACATCAGGCAGCAGGCGGGCTCTAGGACCCTGGAGCCAGCACACAAAGAAGACAGGACTCTTATCTGTGCGAGTTTCCCAGCCAGCGATTACAGTTGCAAAGTAAACTAGTCCAATGCAAATAAATGACAAAACTAGGATTGCTTCAGGCTGAAGCTTCCGAGACACATCTGCGAGTTGTAAATCTCACACTACTCGCTATTACTCGCTTCCCCATTCATTAACATTGGACTCGCTAGACTCGCAACGAGTAGCGAGTCCTGTGCTCGGACTCGCTAGAGTCAAGCGATTCCGAGTAATTTAGGATTCGCCCATCACTACCGTGAATGGCAGAGCCCTTGGTAACCTCGTGTCTTTAAATGCCACCAGTCACCTCCCTGACAGCATGGCCGGACGCTGGTGCCACAACCGCCCCCACTGTGGGTTGCAGGTGATTGAGTACCGGCATACAGACACCTGTGTTGCCTCCAGAGGAGCTGACAGCCGCTGCTAAGTGCAATGGGTATTTACCTGGCAAATTTTGGTGAGTTTTTTGTCTGTTTTTAAGTCCATTCGGTGAACAATCTAAATTAAATTGTACATGTCTCAAAAGGCATGTGGTTAGGACTGGTAAGCGTGAGGGCCCTTGACCGTGGGTTACCAGCTTACGTTTTTTTGGCCAAAATACCAACAAACACCTCACATTTTTCATCTTTAGTGTTTTATTGCATTTTTTTCATCTGCAGTTTGAGGTTGAGCCCTCTGGGGGGCGTCTGTCGTTATGTGAGGCATGTAATCAGTGCGGAACAGCCCGCCTGATCTAATAGAAGGGCGTGACCAATAGGCTGCTCTGACACTATGCCTTGCATGCACCGTGAATGGCAGAGCCCTTGGTAACCTCGTGTCTTTAAATGCCACCAGTCACCTCCCTGACAGCATGGCCGGACGCTGGTGCCACAACCGCCCCCACTGTGGGTTGCAGGTGATTGAGTACCGGCATACAGACACCTGTGTTGCCTCCAGAGGAGCTGACAGCCGCTGCTAAGTGCAATGGGTATTTACCTGGCAAATTTTGGTGAGTTTTTTTCTGTTTTTAAGTCCATTCGGTGAACAATCTAAATTAAATTGTACATGTCTCAAAAGGCATGTGGTTAGGACTGGTAAGCGTGAGGGCCCTTGACCGTGGGTTACCAGCTTACGTTTTTTGGCCAAAATACCAACAAACACCTCACATTTTTCATCTTTAGTGTTTTATTGCATTTTTTTCATCTGCAGTTTGAGGCTGAGCCCTCTGGGGGGCGTCTGTCGTTATGTGAGGCATGTAATCAGTGCGGAACAACCCGCCTGATCTAATAGAAGGGCGTGACCAATAGGCTGCTCTGACACTATGCCTTGCATGCACCGTGAGTGGCAGAGCCCTTGGTAACCTCGTGTCTTTAAATGCCACCAGTCACCTCCCTGACAGCATGGCCGGACGCTGGTGCCACAACCGCCCCCACTGTGGGTTGCAGGTGATTGAGTACCGGCATACAGACACCTGTGTTGCCTCCAGAGGAGCTGACAGCCGCTGCTAAGTGCAATGGGTATTTACCTGGCAAATTTTGGTGAGTTTTTTTTTCTGTTTTTAAGTCCATTCGGTGAACAATCTAAATTAAATTGTACATGTCTCAAAAGGCATGTGGTTAGGACTGGTAAGCGTGAGGGCCCTTGACCGTGGGTTACCAGCTTACGTTTTTTGGCCAAAATACCAACAAACACCTCACATTTTTCATCTTTAGTGTTTTATTGCATTTTTTTCATCTGCAGTTTGAGGCTGAGCCCTCTGGGGGGCGTCTGTCGTTATGTGAGGCATGTAATCAGTGCGGAACAGCCCGCCTGATCTAATAGAAGGGCGTGACCAATAGGCTGCTCTGACACTATGCCTTGCATGCACCGTGAATGGCAGAGCCCTTGGTAACCTCGTGTCTTTAAATGCCACCAGTCACCTCCCTGACAGCATGGCCGGACGCTGGTGCCACAACCGCCCCCACTGTGGGTTGCAGGTGATTGAGTACCGGCATACAGACACCTGTGTTGCCTCCAGAGGAGCTGACAGCCGCTGCTAAGTGCAATGGGTATTTACCTGGCAAATTTTGGTGAGTTTTTTTCTGTTTTAAATCATTCGGTGAACAATCTAAATTAAATTGACTCCTGCAAAGGCATGTATTAGGGCTGGTAAGCGTGAGGCCATTGACTGGTTACACTTAGTTTTGCAAATACACAACACTCACATTTTTCATTTAGTTTTATTGCATTATTTTCATCTGCAGTTGAGGCTAGCCAATCTGGGGCATTGTCAGTTATGAGATGTAATCATGCGGAAAAGCCCATGATTAATAGAGGGCTTGACAATAGGCACTCTACACTATGCCTTGCAGCACGTTAATGCAGAGCTTGGTAACATGTGTCTTAAAATGCACCAGTCACCTGACAGCATTGCGACTGTGCCAAAACGCCCACTGTGGGTTGAGGTGATTGAGTACCGCTATATAGACACTGTGTTGCCTCCAGAGCTGACGCGCTGCTAGTGCAATGGTATTTACTCAAATTTGATGAGCTAATTTTAGCATAATAGGCACAATCACCGCAATATTATTTGCATTAATACCATTATGATTACCATTAATAGCATAATTATTAGCATTAATAGCATAAATATTAGCATTAATAGCATAATTATTAGCATTAATAGTATTAATATTAGCATTAATAGCATATTATTAGCATTAATAGCATAATATTAGCATTAATAGCATAATATTATTAATACATTAATAGCATTAATAATATTATTAGCATATTAATAGCATCTTATTTGCATTAATAGCATTAATTATTAGCATTAATAGCATAATTATTAGCATTAATAGCATTAATATATTAACATTAATAGCATATATTATTAGCATTAATAGCATTATTATTACATTAATTATGCATTAATAATATATTACCATTAATAGCATAATTATTAGCATTAATAGCATAAATATTAGCATTAATAGCATAATTATTAGCATTAATAGATAATTATTAGCATAATAGCATTATTATTACCATAATACATATTATTAGCATTGAATAGCTATTATTATATTATTATCATTTATAATAGATAATAGCATTATTTTTGCATTAATGATTTTTTATTACATTAATACCTAATTATTATATTAATATCATTTATTCATTATTACATTAATATTAGATTTAATAGCAATAGTTATGCATTAATAGCAGTTTCTTATTCCATTAATAGCATATTATTAGCATTAATATTAATTTTTTATTAATTTTATTTATATTTAATTATATTTTTAGTTTATTATTATTATTATTTTTTAATTATTTTTTTTATTATTAAATTTATTATTTATTTATAATGTGAGCTGAGCATTCATTTCATTAGTTTTTTAATTATTTTTATTATTATTAATTATTTTTTAATTATTTTTTTTATTATTAAATTTATTATTTATTTAAGTGAGCTGAGGCTGAGACCAGTTCTCTTCAGTCCGCTGAAAGGGTATATTATTAGCATATATTTATTTTTTTATATTTTATTTAATTATTTTATTTTTATTTATTATTTATTATTTTTTATTATTTTTTTTCATTATAATTTATTATTATTTAAGGGCTGCAGACCCAGTTCTCTTTCAGGTCCGCTGAAAGGGCTGATATAATTAGCATATATTTAATTTTTTTATTATTATTTTTATTGAATTATTTATGATTTTTTAATTTATTTTTTTATTATTTTTTAATTATTTTTTAATTATTTTTTTTATTATTAATTTATTATTTAGGCTGAGACCCAGTTTCTTTCAGGTCCGCTGAAGGGCTGATATAATTAGCAATATTAATTTTTATTATTTTATTGATATTATATTTTAATATTTTTTTATATTTATTATTTTTTTTTTTATTGAATTTTTATTAATTTATTAATTTATTTTTTTTTTATTTTTTAAATTATTTTTTATTTTTTTTTTTATTATTATTAATTTATTTGTTCCCATTGAAATACATTAGCGGTGTGTCCGCGATTTTATGGCCGCCGACCTGGTTCTATTTGTCGGCCCTAAAATCGCGGACACACCGCTAATGCATGTCTATGGGCAGTGAGCTCGAATTCAGATTGGTCGGCGTCAGCAGAGAGCGACCAATCAGAAATCGGGCTGACTGCCCATAGAGATGCATTAGCGGTGTGTCCGCGATTTTAGGGCCGACAAATAGAACCAGGTGGCCGGCCATAAAATCGCCGACACACCGCTAATGTACGTCAATGGGAAATGAGGGGCTCTTCTGATTGGCTGAGGGCAGTAGACAGCGACCAATCAGAAGAGCCCCTCACATCTCATTGACATAGAATGGTGGATTTGTCGTCCATTTATGTTAATGATAAGTGAAGAGGACGTCGGAGCTGGAAGTTGGCGGAAAGAAGACAGAAGATCCCCGGGGCCGGACGAAGAGGCGGAGATGGTCGGAAAGAAGAGAGAAGACCCCCGGGGCCGGAGGAAGAGGACGCCTGGCCGGACGGAGGACTTGTGGATTGGACGGACGATCAGATGACTAAGAAGGCATGTAAGTGATCGACGGGGACGTTAGGTTAGGGGACGGCGGGGACTTCGGGTGTAGGGCTTTAGGTGTTAGCGACAGCGGCGGGGGAAAGCGGCGGGGGAAGGGAGCGGGGCGGGAGGACTTAGGGAGGCGGCGGGGACTATTAGGTGGGCGGGGCTTAGGAGTGCGGCGGGGCTTAAGGGTAGGGACTTAGGGCGGCGGAGTTAGGGGTAGGGCTAGTCGGTGCTGGCGAAGGTGGCTGTGGAAGGGGTGGCTTGTGGTGGCGTGCGACATGGGGTGGCTGTGCGGACATGGGGGGCTGTGTGGACATGGGGGTGGCTGTGCGGAGATGGGGGGGGCTGTGCGGAGATGGGGGGGGCTGTGCGGACATGGGGGGGCTGTGCGGACATGGGGGGGCTGTGCGGACATGGGGGGGCTGTGCGGACATGGGGGGGCTGTGCGGAGATGGGGGGCTGTGCGGATGGGGGGCTGTGCGATGGGGGGGGCTGTGCGGACATGGGGGGGCTGTGCGGACATGGGGGGCTGTGCGGACATGGGGGGGGCTGTGCGGACATGGGGGGGCTGTGCGGACATGGGGTGGCTGTGCGGACATGGGGGGGCTGTGCGGACATGGGGGGGCTGTGTGGCGACATGTGTGGTGGGCTGTGCGGACATGGGGGTGGCTGTGCGACATGGAGGGCTGGCGACATGGGGTGGCTGTGCGGACATGGGGGTGGCTGTGTGGACATGGGGGTGGCTGGTGGTGTGACATGGGGGTGGCTGTGTGGACATGGGGGTGGCTGTGTGGACATGGGGGTGGCTGTGCGGACATGGGGGTGGCTGTGCGGACATGGGGGGGGGGCGATGGGGGGGGTGCGGACATGGGGTGGCTGTGCGGACATGGGGGGGCTGTGTGGACGACATGTGGGTGGCTGTGCGGACATGGGGGTGGCTGTGCGGACATGGGGGTGGCTGTGTGGACATGGGGTGGCTGTGCGGAGATGGGGGTGGCTGTGCTCGCACTCAGCCAGCGGCTCGCAATGGCCTCGCGGCCATTGCTCGCGCAGCATTGGGCGCTTCGCGCCCAATGTTAAATTTGTTTCCACATAACCACGCCGGAAGTAGAGCGCGGAGGGGCGCTTTTCCGATTCGCGATTATATAATAGATGCTAAATAAAAAATGATCAAGGATGGGGGATGAATAAAAACTTTTTTTATATATACCTAATCTTATAAGTGTGTGCTGAATTATTTATTATAAAATATGTAAGTGTTAAAATCATGTTTTAAAAGGACTATATTCATGTTTGAATTTTCATGAGTTTTTTATATATAAGTATGGAACCGGATCAAACCGGTCCGGTTATTAGTAACCTGCATTCTGTGTATCACAATGAGTACAGAGCTACCGGTCTGTGCTAATCCGGAGGCCGGCATAATCAAATGATTTTATATCATTCATGAATTGGTGTAGGATTCTTTGGAAAGAACAGGTGTCAGAAAATATATTAATGGGTAGACATAAGAAATTTAAAATAAGGAGAAGATTTCAGAAAATGTACATTTAATTATCAGTATGGTATCTGTTGTGAAGCAAAGTCATGAGGGTTTATATATACCAAAGTCTATTTCAGAGATGAGGATACTCCTGCAAAAAGTTCTTATTTGAGAATTTATTAAATATATAAATTTGGTATTCTTGATGTTCCTTGAGGAAGGAGCTCGGCATGTGGCTCTGAAACGCGTTGGAAAATAAAGCAAGTCATCACTTTTATCCAGACTTTCCGGTGTCTCTGGTGTCATTTATATCCATCTGACAGCAGCGCGGACCTAAGGTACTTTGTCCAGAAGATTGATCCAGATAGAGTAGCACAGTCTTGAAGTTTTGGTGTCCCAGGTAACTCCATCAGTCTTTGGAAAGTTCCGGGTGCATTACAGAGGCCAAATGGCATGATGTTGAACTCACATAGGCCCATGGGTGTCGTGAATGCCGTCTTCTCGCGGTCTTCTGGTGCAATGGAGACCTGCCAGTACCCACTAGGGAGATCTAAGGTTGAAAAGTAATTAGCGGATTTCCATGCAGTAAATGACTCTTAGTGCCTCTTCTATGCGGGATAACGGGTAAGCATCTGTATGTGTTATGCGACTTACCTGTCTGTAATCAACACACATTCTCATGCTGCCATCTTTCTTTATAACTAGAACTAATGGAGCTGCTCTGGGACTGCAACTATCTCTTATGACCCCTGCATCCTTCATGTCCTGTAACATTTCTTTGGCATGCTGATAATGAGCTGGTGGGATAGGTCCCTATTAGTGTTGAGCAAACATGCTCGGCACTACTCGTTACTCGCACGAGTATCACTGTATTCGGGCGACTCGCCGAGCACCGAGTAATCTCGCGATACTCGTACTGTGCTCGTGGTCGTCATCTCTCCATGTTGGCGCTCTTTTGAGAGCCAGCCCACGTGCAGGGATTGGCTGACAGACCACTGCAATGCCACAGCCCTGTTAGTTGTGGTATAGCAGTGATTGGCCGGCCTGCACAGCTTCACCGAGCCTTTATAAGTCCCGGCGCGCTGTGCTCGGCACACAGCCTTCCAGACAGTGAGTGTAGGGAGAGTGTCTGCTGCTGATTAGGGACAGATTTGCGGCCCTCATAGGTAGATCCGGATCAGGGCTGCAAACTGCTGCTGACCACAACAGTCCTTCTCAGGACTAATCTAGGAGGACATAGGCAGGGTGATCCAGATCGGAGTCCAAGATTTCCAGTGACCAGAACAGTCCTTCTCAGGACTAATCTAGGAGGATATAGGCAGGGTGATACAGATTGGAATCCAAGCTTTTCTTGTGACCATTAGAGTCACCACACTCTTGTACTTAGTACCTTAATACAGGTTAGGGACTAAAATTCTCTCTTCAAACCATTACAGTCACCAGACAGGTGTACGTACTTCCTTAATACAGGTTAGGGAACTAAAATCCTAACTCTTGTCATCAAAACAGTCACCAGACAGGTGTACGTACTACCATAATACAGGTTAGGGACTAAAATCCTCTCTTCAAACCATTACAGTCACCAGACAGGTGTACGTAGTACCTTAATACAGGTTAGGGAACTAAAATCCTAACTCTTGTCATCAAAACAGTCAGCAGACAGGTGTACGTACTACCTTAATACAGGTTAGGGATTAAAATCCTCTCTTCAAACCATTACAGTCACCAGACAGGTGTACGTACTACCTTAATACAGGTTAGGGAACTAAAATCCTAACTCTTGTCATCAAAACAGTCACCAGACAGGTGTACGTACTACCTTAAGGGTATGTGCGCACTGGGCGGGTTTTCGGCGGTTTACCTGTGTAAACCGCCGTTTTGCATACATTAGTTTTATTTAAATTTATGTTAATCCAAACCGGCGTTTGGATTAACATTGAAACTAATGTAACCCGCCCAAGGCAGTGCACATACCGGCGGTTACCCAGCGTCATCCGTTGCTAACCCGCAGGTTTCCCAGCGGGTTAGCAAAGAATGACCAAGTTCTAAAAACCGGCCGGTTCTGCAGCGGCTGCAAGCAGAATCATGTGCTGCTTTCAGCCGCTGCAGAATCGCCGCCGAGAACACGCTGGGCAGCCGCCGGATACCGCCCGGCTCCCGCAGCTCATACCCGCCAAGAAGCCGGTGCACGGCGCCGGAGCTTCCTGGCGGGTCCCGCCAGCAGCCGCCGACCGAACCGCCGGGTAATGTGCACTTACCCTAATACAGGTTAGGGACTAAAATCCTCTCTTCAAACCATTACAGTCACCAGACAGGTGTACGTACTACCTTAATACAGGTTAGGGACTAAAATCGTCTCCTGAAACCATTACAGTCACCAGACAGGTGTACGTACTACCTTAATACAGGTTAGGGATTAAAATCCTCTCTTCAAACCATTACAGTCACCAGACAGGTGTACGTACTACCTTAATACAGGTTAGGGAACTAAAATCCTAACTCTTGTCATCAAAACAGTCACCAGACAGGTGTACGTACTACCTTAATACAGGTTAGGGACTAAAATCCTCTCTTCAAACCATTACAGTCACCAGACAGGTGTACGTACTACCTTAATACAGGTTAGGGACTAAAATCGTCTCCTGAAACCATTACAGTCACCAGACAGGTGTACGTACTACCTTAATACAGGTTAGGGATTAAAATCCTCTCTTCAAATCATTACAGTCACCAGACAGGTGTACGTACTACCTTAATACAGGTTAGGGAACTAAAATCCTAACTCTTGTCATCAAAACAGTCACCAGACAGGTGTACGTACTACCTTCATACAGGTTAGGGAACTAAAATCCTAACTCTTGTCATCTCAACAGTCACCACACTGTTGTACGTCATACCTTTATACAGGTTAGGGAACTAAAATCCTAACTCTTGTCATCTCAACAGTCACCACACTGTTGTACGTAATACGTTTATACAGGTTAGGGAACTAAAATCCTAACTCTTGTCATCTCAACAGTCACCACACTGTTGTACGTCATATACGTTTATACAGGTTAGGGAACTAAAATCCTAACTCTTGTCATCATAACAGTCACCACACTGTTGTACGTCATACCCTTTATACAGGTTAGGGAACTAAAATCCTAACTCTTGTCATCTCAACAGTCACCACACTTGTACGTCATACGTTTATACAGGTTAGGGAACTAAAATCCTAACTCTTGTCATCAAAACAGTCACCAGACAGGTGTACGTACTACCTTAATACAGGTTAGGGACTAAAATCCTCTCTTCAAACCATTACAGTCACCAGACAGGTGTACGTACTACCTTAATACAGGTTAGGGAACTAAAATCCTAACTCTTGTCATCAAAACAGTCACCAGACGGGTTGTACGTACTACCTTCATACAGGTTAGGGAACTAAAATCCTAACTCTTGTCATCTCAACAGTCACCACACTGTTGTACGTCATACCCTTTATACAGGTTAGGGAACTAAAATCCTAACTCTTGTCATCTCAACAGTCACCACACTGTTGTACGTCATACGTTTATACAGGTTAGGGAACTAAAATCCTAACTCTTGTCATCTCAACAGTCACCACACTGTTGTACGTCATACCCTTTATACAGGTTAGGGAACTAAAATCCTAACTCTTGTCATCTCAGCAGTCACCACACTGTTGTACGTCATACGTTTATACAGGTTAGGGAACTAAAATCCTAACTCTTGTCATCTCAACAGTCACCACACTGTTGTAACGTCATACCTTTATACAGGTTAGGGAACTAAAATCCTCTCCTAAAACCATTCAAGTCACCAGACTGTTGTACGTCATACCTTGATACAGGTTAGGGACTAAAATCCTCTCCTGTGACTGTTGTCGCTGTATACAAGCAAAATGCGCAAGGGCGTTGGCAAGGAACAAGGAGGTGAATGTGATGGTGGTGCAGGCAGAGGCCGAGGTCGTGTGCAAGCACTAATTTCGCAACAAGAAAGTGGCACATCTACTCGCTCACACGTCCTGTCCCAAATTGTTGGGGCCCGCTGCAGTACTACGCTCTTGAACCAACACTAGTGTCAACAGCTTTTTATTTGGATAGCGGATAATGCTTCTAGTCTGATTGGCACCTCCACAAACACCCTGTCTTCCACACGGTCAATTGTCAGTAGCCGTGATACTGCACCGCACATTTCCCAACCTGATCCTCCTTCCTACCAACTGGCTGAGTGCACGTCCACGGACATTACTGATCCCACACTTGGACACTCGAAGTCCAGAAGTGTGTACCCATGGGTCAGTGGAGGTACATGGCAAATTCCCATTACAAAATTTAAATTCAGTTGTCATTTGTTAGTGGTGTGGTGAAGTCTGGCCCAATCCAACCCTTGTTCATCTTGATCTCAGTCAGCCTGTCAGCATTTTTAGTTGACAGGCGGTTGCGTTTATCAGTAATGATTCCACCTGCGGCACTGAAAACACGCTGTGACAAAATGCTAGTGGCAGTGCAGGCCAGGACTTCCAAGGCGTAGAGAGCCAATTCATGCCACGTGTCCAGCTTGGAGACCCAATAATTGTAAGGCACAGAGGAATCTCGCAGTACAGTTGTTAGATCGGCAAGGTACTCCTTCAGCATCTGACCAAACTTAGCATTTCTTGTGTCACTACCCCGCACCTCAGGGGCTGTGGTACGTGAGGGGCTGAGAAAACTGTCCCACCTCGTAAAGACTGTTCCCCTACCTTTGGCCGATTGGACTTGTGACCCTCTCGGCCGTACGCCTTGGTTGTCCACCGATTCCTGAACTATGCCGCTAGCGTTTTGGGAGGGGAATGATTTGCCCACTTCCGTGACTAAGGCCTTCTGGAACTGCTGCGTTTTGGCTGACCTCTCCACCTCAGGAATGACAGACATAAAGTTCTCCTTGTACCGTGGGTCTAACAGTGTTGCCAACCAGTACAGATTGTCGGCCAAGATGTTCTGAACGCGAGGGTCACGAGGCAGGCAGCTTACCATAAAGTCAGCCATGTGCGCCAGACACTTAACAGCCATCACTTTAGTATCCAGACCAACACGATGACTGAACATGCTGTCCTCCTCCTCCTCCTCCTCATCTCCCCTGTCCTCTGGTCAGCCACGCTGAATCGAGGGTATGACTGGTGTGCATGTCATATCCTCAATTTGGCCAGAGAGTTGCTCCATGTCTTCATCCTCCTCCTCCTCGTCATAGTCCTCCACTGCACGTTGTGATGAGATGAGGCTGGACTCTGTGTTTTCACACACACCCATTACTGTTTCTTGCTCCAAGTCATCGCGCTCGGCCTGCAATGCATCCTCTTTGTTTTTCAGCTGAGACCGTTTTAGAAGGCAGAGTAGTGGTATGGTGACGCTAATAATGGCGTCATTGCCGCTCACCATCTGGGTGGAGTCCTCAAAGTTTTGGAGGACGGTACATAGGTCGGACATCCATCTGCACTCCTCAGGTGTTATGTGTGGAGTTTGAAGCATTTCCCGACGGCTTAGGTGATGCAGGTAGTCAACAACTGCCCCCTTCTGCTCACATATCCTGACCAACATGTGCAGAGTTGAATTCCAACGCTGGGGACATCACACACCAGTCTGTGGGCCATAAGACGCTAACGGCGCTGAAATCCGCCAAGGTCGGCTGAAGCAGCAGGTGACTTGCGAAAATGTGTAGACAGAAGGCGAACTTTTACCAGCAGTTCAGACAGCTCTGGGTATGACTTTAGAAACCTCTGAACCACCAGGTTGAGCACGTGGGCCACGCATGGAACATGCGTCAGCTGGCCTCGCCTCAAAGCTGCCACCAAGTTCCGTCCATTGTCACACACGACCTTTCCTGGCTTTAGGTTCAGAGGTGTGAGCCAGTGATCTGCCTGCTGTTTCAGAGCTGTCAACACCTCTTCTGCATTGTGGGGTTTGTCACCTATGCAGACTAGCTTCAGCACAGCCTGTTGCCGCTTCGCAGAGGCAGTGCTGCAGTGCTTCCAGCTTGGGACTGGTGTGGAGGGTACAGTGGATGAGGATGAGCAGGAGGAGGAGGAGGAGGCTGAAGAGCATGACATTCCGGAGCTGTAGAGTGTCGGTGAAACCCTGACAGAGGTAGGGCCTGCTATCCTTGGTGTGGGAAGGACGTGTTCCGTCCCTCGATCAGACTGTGTCAAAGCCTCCACAATATTAACCCAGTGTTTTGTCAAGGAGATGTAGCGGCCTTGCCCACAAGCACTTGTCCACGTGTCTGTGGTTATACACTTCAGCCCCTGACCTTACCCCTGCGGTATTAAAGAACAGCAATGACTGTCTAGCTGCAGTTTCCAATATCATGTCCACTCTCTATTTGAAACTAAACCTTTCCAAAACTGAACTTCTTCTGCTCCCCCCATCCACTAACCTCCCTAAATCGGACATCTCTCTCTCAGTTTGTGGCACCACGATAATGCCTAGGCAGCAGGCTCGTTGTCTGGGTGTTATGTTTGACACCGATCGCTCCTTCTCCTCCCACACACAATGTCTCGTCCGCTCATGTCACTTACACTTGAACAATATCTCCAGAGTCCGTCCCTTTCTCACCCTGTAAACAACAAAAACCCTCACCGTGGCCCTAATCCATTACCGCCTTGACTATTGCAATTCTCTATTAAGCGGCCTCCCCCTCACCAGAGTTTCTCCTCTCCAGTGCATCCTTAATGCAGCAGCCATGATCACCCATCTGGCCAATCGTTACTCAGATGCCTCTGCTCTGTGCCAGTCATTGCACTGGCTGCCCGTATACTACAGCATCAAATTCAAATTGCTTCTTATCACCCACAAAGCTATTCACAGTGCAGCACCCCCCTACCTCTCCTCCCTCATCTCTGTCTATCACCCCACTCGCGCTCTACGTTCCTCAAATGACCTTCGAATGACATCGGTAATAATCCGATCCTCCCACTCCCGGCTCCAAGACTTCTCCAGAGCTGCACCAAACCTCTGGAATGCTTTACCAAAAGAAATCAGGACTATCCACAACTTGCATGGCTTCAGACGATCCCTAAAAACGCATCTTTTTAAGGCGGCCTATCATACTCCCTAATAGAAGTCCTTTGTACTTTAGACAGTGAATGGGCTATCCCTCTGGACATTACTCTTCTACAAACTCCACCAAACCAAAAAGGTCTACACAGACTGTATAATGACCATCCATGTAAGCTTAGTTCTATGCCCCATTTCCTCGAGATGCCTGGACCATCAGTGCAATAAGCCCCTGTACCTTGTGCAACCCCTATCCCGTTGTAGATTGTAAGCTCTTTTGAGCAGGGTCACCTTCATTTCTTGCTTTATTTTTTGTATTTTCTTTTTTACATTGATTCTATGCCTATTGTTTTGTATCCAATTATTCTACTGTATTTGTTCTCTACTGTAATTACTTACTGTATTATATTTTCTGTACTCTAACCCTACATTGTAAAGTGCTGCGTAATATGTTGGCGCTATATAAATAAAGCTGTACTATTATTATTATTATTCGGTGGACTTTGGCTGAAACAGCGTTGTTCAGGGCACGTGTGATGCTGTTGGACACGTGGTTATGCAATGCGGGGACGGCACATCTGGAGAAATAGTGGCGGCTGGAGACCGAGTAACGTGGGACAGCAGCCGCCATCAGGTCGCAGAATGCTTCCATCTACACCAGCCGGAAAGGCAACATTTGTAGCGCAATGAGTCGCGAAATTTGATCATTCAGGACTGTGGCATGTGGGGCGTTGGCAGCGTATTTGCGCCTGCGTTCAAATGTTTGCTGAATGGATAATTGAACACTGCGCTGGGACAAGGACGTGCTTGATGGTGGTGTAATTTGTACGTGGGCAACTTCAGGTGCAGGGCCGGAGGCTTGTTCGCGGCCAGCATGGACAGGGGATTGGCTCGCACGCACAACAGGCAAAGACGTAGCAGTGACATCAGCAAGCACCGCTCCTCGACTCTGTTGTACTTTACACAAAGTCGGGTGCTTGGCTGACATGTGCCTGATCATGCTGGTGGTGGTCAGGCTGCTACTTTTCGTACCCCTGCTGATGCTGGCATGGCAGGTCTTGCAAATGGCCTTTTTAGAGTCATCTGGAGCCAACTGAAAATACTGCCAGACTCGGGAAGACCTAACATTTGCACAGACATCTTGTGTCGTGTTTTTGCTCCGGGGAACGGTTGCCTGCCTTATGCCTGCATACCCGACCCTGCTTCGTACTGCTCTCCTCCCCCTGTGCACTGCTGTCCTCACTCTGCATATACTCCTGCCAGGTTGGGTCAGCTACTGGATCATCCACCACGTCGTCTTCCTATTCTTTGGCTAATCGCTGGACTGCTCCTCCTTCTCCTCATGTGCCACCATGATGACCGTTACAATAGTTTGGCTGTTGTTTCAGGTATACCCCCAGTGGTAAATTTTTACGCCCATTCTTTTTGAATGGCATTACAAAGACAGGATACCCGCATCTTTTCAATGTGAAAAATGTTTTGAGGCCCTCCTGCATGTCTCTATCCAGGGACAAAGAGGAGCCTCCCAATTTTTGGCTGCCCTGACCAAAGGGCTATACTACAATACACCCACTTCAGGGTTACAGGCCCTACTACATGTCTGAATGCATGGGTCATTGTTAAACCTCCCAATTTTTGGCTGCCCTGACCAAAGGGCTATACTACAATACACCCACTTGAGGTTTACAGGCCCTAATACATGTCTGTAAGCATGGGTCATTGTTGAACCTCCCAATTTTTGGCTGCCCTGACCAAAGGGCTATACTACAATACACCCACTTGAGGGTTACATGCCCTCTTGCACGTCTCTATCCAGGGACAAAGAGGAGCCTCCCAATTTTTGGCTGCCCTGACCAAAGGGCTATACTACAATACACCCACTTGAGGTTTACAGGCCCTAATACATGTCTGTATGCATGGGTCATTGTTGAACCTCCCAATTTTTGGCTGCCCTGGCCAAAGGCCTAGGCTAAAATACACCCACTTGAGGGTTACAGGCCCTACTACATGTCTGAATGCATGGGTCATTGTTGAACCTCCCAATTTATGGCTGCCCTGACCAAAGGGCTATACTACAATACACCCACTTGAGGTTTACAGGCCCTAATGCATGGGTCATTGTTGAACCTCCCAATTTTTGGCTGCCCTGACCAAAGGGCTATACTACAATACACCCACTTGAGGGTTACAGGCCCTCTTGCACGTCTCTATCCAGGGACAAAGAGGAGCCTCCCAATTTTTGGCTGCCCTGACCAAAGGGCTATACTACAATACACCCACTTGAGGTTTACAGGCCCTAATACATGTCTGTAAGCATGGGTCATTGTTGAACCTCCCAATTTTTGGCTGCCCTGACCAAAGGGCTATACTACAATACACCCACTTGAGGGTTACATGCTCTCTTGCACGTCTCTATCCAGGGACAAAGAGGAGCCTCCCAATTTTTGGCTGCCCTGACCAAAGGCCTATACTACAATACACCCACTTGAGGTTTACAGGCCCTAATACATGTCTGTATGCATGGGTCATTGTTGAACCTCCCAATTTTTGGCTGCCCTGGCCAAAGGCCTAGGCTAAAATACACCCACTTGAGGGTTACATGCCCTACTACATCTCTGTAAGAATAGGTCATTGTTGAACCTCCACATTTTTGGCTGCCCTGACCAAAGGGCTATACTACAATACACCCACTTGAGGTTTACAGGTCCTACTACATGTCTGTAAGCATGGGTCATTGTTGAACCTCCCAATTTTTGGCTGCCCTGGCCAAAGGCCTAGGCTAAAATACACCCACTTCAGGGTTACAGGCCCTACTACATGTCTGAATGCATGGGTCATTGTTGAACCTCCCAATTTTTGGCTGCCCTGACCAAAGTGCTATACTACAATACACCCACTTGAGGTTTACAGGCCCTAATACATGTCTGTAAGCATGGGTCATTGTTGAACCTCCCAATTTTTGGCTGCCCTGACCAAAGGGCTATACTACAATACACCCACTTGAGGGTTACAGGCCCTCTTGCACGTCTCTATCCAGGGACAAAGAGGAGCCTCCCAATTTTTGGCTGCCCTGACCAAAGGGCTATACTACAATACACCCACTTGAGGGTTACAGGCCCTCTTGCACGTCTCTATCCAGGGACAAAGAGGAGCCTCCCAATTTTTGGCTGCCCTGACCAAAGGGCTATACTACAATACACCCACTTGAGGGTTACAGGCCCTACTACATGTCAGAATGCATGGGTCATTGTTGAACCTCCCAATTTTTGGCTGCCCTGACCAAAGGGCTATACTACAATACACCCACTTGAGGTTTACAGGCCCTAATACATGTCTGTATGCATGGGTCATTGTTGAACCTCCCAATTTTTGGCTGCCCTGGCCAAAGGCCTAGGCTAAAATACACCCACTTGAGGGTTACAGGCCCTCTTGCACGTCTCTATCCAGGGACAAAGAGGAGCCTCCCAATTTTTGGCTGCCCTGACCAAAGGGCTATACTACAATACACCCACTTGAGGGTTACAGGCCCTCTTGCACGTCTCTATCCATGGACAAAGAGGAGCCTCCCAATTTTTGGCTGCCCTGACCAAAGGGCTATACTACAATACACCCACTTGAGGGTTACAGGCCCTACTACATGTCAGAATGCATGGGTCATTGTTGAACCTCCCAATTTTTGGCTGCCCTGACCAAAGGGCTATACTACAATATACCCACTTGAGGTTTACAGGCCCTAATACATGTCTGTATGCATGGGTCATTGTTGAACCTCCCAATTTTTGGCTGCCCTGGCCAAAGGCCTAGGCTAAAATACACCCACTTGAGGGTTACAGGCCCTACTACATGTCTGAATGCATGGGTCATTGTTGAACCTCCCAATTTTTGGCTGCCCTGACCAAAGGGCTATACTACAATACACCCACTTGAGGTTTACAGGCCCTAATACATGTCTGTAAGCATGGGTCATTGTTGAACCTCCCAATTTTTGGCTGCCCTGACCAAAGGGCTATACTACAATACACCCACTTGAGGGTTACAGGCCCTCTTGCACGTCTCTATCCAGGGACAAAGAGGAGCCTCCCAATTTTTGGCTGCCCTGACCAAAGGGCTATACTACAATACACCCACTTGAGGGTTACAGGCCCTACTACATGTCTGAATGCATGGGTCATTGTTGAACCTCCCAATTTTTGGCTGCCCTGGCCAAAGGCCTAGGCTAAAATACACCCACTTGAGGGTTACAGGCCCTACTACATGTCTGAATGCATGGGTCATTGTTGAACCTCCCAATTTTTGGCTGCCCTGACCAAAGGGCTATACTACAATACACCCACTTCAGGGTTACAGGCCCTACTACATCTCTGTAAGCATGGGTCATTGTTGAACCTCCAAATTTTTGGCTGCCCTGACCAAAGGGCTATACTACAATACACCCATTTGAGGGTTACAGGCCCTCTTGCACGTCTCTATCCAGGGACAAAGAGGAGCCTCCCAATTTTTGGCTGCCCTGGCCAAAGGCCTAGGCTAAAATACACCCACTTGAGGGTTACAGGCCCTACTACATGTCAGAATGCATGGGTCATTGTTGAACCTCCCAATTTTTGGCTGCCCTGACCAAAGGGCTATACTACAATACACCCACTTGAGGTTTACAGGCCCTACTACATCTCTGTAAGCATGGGTCATTGTTGAACCTCCAAATTTTTGGCTGCCCTGACCAAAGGGCTATACTACAATACACCCACTTGAGGTTTACAGGTCCTACTACATGTCTGTAAGCATGGGTCATTGTTGAACCTCCCAATTTTTGGCTGCCCTGACCAAAGGGCTATACTACAATACACCCACTTGAGGGTTACAGGCCCTACTACATGTCAGAATGCATGGGTCATTGTTGACCCTCCCAATTTTTGGCTGCCCTGGCCAAAGGGCTATACTACAATACACCCAGTTCTTGTTTACAGGCCATCCTGCATGTCTGTATCCAGGGGCATTGGTGAACCTCCCAATTTTGGACT
Organism: Allobates femoralis; assembly: GCA_033576535.1. Lineage (NCBI taxonomy): Eukaryota > Metazoa > Chordata > Amphibia > Anura > Aromobatidae > Allobates > Allobates femoralis. Next base: position 752,766,484 of record JARQOC010000003.1, on the reverse strand, counting down.
GCCCTGGCAAAGGAAGATACTACAATAGACCGTGTTCCTCAAAATGGGCACTTTATTTCTAGACAGGGCTTCATGTACGTCTCTTGTCAGGGTCATCGGAGTGTCGCACAATGTTTTCACGTAAAATCTTTCATGTAATCACAAAAAGTGACATACACCAGCTTTATCTCACTATTGGGTATGTGCCCTTAACATTTCCACCCTAAATATTCATTTTGGTGTAATTTTGGAAGGTTTTCTGGAGACTCCGTAAAATTCGCGTGAAACTCGGACAACATTGTTCACAGCTGTGAGTTTTGAGTGAGAAATGCTTCCAGGGGTCTTCCCCATGGTGTTGCCATGTCATTTCAGCACTCTTCTGAGACTTTTGTGACATTTTTAGGGTTTTTCCATGCTGCCGGCAGTCATTTCATAAAAATACTCGTGTCTCCCATAGGATAACATTGGGCTCGTTACTCGGGCCGAGTACACGAGTATCTCGGGATGCTCGGCCCGAGCTTCGAGCACCCGAGCATTTTAGTACTCGCTCATCACTAGTCCCTATCGCTCTTTGATGGGTGGATGGTCTCCTGTGGGTATATGGTGCTCTACCCCCTTTATCCTCCCAAAATCAAGTGGATGCTTACTGAATATTTCCTCATACTCCTGTACCACCCGATAGACACCATGCTTTTGGTGTGAAGGAGTGTGTTCAGTTCCTAAATGAAGCTCTAGACACCAACACTTCAAGTGTCCCTATGAATTGCATTGCTGTCTACATGGTACAGTTTAGCAACGGTGAAATATCTGGGTAATTTGACCTCATCTTCTCCACAGTTTAAGATGCTTATGGGTACCCTTCCCTTGCGTACATCAACCACCCCTCTGGCTGTCAGTATTGTAGGCCTAATTTCTGAGCTCATGGGTTCTACTACTGCCTGGTAGTCCTGCTCTCTGTAGCCTATTGCTGCTCAATACCAGATTAACATTTCACTCAATGGTGGTACCACAATGGGAAACGGGTCTGTTACCCGTACACTACCAATTTCTCCGCCGGTCAGGTTTACCTGTTGTTGGTGTTGGAGGGCTCTGATCTCCTTCTGAAACACGCTCCGCTTCCGGGGAGGAGCAGTATCTGCAATCTGTTGGAGCAAGAACAACACTTCACCCAAACAATTACCAATGACATTTGTACCAAGAATAATGTATGGATCCTTTACACTAGGGTGTGTTTCAACCACTATGAGTCCTTGGTCTTGCTACTCCACCCTCCCCACTTTTATTGCAACCTTTCTAACCCCTACCAGGTTAAGTGGTAACCCATTTGTACAGTGAGGTTAGGATCTGGTGGTTCAAATTCAACATCAGACCAGAATCTCTTGTAAAGGATATTGGGGATGGTGGTCACCTGTGAACCAGTTTCCAGCAGTGCAGGTGTAGGTATGCCATCTAGCATGATGGACAGATATGGTCATTCCCCGATGTACCTGTCATACCAATCTGGTGGGCCTGATGAGTCTACTCCTGGGGATTGGCCCGTGATCCCAGGGGTTGCTGTTTTAAAGGATACGCTCTTGCAAAGTGGCCTGTCTTGTTGCAACAGAGGCACATGGGTTCTCCTGAAGAACTGTAGAGATCATTGGTCCTCCCATGGAGCGACATGTTCTTCTTTCCTCTCATCCACGGAACGTCTTCCGGTCTGTCAGCAAGCAGGATCTTCTCTGATGGCTGTACCTCCGTCTTAAGCTGTAAGGCTTTCAGGACTGTGGCAAAGTCTTTGCTCAGCTGGCGCACCTCAGAGCACTGGCTGTGAAACCTACTAGGTGTCACAGTCTGCACATTTGTCTCTACAGCATGGGAAGAAGGTGTTTCTGACACAGGAGAGGGACTGCCCTGCCATTGTTGAAGTGCTGGATCTTGGGCTGCTAGGGATTGCAGCCCTTTGATGGCCAAGTCTTTTAAGGTAGCAAAGTCTGCATCAGGGTGTTCTAGGGCCCACCAGTGTACCTGTCTGCTGTTATCTGGTGACCGTAACCCCCTGACAAACTGTTCAACCAGCATTCTGTTGTCATCTGTTACACTGGTCGGGTTGACTTGTTTTAAGGCTCGCAGCGCCTACTGTAGATGTAAGGCATAGTCTCTTATAGTGTCTTGCAGCCTCTGCTCACAATGGTAGAATCTCATCCTCAAGCCAGTCTCAGTGCGATTCTCAAAAACAGATTTAAGTTTGTCGAAAATGATGGTAACTGATTCCTGATCTTCCTGACCAGATTTCTATCTCCAATTCTGCTGCACCTGTCAATTGCCCCAATAAAACAGACGCTTGTTGTTTACCAGTCATTGCATACATATCCAATACGCTGAATATTTTCCTTTTGAATCCAGCCAAAGTGTTTGGCTGGCCCAGGGGCGGACCCAGACTGTAGTGGGCCCTGGTGCAAGAAATTTTTCGGGGGCCCCCCCCCTGGAACTCAGTGCCAGAATAGTGCCGCGGGTGTGCATCACAGCCAGCGGCGTAGCAACTGTTTGTGATGCCCGGGGCGGTCGAAAAATTTGCCGCCCCTTTGGTTATTGATAATCTGGAAGTCTACATAGTATATACTGTCTGCCCCTATATACAAGAATATAACTACTATACTAAAACACAAAGAGAAGGGGTGCAATTGCTACCTCTTCACAACCCCAGTGTATGGCAACAAGCAGGAGTCAAGGAGGGCCCGGGGCCGAAGTAATTTTCGCCGCCGTGCTGTGGAGTTCATAATGTAATATAAATGCAAAAAACCTTTATTCTTAATATTATGTCACAATACCGGGATCTGAGGATCTTCTATTTGGAGGTCAGGGGCTCTCTGATGCCGTGTTGCTGTCTGCCTCGCTGTCGTCCTCTTTTGACACTGCAGTGTGGTGGACAAGAGAGCATTAACTGGTTAATAACAAGAAGCATGGAGTGTACTAACTGAGCCATAAACCCTCCCCATACCAGTAGGATTACTATATGGATTTTAGTATTAGGGTACAGACACACTGGCGTGAAACTCTGATGAGTGCAATGTGTGATTTTCTTGCATTGCAATCAATCTCTGAGAGCAGATTGGGGAGTGTCGGACGCTTTTTTCTCATCCAGATTCAGGATGAGAAAAAAGTTGCAACATGCTGCGACAGTATGTGATTCCCGCGCAAGACTCACCAATGCAAGTCTATGGGTCTGACAAAATCACGGACCGCACACGGACAGCACACGAACCATCAGAGTCTGAGGCTGCGTTCACACATTGCGTATTTTGCTGCGCTTTTTTACGCACGCTTTTTCAAAATACGCAATGTGCATTTTGTCTGCCAGCAAAGTGAATGGGAAATTCACTTTGCAGTGCAGATATTGCGCAAAAATACGCAGTGCGTTTATGGGAGAAAAAGCAGCTGCGTAAAGAATTGATATGTCAATTCTTTACGCAGCTGCTGCTCCTGCGTTTTCTCCCTGTGATGTCACAGTGGGGAGGAAGAATCCTGCTTCCTCCTCCCCTCTGTGACAGCTGTGGCCGCCCATTAGATTTCACAGTGTATTAATATACACTGCGAAATCTAAATTAAACAAAGGCAAATGTATGGAAAATAAAAAAGAATGAAATACTTACCTCTCCGACGCCTTTACCCGGTGTCCAGTCTCCGGTGCCAAGACCTGCGGTGACGTCAGATGGGCGTTCCCGGCGCTGATTGGGCGCTCGCGGTCATGTGATACATCACATTCTGGGGTAAAGAAAGCGCAGTGTGTGAAAGCCCCTGCGTATTTTGTTGCGCTTTTTTTGCGTGGCCGAAAAAACGCGGCAAAAAGCATGTGCGCAAAAAAGCGCAACAAAATACACAATGTGTGAACACAGCCTGACACGTTTTTTTCACGGATACATTCTCATTCTGCAGCTGAGAACACTGTAAAATGTTCCTGTAAATGATTCTACAGTAATAGCTGCTGAGGAAAACAACAGATTGCACACAGACATCACACGGATGTGATCTGAGAGAAATGTCGCACACTCGCACAGCAGTTGGATGCCAAACGGACTAAAAAAAACAGATGTCACTCGTCCGACTCTCCTGGAAACAGACCGATTTTAAGGCGGCGGGAGACAGTGTACCACCATGTCCCTAGCTCCGTGCTGTGCACAGTGTACCACCATGTCCCTAGCTCTGTGCTGTGCACAGTGTACCACCATCTCCCTAGCTCTATGCTGTGCACAGTGTACCACCATGTCCTCAGCTCCGTGCTGTGCACCACCATGTCCACTGCCCACACTCCACCATGTCCTCTGCACACCCTCCCTCCACGTCCTCTGCACACCCTCCCTCCACGTCCTCTGCACACCCTCCCTCCACGTCCTCTGCACACCCTCCCTCCATGTCCTCTGCACACCCCCCTCGTCCTCTGCACACCCCCTACGTCCTCTGCACACCCCCCACGTCCTCTGCACACCCCCCACGTCCTCTGCACACCCCCCCACGTCCTCTGCACACGTCCTCTGCACCCCCCACGTCCTCTGCACACCCCCCACGTCCTCTGCACACCCCCCACGTCCTCTGCACACCCCCCCACGTCCTCTGCACACCCCCCCACGTCCTCTGCACACACCCTCTGCACACACCCCCATGTCCTCTGCACACCCCCCACGTCCTCTGCACACCCCCTCTGCACACACCCCCATGTCCTCTGCACACCCCCTCTGCACACCCCCCCACGTCCTCTGCACACCCCCTCTGCACACCCCCCCACGTCCTCTGCACACCCCCTCTGCACACCCCCCCACGTCCTCTGCACACCCCCCTCTGCACACCCCCCCACGTCCTCTGCACACCCCCCTCATCCTCTGCACCCCCACCCCACGTCCTCTGCACACCCCCCACGTCCTCTGCACACCCCCCACGTCCTCTGCACACCCCCTCTGCACACACCCCCATGTCCTCTGCACACCCCCCCACGTCCTCTGCACACCCCCTCATGTCCTCTGCACACCCCCTCTGCACACCCCCCCCACGTCCTCTGCACACCCCCTCTGCACACCCCCCCACGTCCTCTGCACACCCCCCTCATCCTCTGCACCCCCACCCCACGTCCTCTGCACACCCCCCACGTCCTCTGCACCCCCCCCCGTCCTCTGCACCCCCCCCCCCACGTCCTCTGTACGCACCGTTATGTACCACTACCTTGTAAAGACAGTCCTAGTTCCTCCTATCTGGCAATTCTTCTTGCCGGGCAAAATGTAGCTCCGCCCACCTGAGTCACATGTGCGTGACGTCATCACAGGTCCTGTTCTACCCGGCATCTGTCCCCGCCGGCAGTGCTGTGAGGTGAGGCAGGAGGGCGCGATGACCGGGGGGGGCGGTGAGATGTCCAGGGGGGAAAGAGTGAGGTGTCCAGGGAAGGGGTGAGGTGTGCAGGAGTCGGGGGTGAGGTGTCCAAGAGGCGGGGGTGAGGTGTGCAGGAGGCGGGGGTGAGGTGTCCAAGAGGCGGGGGTGAGGTGTCCAGGAGGCGGGGGTGAGGTGTCCAGGGGGCGGGGTCACCCGGCCGGGGCTCAGAGCAGGAAAAAAAAAAAAAAAGTCGCAGCTCTCCCTGAAAAGTGCAAGAACAGTGCCGCGGGTGTGCAGCGCCGCTGACACCCGACAGCACCACCATTCTGTCTGTCTGACAGGGGACCTGCCGCTGGAGCCCCAGGGGCCCCCTAGCTGCTCGGGGCCCTGGTGCAGCTGCACCAGCTGCACCACGGTAGTTCCGCCCCTGGGCTGGCCATCATACATTTGTCTCACGGGATGTACGGTAGAGAGATGGGCATGATTGGTGCCACAGCCAAGGGTGAAGTCCCGGCTGAGGTACCGGCTGGTGCTGCATTGCCAGCGACATTCGGGTTGGAAACTGTTACATCCCCCTGCTCAGACATTCTCTCTTCCCTCTAGCGAACTGCAGCCAGTCTCTTTAAAAAAAAGCAAGCAGTGGCTCCGCAGGGGGAGAGCTGAGCACTTGGGAGTTTCCGGATCGGGTCGTCGCACTTCGGAAGTTCTCGGCAGAGCGCGGCGGGACCTGTCTTCGCACCCTTTTGGCCATTACGCCCCTTTCTTCCCGCTCTATGGTGCAGTAATGGCGGCCCGATTTTAACAGTTCACAAATCACAGTCAACACACGGCACACAGTACCCGGTGATACCGGGTACGGAATCATGTTCATGACGCCAAGAAAGCTGACCCGCCCAAAGGCTGCCCCCATAGTCCTCCATATAGTATAATGGGCCCCCATTGTCCTCCTTTATTATATTGAACATTACATAGTTTCCCATCAGTGTACTCACTGATGAAAAAAAAAAGTAAATACTCACCTCTCTTCTTGCTGCTCCAATCTCCTCAGCATCTGCTCTGCCGGCCTGCACGTCTCAATACAGCGGCGCTCAGTGATGACATCATCGTGCCCCGCCGTGCTGACCTGCAGAGGGCAGACATCTGCGTCCGGGACTCAGGAGAAGAATGCTGCTGGCAGAGGCGGCCGGGACTATAGGAGCAGGAGTAGCATCCGCGGGGGGCCACCACTGGTACACAAACCTTGTACACACATGGGTCCGCATGCCCCATACATACATGGCTCCGCTCTGTACACCACGTACACACGCGGCTCTGCTCCTTACACCTCGTACACACGCAACTCCGCTCCGTACTCCTCGTACACACGCGGCTCCTCTCCGTACACCTCGTACACACGCGGCTCTGCTCCTTACACCTCGTACACACGCAACTCCGCTCCGTACTCCTCGTACACACACGGCTCCTCTCCGTACACCTCGTATACACGCGGCTCCTCTCCGTACACCTCGTACACACGTGGTTCCGCTCCTTACATCTAATACACACGCGGCTTCCCTCCGTACACCTTGTACACCTCATACACACATGGCTCAGCTCCGTACACCTCGTACACACACGGCTCCACTCCATACACCTCGTACACACGCGACTCCACTCCATACACCTTGTACACAAGCGGCTCCACTCCATACACCTAAAACACAGTCGGTTCTGCTACATCCACACTGTAAATCCCTCCTTACCCCACACATAAACTTCACCTGATCCACTTCTTTACCTCTTCACTTCATCCTGCATGGTGCTTGCCTGCATTGCATACACGGAGGAGCTGATCATGTGATCCCTGACTCCTCCCCTCCATTGACATCATCACCGGTCCTGTAAGCACAGGTCCTGCACGGCTCTACAGGTGGGCTCACACTGAAGGGGGTGGGGCGCGCGGAGCTGCGGGCATACAGAGCGCATGGAGCGGAACAGTGTCTGTGTTAGGTGTACGGAGTGAAGCCGCATGTGTATGGGGCAAACGGAGTGGAGCTGTGTCTGTATGAGGTGAACGGAGTGGAGTATATGCCCCACCACCTTCGCCCTGCCCGCCACAACCGTCCTCTCGTGGTGCTAGAGGGGGCTCGAGTGGGTACCCCCAGAGGTACTGCTAATGATATCGACGTGCATTGGAAGTACACTGAGCTGTAGGCTGATTTTCTGCTAAGGAGAAAAAAAAATGTAAATCTTAGTTCTTAGCGAGTGTGACCGCGAGCTTAGTGTGACCGGGAGCGTAAGTGCGGACGGAAGTAAGTGTGTGACTTGTGATTCAGTGAGGAGGTATTTGGGAATCCTGCAACAAATACCAGTGTGAATTGCTGACCGCTTTTTTTTTTTTTTCTTTTTAATTTTATTGGGCTCTCTTAACTTTTTTTCTCTCTACAAGTTTATAGTCTCTTATTTTACTACCTGTAAGTTAAAGGGTTAACTACTTTACACTTAAAACCTGTGGTGTAGCTATACTTACAAGGGGTTAATTCAGGGTGGGGGTGCATAATTAAGGGTTTATAAGTAACATCTTGTTGGGGCTACAGTCCTTTGGAAGTACACAGAGCTGTAGGCTGATTTTCTGCTATGGAGAAAAAAAAATGTAAATCGTAGTTCTTAGCGAGTGTGACCGCGAGCTTAGTGTGACCGGGAACGTAAGTGCCGACTGAAGTAAGTGTGTGACTTGTGATTCAGTGACTTTGGATTCAGGGAGTTTGGAAGGGAGGACTTGCTGAATTGCTGGTTGTATTTTATTAATACTTTGCTTTTCTTTTTACTTATCATTTCTGTCTGGTGCAATCCCCATTAGGAAATGAGCTCCATAATTGGCAATTCCATCCAGTGTACATCTTGCCACATGTATGCATTCCTTGAACAGCCGGTCGAGGGTGCATACTGCTGTGTGAGATGTGAGTATGTTGTGCATTTGGAATCCCAGATACTGAATCTAAATGGACAACTGACAATGCTGAGATCCATAGACAATATGGAAAGGAGTCTGCTGCTCACTGAACAGCTGCTCAATGGGATAGATGTGGGGGAGGATGGTAGCATGGAGCTGCAGGACAGTGAGGTAGCCAGCTGGGTGACAGTTAGAAGGCGGGGTAGAGGGAAGAGTGCCAGGGAGGCTAGTCCTGATCTGGCATACCCCAATAAATTTGCTAAGTTGGCAGATGAGGGGGGTGCGAGTTCAGGGATAGCACTGCTGCAGCAGAGCATGACCTCTGAAAGCCAGAGGAGTGTCTGCTCCAGCAAGGGGCAAAACAGGAGAGAAGGGCAGGCCAGACAGGTGCTGGTAGTGGGGGACTCAATTATTAGGGGAACAGATAGGGCAATCTGTCACAAAGACAGGGATCGTCGAACAGTGTGCTGCCTACCTGGCGCTCGAGTCCGGCACATCGCTGATCGGGTTGACAGATTACTGGGAGGGGCTGGTGAGGACCCAGCGGTCATGGTGCACATTGGCACAAATGACAAAGTTAGAGGTAGGTGGAAGGTCCTTAAAGATGATTTCAGGGAATTAGGCTGCAAGCTTAAGGCAAGGACCTCCAAGGTAGTATTCTCTGAAATACTGCCTGTACCACGCGCCAGACCAGAGAGGCAACGGGAGATTAGGGAGATAAATACGTGGCTCAGGAATTGGTGTAGAAGGAGGGGTTTGGGTTCCTGGAGAACTGGGCCGACTTCTCTGTTGGCTACAGGTTCTATGCTAGGGACGGGCTGCACCTCAATGGGGAGGGTGCAGCTGTGCTGGGGGAGAAAATGGGTAGAAGGTTGGAGGAGTGTTTAAACTAGGGAATGGGGGGGAGGGTATTCATTGTACAGGAGGGGAAGATAGTCTAAATAGTAACCTGGGCACAAGTAATAAAATTGGGGGTGTTATGGGGGGTGGGGTTAGAACAGTCAATATAGTAGGAAAGAATAGAGGTAAAGAGAGATGCATAAAGTGCATGTACACTAATGCCAGAAGCCTCACCAACAAAATGGAGGAATTAGAATTGATTTTGTTGGAAAATAATTATGACATGGTGGGGATATCGGAGACATGGCTGGATGAGAGCCATGACTGGGCTGTTAATTTACAGGGCTATAGTCTGTTCAGAAATGACCGTACAAATAAGCGAGGGGCAAGTGCATGTTTATACGTAAAATCATCCTTAAAACCCATCCTGCGTGATAATATAGGTGAACCTAATGGAAATGTAGAGTCTCTGTGGGTGGAGATAAGGGGAGGGGGAAAAAATAATAAATTACTGATAGGGGTTTGTTATAAGTCCCCAACAATTATGGAAGTGGAGGAGAATATCCTCATAAAGCAAATAGACAAAGTAGCGACTCAAGGAGAAATCATTATTATGGGGGACTTCTACTACCCTGAAATACATTGGGGAACAGAAACCTGCAGTTCTAGCAAAGGTAATAGGTTTTTGACAACTATGAGAGACAATTACCTTTCACAACTGGTTCAGGACCCAACAAGAAGGGGGGCACTGCTGGACCTAATATTAACCAACAGGCCAGACCGCATATCAAATATTCGGGTTGGAGATCACTTGGGTAATAGTGACCATAAAATAATAAGTTTTCAAGTATCCTTTAATAAGATGTGTAGTAGAGGGCCTACAAGGACACTAAACTTCAGGAAGGCAAATTTCCAATGGTTGAGAGATGATCTTAGTGCAATAAACTGGGACGATATCCTGAGACATAAAAGTACACAAAGCAAGTGGGAGACGTTTAGTAGCATCCTGAATAGGGCCTGTGCACAATATATGCCCTATGGGAATAAGCATGCTACAAATAGGAGGAAACCACTATGGCTAAATAAGGCTGTAAGGGGCGCAATAAATGACAAAAAGAAAGCATTTAGGGAATTAAAGCAAGTAGGTAGTGATGAGGCATTAAATAAATACAGAAAATTAAATAACATTTGTAAAAAGCAAATCAAGGCAGCAAAGATTGAGACAGAGAGACTCATTGCCAGAGAAAGTAAAAATAATCCCAAAATATTTTTTAACTACATAAATAGTAAGAAACTAAAAATTGATTGTGTTGGCCCCTTTAAAAATAATCTGGGTAAAATGGTGGATGAGGATGAGGAAAAAGCCAATATGCTAAATGACTTTTTTTCAGCAGTATTTACACAAGAAAATCCCATGACAAACAATATGATCAGTGATAACAAAAACTGTCAATTAAATGTCACCTGCTTAACCCAGCAGGAAGTACGGCATCGTCTAAAAATCACTAAAATTGACAAATCCCCGGGCGCGGATGGGATACACCCCAGAGTGCTGCAGGAATTAAGTACTGTCATAGATAGACCATTATTTTTCATCTTTAAAGATTCCATAATAACAGGGTCTGTACCACAGGACTGGCGTATAGCAAATGTGGTTGCCAATATTCAAAAAGGGAACAAAAACTGAACTTGGAAATTATAGGCCAGTAAGCTTAACCTCTACTGTGGGTAAAATCCTAGAGGGTTTTCTAAGAGATGCTATACTGGAGTACCTGAAGAAAAATAACCTCATGACCCAATATCAACATGGTTTTACGAGGGACCGTTCCTGTCAAACTAATCTGATAAGCTGCTATGAAGAAGTAAGTTCTGGACTGGACTAAAGAAATGCAGTGGATGTGGTGTATATAGACTTTTCAAAAGCTTTTGATACGGTGCCACACAAAAGGTTGATACATAAAATGAGAGCAATGGGGATAGGGGAAAATATGTGTAAGTGGGTTAAGAACTGGCTTAGCGATAGGAAACAAAGGGTGGTCATTAATGGAACACACTCAGAATGGGTCACAGTTAACAGTGGGGTACCACAGGGGTCAGTGTTGGGCCTGCTTCTTTTCAATATATTTATTAATGACCTTGTAGGGGGCATACAGAGTAGAATCTCAATATTTGCAGATGACACTAAACTCTGCAAGGTAATCAATACAGAGGAGGGCAATTTTATATTACAGGAGGATTTATGTAAACTAGAAGCTTGGGCTGATAAATGGCAAATGAGCTTTAATGGGGATAAATGTAAGGTCATGCACTTGGCAGAGGAAAGAAAAGGTATTATTATGTGCTTAATTGTAAAACACTGGGCAAAACTGTCACTGAAAAAGACCTGGGTGTATGGGTAGATGACAAACTCACATTTAGTGACCAGTGTCAGGCAGCTGCTGCAAAGGCAAATAAAATAATGGGATGCATTAAAAGAGGCATAGATGCTCATGAGGAGAACATTATTTTACCTCTATACAAGTCACTAGTGCGACCACACTTAGAATACTGTGTACAATTCTGGTCTCCGGTGTATAAGAAAGACATAGCTGAACTAGAGCAGGTCCAGAGAAGAGCGACCAAGGTTATTAGAGGACTAAGGGGTCTGCAATACCAAGACAGGTTATTAACCCCTTCACGACCCTTGGCCCACCGTTTGGGCCATGAAAACAAGTTCGTTCCCGACCTTTGGCCCAAACGGTGGGCCATGGAATGATCGGGCTCCTGCGGCCCGTGTGAGGGGGGTGACTCAGGTGTCACTGTATATAATGCACAGTGACAACCTGTAGTACACCCCACGGGGGGTGGATTAACCCCCCCGTGCCCACGGCCCCTCTGATTGGCAGTTGAAATTCAGACTGCCAATCAGTGCTAGTAATCCCCTCCAGATCCGATTGGAGCTCTCCAATCAGATCTGGAGGGGCGGGATGGCATGTGCCGTCTCCCTCCTAGCCCCCCTCACTCCAGGGCCCCCTGATCGGCCTCCTGGCCCCCCCGATCGCCGTCCTACCCCCCCCCACGGCGGCGGTAAATCCGGGGAATGCCCGCCGGCGGTAAATGACAATCACCGCCGCCGCCTGTCAGCTTCCACAGCCCCCTCCGTGCGATCACGGAGGGGGCTGATGAAGCTAACACCCCCATGCCCCGTATCCACCCCCCCATCCCTCTCTCACCTACCGGCGGGCCCGCCGGTGCAGCCGCGGTCCAGCTCCGGTGTGGGCTCCTCCTCTTCCGGGCTCCTCCTCCTGGATCAGGTAAGTATGTGTGAATGAATGAATGAATGAATGAATGTATGTATGTAGTATGTATGTAGTATGTATGTATGTAGTATGTGTGAATGAATGAATGTATCTATGTATGTAGTATGTATGTAGTATGTATGTATGTATGTAGTATGTGTGTATGAATGAATGTATCTATGTATGTAGTATGTATGTAGTATGTGCGTATGTAGTATGTGTGTATGAATGAATGAATGTATCTATGTATGTAGTATGTATGTAGTATGTATGCATGTATGTATGTATGTATGTAGTATGCATGTATGTTTGTATGTATCAATGAATGAATGGATGTCTGCGTGCTGTTGGCTGTCTGCGTGCGTGGCTGTCTGCGTGCGTGGCTGTCTGCGTGCGTGGCTGTTCTGCGTGCGTGCTTTCTGCGTGCGTGGCTGTCTGCGTGCGTGGCTGACTGCGTGCGTGGCTGACTGCGTGCGTCACTTTCTGCGTGCGTCACTGTCTGCGTGCGTGGCTGTCTGCGTGCGTGGCTGACTGCGTGCGTGGCTGACTGCGTGCGTGGCTGTCTGCGTGCGTGGCTGTCTGCGTGTGTGGCTGACTGCGTGCGTCACTGTCTGCGTGCGTGCTGACTGCGTGTGCTGATGCGTGGCTGACTGCGTGCGTGGCTGTCTGCGTGCGTGGCTGACTGCGTGCGTCGCTGTCTGCGTGCGTGGCTGTCTGCGTGCGTGGCTGACTGCGTGCGTGGCTGTCTGCGTGCGTGGCTGTCTGCGTGCGTGGCTGACTGCATGCGTCGCTTTCTGCGTGCGTGGCTGTCTGCGTGCGTGGCTGACTGCGTGCTGTGGCTGACTGCGTGCGTCACTGTCTGCGTGTGTCACTGTCTGCGTGCGTGGCTGTCTGCGTGCGTGGCTGACTGCGTGCGTGGCTGACTGCGTTAGTGGCTGTCTGCGTGCGTGGCTGTCTGCGTGCGTGGCTGACTGCGTGCGTGGCTGACTGCGTGGCTGTCTGCGTGCGTGGCTGTCTGCGTGCGTCGCTGTCTGCGTGCGTGGCTGTCTGCGTGCGTGGCTGTCTGCGTGCGTGGCTGTCTGCGTGCGTGGCTGTCTGCGTGCTGGCTGTCTGCGTGCGTGGCTGACTGCGTGCGTGGCTGTCTGCGTGCGTGGCTGTCTGCGTGCGTGGATGTCAGCGAGGTGGATGTCAGCGAGCGGGCATGGATGTGTGTGTGCATGGCTGATGGGTGCATAGGTGAATGGATGGGTGCAACAAGGGATCAAGTATCCTCTTGTTGTAGTCTCTGGGATCATAGTCATGGTGCACTGTATGACAGATCATTGTCATACAGTGCAACATAACTCTGACCCCATAGGCTGTAGGAAAAGGACACTTGATCCCTTGCTGCAATCTCTGGATTGAGCAGAGGCGATCGAGCGTCGTGGGACCTTCGTTGTGGACTACGTCGGAGGCGGTCGAGCGCCGTGGGACCTTCGTTGTGGACTACGTCGGATCTTTATAATAAAGATGGAGTCCAAATTTTGTTTGTTTTTTTTTCAAATAAAAAGATTTTTCTCTGTGTGTATTTTCTGACTATTTACCAGAGATTCCTAATGGCGGGTCTACCATTGGCCCTAAATTATGAATCTCGGGGCTTAGTGCCAGCTGCCAATAACAAGCTGGCATTAACCCCTTTATTACCCAGTTTGCCACCGGCACCAGGGCAACTGGAAGAGTCTGGGTACAGCGCCAGAAAATGGCGCTTCAATGAATGCGCCATTTTTGTGGGCGGCTGCGGGCTGCAATTTACAGCATGGGGGCCCAGAACGCTTGGGCCTCTCCATGCTGTGGAATCCAGCCCCCAGCTGCCTAGTTGTACCTGGCTGGACCAAAAATATGGCGGAGCCCTACGTCATTTTTTTTTTCTAGAACTAGTTCTAGAAAGAAAAAAAAAAGGGCTTTGCTGTATTTTTGGGTACCAGCCAGGTACAACGAGGCAGCTGGGGGTTGCTGGCAGTCCGTAGCTGCCAAGTTGTACCTGGCTGGACCAAAAATATGGCGGAGCCCTACGTCATTTTTTTTTCTAGAATTAGTTCTAGAAAGAAAAAAAAAAAGGGCTTTGCTGTATTTTTGGGTACCAGCCAGGTACAACGAGGCAGCTAGGGGTTGCTGGCAGTCCGTAGCTGCCAAGTTGTACCTGACTGGACCAAAAATATGGCGGAGCCCTACGTCATTTTTTTTTCTAGAATTAGTTCTAGAAAAAAAAAAAAAAAAGGGCTTTGCTGTATTTTTGGGTACCAGCCAGGTACAACGAGGCAGTTGGGGGTTGCTGGCAGTCCGTAGCTGCCAAGTTGTACCTGGCTGGACCAAAAATATGGCGGAGCCCCACGCCATTTTTTTTTTTTTACGTCTACCAATAAAATGACAAGGAGCTTTGCCTTATTTTTGGATGCCAGCCAGGTACAACTTGGCAGTTGGGGGGCTGCAATCCCCATCGTGGAGAGACCCAAATGTTGTGGCCCCCCACACTGCAAATTGCAACTCACAGCCACCCCAGAAAATAGCACATTAGAGGTGCCATTTTCTGGTGCTGTACCCCAACTCTTCCAGTTGCCCTTGTGCTGGTGGCACACAGGAGCACTCCATACGTGACATGGTGTCCGCTAACAAGTTGAATGGAAAATTAGCTCCAATTATTAGCGGACACTATGTCGTGTATGGAGAGCCCCTGTGTGCCTAAACATTGGAGCTCCCCCACAAGTGACCCCATTTTGGAAACTACACCCCCCAAGGAACGTATCTAGATACATAGTGAGCACTTGAACCCCCAAGTGGTTCACAAATTGATCCATAAAATTAAAAAAGTACTTTTTTTTTCCACAAAAAAATTATTTTTTCATTTTTACAGATCAATTTGTGAAGCACCTGGGGGTTCAAAGTGCTCACTATGCATCTAGATACGTTCCTTGGGGGTCTAGTTTCCAAAATGGGGTCACTTGTGGGGAGCTCTAATGTTTAGTCACACGGCGGCTCTCCATACGCAACATGGTGTCCGCAAACAATTCCAATTGTTAGCGGACACCATGTCGCGTATGGAGAGCCCCTGTGTGCCTAAACATTGGAGCTCCCCCACAAGTGACCCCATTTTGGAAACTACACCCCCCAAGGAACGTATCTAGATGAATAGTGAGCACTTTGAACCCCCAGGTGCTTCACAAATTGATCCGTAAAAATGAAAAAATAAATTTTTTGTGGAAACAAAGTACTTTTTCATTTTTACGGATCAATTTGTGAAGCACTTGGGGGTTCAAAGTGCTCACTATGCATCTAAATAAGTTCTTTGGGGGGTCTAGTTTCCAAAATGGGGTCACTTGTGGGGGAGCTCCAATGTTCAGGCACACAGGGGCTCTCCAAACGCGACATGGTGTCCGCTAACAATTTGAATAAAAATCAGCTCAAATTGTTAGCTGTAACCATGTTGTGTTTAGTGAGCCCCTGTGTGCCTAAACATTGGGGCTCCCCCACAAGTGACCCCATTTTAGAAACTAGACCCCCCAAGGAACGTATTTAGATGCATAGTGAGCACTTTGAACCCCCAGGTGCTTCACAAATTCATCCATAAATATGAAAAAGCACTTTTTTTTCCACAAAAATTTTCTTTTTTCATTATTATGGATCAATTTGTGAAGCACCTGGGGGTTGAAAGTGCTCACTATGCATCTAGATACGTTCCTTTGGGGGTCTAGTTTCCAAAATGGGGTCACTTGTGGGGGAGCTCCAATGTGGAGACGCACAGGGGCTCTCCAAACGCGACATGGTGTCCGCTAACAATTTGAATAAAAATCAGCTCAAATTGTTAGCTGTCACCATGTCACGTTTGGAGAGCCCCTATGTGCCTAAACATTGGAGCTCCCCTACAAGTGACCCCATTTTGGAAACTAGACCCCCCAGGGAACGTACCTAGATGGGTGGTGAGCATTTTGAACATCCCAGTGCTTCACAAATTAATCTTTAAAAATGGAAAAAGAAAATTTTAGTGGAAATAGAAGTACTTTTTCATTGTTACGGATGAATTTGTGAAGCAACTGGGGGTTCAAAGTGCTCACTATGCATCTAAATAAGTTCCTTGGGGGGTCTAGTTTCCAAAATGTGGTCACTTGTGGGGGAGCTCCAATGTTTAGGCACACAGGGGCTCTCCAAACGCAACATGGTGACAGCTAACAATTTGAGCTGATTTTTATTCAAATTGTGAGCGGACAGCATGTCGCGTTTGGAGAGCCCCTGTGTGCCTAAACATTGGATCTCCCCCACAAGTGACCCCATTTTGGAAACTAGACCCCCCAGGGAATATATCTAGATGGGTAGTGAGCATATTGAACCCCCAGGTGCTTCACAAATTAATGATAAAAAAAGATTTTTGCGGAAAAAAAGTACTTTTTCATTTTTACAGATTAATTTGTGAAGCACCTGGGGGTTCAAAGTTCTCACATATGCATCTAGATACATTCCCTTGGGGGTCTAGTTTCCAAAATGGGGTCACTTGTGGGGGAGCTCCAATGTGGAGACGCACAGGGGCTCTCCAAACGCAACATGTGTCCGCTAACAATTTGAGCTCATTTTGCATTCAAATTGTTAGCGGACACCATGTCACGTTTGGAGAGCCCCTGTGCGTCTCCACATTGGAGCTCCCCCACAAGTGACCCCATTTTGGAAACTAGACCCCCAAAGGAACGTATCTAGATGCATAGTGAGCACTTTCAACCCCCAGATGCTTCACAAATTGATCCATAATAATGAAAAAAGAAAATTTTTGTGGAAAAAAAAAGTACTTTTTCATTTTTATGAATGAATTTGTGAAGCACCTGGGGGTTCAAAGTGCTCACTATGCATCTAGATACGTTCCTTGGGGGGTCTAGTTTCCAAAATGGGGTCACTTATGGGGGAGCCCCAATGTTTAGGCACACAGGGGCTCACTAAACACAACATGGTTACAGCTAACAATTTGAGCTGATTTTTATTCAAATTGTTAGCGGACACCATGTCGCGTTTGGAGAGTCCCCTGTGTGCCTAAACATTGGAGCTCCCCCACAAGTGACCCCATTTTGGAAACTAGACCCCCCAGGGAACATATATAGATGGGTAGTGAGCATATTGAACCCCCAGGTGCTTTACAAATTGATCTGTGAAAATGAAATAGTACTTTTTTTTCACAAAAATTTTCTTTTAGCCTAAATTTTTTCGTTTTCACATGGCAACAGCATAAAATTCATCCTAAAAATTGTTGGGCAATTTCTCCTGAGTACACCGATACCTCATATGTGGTCATAAACCACTGTTTGGGCGCACGGCAGGGGTCAGAAGGGAAGGAGCGCAATTTCACTTTTTGAATGTAAAATTAGCTCCAAAAGTCAAATTGCGCTCCTTCACTTCTGAGCCCTGCCGTGCGCCCAAACAATGGTTTATGACCACATATGAGGTATCGATGTACTCGGGAGAATTTGCACAACACATTTTAAGATCCATTTTATCCTGTTGCCCATGTGAAAATGAAAGAATTGAGGCTAAAAGAACATTTTTGATAAAAAAATTAAAATATCCATTTTTTGTTTCCACTTTGCTTTAGTTCCTGTGAAGCACCTGAAGGGTTAATAATCTTCTTGAATGTAGTTTTGAGTAGTTTGAGGGGTGCAGTTTTTGGAATGGTGTCACTTTTGGGTGTTTTCTGTCATGTACACCCCTCAAAAGGACTTCAAATGGGATGTGGTCACTAAAAAAAATGGTTTTGTAAATTTTGGTTGAAAAATGAAAAATTGCTCATGAACTTTGAACCCTTATAACGTCCTAACAAAAATTTTTTTTTTTTTCCAAAATTGTGCTGATGTGAAGTAGACATGTGGGAAATATTATTTAATAACTTTTTTCTGTCACCTATCTATCTTGTTTATCAGAAAAAAAAATAAAAAATGTGAAAATTGTGAAATTTTCAAACTTTTTGCCATATTTTTTTTTTTTCACAAATAAACGCAAAAATTATCGACTTAAATTTAATACTAGCATGAAGCCCAATATGTCACGAAAAAACAATCTCAGAATCGCTAGGATCGGTTGAAGCGTTCCCGAGTTATAACCTCAAAAAGGGACACTGGTCAGAATTGCAAAAAAGACCAAGGTCTTTAGGGTCAAAATAGGCTGGGTCCTGAAGGGGTTAAGTAACCTGGATGAGCCATCGGTGTCTGGTGGTATGAAACAGTAACAGACGGTGTTAAAGAGTCAAAATTAATTTTGGTTTTGAGTGTTTAGTTTAATGTTTGTAATTAAGTTACCTTGAGTAATTGTGAAGAACCAAGCAACATTATTCTTGTTAATAGCTTAGTAGGGTTTCCCATGAGAAAATAAAGATGGTTAAAGGGAGCACAGGCAGACAGACTTAACACATAACAGGCCAAGGTGAAAGGTGCAAATTAAATTAGTTTATCACAAAAGGGAAATGTTTTCACCTTCTGTTCGAATGTCATGGCAGTGAGTGAGCAAACAATCTGGGGGATAAAAGATGGACACATGTGGAAACTACTGTTTATCTATGCTTCACATATGAGAAATATATTTTGTTATTCTATATCATGCTTACCCTTCGACTAACTGATTAATGTATTATATGTCTAATGTTTCAAACCTTAAATAAAAATATAATTGAAAGAGAAGAAAATTGGACAATGAGTTCAGACAGCTATTCAGCAGACACATAGATTGCACTAGAAGAGTTCTTAAAGCTTTCTCTCTTAAATATTTAACTTGACTATGAAGTTAAATCACCACTCTATCATTTTTTATTACACCACTTTAAATCTAAGTCGCCTGACTTCTGTCTGATACTCACCTCCCAGCGTCTTTATCTTTTTCCTTCAGCGCTGTGGTCTATTTGCGGCAAGTTGTGACCTTCCACCGTTCCAGTTTTTCATGAAGCACAGCTCAATACAACTCTATGAGAGCGTCATTCTGCCTTTTTCTGCCCCATGCGGTTACCATGGAACCTCAGCTGTGCCCTCGTGTGACCTCACTGACTCACCGCTGAAACAGCCACAGCTGTTGGTGTGTCATTCTGTGATCAGATGTCGAGATGAAAGGATGCTTCTTCTTAAGCATGGTTTCTGATGCAACAGGGCTGAGACATGAAGTGGGACCTCTTTGTTGATTATCATCAAAGCAGGGCATGTTTTGAGGGTAATAAATTGGATAATGAGGGTTGTCAGTGTGCTTTATTTCTAATAAAAGGATTTTTCTATGTGTTAATTAAATCTTCAGTTACTAGATTTGTAATGGGCGGGTATCTGAAGACACCAGACATTACCAATCCAGGGTTTATTGATGAGCTGTCAATACTCAGCTGTCATTAACCCCTTCTATCACCTCGATGCCACCACACCAAGGCATCGGGAAGAGCAGGGTAAAGTGCCAGTATTTGTCGATTTTAATAAATTCACCAAATTCTGGGGCAGCTGCGGGCTGCTATTATTACCCTAGGGGGCATAACTATTTGCCTCATAAGGGTAAGAATAACAACCCCCAGCAGTGTGCTTTATCCCAGCTGAGTGTCAAATTGGGGGGTACCCATGCCGCTTTTTTAAAATAATTTATTTAATTAAAAAACACAGCTTGGACACCCCTTATTTTAATGTGTTTTAGAGCATCAACCTCGCTCCTTCCTCAGGAAACCAATCAAGTTACTTGAGGAAGGAGGGAGGTTGATGCTCTGAGACGTGTTGAATGAAGCCACAAATCTAGATCCTGATGATCCTTTGGTCTTGATTATTTCATGGCAGTGCAGATCGTCCATGTACAGTTGTGGCCAAAAGTATTGACACCCCTGCAATTCTGTCAGATAATACTCAGTTTCTTCCTGAAAATGAATTGCAATCACAAATTCTTTAGTATTATTATCTTCATTTAACTTGTCTTCAATGAAAAAAACACAAAAGAGAATGAAGCAAAAAGCAAAACATTGATCATTTCACACAAAACTCCAAAAATGGACAAGACAAATGTATTGGCACCCTCAGCCTAATACTTGGTTGCACAACCTTTAGCCAAAATAACTGCGATCAACCGCTTCTGGTAACTATCAATGAGTTTCTTACAATGCTCTGCTGGAATTTTAGACCATTCTCTTTGGCAAACTGCTCCAGGTCCCTGATATTTGAAGGGTGCCTTCTCCAAACTGCCATTTTTAGATCTCTCCACAGGTGTTCTATGGCATTCAGGTCTGAACTCATTGCTAGCCACCTTAGAAGTCTCCAGTGCTTTCTCTCAAACCATTTTCTAGTGCTTTTTGGAGTGTGTTTTGGGTCATTGTCCTGCTAGAAGACCCATGACCTCTGAGGGAGACCCAGCTTTCTCACACTAGGCCCTACATTATGCTGCAAAATTTGTTGGTAGTCTTCAGACTTCATAATGCCATGCACACGGTCAAGCAGTCCAGTGCCAGAGGCAGCAAAGCAACCCCAAAACATCAGGGAACCTCCGCCATGTTTGACTGTAGGAACCGTGTTCTTTTCTTTGAATGCCTCTTTTATTCTCCTGTAAACTCTATGTTGATGTCTTTGCCCAAAAAGCTCTACTTTTGTCTCATCTGACCAGAGAACATTCTTCCAAAACGTTTTAGGCTTTCTCAGGTAAGTTTTGGCAAACTCCAGCCTGGTTTTTTAATGTCTCGGGGTAAGAAGTGGGGTCTTCCTGGGTCTCCTACCATACAGTCCCTTTTCATTCAGACGCCGGCGGATAGCACGGGTTGACACTGTTGTACCCTCGGACTGCAGGGCAGCTTGAACTTGTTTGGATGTTAGTCGAGGCTCTTTATCCACCATTCGCACAATCTTGCATTGAAATCTCTTGTCAATTTTTCTTTTCCGTCCACATCTAGGGAGGTTAGCCACAGTGCCATGGGTTTTAAACTTCTTGATGACACTGCGCACAGTAGACACAGGAACATTCAGGTCTTTGGAGATGGACTTGTAGCCTTGAGATTGCTCATCTTCCTCACAATTTTGTGTCTCAAGTCCTCAGACAGTTCTTTGGTCTTCTTTCTTTTCTCCATGCTCAATGTGGTAACACAAGGAACAGGACAGAGGTTGAGTCAACTTTAATCCATGTCAACTGGTTGCAAGTGTGATTTAGTTATTGCCAACACCTATTAGGTGCCACAGGTAAGTTACAGGTGCTGTTAATACACAAATTAGAGAAGCATCACATGATTTTCTAACAGTGCCAATACTTTTTTCCACCCCCTTTTTTATGTTTGGTGTGGAATTATATCCAATTTGGCTTTAGGACAATTCTTTTTGTGTTTTTTCATTGAAGACAAATTAAATGAAGATAATAATATCAAAGAATTTGTGATTGCAATCATTTTCAGGAAGAAACGGAGTATTATCTGACAGAATTGCAGGGGTGTCAATACTTTTGGCCACAACTGTATTTATTATATGAAAGAGTATGTGATTTAGTTTCTAACCAGCAAATTAAATTAGGTAGAGGGCTTAAGGGGTTTCAAACTAGACTTGGAATACTGCCCTATAGAACGTGAGATGATGTGAAATTGTAATATTTATTAAGATTTATGAATAATTTATTATGGTGCCATAGAGAAGCTAAGATCTTGCTAAAACCTTTCTCTGCTTCACATTCATCAGAAGGCATAACATTTCTTTGTACAAAGTTTCTACTTTAATATTCTTCATATCAAAATATGTACACACTCATGACACCAACAACATGAAAAAGACCAGTGTTTCAAATGGTAATACAAGCCATTTCAGATGCTTACAATATATGCATATGTAGTGTGTAAGTGTATTTATAATGCACTTTCTTATTGAATTAAAGCTGGATAAACTGTAAAGGTATGTATAGATATTCAAATTAGCTCTCCACCTAATAGAAGCTGAATCTAAATGTAACTCTTAGGGCGGCTTCACACTGTGGTGTGATCCAGTCCGGGCCTGTCAGCAGCTGCAGCTGCATGCGGCAGCACACCGGACCGGAGGGCAAATGAGCCCTCTAGTTCTGTGTGCTGATCCAGTCCGGGGCTGTCAGGTTCATCCCTGACAGCCCCGGACCGGATCACACCGCAGTGTGAAGCCGCCCTTAAATAACTAAAGAAAACCGCAGCACTCCAGCTTAATCTAATGTGCTTTAACATGCTTGACTAAAGGCCCAGTTACACACGCAGATAATTGTGCAGAGATTGTTCGCAGATTTCTGGTTGCAGTGAATTGGACACATTGTTCCATTTTTGTGCTGTGTACAAATGTAACAATGTGTCCATGATTTCACTGCAACCAGAGATCTACGAACAATCTCTGCACAATTATCTGTGTGTGTAACTGGGCCTTAAGGCTAGGGTCTGATTTGCATCAGCATATTAGCTGACGAATCCGTCTAAAACTTAGCCTCTGGCAGGCTCAACACATTGCGTTAATGGAATGTAACGCTATGCACCCCCTTCCTATGTACCTCTATGGATACCTGAAGCAAAACACAGCCCCGGCTCCACATACAAGGACCGCATATGCGCTATTGCAGAGTGCACAGGAAAGGCGGTTTGCAGCGTTTTCCTCTGTGCTCTGCAATAGTGCATATCCGGTCTTTGTATGTGGAGCTGGCAGCTGCGCTATGCTTCAGGTATCTATAGAGATACATAGGAAGGGCGTGCATAGCGTTACATTCCATTAACGCAATGCGTTGAGCCTGCCAGAGGCTAAGTTTTAGACGGATTCGTCAGCTAATATGCTGATGCAAATCAGACCTTAGCCTAAGATATTGTGGTTGAAATGTTGCATTTCTGCTGGAAAAAATACCTTGAATGAAGCTGAAGTGCTGCAGTTTTCTTATTTTATTGGATCTTAAGTTTGTCTCTGGACTTGGATACTTTACTGCTTAAACCTATATTGAAACTGTGACTCGTGAGTGTGCTGCTTCTTTTCCTTACTATTGAAATATTTATGGTACCTACCCTGTAAGTTAAAGATCTAGTCCACTTCTTGGACGACCCTTTTGCAATCATCATATTCCCAAATGTAAAATAATAAGAGCATGTTCCCACCTCTAGTGCCAGTTCCAGTATTGCGATGTCAGTGCCTGGCCTATGTATCTCACATGTTGAGCCCTGAAGCAAATGAGTGGCCACTTATGGGTCACTTCTCATGTGGCACCCCGCAACGAGTGCGTCACAGGAGGGTATTGCAGTCATAAATGCAGCCGCAATATTCTCCGACCCAGCAGTCATATGGTTAACTGAGAGATCCAAAAACCCTGCATGCATCACTTAACATAGAGGGCCAATCAAAGGTCCTGGTGGGCGGAGTGCAAGGGTAGTGTAGGAGAAGTACAGACACTTAGATTAGTTAGTCTGGAAGAGAGTCTAAAGGAGTCTAGACAAGAGAGCAGACCCTGAACTTGAAGGAAAAGGAGCGGGGGCTCTGCACCTCGTGCATCCCCTGGGCCGTCACCGGTCGGGTGTTAGCACCTGAGGCCTCAACAACCGGGATCGGGCATCACCAACCACGGGTTCCAAAATACCCCCGTGCCCAACTCACAGCCGGTTCACTGGTACCGAAGTTGGCAGCAGTTCACCTCTGCTACGCGAACCAGAAGCGTGGAGGAGCAGCTTCACAGGAGCACCCCACCACCAGCCAACTTCCAGTCGTCTAATCAGCGGTGTACCCACTGAGGGACCCAAGGCTCCCCAGAACATCTATAACGTACATCTTGGATAGGGCATTGAAGCAGCCTCCCCGTACCCGACCTGGTATTCCTGGGCGACAATGGCAAAAGACTATTAGAATGGAGGAACACTACGGATCTCTGAGGGACACCTATCACTGCTGAGTCCACCTGGTCCACTACCCGTGAACTGTATACCATGTACTGCCTGCTGGTTACAGTAAAGACCCGTTATAAGACTTTCAGTGTCCGTGCTTCCTTATGATTGCATCCGTCTGCACACAAGGTAACCGCAGCTGCTGCACAACATCTTAAGCAGCTCCAGCCTCCGGGGATCACCGCTCAGCCTGTGGGGAGCGTTCCATCTTGCTGCTGTCCATCCCCCGGAGGTTCCGCAGCGTCGGTAACGATTACCGAACTACTCATAGGTGGCGTCACGAATAAATTAACCCCTTTAATCTGTTCCTACAAGACGTCTTCAACTTTTGATCTGCACTCAACCGGCCTGACTACCGGCAGGCGCGGCCCACCCGTGACAAGGAGGAAGGAGCTACAGCCTGTCTAAACCGGAGTCCAACGGGCCTGCGGTCAGTCAGAATTTGGCGTCACGAACAGGATACGAGCAGGCCCGTTCCCTAACGGGTATAATGTGCTTAAAAATTACTTTAATGTCTACAATTTGGACTTTGTTCGTCCCTAAAAGAACTTTCCCGCCTTTTCACCGTAGGCCAAGATGGCGCCCAAGATGGCGTTCCCGCCATAAGGATCCGCCACGTGCAAGCCCAGGGGTGAGCCACCTCCCCTCTTCGTGGGAGGGCTAAAGGCAAAGGCGCCAAACTCTTTGTCCCCCTGATTGCTCGAATCAACCATGGGGGCGGACCCCAAAGACTTTTCCCACGATTGGACTACAAAAGCAAAAGGAAATGGGAGTGTCACAGACAGATCGTTCTTCACCAGTACAGCTACCGGGTAGAGACGGGTGTGGTTCCTCCGAGAAACATGGCCAGCTCAAGACTGAGAGACCTGATGCAAGAAGTGGAAGCCGAGGCCAGAGCAGCAATAGGCCATCCGGGTCCGGGTCCCGTCCTCCATATCGACTGCAGCCCCGACTTCTGGCAGGAAGCTCTACAAGACCTCCGGGTACGGCTCCTAGAAACCGTAGAATGGACCATCCGCAGTTGGAGTGCAAGCTTGGGCAGCAGACTACATCATGCGATGCAGCAGAGCCGCTCGGGTGCAACCACTCCAGGGCCGGACGACATCTTGAGTTTCAGCACCGCCTCGCCCACACCGACCACTTGTCCAGCCTCGTCTCCAGAACCAATAGACTGTGTCATTCCGGTAGAGACCACCGCTTATCCCGCTCCAAAGCCTGGAACAGCGACCGTGTTTGAGCCGGAGCTTACAACTTGCTCCACCGAAGAACCGCATACTTACCTGGTTCCACTTGCGGAACCCGCGACGAGTTTCACCACTACCGAGACTGTCGCCTGTTTCTCCCCTGAACCGGAGGCCTCCTCTGCAATTACCGAGGCCTACCTGGTGACCGGGATCGAAACACCACTTCCTGCTGCTACAGAAGAAGAGGCAGGCAGCCTGGAAGCCCTGCAAGACGACCTCAAGGAGAACTTTGCAGCACAAGCACCCACCGACCTAGAGGATTCCGTTCCATCCTCTCCGTCAGCCGAGCAGCCCGACGTGGTCATCGAGGGAGAGATCGAGGATGATGACGACGAGACCTACAGCCCAGCTGAGGACCTCTACACCGGGTTGGCCTGGGGAGACACCAAGGATCCTTCTGCCGGGCGATCTGCTCGGGTACGCTGGTCGGGTGCCGCCGCAGCAACATCTTCTCCGATTCCGTTCAACCGGGCTCCGCTCCAGACTGCCCACCAGACTCAAGCCGTTCAACAACCAGCACGCCGTAGTGACTTTATCCACACGCCGCACCACTCCGACGAAGAGGTACGTCGCATCCGAAGGGAGGAGTGGCACGCTCGGCTGCGCACCAACATGCAGGCCCGCGCTGAAGCCCGCCGCCAACCTCCATTGCCTGATGAGTTCCGTAAAACCGGACGGGTGAGCACCTTTAACTTATCCACCAGGTGGGGATTCGTAAGGGAGGAGGGTGTGAGTACTGAAGTGTTCGTGGGGCGCCGTGATGTGGAATCGCACCTACCGCGAGGGCATCCTAACCGAGACTTATATAGAGGGGACATTGTAACCTATGAGCGATATGTATGCTGTGACGGGTGGTTTGCTATACGAGTCCGGAACCCTGCCCTCCATAAATGACTTTGTTGATTGAACTTTTTTGCCAAGAGACTTCTTTCTGTTTGCAAATAACACCGCGACTTGGCGGCCACAGCCTGAACTTTAACCTAAGGACAGCCGACCGCCCGCCGGGTCCGCGCAATGTGTTAACCTGTTTATTTTACCGCCTCACTTTTATGCAAAATAATGACCTGTCATTAATAAAATTGTATTACCTGTTATAAAATATAAAAACCTCTGTAATGTGGGTAGTGTGACGCTTTGGGACAAGCGAATTTAACAAGGGGGAGTGTGGCGCCCCACAACGAGTGCGTCACAGGAGGGTATTGCAGCCATAAATGCATCCGCAATATTCTCCGACCCAGCAGTCATATGGTTAACTGAGAGATCCAAAAACCCTGCATGCATCACTTAACATAGAGGGCCAATCAAAGGTCCTGGTGGGCGGAGTGCAAGGGTAGTGTAGGAGAAGTACAGACACTTAGATTAGTTAGTCTGGAAGAGAGTCCAAAGGAGTCTAGACAAGAGAGCAGACCCTGAACTTGAAGGAGTAGGAGCGGGGGCTCTGCATCCCCTGGGCCGTCACCGGTCGGGTGTTAGCACCTGAGGCCTCAACAACCGGAATCGGGCATCACCAACCATGGGTTCCAAAATACCCCCGTGCCCAACTCACAGCCGGTTCACTGGTACCGAAGCTGGCAGCAGTTCACCTCTGCTACGCGAACCAGAAGCGTGGAGGAGCAGCTTCACAGGAGCACCCCACCACCAGCCAACTTCCAAACGTCTAACCAGCGGTGTACCCACCGAGGGACCTAAGGCTCCCCAGAACATCCATAACGTACATCTTGGATGGGGCATTGAAGCAGCCTCCCCGTACCCGACCTGGTATTCCTGGGCGACAATGGCAAAAGACTTAGTTAGAATGGAGGAACACTACGGATCTCTGAGGGACACCTATCACTGCTGAGTCCACCCGGTCCACTACCCGTGAACTGTATACCATGTACTGCCTGCTGGTTACAGTAAAGACCCGTTATAGAGACTTTCAGTGTCCGTGCTTCCTTATGATTGCATCCGTCTACACACAAGGTAACCGCAGCTGCCGCACAACATCTTAAGCAGCTCCAGCCTCCGGGGATCACCGCTCAGCCTGTGGGGAGCGTTCCATCTTGCTGCTGTCCATCCCCCGGAGGTTCCGCAGCGTCGGTAATGATTACCGAACTACTCATAGGTGGCGTCACGAAAAAATTAACCCCTTTAATCTGTTCCTACAAGACATCTTCAACTTTTGATCTGCACTCAACCGGGCCTGACAACCGGCAGGCGCGGCCCACCCGTGACAAGGAGGAAGGAGCTACAGCCTGTCTAAACCCGGAGTCCAACGGGCCTGCGGTGAGTCACTCACTCACTTCCTTTGAACAAGTCTGACTTCTAGAGAAAGGGAGAGAAGCAGATTTAACTACTACTGGAGATCAGTTATATCCAAAGGAAGTAAGCATGAACTAAGACCCTGCTCTGCACTACACTGCAAACATATAGGCATGAATTTCTTTCTGTTTGGATGAGTCTCAGTTTTGGATAAATACTGGAAAAGCAAGAAATATTGAGTTAAATTGTAGATAAAGTCAATAGGTGGCACTGGAGTGTCAGCTTTCTTCCTCCAAGAGAAAAACCTTTTAATGGCTAACTGAAAAGATAGTAAACATAGCAAGCTTTCAGGGCACTATGGCCCCTCCTGGAGGAAATTTGCATATCTTTTTTACAGGAAGGATTGTCAAACCTCCAAGTTTTCCTACCTAAGTTAGCAGTCTCCATAAGAAGAAACTCTGCTTCCCGGGTAAGTTTAGATATAGAAAGCTCCATCTTAAAAGATGGAGAGACACTTGTTTAAATATCACGCCATGGCATAAGCGCCCACTCTCATGCAAAGTACAGGGTGGACCATTTATATTGATGCACCTAAATAAAATGGGAATGGTTGGTGATATCAACTTCCTGTTTGTAGCACATTTATATATGGGAGGGGGAAAACTTTTCTGGATGGTTGGTGACCATGGCGGCCATTTTGAAGTCAGCCATTTTGGATCCAACTTTATTTTTTCAATGGGAAGAGGGTCATGTGACACATCAAATTTATTGAGAATTTCATAAGAAAAACAATGGTGTGCTTGGTTTTAACGTAACTTTATTCTTTCATGAGTTTATGACCACTTCTAAAATTCTTTCATGACAAGTTTATGACCACTTATAAAATGTGTTCAAACTGCTGCCCATTGTGTTGGATTGTCAATGCAACCTTCTTCTCCCACTTTTGACACACTGATAGCAACACCACAAAAGAAATTATAGCACAGGCTTCCAGTATCTGTTGTTTCAGATGCTGCAAATGCCCAAGGATCGCCTCTTTATTATTACGCAACAACGGAGACAGCACTTACTATGGAGATAATGAAAGCCCAGCCATTTCAACAGGAGGACTGAATTTTAATGTTATAATTATGCATTTATTATAGTCTATATATGAAATGTGTTATTTTGTGCCCTATCTCCCTGATCTGTCGCTCCATGTTCATTGATCTAGTTACCATGGCGACATGGAACGCTGTACAGATATCGCGGTTCCCATGGAGGGTTGTGCTGGGTCTTGGCTCCTCCCCTTCCACTTGGTAACGATGGTGACGCGTCCCATCACCAAGCGTCGGGTTGAGATACGCACAGACCGCCGCCCGCCCCCGGACGTTGAGCTGCGAGTCTGCGCATGCGCGTGACGTCAGCGGAACCCGGAAGTGCCGAACACCGCACCTGGGTTTCCTGGCGCTATAAAAGCACGGTAGTAGCTATAGCTTGGTGTCATCTACATCCATATACTCCTCCCTGAAGAAGCCGTGCTACCACGCTGGTGAAACATATGTAGGGGCTATTTCAAACAGGACCACGCTACTTTTTGAGCTCTGCTCTCCCTTTATGGTTTCTATATATAGGTATGCTTTGAACAACCTTTAGGATTGTCTCTCTCATTCTCCTTGCATTCACTTTTACTTGTTTTGTTGGACATCATATGTGTAATGTATAGTCTTATGCTGTATAGCTCAGCTATAGAACCTGGTTCCTCTCTATGTACTGTATAAGACCCATATGAAATTATGATGCACATTGCACTTTACTAACCAGTGTCAGCATTTTTGTACTTGTTATACACCATATGTATTTGTCCAGCATTTTCTGTAATAATTTGCACTTGGGATTTTGAGAGCTATTGTAACCATAGAGGTGAGTTGCACCTCATACCTCTTTGTATCCACTTTATTGCATCACGCATTTTAAAAAATCAAAATAAAAATTTTACTTATTACTGCAATATACTCCAGTTATTCTCGTGTTTTATAAATGTATATTTTGGAGATTATGCAAATATAACCCTAAGGGGTGATTTATTCACCAGGGCTTAATATTGTTACCATGCTGATAAAGATTTTGTTATTATTACCATTGTGTTGGATTGTCAATGCAACCCTCTTCTCCCACTTTTGACACACTGATAGCAACACCACAAAAGAAATTATAGCACAGGTTTCCAGTATCCGTTGTTTCAGATGCTGCACATCTCGTATCTTCACAGCATAGACAATTGCCTTCAGATGAGTGATGAGGCAATGGAAACCTCAATGCTACTACTTGAAATTGCTACATGATTCAGATATCCAGTGGCATTGAGGTTTGCATTGATGAAGAATGGCACCACTATCTTTGTACCCCATATACCACACTATTCCATCAATTTTTGTGCTCCAACAGTCTTGGAGAGATCTACCCACTGTGGGTTAGAGTCAGACCAATAGTGGTGGTTTTGTTTGTTAAGTTCACCATTCGAAAAAAAGTTTGCCTCATCCCTCATCTGAAGGCAATTGTCTATGCTGTGAAGATACGAGATGTGCAGCATGTGAAACAACGGATACTGGAAGCCTGTGCTAGCATTTTTTTTGTGTTGCTTGTAAATAACTCATGAAAGAATAAAGTTACATTAAAACTAAGCACACTATTGTTTTTCTTATGAAATTCTCAATAAGTTTGATGTGTCACATGACCCTTTTCCCATTAAAAAAAAAATAAAGTTTGATCCAAAATGGCTGACCTCAAAATAGCCGCCATGGTCACCACCCATCTGGAAAGGTTTTCCCCCTCCCACATACTAATGTGCCACAAACAGGAAGTTAATATCACCAACCATTCAAATTTTATTTAGGTGTATCCATATAAATGGCCCACCCTGTATGTCAACAACCTCCTATGTTAGAAGCAGAGGTGCACTATGATATTGGTATAACGGGTCTCACTGGTTCTTTTTAGCTTTGCTACACCAATGCAAAGACCAAACAACAGCATAGGATGAAAGTAATGGAAAATAGTGTGGTTTTATTTAGGAGCGCTAAGGTCACCAAAGTTATTAACAGTTCTAGAGTCGTCAATGGTTGATACCTTTTAATGGCTAACTGAAAAGATGGTAACAAATAGCAAGCTTTCGAGACTACTCAGGTCACTTCATCAGGCTCAAATAACACAAAATCTGGAGTCACATATTTCAGTTAGCCATTAAAAGGTATCAACCACTGAGGACTCTCAGACTTTAATATTTTTCAATCTACTGGCTAACACGGTACAAAAATATATTTTACCTTAGCAATTTTTTGGAAATTTGATGTTTCACTAATTTAGTATCATTGTTGGCCCGCTGGATACCATTTTGATATGGTAAGATAAAAAACAAACAAAATTATACAACATCATATGCACTATCACCCCACAGCTGTCCCTTCTGTAGTAGCTCTTTGTTGGTCCTCCTTTGGCTTCCTGGGGTTTTGCTCTTGTATCTGGTGGCAGGGGTAGGTGACAAGCTAGGTATTTTAGTTAATGTAATTGTTTAACTGTTCCTGGTCTGATTACTCTTTACTGTTATATTTGGTATCTCCCAAAGCAGATTTTAGATGATTGTTGAGAGTACAAGCATAGTTAAAACATCTACACGTGTCAGATGGCGCACCCGAAATGCATAAACGTTTTTTTTTTTTTTCAAAATAATTTTTATTGAGTTTTCACAACATATAACAAAGTAAATCCAACTATTTCAAGACTTCGAAGCCAATTTACATTTCAGAATAGTCATGAATTATATAATTCAAAATAAAGACAATCCCGCCCCCCCTCTCCCCCAACACCCCCACCCCCCCAAAAGACCAAAAGTGCCAATCCAGTCCATACATCTTCAACGACCTCTTCATTATACGTATTATACCTTCAGTTAGCATTTTTTCTCCATATACGACCCCTCAGAATGTTCCCTTCCGGACTAAGGGCCAATCTGCCCCATTTTATATCTCCCGATCACCATCCTACCCCCGATCTGTACTTCACAGGCGTAATCTCTCAATCTTTGAGTTTCAATGGCCCTAGAGTGCCCCCCAGGTCTTCCAAGCAGTACCATGATGTATTGCGGAATGGTTTGAACCACTCGTTCAATGTCCTCACTAGGTAGTTGTGTGTAATAAATTTGCGCCATCTCTTAAAAAAATTCTCTGTCCCCTTCTCCTTCTCCTTTTCTGCTATTGTTTGTTCCGTCCTCATCGCATGGGACAGTCTCTGCACCACCTCCCTCATTGGTAATTGCCCTTCATTTATCCAGTGTCGTAATATCACTTGTTTCGTTATTAAGGCCGTGATGTGGAAGATAGGGACTCCCTCCCTCCCCAATCCCGTTCCTTCCAAAACATGAAAGAGCCAAATGACTGGTGTTGTTGGTACTTCCACTCCCGTCATCCTCCTCATTAACTCCTGTACTGTCTCCCACAGTTTTCGCGACTCCACACAGTTCCACAGGCCGTGATACATGTCCGTCCCTTTGAGATTGCATTTTGGGCAGTTAGGTATCCTATCTGGATGTGCTGCCATAGGATTTAGATTAAAACCCAGTATGCCCCTATGTATGATTCTAAAGTAGACATCACTCCAACGTTCATTGATTATGTATTTCCGCAGTTCACGCCACCCTTTTCTAATTGTGTCTCCAATGCCCTCGTCTCGTAATTGTCTCTCCCACCCCCCAAACAATTTTTACGGCCCAGGAGGAAGCAACACTCCCCGTACACTCACATACATCGTGGATACCGAGACCACGTCCTCTCCCAAGGTCATTAGATCATCCCATGCATTACTGACATACTCCGCCTCCACTCCCTTCAGAGATTGCATGACATGATGTTTGACCTGTAAGTACTGTAGCCACTGGGATACCGGCAGACCATATTTCTCCAGAAGTTCCTCCCCCCTAAGCCACCTGGTCTCCTCCGGATGCAGTAGGTCTCCAGCTATTTGTATGCCTCCCTCCTGCCAGGCCGCATTTAGTTTGTTGCTCCTCCCCTGGGGGAATTCTGGGTATGACCACAGATTTAGATATTTCAATGTTTTCCACGGTAAGTGCATCTTTTTCCTTACTGCCTTCCATGAGGACTATGGTGTCCCGGAACACCGCTGTGTTTTTCATAATTAATACACTTCATTTAGGGATTGTCTATATCCACTACCAAAATTATCAGAAAAAGACTATATCCCACATGGACCAGACAAATCGCACCTTAGGTGCATGTATATATATAAATAGGAATACACGATCAAACGTCCCATAGTTTGCAAAAACAAGTGATTTTTAATGACAAGTAAAAACAGGGGGTTACAACCACAGTACAAGCAGCAGTATGGCAGGCTGCACCACTGACACACACAAGATATATGTGAGATTGTATCAATGCACAAGGTTATTTCATGCCAGAGAAAAAAAAAACACAACACATTATACATAGTATTAGTACAACATAGTTTATACCCAATGGGTGTACATATGTGCAATATATAATGGTTTTATGCCCAGCTAGGCACATTCAACCTAGGTACAGTTTCACCTGAGTATATATAATAATAACATTTGGCTCAATGTGTAGTAGATCTAGGATATGGATGTCCACTATATCCCAGACTCTGGTTGCATATACAGCTCATATAGCAACCACACTATTGAGGCCAGTTACCTATGAAGTGCTACAGTGCTCCTTGCGTCTCTCAGTCAATGATCAATGGTGCCCCCGACCCCTACGGCCGTTTCGGCTCCACCTTCATCAGGGCCCATCTCTTTCCTTCTAGCCAGGCTTGCCAAGACCCTCCCCGCCTTTCCCCAAATCTGTACATTCTCGCCTCCTATTCCGCCCTTGTCATGTCATCTTTCAATCTAGCCCATTCCTCAAATTGGCTCTTCTGTTTTATCCATGTGTCTTTATGATGTTGCGTTGGGTTAATTTTGGGTTAGCATCTCCTCCACATGACCCCCATTTGTCTCCAAAAACTTCACCCACCAGTCCCTTAGCAAGTATTGAAAGTACTCGTCTTTATTCAAGTAAGAAGGATATCTCCACACATAGTCTGGTCCCCTGGGCTATCTGTCATCCACTAACAAGGATATCGGGCTATGGTCTGATATCACCATTGGCAATATGTCCGCCTCCCTCACCCTGTGCGTCAACTGGCCACTCAACAGGAACATATCAATTCTAGACCATGTGGAGTGCGGGTGTGAGAAATGGCTGTATTCCCTCCCCTCTTGATTGCACAATCTCCAAATGTCTAGTATCCCCACCTCCTCTGCCAAAAGTCTGCGGCATTGTTGTTCTCTGTGGGAATATTTGTCTGGAAGATCCCCCCGATTGTCTGTCCTCTCCCACTGTCATGACTGTGTTGAAGTCCCCTCCCACAATTAGATTATGTTGGTCGGACTGTAGAAGCGTGCTTTGCAGGGAGTCAAAGAAGTTCTGTTGTTCCACGTTTGGAGCGTAAACATTATGTATGTGGAAAATCTCTCCCCCCGCCTCAATGGTCAATTACATGTGGCGACCCTCTTCGTCATGTTCCGCTGAGATCACCCTATGAGAGAATGACTTATGTATCAGGATCATGACTCCCACCTTTCTACCAATCGCCCCTGATCTATACACCGCCCCCACCCACAATCTGTGCATTCTAAACAGCGCGTCCTGCCACAGGTGGGTCTCCTGCAACAAGACAATGTCACCTCCCAGTTTTTTTAGGTGTTTCAGAATCATTGATCTTTTACCTGGAGATCTGAGGCCCTTAATATTCCACGATATCAAATTAACCATTTTCAATCACTTGCGGACCCAACATGCCAGTGTGAGGTCGTGGCTCTCTGAGCATATGGAAGTTAACTCTCGACTCTGGTCTTTTCGAATCCCTCCCTCCCCCTCCCTCATGCCTCCCAAAAATGCACCATATCATCTTATCATCTATCATCCTCTCCTGTCGTAAACAAACCCTCAACTTTACCCTCCTCCCCCCCTGCATTAACCATAGGCAATACCCCCCACGGCCGATCGGGTGTACATAGAACCCGTGGTATCCTTCAAATCAAATAATACGAATAAAGCAAATGCTAATTCCCAAACCCATTTTGAATCGTTCGCCGCTCCATGGGGAATATCACAAGCAGTGAGGGTTTCCCTCCGACCTGAGGATGAGGAAGAAGGAAAAAAAAAAAATACCAATAAGAGTTTTATATATTATATTCCCTGAGTAAACAGTTCCAACAAACTGGGACCGGGGTGCAAAAACAAAGGGGTTCGGCCTTCCAAGAGGTGTCACCCCAGTGGTGTTCTAGGGCATGTCCGATCCTTCAAAAAATGTCTCAATTGCTTGATATCCTTCAGTCCCGCCACTGTCCTTCTCACCTCGGCCTCCCCACTCCCCCCGGCTCCCTCACCTTCAATTCCAAAGCGGCTTCATTAGACTGTGCAGTCACTTTTCGTTTTGGAATGGAATTCTCCCCGGGCTTCTCCTCGACGTACTTCCGCTTTTTCGTGGCTCTCTGGTCTTTTGGAGATGACTCCCTCTGCTCTCGCTGTGTAGCAGTCGACGTGGACTCCAAAAGCTGCCTCTCCATATTGTCTCTGTCTCTGTTGTCTCTTCCACCTGTGTTGTTTTCGCCATCTCTCTTCCTGGCTGGTGATATTCTGGAGCTCGATGTGAAGTACCTCAAAGCTTCGGTCGCATCCTGATAGAATTTTGTTGCGCCATCTCCTTCAGACACTTTCAGTGTCGCCGGGTAAAGAAGCTGAAATGGTATTCGGCGCTTGAATAAAATGTTGCAAACTTCATTAAAGTTTTTCCATTTCCTCGCGACTATCGCCGAATAGTCATTGAACAAAATTACTTTATAGCCCCTCACAAACAATGGCTGCTGTCTACGTTTGAAGGTCTGGAGCAGCGTCTCTTTCTCCTTATGATCCAGATATCTGGCTATTGCCTGCCGTGGGCCCTTGTCTTGGTCTCCCCTAGTGTTCTGAGGCATGGCCCCCAGCCGGTGAGCTCTTTCCACTTTATAAGACACATTGAGTCCCAAGGCCTCCGGGATTTCCTTCTGAAAGATCACATCCAATTGGGACGCGGCTATGCTTTCTGGCAGACCAACCGCCCGGAGATTGTTGTGGCGGGACCTATTTTCAAGGTCGTCCAACTCCTCCGCCCATTGAGATTTTTTGATAACCGCCAACATGTCTCTCTCCAGCTTCAGTATCTTATCCTCCGCATCTGATAGACGCTGCTCCGCTTCCTGCAACCTAGTGTCGTGTTGGGCCACAATAATATGGAGCTCCGCCACTGAGTCTTTTATGGCTGCTCTCACTGTAGACTGCAGGCTGTCAGTCAGGTGGGCTTTTAGTTCCCTGTCCATTGCAGTATAGTTATGGGGTCCCTCATGGTCCGTTCTGCTTCCTTCAGTGTTCCCTGGTGTATTGCATACCATGTCATCCTCCTCCTCTCTGTATAGACTTCACTGCTCCATTGCCTGTCACCCCTCTCCTCCTCCCTGCTGGTGCTTGCATGCTGTTTTGTGTTGGGGTGCTGCAGTTGCTGCTCTTTCTCCTTCCTCCTATTTCCTCCCATGTTTCCCGCCGTTTTGGGTCTTGGGGCTAATCTAACTCTGTCGGTCGGTGCAGGGTTCTCCTGGCTTGCGCTGCAGAGCCACCGGTACATCCGGGGTCTCCTGTCTCCAAACTCCGTCCGGTGCCCACTCCAGCCGGTGTCAGGTGGGTGTTAGTAAGCTTTGGGGTACCTGGATGCACCTGCCCTTGGCAAGGACACTGCTCCCCTCTCTCCCTGCACCGTTCCCGTCACTCTTCGGATCCCAGGCTGTGCCTCCTCCACCAACGACAGTCTCCCCGGCGTCGTACACGTGTCCGCGCTCCACTCACGCACTCGCCAGCAACCTGCACGTGCCACCCGGCTTCAGGTCCTCCGTCTCCACCGTGCCTATTCGCCCAGCCTGTGTCTTGTCTGCCTCGCACCCTCTGGTGACTTTCTGTGCCGGTTATGGGTTTGTGGCGGCTTTAAATGCGCTTCTTTCGGCCGTGGGTCCCGGAGCTCTCCTTCCCCGTGACTACTCCATCAGAGGCCGGAAACGGAGTGCATAGACGTTTTAACTATGTTTGTATCATTATATGATCATTTTGGCTTTGTCATATAGCCACTAAATAAAAGATACTTGGACTTTCAGGAAGCTAGAAGTTTCTAAGGCTGTTGAAGACGTCCATGTCTGTCATCATGGAGCTCCATTGAAACCCTTCAAAATGTAATGCCCCGGAGTGGGGATTACATTAATGCAACTTTAGTATATGGCTAGGGTCACATATGGCAGTCTGTTTTTGTAAGTGTATCCCATGATAAATCTGTTTATTCTAAGCTGCATTTTGTGTCTCCTGTGCCCCTGAACATTTTGTGGACTCATTTTTTTCATAAAAAACGCATATGCGTTAATGCATGTGTTAACACATGGTACCTATATGTACCATGCGTTAACGGATGCGTTTCCCATAGGGCCCCATGTTAAAAAAAAACGCTACGCCTTTTATTCCTGCACCCAAAAACGTTGCATACAGAATATTTTGGAGGCAGGAAACAACAGAATAGCGTTTCCAGAAAACTGGAAAGAGAAGTCAGGTGAGCGGACCCTTTTTTTCTTAATGTAATGTAAAGTGTAAGGGACATGTGTTGCAGGAATGACTCAGGATGGGGATATATACCACAATGGGCAACATATTTACCAGGATGGAAACATATATACCAGAATGGGGACATATATACACCAGGATAGGGGACATATATGCTAGGATGGGCCCAGGATGGGGGACATATACACCAGGATGGGAGTCATACAATATATACCAGGATAGAATACAGTAGGATGGGGACAAACATACCAGGTTAGAGACATGTATACCAGGATGGGGACATATAGACAAGGATGAGGACATATAAGGGAACCAGGATTAGAAACACTTGGCGGCATGATTATAAGGGGGTACAGTGGTGACATTATTATGTGGGCGGTACAATGGTGACATTATTTTGTGGGGGCACAGTGGTGACATTATTATGTGGGGGCACAGTGATGACATTATTATGTTGGGGCACAGTGGTGGAATTATTATGTGGGGTCACAGTGGTGGCATTATTATGTGGGGGGTACAGTGGTGGAATTATGTGGGGGGCACAGTGGTGACATTATTATGTGGGGGGCACAGTGGTGACATTATTATGTGGGGGAACAGTGGTGACATTATTATGTGGGGGCACATTGTTGACATTATTATGTGGGGGGCACAGTGGTGGCATTATTATGTGGGGCACAGGGTGTTACTGTTATATGGGACAGTAAGAGGAGCGCTGTTTTTGTGTCACACAGCAAGGACAGTAATAGGGACACATACAGCGGCGGCTGACCATTGGGCATCAGTAGGATGAGGAGTTTGTCCAGTTTTGGAATAGATAGGGACAGGGCTGGAAATGTGAGAAGTCAGAAGTGTTTTTGTTGTAATCTATCTAGATGCTGGAGAAGTTGTCATGTCGGTCTGGTGACCTAGAATGGGGCAACATAGATGACCAGAATGGAGGAACATAGGGGCCCAGGATGGAGGAACATAGGGACATAGGATGGGGGTCATTATTAAATATAGGGGACCAAGATGGGAGACATTATTACTATATAGGGGCCAGAATGGAGGAACATACATATTGGGTTTATGGTGGCAAGTGGAGACATATTTACTGTAGGGGCCAATTAGGGGACATTACTGCTTCAATATAATTTGCTTTTGAGAATATGGTTTCCCATGAGGGGTACAAAAGTGAAGTCCTGTTACTGTGCGGGGCAGCACTATGTCGCTTTTTTTTTATCATTTGATGTTGTGTAGAAATCTTGGGAAAAGTGTGGCATGTGCTCTGGAAGTGATCACTTGTAGATAATTGTTTTATTTTATGCTGAGATTAGTCCTGGCTAGAAGATGTGATATCGGGCTGCGACAGATGAAGAACTTCACCTAGAGGCATCACTGGTTAGTATGTGTTTTTGTGTATTACCTATACACGCACACTGACACTATATACAGAGCTCCTGTGTATAATGTCAAGGGTGAGCATTGCATTACCTGTACACTGACACTATATACAGAGCTCCTGTGTATAATGTTAATGGCGATCATTGCATTACCTGTACACTGACACTATATACAAAGTTTCTGAGTATAATGTCACTGAAGATGACTGTATTACCTGTACACTATATAGAGCTCCTGTGTATAATGTAACTGCTGATCACTGTATTACCTGTACACTGACACTATATACATAGCTTATATACATTTTCATTATTTTAGTATTATTTGTCACTATGTGGAGGAATTATGTGCTTTGGTCATGACATGACAGTATTTGTCACTTGTATGTGGTATTATTCGGTCATTATCTGGTGGTAATATGTGGTTTTCTCATGGTGTGGCAGTATTTATGCCTTGTATGTGGTAGTATTTGATCACTATGTGGTGGTAGTATTATTCTAATTATTTATTTATATAGCGCCATTAGGTTCCATGACACTTTTTACAAATGAAAAGGGCAGACAAGTACAATATATATGGACAATCAAGTCGTACAGATACAGGAGGGGAGAGAACCCTATCCATGAGGGCTCACAGTCTACGAGGGATGGGCTGGGATACAGTACTATGTGCTTTAGTCATGGTGTGGCGGTATTTGTGCCTTGTATGTAGCATTATTTTGCCACTATGTGGTGGTAATATGTGATCTGGTCACAGTGTGGTATTTCTGCCTTCTATTTGGTATTATTGGTCTTGGCAGAGTGGATTGTGGTCAGTCATTTGTTTTATTTGATATCAATAAGGCGAAAATTCTTTATTATTATTATTATTTATTTATTTATATAGCGCCATTAGATTCCATGGCGCTTTACATATTGAAAGGGCAGATGAGGACAAGTACAATGTGTATGAACAATCAAATCGAACAGGTACAGAAGGGGAGAGGACCCTGTCCGGGAGGGCTCACAGTCTACGAGGGACGGGTCAGGATACAGTAGGAGGGGGCAGTGCCGAACATGAGACGGTGCGGTGAATGGGTCTCATTTTAGGTTGTAGGCTTGTCGGAAGAGGTGTGTCTTCAGGTTTCTTTTTAAGGCTCCCAGGGTAGGCAAGTCTGATATGTTTGGGGAGAGAGTTCTAGAGTATAGCAGATGCACGGGAGAAATCTTGTATGCGGTTGTGAGAGGAGGTAATGAGAGGGGAGTACAGATGGAGGTCTTGGGAGGATCGCAGGTTGTGTGAGAGTAGGTGTCAGGAGACCATGTCAGAGATGTATGGAGGGGACAGGTTGTGGATGGCTTTGTATGTCATGGTTAGGGTTTCAAACCGGGATCTCTGAGAAGTGGGGAGCCAGTGAAGGGCTTGGCAGAGTGGGGAGCCATGGGAGTAGCAGGGAGACAGGTGGATTAGTCAGGCGGCAGAGTTTAGGATAGATTGGTGCAACGGAGGTAGCGGGGAGGCCGGTGAGCAGGAGGTTGCAGTAGTCAAGGAGGGAGATGAATAAGATAAATAAGTGTTTTAAAAGTGTTGTGGTCAAGTTGAATGCGGATCCGGGAAATATTTTTGAGCTGGAGTTAGCAGGAGATGGCGAGGGCTTGGATGTGAGGCTTAAAGGAGAGGGAAGAGTCGAGGATTACCCTGAGGCACTTGGCGTGGAAGACTGGGGAGAGTGAGCAGTCATTGACAGTGATGGATAGGTCAGGTAGAGGGGGAGAGCGATTTGGGAGAAAGACAAAGAACTCAGTTTTTTCCATGTTCAGCTAGTTCATGAGCCGTGGTCCTAACTCATCAGTGGCGGCAGCTGTGTGCGGCAGCACACCAGATCGGAGGGCAAATTAGCCCTCCAGTTCTGTGTGCTGATCCAGTCCAGGGCTGTCTGGTTCATCCCTAACAGCCCTGGACCGGATCACACCGCAGTGTGAAACCGCCCTAAGACAAAACCATGAGTGGGTGAGAAATGCATAAAACATTACCTCTGATTGTTCCACTTCTGGTTTTCGCTTAGGCTGGCTTCACACTGCAGTTTTTTCACTGATCTGTGTCCATCCAGTTTGTGTGCCAAAACCAGGAGTGTCTCCAAAACTCATAACAGGTGTCAATCTTTCAATTATACTTTTTTTATGCAAGTTATTCTCCTGGTTCCTCTCCTGGTTTTAGCACACAAACAGGATGGACACTGATCAGTGAAAAAACTGCAGTGTGAAGCCAGCCTTACAAATACTGAGGTGGAAATCTCACCAAATACTCACTGTGTGCACATGACAAATGATAAGTTATTTATTGGTGGGGTCTGACTGTTGAATGTGCAACTTTTATCCCCATTATGACTTTCCATGGCTTATGCACCTCTCTTTCTTCATGCATTCAAATTTTTTTCCCTGTATATTTTCCCATCATAATACATAACTTATTTTTCGAATTATAAAACGCACTTTTGTTTCCCCAAATTTTGGGGGAAAGTAGGGAGTGTGTATTATAATCCAAATCTACATGCTGTGCTGTGGGGATGAGGGGGTGGCTTTAGAGCAGTGTCCAGGGGTTGGAGGAGGCTGGTGCAGGCTGTAACTGTAGCCCATGATCACATGGGTCCACTCATTATGCTCATGTAATATGCATCCCCTGTCCATCACCTCAGTGCTGGGGGCCATATGCAGAATGAGTAATAATATGCAGGATGGGGGCCATGTACCAGGATAAGGGGGCTATATCTAGGATGGGGGGACCATATTCAGGATGGGCGGCCATATGCAGGATGGGAGGCCATGTGCGAGGATAAGGGTGCCATATCCAGGATGGTGAAGGCTATATCTAGGATGGGGGGACCGTATCCAAGAAAGGAGGCCATATGCAGGATGGGTGGGGCCATGTACCAGGATAAGGGGAACATATTCAGGATGGGGGGCCATATGCAGGATGGGAGGCCATGTGCCAAGATAAGGTGGCCTTATCCAGGATGGTGGGCCATATATAGGATGGGGGGGCCATGTGTAGGATTGGGGCGCCATATGCAGGATGGGGGCCATGTACCAGGATAAGGGGCCATATCCAAGATAGGAGGCCACATGCAGGATGGAGGGTTATGTACCAGGATAAGGGGGCCATATCAAGGATGGTGGGGTCATATCCCAGATGGGGGGCATGTACCAAGTTGTGGGGGCATATCCAGGATAAGGGAGCCATATCCAGGATGGGAAAACTAGAAGAAAAGCAGAAAAACGTACATAGGGTCTTATCTGGGTGTAACCGGGGTGTTGTATTGTGTGCTGTTGCACGAACCTGATGTTGTTGTGAGAGTCACAACAACTATTGAAGCATAAGCCGGCTTGCAGCACTCCACCCAAGAAAAACGATTAAACCATTAGATGAAAAGGTGGTAGTTTGTGCGCTGCCGTCTCTCTGTTGGTTCCAAGTAATCCAAGGAATCACAAGATGTTAAAAGCAATACCTTTAATGTCTATTTCTTACGCGTTTCGTGGTGCTCCAGACCACTTCATCAGAGATCCACAAAAATTTCATACTGAGAATTTTTTTGTTGTTTCACGACACTTGGAATCTTTTTCCTTTTTCCAGTACACTATGTGGTAATTCAAAAGTCCAAACCTCATGAAAAAAGCAAAGACCTTATACATGTACGTGGACAGAAAAATATAAAAAAAATTATGGCTCTTGGAAGAAAGGTAGGAAAAAAAAGAAAATGAAAATACAGAACGGCCATGTCGGGAAGGAGTTGACATTTTGATCAAAGATTTTAAACCCGCTAGCAAAACTTGTAGATCCCTACTTGATGCTGCTTGCCACTTGATTGGCTCTCCATACTGGTGTAGTGTTGCAGCTCTACACTTTAGGAAAGGAAGGGTTAACCATGCTGCTATCTTTAATGATAGAAAAGGGAATTGGTGAAGCACACACTTGAGAAGTACCTGGTGGTCTAGTGGGAACAATTAATCAAAGGTAGAGGGACTGGCCTCTCATCTAGGTGGGTTGCACACCCCTTGCACAACCACGGTGAAGCACGAGACTGTGGAGACACCATTAGTCCTCAGCTGTGCTTCCTTGTTTGGATCATGTGGGAGTTCTGTCCAGTCACGTGGTGCCCACGTCACCGGATCTTGCATCACTTCAGGTCCTTCACTGCCTGGATTGTCAATGGCTCCAAACTGATCCAGCCACAACTCTCATAGGGATTTAGCGATTTTTAAAGAAAGATATGTGGTCAATTTCAGAGGGCTAGGGCACATAATACATGAGGATCAAAGTTAGTGGCACACAAATCTTTATTATACCACTACGCATTTCAACAGCACACCGCTGCCTTCCTCAGGTATATTTTCTTCC
Source organism: Allobates femoralis (assembly GCA_033576535.1). Lineage (NCBI taxonomy): Eukaryota > Metazoa > Chordata > Amphibia > Anura > Aromobatidae > Allobates > Allobates femoralis. The sequence continues at coordinate 752,723,324 of JARQOC010000003.1, read as the reverse complement.
TGAGGAAAGCAGTGGTCCGCTGTTGAAATTCGTAGTTGAATAATAAAGATTGGTGTGCACTAACTTTGTTCCTCATTAGTGATGGGCGAATCCTAAATACTCGGAATCGCTTGACTCTAGCGAGTCCGAGCCCGGGACTCGCTACTCGTTGCGAGTCTAGCGAGTCCAATGTTAATGAATGGGGAAGCGAGTAATAGCGAGTAGTGTGAGATTTACAAATCGCAGATGTGTCTCGAAAGCTTCAGCCTGAAGCAATCCTAGTTTTGTCATTTATTTGCATTGGACTCGTTTACTTTGCAACTGTAATCGCTGGGAAACTCGCACAGATAAGAGTCCTGTCTGCTCAGTGTGCTGGCTGCCAGCTCCAGGGTCCTAGAGCCTGCCTGCTGCCTGATGTAGCAGTGCTGAGATTGTTCTCAGTCTGCTCATTCCCTGTGTACAGACATGAATGTCTGTGCACAGAGATGATGTAGCAGAGCTGAGATTGTTCTCAGTCTGCTCATTCCCTGTGCATAGACATCTATATCTATGCACAGGGGATGTAGCAGAGAGGACATCGCGTTTTGGACTGCGTCGGACGGAAGAGGATTTTTTTAATTAAAGATGGAGTCCCTAATGGCTTTTTTTTTTATTTCTAATAAAAAATTTTCTTTGTGTTGTGTTTTTTTTAAAACAATTTAATAGAAATTCATGGCGGTCATGTCTAATATTGGCGTGACCGCCATAAATTTCGGGCTTAGGGCCAGCTGATAATACAAAGCTGGCCCTAACCTCTTTATTACCCAGCGTGCCACCGCTACCAGGGCCGCTGGAAGAGCGGGGTTCAGCGCCAGAGGATGGCGCTTCAATGAACGCACCATCTTCTGGGACGGCTGCGGGCTGCAATTTGCAGCGGGGGGTGCCCAGAAAGTTTGGGCATCCCTGCGCTGCGGATTCCAGCCCCCAGCTGCTTAGCTGTACCTGGCTAGACATAGAAATTGCGCGGAGCCCCACGCATTTTTTTTAAATTATTTCATGAAATTCTGAGATTCTGACTCTGACTCTGAGACTCTGACTCTGAGACTCTGACTCTGAGACTCTGACTCTGAAATTCATGAAATAATAAAAAAAAATGCGTGGGGCTCCGCGCAATTTCTATGTCTAGCCAGGTACAGCTAAGCAGCTGGGGGCTGGAATCCGCAGCGCAGGGATGCCCAAGCTTTCTGGGCACCCCCCGCTGCAAATTGCAGCCCGCAGCCGCCCCAGAAGATGGCGCGTTCATTGAAGCGGCCCTGGTGGCGGTAGCACGCTGGGTAATAAAGGGGTTAATACCAGCTTTGTTATACAAGCTGGTATTAAGCCCGAGATTCTTAATGTCAGGCCACGTTTGACCCAGCCACTAAGAATCTCCAATAAAGGGTTAAAAAAACACAACACAGAGAAAATTTTTTATTAGAAATAAAAAAAAAAGCCATTAGGGACTCCATCTTTAATTAAAAAAATCCTCTTCCGTCCGACGTAGTCCAAAACGCGATGTCCTCTCTGCTACATCCCCTGTGCATAGATATAGATGTCTATGCACAGGGAATTAGCACACTGAGAACAATCTCAGCACTGCTACATCATCTCTGTGAGCAGGCAGGCTCTAGGACCCTGGAGCTGCACAGAGCATGCAGCTGGACTCGGCTCGCAAAGAAACAGCAGTTACTTTGCGAGTTTCCCTGCTATCACTGGCACAGTAGCCGAGTCTAATGCAAACAATGGCAATCCTAGTTTTGTCAGCGTTTCTGACAAAACTAGGATTGATATTGATTTGCATTGGACTCGTGCGAGTAATCACTGGGAAACTCGCAGAGTACCGAGTCCTGCGAGTCCCTTACTACTCGCCGAGTAACGAGTCCTAGCGAGTAGATTCGCCCATCCCTATTCCTCATGTATTATGTGCCCTAGCCCTCTGAAATTGACCACATATCTTTCTTTAAAAATTGATATCTTTAATGATGACACTTCAGAAGCCTTTAATAGAGATTTATTCTATGCGTTTCGGAGACTCAGTCCTTCCTCAGGAAAACATCACTGTGATTATTTTAATTTAACACTCCCTCTCCTGATAGCTATATATCCTTGATACTGGGACTGCAGCAGCTATCTGACGAATGAGGATTGTAACAGTGGTTGTGTCTGACACAACCCTACCAGGTGAGTGACACCCTATCAATTTGATATAAAGCTTTTAGATTGAACCCTATTGCACCCTTGTCCAAACCATAGTATTTCAGCTCTACATTTAAAAGCATCTGGACCCACTACAGAGGTTACCATGAAGTGGCACTGGGTTTATACACTTGGATCAAAATATTAACTATTAAGTAGCCTCATGTTAATTTTTGAAAAAAATTGCTACAATGCAGTTGAAGTGCAGGCCATGTCCTGTGAAAAGTACATAAAATTAGCACAAATTGTTAGAGTTATATAAGCCTTAGGAAAAGGTAAAATAATAAATAATAAATGATAATTAGTATAAAAATAACAGCAAAGCAAAAAAAAATTAAATAAAATTTTTTTTTTAAGAAATCAAGGCAAACATGATTTTACATTGTATTATTTAACTTTTGGTTGGGAAAATATAGTAAATGATTGTTTGTGTGTATGTGAAGAAAAAAAGACTTGTCACATCAAGATAAATGGAGGAATTTAAAAGGCTTGATCACTTGAATGGCATGAGCAGCTTTCACTGAAGACAACCATCACCTCCTGACCTCTGGTTCCAGATTTGTCATTTCAGTACAAGCCAGAAGAGCAGAAAGAGAAAAGAAAACAAATCCCATTTTAATAAGAATTGGTTTCATGTAGCGATCGCTATTTCTAACCATTTTCCCTTTGAGAAGCATATATTGTCAGACATGCCATTTAGGTGACTGTACTCATTACACCTACCCATGTACTTATGCTTTCAGCAATGGGATTTCCAGACAGGATTTTCATGATAAAAATGTTTAATGTTTGGGAAACTTATTTAAGCAAGGTTTGCAAGAATGGCCTCTTATGACATAAAGAATAATTTCTCAATTGAAGAATATTGTGGTCTATGTTGAACAGAGAGAAGGAATAGGGAAGATATTTTATTTTATCTCCTGTCAGGATTTCTTATTGTGTGCCAGCTCATTTTCTTAGCCTGTCACATCCCTGTCAGATTCAATCAAATGATTTACCTGAATTATGCAGATACTGATTAGTTGTGTCCTGATCCATTCATTGTTCTCCTGTTGGGCAGCTGATATTTTAGTCTTCACATTTTCTTACATTGTGTGATTTCAACACAACTAAGGTCAGGCCCTCTTGACCTTGGGGCTTGACTTCTGCCAAAGCCATCTGACAAATCCCTCAAGTCATCACAATAGCTGGTATGACTTTGGAGCTTCTGCATTCAACATTCAGAATCCTGGTATGTTTCTAGAATCTATTTATAAAGATCTATATTAGAATATGATTTGTTATGGTACATTATGCTGGTATATGGTTTTTTAAGTTTGGTTGTATAGTTTATTTTTGTCTGGAAAGAGGAAAATGTGGATAAGAAAATAGACTTGTGCGATCGTTTGAAATTAATACGTATTTGCCAGTTTTCTCAGAATTTACCCCAAAAATTTGATTTGGAGAGAATAAATTTGTTGCAAATCACAATACTGCCACATCTTTAGTTGACTTAACAATATGTTTATAGCACCAGAGGTCTCCTTTAGAATAGTTTTGAACCCCCTTTGAGCTATTTAATGAAAACACAGCCCTCCTAATGTCCAAGTGATCTCAACCTATCTGGCTAGGACAAAATGGATGGTAACTGGTTATTAGCAAGACCTTAAGTAATGACTTTAGACATACCTAAGATAGGTAGTACTTACCGATCCTGGACGTATAGGGAACATGTCTAAAATGCGGCATCATAATGGTGATCAAGCAAAAGTGCCGGCTGATTCTGCCAGCAGGGGACCGGAGCTCAACATCAAGGGGAAGTGGCACTCCCACCCCAGAACTAGATAGCTTTGATTGGACTATTCAATTCTGAACAGCCAATCACAGCCATTCTATAGCGCCAGGCCTGAAACATTGCAATCCAGCTATGGTCAGTGCTACAATAGCACCTATCATAGGCTGGAGCTCATAAAGCTCCACCCATCCAGCTCTGATTGGAGCGATCGTGTTGTGATGTGTGATTGCTCCAATCACTGTGCAGAGAGGTGGTGTGACCAGGCTGTGAAGGCTCCTCTCAGTCTCATCCTGTCCATGCACGTGAGGAGAACAGTCTCACACAGCCAGGGACAGTCCCCATGCTGTTTAACACCCTAAAAGCCGTGATCTATATCAATCACAGCACTTAGGGGATTGAGAGAGGGATCACTTCTCCCTCTCCTCTCCATTTGGTGCCCCTGCAATGCAACTGCGAGGGCCCAATTGTCGCCATGGTGACCCAACATACCAAAGCAACTTCCAGGTCACCTGACTACGACAAGTCTTAGGAACCATACCTGCAGCGTGATCCATAAGGCTTATGACAATGCAGTCCTAACAGCAGCACTGTTATGTAATGATCGAGCATTGCAGTACAATATAGCTGTGATCACTGCTGTAAAAGGAGATGTTCCATAGGGACTAAATGAAAAAGTAAAAAAAAAAAAAAAAAAAAAAAAATTTGAAAACATTTTTTAAAAAAGCCAAAAGTAACGAACAAAAAAATAGAAAAGAAAAATACTCTTAATAGTTAAATTTATTCCAATAGTCATATTTGTGTAAAAAAACCTACACATATTTGGTATAGCCGCATCCGTAACAGCCTGCTTTATAAAGCTGTCACACTAGTTAACCCCTTCAATGAATATTGTAAAAATATAAAAAATAAAACAGCAAAATCTATGTATTTTCATCATGTAGCTGACAAAAAAAGTGGATTAAAATGCAATCAGAAAGTCATATATACGGTAAATAAAAATGGTACCCCTGAAAAATTAATCTTGTGCCACAAAAATTAAGGCACCATACAGCTGTATCAGAGAAAAAATAAAAAATCTATACCTCCCAAAGTACAGCAATGTAAAACCTTTTTTTCTCCATAAATAAATATTTATGGTGTAAAAGTGGCTAAACAAAAAAAATTAATAAATAAATATAGTGTTGCTGAAATTTGAGATGGGCGAACCCGCAAATATTCGGATTCGACGGATCCGGACAGGCTTTTTAAAGTCCGTATTCAGGACCAGACTTGACCCAACCTGAGCCAGAACCCCAATCCCTGTATAAGTGGGGACCTGAACTATACAGTTATAAAATGGTGGTGGTAAGAGCTGGGGGGTTAATTACCAATTTCCGGTGATGCAAGGCACACTACTTTTGGGTCCACTCATTAACTTCATGTTTTTTCAGTGCACTCAAACTCCAACAAGAATCACAGATGCCCACTCTCTGTAACAGTGTCTGTGATTGGCTGTTGTGCACCCACCGATTGTGCCAGCATCTGCGATTGGTTGCCATATACATTGTATAACCCTGCCATCATAGCTGTGTAAAAATAAATAATTTTTAAAAATTGCATAGGAGTCTCCCATATTTTTGATTTAATATTGATTTTTTTAAATAATTTAATTAAATAATGTTAAAGAAACGTGAGCTCTGCCCTAGTTTTGATTGCCAGCAAAAGTAAAACCAGTCAGCTGGGGGCTAGTATTCTCAGTATGGTGAGGCCCAGTTATTGGACCCCTAAGCTGAAGAATAGCCATCGCAGCCACCCCAGAAATCGGCACATTCACTAGAAGTGCCAATTCCTGATGTGTAACCTGGCTCTTTCTGATACCTTAGTGTAGTGGCAATCATGGTAATAAAAGGGGTTAATCACAGCTGAGTATTGACAGCTGTCATCAAGCTCTACATTGGTAATGTACAAGTTTCTATGAGACACGCACATTATCAATCCTATGAGTAAATAGATAAAAAACACAGACAGAGATAAAAATCCTTTATTTTAAATAAAATACACAGACAACCCTCTTTCATCCATTTCTTAACCCCAAAATACTCTCTGATGGTAATCCACAGCATGATGTCTAGTGAAGTACACTCGGCTCTGCTACATTGGGGTGAATGGAGACATTACAGTGTCCACTAACCGCAAGGAGCATGCTCACACTGACTGAGCCATGCAAGCTGTGTCCTCAGATGAACTTGATTCTGACGTCACTGCTCACAACAGCCGTGGCTCTTGGTACAGTCAGTGTGAGTGTTGCTTATGGTGAGCAGACACTCTAATGTCTCCGCTCACCGCAATATAGCTGATTCGAGTGTGCGTTGCTGGACATTGTGCTGTGAATTACCACTGGAGGTTATGTTTGAAATTATAAAAATTGGTTAAAGAGGATTGTCTGTGTTTTATATAAAATAAAGAATTTTTATTTATGTCTGCGTATTTTAACTACTTTAATATTATTATTTATTATTATAGTGCCTTTTATTCTATGGCACTTTACAGGTGAAAAGGGCATACATAGACTAGTACAATATACATATGCAATATTAGGCACACACAGGTACAGGGGGAGAGAGGACTCTGCCTGTCAAGGTTCAGTTTTAGGGTGCGTGCACACGATCAGTATACGCAGCGTTTTGGACGCAGCATCTTGCCGCTGCGTCCAAAACGCTGCGTAGTACAGTACAAGCATAGTGGTTGGAATTTAAGAAATCCCATCCTCACTATGCTTAACCCGCCAGCAGCGTGTTTGGAGCTGCGGTGCGGGTTGCCAGCATTCCGCTCATCCGCAGCATGTTTATTTCTTGCTGTGGAGTCAGAAGCGGCTCCCATCGGGTGAATGCAGGGAGAAGCCGCCCTGCACCCGAAGCATATAGTGAGTACAGGGGGCTGCAGTCTCCCTGCGGCCACCCACGGCTTCACTCAGGTCTGGAGGAACTGCAGACCGTGGGTATGCAGCCTAAGAAAGTGAGCAGAAAAGAAGGATAAAATAACAGACAGACATTGTGGGTTTTTGGATAGAAGGGATGTGATACCGGGTCCAGACAGGTAGATCTGTGTGTCATCAGCTAGAGATGGTAGTGAAAGCAGTAGGACTCTATGAGCTGTCCCAAGCCGAGGGTGTAGATGGAGCAAATTAGGGGTCCTAGAACTGAACCTTGGGGGAAACTGACAAATAGAGGGTAAGGTGAGGAGGTGGTGTGGGAGAGGGAGATGCTGAATGTCCGGTCTCTTAGATATGAAGAGATCCAGGAGAGAGTGATCTTTGGGCGGTATGGTGGCTCAAGTGGTTAGCACTGCAGCACTGATGTCCCAAGATCCTGGGTTCAATTCCCACAAAGGACACCAAGGACAACATCTGCAAGGAGCTTGTATGTTCTCCCTGTGTTTGTGTGGGTTTCCTCTGGGCACTCGGTTTCCTCCCACATTGCAAAGACATTCTGATAGGATGTTTAGATTGTGAACCCAAAGAGGGGTTACTGATGTATGTAAAGTGCTATGGAATTAATAGTGCTATATAAATGAATAAATATTATTATTATTTGTGGTACCAAGAGATGCGAGAAACTGTAACAGGAGGAAATGGTCTACAGTGTTGAAGGCACAATTTTTAATGTGCGGATCTCATAGAAGCCTGAACTTTACCCCTCTAGGGCTTAATAACAGCTGTCAATTCTCAGATGTCATTAACCCCTTTTATCATCCCGATTGCCACCGCTCCAGGGCATCAGTAAGAGCTAGGTAAAGTGCCAAGTATCGGTGCTTCTACAAAATGCAACAATTTTTGAGGCAGCTGCAGGCTGCTATTCTGTAGTCTATGGGCCTGACCACGCTGAGATTACCAGCCCCCAGCTGCCTAGTTTTACCTTAGCTGGAAATCAAAAATAAGGTGGAGCCCCCACTTTTTTAATTACTCATTTAAATAATTGAAAAAAATAATGGCTCCAACTGTATTTTTGATTGTCAGCTAGCTGAGGGTGGTAGTCCGTAGCTGGTTTCATTATCTGCACTGAGAATCAAATAGGAAAATAGGAAAAATTATATCTGACATCCCAACCCAACACACCTATTATTAAAATGTAAAATTGTACATCCACTATAACATAGTGTCAGTAACAGAAAAAGAGTTCTTTAGGTAACATGCACACATTGAGTATTTGGTCAGTATTTTACCTCAGTATTTGAAAGCTAAAAACAGGAATGGGACAATCAGTGGAAAAGTATGCTAGAAACACGTCACCACGTCTGCATTTTTTACCCATTCCTGGTTTTGACTTACAAATAAAATCTCACCAAATACTCAATTTGCTTCAAAAACAGAAAACAATGAGAAATACACTTTTTCCTTACAGTAAAAATGATAAAATGATGAATCCCATTGCATAACACATGATTTGCATCATAGAACAAGAAAATACATCAAAGATAATATTTGTCTCAAGTCAATAGGAGAAAACACCATGGTGCTCAATTGGTTAACCCATACAGTGTAAATTCCAATTCATTATCATCTGTTTATATCAGTATTTGGTAAATCAAATCCTTCAGAAGGGAAACACACATAGGAACTTTCCCATGTAAATTCACTAGACCACGTAGTCTGATTTGCTTATAAAACACTCCCTGAGGCCTAATACCCCGGCTACATTAAACTTCAGAGTTCCTTTCCAGTGCATGTGAATGCATTTTCTCAGCAAATGGAAGCCATGGGAACTCAGTGAAGTTAAAGGTTTAGCTCACTTTTATACATTTTTATTCTTTTTCCAGCAGTTACCTATATTTTTATAATCTAAATGTACATACAAGTTCAAATACTAGCTAAATGAAGGCAACGGAGTAGGATCTTTGTCAGTAGATTTAACCCCTTAGTAAAGGATCCAATTTTGACCCTTATTACCAGGCTAAATTCTAGACATCTGACCAGTGTCATTTTATGAGATTATTAATCTGGAACGCTTAACTGTATCCAAGTTATTCTGAGATGGTTTTTCGTTACATATTGTACTTCATATTAGTAGTCATTTTGGTAACATATTTTTTGCATTCAATTGTGAAAAAAATGGAAATTTAGGCAAAAAACTGAAACTTTTGCAATTTTCAAACTTTTTTTATGGCATTCTATCTGTCTTTATTGTGATTGATCTAGGCCGCTGTGCAGACATACATCAGCCCCACCCTCCCCATAGGCTCTGCTTGATGGTGTGCACATGTGTCTGGCCTGTTCCACCCTCATTCACTGTTGCTTGTCTGGCAGTGTGGGGGTCAGATCTGATAATATTTAAATGTTTGTAGCATTTGCCCCACATTTCCAGACCTGGTCTACCTTTATCTGCACTTGACCTTCTTGCCCCGTTTAAGTGGTTCAGAAATTATCAGTTACGTGTTGCATTTAATGTAGTCTTGCTTTTAATGCATTTAGGAGGCTGTATTGGCACAGCGTATATAAAAAATGTGAGAATGCCGTGAAGTGGCAGGGTGGCTCAAAGAATTGATCAATTGTTTGCTAAAAGTCTCACTTTTAAAGTACAGTTAGAAATTAATATGTGTATATGCACTTTTTATACTGCGTGTTGACCATAGGCAGCATTGGCATCTTTGCTTTTTTTTATAGGATTTTTATGCCCCTAAATCAGTGAGTTATGTCACATAAAATAGTTAATACAACATAAAATGTGTTATCTGTCTACCTTATATCAGCGCCATTTTTGAAAAAAAAGTTTTTTCTATTAGGAAGTTAGAAGGGTTAAAAATGTATCAGCAATTTGTCATTTTTTAGAAAAATGTACAAAACCATTGTTTTAGAGACCACATCAAATTTGAAGTGATTTTGAGCAGCCTATATGGCAGAAAATACCAAAAGCGACACCATTCTAAAAACTGCACCAGTTGGACTGTTCAAAACCACATTCAAAAGATTAAGCCCTTAGGTGCTTCACAGGAGTCAATGCAAAGTGCAATGAAAAAAAATTACATTTTACTTAAAAATTTAGCTTCAGCCCCAATTTATTCACTATTAGAATGGATAGCATGACAAAATGCACTCAAAAATTTGTTAGGGAAGTTCACATCTGAGTTGTGCTTTGCGTTTTCACTGCATTTTTGCATAAAACACGGTAAAAACGCATGCATTTTTGTTCCCATAGACGTGTATTGAAAAAACGCATGCGAACATGGTAAAAATGCATCGGAAAACGTGGTTCATTTGAACACATGCATTTTAACCCAGCGCACAGGAAACGTTGCAGCAGCAACAAATGCAGGAACAAAGTGATGTTAAAAGGGCCTTAATCAGTTTCTCCTGAGTGCGCTGATACCTTACATGTGGTCAATAACCATGTTTGGACAAACGGCAGAGCTTGTAAGGAAAGGAGCAATATTTTAATTTTGCAAAGGAAATTTGGCTGAAATAGATTTCGGGCCTCATGTCACATATGCAGAGCCCCTAAGGTACCCACATAGCAGAAACCCCACCACAAGTGACCCCATTTTCGAAATTAGACCCTTCAAGGACTTTATCCATGGGTATAATAAGCATTTTGAAGCCAGAGGTACTTCATAAAGTTTGATAACAATAGGTCGTCAAATTTTCATTTTTTTCACAAACGTTTTGCTGCAGCACCAAATTGATCACTTTACAAGAGGTAACACCAAAATGTTGGACCCCTAGTGTGTTTCTTATGAGCATCAATATACCCCACATGTAGTCAAAAAATTTTATTTGGACAAATTGCAGGGCTTGGAATGGAAGGAGCAATATTTCAATTTTGGAAAGCAAAGTTGATTGAAATGTATTACAGGCACTATATCACATTTGCATGGCCATTAACAGGGCTGGCGTCATCATGCAGCACAGCCCCGCAAGTGCAGAGACCCTCAGCTGTCTTGAGGGCCCCACGCCGTCTGCCGCAGGACAGTGTTTCCTGCGCCCTGTCCTGCACTTTCACTGCTTCGTCTACCTGATGAGCTCCAAGTCCTGGGAGCTGTGTATTAGTATGTGCCTTGACAGGCGAACCCCATCCCCTCCCCCGATCTTCCTCCTATGCTGTATATTTGGCCCTGACAAGAGACCCCAAGCCTCTCCTGCTCTTCCTCCTACCCTGTGTATTTGCAGATGCTGATAGCAGTGGCTGTCTGTACAGAGCCAGCAGATCTCTATCTCCTGCACTTCCTGCACTTACTGCAGGAGATCATAGAGATCTGCTGCAGGATCTGTACACATGGCCACTGCTATCAGCATCTGCAAACAAACAGGGTAGGAGGAAGAGCGGGGGGACACGGGGCCCCCTGTCACAGTCAAATACACAGTAGAAAGAGCAAGGGGCATGGGGTCCTCTGTAAGGGTCAAATACACAGATTAGTAGAAAGAGTGGGGGGGTATGGGGCCCCCTGTTAGGGCCAAATACACAGGTTAGGAGAAAGTGCAGGTGGGGCAGTGCACAGAGGCCTCCTGTCAGGGCCAAATACACAAGAGGAATGCAGGGGGTGCAGACGGGCCCCCTGTCAGGGGCAAATAGTCAGCTCCATGGGCCCACAGCCAGTGATCTGCAGATCACATGTGCCCAGTGCTCTGCAAATCATGTCATGTGCCCAGTGCTCTAGAGATCATGTCATGTGCCCAGTGCTCTGCAGGTTATGTAATGAGCCCAGTGCTTGGCTATTCTGCTGCAGTTGTGTGCATGTGATGAGCAGGGGCTGCAGCGCATTACAACCCACCCTGCCAGCCCTGCTGTATTCACTGGTTGCTGCATTGTGCTGAGCACAGGTGTAGACCGGAGGATTCTGCTGCTGTCAATGGGTTCTGCTGTCTATGCTCTGCGGTCTGGTGTTCTCTGTTTTAAGGTGGGCTCTGCTGTCAGTGTGCTCTGTCCAGCTGCTCACATCTCATTAATCAGTTACTATTGGTGCTGAGGGATCTGGTGATTGACAGGTCTGATGCTCTCAGATTATTGATGATGATGATGATGATGACCAAACTGAAGTAAACCATCTTTATTTCAATACGTGTCAACTAGAAAATAGTGGTGCAGATTTTTCGTCATCAGAAATTTGCACCTGCAGAAAAAAAACGCAGCAGAGAACTGGCCACTGCCGTCACATATTTGTTACCAGTCATGAGCCTTTGTGTAGAAAATTTAGCATTTTAGGTTTCATTAATTAAGTTTCATTTTCCTTGAACATCATTATTTAAAAGCAAAAGATTTATACAAAAAAATAAATTTTTGGCTATGATCACACTGCGCATTTTTGATCTGTTTTTTTTTATCCATTTTTGCATGGAAAACAGATCACTTTCTGTAATGTCCAGCAAAGTCAATGAGTTTTCAGAAATGCTGTTCAAATGCTGCATTTTTAACTAGCACATTTTTGGGGAAGAAAACGCTTTCAGAAAAAGTATGAGCATGTCAATTTGTGTGACATTTTTTCTCCTCTGTTCATTCCCTTGAAATCATTGTTTAAGGGTAAAAAAATATATCAATCAAAGGTGGCCATCACACGCTACGATATCTTGAAAGGTATCGCTTGAACGCGCCTGATTAAACATCGCGTGAACGATGTCTCTACATGTGACGGCAAGATACGACGAGCGAGAAGTGTTCAAATCGCAAGATCGAGATCTGAGCTCCGGACCTCACATCTTGCGATGAACGATTTTACAAACAGCTTCATCGTGGTGTATAACACCACGATGAACGATCTCCCAGCGGCAGAGCCTATGCTGGGAGATGGTAACTATGGTACACGTCGGGTTACTAAGCGATGCGCGGCGCCTAGTAACCCGATGTGTACCATAGTTACCAGCGATCTCGCTGGTCCACATTGCTGGTGAGTCTGTCTGTGTGACATCTCACCAGCAATGTGAGCGATATTGCAAGCGATCGCGCGTGCACGTGATCGCTTACAATATCGCTAGCGATATCGTAGCGTGTGACAGCCGCCAAAGACGCATCAAAAATGGATCGAAAACAGATGATGCGTTTTTGATGCATTTTTTTGAAAAAAACAGATAGGGCCTTTTCACATCTGCATTTCTTTTCCATTTGGGTTGCAATCCATTTTGAACAGCATGTCTGCCAAAAACGTATTGCAAATGCAAGGAAAAACGCACCCATTCAAGAGTTAGGGGATCGGCTCAGCGCTTAATGTTATTCTGCATTAATGAAGGACAAGTCACTATAGATAGATTTAACCCTGTAACGGGATGTTTATTTATAACAAAAAATTAGTCAGTTATATCACTGTGTTAGGCTTTATATCACTGTGTTAGGCTGGGGGTCACGTTTGGCAAGGCAAAAATTTGCGGCAAGTTTCAAAAATGTGTTCTGTCAAACGCAGTGCGGTAACCGGATTGCTCCGGATGTGTAATTCTGAGCAATACGGTTACCGTATACTTTGTTCATCCCTCAAATCTAGATTCAGCGATCCAACGATTTATCGTATCCATATCTCAGAGTCACACACAATGAAGTAGCAATGATGTCGCTTGACCGACTCCAAACTCGTGATGTTTAAGCAATATCGTTAACGATCTCGTACCGTGTAACGGTACCTTAACCGTAAACATGTTGGGATATACTGTCTGTGGGGCTTTTTTTTTGGCTTAGAAAGATTTCACCTCACCTTCCCTTGTTTTTTGTTTTTGTGTGGTCAGGTGTTTTGAGTTATAATTCCTGTGTTTATGTTTGCAGGTTTCTGGCAACTGGGCTTTTGTTTGCGGGATTACATGTAGAATTTCTGCTTGGGAAGTCAACGATTGGGCAAATTGTGCACAACGCCTGCACTGAGATGTGGCGTCATTTACAGCCAATTGTCCTTCCTGAGCCCACAGAAGCCCATTGGTATAGGTTCACTAATGGCTTCCATACTACATGTAATTTCCCCAACTGCATAGGTGCGCTGGATGGAAAGCACATACGGATCAAGAAGCCACCCAATTACGGGACACTTTTTTAAAATTAAAAGCATTATTTTTCAATTGTTCTTTTGGTTTTAATTGACAGCACCTATCAGTTTATTGCGGTGGATATTGGAGCCTATGGGCGAACCGGTGACACCAATATTTTCCGCTACTCCGTGTTGAGACAACGGCTAATTCATCACAATCTAAATGTACCACCATCTAACCCACTTCCCGGCTCATTAGGAGCCCCTCTTCCCTTTGTGCTTGTAGGTGATGAGGCGGGTGGTTATGCGCCCATACCCCAGACGTGCCTTAGATTACTAGCATCTTGTTTTTAATTTTAGATTAACATGTGCCAGACGAATGGTGGCGTGCACATTTGGGATTCTAACTGCCAAATGGCGCATACTGATATCACCCATTCAACTGAGTGAGACACATGTTGATATGGTCATTAAAGCCTGCATCATATTGCATAATTTCATGTATTTGCATGATCGGCCTACTGATGAATCCTCATGTGTTCCTTTGTCACTGGCACTTAAGTGTTTGTAGCTTCACACCATCATGAATATAGGTTTTTTTTGGTGTCTAAGCGAAACTGCATGCATTGTGTGACTTGTAACATGTGGTGTGTAATGTAATAATTTTGGTAATTTCTTATGTTTTACGTGTGAAGAAAACACAGTTTTTGTTTGATTTTTAAACACACTTGTTATTTATTAAGCTTAAAAATTTACATCACAGACATATTTGCCTCCTATGACTGTGTTTTAGGGGTAAAATTACACAAAATAAAACAACACAAACACTTTGTGGACAGGACCCATGTTTAAAGGGTAGACTTGCCAAAAACAAAACCTACATGTTGGTGTAGGTGGTCTGGTCTGGGTTGTTGTGTGGCCCTTGCCTACTTCCCTAGCTACCCTATGCATTCAAGACATCTAGACCCTAGCGGGTGTAGGTCTTCTCTAAAAGGCCTATTTGAAGATCATTCGAGGGTGATTTGGTGGCACACAAGCATCCAGCAGTGTTTGGATGGCAGACCTTGCATGCAGCAAATAGTTGCTGAGGCTTCGCGCAAAGGCTTCCTCCCCATCATCGCTCACAGTTCTCGCAACGTACTGCAAGACTCCGTATCCTTGTTGTGCTGGAGGTTTGATGATGACAACTGCCTCCAACGCCTTGAGCGACGTACCACCAGTGGAGAAAGGGAAGACATGGCCCTGCTCAAGGTGGCTGTGGCACTTTGACCTTGCTCCCCTGGTGGCTGGGGTTGGGCAGACATCAATGGTGGCCCCTGGGAGGCCTCCTCAGATGACAACTCTGGGACAGCAGCACTGGATGATGCCTGTGGTTCTTCATGGGAAAACGAAGGTCCCACACCCTCGTCACAAGACTGCATGTTCCAGCATGTGGGGGCTCTGACTCCGACGCAGAAGTCTGCCTCAAGTTGGTGTCAGTTCTATGGTTGAACAAATTTAAACAATCACTACACTTGTGTATCAAAATAAACACTTATCTTCACCAGGACATTGATATAAAAATACGTACGATCTATGGTGCATCACAGGTGCTAAGAAAGATAGGAGCTGGAAGTATATGTACACCCTCATCCTTGGTGCAGCTGAGCCACTGTGTGGCACTCTGTTCAGTTCCCTCCGGTATTGGTCACAGCAACTTCGTCACCACTTTGCTTCCATGTCCACTGCATGATTTAAAAAGCCATTGATTACCATTTGTACATACAGCACCCATTACACACTGACCCCTCTAGTACAATTGTAGTTGTTTTGTAAAATGATAGGAATGATACATTACCAAGGTTGTTGTGGACGTCCCAGAGCTGTGATCAAAACTGGGGAACAGTTGCCTTGTGATGTATCCTTCTTCCTCCTGTCCGCATACCCTTGGTCTCTAGGGTCCCATAGCTCTGCCTCTCCAGGACAAGGACAATCAGCATTTACACATTTATGTGGTATGCTATGCTGGATCCGCGGGGGTTCCTTGCAACAGTTGTCAGATCTCTGCTGCCTTTAAATTCATGAGTCATGTGATGCCTCCTTATGAGCACTTTTTATGAGCTTCCAACAGTTTTAGCTGTGAAAAAACGTGTCTGAGGCGGATGTTCTGTGTGCGGTCTGACTGCGGTCCGTGATTTTATTGGACCCATAGACCTGCATTGGCGAGTCTCGCGCGTGAATCGCAGCATGTTTGCGCACTGCTTTCTCGTCCGTCAATCGGATGAGAAAGAAACGCCCCACACTCACAAATGTGTTCTCGGACATTGAATAACATTGATCCGACGCAATGCAAGAAAAACTCGCATTGCAGTCGTCCGAGTTTCACACCAGTTTGTCCGTACCCTAAAAGTCAGAGGTCACAACTCAGTACAAGTCTATGACAACCTCAATCTTGTCTCATTCTAGCTCTCATAGATTTATATTAAGCGCTTGTTAAGTAACCTTCCGGCCAGTTAGAAGTTGGGGTCACAAGATGGTGCCACGGGACCCATGTGGCGCTGATAAAATGTGAACATGCCGGAGGTTAAGTATAAGACTGGGGCCAATGAACCTGTGGGAAAAAAATAAAACTCTGGAGTGGTGGTTTAGGTTCAGATGTGGGGTCGCATGTGGCTCAGTGGTTAGCACTGTAGCCTTCTCTGGTTTCCTTCCACATTTCAAAGACATACTGATAGGATGTTTAGATTGTGAGCCCCCATGGGGACAGAATTGCTGATGTATGTAAAGCGCTATGGAATTAATAGTGCTATATACATAAATATTTTATTATTATTAAGAATAAAACTTATCAGCCTTTTAGTAAAAAAAGGAGAAAATGCTAAATTATAACAAAAGACAAAAAAAAGACTGGGTGGATAGGGACTTTAAAATAGGGCTGTATTTATAAGATCTCAACTCATCCCATTAAATTAGATCCTAATTATCTTATCGTCCCATTGAAGATTAACACACAATTTAGTATGTGCTGCTCTATTGTAATGTTGGAGGGAGTAATATATTATCCTAGAGGTAACAGCAGTTAAACACAGTTGACAAATGCTACATGTACTAATATAAATAACTATCTAGTGTTATTTTAACCTGAGCCTTCTATCCTTTTGCTGAAACTTTGTGGCATAACAGTCTCTTGCTTCCATTTATCTCCTTTTATTGATGTCCCTTTTGGTGTCAGTACAGGCAATCAATTTCTCTGCCACTTTGGAAGCTAAAGGAAATGTTAAGTGAAGTTATGGGAGATAGTGTGATACTGTGAATATCAGCTTTCTCTCCAGCTAACTTTCCCAATCACTTATTGGCACTGAAACCCATAAATCTCGTGTGACCCCCAATGAACTCTACAGTTTAGACCTCACTAACAATGTTTTTGCCTCTGGTTAGTTTTATCAGCTTCTCCTCTGACAAGTAAAAAGTTCAACAAATGTACAAAGCAGATATCCATATAATCACTCTCAACCAAATCGTATAATGAGCGGAGGAAGGAGATATTGACTGTCACTTTACTATGCTGCTTAAGTGCCAGTCCATCAATTATCACCATTTACTTTTTTGGTATGTGAAGATTAGCTGTGACAAAATTAAGCATTTTGCCATATGTAGACGCATAAAGTATTTGGCAATAGTAAATCGTATAATTTGTTCTTTTTCCATTTTTTTTTAAACTATGCTAATTAGTAAGACAGGATTGGTTATTAAGGAGTTGAAGTTCTAACATTTTGGTAATGATTCCAAAATTCTGTTCCAGAGTAGAAGATTTCTAAGAATATGTAGTACTAATCATTTTAGCGAAGATCCACCAGAGACTTAGAGATTAACTCAGGAACATTTCACTCCTCGCCACTCAATTTTCTTCTAAAAGTGTTATCCATGATTAGTCTAATTTTATACTAGTGTTTGTATATCAGGGGGATCCACCCTGATTCCCCCGGGCCCCCCTGGAATTGTAAAAACTGATACCCTTGCACCGATATTATCACTGATCTGTCTCACAGTGCGGGAGCATACAGTTTTTTCCAGCTCTGTACCTGTTTCCGCCAGGGGTGTTCATTTGGAACTGCTTTCTGGGCATGCTCAGTTCCAAAATCAGACCCGGATAAAACGGGATCCGGAGTTTTCATTGGGCACATTGTAATTTTACCCATGGTGCCTCAGATCTGGGTGCATCTGTGTTATTTCACGTAGATGAAAACCAAGATGCTTTTTAGTCTAGGTGGAAAAAAATGGAACACCCCGAATCGGGGAAAAACTAAAGAACTGGATGCACCCCCAAATTTATCCAGTTCCATTGCAAGTGAAAGGGGCCGAGAACTGAGTCACAAGGATGGCAAAAAATGCCAATGTGACAACCCACCCTACAAAACATGCCTGCTTCCTTCCAGCACTGTGTCACTGTTTCTGGAACAAAGCAGCCACATTTTTATCTCAGGTGACCCCTTTAGGCTTTTCTACTTTCTTTAACAAGTTTTATGGTGGAGGTAAAGGATCACAGTGTTAACAACCGTTCTCTTATGTATCTCCACTTGCCATTTTCTAGATACTGTAACCCATTTAAATTCCTTTGCAATTCCTATAAGTGCTTTGAAATAGAAGTAGTAATATCAAAGGAAATGAAGTAGAAGTGGCAAAGGACTTCACCCTACTCGGTTCAATGATCACTCAAGATGCAGCGACGACCCTGGATGTCAAGAGGAGAAAAGCTATGGGAAAATCAACAATGAAGTCACTGGACAAGGTCTTCAAATCAAGGAGCATTTCACTGGTACAAAACATGTGTCGTATATAGTCAGGTCTTTTCTGTAGTAACATACAAAAGTTATAACATGGACGATGAAGAAACAATACAGAAGAAGAATCCAGCCTTCAAAACGTGGTGTTGTAGAAGGATGTTATCAAACCATGGATGGCAAGAAGAACAAACAAATCCATTTTGTAACAAATCAAGTCAGATATGTAAACTTGAAGCAAGGATCACCAAGCTATGACTTGCCTACTTTGGACATATCATACGAATAGAAAAATCACTAGAGAAGGACGTTATGGTTGAAGAATAGAAGGAACAAGACAAAGAGGAAGACCAGCAACCCAATGGCTTGATACTGTCAAGATAATAGTGGAGAAAACCCTGGTGGAAATAACTAGTTCACACAATATCGATCTTCTCACCATCAAGTACACTGGCTCAAGATCAAAGTCAAGGCTTGATAGATAATAATTAAGATCAAGGAAGACATCACATATCTTTCTTAGCCACAGTGAGCAGAAGTTTGCATACCTCTACTATACAGTGCAAA
Organism: Allobates femoralis; assembly: GCA_033576535.1. Taxonomy (NCBI): domain Eukaryota; kingdom Metazoa; phylum Chordata; class Amphibia; order Anura; family Aromobatidae; genus Allobates; species Allobates femoralis. Next base: position 752,704,121 of record JARQOC010000003.1, on the reverse strand, counting down.
ACAGAAAAGTGGTGTCCTCCCTGTGATGGAGGTTGTGAGTTTGTATGCAGTGCTCCTCATCCGAGCAATGTATGATACTTCAATTGTTGTTCACAATGGGGTTTATTCTTCAATGTATGTGGGCACTTTTTCTCTAGAGGTTCAATATAACAATGTGAGGATAGTATTTGCCTATTTGATATGACTCTATGATACGCCCAAAATAAGCCAACACCTCACAATTAATTATTGAAAAAATAACTATGTCAGAGAAATAAGGAGCACATAATTGGAAGTCCAGTCAAAATGTTTTTTTTTTTGCTTTGTAATAAATACATGTGAATATGAAATGAACACATATAGTTGAGTTTGTGATCATGGACCACCAATGGTTGCTGTATAAGAAAGGATTCTACAGAGTTTAACTCCTTTGGCCCTTCTTGGATTTCTGTAACTGATAATGTGACACATCATACTAAGCAAATGGATATTCATATTGATTTCAGTGTCCTTACAATGTTGTGTCAGATTTCTAGTAACAGAAATCTGATCATTGCCAAAAGGGTTTAGGTGTAATATAGAGTCCTTTCATTCTGGAAATCAGAGGTGGTCCAAGTATGTGGAGTTCACATATGGGGTCTTTTAAGTGTATCTATGACATATTGGAAGATCATTCTGTGAGTTTTCCTTTAACATATTGAAAATGACACAGATGTCTACAACTTTAATTGTTAACAAAAATATGTAAGGTGATAGTGCAAGACCTTTACTGTGCACCTGTGACATATGCACTGAATGATTCTCCTTTCTCACACATGCAATGGAGACTTCAGTTTAAAGATACAAATATCTATCTATGTTATATACATATACAGAGCAAATATACTGATTATTATACTGATTATGCGTATGCATATTTACATAAGAATATATAGATGGATAGATATTCTACGTTTTATATAAATATTTGTTAAGGTGCTATTGACATGAATTTCTCACCAGATGTTAGTGACAACCTATCCAATCTACACAGGCAAAGAGTTCAAACTGTAGATATCCATAAATTTACTGATGTTTAATAATGAGAAATGACACCCAGAAAAAGTATTGAACACACTTACTGATATTATTTAATACTTTATACAAAAGCTGAGTTTTCGACTCAGGCATTTTGAAGTGATGTCCCACCTGCTGTCATTTGATTGGATGGAACTTCATTTTTGGTGATGGGCAAACCCAAACTGTAAAGTTCAGGGTCTGTCTGGACACCTAGTGTCCGATGCATGGATCCCGAACATGGACTTCTCATGGAAGTCCATGTTACTGTTCAGGTTCGGATTCGGCTAGGGAAGCTGCAAAAGAAGTAAAATGGTAAACAATCAATTAAACCATACCGCTTTCCGTGCCGCTCTCACACTTGTGTCCGGGTCCACTCATTATGCCAAATACATATTCACTGTATCTCCAGCTACTCTTTGTGAATAGTTGCAGTCAGACACCCTTTGAGTTGACCTCTGCAATTGGTTTCAGTCAGATGACGACACAGAGGAATTAAAGATCAACCTGTATCAGAATGATGGCGAGAAGAAAGTATGGAGAAAACTTGGAATGACAGTGATCCAAAGCACACCACTCCTCTGTAAAACATGGTGGAGGCGGTGTGATGGTCGGGCAAACATGGCTTCCAATGTCCTTCGGTCACTAATGTTTATAGATGATGTGACTGAAGATAGAAAGTCGGCAGATGAATTCTGAATTGTACAAGGCTATACATTCTGCCCAGATTCAATCAAAATAATTTATGGTAAAGTGATTTTGGACAATTACCTTTGAGCTCCTAAAATGAGTATGCTTTGTAGAAAAATGTTTATGACGGCTAAATATTTGATAGGATATTTTTATTAAATGTGTTTAATTATACCTAAAGTTCTAACTTCTATGGCGTCTCAATTGTTTCATTTAAAATTAAAAATAGTGGCATGCATAGCCCCAATCATGAAGACTCATTCACTGTCCAAATATTTCTGGACCTAACTGTATATATATTTTTAAATACAGTTGCGTATTCAACGCTTTTAAATGGTTAATGCACCATATACTATGTCTATTCAGGGATGCATGTACTAAGTTTAATGCAAACTGATGTGACTGATACACAGAGAGTGTGACATAGAGACACTGATCTCTGATAGGCAAGGGTCAGACTTACATCTGCCCCTTAACTACTGGATGCACTGAAAACTTATACATTTTCAGGCTCAGCACATAGCATTACCGCCATGTAATGCTATGCGCCCCTGTATATAGTATCCCTATGGCAACTAGATTCATCATGCAGCGCCGGCTCCACTTACATGCCCCGGATATGCACTTTTGGTGAGTGCACAGGAAAATGCTGCAAACCGCGTGGGGGAATAACAATCACACTTGCAAGGGGCGAAAATGGAACACAAACTTCAAGTTCATCTGCAAACTCAGGCGACAGATCTAGTTGACATTTATGGTGGAGCAGAGAGTCTCTCTGTCTTGCCAATTCCTATAGTTCTTTAACCAATCAGAGATTGGAGGTCTGAGTGAGAGGCTTCAGCATAATGTGGCAGATGATGAAATAACCTTAGTGCATTAAACCACCAGTTTCTTATTATATAAATATAGGGTGAGTTTTAGGTGGGTCAGCACTGTACAGGACTGCTAAAGAGAACTGCAGGGCCCCAAGGCCTTAGGGTACTCGGAACCGGGCTATGGTGCAGTTCCGGGGGAGTCACAGGGTTCGAGACCGCCAGCCTCCAGTGACACTTGATAGGAGAGGGATAATGAAGGGGATAGTTATTTTTGACGTCACCCATGGTTTGTGGCTATTGTTGGCCACTGCTAGCTGCAGAACCTCTAGGGATGATGGACGGGCAGCTGGGATGGAGTGGCTCCCAACAGGTGGAGCAGATCCCCAGGACAGTAGATGTAGTAAGGGTGTAGGGTGCAGGATGGAGGGCTCAAAACAACAGACAGACTCACGGTTTATTGGTTCCTAAGTCCTGTTACTGGTGCACTGTAATTCCGACTGGTGTTACTAAGCTGAGTCCGTGCACATCAGGATTCTACACCCGGCAAGTTCCCTGCTGCGCTTTGCAACGGGTCTCTGCTGCTGCTTAAGCTGAGCTGCTGGTCCTCTCTCTCCTGCTTGGTGCTGGTATGGCAGGCAACTCGAATCATACTCTAGCCCCATGTCTCAGGCAGCTGTTCCAGGGCTCTTTACACTGCTTTGCCTCCAGGCACAGTGTAGCTGGGGGACTTGTAATCCCCCACCTTCTGGTATTGGCTGCCTGGTCGTTAGGACCTGTACAGCTGTGGATTCCGGTGTCCATCCTTTGCGCTGTCCCTCTGGGGTGAGCACAACACCGATCCACTCCCGGGGCTCCTCTCCACTTCCTCAGACCCCTGTCTTGGGTCCCTCAAGCTCCCTCAAGCTAGGCTTAGCTACCCTGGGACGATTTTAGTATTGCTCCCAGTCCACAGGATGTCTTCCTCTGTCCTCCTAGGAAATGAACCGACTAACTCCACCCCAGACCAGAATTTATAGGGGAGCTCACCCTAACCCAGGTCTTGGTCTCCCCCTTCAGGCCTGGAGGCAGAAAGGCGTTGTGTGCTTTAGGTTTTACCTGGTGTGAAGTCTCAAGTGTGGCACTACCTCACGGGGTGATAATGATACTGTGGCACTTGGACCATGGGGTGCCACAGAACTACTGTGTTAAGTTAATAATACTGTATCCAAAGAGGGTCAGTGCTTATCTGATCCGACACTGCTCATACGATAAAGAGATTGACAGTGTCAGGTAGTGATGACTTTATTCCGACGGATTTCAGAGTGATATCCCGACTCCTTTATCAGGGAACCAACATAAGATCAGATAAGCACTGTCCCTCTTTAGATACATTTTCTATTGCCACTGTGTACACGTGGAGTGCATTTCCTGTGGCAGCCATACCATACGCTTAACTATTTGTTGGTCACACAACCAGTTTAGGTGAGCAGATACATTTGTTTCCTACACAAAGTGTTTTGAAAGATAAGATCCTATTGCACTTTCTTTGCTTTCTATAGTTTGCCTTTGCATTACTAATAATGGATGGCATGATTAATATGATGAAATTCTGCAGTGATGACACATGGATACAAGAAATTATCATGGTGGTCTGCACCAAATGAAGGAAAGACAAAAATTAATGAGTACAAGCAGAGAAAAGAATCCCTGTGAGTCCCTGAATTCTTTTGTACTTTTAACAAATAAAATGTTTGCAGAATGCCTGCCTTTAATGGATTGTTAGCAACAGGACCAGAAGGATGAAATCATAATTTTGGGAGAAACAGTACAGCCGTACACTACATTGGCCTTCAAAACTATTAACATTATTGGTGTCCTTTGGATGCTGAGACTGTTAACAGCTATAGGGACTAGGGAGCCATAATATCTCTGTTCCATTCCTTTTTTCAGGAGGATACAAGCTACTTTTGGCCTGAAGCCTGTAGATGTCCTGCCCCAGGGCCATGGGGTACTCAAAACCAGGCTTTGGGAGTGCGACCGGGGAAGTCATAGGGGTTGAGGCCCGGCTTCTGTTACCCTGGGGATCAGTTTTCTAAAATTTCCAGGGGGTAGGATTTAGGGGATAGGTGTCATGATGCCACCTATGGCATCCGGCTATTGGGCCGGTGCTGCGGTGCGGGACCTCTGGGAATGATGGACGGGCAGTTATGGTTTTATCGCTCCTCACAGGTGGAGCGGTTCCCCAGGGCGACCGTAAGAGTCTATGGCAATGATAGGCCATTGGAGTGCAGGATTCAGGGTGCTGAATAACTGACAGACATGCAGGGCCTGTTTCCTTTACCTTTACTGTAGTAGCAAACATCAGGGTACAGTCCACAGTCAATGTTAGGAATCCAGATATCCTTAAAGCAAGTTAGGGATCTCCTCACCCGGCTGGTTCTGAGGACTCCTTGCTGTGCCTCTGTCTGCTAGTCCTGTCTGCCTGTAGCTAAGCTGCAACCCTGTGCTCCTACTGGACAGTCCTTCACTCGTATAGCAGGCAGCTTGATCCCTTCTCGGGTGCATCTTCTCTGACTACTGTCCCTGGGCTCTTCTATGCTGCTGTTCCCCAAGTGCTGTTCCCCAAGTTCCCCAAGTCCTGTCCTCCAGTTTTGGCTGCTTGGCCTAGAGTATCTGCGCAACCTTGGACCTCAGTGTCTGGTTCTGGCGCTCTGTCTGGGGTGAACCGTCAACAGGCTCCACTCCCCAGGCCTACTGTGACGACCATCCCCTGTGAGGCCGAGCTGCTGGTAGGCAGCCCCCCGAGAAACCCCGAGACCCTTAACCCCTATACAGGGATCTGGAATTACAGCGGAGCCCAGGGGGTAGCTGCCTATATGAGCAACAGAGCCGGGGAGGTCGCCAGGGGAAAATCAAGACCCGAAAAACGAAGTCAGAAATCCGAGTCAAAACCGAGAGGGCAGCGAAGGTACAAAATCATCAGGCAGTAGCAGAGTCAAAAATCCAGGCAAAGGTCAAGGCAAAACCAAGAGGGCAGCTGAGGTACAAAATCAATAGGCAGAGGCAGAGTCAGAAATCCAGGCAAGGTCAGAGACAAAACTAAACATACACTATATCACTGGGGAACCAAAACTATATCTGGCGGCCTGCAAGACAGGCTCCAATGTATTTGAAGGGCGCGGTTACCTCCCATAGGCTGGAGCTCACAGCCTGATGACCTCAACCGGACCGCCCCTAGATCCAGGCCAGATGGAGATGCACGACTGGCTGCACCCACGCCACCTCTGACAGAAGAACGCAGGCTGCGCCTAACGGACACCTCTGCAGGGCCCGCTCCTCTGCGACCAACGCCACCCAGAGGGGAAACACAGCGGCGCTCAGCAACAGAGGCAGACGTCGCGGGAGCAGTTCCATATGAGGACAAGGCCCTCCTATCACCGGCGCCACCAGCCGAAGGAATCCGGCTCATCCCAGCGGCCGAGGCAGGAACACCAGCCACCGAGTCCAATGGCGATGTGACACCTACTCCTCTCCTTTCCTCAGACCCATGCTCATGGTTCCCTCATGCTGGCTAGTGAGTATCCTTGGACGAGCCTGACACTGCTCCAGTCTGCAGGATGTCTTCTACAGCAGAGGTCCCCAACTCCAGGCCTCAAGGCCCGCCAACAGTGCAGGTTTTCCGGATCTCCTTAGTATTGCACAGGTGCTAATATGATCATCTGCACAGGTAATGATTCCAAGCCCTGTGCAATACTAAGGAGATCCTGAAAACCTGCACTGTTGGTGGGCCTTGAGGCCTGGAGTTGGGGACCTCTGTTCTACAGTCCTCCTAGGAACTGCACCCATGCTACCTGGGATGCGCTTAGCACTGCTCTAATATTGTGAATAGGGAGCCATGTGGCAAAATACTGTGTATATGAGGCTAGTCCCTCTTTGTGACTGCAAAATTGTGGTGTGTGTCATACGTTCTACTGCCACATGTGTGTGGCATGCAGCGTGGGTTCCACCACCTCATGAGCAGAGGTCACTTTTCAATCAAACATTTTTATGCTACCGTGCATGCACCACCTATATCGACTCTAGTGTATGTCATACTCATCCAGTTTTGTATTGGTCTATCCAGAGTATTTTTTCAGCCCAGTGACTCTCCCCTTAAAAGCCCCCCAAAAAAGCAGGGCGAATCACATGTCAGGGTGGAGGAACACGGTACCATGTACTGAACAAGTGTCAGCTAATATACCTTAAGGAAAACTGTTTACACTATTAACATTTTGTGGTACTATCACCATCACTTTCCTTTGATCTACACTCATTAGATCAGTAAAATATATGCGACTACTATGACTGCAATCTATTCATTGCTGCTACATCGTTTTTCCTATTAATTTATCTCAGTATACTTGATGGCATTTTTCCATGTTCCTTGTCTTTGTAGGCATCTTTTCTGATATTTACATTTTTTTGGTATTTAAACGTATCTTCTTTTTAAACCTATCATGTTTGGGGATTTTCCATTCTGAGTCCAGAGAGACTAGGATTTTTGTGTAGATTATTATTATTATTATTATTTATTCATATAGCGCCATTAGGCTCCATGGCGCTTTACATGAGGATAGGGGAGACAAGCACAATTACAATAACTCTAGACAATCAGGACATATAGGTACAGGAGGGGAGGGGACCCTGTCCACAAGGGCTCACAGTCTACGAGGGGGGGTGGGGATACAGTAGGATGGGGGAATGTCAGGTATGGGGCGGTCGCCTGGGTCTCATGGCAGGTTGTAGGCTTGACTGAATAGATGAGTCTTCAGGTGACACTTGAAGCTTCTCAGGGTCTGAGAGTGTCTGACGTGTTGGGGCAGGGAGTTCTAGAGTATGGCAGACGCCCGGGCAAAGCCTTGAATGCAGTTGTGCAGGAGGAAATGAGGGGGGAGCAGAGGAGGAGTTCTTGGGAGGAATAGAGGTTGCGTGAGGGTAGGTATCGGGAGACCAGGGCAGAGCTGTATGGTGGGGACAGGTTGTGTATCGCTTTGTATGCCATGGTTAGTGTTTTGAACTGGGATCCCTTGGAGGCGAGGAGCCAGTGAAGGGCTTGGCAGAGGGGGGAGACAGGAGAGTAGCGTGAGGGACAGATGGATTAGTCGGGCAGCTGAATTGAGGATAGATTCGAGAGGTGTGAGGGAGTTGGATGGGAGGTCAGTGAGAAGGAGGTTGCAGTAGTCAAGGCGGGAGATGATGAGGGCATGAATAAGTGTTTTAGCTGTGTCGTGGGAAAGGAAGGAGTGGATCCGTGAGATGTTTCTAAGCTGGAGCCGGAGGGATGTGGAGATGGCTTCGATGTGGGGCTTGAAGGATAGGGAGGAGTCAAGGATTACCCCGAGGAACTTGGCTTGGGAGACTGGGGGGAGGGCGCAGTCATTGACACAGATGGATAGGTTGGGAAGTGGAGAGGAATTTCTTGGCAGGAAGACTATGAATTTAGTTTTGTCCATGTTGAGTTTAAGGAAGCGAGCAGAGGAAAAGGATGAGATGGCGGAAAGGCATTGTAGGATTTCGGAGAGTAGGGAGGTGATGTTGGCGTAGAGGTGGTACTGGAGGCCGTGGGACTCAATGAGTTGGCCTTGGCCTAGAGTGTATATGGAGAAAAGTAGTGGTCCCAGGACCGAACCTTGGGGGACTCCGAGAGAAAGGGGGTAGGGTGAGGAGGAGGTGTGGGAGTGGGAGACACTGAAGGTCCTGTCTGCTAGGTATGAGGAGATCCAAGAGAGGGCAATGTGGGTGATGCAGAGGGATTCCAGGATCCGGAGAAGAAGGGAGTGGTCAGCCGTGTTGAAGGCGGCGGACAGGTCGAGGAGGAGGAGGATGGAGTAGTGGCTTTTGTTCTTGGCGTCAAGTAGGTCGTTGGTGACTTTGGTCAGGGCTGTTTCGGTGGAGTGGAGGGGTCAGAAGCCGGACTGTAGGCAGTCGAAGTGGGAGCAGGAGGAGAGTGAGAGGACAGTTCAGAGTGGACGTGCTGTTTGAGTAGCTTAGAGGTGAATGGAAGAAGAGATATGGGGCAATAGTTGGCGACAGAGGTAGGGTCGAGGGAGGGTTTTTTAAGGATGGGCGTGATTAGGGCATGTTTGAAGGCTGAGGGGAAGGCACCAGTGGTAAGTGATAGGTTGAAGAGGTGGGTGATGGCTGGGATGAAAATGGAGGTGTGGTTGGGAATGAGGTGGGATGGGAGCGGGTCATGGGCGCTGGTGGTGAGGTGTGATTTCGACAAGAGGGAGGAGAGTTGGTCTTCAGTTATGGGGGGGAAGTGATTAATGGAGGAGGGCAGTGTAGGTGAGAGGGGGAGTTGTGGGGAAAGTGGGCCAAAGCTGTTTCTGATCTTGTCGATCTTCTCCTTGAAGAAGGTCGCAAAGTCTTCAGCGGAGATGAGGGGAGAGGGGGAGGAGCGGGCGGGCGAAGTAAGGAGTTGAAAGTTTTGAAGAGCTGTTTGGGGTTGCATGACAGAGAGGTTATTAGGGATGAGAAGAAGGCTTGCTTGGCAGTAGCAAGTGCAAATAAATAGTAAATTAATGTTCTTTTATATAAGATAAAAGAAAATTATTTGCTAGAAAATAAGGTAAAAATGTTTGTACTGTGTTAGGCTAGGGTCACAGGTGTTTTTTTGTCAGCCTACGTTTTTGCATGCGTTTTTGCTGTTAGGTGTGGGGGACCCTTGAAACACATGCAAAAATACATGTAAAAACGCACGCAAAAACGCATGTACCATTTAGTGCCATTTAAAAACATGCGTTTCCCATAGGGCCCCATGTTAAAAAACGCATTCGTTTTTTAAAAAGCACCAGAAAATACTGCATGCTGCGTTTTTGGGTGCATTTTTCAAAAAATACTGCATCATGCAGTATTTTTTGGTGCTGAGCCAAAAACGCATGGTCCATTCAGACATGCGTTTTTGCTATTGGGGCATGCGTTTTTGTGCATGGGGGCTTATGGGTGCGTTTTTGCATGCATTTTCAGAAAATGCAGGTCTCCAAAAACGCTAGTAAAATCTGCAAGTGTGACCCTAGCCTTAGCCAGTAGATAGAAAAAGTTTTTATCCTTCCAACCATGGTTCCCTACCAATCTTTCCCTACCTACTAGCGGAGTTTGATTGCACCCTTACGTTGTTGGTGTCCCAGCTCACCGGAGGCTTATCCTGTACTGATTTGAATATAATAAATAATCCAAATAAGGGTGAGGGTCAGAGAAGTAGCAGGGTTCAAATAACCAACCCCTGATTGGGAGTCTAGATTTTCATATTAATGCATCCTATTAACTATTAAAATATCTCCACCCCAACAGAAACAAGTCTAGCGGTGTTTTCATATATTCTTAGTACAGATCCGTACCAGCCAGTCCGTTAGACTTATCTTATTGTACTTTGAAATAATGAGGTGGTCAAGTATCCTGTTCTTTAGTTTCAGCCTCGACATGTTTCCCCCTCTTAATGGTACAATCCGCGATACGGGTTCCTCAGGTGGCACAGAATTTTGGATACACAAGGGACTGACATAGGAGTGTATAACCATTGGTTACTCAGGACTTTTCATCCTAACAGCTAAAGAGGATGACTTCGTTATTACTCATAACAGTGTTTCCAGATGGTTACAGCCAATAGACATTAGTAGAGTGGACTTCACACATAAATGTCCAACAATCCACATGATGATTAGAGTACCTTAAACCTTAGATAATTGCAAGGATAAGGACAATCATCCAGGACTGGAAAGCAACCAATAAACTGATGGATCACTAGAGACACCCACTTCAGATAAAGGCAAATCTCCAGTGTGTCCACAATTCTCCTCCGTGATCCAGGCTGCAACTCAGAGTTGGGTGCAATCAAACTTTGTTGGTAGGTAGGGAAAGATTGGCAGGGAACCCTGGTTGGAAGGATACAAACTAGTGGTGGCATGCTATTTGACTTTTTATTCTGTTTTATTTATTGAGATGGGTATTTTCACATTGGTTTGAGGTGTGTTTGTATTGCTGTCTAAATAAAAGCTTTGTAAATATATCTATACTTTTGGGGTTATTATTTATGGAATTATAGTCCTGGTTGATACCTTTTACGAGCTAACTGAGAAGATGGTAAATGATAGCAAGCTTTCAAGACTCTATGGCCTCTTCTTCAGACTTTATAACAATTATTGTTATTATTAAGCCTGATGAAGAGGCTATAGAGTTGCTTGCTATTTTTTACCATCTTCTCAGTTAGCCAATTAAAAGGTATCAACCACTGAGATCTCTCATATTTTAATATTTTACTAGAATATATGAATTGAGATGATCCCCGTCCCACACGAGGACATGAATTAACATCCTGGGCAAGGGTCCACCCATGTGGATTGGAGGGGGCTCAGGAGGTGAGCTACCTCCACACTATTTTTAACTTAATTTTTGAAGCATTAACTCCTTCCACTCTATGCTGATTTTGGCAATATTGATTCCATCTCTAAAAGCTATGGCTCAAGCCACAGGCTGTCTCTGACAGCATTTCAATGGAACGCTAGTGCGTTGTGCATTTGTTGCAGATTTGTCACATTTTTTATATGCTTTTCAGTGCAAATTTGTTACAAAACCTGAAGGGTTTCCTCATACCAAAAAAAGGGAACGAGAATCCTGAAGTCTCAAGGTACCTTCACACGCGGCAATATTGCTAGGCAATTTCACTGGTAATTTGCTGGTTGCTGTGATATCATGGACACATTGTTCCCTTTGTACACAGTAACAAAATGGAACAATGTGTCCATGATTTCACTACAACCAGCAAATTACCAGTGAAATTGCCTAGCAATATTGTCGCGTGTGATGGTACCTTCAAGCCCAAGTGGAGTATTTTCTCCTTGCAGATTTGTTGATTTATATCTGCTGCATGTCAATTCTTTCTATTAGTTTTGCTGCAGATTTTAACCATAATAATTTATGGGAAAAATGATCACCAAAAACCAGGGACGCACCGTCCAATGGATAATGTGAGCCACAAGGCTCAGGCGGCAATCAGGGAGGAGAGCGGCAGAGCTGAAGGGGACGGCACTAATGCGCGCGCGGCTTCCTTCCTCTCCAGCCTCCTGTCGACAAGCGGCTAAGCCAGGATAAGCCACCCTCCTCCGCACTAACAGCACCCCCTCCTGCTCCTCACTGATGCCCGACACTGACAGCATCCAACCCCCCCCGCCTGCCCAGCACTGACCGCACCCCACTCTCCCGCCCGCCACTGGCAGCACCCAAATCCCCCCCCAAACACTTTTTGCCTCAGGTGGCGTGGAGGATTGATGCACCTCTGCCAAAAACACATGGCAAAAAAGGGGCAAAAAAGCTTGTTTTTACCTCTGCATTTTTCCTGCCATGAGATGCAGAAAATTCTTCACCAAATATTTTACATGTGTACGATACTAAGGAGGACTAAAAGGTAATTAAAATGTTAAAGTATAAGTCAGCGGTCTACTGAAGACCTTGTACTACTGTGATGCTCAATCACAAGCTGAAACCAAGATTTGCACTATATACTTCAGCACTATGATATTGGAAAAAAACAACAGGAAAAGCAAGTGAGCAAATACCCTAGAAGTACAAATGCTAAGTGCAAAAATATAATAAACTAGATGGTGGCCCGATTCTAAAGAATCGGGTAGTCTAGAATCCATATATGTTTATTTACTAATAGTTAGTGATGTGCGGTGAAATGAATTGTGTGTATACGGTGGCTCAGCGGTTAGCACTGTATATGGTGGCTCAGTGGTTAGCACTGTATACGGTGGCTCAGTGGTTAGCACTGAATATGGTGGCTCAGTGGTTAGCACTGTATATGATGGCTCAGTGGTTAGCACTGTATATGATGGCTCAGTGGTTAGCACTGTATACGGTTTCTCAGTGGTTAGCACTGTATACGGTTTCTCAGTGGTTAGCGCTGTATATGGTGGCTCAGTAGTTAGCACTGTATGATGGCTCAGTGGTTAGCACTGAATATGGTGGCTCAGTGGTTAGCACTGTATATGGTGGCTCAGTGGTTAGCACTGTATATGATGGCTCAGTGGTTGGCACTGTATATGGAGGCTCAGTGGTTAGCACTGTATATGATAGCTCAGAGGTTAGCACTGTATATGGTGGCTCAGTGGTTAGCACTGTATGGTGGCTCAGTGGTTAGCACTGTATACGGTTTCTCAGTGGTTAGCACTGTATACGGTTTCTCAGTGGTTAGCACTGTATACGGTTTCTCAGTGGTTAGCGCTGTATATGGTGGCTCAGTAGTTAGCACTGTATGATGGCTCAGTGGTTAGCACTGAATATGGTGGCTCAGTGGTTAGCACTGTATATGGTGGCTCAGTGGTTAGCACTGTATATGATGGCTCAGTGGTTGGCACTGTATATGGAGGCTCAGTGGTTAGCACTGTATATGATAGCTCAGGGTTAGCACTGTATATGGTGGCTCAGTGGTTAGCACTGTATGGTGGCTCAGTGGTTAGCACTGTATATGGTGGCTCAGTGGTTAGCACTGTATATGGTGAATCAGTGGTTAGCACTGTATATGGTAGCTCAGAGGTTAGCACTGTATATGGTGGCTCAGTGGTTAGCACTGTATGGTGGCTCAGTGGTTAGCACTGTATATGGTGGCTCAGTGGTTAGCACTGTATGCGGTGGCTCAGTGGTTAGCACTGTATATGGTGGCTCAGTGGTTAGCACTGTATATGGTGGCTCAGTGGTTAGCACTGTATATGGTGGCTCAGTGGTTAGCACTGTATATGGTGGCTCAGTGGTTAGCAGTGTATATGGTGGCTCAGTGGTTAGCATTGTATATGGTGGCTCAGTGGTTAGCGCTTTATATGGTGGGTGAGTGGTTAGCACTGTATATGGTGGGTGAGTGGTTAGCACTGTATATGGTGTGTGAGTGGTTAGCACTGTATATGGTGTGTGAGTGGTTAGCACTGTATATGATGGCTCAGTGGTTAGCACTGTATATGGTGGCTCAGTGGTTAGCACTGTATATGGTGGCTCAGTGGTTAGCAGTGTATACGGTGGCTGAGTGGTTAGCACTGTATACGGTGCCTCCGTGGTTAGCCTTGTATACGGTGGCTCAGTGGTTAGCCTTGTATACGGTGGCTCAGTGGTTAGCCTTGTATACGGTGGCTCAGTGGTTAGCCTTGTGTACGGTGGCTGAGTGGTTAGCACTGTATACGGTGGCTCAGTGGTTAGCACTGTATATGGTGGCTCAGTGGTTAGCACTGTATATGGTGGCTCAGTGGTTAGCCTTGTATACGATGGCTCAGTGGTTAGCACTGTGTACGGCGGCTCAGTGGTTAGCACTGTATACGGTGGCTCAGTGGTTAGCACTGTATACGCTGGCTCAGTGGTTAGCACTGTATACGGTGGCTCAGTGGTTAGCACTGTATATGGTGGCTCAGTGGTTAGCACTGTACGGTGGCTCAGTGGTTAGCACTGTATATGGTGGCTCAGTGGTTAGCACTGTACGGTGGCTCAGTGGTTAGCACTGTATATGGTGGCTCAGTGGTTTTCAGTGTATATGGTGGCTCAGTGGTTAGCACTGTATATGGTGGCTCAGTGGTTAGTGGTTAGCAGTATATACAGTGGCTCAGTGGTTAGCACTGTGTATGGTGGCTCAGTGGTTGGCACTGTATATGATGGCTCAGTGGTTAGTACTGTATATGGAGGCTCAGTGGTTAGCACTGTATGGTGGCTCAGTGGTTAGCACTGTATATGGTGGCTCAGTGGTTAGCACTGTATATGGTGAATCAGTGGTTAGCACTGTATATGGTAGCTCAGTGGTTAGCACTGTATACGGTGGCTCAGTGGTTAGCACTGTATATGGTGGCTCCGTGGTTAGCACTGTATATGGTGGCTCAGTGGTTAGCACTGTATATGGTGGCTCAGTGGTTAGCAGTGTATATGGTGGCTCAGTGGTTAGCAGTGTATATGGTGGCTCAGTGGTTAGCATTGTATATGGTGGCTCAGTGTTTAGCACTGTATATGGTGGGTGAGTGGTTAGCACTGTTTATGGTGGGTGAGTGGTTAGCACTGTATAGTGTGTGAGTGGTTAGCACTGTATATGGTGTGTGAGTGGTTAGCACTGTATATGATGGCTCAGTGGTTAGCACTGTATATGGTGGCTCAGTGGTTAGCACTGTATATGGTGGCTCAGTGGTTAGCAGTGTATACGGTGGCTGAGTGGTTAGCACTGTATACGGTGCCTCCGTGGTTAGCCTCGTATACGGTGGCTCAGTGGTTAGCCTTGTATACGGTGGCTCAGTGGTTAGCACTGTATACGGTGGCTCAGTGGTTAGCACTGTATATGGTGGCTCAGTGGTTAGCACTGTACGGTGGCTCAGTGGTTAGCACTGTATATGGTGGCTCAGTGGTTAGCACTGTACGGTGGTTCAGTGGTTAGCACTGTATATGGTGGCTCAGTGGTTTTCGGTGTATATGGTGGCTCAGTGGTTAGCACTGTATATGGTGGCTCAGTGGTTAGCAGTATATACAGTGGCTCAGTGGTTAGCACTGTATATGGTGGCTCAGTGGTTGGCACTGTATATGGTGGCACAGTGGTTAGCATTGTATGGTGGCTCAGTGGTTAGCACTGTATATGGTGGCTCAGTGGTTAGCACTGTATATGGTGGCTCAGTAGTTAGCACTGTATGGTGGCTCAGTGGTTAGCACTATATACAGTGGCTCAGTGGTTAGCACTGTATATGGTGGCTCAGTGGTTAGCGCTGTATATGGTGGCTCAGTGGTTAGCACTGTATACGCTGGCTCAGTGGTTAGCACTGTATACGGTGGCTCAGTGGTTAGCACTGTGTATGGTGGCTCAGTGGTTAGTACTGTATGTTGGCTCAGTGGTTAGCACTGTATATGGTGGCTCATTGGTTAGCACTGTATACGGTGGCTCAGTGGTTAGCACTGTATACGGTGGCTCAGTGGTTAGCACTGTATATGGTGGCTCAGTGGTTAGCACTGTATACGGTGGCTCAGTGGTTAGCACTATATATGGTGGCTCAGTGGTTAGCACTGTATATGGTGGCTCAGTGGTTTTCAGTGTATATGGTGGGTCAGTGGTTAGCACTGTATTTGATGGCTCAGTGGTTTTCACGGTGTGAAAGCTTAGTGGTTTGCACAGTGCGGTGGCTCAGTGGTTTTCACAGTGCGTTGGCTCAGTGGTTAGCACTGCGCAGTGGCTCAGTGGTCAGTGCAGCATGTGGTGGCTCAGTGGTTTTCAGTGTATATTGTGGCTCAGTGGTTAGCACTGTATTTGATGGCTCAGTGGTTTTGACGGTGTGAAGGCTTAGTGGTTTGCACAGTGCGTTGGCTCAGTGGTTAGCACTGCGCAGTGGCTCAGTGGTCAGTGCAGCATGGAGGCAGAGTGGTATTCTCAAGATGGAGGCAGAGTGTTGAGCGCAGGATGGAGGCAGAGTGTTGAGCGCAGGATGGGGGCAGAGTGGTGAGCGCAGGATGGAGGCTCAGTGGTCAGTGCAGGATGGAGGCTCAGTGGTCAGCACAGGATGGAGTGGTGAGTGCAGGATGGAGGCTCAGTGGTCAGCACAGGATGGAGGCTCAGCGGTCAGCACAGGATGGAGGCTCAGCCGTCAGCGCAGGATGGGAGGCTGAGTGGTCAGCGCAGGATGGAGGCTGAGTGGTCAGGACAGGATGGAGTGGTCAGCGCAGTATATAGGCTCAGTGGTCAGCACAGGATGTAGACTCAGTGGTGAGCACAGGATGGAGGCTCAGTGGTCAGCACAGGATGGAGGCTCAGTGGTCAGTGCAGGATGGAGGCTCAGTGGTCAGCGCAGAAAGGAGGCTCAGTGGTTAGTGTAGGATGGAGGCTCAGTGGTGAGCGCAGGATGGAGGCAGAGTGGTCAGCACAGGAAGGAGGCAGAGTGGTGAGCGCAGGATGGAGGCTCAGTGGTCAGTGCAGGATGGAGGCTGAGTGGTCAGCGCAGGATGGACGCAGAGTGGTCAGCGCAGGATGGAGGCTGAGTGGTCAGCGCAGGATGGAGGCTGAGTGGTTAGCGCAGGATGGAGGCTGAGTGGTCAGCGCAGGATGGAGGCTGAATGGTCAGTGCAGGATGGAGGCTGAGTGGTCAGCGCAGGATGGAGGTTGAGTGGTCAGAACAGGATGGAGTGGTCAGCGCAGTATGGAGGCTCAGTGGTCAGCACAGGATGGAGGATCAGCGGTCAGCACAGGAGTGAGTGGTCAGCACAGGAGTGAGTGGTCAGCACAGGAGTGGTCAGGACAGGATGCAGGCTGAGTGGTCAGCACAGGATGGAGGCTGAGTGGTCAGCACAGGATGGAGGCTGAGTGGTCATCGCAGGATGGAGGCTCAGTGGTCATCGCAGGATGGAGGCAGAGTGGTCATCGCAGGATGGAGGCAGAGTGGTCATCGCAGGATGGAGGCAGAGTGGTCATCGCAGGATGGAGGCTGAGTGGTCAGGGCAGGATGGAGGCTGAGTGGTCAGCGCAGGATGGAGTGGTCAGCAGAGGATGGAGGCTGAGTGATCAGCACAGGATGGAGGCTGAGTGGTCAGCACAGGATGGAGGCTCAGTGGTCAGCGCAGGATGGAGGCTCAGTGGTCAGCGCAGGAAGGAGGCAGAGTGGCCAGCGCAGGAAGGAGGCAGAGTGGTCAGCGCAGGATGGAGGCAGAGTGGTCAGCGCAGGAAGGAGGCAGAGTGGTCAGCGCAGGAAGGAGGCAGAGTGGTCAGCGCAGGAATGAGGCAGAGTGGTCAGCGCAGGAAGGAGGCAGAGTGGTCAGCACTGGATGGAGGCTCAGTGGTCAGCAGAGGATGGAGGCTCAGTGGTCAGCGCAGGATGGAGGCTGAGTGGTCATCACAGGAAGGAGGCTCAGTGGTAAGCGCAGGAAGGAGGCAGAGTGGTCAGCGCAGGATGGAGGCAGAGTGGTCAGCGCAGGATGGAGGCAGAGTGGTCATCACAGGAAGGAGGCAGAGTGGTCAGCGCAGGAAGGAGGCAGAGTGGTCAGCGCAGGATGGAGGCAGAGTGGTCAGCGCAGGATGGAGGCAGAGTGGTCAGCGCCGGATGGAGGCAGAGTGGTCAGCGCAGGATGGAGGCAGAATGGTCAGCACAGGACAGAGGGTGAGTGGTCAGCCAAGGATGGAGGGTCGGTGGTGAGCTCAGGATGGAGGGTTGGTGGTGAGGCCAGGACGGAGGGTTGGTAGTCAGGGCAGGACGGTGGCTCTGTGGTCAGCAGAGGACGGAGGCTCGGTGGTCAGCGCAGGACGGAGGGTCGGTGGTCAGGCGAGGACGGCGGCTCTGTGGTCAGCAGAGGACGGAGGCTCAGTGGTCAGCGCAGGACGGAGGCTCGGTGGTGAGTCTAGGACGGCAGCTCTGTGGTCAGCAGAGGACGGAGGCTCGGTGGTCAGCACAGGATGGAGGCTCGGTGGTCAGCGCAGGACGGAGGCTCGGTGGTCAGCGCAGGACGGAGGCTCGGTGGTCAGCGCAGGACGGAGGCTCGGTGGTCAGCGCAGGACAGAGGTTCGGTGGTCAGCGCAGGACGGAGGCTCGGTGGTCAGGCCAGGACGGAGGCTCAGTGGTCAGGCCAGGATGGAGGCTCGGTGGTCAGCGCAGGCGAGGTGGGCGGAGCCAGGCGGGAGCCCCGCGAGGTGGGCGGAGGCTTCTGGAGCGGTGAGTGCAGAGGCGGCTGGAGCGGTGAGTGCAGAGGCAGAGCTTGACGGAAGGCCCGGGGAGGTGGGCGGAGCGTAGCGGGAGCCCCGCGAGGTAGGCGGAGCCTGTCGCAAGCCCCGCAAGGTGGGACGGAGCCTGTTGCAAGGCCCGCGAGGTGGGCGGAGCCAGGGGAGCCCCGAGAGGTAGGCGGAGCTTGGCGTGAGCCCCGGGGAGGTGGGCGGAGCCTGTCGCGAGCCCCGTGAGGTGGGCAGAGCCTGTCTCGAGCCCCGCGAGGTGGGCGGAGCCTGTCGCGAGCCCCGCGAGGTGGGCGGAGCCTGTCGCGAGGTGGGCAGAGGCGTCTGGAGCGGTGAGTGCAGAGGCGGCTGGAGCGGTCAGTG
Source organism: Allobates femoralis (assembly GCA_033576535.1). Lineage (NCBI taxonomy): Eukaryota > Metazoa > Chordata > Amphibia > Anura > Aromobatidae > Allobates > Allobates femoralis. The sequence continues at coordinate 752,685,548 of JARQOC010000003.1, read as the reverse complement.
CAGAGGCGGCTGGAGCGGTGAGTGCAGAGGCGGCTGGGACAGACAGGAACGTTCCTGGCCGGAACGTTTCTCTCGCGGTTCCCTGTAGCCGGGGGCAGCCCAGTTACAGTGCACTTGGTGACGTCACCACCATGGGTCCGGAGGCCGTCACGGAAGTAGCCTTCGGCTTTTCCGGAAGTGGCCTTTGGCTTTTATATATTAGATAGGGTACTTGGTGATATTAATATGATCCTACAAATGCGTAAGCAGTCTCACCAGATGCAAGGTGAACCCATTGTGACAGTCCCTGCCTAAACACAAGTACTAATACCATGTCATCGGTCAGCAACGTGAAATGACAAATACAGGATCAAGCAAGACCGGGTGCCAACGAAGCACACCATACCATGGGACACTACACATTAAGGTATTAGTACTGTTTTTAGTCAGGGACTGTCCCGATGGGGTCACCTTGTCGATGGTGGGACTGCTTACACATTTGTATGATCATATTAATGTCACCAAGAACCCTATTTATTATTTTTTGCACTTTAGCATGTTTACTTTTATCATTCTAGTGTATTGGCTCACTTGTTGTTATTCCTGTTATTATTATTTATTATTATTCATTTATATAGCGCCATTAGGTTCCATGGCGCTTTACATGAGGATGAGGGAGACAAGAACAAGTACACTAAATCTAGGCGATCAGGACGTACAGGTACAGGAGGGGCAGGGACCCTGTCCACGAGGGCTCACAGTCTAAGAGGGGCGGGTTAGGATACAGTAGGATGGGGGAATGTCAGGTATAGGGCGGTCGCCTGGGTCTCATGGCAGGTTGTAGGCTTGATGGAACAGGTGAGTCTTCAGGTGACACTTGAAGCTACTCAGGGTAGGAGAGTGTCTGACGTGTTCGGGCAGGGAGTTCCAGAGTAAGGCAGATGCCCGGGAGAAGTCCTGGACTCGGTTGTGCGAAGAGGTGATGAGAGGGGAGCAGAGGAGGAGTTCTTGGGAGGAGCGGAGGTTGCGTGAGGGTAGGTATCGGGAGACCAGGTCGGAGATGTATGGTGGGGCCAGGTTGTGTATGGCTTTGTACGCCATGGTTAGTGTTTTGAATTGGGATCTCTTGGAGACGGGGAGTCAGTGAAGGGCTTGGCAGAGGGGGGAGACAGGGGAGTAGCGTGAGGACAGGTAGATTAGTCGGGCAGCGGAGTTGAGGATAGACTGGAGAGGTGTGAGGGAGTTAGCCGGGAGGCCATTGAGAAGGAGGTTGCTGTAGTCAAGGCGGGAGATGATAAGAGCATGGATGAGTGTTTTAGCGGTGTCGTGGGAGAGGAAGGAGCGGATCCGTGAGATGTTCTTGAGCTGGAGCCGGAGGGATGTGGTGAGGGCCTCGATGTGGGGCTTGAAGGATAGGGAGGAGTCAAGGATTACCCCGAGGCACTTGGCTTGGGGGACTGGGGAGAGGGCGCAGTCGTTGATGCAGATGGATAGGTTGGGAGGTCGGGTGGAATTTCTTGGGGGGAAGACTATGAATTCAGTTTTGTCCATGTTGAGTTTAAGGAAGCGAGCAGAGAAGAAGGATGAGATGGCGGAAAGGCATTGTGGGATTTTCGAGAGTAGGGAGGTGATGTCGGGGCCGGATAGGTAGATTTGGGTGTCGTCGGCGTGGAGGTGGTACTGGAGGCCATGGGACTCAATGAGTTGCCCTAGGCCGAGAGTGTAAATGGAGAAAAGTAGGGGTCCCATGACCGAACCTTGGGGGACTCCGAGAGAAAGGGGGTAGGGTGAGGAGGAGGTGTGGGAGTGGGAGACGCTGAAGGTCCTGTCCGCTAGGTATGAGGAGATCCAGGAGAGGGCAAGGTGGGTGATGCCAAGGGATTCCAGGATCTGGAGAAGAAGGGAGTGGTCAACCGTGTCGAAGGCGGCAGACAGGTCAAGGAGGAGGAGGATGTAGTAGTGGTGTTTGTTCTTGGCGGTCAGTAGGTCGTTGGTGACTTTGGTCAGGGCTGTTTCGGTGGAATGGAGGGGTCGGAAGCCGGACTGTAGGCGGTCGAAGTGGGAGCACGAGGAGAGGTGAGAGGACAGTTGTTCTTTCCATAATGAGGCCAGTGTGAACTAGCACCACTGCACAATTTCAGCTTAGTTCCAGCCCTGGTTGTATTTCTAGCACTATGATATTGCAGTATATATTATAAGCGACTGAATGATTTCAGGTTTCCTAAGAAGGCTAAAAGCAATGTAAAAAAGGAAAAAAAAATAATTAAAAGATAGTTTAAAAATTTAAAAGTACCGTATATTAATTCAAACCATTCACTTTTTGCACTGATAAAAAGAATGTAAGAAAAAAAACACATAGCTAATGCTACTTACATAAAAGTCCAATTTATCAGAATATAGAATGAATTAACCAATAAATTAAATACTGCAAAGAAAAAATAATCAAAATGCTACAACCTCCCTAAAAAGTAGTAATAAATAGCAATATCAGAGTGGCATTTTGATTGTTTTATTATTAAAAAAAAATGTAGAAATCCATTTTTATCACTATTTTATCCCACTTGTCTTCTCTTTTCCTATTTTTCATGGACATTTTATTGCAAAATGCATGGTGTCATTCAAAACTAAAACTTGTCTAACAAAAAAACAAGTCCTCGTACATCTATTTTGATGCAAAAATAAGTCAGTTAAGGCTCGTAGGACAAAAAAAAAAGGAAAAAAAATCCTTGGTTTTTAAAGGGTTAAAGTAAAATGCAACAGTTACATTTCCACCTGTAAATTAAGTATGGATGCGGTAAAATAAAGGCCTTATGGATGAATCATACAAAAAGAAATAGAGTAAATGTGTTTTTTATTTGATGATAATACATATATACCGGTAATCCTTACACAAAAAGTGAGATTTCACCGACATTCTGAAAGAAAGAGAAAAAAAGGTGTCTGATCCTGCAGTTTATAGGTAAAAGCTAAAGGTTGCTGGTGCCAGATGTTTCCCCAAATTAGTTTGTGCCTCCTTACATGGGCATGTACCTGTTATGCATTTTTGACCTTGCAATCAAACTGGAATTAAACTGGCTCAACAACTGCCCCCGGTGACCTGCTATTGACTGCCTGAACTTCTACACTAGGGTCATTTGGGGCCCAGAATAAGAGGTCAAAAACTGGTCAGCGTTCTGCAGTCCTGGTATGAAAGACTTTACTGCTGTGATTTATTCAATTTGTACAGACAGCTTAAAGAGACCTTAAAACCGCAGCACAATGTTCAGCCTACACTCCATGATCTATTCACTTGAAAGATAAATTTTGTCTGACCAGTTAAGTCTCTGGTGGGTAAGGTAACATTTTATTAACCCTTTCAGAATTGCTTGCATGGATTTTGTTCCACTTGAACTGAAAGATAAAGTGTTACCGAATATAATTAAAAAATTAAAGCTTCTGAGTAATTAAGAGTAATAAGTAACTTGCAGCAGGTTGCCCGAGTTGGACCCGTAGAAGCGCTCACTCACAAAACGCCCATAATCCTGGCTGGCTCCCAGCTGCTCCCTCTCCCTCATGCTCACTTATGATACACTGGTAAATGAGGCTAGTATTTTTTAAACATTTATAATAAAAAAAAATGTTACTAGACGAGTGCTGCTTACTTCATTTGGATGATGCTCGTAGACTGTGAGCCCTCGTGACAGGGTTCCTGCCCCTCCTGTCCTGTATGTCCTAATCGCCTAGATTTAGTGTACTTGTTCTTGTCTCCCTTATCCTCATGTAAAGCGCCATGGAACCTAATGGCGCTATATAAATAAATAATAATAATATAATAATAATGATGCTTGGTTAATTTGCTTTATTTAATTAACCTTAATATGTTTGTCTGTGTCCTAAAGGTATTGCAGAATATTCCACTTCTTCGACCTGAAAAAGTCCTGGGTTGCTTTCACTGTATGTTTTAGGTCATTGTCCTTCTGTACCGTGAAGTATAAAGTTCTATCCAACATCCACAGAGATCTTAATAAGCTTGGCTTCACAGCTCGTCCTGGGTAAATGCAGAGGTGAGAGGAGGACCTTACTTTTAGTGCCTCAGATGAAGAATGGGAAGCTGCAATTTGATTGACGAAAAAAGCCTCCAGGTGTATTAACCATCTGGAGACTATAAAAAAGATCCACCTTCGCCGGTATTACCCCCAGTGCATGTGGCCCGATTTGCCGCTGACTATTCGCCATTATGTTGGAGACAATGTGGTCAAAGGGGCACTTTGGCCCACATGTGGTGAAACTGTCTCTTGATAGCTCCTTTCTGGATAGTTATTTCTAATCTACTTAAGACAGTGAGGGGCATCGCGTTTTCCTTAACCCTACAATTGGCAGTACTTAATGTTGGTATTGATTCATTACCCCGGGAGTTTGCACCTGTATTTCAAATATCTTAATGGCTTCCAGATTGTCCCTCGCAGCAAGATGGAAATCTCCTACGCCCCCTGCCCTGCGAGTTGTAGTGTCCAGATTAAACTATACCTTTCAATATGAATACTTGCTTTCCCTAGACAGACCCACGAGACATAGAGTGATAAAGGCTTGGTCGAGTTGGGCGGCTCACCAGCTGGCCGAGCCGATAACTTGAGTCCGTATTCAAATTTGAATTTGAATTTGAACTTGTATCTTATGCGTGTGTTAGGGTGTGCTATATTTTAATGTTTTCCCCTCCCACGTATCCCTGTCTCTGGAGAGATAGACTGGCACAGATCCCTTTTCCTTCCATCTTCTCTTCCTCCCTCCACCCCTTCCCCCGCCCTCACTCCCTCTCCATTTTAACCTACCCCGTCCCCCTTTACCCTCTGTTTTGCCTGGTTTTTTTCTTTAGTCATGTGTTTTACATTTCAGTGTGCTTGAAAATTGTCAATAAAAATTTATTGAATCAAAAAAAAAAAAAGACTGCTGTGGTAGACTGAAACACCTACTTCCTAGAATGTGTTCTTCATTTGGGTGGATATTGTGAAGGGGTTCATAGGTTATAGGTTCTATAGTTATCACCATAGAAAGGATTCTGTGATCTTCTACCTGTTGTCTTCCATTGATATCCAGGCCCTTTTGAATTCCCGAGCTCACCAGTGTGCTCTTTGTTTTGCAGAAACTAAACTGTTGATTTGGCCACCCATAACATTTCTGCTGTCTTTCTTATGTATTTCTTCTTTTTTTATAGCCTAATGATGGTCTGTTTCTCTTCCATTGACAGCTCCTTTATCCTCAAGTTGTGGGTTCATTGCAACAGCTACTAAATGCAAATGCTACACCAAGAATCTGCCCCAAACCTTTTATCTGCTTAACTCATTATATTATGTATTAATGGAGGAATAGCCCATCCATACCATTAAAGAGCTTTTGAGATATTTGTCCAATTACTTCTGATCCCTTAAAAAGAAGCAGCTACATATGAAAGAGCTGTAATGTTATTTTTCCATCAATATTTCAAATTGTTTGACCACAAAATGCTGCGCTGTGACCATCATGGGACTTTGACCGTTCTGCACCCTGAATCCATTGAGATTTTTATATACAGGTTCAGGTTTAAATAAGGTAGGTTAGGGATCGTTCTGATATGAGTCACCTTGACGACAGTAGAACGGTTTCGTATACATTTTTTGGGAAAAAAAAGTTTTAACTAAGTACGCTGTTGTTGATGCTTTTCTCACTAGCACTTGCTTTTTACTTTTATTATTTGTTGCAGAGTATTTTTAGATGTTGTTATGCTGTTTTTCTGTAATTTGGTCTTTCGATGGTGTGAATATGGTCTTACAGACCTGTTCATTTTGTGCCGTGGCTCAGCTGTATGTATCCTTTGACCTCAAGTTGTGGGTTCATAGCAACAGCTTCTAAATGCAAATGCTACACCAAGAATCCACCTCAATCCTTTTATCTGCTTAACAGATTATGTATTAATGGAGGAATAGCCCATCTAGACCACTAAAGAGCTTTTGAGATATTTGTCCAGTTACTTCTGAGCGGTAAAAAAAATCCAAGTGAGGTGAAATTGCAAAAAAAGTGTGTGTTTTTTAGAGAAGAGGTAATTCAACATGTTCACTGTGTGGTACAACTGATGTGTCGGTATGATACCTTGGTTTGGTATATGTTCGCAGGCAGTGGCGTAACTAGGGTCCGGTGGGCCCCTGTGCGAAATTCAGACCTGGCCCCCCCCCCTCCGCGAGGGCACACGTTGGTCGGATGTTTGGGCACCGTGTAAAGTTCAGAGTTCTATAAAGACTCACAAATTGACCCCTCTATGTATTAATGTCCCTCGTCCTGCTATATATGGTCCTGCTCCTCGAATATGGCCCTTATCGTGGTATATATATTCCCCTTTCTGGCATATATGGTCTTCCTCCTCCCGCCATGATAGATGTCCAATTATTATAACGCATCCCATATTACTCCATATATTTCAATATATCCCCATAGTCCTCCATGTATTATAATGCATCCAATTGTCCCCCATTCATAAGGTAGCCCCAAGTCATCCAATTATTATAATGCACCCCCACTATCCTACATATAGTACCCTCATAGACCTCTATATAGTATAATACAGCCTCATAGCCACTCCATATAGTATAATGCAGCCTCACAGCCCTCCATATAGTATGATGCAGGCTCAGTTCTCCATGTAGTGCAGCCCCTATAGTACAGCCTTATATATGCAGCCTCATAGCTCTTCATTAGTGCAGCCTTATATCGCTCTATATAGTGTGTTATATATGCAGCCCCACCGAGATCTGAAAAATAGGATTAGTGACAACTGCACAAAACAGTAGACTCACTCCAAAACCCAGTGTCACCCCACATATTAACCTATTCCAGTAGTGGAGTCTTCTGCTCTCCACCTCTGACCCCCGCTCTTCACCTCTGTGCCCCACCGTCCACCTCCTCCTGTCTCCTCTGCTCTCCTCCTCCTGTGTCCTCCATTCTCCGGTGTCTCCCACTCTCCTCCTCCTCTGTCCCCAGTTCTCCTGTGATCCCCACTCTCTTCCTCCATCCCCCTGTGTCCATCACTCTCCTCCTCCTCTGTCCCCAGTTCTCCAGGGATCCCCACCCTCCCCCTCATCCCCCTGTGTCCATCACTCTCCTCCTCCTCTGTCCCCAGTTCTCCTGTGATCCCCACTCTCTTCCTCCATCCCCCTGTATCCATCACTCTCCTCCTCCTCTGTCCCCAGTTCTCCTGTGATCCCCACTCTCTTCCTCCATCCCCCTGTGTCCATCACTCTCCTCCTCCTCTGTCCCCAGTTCTCCTGTGATCCCCACTCTCCTCCTCCATCCCCCTGTGTCCCCCGTTCTCCTCCTCCTCTGTCCCCAGTTCTCCTGTGATCCCCACTCTCTTCCTCCATCCCCCTGTGTCCATCACTCTCCTCCTCCCCTGTCCCCAGTTCTCCTGTGATCCCCACTCTCCTCCTCCATCCCCCTGTGTCCCCCGTTCTCCTCCTCCTCTGTCCCCAGTTCTCCTGTGATCCCCACTCTCTTCCTCCATCCCCCTGTGTCCATCACTCTCCTCCTCCTCTGTCCCCAGTTCTCCAGGGATCCCCACTCTCCTCCTCCATCCCCCTGTGTCCCCCGTTCTCCTCCTCCTCTGTCCCCAGTTCTCCTGTGATCCCCACTCTCTTCCTCCATCCCCCTGTGTCCATCACTCTCCTCCTCCTCTGTCCCCAGTTCTCCTGTGATCCCCACTCTCTTCCTCCATCCCCCTGTATCCATCACTCTCCTCCTCCTCTGTCCCCAGTTCTCCTGTGATCCCCACTCTCTTCCTCCATCCCCCTGTGTCCATCACTCTCCTCCTCCTCTGTCCCCAGTTCTCCTGTGATCCCCACTCTCTTCCTCCATCCCCCTGTGTCCATCACTCTCCTCCTCCTCTGTCCCCAGTTCTCCTGTGATCCCCACTCTCTTCTTCCATCCCCCTGTGTCCATCACTCTCCTCCTCCTCTGTCCCCAGTTCTCCTGTGATCCCCACTCTCTTCCTCCATCCCCCTGTGTCCATCACTCTCCTCCTCCTCTGTCCCCAGTTCTCCTGTGATCCCCACTCTCCTCCTCCATCCCCCTGTGTCCATCACTCTCCTCCTCCTCTGTCCCCAGTTCTCCTGTGATCCCCGCTCTCCTCCTCCATCCCCCTGTGTCCCCCGTTCTCCTCCTCCTCTGTCCCCAGTTCTCCTGTGATCCCCACTCTCTTCCTCCATCCCCCTGTGTCCATCACTCTCCTCCTCCTCTGTCCCCAGTTCTCCTGTGATCCCCACTCTCCTCCTCCATCCCCCTGTGTCCCCCGTTCTCCTCCTCCTCTGTCCCCAGTTCTCCTGTGATCCCCACTCTCTTCCTCCATCCCCCTGTGTCCATCACTCTCCTCCTCCTCTGTCCCCAGTTCTCCTGTGATCCCCACTCTCCTCCTCCATCCCCCTGTGTCCCCAGTTCTCCTCCTCCTCTATCTCCTGTCCTCCTGTGTCTCCCGCTCTCCTCCTCCTCTGCCCTCCATTCTCCTCTGTCCCCCGGCGCTTTCCTCCTCTCACCTCTCTCCTCTTCTGTGACTCGAGTATTCAGCGACAGCGTGTCCTCAGTTCCTGGATGAGAAGCCCTGCACACGGCGGGAGACTGAGGCTGCTGCCGCCAGACTCTCCGGACCTCCAGAAGCTCAGGGCTCCGTCCTGAGACAGCACGTGACGCAGCAGCCGCGGGAGTTTCAAAGCTGCCGCGCCGCCGCGCCTTCCTGTCCTGCCGGTGTAAATCGCCTGGGGACCGGCCTGGCAGAGCGGCAGAGAGACATGGATGTGCGTCCTAGGTATGCTGCATGCACATCCATGTAAAGCAGGCGCAGGGTCGCAGGGGTCGGCGGGCGCCGGGCCCCTGTACTCCCGGGCCCAGTCGCACTTGCGACCTCTGCGACCGTGGGTGGTACGCCACTGTTCGCAGGTATGAAACATCTATACTTTTACTGTTATTTAAATGGGGAAAAAAATTCAGAAGTTTTATAAGAAAAAGAATTGCACTTTTAGCCCCATTTTCCGCAACCCATATCTTTCTAATTTTTAGGGATCTGGGGCTGTTGTATGGCTTATTTTTTGCCGCTTGAGCTGACATTTCTAATTATATAATTTTTGGGTAGATAAGCTTTTTCGATCGCCAGTTATTATATTTCATTGCAATGTTGCAGTGACCAAAATTCTTAATTTTGAGAAAAACAGAGAGGGGCGCTCCTGGTGCAGTATCAGGGGTCAGTAGGGGGAAGGGGTTCGGTGGATTGTTGGTGCTCACCTGTCCTGGTTATGCTGCCAGCATAACCAGGTGTTGTAGCCTTACTGCGTCTCGTGCAGTTGCCGTCTCTCCCTGCTTCCAGGTCTCAGGCTGACACGTGATCAGTCACACAGTCTGACATCAGCACAGGTCCTTGAGAGCTTTAGCTATTAGATCCCCATTCTCCTCAATGACACAGTTTTATCAGAAACAGCTCTGCACCGCTCACCAGGGGTGCTTGTAGATTAGTTAAAGGTAAACCAGCGGTTTAGACAGGCACATTCTGAATGAACTCCGGGAAGTTTGTCCAATTTAAAACTTCTTTAATGAGTATTACTGGTCTCTCTCACTACGCGTTTCGGCGCACTATCTGATCGCTTCTCCTATTCAGATATGTGCTGCTTACAGAAGCTCCGGCTATCATGGGAATGCATCAAGGTCCTGTGATTATGGCACATACAATGCTTGCTGGTAATGGCTCGTTCCCCACTGTGGTGCTTTGGATCACGCTGTCAGTGATTGACAAAGGGTTAATAGTAGAGATGAGCGAAATTTGCTCGAGCATGTTCACCAATTTCAAATTCGGCACGAACATGGCCGATTCAGTTCAGTGTCACGAATTCTAACACTTTCCCCAAAAGTCAGCGAACGTGGATTTGTTCGGGAAAAAGTTCGGAATTTAAAATGGCTCTAAAACTTTACCTGTTTATTTGAGGCCAAAACTCTCGTCGGAAGACCCGCTAGCTGGGGATAGCACCTAGCCTACGGTTAGAAGTGTCGCCAGTCATCGGGTCTAGCGGCTTATGTTAAGCTGTAGAATTTTGGGGAATTTTTTGAATTATGCTAAGCTTTCTTAAGTTTGCTGAAGTTTTGACAACAGCAGTGTCTGAATTTTGGAAGCTGTGTCCTTAAAACATTAGTTTAAGAGAGCTTTATATTTTTAAGGGAATTTTTTGTGAATATTTTTCTTTTACTATAATTATTATTTTTTATTGGAGAGCAAACCTTTATTATTGCAATGGGTCACTATCAGCATGCATCGCCATTTGTTCTACACTTACGTGAAAGCAATTCATATAAAAATAGCATATGGATATGCTTCACATCCATCATCATATAGGTCTGGTCACAATAATGAATCTCTATAGTATGGCTATTGCTTCTTAAAAACGTGCAATCACTATTTAATGTACCATATATACTCGCGTATAAGCCGAGTTTTTCAGCCCAAAAATTGGGCTGAAAAGTCACCCCCTCGGCTTATACACGGGTCAATACGGTATGTGGTGTGTGGGGGCTGTGTCCGGGTGCTGGGGAGACTGGAGGAGGCGGGGGGAGGCTGCTGACAGAGCGGCCCGTCACATGGGGCCGCTCATTAGATATGCATGGCTCCCCCCGCCCATCACAGGGGCAGGGGGAGCCGTGCAATACTGTGCAGCCCCCAGATGTATACAGGCCCCCAGTGGGGTATATAGCAGGCCCCCAGTGCAGAGCCCCCCCCTCCCGCTGCATTATCTTACCATCCAGCGTCTTCATCACCGCCGGTCCTCCCGTCCATCCTCTCGCGCTGTGTTCGAGTCTCACGTGACCCGGCACGATGACGTCATCCAACTGCGACCGCCGAGTCACATGAGACCGGGAACGCAGCGCGCGAGGATGGACGGGAGGACCGGCGGTGATGAAGACGCTGGATGGTAAGATAATGCAGCGGGAGGGGGGGGCTCTGCACTGGGGGCCTGCTATATACCCCACTGGGGGCCTGTATATATCTGGGGGCTGCACAGTGTGGGGGGGGCTCTGCACTGGGGGCCTGCTATATACCCCACTGGGGTCTGTATATATCTGGGGGCTGCACAGTGTGGGGGGCTCTGCACTGGGGGCCTGCTGTATACCCCACTGGGGGCCTGTATACATCTGGGGGCTGCACAGTGTGGGGGGCCTGTATACCTCTGGGGGCCTGCTATATACCCCACTGGGGGCCTGTATATATCTGGGGGCTGCACAGTGTGGGGGGCTCTGCACTGGGGGCCTGCTATATACCCCACTGGGGACCTGTATATATCTGGGGGCTGCACAGTGTGGGGGGCTCTGCACTGGGGGCCTGCTATATACCCCACTGGGGGCCTGTATATATCTGGGGGCTGCACAGTGTGGGGGGCTCTGCACTGGGGGCTTGCTATATACCCCACTGGGGGCCTGTATATATCTGGGGGCTGCACAGTGTGGGGGGCTCTGCACTGGGGGCCTGCTATATACCCCACTGGGGGCCTGTATACCTCTGGGGGCTGCCTGTATACCTCTGGGGGCCGCCTGTATACCTCTGTATACCTGCTGTATACCATACTGCTGGGGCCTGTATACCACTGGGGGGGCCTGTATACTTCACTGCTGGGGGCTGTATACCACTGGGGGGACCTGTATACCTTACTGCTGGTGGCTGTATACCTGTCCTGGTGGCTGTATACCATACTCCTGGTGGCTGTATACCTCACTGCTGGGGGTTGTATACCTGTGTTGGGGTCCACCCTCGGCTTATACGCGAGTCAATAAGTTTTCCCAGTTTTTGGGGGCAAAAGTAGGGGGTCGGCTTATATTTGGGTCGGCTTATACACGAGTATATACGGTAATAATAATCATAATATTACTAATAATAATATATTCATTTACATAGCGCTTTTAATTCCATAGCCCATTACATGCATTTGCATGTATAATGCATATTCCACTTATCCTGGTATTCCTGCAGTGCCCAGTAGTCTAAGTCAGCATTCCAGATGTATTTGTGGTGAATGATGACCCAAATATCCTTATTTATTTTCATCATTATGTTTCATAGTAACATTTCACACTTCAATAACATCACCTAACATAGCCCAAACTAAATCATAATACAGTAGTGTGCACTAAAAAGTAATAAAATAGGGTGGGTTATTTAATAAATTCCCATATTTTTATAAGGTAAAAAATGTTGTACTGTGTTCGCAAGTAGATTCAAAAATATTGGAATCAGAGAGTTTTTTCTTAAACCATTGAATTTTTATTGAAGAATTTAGAACATATACTGTATATACTCGTGCATAAGCCGACCCGTGTATAAGCCGACCCCCCTACTTTTGCCCCCAAAATCTGGGAAAACCTATTGACTCGTGTATAAGCCAAGGGTGGACCCCAGCACAGGTATACAGCCCCCAGCAGTGTGGTATACAGCAGCCTCCCCAGTGGTATATACAGGCCCAGCAGTGTTACAGCAGCCTCCCCAGTGGTATATACAGCAGCAGCCCAGTGGTAGTATACAGCAGCACCAGTGGTAGTATACAGGTATATACAGCAGCCCCAGTGGTAGTATACAGCAGCCCCAGTGGTAGTATACAACAGCCCCAGTGGTAGTATACAGCAGCCCCAGTGGTAGTATACAGCAGCCCCAGTGGTAGTATACAGCAGCCCTAGAGGTATATACAGCAGCCCCAGTGGTAGTATACAGCAGCTCCAGCAGCCCCAGAGGTATACAGCAGCAGCCCCAGTGGTAGTATACAGCAGCCCCAGTGGTAGTATACAGCAGCCCCAGTGGTAGTATACAGCAGCCCCATAGGTATACAGGCCCCCCCATCAGTATCCAGGGTCCCCCCTTGCTCTGGAAACCTGTAAAGTAAAATCATTATACTTATCACTGTCCTGTCGCCACCGTCCCTGCCGCTGCCATCGCGCTCACCCGGCTTCATCCGTCTTCTTCCGGGTTCCTCTGGTCGGCGCAGACAATGACGTCATTGCCTCCGCCGACCAGAGGAAGCCGGAAGAAGACGGATGAAGCCGGGTGAGCGCGATGGCAGCGCCGGGGACGGCGGCGACAGGACAGTGATAAGTATAATGATTTTACTTTACAGGTTTCCGGAGCAAGGGGGGGCCCTGGATACTGATGGGGGGGGCCTGTACACTCATGGGAGGAGGCGCCTGTGTACCACTGGGGCATATGACTCGCGTATAAGCCGAGGGGGGTACTTTTCAGCCCAATTTTTGGGCTGAAAAACTCGGCTTATACGCGAGTATATACGGTAATTATACAATTACATTAAATTCAGGGACATGAATCACATATTAATCAACAAAATCAATCAGAATCAATTAAATAAAAGTTAACATGAGTTCAGGGCAGGCAATTAATGGGAAGGAAGGGGTTTAGGAAGGACTAGGGAGCAGACCTATATTTGAGCGAACGTCTGAAATCTGAAATAAGTAGTAACAAGAGGATACCATAGTTAAGGGGAAGGGTAAAAGTGGGAAGAGGTCCATGGATCCCACCAAGTTAGAATTTTGTTTTTCTTGGAAAGTTTGTGCGCTAAGGCAGACTCATAATGAAAATGCAAGTTTATGCAAGCAATTAATTTGTCTCTAGTAGGCGCCAGGGCAGTTTCCTATGTTTGGCTATGCATAGATGAGCTGCAATTAAAATATTTGTCAGTATAGGTCAGAGAGGGGAAGAGAGATCTCCCAAATCAATGCCCAATAGGGCAGTGGGGCCTGATATCTCGAAGGGCAGCTTAGTTATGTCCAAAATGGTTGAATTTTGGGACACTCCCACCAGACATGAGTCTTACATCCAATTTAGTGGCATTTTTTCCAGCAGAGTTTGGAAGAAGAGCTTTGGAACTTAGTCAGACGGAGGGGCGTCAAATACCAGTTCAATTGTAATTTTTTTTGCTTGTTCCAGGTGATTGATGCACGATGAATATTTTGAGGTATGAGTAGTAGCGAGGTGCCACGTATCTAAAGGAGCAGAAAATGACAGGTGCCTTTTCCCATGTTATCATGTAAGGAAATTTATAATCATCATCCGAAGTAAGCAAAGCTTTATAAATGATAGAGATGCCATGAGGGATTGTGGTGTTTGGTTTGGAAAAGCGCTGAATCGGGCTATCTAAGAGAGGGTCATCCCAGGATGGCAGTTGACAGGTATGTAGATAATGGCGGATTTGTAGATATTAATAAAAAGCCAAGGAGGGAAGGGCGTATTTGTTAGATAATTCTGCGAAGGAAAGCACGCCTTCAGAGTTAAATAAATCCACCAACAGTCTGAGACCCCGAGTGGACCAATGTGTGAGAGATAAATTGTCAATTAATAATTCTATAGCTTTAAGAGTGATATGTATAAATAGAAAAGTGAAATAAACTCTACTATATGAGGACCAAACTCGAGTCAAAGAGACCATAGTATGTAGAGCCAGACCTTACTGACACCCGACACTTAATCCACTCCCTCTTAGTAACCAGAGCAGAAAAAGACCTAAAAAAATCTAGATCTGAGTTCTACGCAATGGGGGACAGAGTGAGTTCTTTATTAGCTAAATGGGTGAAGAAATGAGAAATGCAATCTAAAATTCCCTTTCTTATTAAAGGGATACTGTCACCTCCAAAAAGCCACCTAAGCTACAAAAACACGTCCCTGCAGCATCCTATCACTAATCTCAAACTCCTTTTGTCTCCTTAAAGCATCCTGTGAAAGTGGATAAAAACAATTTTATACTCACTCATTAGGTATTATAATTAGTAGGGGCTATATTCTTTAGCCCTTAGGGCGCGTTGTTTTGCAGGCTCCAGGATCCATCCACTCTCTCTCAGTGCTGCTTTGCTTGTGCAGGCTCTGCCCTCCCCCTCTCTATCACTCACATAATGCAAATCATTAGTCCTGCCTTTAGCTCCACATCACAGCAGCACAGACAGAGAGAGGGTGGATCCTGGAGCCTGCAAAACAACACGCCATAAGGGCTAAATAATATAGCCCCTATTAATTATAATGCCTAATGAGTGAGTATAAAATTGTTTTTATCTACTTTGACAGGATACTTTTAGGAGACAAAAGGAGTGTGAGATTAGTGATAGGATGTAGCTTAGGTGGCTTTTTGAAGGTGACAGTATCCCTTTAAACCAGACGGAACACACATCTACAACCCAACTGAGATAGCAGTTGAATTTGACACATATTACACCTCAGTTTATAATCTTAAAACAGACCTTATGACCCCCAAACCTACTGACACCTCTATTAGGTTTTTTTTGGATATAGCAGCTCTTCCCAAAATTTCCTCACCACAATTAGATTATTTAAATGCCCCATTAACAGAACTCGAAATCCTGCAAGCTATTCGTAACGCTAAAAACATTCCACTCCTGGTCCTGCGGGTTCTCTTACCAATATTATTCTCAATTTGTATCTCAACTCTCTCCATTCCTACTCCGCTTGTATAATCACTGGCAGGTGGTGGGAGCGATTAAGAAGGAAGGCTTGGAAGCTTCCATTGCCACGCTCCCTAAACCTGGGAAGCATATGACCTCCCCGGTGAACTTTCACCCGATAACGTTACTAAACTGTGACATTTATGGCCACTTTACACGCAGCTACAGGTAACAGGTTTTCCACAGGTAACTTACTGGTTGCAGTGAAATCATGGAGACATAGTTCCATTTGTACACAGCAACAAGATAGAACCATGTCTCCATGATTTCACTGCAGCCAGTAAGTTACCTGTGGAAAACCTGTTACCTGTAGCTGCGTGTAAAGGGGCCATAAGATATATGCCAGCAACGGGCCCAACAGATTACAGGATATTTTGCCTTCCACAATTGACCTGGACCAGGTTGGGTTTGTACCGGCGAGACAGACTTGAGACGGTACCAAACATGTCATAGATCTCTTGGATGTGGTGGAGAGGTGGGGCCTCCCCAGTGTATTCCTGTCACTTGATGCTGAAAAACCGTTTGACAGGGTACACTGGGGATATCTTCCTGAAGTTTTTTGCAGATTTGGCATCACAGGCCGCATTGCCAATGCGATCATGGCTCTCTATTCTGCACCATGTACCAGAGTTCGTGCCTCTGGATTAAGTTCACAAACCTTTTCTATTTCTAATGGCACTCGCCAAGGTTGCCCCTTCTCCTCTCTGATCTTTGCCCTGATCATGGAACCCTTGGCAACCATCATTAGGAGCAATCCCAGAATACATGGCATCTCAGTGGGTGACAAAGTCCATAAAATTGGTCTCTATGCAGAAGACGTCATCTTAATATACACCAACCTATCTGAATCCCTAGGTGCAATTATGCCCATTTTATCAGAATATTCCCAAGCTTTACTCTACAAACTCAGTCTAACTAAATCTACACTTTTTCCCTTAAATCTTCCCCATACAACCCAGCTACAAATCCAACCAAAGTACTCTTTTATTTGGTCACCTACTGGATTCATGTACTTGGGGATCAAAATTACACATCTCTCCAGCATAGTTCGACTTAACTGTGAGTCCTTAATACAAGAAGTTAGAGCTGAACTGGACAAATTCTCTCTCCCCTGCATTTCTTGGATGGCAAGAATTCAAACAATTAAAATGCTCATTCTCCCCAAACTAGTCTACATATTGAGATGTCTCCATCTGAACATCCCACATAAATACATTTCCCACTTACAGTCTATAATTGACCGCTACATGTGGAACAATAAACCACATTGGATTTCCCGTAAGATCATGACTCTCCCATATTCTGGAGGGGGCCTGGGAGTACCTAATGTACAGGCTTATCATAGGGCTGCTCTCTTAGACCCAGCTACACTGTGGTGAGCCGGAAAATCTAAATTACCATGGCTCCAAATAGAAGCACATTTCGCACCTAAAGGATCTCCCAGACTCCTTCTGGAAATAGCCCTACTTCAATCAATTAAAAATAGGTTGGGAGGGGAATTTTTTATGTTGTGATTCCAAAAACTTTAATTTAGTTAGAGCGCATTGGAGTGAGGCATTATATTTTTCATGCAATAGTGGCTATTTTAATAAAGGCCCTCCGGATGACCGCTTTGTGAGTGAACCACATTGTGTCATCCAGGATGTCACCATTATCATTAAGGGTGAAAAATTCTTGAAGCTGACCCTCAATGTCTTCCACAGTTTTGGGGTTAGTTAGTAAGTAATCATTGAGTCGCCATTGTGTAGGAGGTTGAAGCGCTGCTATGTCTGCTATTTATAATGTGATGGGGGCATGATCTGACCAGGAAATGTTACCTATTTCGGCAGCCATACAATGAAGAAGGGCTGTGTCATTCACCAGAATATAATCAATTCTATTGTATGAATGATGTCTGTGAGACATGCAGGTGTAGTCCCTTTCCTCACAATGCACATGCCGCCAAATATCATGAAGGTGATAAGAAGAAACCAAGGAGCCCACCTCACCCCTGGATAAAGAGGGAAGCGAGCAATCCAAGATCTTAGACATGGGAATATTGTAATCGCCAGCTATTATCTTTAAGCAGTGGTTGATCGGTTCCAGAACCTGAAAAAAGTTCTTAAAAACTTAAACTGGCCCATATTAGGGGCATACATAATCAAATGTAAATTGAATATTATTTACCAGACAAAGAA
The DNA here is from genome assembly GCA_033576535.1 of Allobates femoralis. Taxonomy (NCBI): domain Eukaryota; kingdom Metazoa; phylum Chordata; class Amphibia; order Anura; family Aromobatidae; genus Allobates; species Allobates femoralis. Next base: position 752,667,912 of record JARQOC010000003.1, on the reverse strand, counting down.
TTATTAAATATCTATTCTGAGGGTCAGCAATAGATTTTATAAGTTGAGAAGCTACCAACTTATGAAGATGCCCACCCCAGCCTTCTTACTGCTACCGTTGGCAAAAAATTGATGGGAGTAAATGTTGGAATGCATTCTAACATTGTCTTTTTGTAATAAGTGGGTTTCTTGAAGACATATTATATCATGTTTCCCCTTTACTAGCTGGCGCCACACTTCAGACCTCTTCCCAGGCAAATTTAGTCCATTAACATTAATTGCATATAATGAAACACTCATGGTGGGTTATACAAAAAGAAAGCACGTTCAGCTGTAAGCTTCTGTAGTATCTAGACTAGAGCCTAGAAGCAAAATTTCCCTGTGAAGACAAAATGCAGGAGGAGGGAGGGTAGTGGTTGATACCTTTTAATGGCTAACTGAAAAGATGGTAAACATAGCAAGCTTTCAGGACACTATGGCCCCTTCATCAGGCTTAATAATGACACAAGTTCTGGAGACACATACATATATACATAAGCAAAAGAAAAAAAACTGTGTGAGCTGCTGTAGTAAAGCGACAGGTGAAGTAAACCAGAGTCAGGCTAGGGAGGGGGAGTGCTGAGCTAAGAGGTAAAGTCAAAATTCTAAGATAAGAGGAACAGATTGTATTATTGTTATATGGTTAGTGGCCTGTGGAGATCTGAAAATACTTCAGTGAGTTGTGGAAAGCCATAAATCGAAGCAAGAGAGTTCACATAAGAAGTGTCAAAAGTTCATTGTCCTCTAAATGGAGTCTGTTGGAGATGTGATATCCCCTTTCATCTAATATATAAAGCTGAATGTGTGTGTGTATGTGTGTATGTGTGTGTGTATGTATATCCGGGATTGGCATCTACACCGTCGCAATTACACCCACAAAATTTTGCACAGTCACACGTCTGGACCCCGAGAGCGTCATAGGCTATGTTGTGAGGCGAAATTTTAACCCTGCGCGTTCCAGTTCACCAAACAACTTTGCCCCTATCTACATAATGGGGAAAAAGTGAATGGAAAAGTTTTGGAGGAAAATCGACAGCTGTCAGCTATAGCCACAAAATTTTGTACAGTCAAACGTCTGGACCCCGGGAGCCAGGTACAAATAGGCACCTGGGGGTTGGGGGCAGCCCGTCGCTGCCTGCTGGATCCGGCTGGTTCCAGAAATACGGCGAAGCCCACGTCATTTGTTTTCTGAAAAATCAATAAAACAATCCTAAAAAGGGACTGCATCTTTATTAACCCCTTGCCCATGGTCCAGGGGTTAATAAAGATGCAGTCCCTTTTATTTACATTGTTTTATGGATTTGTCAGAAAAAAATTTGACGTGGGCTTCGCCGTATTACTGGAACCAGCCGGATCCAGCAGGCAGCGACGGGCTGCCCCCAACCCCCAGGTGCCTATTTGTACCTGGCCGGACACAAGAATATAGGGGAGCCCTTTTTTTTATTTCATGAATTTCATGAAATAATAAAAAAAAAATGCGTGGGGCTCCGCGCAATTTCTATGTCTAGCCAGGTACAGCTAAGCAGCTGGGGGCTGGAATCCGCAGCGCAGGGAGGCCCAAGCTTTCTGGGCACCCCCCGCTGCAAATTGCAGCCCGCAGCCGCCCCAGAAGATGGCGCGTTCATTGAAGCGCCATCCTCTGGCGCTGAACCCCGCTCTTCTAGCGGCCCTGGTGGCGGTGGCACGCTGGGTAATAAAGGGGTTAATACCAGCTTTGTTATACAAGCTGGTATTAAGCCCGAGATTCTTAATGTCAGGCCACGTTTGACCCGGCCACTAAGAATCTCCAATAAAGGGTTAAAAAAAACACAACACAGAGAAAATGTTTTATTAGAAATAAAAAAAAAAACCATTAGGGACTCCATCTTTAATTAAAAAAATCCTCTTCTGTCCGACGTAGTCCAAAACGCGATGTCCTCTCTGCTACATCCCTGTGCATAGATATAGATGTCTATGCACAGGGAATGAGCAGACTGAGAACAATCTCAGCTCTGCTACATCATCTCTGTGCACAGGGAGAGCAGGCGGGCTCTAGGACCCTGGAGCTGCGGCAGCCTGCAGCACCCGAGCCCGACACAGAGCAGACAGCTGGACTCGTTACTGTGCGAGTTTCCCTGCGATTACTTGCACAGTAACGAGTCCAATGCAAGTCAATGGCAATCCTAGTTTTGTCAGAGTCTCTGACAAAACTAGGATTGCTATTGATTTGCATTGGACTCGTTACTGTGCGAGTAATCGCTGGGAAACTCGCAGAGTACCGAGTCCTGCGAGTCCCTTACTACTCGCCGAGTAACGAGTCCTAGCGAGTAGACTCGCCCATCCCTACGTGTTGTGCCTGAAACGTTGCCACCTGTGCCACCTATATCCATGAGAATAAAGGTTCTTATTGCAGCGGAACCGGAGTGCTGCGACTTTGTTTTTTAACTGTATGTATTAGAGGCTTTAAAAGAGAGTTTTAGTGTTTTAGTCTGCCTGCAACCTGAAATTTAAGCTGTGCCGCTCCTACTCTATTTTTATATAGACAGCGAGGAGGATGAGTATGAAAGCTATTCTTTTATAGGTGTGCGGCAACAATGGGGGGCCTGTATATACCACTGGGGGGGGCGCCTGTATATACAACTGAGGGGAGCCTGTATATACCACTGGAAGGAGCCTGTATATACCACTGGGGGGGCCTGTATATACCACTAGGGAGCCTGTATATAGCTCCATAAAGTGTATGTTTAGAGAGAACCTGTCACCCCCCCAAAGATTTAAATCTAAAGGCGGCACTGAATGCTGTTTTTGATGTTTTAATCAATAAATACAGCCTTTTAAAATGTGTACAACAAAGTCAGCAGGGCATTACTGGCTCCACATGAGTCAGCTCCTTCCTGGGGGCTATTCCTACTTGGAGCAGGGCGGGAATACTTGCTGTTGTCAGGGCGGGAAGCGGGAGCAGGAGCGAGGGGCCGACAGTAGCAACACCTCGCTCAGTGCCTGCATGAAGTGGCACAAGGAAACGCAGGCGCAAAGCGAGGAAAGCTGACAGTTATCAAGGAGGTGGCGAGGAGAGGGAGGAGGGAGGAACAGAGAATCAGGCGGCGGGAAAAGCCCCCCGGAAGGAGCTGACTCCTGGAGCTGCCAATGCCCTCCTGACTTTGTTGTACACATTTTAAAAGGCTGTATTTAATTATTAAAACATCAGAAATGCATGGAGGACCCCTTGCCTGAGTGCAGCATACATGCTGAATTCAGTGCTGCCTTTAGATTGAAATTTTTGGGGGGGGGGGGGGGTGACAGGTCCTCTTTAAAGGACATTGTAAGGTTCCTGAACGTCACAGCTGCTGCCACATCTGGCACTGTTTAAAAAGAAAAAAAAAAAAAGGCACAATGGGCATGAGATTTTTATAAATTGCATTCACTTTGATAGAACGTTTAGGCTATATTCCCACATCATGTTTATACTGTGGATTTGGGGTTAGGTTTTGCCTTGGTTTTATGTAAATCTATGCTAAGCCTTTCATGCGTTTTTGGGTCCCAGAAAAACCTATGTGATTCTGGGATTAGCTGTCCACACGCATTTTTTTTTGCAGTGCAAAAAGTGTCAATACCCCAGGTTTTTGTGTGGATTTGAAAGAAAGAGCATGTCAATTATTTTTCTGTATTTTTGGTTTGTTCTATGAGCAAAAACACAGAAAAAAGACAGCAACCAAACCAGCAGCAAAAATGCATCAATTCTGTGGGAAATCCACAGGAAAAAAAACAGCAAACCTCCTCCAGGAGATGCTGGAAACATCTCAGGTTTGGCTGTGCATTTGCAAAATCAAAAAACAACGTGTCTGGACATACTTACACTTACACACCTTGAGTACATGGTGAGTTTTTTTCTCAGTAATTGAGAGCAGTGATGTAAAGTTCGGGATCCATACCGAATACCTAGTGTTTGGGCACAGACCCCAAACGCGAACTTTCCTGGAAAGTCCGTGTTACAGTTCGGGCTCAGTTTGGAGGCCGGTAAGCTGTAAAAAAAAAAAAAAAATAGTGGTTAAACAGCAGCTCATACTTACTGGCATCCAGGCAGTCGGCCACTTGTATTTCTGGGACCGCTAATTAACATCTTGGGTATTCATTGCTGAAGGACAGAACAGCCAACCACAGACACTGTCACAGAGAATGGGCATCTGTGATTGGCTGTTGGAGGAATCTGGAAACCGCCCATAAATTCTAGCATGGTAGATGCTAGAATGTATGGGCTGTTTTCAGATTATGCAACAGCCAATCACAGATGCTTATTCTCTGTGAAAGCATCTATGATTGGCTGTTGTGCCCCTTGCCCATTGATTGACTTCATAGTACTGTAAAAATAAATAATAAAAAAATGACAGCGCTTCACTGTATTTTTCTTTCTCAGCACAGATAAACCAAACAGCTACGGGTTTCAACCCCCAGATTCCTGGTTTTACCTTGGCTGGCAATAAAAATACAGGGAAACCCTTATTTTTTTAATTGTTTAAATAAATAATTAAAAAAAATGTGTGGGCTACACCCTATCTTTGATTGCCAGCCAACGTAAAACACAAGCAGCTAGGGGCTGGGATGCTTAGCACGGTAAGACTCAAGCGTTCTAGGCCTCCATGCTGAAAATCTCTGCTGCACAAAGTCAAAACCAGTATTTAGTGAAAAAGAAAAAAAAAGAACAGAAGTGGTGCACATGTTATCTTATATTTTTCTGTTTAACTGTTCCACTCCTGGTTTTGTCTTAAAAATACTGAGGAAAAAAAACTCACTAAATACTAAATGTGTGCCCATGCCTTAGGCTACATTCACAAGATGAGATTGTCAATGGGTACTAATAGCACACAAGTGCAGTAGTAGCAGGAAGGCAGAGATGGACTGAGGGATCAGGGAAGCTAGTTTGACCCTGTAGAATGGGGTTCCCTAGCTGATACCTGTTCCCAGAGTTAACCCTAATGATGGATATGTCTGTGCCACCAACCCTGCCTTGCTCCTATACAACCCTGAACTATAACCCTCTCACCACCACCTAGAGATCAGGATAAGCCCTGCAACTTCCACTCAATTAATCCCAAAGAGCTTAGCTTCAGGTAGGTTTCTGCACCATCACTCAGCATCTTCACAGAGCCAGGTCAGATAAGAAAATAAACTCTATATATATTCTGGTGGAAGAAGGACAGGCGTGGACAACTGCATCCCCTGACACATGACCTCACCTGAAGAGCCAGACCATAGACCATAGACAGCAGCATCTGACATTAACTCTGACGTTACCAACAGGAATTAAACATTTAATCACTGTAGAGCACTTCAAAACTGCAGCGCAGACTACATGTGACAGAGATGAGTTGTTGACGTTTAAAGTTGCAGATTTTTTGCAGCGTTTCTGTACCTATTATCTAAATTCTAGCATTTTTTCATTATTTTTTGTGTGTGTTTATCATATTTTTGACATAGCATTGTTTGTCTTAAATTGGTAAGTAATGTTAAAGCATAACTCCAGTCTTTTTGTTTTTATTGCTGGAGTTGTGTTTGAAATCCAAGTCCTCTGACCCCAGTTTTAGACCACATTCTTATGGATGGCTATAAAAAACCTGATAACAGAAACAACTACCGTATGTTTTTATGACTTTGTTTTATTGATAAACAAGTAAAATTAGAAAAGTATTGTCTATATTACTTTCCCAGTTGTCAGCTGCTCTAATCTGCCATTCTGCTCTGTGATGTAGCAGATATTGTACAGACCCGCTCACTTCAAAGCTCCTGCAGCCAGGTGTGTCTCAAATAAATGGTTTCAATTAGTCTGCTTGACATAGCAGTCATCATCAATAACTCAGTTCATAGGATAAAAACAGTTACATTATAATTAGAGAGCAAGCTAAGAATAATTTGCCAGCTAAGATTCACCTATATATAAATGTCATGTGTTTTTAGTAGCAATTTTCAATTATTATCCAATCATTTGTTTTAATTGGAACATTGTGTATCACATTATCAATACACAATAGCTAAAGATGAGATCAGTATTCTGATTTCGGGATAGGACATGCCCTTATTGAAATTAGTCTTTAAAAATGAATTTTCATAAAGTCATTTGGTTGAATTTTGCCTATAGTACATTAAATAGCAGTGGCACATATAGATGGCCACTGGGGGTGATGGACGCATGTAGGGAGGCTCCAGGTACTTGGACACCATCCACGGCATCCAAGCTCCCCTGTCCTCCCTGCACACTCCCAGCTTCACCGCCGTCACCCCCGAGCACCTCACTGACCATCCGGGCCACACACCTCCATCTGTAGCCGGCTGGTCCGCGAGGCCACCGGCTTGTCCGCGATGCCACTGGCTGGGCACTGAGGCTCTTTACCCGGGATCCGTGATCCAGGCCGTACCGGCTCTCGGGTGGACCGCCGCACACATCCGGTGATTCAGCACGACCTCATCGCCGCTCCTCCTGCTCGGGGGCCCTCTGCTGCTGGACCACCTCCAGCAGTGCCCTGCTGCTCCTGTGTGCGGCGGCAAGAGCCAGAGGCCCCACCACTCAGCACCTAGCTCCCCACAACACTGACAGGTGGACACCCAGGGGAGCGGCCCCCTTAGTGCCAGTCCCGCGGCCTACCACTACAAGCTCCGGCACCCCAGGTGGACACAGCGGCTGTGTAGCACCTACGACACCAATCCCGCAGCTACTGCCCAGAAGCGCTCCTGGCACCCCTGTGGGCACAACAGCTGAGCGACAACCGCAATCCTGCGGCCGCCTCTCCAAGTCACTCCTCGCGGCGGGCACTGCTGCTGTGCAGCACCAACCCTGCAGCCACCGCACAGAGCTGCCCTGGGATTCGGGACTTGGCTGCATCACCTCATCCTCGGCTGCATCACCTCATCCTCGGCTGATTCACCACATCCTCGGCTGCATTACCACATCCTCGGCTGCATCACCTCATTCTCGCTGCACCAACTCGTCCCGGCCGTGACATCCTTGGCTGCATCACCTCTTCACCAGACTGCACCTCATCCCTGAACTGCATCTCTTTCCCCAGACTGCATCTCATCACCTGGCCGCACCTCAAACGTGGCCAACCACCCATCATTTTGAACTCGCTACACCCGATCCCCGGCTGCCTCTGACCCCTGACACCTCTCCTCCCCTACTCACCCCACCATGTTCCCGCTTCTTCTCACCTTCAGTCCCATCCTTCTCCACTTCCTACTAGCCCCACTCATTCCCCCACTGAACAAGGAAATACTACTCTCACCCTCCGTCCTTTCTACCCACCTCACCCAATCCTCTGAACTATTCCTCCACTTTCAACCCACCATCTCTAGATGTACACGCCCACCACACAAGCTCCCCTGCCCCCATCCCCTAACCCTCTCCCTGCTCCTCCTTTTCTCCAGTGACATTTCTCCTAATCCTGGCCGACCCCACCACATCACCACACTCTTCTCCATCCCACTCCTGCGACCCATCACCAACCCTTGTAACCCCCTTAATCTCAGACCCATTCCCCCCTACCCCGCTTCCCCTGTCCCCCTATCTGGCGCACTCTGGAACGCCCGTTCGGTCTGTAAAAACTCCCATTTATCCATGACCTCTTAATCTCCAAAAAACTTCCCTTCCTTGGCATCACGGAGACCTGGCTTACCCTCTCTGACACAACCTCCCCGGCTGCCCTCTCCTACGGTAGACTCATGTGGAGCCCCCACGGGACGGGGGTACTCGGTACCAGACCGGTCGGTGCCGGGGAAGTCACGGGTGGCTTGGTCCGGACCGTGTCCCTGGGCCCGCACAATAAGATGGGGAATATTTACAAGGGGATTTGTCACGGGTGACGCCACCCACTTGGTGCGGCCAGTGATGGGGCCGCCGCTGCCGCAGAACCTCCGGGGGTGATGTGATGGCAGCGGAGATGGTGTAGTTCCGGTGGGAAGAACTGTATCCCCCGGGGCAGCAAGGGTTAAAGTCTATTGGGGTTATAGATGGTGGAGACGGGTTTAAAGGACACACACTCACGTTTGGTAGACACTGGTGCACTTCTCCTTCTCTCCTGAGGCTGTAGAGCTGACAGGCTTGTAGCAGGGGGAAGCTCTCTGTGCTGAATCTGGAGCAAAGGTCGCAATCAATACACAGACTCACAGTTTTGCTGTTTTCCAAGGCTTTACTACTGATGTTACTGCAGATTATAGTCCACGGAGTCTGTAATGGGGCTGAGCTCTCTTCCCACCCTGTCCGGGGTCATCAGCGTCCTTATGCTGCACTGTGTGTGTGTCCTGGCTGCTGCTATTAGCTGAGCTGCTGGGATTCCTCACGTCTCTCTCTCTGTATTCTGCTGGTACCACTTGGCTAGGCAACTTGAGTCCTCTGTGCTGTGCTGACCCCTCCGTGTTGCTTTGCTCTGGTACTAGGGACATCTAGAGATCCCACTGTTCCGGGATTCACTGTGCTGTGGGTGCCAGACACAGTACCGGATCCGGCGTCTGTTTCTGTGCGTTCTTCTGGGGCAAGTGAAGGTATCACTCCAGCTCCCAGACGTGTTTCTCTGTCTGTAGTTCTCCTGTTCCTCCGACCCTCACTAGGTCTGTACTAAGTTCTGCACTAACTCTTGCTCTTCACAGCCCTGCTCCAAGCTGAACTGCCTGAGCTGTTCTCTGCTGTTCTCGGCTGTTCTCTGCTGTTCTGAGCTCCTTCCTCATGGACAAGAGTATATAAGGAAGCAGGTTGTGCTCCCCCTCTTGGCCCAGAGGTGCTAGTGTTTGTCAGTGTGTAATGGGGGAGAGAACCCATGTGATGTTATTGTGGCACATTAACCCATGGGGTGCCACATTCACGCTCTCCCACACCCCCCGCCCCATCAACACCCACGGGAGAGATGTTGGCCTACTCCTGGCCAACAACTGCTCCTTCACCCCACTTACCCCACTCCCCCACCGCCTCCCCTCCTTCGAAGCACACTCTGTACGCATCTACTCCCCCTGCAACCTCCAACTTGCCGTTGTCTACCGCCCCCCTGGATCCTCCTCCACCTTCTTTGACCACTTCACAACCTGGCTCCTCCACCTCCTCTCCTCCGACATCCCCAACTTTGTCATGGGTGGCTTCAACATCCCCATCGACACCCCCAACGCCGCTGCCTCCAGACTCCTATCCCTTACCTCCTCTTTCGGCCTCTCCCAATGGATCTCCACCACCACACACACTGGTGGCCACACACTAGACCTCGTCTTCACCCGCCTCTGCTCACTCACCGACCTCGCAAACCCAACCCTTACCCACTCCGATCACAACCTATTGACCTTCTCATCTCTCTCCCCCCTACCATGCTCCCCCTCTCTGGACACTCCCTCACCCCCACAAAAACCTTAAGCTCATAGACTTCCACTCACTCTCAGAGTCCCTCCTCCCCCTCTCAGACTGGGACTCTTCTCAAGACGCTGACTCAGCCGCCTCCCTCTACAGCACGACTCTCACTACAGCCCTCGACCAGGCTGCTCCACTCTCATTTAACACAACCCGAGTACAATGACAACCTTGGCTCATGACCCTCACCAAAAAACTTTGACGAACGACTAGGGTGGCCGAGCGGAAATGGAAGAAATCCCACTCCGAAGAGCACTTCACCCTATACAAGCGCTCCCTCAATACCTTCAAGACTGCCCTCGACTCTGCAAAACAAGTCTACTTCTCCTCCCTAATAACAGCCCTGTCTCACAACCCCAAACAACTTTTCAAAACCTTCAACTCTTTACTTCGTCCCCCTGCACCCCCTCCTTCACCCCTCATCTCCGCCGACGACTTTGCCACCTTTTTCAAAGAAAAAATTGACAAACTCACACAAAGCTTCGACCTACAATCCCCGTGCCCCATCCCCTCCTTCGCCCATCCCTCCTCGCCCAAATGTAGTTTCTCCCCCATGATAGAGGACCACCTCTCCTCCCTTCTAGCACTATCACACCTCACCACCTGCGCCTCCTTTACCCACTCCCCTCCCACCTCATCCCTAACCTCACCACAGTCCTCATCCCTGCCCTAACACATCTCTTCAACATATCACTCAAATCCAGCACCTTCCCCTCACCCTTCAAACACACCCTAATCACGCCCATCCTAAAAAAAACATCCCTCGACCCTACAACAGTCTTCAACTATTGCCCCATATCTCTCCTCCCCTTCGCCTCAATCAAGGGAATGATAGTTTTAAAGGAAGACTCTAAGCAAAACACTATTAAAATGTCTGAAAAGTTAAAGGTTTCTTCCATCCTAACTGTATTAGGATCTGTGATAATCCAAAGTGATTTTCGCATTTATCCCACAATGTGCTGAGGTAGAATTTTAGTAGTTTGATAACTTCATTTTCTCCCTGTAGATATGCTTCCAGTAAGCCTTCCAGACATGATTTAAGCGCTATTTACACACAGATTACCACTATATCTGCAGGTTGTGTTTTTGGAGGTGACAAGTTCCCTTAAATACATAAAATCTTCTCTAGACTTTCAATCAAATAATTTCTACTAGAAAGATTCAACTGGTACGTTGTCTAATTGCAAACTTGGCGATCTGGTAACTGTATATCTATTTTTTTTTTATTAAGGAACGTATTTTTGCTTCTAGTACTGCTATGTATAATTGAGTTGCTGACATAACAATGCCCAATTTTTATTTTACATTTCGAGTTAAATGTATCCATGTGTAACTTACATTTTTTTAAAACATTTTGGACTACAGCATGCCTGCAGCTAAGTCCCAAATTGATGCACTGATTCCGACTCCTACAATAGCAGGAGATTGTTAATGTATTTAAATGTATATTATTTGTCTCCTGTATATATTCATTTTGTTGAACGTTATATTTACTATTTATTTATAACAGAAGCATATTTTTTAACAAATAACAAATATAATATAAATTCCTTTATTTGTAAACTGTTATCTTGATCATGACATTAAAATAATGTAAATACCTGAATGAATGATACCGGTGAAAAGCCAATAACATTAAAAGAGTTGTCCGATAATTTTTGAATTAATGGCCTGTTCTTAAGATCGGTCATCAATATTAGATTAGTAGGTGTGCCCCACCCAGCACACTAGCTGATCAGTTAAGGCCCCGTTACACGCAGCGATATCGCTAACAATATCGCTGCAATGTCACGGGTTTTGTGATGTTGCAGCGACCTCGCAGCGATGTCGCTGCATGTGTCATGCCGCAGCGACCAGCGTTCAGCTCACTGATCGCTGATCATTGTGGAATGGCCAGAACCATTTTTCGATCCCTGGTCTGCCGCTGTCACGCATGCATTGGCATGTGTATCAGGGGCAACGATCAGTGATCTCCAGTCTGCGCCCGAGACGCTGAACGATCATAACTACCGTCAGGTGTCAGCGCAGCACTTGGTGTTCGCTGGTGAGTCTGCCTGTCTGACAGCTTACCAGCAATCACATAACGATGTGACAGCGATCCTGGTCGTGTCACTGCCACATCATTATGTGTAACCTGGCCTTTAGTATTAGTAGTATCAGTGAAAGAAAGTGATCACATAAGGAGCAGAACTACATAGCCCGGTTAACTGTTCATATCAGGTCACAATTAGCAGAACAGCTTATCGACAGGGGAGCCAGGTTTCACACTTATAACAATCTGATGTTGATGACCTATCCTAAGGATAAGCCATGTATATAAAATATCAAACAACGTATTTAATTAGCTGAGGAAAGACACCTTTACATCATATGACCATTGTCAAATACTGCTTGTAGAGAAGTAGTTGTGAAATTTATATATTTAAAAATGTTCATCTTTTCTTAATATTTACAGCTCATTGCCTAAGGGTACCTTTACACGCGGCTACATTTCTAGGGTGGCTACAGGTAACTTACTGGTTGCAGTGAAATCATGGAGACAAGGTTCTATCTTGTTGCTGTGTACAAATGGAATAATCTCTCCATGATTTCACTGCAACCAGTAAGTTACCTGTAGCCACCCTAGAAATGTAGCCGCGTGTAAAGGTACCCTAAGAGACTGATAACTGCAGCTTTCTATCTTGTAAAGATCTTGTAAGTAGGGATCTTTTGAAATTCAAATTTGGCAACTTTGTTGCACATTCCCCAAAAATTGAATTTGGGGCAAATAACATATTTTTCACATTATAAGAAGCAGTTTTGTTCCCCCAAATTTTGGGGGAAAGTGGGGTGTGTGTCTTATAATGTGAAACTAGTAGACGTGCAGTATGGGAGTGGGCACGGGGCGCTCCCTCTGGAGCAGTGTCCGGGGGCTGGAATAGGCTGCAGCTGCGGCTTGTGGTCACATGGGGCCACTCTTTAAGCCCATGTAATATGCACTGCATCCCACTCTCAATCACCGGGGAGGGAGCAGCGCATATGACAGGAGCATAGTGAGCGGGTCCACAGCTGCTGGCTGCAATCCTGTGTGAATAGTTAGTGCATTACACACTTTCATTGGGTGAAAAGCACTGACTATCCCAGCAATGTCATACTCACCTCTCTCCATCGCTCCCTGCAGCGGGCGCCATCCCCGCTGTGTGTGCTGTGCTGGCATCCGGTCCTGTGAGCTACGCTGCATAGTCGCTGTGCGTAGCTCATAGGATTGGATGCCAGTATAAGCAGATGGAGGGATGGATGGCTGTAGCACAGAGAGCGATGGAATGAGTTGAGTATGATATAATTGTTATTTTTTAAAGTGTGCGCCAGGGTGGGGGCAGTGTGTGCCAGGGTGGGGGCACTGTGTGCCAGCATGTGGGGACACTGTGTGTCAGCATGGAGGGAAGTGTGCCAGCATGGGGGGCCAGTGTGCGAGCATGGGGGGCAGTGCACCAGCATGGGGGGTCAGTGTGCCAGCATGAAGGGCAGTTTGCCAGCATGGGGGCCAGTGTGCCAGCATGGGAGGCAGTGTGCCAGCAGGGGTGCCAGTCTGCCAGCATGAGGGACAGTGTGCCAGCATGGGGGGCCAGTGTGCCAGCATGGGAGCAGTGTGCCAGTGTGCCAGCATGGGGGGCAGTGTGCCAGCATGGGGGCTCATGTATGCCAGCATTCGGGGCCAGTGTGCCAGCATTGGGGGCAGTGTTCCAGCATGGGGACTCATGTATGCCAGCATGGGGGCAATGTGCCAGCATGGGAGGCCAGTGTGCCAACATGGGGGGGGGGGCAAGTGCCAGCATGGAGGGCCAGTGTGCCAGGAGGGGGACCAGTGTGCCTGCATGGTGGGCCAGTGTGCCAGCATGGGGAACAGTGTGCCAGCATGGGAGGCAGTGTGCCAGCATGAGGGACATATATACCAGCATGGGGGTTCTTTCTGTGCCAGGTGATTGAGGGGGGTACAATAGGGTCATCAAACTATGCGTGTGGAGCAAGTAACTGTGGTTGATCATACAAATTTTGTGGGGCAATTTTGTTGGCATCATACTTTATGGGGACAATTAAAAAGGATTCTAGGGACTTTACTATAAGGAAAACTACTTTTTAAGCACTACAAAGTTGTGCGTTATCTACCTATGTGACCAAGACAAATATCTTTTTTTTTAACAATTAGAATTTTGCTATGAGGCCCAATGATGTGTATATATGCTCCTGGCTGGTTGAAATATCAAAAGGTTAAAAGTTTAGCTCCTATAGCCCCTTGTATCCTATTAATTGGCAAAAAGCCTCCCTTTCATACTGTACATTTTAGACAGCCATATCTCTACATTTCTGTCTTTATTGGCAGATTTAATAATTATTATTTCTTATAATTACTCCTCTAAGGCATTTTAAGTTTTCAAAATCTTGTCTCTGATGGTGAGTTAAAGTATTTTTCCCTAATTTGATTTGGGATGTTACACAGTCCTTCTGAGATCATTGTAACAGTAGTTCAATGTTGGGAAACAAATTTAAAGTAGTAAATCTTTTTTTATTTTGGTTTGAACATATGGTATCCCAGCCCTTACCCCCCTCTTCATCTGTTTTTCATTGCAATTCTATTCTTCCAGTATGTGGATGGTCGGCAATTTTAGTTCTGCCCACATCACCTCCATTATTTTCGGTCTTTCATAAATTTTCCTTTACAATAACACTATTGCAAATTAATAAGTACCTTTAAAGCTGTAAAAATATCAAAGCCCAGTGATTAGGAGAAGAGAATTCCTAAGCTGAGAACCTGCATCAGATAGATTTATTACCTAGAGTCTTGAAGATCCATTTTCCAAATTTGGATTTTTCCTTTTGGCGCCCACATATATTACCTGATTGACTCCCCTTTGTTTACCCTTCCTTAGTGAATCGGTGTGTTGTCCTACCAGTAGTTCAACAGAGTGGGCCATTTATATGGATGCACCTAAATAAAATGGGAATGGTTGGTGATATCAACTTCCTGTTTGTGGTACATTAGCATATGGGAAGGGGGAAAACTTTTCCAGATGGGTGGTGACCATGGCGGCCATTTTGAAGTCAGCCTTTTTGGATCCAACTTTATTTTTTCAATGGGGAGAGGGTCATGTGACACATCAAACCTATTGAGAATTTCATAAGAAAAACAATGGTGTACTTGGTCTTAACGTTACTTTATTCTTTCATGAGTTAATACAAGTTTATGACCACTTATAAAATGTGTTCAAAGTGCTGCCCATTGTGTTGTTATTATCAATGCCACCCTCTTCTCCCACTCTTGACACACTGATAGCAACACCGCAGAAGAAATGCTAGCACAGACTTCCAGTATCTGTTGTTTCAGATGAAAATGCAGGGGACCCCATGCTGATTTTTTAATTATTTATTTAAATAATTTTTTTTAAAAAGTTGTATTTATTTTTTTGATACCCAGACAAATAAAGCACACAGCTGGGGGCTGCTGGTTCCAGCTGTCTTCTTTTTCTGCCCTGGGTACCAAAATATGGGAGACCCCCACACCATTTTTTCTAATTATTTATTTTTAAACCAGTGTGTAGGGCAACCATTCACAGATGCAGGCACAGAGGATGGGGGCGCAGTCTGACTTTAACCAATCACTGACACTGTCACAGAGAGTGAGCAGGGGAAGCAGTGGAATACTCATAAGGTTTAATGAGCATACCTGGAAGCAGTGTGACAGCACAATGGAGACTATGTAAATTGTCCAGCTTTAATCTCCCTTTTGCTTCCTATGCAGTCCTGTAGCCCTTAAGGTACGGTCACACGCGGCAATTTTGCTAGCAATTTCACTGGCAATTTGCTGGTTGCAGTGAAATCGTGGACACATTGTTCCATTTGTACACGGCAACAATATAGAACAATGTGATCATGATTTCACTGCAAGCAGCAAATTGCCAGTGAAATTGCTAGCAAAATTGCCGCGTGTGACGGTACGTTTACTACCACCATTTTAAAGCACTATAGTTCAGGTCCCCATAGACATATATGAGGGTTCGGGGTCCAGGTTTAAGCTCAGGTCAAATCCAGTCTCAAACCTGACTTTTTGTAACAGTGCAGCTGTCTCGGACATCTGCAGGTTCTCCCATGTCTAGTACTGACATAAAGAACAAAGCTGTCTTATCACTTTTTTCACATGGTGAGCGGTTAAAAAAATAAATAAATCCCTGAATTGTGTTTCATGTTCATTCTGCCTCCCAGAAATCACAATAAAAAACAAATAAAACAAAATTAAAAAAAAATGTTATGTGCCGAAAAAGTGGTACACATAAAAAAAATGTATCCCGCAAAAAAAAAAAACTCAAATGATTCTTGCAAAAGAAATCTAGAAAAATGATAGCTTTCAAAATAACCCAATGCAAACAGTTTTTTGGGCAAAAACAACATTTTAAGTGTTTGATAGTAGCCAAAAATGAGAAAAAAAAAAAAAAAAAAAAAAATATATATATATATATATATATATATAAATATCTGTATTCATATTTACCCTAAGAATAAAGCTATCACTGACACAGCATGGCGGATAAAACCAATTTTTGACTTGTTATTTATTCTGCTTCCCATGTTTATCCTGCATTTTATGCTGATTCTTACACTGGGGTTTCCATGCATTTCAGACAACACTGCCGATGGAGGATTCCCTATAATGAGGAAGAAGGCGTCATTTTGAATGCTCTTTTAGTCTATGATTTGGTGATATCCATCTATTTTAGCATGCATTAAAGCACAGTACACCCCAGTTTTATGCACTTCTGAAAAAGACATATCTGAACACAGGCCAGACACAGTCCAAAGAAACTATGGCGAGTCATTATAATAAATGGATCCCTTGGGGGTGTCTTCTGAATCAAGTCAGAGATTGAGATGGAAACCCCAAACATAATTTGCACTGAAATATGGCCCTTCTTCCCGTCTGAAGTTTTCACTGTGCCTCAAAAGTAATTGCTCTCAGTGTGAGAAACAAGATAAAAATCTTGTGGTTGTGATACCTTTTAATGGCTAACAAAAATTTAATAAATGATGTTATAAGGCAAGCTTTCGAGACGACTCAGGTCTCTTCATCAGGCATGGTATGACAAGATATTGAATGGCTCATTACCACGTCTAAACAATGTTGTTCAAAGACATGGAAATCTTAGACACCAGGCTTTTCTTATAAATTAGTGTCCTAGAGACTTTATTACCACTGGGCCTGCCTGTTTGAAGATCCTCTCCAAGGCAGCTTTGTTTATTTTGCCAAATGTCCAGTCCCTGTAATGTTTATTTAGTCAAATGTCCAATCATTTTAGTTGTGCATGCATATATTTTGAGTTTCATTCAATACCTTGTCATACCATGCCTGATGAAGAGACCTGAGTCGTCTCGAAAGCTCGCCTTATAACATCATTTATTTTATTTTGTTAGCCATTAAAAGGTATCACAACCACAAGATATTTATCTTGTTTCTCACACTGAGAGCAATCAACATTTTCTCGACTGGCTAACACGGTACCAAAACTTTTTCTTCTAATCAAAAGTAATTTTAGACCATGCATTGACATATTTGGGAGGAATTTTTTAACAATTTGTCTTGTTCATTTTCTCCTATTAACCCTTTTGAAAATAAAAAACTTTGAGCCAAAAAAAAATATTACAAAAAATGGTAATTTTTCATTAATTTAACCCAATGTTATACAATTCTGTGGCCTGTGGCTTAAAAAAAAAAAAATAGGTCACTACTCCCCCAGATGAAACCCCAAACATACCCAACTATGATGGCAATCTACAACATCATGTAGAATAAAGCTCTCTGGCTCTGCTACATTGCTTTGAGTGGTTACATGACAGTGTCCGCTTATTGCAAGCTGCACTCACACTCACTGAGCCAGGGCTATGAGAGCAATGATGTCAGAGAGTTCATCTGATGTCACAGCTGATGTTCCACAGGAACTGCCCCAATGGATACTATCTGTTTTTACCTAGTCATTTAGGTTGAGCATAGGCAGTGTGTAATAGAAGTAAAATCGAATCCGGCTCAGGACATGAAGAAGATTATTTTTATTTTATTTTCATGGAATTCACAATGGTGCATTACAGAAGAATGGGTGCAGGGTGAATGTGACCTATGTCAACGCATTTCGACCTAATTAGCGTTCTTAGTTGAGACGAATACAACATTGTGAATTCCATTAAAAGAAAATACGGTAATCTTCTACATGTCCTGAGCCGGATTCGATTTTTCTTCTATTGTTAACATGGTTGTGGCAGAACTGATTCCCGTGCTCCATGTGGATAGGATACTGAAATGGTGAGCTGGATTCTTCATCTTCTTGTTGATAGAAGGTGTGTTGTAACATAATCAGAAGGGCTAAATACAGTCCTTTGAGACCTTTCAGTGTTAAATACATATTTTATGGACAATTACAGGCTCTGCAGTATTGTGATTCACAAGGAATTTTTTTCACAGCAAATAAAATTTAGAGAAAAATTGGGCAAAGATGATGAATTCAAATTTCCAAAGATCCCTAGCCAATACTCTTTTAATATGAATTAAACCCGCATATTTTATTGTACTTTACTAACTCAGTAATCAATCTCAACAGGGGCATACTTACTAAAATAGTTTTCTGTACCTGTGACAGATTTTATGCTTCAACCATTGCCAATTCCATAAAAAAAGAAAAAATGCTTGGAGATGTGATTAGAAAAACATAGCTAAATATAAGAAAATACTGCATATTGGGAATCTGTGATGGATACAAGTTTCGGGACATTATTATACAACACTACTGTAGGTAGTGGCATAATTGTATTGAAACTGCTGTAGACTGGCTTGAAAAGAAGCATTATTTTTTTTGTGTATGATTATTTTTTTGGCTCCATAGAGCTAGGAAAAAACACCTTGTAGATTGTACTGTCAAAAGAACTAAGGCTAAGGTTTCAGCAACCTGTGATGACATTTTGTCTCTGATCTGGATGGCCTTATCATCTTTTTAATGATGTGCTGGCAGCATAGAAAGAAGCGCCGAGGGATATGTAACCTGTGATTATTTGGGTACGATCATACTTTTGTCAGTAAAACCTTGGTAAGAAAAAGATGGAGATGGGCAGTACTATGTTACTGTAGCCTCCCTGGCGGTCTGTTTATTTCTGGAATTTGTTGCTAAAAGCGGGCTACCCGCGTTCGCGGTAGATGCGGTTAAAAAACCGCATCTACCGCATCTGCCGCACTTGTGCCGCACTTGTGCCGCACTAGCGGCGCGGTTGCGGTAATCTGCATAGGAACCAACCACCTCTGATGACCCTCATACATTGTTAATATGTGCCCCTGCAGCCTAGTAAACCATTAGCAGCCCTGTTGTTGTGGGCAAAGTGGCTGCAGTAGAAGTGCGATAATGATGGTATATACTTACATGCCTGCGTTCTTGAGGGCGTCTCCCTGTGTGTGCTGGGACTTGTTGTGCTGTGGTCATCATGTCTGCTCTCCCCCTCCCTTATGCACGCCCCCTCTCAGCCTGCTATACTGTGTGAGGCTGATTGCGTCATAAAGGGGCGGGGCTAAATCACGGCATCCCGGTAGCCCCGCCCCTTTATGACGCAATCAGCCTCACATCACTATAGCAGGCTGAGAGGGGGCGTGCATAAGGGAGGGGGCGAGCAGACATGATGACCACAGCCCACAAGTGCCAGCACACACAGGGAGACGCCCTCAAGAACGCAGGCATGTAAGTATATACCATCATTATCGCACTTCTACTGCAGCCACTTTGCCCACAACAACAGGGCTGCTAATGGTTTACTAGGCTGCAGGGGCACATATTAACAATGTATGAGGGTCATCAGAGGTGGTTGGTTCCTATGCAGATTACCGCAACCGTGCCGCAACCGCGCCGCTAGTGCGGCACAAGTGCGGCAGATGCGGTAGATGCGGCAGATGCGGTTTTCTCACCGCATCTGCCGCGAACGCGGGTAAGCCCGAGCCTGACTCGGGGTTAACGCTTCTGGTAGTGAATGTTAACCCCGAGTCAGGCTCGGGAATAACGCTAGGAAGGTTAAGAGAGTAAAATGTCAGGTCTTTAGTTGAAGAGAAAAAAAAAGAATTTGTACATCATGTCCAGTAATATTAGTGCTATAGCTTATTACTATAAAAACATGGCTTCATTGTATGTGAATTATCTTCAAATTGTGTGTACATCTGATTGTGATCAAATCCGTATAGTGTATAACATGAATGTATCCCTTCCTGTAAATGTGCATTTAGACCGGACATTGTACATTATGTATTCTTAGCATTCAAAAAATATAGATCGAATAGAATTACATAGCAAATGGACCACCAAACTAAAGCAGTCTATCCTACGAACAGGACCCTCTGTTGTATTTGTTACCCCGGTATTTTTCCTGTCTGTTGTTTTCTGTAGTGCGCCAGACACTGTTGGTCCATACGCCATTGACACGCACTGTATCCAGATGCACGCTAGTTCATGGCTTGACAGTTACCAATAAACTACAGAGTATACTGTAAATTTATCGCTTTCACTCACAAAGCCATCCACAGTTCTGCACTATCATACATCTCCACCCTAATCTCTATCTATCACCTTACCCATGCTTTTCATTCTGCAACTAATCTAAGGCTAACATCCTATACAATTCAAACCACCCAATTGAGTCTGCAAGACTTCTCTAATGCTGTGCTAGTTTTCTGGAATGTACTACACCGGATTATCAGATTAATACCTAATCCACACATTTTTAAGCATCTCTTTACACAGTCTTATCACTTCATTTAAAATAAGATAAAATACACTTTATTGATCCCTAGAGCATTAAAACATAACATGACAGATCAGTACAGTACACTATAAGAACATTAATAATACACCAGTCACTTTGTTTAGCACATAGGTGGTTGTTGTATATACCCATAGCGGTCTGCACAAATGATTTCCTGTATCTTTCCTTCTTACACCTTAGGCTGCTTTCACACTGCAGTTTTTTCACTGATCAGTGTCCATCAGATTTGTGTGCCAAAACCCAGAGAGGAACCAGGAGAGGAACTTGCAGAGAAAAACTATAATTGAAAGATTGACACCTGTTCTGAGTTTTGGAGACACTCCTGGTTTTGGCACACAAATCTGATGGACACTGATCAGTGAAAAAACTGCAGTGTGAAAGCAGCCTTAGTAGAATTAGACAATTACTGAAGGTGCTCCTTTGTCTCAGGAACAGCTCATGTAATGGGTGCACTTTATTGTTCATGATCGCCATACATTTCTTCAGAGATATTTTCTCCATTACCTCCTTAAAAGTGTCAAGATGGCAACCAACAGTCTTGCTTGCCTACTTGATAAGCTTATTGAGCTTATTAACATCTAACACCTGCACACTACTTCCCCAGTATATGATTGCAAAAAAGATAGCACTTGCCACTGCAGACTGTGATGCACACATTAAACAACCTTAATTTCTGTAGGAAGTTTAGTTTGCTCATCCCATTCTTGTAGACCCTCTCTGAATGGCACCTCCAGTCCAGTTACTTGCCCAGGTGGACCCCCAAAAATTTGTAACTCTCCACTTGTTCAAACTCCTAACCTCCTGACCAGCGATAGGGACCAGTAAACAATCCATCTTTCTCCTGCACCAGTTTACCACCAACTTCCTTAGATTTCTTTAATTTTAAATTGTAGATAGTTAGCTTGGCACCTTCTTCCACAAAATCTGACACCACCCTTCTATATTCCTCATCACCCTAGTACCTCCTAATACATCCAACTACCACGGAGTCATCTGAGAATTTTCGGAGGTGACTGAAATCATATTTAGGCTTCGTTCCCACTGTGTGTTTTTGATCTGTTTTTGCTCGTCAGTTTTTGTAGCCAAAATCAGGAGTGGAACAATCAGAGGAAAAGTCTAATAGAAACACCTGCACCACTTCTGGATTTATCACCCACTCCTGTTTGGCTTCAAAAACTGACTAGCAAAAACAGACCAAAAATGCACAGTGTGAATGGAGCCTTATACTGAAAATCTGCTGTATACAGTGTGAATAGAGAAGGTGACAAAATCGTTCCCTGAGGGCAACCTACATTGATCTTACGGCCTTTTCACATCTGCATTTCATTTCCGTTCAGGTTACAATGCGTTTTTGACAGCATGTGTACCAAAAACACATTGCAAATGCATCCAAAACGCACCCAATGATTTCAATGGAAAACGCCATGAAAATGCATGTAAAAACGCATGTCATTTTCAGAAAACGCAAAACGCATGCATTTTTGCAAAAGCAGCCCAAAACGTGTCCTGCAGCGTTTTGGGATGCGTTAGGCTGGCTTACACACCACAGATTTTTTGATCCGGGGCTGTCCGGTGTAAACCAGACAGCCCCGGACCAGTTTTTGGCCCCATAATAGCCAGAGAGCTGCCATCCGGTTTCATCACTCCGGGACAATCCGTGAGAATTCGGATTATTTTCTCCGGACACAAAAATGATGCTTGCATCATTTTTTTGTCCGGGGAGAAAAATCTCCCCAATTTGCCGGATCCCAGATTCGGCCGGATTCTCCCGGAGCCGGGGCAATCCGGCACTCCCTAACATGGGAGCCTATGGAGCTGGACCGAGATGATCTGGGAACCGGACACTGGCGGCTGCACGCCACTGTTGTTTCAGTAGCATGGAGCTAGCCGCGGTCTTGAAAAATCAGCAGATGCGGCTGCAATTAGCAGCATCCGGCTGCACACAAGACCGGAGGCACATTTGGCCCTCCGGTTCTGTGTGCTGATCTGGTCCGGGGCTGTCGGGGTCATCCCGGACAGCCCTGGACCGGATCACATCGTGGTGTAAGGCCAGCCTTAGCAAAGACGCATGCGTTTTCTGAAAATGAAGTGTGTTTTTACATGCGTTTTTATGGCATTTTCCATTGAAATCAAAGGGTGCATTTTTGGATGCGTCCCTCTGTGTTTCTATGCGCTTTGCAGTGCAAAAACGCATAGGAATACAAATGCAACCCCCCTTAGATGTGAATTTAGCCTCATTCTCCCCTGTTCCCCTTACAATCTTCCCACACAATCTGGTCCCACTTATTTATCTGTCTACACAATGTAGTAAGACAGACACTGACTGATGACTGGCTCATGCAGCATTATAATATAACCCCAATTTATTAGAATGATGAATGGACCATAAATGACCAGCATGCTCTGTCTACTGAAAATACCCCTATTTTAATATAGATTGTAAGATTGCAAGCAGGGCCCTCACTCCTTCTGTAACTGTTGAAACTAGATGTTACTATGTAATGTGGCTCAGTGGTTAGCTCTGCAGTCTTGCAGCAATGGGATCCTAGGTTCAAATCTTACAAAAGGCAAAAAATGAAAGGAGTTTGTATGTTCTCCCCATGTTTGTGTGGGTTTTCTATGGTTTTCTCCCACACTCCAACAATATACTGATAGAGAATTTAGATTGTGAGCCCCAATGGGGTCGGCGTTACTGATGTATGTAAAGTGTTGTGGAATTAATGGCGCTATCTAAATAAGTAAAATCATGATTATTACACAGGTCAACAAAAAAAATTTTTTTTTCTGGAGCCCAAAATATTTTAATGAATTTGGGGTATTTTTGGGGTGCTGATTCTGAATATGCTATCAGTTTTGCCAGATTGGCTCAAGTTTTTGAGATTTTTGGTATCTTATTTATAGCACTTGTTGGTAAATGCGACGCATCATCTCATTAATTTCTTTGGATTAGTACTTGAACTGAGCAGTTCTCAATATAGTTTTGTGTTAATTAGTGTTCTAAAAGTTTGTTCATAGCTTGGTTTTTGGCACTAACTTTATGTTGTTGTCTGTTGTCCAGTGAAAAGCATGAACTCATCAAGAAGAAGTTGTCTTAACGATCCAGACTCATTCTGTTACATTTGTGGTGAATATACACTGACAAAACATAGAAGAAACATAACAGACTTCGTTAAAAAAGTAGCAAAAAACGTCTTTTTTGTTACACATTTTACGAAAAATCTCAAAAACTTGAGCCAATCTGGCAAAACTGATGACATATTCAGAATCAGCACCCCAAAGTTACCCTAAATTCAATGAAATATCTTTGGCACCAAAAATGCTGTTGACCAGTGTTATTTAAACAACATTTTACTGTTATTTTTATTGCAGCAGAGCAGCCAATCAACTAGTTTAGCAGCTCTCACAATACATCACTCAGAGTCACTGAACTTACTGATTGGCTGCCACTCACCCTGTCAAAATGAAGTTAGTGCGGTAGCCATTGCCAGACACAAGTAGCAGTGGTAGAAACTGCTGGCATGGTGAATGCAGGGAAGATGAGTACAGTGGGGATTTTTTTTGTATACAAAACTGCAGACAGGGACAAAAATTAATTGTAAAGGGGTAAGTAGTGATGCCCTTTGTATGGATTATACATGAGGTAGGATGTTGTAGTTTAAATATTATTCCTGACTCATGGATAGCATAAAAGATGAATGAATAGGTATGCTCACCATATGAGTGTAAGCCTGCTTTATAAGCACATTATTGCATTGATTATGTTATTCTTGTAATTCAATGACTGGAAAGTAAAGCCTTAGGCGGCCGTCACACGCACAGATATCGCGCAAGATATCGCTTGAACGCGGCAGATTAAACATCGCGTAAGCGATGTCTGTGCGTGTGACCGCAGGATACGACGAGCGAGATCTGATCAAATTGCAAAATCGAGATCTGAGGCCTGGTCCTTAGATCTAGCGATTTACGATTTAGCGATCTGTTATACACCACGATGAGCGATCTCCCAGCGGCAGAGCCTATGCTGGGAGATGGTAACTATGGTACACGTCGGGTTACTAAGCGACGCGCGGCGCCTAGTAACCCGATGTGTACCATAGTTACCAGCGAGATCGCGGCTCCACATCGCTGGTGAGTCTGTCTGTGTGACATCTCACCAGCGATGTGAGCGATATTTTAAGCTATCGCGCGTGCACGTGATCGCTTACAATATCGTTCTAGATATCTGTGCGTGTGACGGCCGCCTTATTTAGGCATGCAAGTTTCCCAATTCCAGTACCAAGGATTTGCTGCCTATCTTATCTATCTATCTATCTATCTATCTATCTATCTATCTATCTATCTATCTATCTATCTATCTATCTCTGCGTCTATCTAGCTTTTTGTAACTTCACTTTCCATGTGCTAGACTAAGATGGCAATCTATAAATGGAAAGTTTTGCTCAGAATTGCCTCATCTGTCATGTGGTTTATGGCAACAGACAACAAGCAGCCATGACGTGAATCAGCTCCAATGACGGCTCGGAGCCCATGTGAGTAGACAGGCACATGAGTAGAAACTGAAGTCTTAGCCCTTGTATATTTAACACAATCCTTGTGAATGACATATTCTTGGAACACATCCAAAGACCTTGATCACAGGATGAACTTTTCTTGACTTTGTGAAACATTAACATCCAGTGCACCCAGGGACATGGGCATGCATATAAATTTGTGGCACAAGTCTGTCTGTGTATTTTTTTAATGACTGGCTTTAAATATGCCCTGACAACACAATCCAGTTGTTCAAGACTTTGCTGGTAACAGCTGAATCTCTATTATATAATTTGCTTTAACCATATTTAATGCTTTTCGTGAACTTATTTGTTGCAGCTTCTACATTAGTTGTTTTCCTTACAATAAAACCTAAGAAAGAGCAGTAACTGCCAAATATCTGTTCTTCACAAGCTCGGGGAAACATTTAAGAGCAATTAACAAGGTGACCTACAATTATCCGTTAATATTATATCTTCTTAAGCGTTGTGTTAATTGATGTGTAAGTTCAGTAACAGTTCACGTAGGAGGTCTGTGAAGTGTGAGGTCTTTTCATATATTAGAACAGATGCTGTATAGTTTAATGAAAGTCAACTTTATATATAGTCATTAGAAGTGAGGTCTGTAAATCCCCAGATAATATATTCATTTCTTCTCTTTCTCCATTGCTTAACACGAACAAAAAACTCAAAATGTTTTTGTCTGCGGCTGCATTCACATTTCGTGTAGTGCATATCTTTGTTAGGAAAAATTTTTGACCGATGTTCCTGGCATATACAATTATGGCCAGGTTCACACACACCATCCGTTTTTGCCTAAAATCCGTTTTTGGGAACATTTTAGACATTTTGTTTTCAAAGTCCAAAAACGCATATGCATTAAAGCATGTGTGTGCGTTTTTTGTTAACATGGGGCCCTATGGGAAACGCATGCGTTAACGCATAGCATATATAGGCACCTGCGTTAACGCATATGCGTTTTTAATAAAAAAATGATTAAGTCCCAAAATTTGCAAAAAACGTCCAGGACCTCAGGAGACACTATTGGCACCCTTAGAAAAACAGATCCATTTTTCTAAGGACTTAAAAAACAGATTTGTATGTGTGAACCTGGCCTATGACAGAGAAAATTATCAAGAGCCTTACAATGTGCTTGAGCAGATTACTTTTCCATATTTTGAGATGTAAAGCAATAGCGCCCTTATATAATCCTGACTATTTACTTGAGATGCCTAACTAAATAAGTTATGTTTTACTACAACAGATAACAAAGGAAAGTATACCAATGTATATCCGCTAGATGGATGCTAAAAGAACAAGGCTCCATCTTTGAAGCTCTTGTGCTCAATTGCCATTGTTCTAAGAGGTTCTCTTTAGATATGAGCCAACCCGAACGGTAGAGTTCAGGGTTTGTACCAGACATCTTGTGTCCGCAGCTCCAACCTGAACATGGACTTTTAGAAAAAGTATGTGTCTAAGTTCGGAGTTCAGGAGCTGTTTGTATACTAATAACGTTTTCTGTAAGGCTGCAGCACAGCCAATCAACATTCTTTTTGGCATCTGAAAGGTGTCTCTACACTGCTGTGAACAATAAAAATAAATGTGCAGGTAAAGCAGTCGGTTGCAGGGTGCAATCCACAGCTCTCTGCTTAACTTTGGCCTGTTGTCAAAAATAGAGGGGATCTCATACCATTTTTTACAATTAGCTTCCAATAGGACAAAGTACCTCGTGGTCCGAGCTGCTGTGTTCGTATGATGGAAAAACCAGATACAGCGGTATGTCTGGGTATAGTAGTAGCTGTTTATTTTCCGACGCGTTTCAGAGTCATATCCCAAACTCCTTCCTCAGGAAAATAAACAGCTACTACTATACCCAGACATACCGCTGTATCTGGTTTTTCCATCATACGAACACAGCAGCTCAGACCACGAGGTACTTTGTCCTATTGGAAGCTTATCGTGACCACAGTGACCTGTGGAGGTACGGTCCTGGCAGCAGCTGTATTGTTCTGAGCAATCACGCTGGTTGTGTGCTACACAACCCTATCAGGTGAGCAGTTCCTAAGTTACACCATCATAACCTGTCTCCTAAGGATAAGACCCTATTTTGCGCATTCTCACCCCCCTTTTTTTAGATTTTTTACAATTAGTCAGTTAGAAAATGGTGTGGGGTTCCACATTTTTTAAAAAACAGCCAAGGTCAAGCATACGGCTTGGGACTGGAATTATTAGGGTGTGAAGATTTATGGTTATTTAGTCCTTCCCAGCCTAAATATTCCAGCCCATTGCCACCCCAGAAATGGCATATCCATTAGATGTTCTATTTCTGGTGCTTTTCCCAGCTCTTCATGATTTTTCTGGTGCAGTGGCAATTGGGGTAATGATTATTGGAGTTGATGTCAGTTTGAGTTGAGTCAAGCCTATGAGTTAATAGTGGAGAGTGATCTATAACACACCCCTGTTAGTAACTTGGTAAATGTAACAATAGTTTCTTTGAACAAAGGCTCCCCTCACATTCCCTCATTCAACAATTTTTTTAAAAATAATGTTTCCATGAAGCAGCGATGTAATCCATAACTACAGCACCCAATAGATCTGCCAGGTCAATACTGCACTCAGTGAGTTGTCATCATCCAGCACCTGCGAATAGCTGTAGTTTACTGCTTTTCACAGTCTTGGATCATGGATTATGTTGGAGCTTTGTTGAAAAATGTTTTATAATTGGTGAATGAGAGACTGTGAGGGAGTTTTTATTCAAATTAACTATTTTTTTCAGTGTGTGTGTTTTTAACTGCACAATTACCAAGTTACTATTGGGGGTGTCTGATAGACCTCTCTCCATTAATACCCTTGGGCTTGATGCCAGCTGTCAATTCACAGCTGACATCAACCAAAAATATCATTACCCTGATTGCTACCATATGAGGACAATTGGTAAGAGCATTACAAAGTGTAAAAATTGGAGCATCCAATTTGATGTGCCACCTCTCAGGAGACTGCAGCCTGCTATGTTTAGACTGAGAAGGGCCAAAAAACAATGGCCCTTCCTATGGGACCTCACATAATTTTTTAAAATTTATTCCCTATCTACATTTGCTGGGGGGAAATTATCCCTATTTTGCTGTCCCCTAGCTTTTACTGAGAACATTTTACAGCACCAAAGTTCAGCTCCCCATTGACTTATGTGGGGTTCAGGATTCAGGGTCAAGTTCAAATCAAGTCTGAGTAAGGCTGTGGTCACAGTTTTTTTAGTGCCTTTTAAAAACGCATGCTTTTTTACATGCGTTTTTCATGTCAGCATGAGTTTTTTAAGGTCTCTGATGGCTCCCTGCGTTTTTGGCTGCGTTTTTGAATCTGCACATAAAAATAGTGCTTGTAGTATTTTTTTGAGCGTTTTGAAAAACGCATGCGTTTTTGTAGAAAACGCATGCGTTTTTATAACATGGGTTCCTATGGAAAACGCATGCAAAAACGCATGTACAGTTAGTACCTTTTAGTGCCATTCAAAAACGCATGCGTTTCCCATAGGAGCCCATGTTAAAAAAACGCATGCGTTTTTCCGGAAACGCATGCGTTTTTTTTAACATGGGCTCCTATGGGAAACGCATGCGTTTTTGAATGGCACTAAAAGGTACTAACTGTACATGCGTTTTTGCATGCGTTTCCCATAGGAACCCATGTTATAAAAACGCATGCGTTTTCTACAAAAACGCATGCCTTTTTAGGATATGCTCCAAAAACGCATGGGACAGTCACACATGCTTTTTGGCTATTAGGGCATGCCTTTTTTAACATGGGGGCCTATGGGTGCGTTTTTTACATGCGTTTTTGAAAACGCAGGTCTCCAAAAATGCATGTGAAAAATGGTACTGTGACCCCAGCCTTAAGCTGGGGTTCCACATAAGCCCTCAGTCCGTTTTTGGCTTCAGTTTTCTCATTTTTTTTTTCTAAGTCCAAAAACTGACAGAAAACGGATTGGATGTAATAAACACCCTGTCCGTTTTTCTCTGGAGCTCCAAACATTGCCCTGTCCGTTTTTGAGTCAAAAACGTTGCTAGCAACGTTTTTGGCATCAGTTAAAAAACGCATGCGTTTTCATGCGTTTTTTTTAACATGGGGCCCTATGGGAAACGCATGCGCGAACGCATGGCATATGCGCACTTGCGTTTGCGCATGCGTTCGCGCATGCGTTTTTTTTAATGAAAAGTCCAAAAACGTTCAGGAGTGCAGGAGGCTCAAAAAGCACCCAGAAAAAAACAGATTGGTGATGAAAATCACTTCCAAAAACGGATTTCTATGTGGAACCACAGCCTTACAATCCAGACTAGTAACTAACTAAAGTTCGATCAAACCTGGCAAACTCAAACATCCACGGGTCTGCTCATCTCTAGTTCTTTTATTGTTGTAGTCATAGCTAGTCTCCCTTCAAGAAGAATTATAGTATATAGTATTATATAGCTTTTGCATGTTTAGAATAATTATTAACAAGGTTTCTAGCAGTCAAGAAGCATAACACAGTCTAGTATTTTCCACAACAAAGATGTAATCATGTGATTATAAAGCTATAGAAACAAATAATAAAGTGATTCTTAATAAAATCAAGCCTACTATTCAACTTGAAATTCAAAGGAAAATACAAATGTTTTGTACAGGTTGTGGAACATAATACATAGAAAATGTAGGTTGTAAAATAGGATGATAACCAGTGACACAATGAATTGATTTAATCAATCACAGAAATTCTAAAAATGTTAAAATCCCCAAGAACTAAAGAGAAGATTCTGGGGGAAAATAGCCATATGGCATGCATATCTGACAATACAAACTTAGCTTGAAAGACCGCAAAAAGACACTGAAAGCAATTCCACTACATTATTATTATTATTTATTTATTTATATAGCACCATTGGTTCCATGGCGCATTACATGTGTAAGGGCAGAACAAGGATGACAACATAAATAACGGCAAATAAGTCATACAGGTATATTAGGGCAGAGATCCTGTCCACAAGGGCTCACAGTCTATAGGACACAATTAATTATTATCCTAACTT
The DNA here is from genome assembly GCA_033576535.1 of Allobates femoralis. Classification (NCBI taxonomy): domain Eukaryota; kingdom Metazoa; phylum Chordata; class Amphibia; order Anura; family Aromobatidae; genus Allobates; species Allobates femoralis. Next base: position 752,638,144 of record JARQOC010000003.1, on the reverse strand, counting down.
ATATAGCATCACCATACTATTCAGCACTTTAGAGACATCATCATCACTGTTCCCGTCAGAGCTCACAGTCTAAATTTCCTTGTTTGTCTTGAGAGTGTGGGAGGAAACCAAAGTACCATGGAGAAACCGATGCAAATACTGGAAGAACATAAAAACTCCCTGCAGAGGCTGCCATTGGTGGAGCTTGAACCTGGGACCTGAGTGTGGAAAGGCTACAATGCTAGCCACCATGCTGACTGTATTGCTTAGGTTGGGTTCACACTTGTGTTGTGAACGCAGCGTACTTGACAGCAGCAAAATGCAGGCACTGTGCGTTCCTATGTTTAACATGGGAACGCATAGTGCCTGCGTGTGGCTGCGTTCAGATGCATTTGCGTTCCGCTGCGCACAATTTGTGTGCATGCCGAATGCAAAATTTTGTTTTTTGTGTGTGTGGCTGTGTGCTTGTTTTATACGCAAGCAGACAGCCACACACAAATGATGAATTGAAGTGATCAGTGCACATTGCCATCTGTTGGCAAGTGCACAGATGCAGCGGAAGATGACGTCATCCAATGTCATCCCCAGGTAAATCCTGTCCTGGCGTTCTCTCTCTCTCTTCCTCTTCTTTCCTCTTCTTCTTTCTTCTTCCTCCCAGCCGCCGCCTCTGATCTCCTTCTTCGCTGCCGCTGATTTCCAGAGGTGGCCACTGAGAGGAGGAGATCAGTGGCTGGGAGGAGGAGATCAGTGGTGGTGAAGAAGAAGATCAGTGGCGAAGAAGAAGATCAGCAGCGGCCGGAAGGAGAAGTCCGCCGCTGATCTCTGCCTCCCGGCTGCCGAGACTGCGTATGCATATGCGCCCCATATAACGCAAATGTGAACCTCGCCTTACAAACAAGCACTTCACAACTCAAGACTACTTACTATTCTCCTAGATAATTGTCCTTCATCCCAAAGGAATTAGGTAACACCTTTACCTGCTTACTGTAACTACATCTGAGTGAAAGAATCAGCTTACACTTCTCACAACCTTTCTACAGAGATTCCTAGTCCTTGCTCCTAATAAGACCCATTTTTTTCCTCTATATTTTACAAATTAGAGCTTTCCACCCAATTCTAAGGGGTAACGTTTCTCCTTGCGTGACATTCCTGATATGCCAATGTCAGGAGACATATACACTATTAAATAGATAAAACTATTTGTATATTTAATTTTCCAGAAGAGCATTGCAAGTGTGTATCCTTACACCGGCATGTCAAGTATGTCACTCTCCACAAGGAGAGAAGATGCCCCTTAGACCTCAGCCAGAGGCCGGCTCATACAGCCAAATCAAACCTCTTGCATTGCTTTGAGGAGGAGCAAAGCCCCCAAACATATGTCTGTATAAAGTGAATTTGGTTTGGCTTTTAGCCCAGCTCATGTGGAAAGACTTGTTAAAGGGTCGATATTGACTTTATATTATTGCTACCACTAGTAGGTGGCACTACAGTTCAAGACCTTTTCCTATTAGAAGAGGCAATTTGCACACACAATTCTACAAATTTCATCTCATCATCTGTGCACCTGACCTCATTTTATCCCACCTAGTTTGTGTATATCCCAGTTCATATTCATCTCTTCTTATAAGTACTGACATCTTATCTTTTGTGTTTAAACATGCAACCATTGCACCCATCCTTAGCAAGCCATGCCTCATACCACTCTCTTTATCTAGATTGGGCAAACGTATGGCTTCAGTTTCCTGTTAACAACATGTGCACATTAAACTCTTGTCTGACTTGTCAGCCAACACATTCTTTGACTGGTTACAGTTTGGCTTTTGACTACTCTGCTCTGCTAAAGGCCCCATCCCACACTACGATATCGTTAATGATATCGTCGCAATGTCACCGATTTTGTGACGTTGCAGCAACTTCGAAACAACATTGTTGCATGTGACACGTATCAACGACCAACGATAAGTTTGTTGATCGTTGATCATGGAAGAATGTCCAGGACCATTATTTTATCGTTGGTCTCCCACTGGGCAGCCAGCATCGGCGTGTGACAGCGGGAGACCAATGATCAATGACCTCCCAGTGCCGCACAGCACATGCTGGAACAGGTAACCAGAGTAAACATCAGGTAACTAAGCGCAGTGCTACGCTTAGTTACCCGATGTTTACCCTTGATACCAGCATTCTCGCTGGTCGCTGATCGCTGGTGAGTCTGTCTGTTTGACAGCTCACCAGTGATCAGCTAACGATTTCCCAGTGACTGCCATGGTTGGTCAGATCACTGGGACATCGTACTGTGTAATGGGGCCTTAAATCAACCTTTTCCAAACCATTTAAAGTTCTGCTATTTGGCAAAGCATTGTGAAAGTACTCCTCACTCGTCTATTACCCTAATTCATCTAGAACTGTACCTCCTACAAATTTATAATCCCTTGGCATCACAGACTTAGCTCTCTCTTAGATTTATTCATATCCCACTGCCAATCATTTAGTATCTCCTATTCACATGTCATCTCATCATTGCCCCCTTTGTCTCCTGATGTCCCCCAGGATTTTGCTCTGGGACACCTGCTCTTCTCCAACTCTTCAGACCTGACTCTAAATGAGAAAATATGAGCATCTCACCTCAGGTGGTGGTGTGTAGTTTATGTAAAGAGAAAGTGGCAGCAGTATCTCCACCCCTGGCCCAGGCTGGCAGAATCACAAATCACTGATGTTTTCCACAGCCAGGACTGGCTCTAGATTTTTGTGGGCCACAGGCAAAACAGGGTCCGTGGGCCCCTTTCACACATACCACGATTTATGAATATAATATAGACGCTGTGGGCTATGTATATACAGTATAATATAGAGGGTCCTGGGTGGGCTGTATATATCATATTGAGGCTGTTCAAGGCTGAATCTAATATATAAAGCTGAATGTGTGTGTGTATGTATGTATGTCCGGGATTGGCATCTACACCGTCGCAACTACAGCCACAAAATTTTGCACAGTCACACATCTGGACCCCGAGAGCGTCATAGGCTATGTTATGAGGCGAAATTTTAACCCCGCGCATTCCAGTTCACCAAACAATTTTGCCCCTATCTACATAATGGGGAAAAAGTGAATGGAAAAGTGTTGGAGGAAAATCGACAGCTGTCAGCTATAGCCACAAAATTTTGCACAATCACACGTCTGGATCCCGGGAGCGTCATAGGCTATGCTGTAAGGCAAAATTTTAACCCCGCGCATTCCAATTCACCAAACAATTTTGCCCCTATCTACATAATGGGGAAAAAGGGAAAGGAAAAGTGTTGGAGGAAAATCGACAGCTGTCTGCTATAGCCACAAAATTTTGCACAATCACACGTCTGGATCCCGGGAGCGTCATAGGCTATGTTGTGAGGCAAAATTTTAACCCTGAGCGTTCCAGTTCACCAAACAATTTTGGCCCTATCTACATAATGGGGAAAAAGTGAAAGGAGATGTGTTGTAGGCAAATTGACAGCTACCAGATGTGAACAAGGGGGACTTAAAGAATGAGAGCGATGCCGCCAAAGAGTATATACCATACAGTTGCTAAGGTGGGGCCCCGACATAGGATACTCACCACCCACGGGGATATGAACACACACACAAAATGCGCCTCACACTACCACGTGCTTTAACACATATACCACCCTCAGCACACATTTCACCACACATACACCAACCTCGCCACATAATCGCCCTAAAACACACACAAGTCTGGTATTATCCTTCAACAATAAAAATCTGATTAATAAGCAGCAAAACTACAAGAGAAACAAATGTACCATATAGGAAATACGGCAGCTGTCAGTCACATGAGCTGTCTATTATGTGTATGTATGAGCTAATATATGCTGTTAAGGGGAGGGTTTCCTGTTGCCTGGGGATTTATCAGGCTGCCAATAGCAACCAACCACAGCTCAGCTTCTATTTTGCTACTGTTAATCTGAGCTCTGATTGGTTAATATAGACAACAAAGGACATTCTCAGTAAAGCTTCTGTAAGGTAATAGGATGTCGGTGAGGTAATAGGATGTCAGTTAGGGTGTGTTGGTGGAAAGGCTGATGTCAGTCACATTACCTCTATGTGAGAGGATATAGAAACTGTGGAATATCTGTGGTGTTGAAATATATGTTGTGAAATGCTTCTATTAGCTTAGTTTTTGCCTTTTAATAATTACATTTCTATCGATTTGTTTTGTGGTTTTTGTGTGCTGAATAAATTTTTGTTAACACACTCTATTTTGTTAACAGCAGTTATTAACCCGGGCGAAGCCGGGTAGTACAGCTAGTATATAATATAGAGGCTGCTGGCTGTATATATAATATGCAGACTGCTGGGCTGTACTTATAATATAGAGGCTGCTGCTGGGGCTGTACATATAAAATAGTGGCTGCAGGTAGTGTATATTTGGAGGCTGTATACATATAATAAAGAGGCTCTTGTCTGTGTGTATCTTTTGAAGGCTGCTGCTGGGCTGTATATATTAATTTGAGGCTGTGCTGAGCTATATATATTATTTTGAGGCTGTACTGAACTGTATATATTATGTGGAGGCTGTGCTAGGCTGTATATATATTTTTGGAGGCTGTGGCAGCCAAGCAGTTTCCAAATAATATTTACAGCCCAGCACCACCTCCAAATAATAAATATAGCCCAGCATAGCCTCCATATTATATGTACAGCACAGCCTGCAAAACTATATACAGCAAAGCACAGTCTCCAAATAATATATACAACAGCACAGCAGCAGTCGCTAGATAATATATATAGCCCAGCACAGCCCCCAAATAATATATACAATACAGCCTACAAATTACATATGCAGTACAGTCTCCACATTATTTATACAGTACATCCTCCATAATATATATATATATATATAGCCCAGCAGATAAAATATATATACACAGCCCAGCACAGCTTCCATATAACATACAGTGGTTGGACAAAATAATGGAAACACCTGGAAAAATCAGCAAAGGTTAGTTTAATATGGTGTAGGTCCACCTTTTGCGGTGATTGCAGCCTCAATTCTCTGAGGTATGGATTCATACAAGGTGATATCATTGGCTCAGCGGATCTCCACGAAATAGCACCCCAGACCATCACAGAACCTCTGCCATGTTTTATGGTTGGGAGAAGACAGTCTGGATGGAATGCTTCTTTCGGCTGTCTCCAAACATACACTCGGCCGGAGGTCGGAAAATGGGGTAAACGATGATTCATCTGAGAATATCACATGTTTCCACTGCTCGAGGGACCAATTCTGGAGGTTTCTACACCACTCTAAACGCTTGGAAACATTTGTCATTGAGAGCAGCAGTTTTCTAATTGCATCCCTTCTGGTGAAATCCAGATTTGTGCAGCTCCCGACAATTAGTTTTCATGGAAACTGGGTTCTGTAGGTGTAGCCGGACCTGTGCTTTGCTGCAGACATTTTTCTTTCTCTTTCAAACGCAGTCATTACTTTGGAGACAGTACCTCTAGACATGCCAAGCATTTGGGCACTTTCTGTTACACTAGCGCCTGCCATACGAGCACCAACAATTTGGCCTTTTTGAAAATCCAAAAGGTCTGCCATTGGTATCAGGTTCTCATTCTTGTAATTCGGCAACACAAACAGTTAATTTACATACACATATCACTTAACACAAATAATCAACTACAAAACATTAACATATGTCACCGTTTGCATGTTTATAACATGTTTGAAGATCATGATGCCAAAACATTAGGTGTTTCCATTATTTTGTCCAACCCCTGTATATGATCCTGATGGACATTGGGTCCCCCCCAGCTGTCCAGAGCCTCGGCACTTGCCCGGGTATGCCAGATGCTGACACTGGCCCTGTCCACAGCTATCGTCACACTTCAGCCTACATCTAATTCCTATAGTTCCTGCCTGCCAAATAACACCACAGTGCACACAAGGCTATCTGACCCTTACACTAGTTACTAAGCCAGCATTTTTATAATTTGCCCAACTGTTCACTCTTCTTTTTTTTGCCAATACCATCTGTTCCCTTTACAGGAGCATAATGAAGAGCAGGTTTTTGACATCCTCAGCCCTACATACTCCATATCAAGTAGTTGAGCTAGCTGAGGCTTCTTAGAGCGAGCAGCAGAAATTCAAACTTGGTAATTATTAAGCAAGGATTTGAGTAAGCTGTGGTGCCCCACTGATCAGTGCGCCACTAAAGGGGTACTACACTCAAACTAACGTGTGTGGTATCCCTGTTCACCAGAGGATGGTAATGTTAAACCTGAGGCCCTCATCCCTGCATTCATACACTTAGAGCTATGGGACCAATTGGCTAAACTCTTTAACAGGTTAACCGGTCTGGTAGGAGGAGCTAAGAGGTAGTGAAAAGAGCAGGAAGGACAGTCAGTCAGAGTGAAGTGAAGAACCGTGAGGAGCGTCGAGGAGAGAGGACCCTGCAAGGCTCGCAGTGGAGAGTGTCAGTAAAAGGAGGCAACCCAGACAGAAGGGGGATCCCTGGCTTGTGGAAGCTCGTGCTGGACTGTAGATTACCATCCGGGAGGGAACCCAGTCCAAAGCGGAGAACCAGCACCGAGTACGGTGCAGGAAAATTCAGCTCTGAGCCTCCAAGCCCAGTGGGTACCAGGCCTTTCATATAGCCCGACCTGGTCCGACATGCATGTCCCCACCAGGAGCTCCAAACCGGGTTAGCCCCTTACAGAGAAGGTAACCTCTACATACCCAATAGGCCTAGTAGTAAGAGGGCTCTGTGCAGGGCAGCCAACGGATATTAAGGAGAGCTCAGGGAGAAAGAAGGACAGAGAGTGAAACCCAAAGGAACATCATTGGGGGCCTCGGGAAAGGCTTTGCATCCTTTAGTGACTACCCAGACAGCTACTGATAACTGTGACTTTGTGAACTGCTTGAGAGGTCACCAGTATATACCCCAGCAGAGCAAGAAGGTCTCCCATGTTTTTTTCTATTACGACTACCAGTACTACTGAAGTCTGCCCTGGGGACTCTGCTCCACCTGCGGGGAGCGACATCATCTAGCTCCTATCCATCAGCCACAGTGGTCTGCAGCCGCACTGGTGAACTCACCAGACACCGTAGTTGGCGTCACAAACTTTATTTTATTAAACCCCTTCTTAGCGACCACCAGGGTCACGGCCCGGGCACCGGCCACCAGTAAAAGTAGCCATAAATCAATGCTCAGGATCCGAGTACCAGATAGGCCCTGGGGTGGTCATAAGCCATCCTGAATTATCAATAAGTATATTCCAAGGGACATAGGAGATCAAAGAGATAACAATGATTAAAAACAGGTAAATATATAAATAATATTTATCATTACCATTTAATGCTTCATGTTAAATGAGGATTAATCTATTAGGCGTGAAACTAAAAATGTAATTACTTGTGGGAGTGGGAGAGACATGCACCCTTAGAGCACGCCCAGAGTGACTACACTTAGAAGACACCTAATTTCCGTATGAGAATATAAATTATAAAATGTATTTTCTCAGCTATTACAGCAAAGTATTATCTCACAGGATGCTAGGGATTACTAGAAAGCTGCAGAGACAGGTAGTGATAGATTTCGGGCATACAGTAACTGACTGGTACCCTTTAAATGTATTTTAGTGGGATTTTAAATGATTTATCAACACTAAGCAACAAGAATTTGTGAGGACTAAAGAATATTATACATGGTTTTCAACATATTTTTGAAATATAAATCTTAAAATTGTGACATGCATTTGTATTCATTCCCCTGAGTCAATAGGACCACATTTCACTGCAATTAATGCAGCAAGCTTTTTGAGGAATGTCTCTACCAGATTGGCACATTGAGAGGCTGACATTTTTGCACATTCATCTTTGCAAAATAGCTCTAGCTCAGTGAGATTGGATGGAGAACGTCTGTGAACAGCAATTTGCAAGTTTTGCCACAGATTCTCGATGGCGTTTAGGCTTTGGCTTGATCTGTCAAACACATGAATATGCTTTGACCTAAAACGTTACATTGTAGCTTTGGCAGTAATTTATAACAATAATAATATTTATTCTTTTACATAGACTTGCAACACTGTCTCCATTGGGACTCACAATCTAAATATCCTATCAATATGTCTTTGAAATGTGGGAGGAAACCAAAGTGCCTGGAGAAAACCCATGCAAACACAGGGATAACATACAAACTCCTTACAGATGTTGCCCCTGGTGGGATTTTAACCCAGAAGCCCAATGCTGCAAGACTGCCACTAAGCACCTAAGATTTGTCAAGCTGGAAGGTGAACATATGACCCAGTTTTAAGTGTTTTGCAGCCTCTAACAAATTTCCCTCCAGAATTGACCTGCATTTAGCTCCATCCATCTTCCCATGAACTTTGACAAGCTTCCCTATCTCTGCTAAAGAAAAGAATCCCCACAGCATGATGCTGCCACCACCATGTTTGACGGTGGGAATGGTGTCTTTTAATTTTTCATTTAGCCCAAAAAGTTCTATTTTGGTCTTATCTGACTAGAGCACCATCTTCCACTTTCTCGTTGTGTCCCCTACTTGGCTTTTTTGGAAACTGCAATGTGGATTTCTTATTACTTGCTTTCAAAATAGCATACTTCTTGCCAATTTTCCATAAAGGCCAGATTTGTGGAGCATAAGACTAATAGTTTCCTGTGGACAGATTCTCCCACCTGAGCTGTGTATCCCTGCAGCTCTTCAGAGTGACCATGGGCTTCTAGGCTGCTTCTCTAATTGTTCACCTTGCTTGAGATGTCAATATCTAGGTGGACAACCATATCTTAGTATATTTGCAGTTATGTCATACTCTTTCTGTTTTTAGATGATGCATTAAACAGCGCTTTGTGAGATCTTCAGAGATTGGGCTTATTTTTTTTTAAACTTAACCCTGCTTTACTCTCATCCACAACTTTAACCCTGACCTGTCTGGTGTATTCCTTGATTTGCATGATGCTGTTTGATCCCTAATGTTCTCAATCAAACCTCTAATGGCCACATTACACATCCCGATATCGTCGTCCAACTTCGATAAAAAGTCACGTGGTTCGTGCGTTGGCCCCAATATCGTTTGTGCGTTGTGTGGTGTAAATGTACAATGCGACGCAAGAACGATGCGAAAACGATATCGGGGAAGAATTGTGCAGACTCTCCAACTGCCCGATATTGGATGGACGATCTGGCAGGATCGTTCTGTGTGACAGCCCAACAACGACTTGGAGAGCAACTTCCCCTATTCACTCCCATGTTAAATGGTCGTTCCTGGGTCGCTTGTACAAGGGGGCGTACACATCGCAGTTGTGTTGCCTGCCGATATCGCCCTGTGTAACATCTCCTATGCGATCTTGGATTTCAGCCAAAAAAGTGCGCGCTCCCGTGCCGTTGTATACAATATCGAAACGATGTTGGGACATGTAAAGTGGCCATAAAGGTCTTCACAGGACAGCTGTAGTTATACTGAAAGTAAATTACACAAAGGTGGACTCAATTTACTAATTATGTGACTTCTGAAGAATTTGTTAATCAGCATTTTTATTCGGTGTATCAGACTACAAGTGCACAATTTTCAGACCAATATTTTTCAAGTATTTACAAAAGCATGCATCATTTTCTTTACATCTCATACATATTTGCTACTTTATGGTGGTGTATCACATAAAGACTAGAGATGGACACTTGATTTAAAATTTTCTTTGACTTCTTTCTAATTTTGTTTTTCTTTGGTGGTGCCATTTTAATTTTTGATTCATGCAGCAGAAATGCCACAATAGTACATGTCTAATCCATGTGATCTAATGACTTTAGAAATACTATTACACTCAGATTTACTTCTCTAGCCCAGATGCTGTCTCTCTGCTATCCAGAATTCCAGAGTGTTTATCAGCCATATCCTCCCTCTGTACCTCCTGGTTCGTAAAGCAGTATGGAGAAAAGGGAATTAATGTTTCCATTATCTCACTCAACTTTACCACCAAATCTGTAAATCACTATCAAGCTATCAAACCCTTCCCATCTCCAGCCATCTAGTTGGCGGCTGCTACATTCTGTACCAATAACTATAATTTTCTTATGCATTCTGTATGTTACCGTGGTTTAATGAATTAGAAGTTGTATATTTCTTTAGTTTATAGACTTGGAACCATATTTATTTAATAACAAATTTACAACATATATTATTTTAAAGTAATCCTTAATGTTCTACGCAACACAAACAGTACATGAAAAATAATTGCATTTCAAAGAGACTAAACATTGACAGTAAGGAATCTTAATATAAATGAAATGTAATTGATGTCCTATTTTTTATTTCCTTTTTTCACAAATCCATGTGATTTAAGTCCATATAGAAGTGAAGAAGATATAGACCTGTGTTCACGGTCCCACACTGCTCGACATAGGAGATGGTCAACAAGAGTAGTTGGTCATAAGCGGCTATTTATTGCATCCGACGCATTTCGGAGTCAGACCCGACTCCTCCTTTAGGGAGCCAATAATGTCCTTATTGCTTGGTTGTGTGCTACACAACATTTCCAGGTGAGCAATCTTCTTTTGTACCACAAGTCTCCTCTGTGATAAGACCCTATTTGAGCTTTCTTTCCTTCACAGTTTTTGTATATACCGTATATACTCGTGTATAAGCCGAGTTTTTCAGCACAAAAATTGTGCTGAAAAGTGCCCCCCTCGGCTTATACATGAGTCATGATGGCAGCCCCCCCCGTGCTATATACAGGCCCCCCGTTGCTGCCGCCGCACACCTGTGAAAGAAGAGCTTTCATACTTATCCTCCTGTGACCACGCGCGCATCCCCCGCTCTCCTTCCTGCTTCTAAACCGGCGTCCATCCACGTGACCGCGCGCCTGTAATGACGTCATTATTTGTGCGCGGTCACATGGATGGACGCCAGGTATAAGCAGGAAGGAGAGCGGGGGATGCGCGCGCGGTCACAGGAGGGTAAGTATGAAAGCTCTTCTTTTACAGGTGTGCGGCGGCAGCAACGGGGGCCTGTATATAGCACGGGGGGGGCTGCTGTATCCTACCACAGGGGGGCCTATATATACCACAGGGGAGGGCTGCTGTATACTACCACAGGGGGCCTGTATATACCACAGGGGGGAGGGACTGCTGTATACTACCACAGGGGGCCTGTATATACCACAGGGGGGAGGGCTGATGTATACTACCACAGGGGGCCTGTATATACCACAGGGGGGAGGGCTGCTGTATACTACCACAGGGGGCCTGTATATACCACAGGGGGAGGGCTGCTGTATACTACCACAGGGGGCCTGTATATACCACAGGGGGAGGGGCTGCTGTATACTACCACAGGGGGGCCTGTATATACCACAGGGGGGGGACTGCTGTATACTACCACAGGGGGAGACTGCTGTATACTACCACAGGGGGAGACTGCTGTATACTACCACAGGGGAAGACTGCTGTATACTACCACAGGGGGAGACTGCTGTATACTACCACTGGGGAGACTGCTGTATACTACCACTGGGAGGCTGCTGTATACTACCAATGGAGAGACTGCTGTATACTACCACTGGGGAGACTGCTGTATACTACCACTGCGGAGGCTGCTGTATACTACCAATGAGGAGGCCTGTATACCACTGGGGGGGCCTGAATACCTGTGCTGGGGTCCACCCTCGGCTTATACACGAGTCAATAGGTTTTCCCAGGTTTTGGGGGCAAAAGTAGGGGGGTCGGCTTATACACGGGTCGGCTTATACACGAGTATATACGGTAATTCATATAGAATTGACACACATAATTACTTACTCTACTAAAGAGCATTTTAAATATTACATGTATATATAAAGTAAAGATGTTTTATATTGCTGCCCATCTTTCAAGTTCACTGCACAGCCACTATTCTGACATTTCACACATCTATAGAAAATAAGGCATTTTGCAGTAAAGTCAGTAAGTGTGAAAAAGTGTGTTGTATCTGCCTTACTTACCATGTTTATGAGAAGCTCAGTCTAAAAGTAAATTGACAAGTTGTCAATGAACAATAGGTTGTTCCATAGCTAGGCTTTTCACAGGTTAAGATGCCTTTGGGCTAATGAGGCTAGATCTACAATTTCCCATCTAGCATATGGAGCAGCTAAACAGCGCCCAAATGGCGGAAAATGTAGTTTCTTGGATCTGTTTGTATTTGTCCTCCAGGTGATTCATCCAAGAAAAGTGAATATTTATCAAATAGTCAAATCTCAGTTTGAAAAAAAATCAGAATATATCTTAATATATTGTTAAACCATGCAAAAAGATGTGCATCAGTGAGCAATTTTGATGTAACACATGTTTATGATATCATAAAAGTTGTATCCTCAATAAACATGCAACAAGCTATGTTTATATGGCATTACATTGAGACTACATTGAGATACCTGCAGACTATGGAGCGATAGACATGTGGACAGTGGCATAACTGTGGAGCTACGGAATGCTGTATATTTATAGGCTGTACCAAGGTAATACCTTGAATGACGTGGGAGCCCTTCCACGGAATTTTTACTTGGGGCCCATGAGCTTCAATTATACCTTTAAGGACTGTGAGCCCTCGTGGATAGGATCTCTGCCCTAATGTACCTGTATGATTTATTCGTCGTTACTTATGTTCTTGTCCTTGTTCTACCCTTACACATGTACAGCGCCATGGAACCAATGGCACTATATAAATAAATAATAATAATGATGCCTTCATAGGACACTGAATTATGGACATGCAATCAAGGCTTCTGGAAAGGTCTACAATCTTTAAACTGTACATGACATCAAAATCTATACAAGTATGTGGAAAAACTCCTTTTGCCTCTTTTTGAAATGTGGTACATATATTATATAGGTACAGTATGGCACCATACAATTATACACTGCTCTAGGTATCACATTAAGACTCAGGGTACGTGCCTACGATCAGGAGACACTGTGTTCTGAAAGGAACATGTTTTCTCTTGCAGAAACACTGGTTTCTTGTGCGGATAGGCTGATTAGGATTAAGGGTGCAGCGTATTTTCACTGTGTTCTCCCGCTGGGTACACTCACATCTCCACTAGCTTAAATTGACATGCTGCGGCAAAATGCCATGCCTCCTGTTAGTGTATGCTCTGGAAAAAAGAAGTACAGTGACCCTGGGATTTCTATAAATCACATCCATACTGCTTGTACTATACAAAACAGTGTTTTGGATGTTGCGAAAATATGTTGCATTTAAAACACTGCTAACAGTGATCATTATTGTTATTATTTATTTATATAGCACCATTAGATTCCATGGCATGTTACATATAGAGAGGGCAGATGAGGACAAGTAAAACCTGTATGGACAAGCAAATCGTACAGGTACATGAGGGAGAGGACCCTGTCCGCGAGGGCTCACAGTCTACAAGGGACGGGTGGGGATACAGTAGAACGGGGGGAAGGGCTGAGCATGGGATGGTGTGGTGGAAAGGGTCTCATTGTGGGTTATATGCTTCTCAGAAGAGGTGGATTTTCAGGTTTCTTTTGAAAGTTTCCCGGGGTAGGCGAGTGTCTGATATGATGGGGGAGAGAGTTCCAGAGTATGGAGGATGCACAAGTGAAATCTTGTATGCAGTTGTGAGAAGAGGAAATAAGAGGGGAGCAGAGAAGGAGTTCTTGGGAGGATCGCAGGTTGTGTGAGGATAGGTATCGGGAGACCATTTCGGAGATGTATGGAGGGGACAGGTTGTGGATGGCTTTGTATGTCATGGTTCAGGTTTTGAAATGGGATCTCTGGGAAGTGGGAAGCCAGTAAAGGGCTTGGCAGAGGGGGGAGATGGGGGAGTGGAGTAGCGGGGAAACAGGTAGATTAGATGGGATGCAGAGTTTAGGATAGATTGGAGAGGTGCGAGAGAGGAAGCAGGGAGGCCGGTAAGCAGGAGGTAAGCAGTAGTCGAGGCGGAAGATGATGAGAGCGTGAATAAGTGTTTTAGCAGTGTCGTGGTTGAGAAAAGTGCGGATCCGGGAAATGTTTTTGAGCTGGAGTCAGCAGTAGTTGGCAAGGGCCTGGATGTGAGGCTTGAAGGAGAGAGAAGAGTCCAGAATTACCCCAAGGCACTTGGCATGGAGGACTGGGGACCCTAATAAGTTAAGGTTTAGAACCCATTTTTTATTACAAAGACACCATCTTACACTATTGTATGAATAACAGTCAGTGCTGAAATAGTCTACCAGAGTGAATTCTATCAATGGAACATGTGAATGTTGACTCTATGGCCTCTTCATCAGGCTTACTAATGACACAACTTCTAATTAAAGACACTTCTGAAGAAACGTGCACAATTGGACAGTGACAATATGTGTGTGTTCAGAAGTGTCATTATTAAGTTTGATGAAGAGGCCATAGATTCTCAAAAGCTTGCTATTATTAACCATCTTTGAAACAAATAAAGGAAGAAGAGGCGGGAAATTTTATGCCCAACATAATAACAGTACTAGCTATTAACCACACTTTTTGGTATTATGAAAAAAGTACTTTATTCAAACCTCTAGAAAAGTGAAAAGTGCAGTTCATGCAATTGATTTCTTTACATTAAAAGTTACAAAAATAGGTCAATGGATGGGAGTTTTTCTGGAGGTGTTTCCCGAAGGAGAAGGTAGAATCAACCACCTTGCATTGTAAAAGAACGGGATGCACAACAATGATAGCAAGCAGACAATTATAGGTAAGATACGTAACAGTATAGATATTTTCCAATCATATATATCCAACATATGACTAGACAATCCCCATTCCAACAAGAATACACACAGTAGGTGGGGGAAAGTAGGTGCCATTTTAACCCAGGTGGGTAATGTGCCATCTATAGGCATTCCAATATAATTGCTTTGTCTCTCTTAATAATCCCACACACACGGATTCAACCACCCACCTCAACTGGTTGTTACCAATATACTGATAGAAATCATAATTACTCTCACCCATAGTGCTAGTTCAGGGGGTTTGAAGTCTCTTCAGGGGGATAGGGGAGCTATCTTTTTAGTTAGCCATTAATAGTTATCAACTAGGGATGGGCGAATCTACTCGCTAGGACTCGTTACTCGGCGAGTAGTAAGGGACTCGCAGGACTCGGTACTCTGCGAGTTTCCCAGCGTTTACTCGCACGAGTCCAATGCAAATCAATGGCAAACGCTGACAAAACTAGGATTGCCATTGTCTTGCATTAGACTCGGCTATTGTGCCAGTGATAGCAGGGAAACTCACAAAGTAACTGCTGTTACATTGTGAGCCGAGTCCAGCTGTTTTCTCTGTGTGCAGGCTGCCGCAGCTCCAGGGTCCTAAAGACCGCCTGCTCACAGAGATGATGTAGCAGTGCTGAGATTGTTCTCAGTCTGCTCATTCCCTGTGCATAGACATCTATATCTATGCACAGGGGATGTAGCAGAGAGGACATCGCGTTTTGGACTGCGTCGGACAGAAGAGGATTTTTTTAATTAAAGATGGAGTCCCTAATGGCTTTTTTTTTTATTTCAAATAAAAAATTTTCTCTGTGTTGTGTTTTTTTAACCCTTTATTGGAGATTCTTAGTGGCTGGGTCAAACGTGGCCTGACATTAAGAATCTCGGGCTTAATACCAGCTTGTACAACAAAGCTGGTATTGACCCCTTTATTACCCAGCGTGCCACCGCCACCAGGGCCGCTGGAAGAGCGGGGTTCAGCGCCAGAGGATGGCGCTTCAATGAACGTGCCATCTTCTGGGGCGGCTGCAGGCTGCAATTTGCAGCAGGGGGTGCCCAGAAAGCTTGGGCCTCCCTGCGCTGCGGATTCCAGCCCCCAGCTGTTTAGCAGTACCTGGCTAGACATAGAAATTGTGCGGAGCCCCACGCATTTTTTTTTTATAATTTCATGAAATTCATGAAATAAAAAAAAGTGCTCCCCTATATTCTTGTGTCCGGCCAGTTACAAATAGGCACCTGGGGGTTGGGGGCAGCTCGTCGCTGCCTGCTGGATCCGGCTGGTTCCAGAAATACGGCGAAGCCCACGTGAATTTTTTTTCTGACAAATCCATAAAACAATGTAAATAACAGGAACTGCATCTTTATTAACCCCTGGACCATGGGCGAGGGGTTAATAAAGATGCAGTCCCTATTTTAGGATTGTTTTATTGATTTTTCAGAAAAAAAATTACATGGGCTTCGCCGTATTTCTGGAACCAGCCGAATCCAGCAGGCAGCGACGGGCTGCCCCCAACCCCCAGGTGCCTATTTGTACCTGGCCAGACACAAGAATATAGGGGAGCCCTTTTTTTTTATTATTTCATGAAATAATAAAAAAAAAATGCGTGGGGCTCCGCGCAATTTCTATGTCTAGCCAGGTACAGCTAAGCAGCTGGGGGCTGGAATCCGCAGCACAGGGATGCCCAAGCTTTCTGGGCACCCCCCGCTGCAAATTGCAGCCCGCAGCCGCCCCTGAAGATGGCGCGTTCATTGAAGTGCCATCCTCTGGCGCTGAACCCCGCTCTTCCAGCGGCCCTGGTGGCGGTGGCACGCTGGGTAATAAAGAGGTTAGGGCCAGCTTTGTATTATCAGCTGGCCCTAAGCCCGAAATTTATGGCGGTCACGCCAATATTAGACATGACCGCCATGAATTTCTATTAAATGTTTTAAAAAAAACACAACACAGAGAAAATTTTTTATTAGAAATAAAAAAGAAGCCATTAGGGACTCCATCTTTAATTAAAAAAATCCTCTTCCGTCCGACGCAGTCCAAAACGCGATGTCCTCTCTGCTCATCCCTGTGCATAGATATAGATGTCTATGCACAGGGAATGAGGAGACTGAGAACAATCTCAGCTCTGCTACATCAGGCAGCAGGCGGGCTCTAGGACCCTGGAGCTGCGGCAGCCAGCACACAGAGCAGACAGGACTCTTATCTGTGCGAGTTTCCCAGCGATTACTTGCACAGTAAACGAGTCCAATGCAAATCAATGGCAAAACTAGGATTGCTTCAGGCTGAAGCTTTCGAGACACATCTGTGATTTGTAAATCGCACACTACTCGCTATTAGTCGCTTCCCCATTCATTAACATTGGACTCACTAGACTCGCATTGAGTAGCGAGTCCTGGGCTCGGACTCGCTAGAGTCAAGCGATTCCGAGTAATTTAGGATTCGCCCATCACTATTATCAACCACTGAGGACTCTCAGATTGAAATATATATTTTGGAATATTACAAAAATCTGCATTTTACTCAACTGTAATGGGCCATCAAAAGGTTAAAAATAAAACAAAATACTAATCTTACTGCTCACCTCTGTGCCCCTTCTAATTTACACCATCCCCCATCCAGTCCTTGGCGTATCTTCTTGTCACCGGTAACCAATTCCGGAATCACCAGGTCTTTCCACTTTCCACGCTAGGTCTGGACCTGCAGCTCAGATGAGCACAGGTGAGTATAGCAATTTTTTTTTTTGCTCTTGGGTCTGGAGAGAACGCAGCACAGAATAAGTAATATTCAATTTGTGGGGAATAACTTATTTGTGAATCAATTTCATGAGAAAATCTGTGCAATTTGGTAAAGTTGATGTTTTTCAGATACACTCATGCCTTTATACCATTATTAAGAAAGAAAGAAGTATGTTTTCACCCTCTAAGAGACTCCTCCAGTTTTATAATATTAAATGTCCTGTGAAATCAAAGTAAATCATAAGCTATTAAAAGATGTCCCTAGAGCATATTAACACTTATCCTACACTCCTTTTTGCTCATAAATGCATCTAGTGAAAATGTAGAAAAACGTTATTAAACTCACTCATTGGGTATGTTAATGAGTGGCTACTATATTCATAGTCACCCAGGCAGGCTCTCCTCTTCATAATATCACGCCTTAATAGGCGTGATCTTGCACGCTGATTCAAATGTGCGCCTCCCCGCTCTCCTCTGTGCCGGCGGGGCTGCAGTGCGGCTGTAATGACGCGAATCGCGTCATTTCCGGCATCGGGTGACGTGTGTACACCCACACCGCTCTGTTATGCCTCCAGCACGCATGCGCAGTGCGGGGCATGAAGCTAACAGAGCGGTGCGGGTGTACACACGTTTCCCGCTGCCATAAATTATGCGATTTGCGTCATTACAGCCGCACTGCAGCCCCGCTGGAGAGTGGGGAGGCGCACATTTGAATCAGCGTTCAAGATCACGCCTATTAAGGCATTTAAGAGCAAAAAGGAGTGTAGGATAAGTGATAATATGCTGTAGGGACATGTTTTAATAGCTTATGAGGCGTTTTGGAGGTGACAGGATCCCTTTAAATAAGAAAAACTTCCTGCACTTCCTACTTTGCAATGTGAATAGGTGCAATGCTTAATATTAGATATTATAACAAACAAAAAAAGAGCTGTTTTTTGAAATGCTAAAACATGCATATCATGAATTTATCATTTATCACTTACCATCTTTTCAGTTAGCCATTAAAATGTATCAACAACTGAGGACTCTCAGATTGCAATATTTTTCTGTCATGAATTTAAGAATATAGAATGGCAATGTTGCTAAGGATATGTAAAAAAATTAAACACTTATCATGTAATCGTGGCCATTTCTATATCCATCCAGTAGCCATGTCGAGGCGTGTCTCCTTGCTGGGAATGTACACTAAGTCAGTGCCTCTGGGATTAAAAACCTCCATTTTAATGGGTGAGTAGGAACCTGCTAATAGATAAAGCAATCACATAAGGTAAGCAGGGGAGGGGTGCACAGACAG
Source organism: Allobates femoralis (assembly GCA_033576535.1). Classification (NCBI taxonomy): domain Eukaryota; kingdom Metazoa; phylum Chordata; class Amphibia; order Anura; family Aromobatidae; genus Allobates; species Allobates femoralis. The sequence goes on along the minus strand of JARQOC010000003.1, from coordinate 752,619,417 downwards.
AAGGTATGACCACATAATCTTAACAAGAAAAATGTATGTTTAGCTATGCATCTGTTCACATGGCATGTTACGGAGGTCTGGCAGTTTTTTCTTATTTATGTCATAGGGTCATACCTTCTACTTGAAAACTCTCTTTTGGAAAGTTAACAGCCTGCAATGACCGCGCTGCCATCTCACCACCACTAGAGCAATTACCTCACCATCACCACCACCAGAGATGCTGCGCCCCGACCTAATGTCTCCTCTCCACTGTCCTGTAGAATGTAAGCCCGCAAGGGCAAGGTCCTCTCCCTTCTATAACAGTCTGGAATAAAGCACTAAATGGAAAGGGCACAATAGTGTTTATCCGTAGGATTGTGTGAGTGCAGCAAGTTGTTGAAACCGCTCACCTGTTTGTGTTGTGAGACTTCACAACCCCCTTATAAACCTGTGACAACTGTAGCTGTAGATGTCAAGCTTTTTGGTCTGCAGCAGTACTCCCGTGGGTTGAACATTCAAATGTGCATAGGAGAAATGGGAATAAAGACCACGCTCCCCCTCCAAGGAATCCAATGATTCAGGTTGTTAGAAATACAGATGTTGGTTTATTACGCATATCAAAGTCAAGCCCTTTTCTCAGATACCACCACACAAAATAAGATGTACACCTTAGTCCTGTACTGGTCCGGTATATATACAGTGTTGGCCAAAAGTATTGACACCCCTGCAATTCTGTCAGATAATACTCAGTTTCTTCCAGAAAATGATTGCAATCACAAATTCTTTGGTATTATTATCTTCATTTAATTTGTCTTCAATGAAAAAAACACAAAAAGAATTGTCCTAAAGCCAAATTGGATATAGTTCCACACCAAACATAAAAAAGAGGGTGGACAAAAGTATTGACACTGTTAGAAAAAACATGTGATGCTTCTCAAATTTGTGGAATTAACAGCACCTGTAACTTACCTGTGGCACCTAACAGGTGTTGGCAATAACTAAATCACACTTGCAGCCAATTGACATGGATAAAAGTAGACTCAACCTCTGACCTGTGTCCTTTTGTGTACCACATTGAGCATGGAGAAAAGAAAAAACACCAAAGAACTGTGAGGACTTGAGAAACCAAATTGTAAGGAAGAATGAGCAATGTCAAGGCTACAAGTTCATCTCCAAAGACCTGAATTTTCCTGTGTCTACCGTGCGCAGTGTAATCAAGACATTTAAAGCCCATGGCACTGTGGCTAATCTCCCTAGATGTGGACGGAAAATAAAAATTGACAAGCGATTTCAACAGAAGATTGTGCGGATGGTGGCTAAAGAACCTTGACTAACATCCAAACAAGTTCAAGCTGCCCTGCAGTCCGAGGGTACAACAGTGTCAACCCGTACTATCCGTCGGAGTCTGAATGAAAAGGGACTGTATGGTTGGAGACCCAGGAAGACCCCACTTCTTACCCCGAGACATAAAAAAGTCAGGTTGGAGTTTGCCAAAACTTACCTGAGAAAGCCTAAAATGTTTTGGAAGAATGTTCTCTCTTTTTGGGCAAAGGCATCAACATAGAGTTTACAGGAGAAAAAAAGAGGCATTCAAAGAAAAGAACACAGTCCCTACAGTCAAACATGGCGGAGGTTCCCTGATGTTTTGGGGTTGCTTTGCTGCCTCTGGCACTGGACTGCTTGACCATGTGCATGGCATTATGAAGTCTGAAGACTACCAACAAATTTTGCAGCATAATGTAGGGCCCAGTGTGAGAAAGCTGGGTCTCCCTCAGAGGTCATGGGTCTTCCAGCAGGACAATGACCCAAAACACACTTCAAAAAGCACTAGAAAATGGTTTGAGAGAAAGCACTGGAGACTTCTAAGGAGGCCAGCAATGAGTCCAGACCTGAATCCTATAGAACACCTGTGGAGAGATCTAAAAATGGCAGTTTGGAGAAGGCACCCTTCAAATATCAGGGATTAAAATTCCAGCAGATCATTGTAAGAAACTCATTGATGGTTACCGGAAGCGGTTGATCGCAGTTATTTTGGCTAAAGGTTGTGCCACCAAGTATTAGGCTGAGGGTGCCAATACTTTTGTCCAGCCCATTTTTAGAGTTTTGTGTGAAATTATCAATGTTTTGCTTTTTGCTTCATTCTCTTTTGTGTTTTTTCATTGAAGACAAATTAAATGAAGATAATAATACCAAAGAATTTGTGATTGCAATCATTTTCAGGAAGAAATTGAGTATTATCTGACAGAATTGCAGGGGTGTCAATACTTTTGGCCAACACTGTAGGTACCAGTATACCAGCTATGACTGTACCAGTTTGTCATTGTTAATTTGTTTACTGTAGCAATATCTTTAATTTTGTATGTAACCCCTTGTCATGTACATCGCCATGGAATTAATGGTGCTTTATAAATAAATAATAATAATGCCTAGACTTGGCTACTGGGCGGATATTGAGATGGCCATCTTTATATGCTAAGTGTCTCATTTTTCCACATTTCCTTACCATATTGCAATTCTATATTCTTACGTTCATGATATGCACCTCTTAGCATTTCAGAGTGCACCTGTTTTTTGTTTGTTAAATATAAAGAATTGAGATTAAATAGTTTAAATCTAGTAAAATAGAAATTAATGATGCAATAGTTTTGAGCGTTTTTATTTTGCTGCAAATGGCAGTGATTTCATATATTAGTATTTATGAATCCCTCAAAAACTAAAGCTGAATCTTACTAGGAAAAAATTGTCCATAAACACAATCACCGATGTTCATGCATTTTTTGGGGGGATCACTGTCTCTTTTATTCTAAACATAGTACACTGTGGGTATCATGTTATTTTTCATTGGCTCTCTATTGTAAAAAAGAAATTACCAAAGGTGTTTGTAAAGTTATAAGAAAATCAAGTTTTTGTTCTTTTTTACAAAATGAGAAAATGTAAGAAGAAAACAAAAGCGACACACTAAGAGTTGACATTCTAGTGGAAAAAGGGGGGGTCAATAAAACTAGATTTTAAAGAGAACCTGTCACCCCCCCCCACAACACAAGGGCCTATTAAACTAAAAGAGCCACTTCCAGCAGCGCCTATGCTCCTTTTTGTGAAGGTGGCTTATATCCCTCTACCCCCCAGGACACCAAAATAATCACTTTATAAGAAATTACTTTAGGTCCCCTCCCTGGACCTGTACACCTCGCTGCTGTTACCCCTCCTCCTAGACCCTCCTCCTCTGTTCCTTAAGAGCAGTGTCAGCGCAGATGCCTCAGTTCTTGGGCATGCTTCATGAGCTCTGCCCGAGAGCTGAGGTCACATGGTGTCTGAACATTACGCCTGCGTATAACGCATGCACCAGATCCCGTCCTGTGTGGTCTTATGCTTTGTGCAGACTGCATGGCTGGGAAACGAGGAGGGAACAGGCACAGTCATGCTGTTTGCACAGGCACCAGATTCCCAGCCCTGCAGTCTGCACAAAGCATAAGACCACACAGGGTGGGATCTGATGCCTGCATTACACCATGTGACAAGCTCTCGGGCAGAGCTCACGGAGGTGAGAGGACTGCGCAGGTGCCAACGCTGCTCTCAAGGAAGAGAGGAGGAGGGTCCCGGAGGGTCAAGGAGGAGGGGTAACAGCAGCAAGGCATTTAGGTCCAGGAAGGGGAGTAATTTCTTATAAAGTGATTATTTTGGTGTCCCGGGGAGGTAGGGGGATAAGAGCCATCTTCACAAAATGCAGCATAGGTGCTGCTGAAGGTAGCTCTTTCAGTTTAATTGGCCCTGGGGGGGTCACAGGTTCCTTTTAACAAGCAGAAGTGTCTGGCAAGGGTTTCTCCCCAAAATCTAATTAAATAATCATCTATAATAAGTAAATCAAATTCTGTAGTATCATCGGGTACTGTTGCTTGTTGAATTATTAATTAATTATGAATTACTGCTGATTGTTAATTAATTATTTTATTAGCCTATGGTGAAAAACAAAATACCGTATATACTCGCGTATAAGCCGAGTTTTTCAGCCCAAAATTTGGGCTGAAAAGTCCCCCCTCGGCTTATACGCGAGTAAACAGTATATATACATATATATACATCATATATGTATATATTCAGCCGCAGCCCCGGAGGTATACAGGCCCCCCCATCAAGCTCCAGGGCCCCCCCTTGCGCGGCAGTCTGTAAAGTAAAATCATACTTGCCAGTGTCCTGTCGCGCCGTCCGCAGCTGCCGACATGACGATCCCGGGCTTCATTCAGCGTCTTCCGCATTCCTTTAGTCGCGGGCAATGACGTCATTGCCCGCGACTACAGGAAGTCGGAAGCCGGAAGACGCTGAATGAAGCCTGGGATCGTCATGTTGGCAGCTGCGGACGGCGCGACAGGACACTGGCAAGTATGATTTTACTTTACAGGCTGCCGCGCAAGGGGGGGGCCCTGGAGCTTGATGGGGGTGCCTGTATACCTCCGGGGCTGCGGCTGTATACAGCCCTGGGGCTGCGGCTGTATACAGCCCTGGGGCTGCGGCTGTATACAGCCCTGGGGCTGCGGCTGTATACAGCCCTGGGGCTGCGGCTGTATACAGCCCTGGGGCTGCTGCTGTATACAGCCCTGGGGCTGCTGTATACTACCTAAGGGCTGCTGTATATACCTCTGGGGCTGCATATACCTCTGGGGCTGCATATGGGGCTGCATATACCCCTGGGGCTGCATATGGGGCTGCATATACCCCTGGGGCTGCATATACATCTGGGGCTGCATATACCTCTGGGGCTGCATATACCTCTGGGGCTGCATATACCTCTGGGGCTGCATATACCTCTGGGGCTGCATATACCCCTGGGGCTGCATATACCCCTGGGGCTGCATATACATCTGGGGCTGCATATACCTCTGGGGCTGCATATGGGGCTGCATATACCCCTGGGGCTGCATATGGGGCTGCATATACCTCTGGGGCTGCATATACCTCTGGGGCTGCATATACCCCTGGGGCTGCATATACCTCTGGGGCTGCATATACCTCTGGGGCTGCATATGGGGCTGCATATACCTCTGGGGCTGCTGTATACTACCACTGGGGCTGCTGCTGTATACTACCACTGGGGAGGCTGCTGTATACCTCACTGCTGGGGGTTATATACCTGTGCTGGAGTCCACCCTCGGCTTATACGCGAGTCAATAAGTTTTCCCAGTTTTTGGGGGCAAAAGTAGGGGGGTCGGCTTATACACGGGTCGGCTTATACACGAGTATATACGGTACCTAAAATGTTTACTCTTATTGTCAGTTATCAATATAAATGATGTATTATGTATATGTGCTATCACTATGTAGTGCTGGTATGACCCTTACCCCTATCCGACCTCTGTCCTGTATGCTGTATATGTATTGTACTTCTGCCTTCTTCTCTACCAGAATTCTGTGCACTTTTTATAATTAGGGCAGAGATTTCTGTAGGAACATTCCAAGTCTTGAATCTTGACATTGTTAGATAAAATCTATGGAAAGCTTCTTTAAAGCTATGTACACATATGTGCGCTTTGATTTGTAGCAGTGATTATCTAAGTCTAAGTGAGACAATAAATTCCTCACTTCAATAGGATATGAGTTGTAAAACCTGGACTTCATCTCAGCTCTCAAATGACATCCAGCAGTCTGGTACATTTTAAAGTGAAGTCTAACATGCTTTGACTTGTGAACTTACAGAAGGAAGTCAGAAGGCCAGCTGCGGAAGATTACCCCTTACTTTCCCTATTACATTTTCCCCTTCCCTTTAGTACATGCAGGTACAGACATGTGTGAAATCATTCCTGAACACCCCCTCTCATTTTATTGAGTACACCTCCCTTATTTCTTCTCCTCTTTCCCCACAAATAAATAAAGATTGAAATAAAGTGTTCAAGATTTCATTCAATGCAGCAGAGTTATGGCGTTAGATATTGATTTATTGTGTCTAATTAGGGGCTTGCATTTGAGCTATGGATAGCATTATATAGCGCTATTAATTCCATAAGCGCCATGGAATCTAATGGCGCTATATAAATAAAAATAATAATAATAAATAACGCTTTACATACATGAGTAATGCTGTCTCTCTTGGAGCTCACAATCTAAACATCCTATCAGTATGTCTTTACAATGTGGGAGGAAACCAGAGTGCCCGGAGGAAACCCACGCAAACATGGGGAGAACATACAAACTCCTTGCAGATGTTGTCCTAAGTGTCCTTGGTGGGAATTGAAACCAGAACCTCAAGACTCCAGTGCTGCAAAGGCTACAGTGCTAACCACATGAGCCACCGTGCTGCCCCATATGTATACGTATATGTATATGTAGCCCTCATCTCACACCTTATGAAGGTATACATGTCTAGCAGGTATCATCAATAGACTGGGGTGGCAGGAGCTCACTGGTAAGACTGACTCTGGGGACCCACTGATCAACTACATGCAATATTCCATTCACAAGTTTACATATGCTTCTATATAATATACTGGGCAGTTTATATAATGAATTAAGAAAGGCTTTCTTTGTACTTAGTAAAACAAATGTATTGTGCCTACTACTCATGATGTTTTAGGGTAATTGACGTACTGCAAGGAGGCCCACCGGAGGTTTCTCTTTTTCTCCTGTGGGCTTGTATGAGTCCAGGTAACATTATCACACAGATATTCTAGTCACATAAGAATAAAAGACCAATAGTCAATAGATCAAGTAGAATAAAAACACTTACACAGGGACACCGATTAGAAACCACCACCGCTCACTGATCAGCTGTTCACATTGTGTAGATCCTAAGAACCGGGATCCAGGTAGATCTGCCCATAGAAAATTGTGTTCAGCTTAAAGAAGCTCGGGCTCTGGGAATCGATGAAGACTTTATCCAGAAGAGAATAGTGTGGCACACGTTACCATAAATGCGCAGGCTTTATTCCATACTCATTAAAAGTGTGGTTCCAGCAAGAAGAGTCACAGCTAGGCCAAAAAGGTTAATCCAGTGTAGGGCACCTGGAAACAGTTGATGGACTGTATCGCGCTGCTTGCACTTCAACTGATCTGGTATCATACCATATATCATGTATATCATATTCAAACCAGTTGAAGTGCAAGTAGCGTGATGCAGTCCGTCGTCTGTTTCCAGGTGCCCTACACTGGATTAACCTCTTCTGCCTAGCTGTGACTCTACATGATGGAACCACACTTTTAATGAGTACGGAATAAAACCTGTTTTTTATGGTAACGTGGGCCGCAATCTTCTCTTCTGGATAAAGACCAATATGATTTGCAAGTGACTGTGATATGATTTGCTAGATAGATTAAGACAACGATTATGTAATTTACTAAAGCAAAGAGAAAACATGCAATTATTTTCCAAACCAACAAAAACATTTCTTTTACTCACTCTCTTCTTTAAGTCATAGCACCCTAGATAAAGAAGTTTGGTCAGAATGTACAAATGAAGATGTCTTATGGTCACAAAAAATATTATTAATTATTATTTTTTATTATTTAAATCTTTTAGACCTAATGAGGCTAGTGAACTTACATAGACAATTCCTATCAGAATGACTGTTATCTTCAAAGGTTGTTAAGTCTGATCATGAAGTGAAAATGATTATTATATTATCAGGATGATTCGGCCATTCTTTTTCTTTCAAAGTAAGTACATCAATGTCATAAGGTCAATAAAATCTACTTAATACTGTATACATTTTTATTGTGAAATATGGTGTTATCTACTTTAGCTATATTATCTACTAATCTCCAGGCTAAGAGAAAGTGGACACTTGGAAAGTGATATTAAGTTGTTTTCTTACTGTAGGACTTCACTTTGCTAAACCACTTCTTCAGCTCTGTCAACAGTGTCATTGCCCTACTAGTTTAAAGGTTAAACAAAGCACCAAGTGTGTCAAAGTGAGTGGAACCAACTGGTTCTTGGCTTTTAGGAGATAATCAGTGCTTAATAGGTACATAATAGCTAACAGCAGAGCTGTTAACACAGAGATACATCACAGGAGACAGAACCCAGGCTTCACTGCAGTCACAACTTAATCAAAACAATGAAGGCCTTGAGTGTCTACCGGCTCAAACAACTAGAAAACAGATTCACTAGGAATCAGAAAGCGGCATTTCAGGGGAAGAATCATTACTTTTTTAATTAAAAGTGCTGCTTATTGTCCTAGGGATCTTTACCAGCCAACGTTTCATTTACATTATAATGAATGGTAGTGATTGCTTTGTAGAAAATGTATGGACACAATTAAAAATATATATTTGTAAAAAGTGATAAAGTTTCTCAAAAATGAGTCTTTTTTTTTATGTGAAAACTGATACCCTGTGTCAGAACACGTAATGTTATTCTTACTTCTGAGGTCCATCTTGGGTTCCTTTCATTGTACTAGGGTGGAAATGGCGACACAATTTTGTAGTAGGGATAGGGAACTAAGGCTGGTTTCACATCATGTTTTTTGTGATCCGGGCCGATCCGATGAGAACCGGATAGGCTCGGATCACATTTCAGCCCAAATAGTTTGCCTATGGGGCCGGATGGAGCCGGATGGCAGCAGCTATCTGACATCCGGTTTCCATGTGTCCGGGTGAATCCGGGAGGACTCGGATTTTTTACCCGGACACAAAAATGCTGCATGCACGATTTTTGTGGCCGGGAAGAAAAATCTCCCTAACATGGGAGCCTATGGGGCCGGATTGCCCCGATTCGGATTTGTGGTTCAGGGTTGTAGCCGGCTGGACCACTTCGGAGCCGGTACTCCAGGTTTGGACTGGGCAAAGGCATTCGGTTACCCTTTCTGTTCTTGGCCTCTTTCTCTTCTGGGTCACCAGGTTGAGGTGCCCTCCCTGTTAGCTTCTCTCTGCTGTTCTGTAGCTCTCCAGCTCTGTTTCATCTGTTGCTTCTCACTCTTTTTGCTGCACTGATCTTTTTCAGCTCCCTTCTGACTGAACTCTTCTCCTAACTCCTTCTTCTTCTTCTTCTAAATCCTTGCTGCTTTCCCCACTTCTTTTTTTACCTAGCCTCTCCTCCCACCAGGACCGGTGTAATACTATTGTATAGGTTTGAGGAGTCTGATCGCTTAAGGGCAATGAAGTGCAGAGACGGGTTCTTGGGTGCAAGTATTTATATACACACAGCAAAACAATGTGAACGTAATACACAGCAAAAGCACACAAACATAACACGACCCCAATATATACTGCCGAGCACAGTCCTTATGGAAACAGTCCGAAAAACAAATAGTCCAACGTATATAAATCCGGATGCAAGTAGTCCATAGCACAAGTCCTTGTACTGGAACGACCGAAGGATATAGTCCGTGGCAAAAGGTCCCCACACCCGGAAGACCGGGTAAAAAGTTCAAACACAGTTCCGAGTAGGAAATGAAACACAAGTTCCAAAAAGCAAACAGTACATAAGGTAATGACCGGGAAGTTGCTTACAAACTTGAAACGTCCGAGCCTGAAGATAGAATCAGCGGAACCAGGAGCACAATGCAGGAAGCTTTAGGAAGAACCGAGATCTCACAGAGCTCCAGGGAAGTAAGTGGACCAAGGAGAACAGCTGAGCAGGAGCAGACCAGGAACCAGTATACTCAAGCAATTAATGATCACCTGAGCCAGGTCTTTATGCAAACGAGGCAGGAAGAAGGGCAAACAAAACAATGATCTCCATGTTGACTGAGGGCAATATGGTCAAACGGCAGGCTGGGAAACCTGGAATACTGACAACCGGTTACCCTAGTAACGGGCATCTTATTGGTCCTCTAACACTAGATGTTTGCATGTGGTGCTGGAGCTTCAGGCTTATTCTACCCATTACCAAAACAAAGCATGCTGCACCTTCAGTCAGGAGTGCAGTACCCTTTTGTGATGCACCCTTAGTGGGGCGCCATACTCCCCCTTGGGAAATTACACTTGTCCCCAATTGTCCAGTCTACCCTACCCGGTACAGAGTGACATTTTTAGTTATGCATAACAACAATTAGACATTTTTAATAATAACAAGAATTCTTGATCTTCCTGTCCAGGAGGTACTATGACTTCAAACATTGCGAAATAAAATAAATACTTATCAGTTCAACGGAACCAGTTAACTATTGCGGACCCAGTGGTTACTATCACTGTCTTTTCCAATGTCCAGGTTACCACTGGGCCGCTGCACACAATATCACAACACGCAATAAAGAGGGGAAAAAAATTAAATGTCCTCATGAAAGTCTATGTGCATTCTAGTAGAAAAAGCAATATAATGTACATTATTTACATTAGGCTGCCAGTTTACAGTTCACAGTTATGCACTCTCAAAGCGTACCAGCCTCTGGGTCCTGCGTGTTTTTCGTAGGATATTAAGTCCTGTCTGTATAAATCATGATCCGGGTGTCCTTTGGGCAGGTGTGATTCAACATCCCGTCTTGGAATAAAAACTTCCTCGTACAATCCTTCCTCTCTGGCGAAACCCCAACCGTTGTCCAGGTTGAAGGTGGTTACTACACCTTGTTTACGGTGCTCCGGGGCTATGGGTGGTTGGGGACGGGCCTCTGCTCTTATATGCAAGTTCTCTTGTTCGCGGGCCCACCACTCAGCTCTGCGTCGCTGCCTTTCTACATCATCCGACCGGTGAAAGGTGCACACAAAGTCACTGCGGTTAGACGCACTATTGTTGTACTTTGTTTGGCACAGTTGTTCTCATACTATTACCGCTGGTCATTGATGTTGCTGCTACGCCCCACCAAGCTACCCGGGCTTCAGGTTGCAATTGCCCAACGGGGTTCTGTACTGTATCCTCCTCCTCCTCGGAACCTAACTGTTTTGGTTCCCCATCCTCATCGGGGAACTGGTAATCCTACTCTTCCTCTGGCTCACTAGCCTCAAACTGAAGGTCTGGCTCCTCGGAAGGTGGCTGGTCCTCTTCCCGCTCTGGGTCTGCTGGTTCGTCAGGCGCAGCTGCCACATGGCCCTCCTCTTGCGGGGCTTCATCGCTGCCTGCCTCGTGGTCGTCCTTCTGTGGGGATTCATGGCTGCCCGCTTCCTCCTCTCCTGCAACCGTGGATGGCACCGGGTCTTCACCGGTAACCGGGTGGGTCGTCCCTCTCCACCGGTTCCAGGTCTAGACGGTCGGTCAGCCTTTGCATGGCTGCGTGGCACAGTTTTTTAGCCACGCTGGTGCTTCAGCGTCGGATGGTCCTCTCAGTATTCTGTAGGAGCTGGACTCTCAAGTCTTGGAGCGCGGTCTCCTAGAAGGTCAGGTCCCCGTCGATGGTGTGGACAGAGACCAACTCTGGCTCGTTAAAGCCGGAGCGGGCTTCTTCCTCTACCTCCCGCATCAGCTCTTTTAGCCAGATAGCCGCCATGCTTGCTTCTCCAAAACCCGTACCCATCGTAGCTGGCGCAGGTTCTGGTGGCAAAGCTCTTTGCAAAGACCCGGCCACGCCCTCTTCCTTTTGTTTTATAGTCCATGGGCGGGCTAAGGTCTCTGGCCCGCCCCCTTGGTTTTTCCTTAGCAATTGGGGCGAGCAAGAATTTTTTCGCCTCTGCCATGGCCCTCCCACAACGAGGGGCTGAGGCACGCCCCTGCACCAACACATTGTCCTTTACATTGCTGGACCTGCCATCTTGGCCCAGTAGAAATGGCGGGAAAAGTTCTTTAGTCTCTTCTGGGTCACCAGTTTGAGGTGCCCTCCCTGTTAGCTTCTCCCTGCTGTTCTGTAGCTCTCCAGCTTTGCTTCATCTGTTGCTTCTCACTCTTTCTGCTGCACTGATCCTTTGCAGCTCCCTTCTGACTGAACTCTTCTCCTAACTCCTTCTTCTTCTCCTTCTTCTTCTTCTTCTAACTCCTTGCTGCTTTCCCCACTGCTTTATTACCTAGCCTCTCCTCCCACCAGGGCCGGTTACCCTAGTAACGGGCATCTAGTTGGTCCTCTAACACTAGATGTTTGCATGTGGTGCTGGAGCTTCAGGCTTATTCTACCCATTACCAAAACAAAGCATGCTGCACCTTCAGTCAGGAGTGCAGTACCCTTTTGTGACGCACTCTTAGTGGGGCGCCACACGAGCAGTGTACAGTATATGATCGGCTTGCACTGGGCTTAAAAGCACAGTTATTTAGTGTAATGTGTGTCCAAAATTAATTTTGCCTGAAATTGTTTTGCTTATGGCTGGACAGCCATATGTCACTGATTGGACAGAGAGCTAAGCTGCCAATCAGTGACATCCGTTGAGGTTCTCATGAAGATTGGGGTCATGAACAGTGTGCCAAAAAGTTCGGCCGAACAGCCCAAACCTAAACTTCAAAAGGTTGGTTCGCTCATCACTATGATAGACACTCAAACAGACTGGGGATAGTTGGATCCAGTGATTTGACCAACTTCAGATCGGCACATGCGGACACAAAAATATAGAACATGCAAGTGTAGCGACCGGTAGTAAGACTGCGGGTGTGTGTGTATGATCTTTCTCAACAGAATCCCCATACTCAGGTTTAACCGGTAATAACGTTTCTTTACTGTCAAACATGTTTATATCACAGTCAACCGAACTATATGCGTACTTGTATATATTAGAGTCTCTGGATCTTCACTTCTTCTGGGTACGCAGCAAGAAAAGAAAAAAACACAACAATGAAGGTATCTTTCCCTAACTTTCCCTAAAATCACGTACCAGTCTATCACAGAAGAAGATGTCGCTCCCACGTAGCAGGCCTGGGGATCTCACGATGACGGGTCCCGGTGCAGCGCTGAAGGGGGAAACTCCTCAGTCTTCTTCTTTGGTCTTCTTCCGCAGGTAACGTAATTTTTCTTTGTTAGTAGTCTCAGGGCACACCGAGCAGCAGAAGGGAGCCCACAGTAGCACAAAAGTCTCTCTCAGTCTCGGGGGCACCCCGAGCAGCAAGAGGGAGATCACGGCAGTAAAAATGGCTCTCTTATGTCGGTCACGGCCCCTGCACATGCACTCCGGGTGCAAGGTTTTGCAGAGCGGCCAGAGTCACAGCACCAAAGTCTAGTGGCCCAGGATCAGTCACGGGGGCTTCTGCGGATTGATTTTTCCGGCAAGGTCTAGCAAAGTAGTCCACTTTCAACAGACATCCACACGCAGGTCTTCCCTGGCTCAGCTCTGGATCTGCACTGACTTCCCGCTCTTTCCCTTCCTAGGTAAACACTTTTGCTGAAAAGGAAATTTCCCACTTCCCTGCGTTTGTTTCAGCACTTGTCCACAAGGGGGCAGTAGCAGACTGTGCACAGTTCATATCCATTTCTATGATACAGTCTGAATTGTTCACCTCATTACATACCCCCCCACTTAAAGGTTGGCAGTCCCTGTCAACAACCATCGGCTCCAAGGCAGTGATGGCTGTTGATATCACAGGGATTGATCTCCGGCGGAGTAGGGACCTCTGTTGGGGGAAACCGTCATCCCCCTGTTCACCTTCGCTCCCTTGTTCAGGGCTCACGAAATCTCCAATAAACTCAGTCACGTTTTCCACCCGGGGAGAGTAGGATCGCCGGCGGTAGCGGCGCCGGTTGGGGGCAAATCTGCTTCCTTTAATGGGAACACCCCCAGGACTGGTGATGTCGGCGGCCTCTGTACCCTTCTCTCCCTTCACAACATCAAACTGTACCATCTCCCCATCACCAACGCTGCGGAGGCACTTACGAGGATTGTTACGCTTTATGGCAGTCTGATGTACAAACACGTCATCCTTTGTGTCATTCCTGTTGATGAAGCCATACCCATCGCGGACATTAAACCACTTCACCGTCCCCTGGACCCGAGTGGCCAGTACTTGCTTATCGGCTTGGCTCTGTCTCTTCACACCCTTTTCCCTGATCTCCCCTGCCGAGCGAGCCGCTTTGGCTGGGGCGTCTAGTTTAAAGGTGGCTGCTGTTGTGGGGCATGACTTGCTGGTTCTGGTATATCGGACCACGGGTGGAGGATGCGGACAACGGTTTGCCCTATGGCGGGGGTCGCCGCATGTCCAGCACCTTCCCATAGGCCGGCTGGGTTGCTGTCTCGCTTGCCTGTCCGCCTGTTGGTCTAGCATGAGCTGTAGCTGTAGTATCTGTTTCTGCAACTCTGCTACTATCTGCTTCAATTCTTCCGTGTCACAGTTCGGAGTGCTGGCACCGGATATGGACCTGCAGGAAGTAGTATAAGTCTGGTTATAAGCTACTACCGGGAGGAGATTCTGTTGATCACACATCCTGCCGACTGCGCCAGATGTAGCGACCGGTGGTAAGGCCGCGGGTGTGTGTGTATGATCTTTCTCAACAGAATCCCCATACTCAGGTTTAACCGGTAATAATGTTTCTTTACTGTCAAACATGTTTATATCACAGTCAACCGAACTATATGCGTACTTGTATATATTAGAGTCTCTGGATCTTCACTTCTTCCGGGTACACATCAAGAAAAGAAAAAAACACAACAATGAAGGTATCTTTCCCTAACTTTCCCTAAAATCACGTACCAGTCTATCACAGAAGAAGATGTCGCTCCCACGTAGCAGGCCTGGGGATCTCACGATGACGGGTCCCGGTGCAGCGCTGAAGGGGGAAACTCCTCAGTCTCCTTCTTTGGTCTTCTTCCGCAGGTAACGTAATTTTTCTTTGTTAGTAGTCTCAGGGCACACCGAGCAGCAGAAGGGAGCCCACAGTAGCACAAAAGTCTCTCTCAGTCTCGGGGGCACCCCGAGCAGCAGGAGGGAGATCACGGCAGTACAAATGGCTCCCTTATGTCGGTCACGGCCCCTGCACATGCACTCCGGGTGCTCGGCGGGCAAGGTTTTGCAGAGCGGCCAGAGTCACAGCACCAAAGTCCAGTGGCCCAGGATCAGTCACGGGGGCTTCTGCGGGGTGATTTTTCCAGCAAGGTGTAGCAAAGTAGTCCACTTTCAACAGACATCCACACGCAGGTCTTCTCTGGCTCAGCTCTGGGTCTGCACTGACTTTCCGCTCTTTCCCTTCCTGGGTAAACACTTTTGCTGAAAAGGGAATTTCCCACTTCCCTGCGATTGTTTCAGCACTTGTCCACAAGGGGGCAGTAGCGGACTGTGCACAGTTCATTTCCATATCCATTTCTATGATACAGTCTGAATTGTTCACCTCATTACACAAGCATCACATGTTCCTTACCGAAATGGCTATTTGAAGACCACAGGGTAGCTGGCAACCTAGGCAACAATCTGTACATTATAGAATTAGAAATCTTTCTATTCTTAAAGATAGAGAAGATTTTTTTTTAAAAAAAAAAGATGAATTGCAAAACTATTTGCTTTCACAAGCACTTTTCAAGTCACCTATCGGGGAATCTGAGACAACCCCATTAAAATATATAACTACAGTACACCTTGGATATAGGACATATAGGGTCTGGAAGCTGATATCATCCAGTCCACTGGGCATATGGTGCAATCTAGAAATAGATGTTCCTGACAAGCTGCAGCTATCCATGTTGCCTTGAATATGCACTACAATAATTTCATGTTACCCTGTGCTGAAAATGAAAGGTGTCACTACATTTTCGTGGCAATTAAGGCATTTACTACATCAAACTTGATGAAAAATAAGAATAAAAAATAAATGATTTATTCCATGCAAAATATACGGTACCTTGAGATGCAAAAAAAACCAAGGCCTCACACAATAATCAGAGGAAAAAAATAAGTTATATAGCTCGGAATGACAGCAATATGAAAATGTGAAGGGTATATTTAAACACGTCTATAAGGGCCTTGTGAACAACCTTGTTGTTGTCTTTACTTGTTTGCATTTTTTCTTCCTAATTCACTGATTATTGTCTTGTGTTACATTTTTGTCCCTGCTCCTCTATCACCTATCGAAAGATGGGAAATGTATATTAGCCGGATTAGTCAAAATATATATAACCAATGAGACGCAAAGGGGGGCAATTATTTTTTAACATTGATCAAATGTCATGTCAGATGAATATCTGTATAATGATGGAATGAACATGAGTCCCTTTAACTAGAAAAGAAAATGATCTTTTGTGAATGATTATAAATTCCAGTCAGCGACAGAAATTTTAAACTAAAATTAGGTGCACAGAATATAAGAACAAATCATATTTGTTACCTATATATCACATTTGCAAATCATTGCCAGGACACGCAATTAAGCAAATAAGGTCAAAATAGTTAACCCACGTACTGCTACAAATTAGATTTAGCAAATTGTCCTGATCTCTATTTATGGTATGTCCATACCAATTTACATATTTAATTATACATGACCAAGATTCAGATAAGAATTTTGCTCCTAAATGATTTTATTATCTTTCTTGACCTTTCTAATACCATAATCTTACGCCATTGCAAGTTCCTGTGCATACAACAAGTGACTGGTATGTTTACTTTCTTTCATGCACTTAAAAAATTAGATTTTGGTATTTTCCGATACTAGATTACACTGCTCTACATCTATTGCTGACAACGAGATACCATGTGATCTCTGTGAATTTGGGTGTGGTGAATACAAGTCACATCCTTTCCTCTAATCATGTATTTTTTTTTGCAAAATGCTGTTTACTGCTGAACTCTAAGGGTACCGTCACACCTGGACATATCGGCGGCGATTTTATAGGCGATGCTGGGGCGTGGCCTATCACCGCCAACATCGCCGGTGCGTCGCCTAATGTAAACAGGCGAGGGCGATGCATTTGAGTGGTTGCCTGGTTTCTCAGCAGGGCTCTGAAACCAGGCGAGTAATCTGGGGCGATGTGTACACATCGCCCCATGTAACAGGGGGACGGCGATCTCACAGGCGATGGGAGCCATAGGCTCCCATGTTACACAATCGCCGCTGGGGTTTTTGGACACCCCAGCGGCGATGGCGCCTGTAAGATCGCCGTTGCGTCGCCGGAGGTGTCGCCGTATGTAAACATGCAACAGCAACGCTGGCGGGGTGCCAAAAACATGCGCGCTCCCATGTGTCACCGCTGATATCTCCGGCGACGTCACCAGGTGTGACGGTACCCTAAAAGTAATAACCCATTATTATATATGATTATTACAGTGTTTATGCCAAATACACCAAATGAAATGCTGAATATGCAATTAGTATAACTAATAGGAAGACTGCTTAATAAGCAGTTAAAAAATCTGACGTTGGAATTTTATGTCTATATAAGTAGCATGACAAAATGATTGCAGCACTCAGTCTTTCAAGAGGCTTACAAGTTGCAGAAAATCTAAAGGGATTGCTTGGGCTTTTTGTAGAAGTAAGGGCCCTTTCACATCATCGTTTTTTGAAATTCGCAGCAGATGCGGTGAATAAACCGCATCTGCCGCGTTTAACGCATAACCGCGACACTTGTGGCACACTTGCGGCAAGCCCCATGCAATGTCTATGGGGCTTGCAGTAAGGGTGCGGCAGGTGCGGCAAGTGCGGTTTCGGCACTTGCGGCAGGTGCGGCCGCGAAAAAAAATGCTGTCAGCCGCGGTTTTTTTCGCGGCCGCACCTGCCGCAAGTGCCAAAACCGCACTTGCCGCACCTGCCGCAAGTCCGCCTATACCTTGTATGGCGTTTACCGCAACCGCGCCGCAACCGTGCCGCAAGCGCAGCCGGTATGCGGTAATCGCGGCAGATGCGGTTTTTTCACCGCATCTGCCGCGATTTGTAAAAAACGCAGATGTGAAAGGGCCCTCAGAGTACTAAGCCTTTAAACAATTTGTATATATATGTGTATATGTGTATCTAGGCTGCAAAACGCTGACAGTTTGAAACGATAGCCAATCTTAGCGTCAATGCTGAGGTTGACGTCAAAAGGCTTGTAAGCCCAGTCATTGGCAGCAACTGTCATTTGTAAATGATATGGCAGAACTACCACTGTCTTGTTAGCAAAGACTGGCTGCAGGCTAAAAAGAAACTACATGGCAGTGGCAGGGGCAGCACTAGATAAGTCATGCTTCTACTGATTACAGGAGGTTTTTGTTGTGTGTTCCAGAAACAACATCACATGAGTACCTGTCATATGCTGAAAGTAGCCAAATACACAGATGTATGATTATATTATTATTATGCATTTTCCTTTTAATTGTAGTTGTTGCAACAATAATAATAATATATTTTTTATTCTGATAAGTGGACGTAGCAACAATAATATGTCTCAAAATAATATTCAGAATTGTCTTATATGTCCCTGTTGAACCAAAATCTTATAATTTATCATTACAAAGTATTACATTTGACATACATCAAGTAGGTAGTCACCTTGTATCTGGCTGTCACAAAAAAAAAGTAAAAAGCCTTTAGGGTCATTTCTGTCTTATCTTTGAAGAGGTTACAATGCTTCACCCTGAAAGCAATACCAATCCCCAGTCAATTGAAAATCCCAAAGGTCCTGCAGTTTCAAATAGCTAAAAGTGATAAGTGACACTGCTGAATGTCATTTCATGAAAAGGTTTATGACAAAACATCACAAGCATTTGTCCTTTCCTGAAGTTTTTAGTTTCCTACAAAGACGTTAAGCATAAAGGAAACAGACCACCAGGGATATAAATGACAGGGTGTACCTTTGGGGAGACCAACCAAGGCACTACTGCTGGGAATGAAGAAATAAAAGGCACAATCTGGAATGTAGATGCAAATGTTCAAGGCATATAAGTCCAGGTTTTTACAATTTTGTATTTTATATGGGAATAATGAGAAACATCTTTCTTTGTAAACCTAACCCTAGCTGCTGAAGAATCTCTTTTTGTAAAGAAAGTAGGAACTTAAATGGACTTTTTAGTTTCAATAAAACAAAACTCCACTTATGAGTCACTTATTCTCCTCCTCCACATGTCACTTAAAGTCATCTTCCACTTTGAAAAGCAGCTAAAATCTATCTAAGGCCGGAGGTACAATAGTGTATTATATCCGATGTTAGAACGATAGATGCAATCTGCTAACGACACTAGGCTCAGACTCTACTGCAAGTGTGAGCCGAGTTCTCCTGATCAAAGCTGCAGAGGAGCAGGAGAGATTAATCTCTCCATCTTCTCCACTGCCGACTCGGCGTATATTGCACTGCACTCAAATGTGTGTTGAGTGAGGTCCAATGTTACACTCACACCCATAGACTTGTATGAAATTGAGTGATCTGAAATTTGCAGGCAATCGCATGCTCACTAAAATTCCAAATGCTGTGAACTTACCCTTCATAGCTGCCAGCATCGCGGCCGTCTTCCTGTATCAGTGCTTGCATCGGGTCATGTGACCAAGGCCCACAGCATTGACATTACTATGTTGTGCTGGTCACATGACCCGATGCGAGCACTGATACAGGAAGAAAGCAGCAGTGCTGGCACTATGGAGGGTAAGTTCATAGCGTTTGATAATTTAGTGTGTGCGCCTGCAGGGAGGGCCATATAGTATGATGGGAGGGCCATGTACCAGGATGGGGGCCATATCCCAAGATGGGGGGGCCATATCTCAGGATGGGGACCATATCCCAGGATGAAGGGCCATGTACCAGAATGGGGGCCATACCCAGAATGGGGGCCATATCCCAAGATGGGGTGCCATGTACCTGGATGAGGGCCATATCCCAGGATGGGTGTCATGTACCAGAATGGGGTCTATATCTAGGATGGGGGGTTATATCCAAGATGGGGGTTCATACCCAGGATGAGGGGCCATACCAAGGATGGGGGGCAATACTCAGGATGGGGGGGCCATATTCAGGATAAGGGGCTATACCCAGGATGGGGGGCTATAACCAGAATAGGGCCATGTGCCAGGATAATGGGCCATGTCCAAGATGGGGGGCCATATATACCATGAGGATAAGGGCTCATATGTACCATGAGGATGGGGATCATATATATACCCCCAGTGTATAGCCCCATCCTGTAATATAGCTGGAATCCTGGTATATTTGGCCTTTATCCTGGAATATATGGCCTCAATTTGTGTGAATGATTTTTCCCGGCCCAAAATAAGCCCTTGCCCAAAAGTAATCCCTAGCCCTTTTTCCGGAGGTCAAAAGAAAATAAGTCAGTGTATTATTTTTGGAAAAACACGGTAGCATCTATGATTGGCTATTGCACCCCCACCCATTGTGCTGGCATCTGTGATTGGTTGCGATATACATTAATGTACATGTTCACTGCTTCCCCTCAGTAATTGGATAAAGTCAGCCTTTGTCCCGCCCACCCCTCTCTGCCTGTGTCTGTGATCGGTTGACATATCAACCAAACTGATGTCAGATTACTGTAAATATAAATAAATAATTGAAAAAATTGTCATGTGGTCCCCCTTTAATTTTGATACAAGCTAAGATAAAGTGCACGGCTGTGGGTTGGTATTCTTACTCTGAAGAGGCACATAGTTATTGCTCCAACTGCAGGGTAAGAAAAGCAGCCCGCAGCCACTCCACAATATGATGCATTCATTGGATGCACCATATCCTGGTGCTTTGTCCCGGCTCTTCCTGCTGCCCTGGTGCAAACGGAGTAATCAAAGGGGTTAATGACATGAGTATTGACAGCTGCCATCAACTCCTTGGATTGGTAATGTTGAGGCATCTATGATACCCCAACAATAACAATCCAGTAACTAAATAGTTTAAAAACAGACGCAAAAAAATCCTTTATTAGAAATAAAACACAAGGAGAGAAAATCTTTTATTTTAAATAAATCACGAAGAACCCATTTTCACCCATTTACTAAACCCAAATATTCCCAGCTCCATCGCTAGCCGTGATCCTGATCTATCAGCGGCAGCAGCTGCGTGCGGCTGCACACCCGATCGGAGGGCAAATTAGCCCTCCAGTTGTGTGTGCTGATCCAGAAAAATATTTTTTATTAAATTTTGTTGGAAAATAAGCATTTGGTCAATAACAAATGTTCATCTCAATACTTTGTTATATATGCTTTGTTGGCAATGACAGAGGTCAAACGTTTTCTGTAAGTCTTCACAAGGTTGGCACACACTGTTGCTGGTACGTTGGCCCATTCCTCCATGCAGATCTCCTCTAGAGCAGTGATGTTTTGGAAAAAATTAGAAAAAAATTTCTTTCCAAATCAGAGAATGTGATTTTCAGGATTTATTTTGTCTCTCATAGTTGAGGTCTACCTATGATATCAATTACAGGCCTCTCTCATCTTTTAAAGTGGGAGAACGTGCACAATTGGTGGCTAACTAAATACTTTTTTTCCCCACTGTATCTACTATATAATTGCCGTAGGCATTTCCGTGTCGGACCCCGCAAAAGACCGTGGCTTTGTCACCCTGTGACGTCACCACGTGCGAGCAATGGCCGCGAAGCGGCCATTGCGAGTCGCTGGCCGAAAATCGAACCAGAGGCTCGGCCACAAAGTTAGCGATTTACCGCTCATGTAGCGCGAGCAATGGCCGCGAGGCCATTGCGTGTCGCTGGCCAAGTTAGCGATTTACCGCTCATGTAGCGCGAGCAATGGCCGCGAGGCCATTGCGAGTCGCTGCCTGAGCCGCCGCACCTGCCGCAAGTCCCCCTATACTTTCTATGGGGATTACCGCAACCGTGCCGCAAGTGTAACGGTTATGCGGCAAACGCGGCAGATGCGGTTACACTTGCGGCGCGGTTGCGGTAATCCCCATAGAAAGTATAGGGGGACTTGCGACAGGTGCGGCAATTGCGGTTTTGCACTTGCGGCAAGTGCGGCCGCGAAAAAAACCGCAGTCAGCCGCGGTTTTTTTCGCGGCCGCACCTGCCGCAAGTGCAAAACCGCATTTGCCGCACCTGCCTCAAGTCCCCCTATACTTTCTATGGGAGTACCGCAACCGCGCCGCAAGTGTAACGGTTATGCGGAAAACGCGGCAGATGCGGTTACACTTGCGGCGCGGTTGCGGTAATCCCCATAGAAAGTATAGGGGGACTTGCGGCAGGTGCGGCAAGTGCGGTTTTGCACTTGCGGCAAGTGCGGCCGCGAAAATCTTAAAAAAAAAAAAAAAAATATTCTAGACACCCGATGCATTTGCATCGGGCTCACAGCTAGTTTACAATAAAGGAATTTTCTCCTTGTATTTTATCTCTAACTAGCTGTAGTACCCGGCTACGCCCGGGTTAATAAATAACTGCTGTTAGCTATAACAAAATAGAATTTGAATATGTCACATTAATGACCTGTAGGAAAATAGAAGCTGAGCTGTGATTGATTGCTATAGGCAGCCTAATAAATCTCCAGCCAACAGTAAACCCTCCCCCTGGCCGGGCAGTATATGTTATCTCACACATACACATAATAGAAAGCTCATGTGACTGACATCTGCCTTAATTCCCTATATGGCACATGTATTGCACATTGGCTGTTTTTAATCAGATGTTTATGTTTGGAAAATAAAGATAGCACACGTATGAGGCGAGTTGTGTGAGGTGATTTGTGCACATCTGTGTCTGTCTATGTGGTGTGTGTGTCCCTGAGGTGTGTATGTGTGTGTCCCTGTAGGGGGGTCTGTGTGGTGTGTGTCTCTGTTGTGTGTGCCTCTTTGTGGTGTGTGTGTGTGTGTGTCCCTGTGGGGTGAGTGCATGTGCCCCTATAGGGTGTGTATGTGTGTGTCCCTGTGGGGGGGGGTCTGTGTGGTGTGTGTCTCTGTTTTGTGTGTCTCTTTGTGGTGTGTGTGTCCCTGTGGGGTGAATGCATGTGTCCCTATAGGGTATGTATGTGGTGTGTCCCTGTGGGGGGGTCTGTGGTGTGTGTGTGTGTATCTGTGTTGTGTGTGTCTCTTTGTGGTGTGTGTGTCCCTGTGGGGTGAGTGCATGTGTCCCTATAGGGTGTGTATGTGTGTGTGTCTCTGTGGGGGGGGTGTCTGTGTGGGGTGTGTGTGTCTTTGTGTTGTGTGTGTCTCCTTGTGGTGTGTGTGTCCCTGAGGAGTGAGTGCATGTGTCCCTATAGGGTGTGTATGTGTGTGTGTCCCTGTGGGGGGTCTGTGTGGTGTGTGTGTGTCTCTTTGTGGTGTGTGTCCCTGTGGGGTGAGTGCATGTGTCTCTATAGGGTGGCTATGTGTGTGTGTCCCTGTGGGGGGGTCTGTGTGGTGTGTGTGTCTGTGTTATGTGTGTCTCTTTGTGGTGTGTGTGTGTGTCCCTGTGGGGTGAGTGCATGTGTCACTATAGAGTGTGTGTCCCCTTGGGGGGGGGTGTCTCTGTGTGTCTTTTTGTGATGTGTGTGTGTTCAGGTGCGTGGTGAGTATCCAATGTTGGGGCTGCACTTTAGCGACTATACATTTGCTGTTACTCTTTGTGTGCGTGTGGTGTGTATACATGTCCCCGTGTGTGGTGAATATCTCATGTTGGGGCCCCACCTTAGTGACTATATGCTGGTATGTGCTGTTAGTCTTTGGTGCTATCATTAAGCCCCTCTCATTCACAACTGTCAACTGGTAACTGTCACTTTTTCCCCATTATGTAGATAGGGGCAAAATTTTTTGGTGAATTGGAATGCGCGGGGTTAAAGTTTCACCTCACAACATAGTCTATGACGCCACGGGGTCCAGACGTGTGACTGTGCAAAGTTTTGTCTCTATAGCTGACAGCTGTCGATTTTCCTCCAACACTTTTCCATTCACTTTTTCCCCATTATGTAGATAGGGGCAAAATTGTTTGGTGAACTGGAACGCGCAGGGTTAAAATTTCGCCCCACAACATAGCCTATGATGCTCCCGGGGTCCAGACGTGTGACTGTGCAAAATTTTGCGGCTGTAGTTGCGACGGTGTAGATGCCAATCCCGGATATGTACACATACACACATACACACATACACACACACATACACACATTCAGCTTTATATATTAGATAAAGGACTTTTCTCTTTATATATTTTGTTAACTATTTACTTACTCGATTTGTAATGTGGGGGTGTCATAGATGCTTCAACATTACCAATCTGGGCTTAATGACAGCTGTCAATACTCAGCTGTCATCAACTCCTACTATTACCCCGATTTCCATCGCATCAGGGCAACAAAATAAGCTGAGGTGAAGCGCCAGGAGTGGTGCATTTTGTAAAAGCGCCAGTTCTGGTGTCTGCTCTTTTTAAAGTAAGGATGGCCCATGAAAGATGGCCCTTTCCACCCTGAGAATACCACACCCAAGCTGTCAGCTTTACTTTGGTACACCCAGGTACACAACACACTGCCAACACTCATCAAACACACTGCATAATGAGTCCCCGAAATATACTACTGTCTGACAATTAAACAGGTCACCCAGTCTCTGTAAGGCTATGGATTCTTTAGAGCATACAAGGATCAAACGTATTAAAGTTTTAAGCTTTAATATAACATCTAAAAGACAAAAATAAAAAGGACACCCATGTATGCAAAACAGTTATAAAACAAGTTGAGAAAAATATAGAAATACCTAACTTCCGATCTAAAGTTATCTTATGTACATTTGTAGGGAAGAAGAAATTAAATATGGATCGCACCAGCATCGACTGATCTTCACCTGCGAACACTTTCTTTTTGTGACTTTTAGCTTTTATGTGTTTTACCTTGGGTTCAGGTTTCCAGAACAGCTTCTAATTTTAATATTTTAATCTCGGGTCTGTGACTGGACCAAGTCTAAATTAGTTATGAATACATTGCATATTAAATGCCCTGTGTTTTACAAGCATCCCCTTCCTATGGTACTTGCCACCAATAACTGTTTGTTCCATCCTTTTGAAGCTTGCAGAAGTGTGAGAAATTTCACACCATGTGTTCTCATGGAGACCCCTTTGGTTTTCAGTTCCCTTAATTAAGCTAAGTACAGGTTATGACCATTTTGTGTAGAGATGCAACCTTGAACAAATGTTAATTTACTGCTGTTGTCATACATTCCCTACAAATACATAATTCCTTTACGCCTTCCATGCACTTAAAGGGAACCTGTCATGTCCTTTTCTGTTATTAAACCACCCCTAATGTTATTTAGATCATGTAGTGTTCATTAATAACCTTTTTTTATTTAAAATGTTGTATTCATCCCAAAAAAGCATTTTAGATTCTTACATATTTTCATTAGCTAGCTGGGAAAACAGTCATGCAGTCATACGTCAGGTTTAATGGTTAACGGATATGTCACTAAACCTGTAGCAATGCTGAGTGCTCTGTATAAGGACCTGTTTGATTTTTAAATCATTAAGGTCTATGTAGACCTAGCCATTTCTATTATAGTCACATGGGCGTGACATCACACAGGTCTCTTCAGCATTTTCTGAATTTCAGCTGTAACTATCAACCTGCCACAGGACTGCTTGACTGTTTGTCCAGCTAGCTAATAAAAATATGTAAGTACCATATTTTTTGCTCCATAAGACGCACCGAATTATAAGACATACCCCAAATTTGGTGAAGAAAAAGAGAAACCAAATCATTTTTATTGTTAAATGGGGTTTGTATTATAATGTCAGTGTCTGTCTTACAAATCACATATATAACATTTTTTTGGGGTATACACTGGAGCTAGTCCTAAGGTATCACAAACGTGGTGTTGCTGCTAGAAAGCTTCGAGGGGAACACCGTGCTAATTCCCCCTTAAAATTTTAAATATTTTATACTTCTAAGGGCCCAGCGCAACACTAACCTCTTTTCAATGGCTTATCAACATCCCTACTAATAATCTCACTATACCTTGTTATTTATCATCAACAATATTTATTAAAAGCTTTATTATAAAACCTTTTTTAAAAACATACGGTAACCTCATGTATTTTATTTTTAATTCTATTTTTGAGTTTGATTATCAACCCCTTACCTTATAGGGGTCTCTTTCTGTATTGCTTCTGTATTTTATCTTTGTTTTCTTATAATTCTTTGGCTAATGTGAAATTTATCATATTATTAGTGGTTTGTCTCCAGTATTCAATAACCACACTCTATTGTTTAAATATCAATACCTGTATGGATGTGTGTATTTTTGTCCATTTTTCTAGTTGTCCTCTTATTGTAAATTCTTTGTTTCCTCTTGTAACCTAGCCGGGAGGCCATTGAGAAGGAGGTTGCAGTAGTCAAGGCGGGACATGATAAGAGCATGAATGAGTGTTTTAGCGGTGTCGTGGGTGAGGATGGAGCGGATCCGTGAGATGTTCTTGAGCTGGAGCCAGAGGGATGTGGTGAGGGCCTCGATGTGGGGCTTGAAGGATAGGGAGGAGTCAAGGATTACCCCGAGGCAATTGGCTTGGGGACTGGGGAGAGGGCACAGTTGTTGACGCAGATGGATAGGTTGGGAAGTGGGGGGGAATTTCTTGGGGGGTGACTATGAATTCAGTTTTGTCCATGTTGAGCTTAAGGAAGTGAGCAGAGAAGAAGGATGAGATGGCGGAAAGGCATTGTGGAATTTTGGAGAGTAGGGAGGTGATGTCAGGGCCGGACAGGTAGATTTGGGTGTCGTCGCCATAGAGATGGTACTGGAGGCCATGGGACTCAATGAGTTGCCCTAGGCCGAGAGTGTATATGGAGAAAAGTAGGGGTCCCAGGACCGAACCTTGGGGGACTCCGACAGAAAGGGGGTAGGGTGAGGAGGAGGTGTGGGAGTGGGAGACTCTGAAGGTCCGGTCCGCTAGGTATGAGGAGATCTAAGAGAGGGCAAGGTCGGTGATGTCGAGGGATTCCAGGATCCGGAGAAGAAGGTAGTGGTCAACCATGTCGAAGGCGGCAAACAGGTCAAGGAGGATAGAGTAGTGGTGTTTGTTCTTGGCGGTCAGTAGGTCATTGGTGACTTTGGTCAGGGCTGTTTCAGTGGAATGGAGGGGTCGGAAGCCGGACTGTAGGCGGTCGAAGTGGGAGCAGGAGGAGAGGTGAGAGGACAGTTCGGAGTGGTCGTGCTGTTCAAGTAGCTTAGAGGCGAATGGGAGAAGAGATATGGGGCGATAGTTAGAGACAGAGGTAGGGTCAAGTGAGGGTTTTTTTATTAGGATGGGCGTGATTAGGGCGTGTTTGAAGGCCGAGGGGAAGGCGCCAATGCTAAGTGATAGGTTAAAGAGCTCATGATAGCAGCAGAGGAAGCGGCAGTTTCAAAAAGAGGTGGAACAGAAAGACTGATGACGCCAAGCGGGGCGTGCTGAAAGCCAGCAAGGAGGTGAGAATACAGCCCCGGAGCCCCCTTTTCCACTCTCCGGTTGGAGACTGCATGTTAGTTATCATTTTTCTTAAGCTTTATAGGGCATGTTTAGCTCAGAGAGGGGTGGTTAGGGATCAGCTAGCAAGGTGCAGGGACAGGCAGTGATAGGTTAGGGGGGTAGAACGAGCTGACAGGTTCCCTTCAAATGCTGTTTGCATTGTACATGTTATGTGCATGATATTACCAAACATTACTAAGATATGTCTAGATGTACTGAACTACAGCTTATTAATATTTTGACAACCACACATTTCTGAATAGAAAAAGTCTTTGCTTAAAAAATCTGTAGTTCTGTTGCAATGGTCACATATATTTTTCTGGCACCCGGGCCATCTACAATCTCTTTTGCCCCAGGACAACTCCTTAATACATCAGTAATCCTCAAGAGATTCTTTGACCTCAGGGCTATACATAAGATATTTGAATAAAATATATATTTGTCAAATTCAATTGGCTAAATTAAACACAAAAAGCTAAGAGAAATTATTTTAGTTACCAGAGTTATTTTCCTTTATAGGAACACTGAATGGTTTTATCTCTGGTTTTCTTTTTTATTACTATTTAATTATTTATACATCTTGTTTAACTGTATATTAATTTGTTGTTTCTTATGAATATATTTGAATGTTATTACTCATGTGATGCAAATGTGAATATACAACACATACTGTTAGCATAATCCCTAGAATACCAGCGTCACAAATTATAAATCTAAATCTTATAACTTTGCAATTTTAATAATAGAAATGGAAACAAAGAGGTCACTTAATTCCATTCAACACTGGTAAATCAAGAACACTAAAACCTGAGATGTCTGAATTACTTTAAACAAAATGTATTTAATTGCTACATTTATTATTAACCATTTCTATTTAACAGACAAGTTTAATTTGGAACTCTTTTGGCTTGGGGTCAATGGAGTTACAATTAGCTTTCAAGATTTTTCAAGAATTGCATTAGATACTCAGCTTTTCTTGGCATTATAACTTATACACAGTATACATTCACAGAAAGTTCATCATCACAGAGGTCGCAACAACCCATCGGCATCCCATGTTCACATCACAGGGCTGCCAATGGAAACAGGGTATGACGCACTCCCCTTCGTGCTATCAGAGATTGACAGCAGGTTTTAACTGGTTAACAGTCGTGGGCGGATCTCCGATCCTTCCTTGCCGATTAGAGTCACATCACCTGATCTAGCTTCAGAGGTACACTAATACAGCCAAAACTAGCCCCCTGGCTCCACGGGTCCCACAGGCCGCTTCTGGCTCCCTGGCTGCACCTGGCCATGGGCTGCACTGACCCTGTATCTGGCACCCCTGACTGCAACGGTCCCCTGACTACATCTTGCCCCCCGACTGCTAAGGCCCATGGCTGCATCTGTCCGCATCTGGCCCCCCCGGCTGTTTCTGATCCCCTGGCTGCATATGGCCCCCTGACCGCATCTGACCCACTGGCTGCTTCTGAACCCCCCTCCGGACTACATATGATCCCCTCCTGGCTGCATCTGACCCCCCTGGCTGCATCTGACCCCCTCGTTGCTTCTGACTCCCCCACCAGCTGCATCATCTGACCCCCTGGCTGCATCATCTGACATCTGGCTGCATCATCTGACCTTTGGCTGCCTCATCCGACCTCTGGCTGTATCATCTGACCTCCGGCTACATCACCTGACCTCTGGTTGCATCATCCGACCTCCGGCTGCATCATCTCACCACCGGCTGCCTCATCTCACCCCCGGCTGCCTCATTTCACCCCCGGCTGCCTCATCTCATCCCTGGCTGCACCATCTCATCCCCGGCTGTATCATCTACATCCCATCCCTAAGTACTGTACATCTGTCTGACTCCCACCACACTGGACATCCCCGCTGCATCCATCCTCCGGCTGCATCCCATCCCTATGTGCTTTGCAATTACCTGGACTTTATTGGTCCTTTAAATCTCCAAAGGAGTGCACAATTAAGATACGTTTTTTTATTTAATTATTATTAAAATCGGTCAGTAGTGTGTGTATGCCCTACACCTGTAATCCAGTGAATACTGAGCAGTAGAGGAAGGAAGGGGGGGGGGGGGGGGAAACCCTATAGTCCCACACTCACCCTATCCTCTGCCCCTGCCTGTCTACGGAGTTTTAAACACGTAACGTGTCTGGTGTCCCCGTTCCACGGTGGCTAGCCCTAGTGTCCCTGTTGCTGCACTGTGGCCATTACCACCCCTGGGAATCTGTCCTGGTCTCAAGTGTATCTCAAACTAGATGTGGGTCGACCCCCATCATCTTCCCTGTGTGTGTATGGTTTAATTCTGCATCAAAGGGTATTTTACTTCTAATCTTTGGTGCATGAGAATGCTGCGTAGCATAACCTCCACTGGCTGATTATATCTATTAGGTACAGATTAGACCTTAGAATGATATAGTGATGTGTCTCAAGCTTCACTCTGTGCTGACACAGGGGTCCGGTCTCAGGTCCGCCGTGTCCTATAGACCACCCCCATTAGATATATGGTTAACGTCAGTGTCAGTGTCCAGGTTACTATATGCACGCTTTCCCTTGATCCTTATACAAACTCATACATATCCCCCATCCAAGGGTACACCAGGTACAGAGATAACACTCAATCCCAGACAGATCGATAGTTCCCACAGGCAGGTGTATAGAATCGTTACTTATCTGATGCACATGATCGTTTCGTCAGTCCCAGTCATGAATCTCGACGCGTTTCTGCCCGCTATCATCGCTGGGCGTCCTCAGGAGAGACTGTGCTGTCAGATACCGGTCCAGCCTTATTCAGGTCACCGGGGGCGCTGTACAGGGTGGTGTGATAACCTTGGGGGAGGTTATCACACCACCCTGTACAGCGCCCCCGGTGACCTGAATAAGGCTGGACCGGTATCTGACAGCACAGTCTCTCCTGAGGACGCCCAGCGATGATAGCGGGCAGAAACGCGTCGAGATTCATGACTGGGACTGACGAAACGATCATGTGCATCAGATAAGTAACGATTCTATACACCTGCCTGTGGGAACTATCGATCTGTCTGGGATTGAGTGTTATCTCTGTACCTGGTGTACCCTTGGATGGGGGATATGTATGAGTTTGTATAAGGATCAAGGGAAAGCGTGCATATAGTAACCTGGACACTGACACTGACGTTAACCATATATCTAATGGGGGTGGTCTATAGGACACGGCGGACCTGAGACCGGACCCCTGTGTCAGCACAGAGTGAAGCTTGAGACACATCACTATATCATTCTAAGGTCTAATCTGTACCTAATAGATATAATCAGCCAGTGGAGGTTATGCTACGCAGCATTCTCATGCACCAAAGATTAGAAGTAAAATACCCTTTGATGCAGAATTAAACCATACACACACAGGGAAGATGATGGGGGTCGACCCACATCTAGTTTGAGATACACTTGAGACCAGGACAGATTCCCAGGGGTGGTAATGGCCACAGTGCAGCAACAGGGACACTAGGGCTAGCCACCGTGGAACGGGGACACCAGACACGTTACGTGTTTAAAACTCCGTAGACAGGCAGGGGCAGAGGATAGGGTGAGTGTGGGACTATAGGGTTTCCCCCCCCCCCCCCCCTTCCTTCCTCTACTGCTCAGTATTCACTGGATTACAGGTGTAGGGCATACACACACTACTGACCGATTTTAATAATAATTAAATAAAAAAACGTATCTTAATTGTGCACTCCTTTGGAGATTTAATAATTTGTTTTGAGTCACATTTATCATAATTTGAGATTTAGACTTTATTGGTCCTCACCCGCTTTGCATATTCTTCCCGCTGCACCTGTCCACCTGACGCATCATCTACATCCCATCCCCATGAACTGTACATCTGCCTGACTCTGTAAGACTTCTTCTGCACTGGTCATGCCGTCCTCTGGCTGCATCCCATACCTACGTGCTTTGCAATTGCCTGGACTTTATTGGTTTTCACCCGCTTTGCACATCATATCTGCTGCATCTGTCCCCCTCTCACCCCTGTCCCCTGCCCCCATCTCATCCCCTTTCCTGCTCCATCTTTCCCCCTGCTGCTTCTTACCCCTGCCTCCAACCCCCACCCCCCCCGTTGCATCTGATCCCTGGCTACCTCTGACCCCCTGCTACCTCTCTTCCCCCACTCACCTTCACAATGTTTCCCCTTTTCACTCTTGCTCCCATCCTTTTCCACTTCCTACTACCCCCACGCATCCCTCCACCCAGCAACGAAGTATTTCTCTCATCCTCCATCCTACCTAGCCATGTCACCCACTTCTCTGAACTATTCCTTCACTTTCAATCCTCCATCACCAAACAGACACGCCCTCCACGTAAACTCTCCTGCTCCCACCTGATAATACTCTCCCTACACCTCCTACTTGCTGGCAACATCTCCCCTAATCCTGGCCCCTGAACACCATATCCCCACAATCTCCTCCACCCCACTCCCACGACCCATCACTAAGCCTCGTAACCTCACCAACCTTAGACATGTTCCCCCACCCCCTGCCCCCCAATCCCTCTACTGGTGCACTCTGGAATGCCTGCTCAGTCTGCAATATACTCCCATTCATCCATGACCTCTTTATCTCCAATAAACTTTCTTTCCTTGGCATCACCAAGACCTGGCTCACCCCCTCCGACACGGCCTCCCCAACTGCGCTATCTTATGGCAGACTGAGTCTTTCCCACCCCCCCGCCCCTCTGACAAACATGGCAATGGTGTCGGCGTACTCTTGTCCAACACCTGCTCCTTCTCCCCTATTCCACTGCCCCCCTCCGTCACTCTCTCCTCTTTCGAATCCCACTCCGTTTGCATCTTTTCCCCCTGAAACCTTCAGCTTGCCATCATCTACCACCCCCCTGGACTCATCACCTTCTTCCTTGACCACTTCACCACCTGGCTACTTCACTTCCTTTCTGTCGACATCTCCATTTTCATTATGGGCGACTTCAATATCCCCATCGACTCTTCCCACCTAACTACCTCTAAACTTCTTTCCCTGACCACTTCCTTGGCACTACCCAATGGTCCTCCTCTGCCACTCACAAAGATAGCCACATGCTGGACCTCATCTTCACCCGCCTCTGCTCCCTCTCTAACCTCACAAACTCACCCCACCCCCTGTCTGAGCACAATCTCTTGACCTTCTCCTTGCTGTCCTTCCCTGCTACGCTACCCTCTCTGCGCAAACTCAATCACCCTCACAGAAACCTAATAGACATAGATTTTCACTTATTCTCAGAATATCTTCTCCCTCTCACCGACATAACTTCAATACGCAACATAGACACTGCCACCCGCCCTATACAGCACCACAATAACTAAGGCCCTCGACCTAGCCGCCCTCTCACATACCACGCTCCACGCACAAACAGACAACCCTGGCACACCACCCTCACTAAAGACCTGAGACGGGCCTCCAGGGTCACCAAGATGAGATGGAAAAAGTCTCACTACACTGAACACTTCACTCTATCATACAGTCCCTCACTGATTTCAAGGCTGCACTCGCTGCTGCCAAATAAGCCTTCCTCTCATCCCTAATAACCACCCTGTCCCACAATCCCAAACAGCTTTTCAAAACTTTCAATTCCTTACTCCGTCCGCCCGCTACTCCTCCCTCTCCCCTTGTCTCTGCTGAAGACTTTGCCTTCTTATTCAAGGAGAAGATTGACAAAATCAGAGACAGCTTGGACCCACTGTCCCCACAACTTCCCCTCTCACCTGCACTGCCCTCTCCCTCCATCAATTGCTTTCCCCTATAACTGAAGACCAGCTCTCCTCCTTCCTGTCGAAATCGCACTTCACCACCAGCCCCCACGACCCGCTCTCATCCCACCTCTTTCCCAACCTCACCTCCGTTTTCATCCCAACCATAAATCATCTCTTCAACTTATCACTTACTAATGGCGCCGTCCCCTCAGCCTTCAAACACGCCTTGATCACAACCATGCTTAAAAAACCCTCCCTCGACCCAACATCTGTCTCTAACTATTGCCCCATAACTCTTCTCCCTTTCGCCTCTAAACTGCTTGAACTGCATGTACATTCTGAACTGTCCTCCTACCTCTCCTCCTGCTCCCTTTTCGACCGCCTACAATCCGGTTTCCGACACCACCACTCCACTGAAACAGCCCTAACCAAAGTCACCAACGACCTACAGATTGCCAAGAGCAAACGTTAATACTCTGTCCTCCTTCTCCTCGAACCTATTTGCTGCTTTCGATACTGTTGACCATTCCCTTCTACTTTGGATCCCAAAATCCCTTGGCATCAGTGACCTAGCCCTCTCCTGGATTTCCTCTTATCTAGTGGACCGGACTTTCAGCCTCACCCACTCCCACACCTCCTCTTCGCTTTATCTGTCTGCGTCCCCCGAGACTTGGTCCTGGGACCGTTACGTTTCTCAATTTACACTCTAGGCCTAGGGAAACTCATTGAGTCCCACGGCCTTCAGTACCACCTCTACGCCGACGGCACCCAAATCTACCTGTCTGGACTCGACATCACCTCCCTGCTATCCAAAATTCCACAATTCCTGTCTGCCATCTCATCCTTCTTCTCTGCTTGCTTTCTTAAACTGAACATGGACAAAACTGAGTTCATTGTCTTCACCCCAAACAACTCTCCCCCACTACCCGACCTATTCATCCTCGTCAACAACTGCTCACTCTCCTCAGTCCCCCAAGCCAAGTGCCTCGGAGTAATCCTTGACTTTACCCTATCCTTTAAGCCCCACATCGAGGCCCTCGCCACCTCCTGCCGACTCCAGCTCAAGAACATTTCACAGATTCGCACTTTCCTTGACCACAACACTGCTAAAACACTTATCCATGCTCTTATCATCTCCCGCCTCGACTACTGCAACCTCCTGCTCATCGGCCTCTCTGCTACCTCCTTTGCACCTCTCAAATCTATCCTAAACTCCGCTACCTGACTAATCCTTTTGTCCTCCCGCTACTGCCCTGTCTCCCCCCTCTGCCAAGCTCTTCATTGGCTACCCGCTTCCCAGAGATCCAGGTTCAAAATTCTAATCATGATATACAAGGCAATCCACAACCTGTCCTCTCCTTACATCTCCAACATGGTCTCCCGACACCAACCCTCACGCAACCTGCAATCCTCCAATGAACTCCTCCTCTACTCCCACCTCATCTCCTCCTCTCATAACCGCATACAAGATTTCTCCCGTGCATCTGCTATTCTCTGGAACTCTCTGCACCAATACATCAGACAGTCACTTATCTTGGGAACCTTCAAAGGAAACCTGAAGACCCACCTCTTCTGTCAAGCCTACATCCTGCAATGAGACCCAGGCCACCGCCATGCGACCGGCATTTCCCCCTTCTACTGTATCTCCACCCGCCCCTCGTAGACTGTGAGCCCTCGCGGACAGGATTCTCACCCCTCTTGTACCTGTATAACCTGATTGCTAAACTCACTGCTTATATACTGTGCCTATAATATCTATATATGTTTATATTTTTCTACCTTTCATGTCTCTGCTTTTCATCATTCCTCATGATCACTGTTGCATGACCTAGAGTTAGTTCTCCAGCCCATTCCCATTTTATTACCTCTGTGTAACCCCCATCATCTGCTCACTTCATCCACACCCAGCCACTAATCAACACCTGAAACCTCTTCAGCTACAGATAAATTCAGAACCACAAGTCTGATCCAGACTTAGTCTGATCCATGTATCTTTCAAACTACATCTTTCAAAGTACATTTTCTAAGTACAATACTTAGAAATAGACTAGAAATGGACTGGAAAAGACTGGCAGGTAAAAGAACATAAAGCCCCCACAATGTTTCCCTTCTAATCTCTACCACCCTTACTACTTCACTTCATATTAACTCCTTCAATCCCTTCCACAAATAAGGAACTAGTCATCAGTCCACCCATCCTCCCCAGCCATCCTACCTCCTCTTGACTACTATTTCTCCCCATACTGGCTGCATCACCTTGTCCTTGGCTCCACCATCCTGTCCCCGACTGCTAGATCTCATCCCCAGCCACATCTCTCCTGGACTGTAGCTCATACCTTGATGGCATTCCACCCCGGGCTGAACCCTGGATTCCTCACCTGTCCCACAGCTGCTCCATCAGCCAACCCCGTAATCGCCTCTGTCAACCCCGACCGCCTCGACTGATCCCCCAACTTCCCCATCTGACCCATCCATCCGACCCCCCACCTTGCATCTCATCCTCAGTCATCACCTCATCCCGTGCCCACTCCCCACTGATGACCATTCACCCACTACCACAACTTTCCCCACTCTGCTTCTGACCCCTACTGCCACACTCACTCCCTGTTCTCCGTATGCAATGTTCCCGCTACTCCTCACTCTCACTCCCATCCTTCTCCACTTCCTACTACCCCCCACTTATCCCCCGTCCCAGCAACAAAATACTGCTCTCACCCTCCATCCTGCCGAACCACCTCACCCACTTCACCAACCTTTTCATTCATTTTCAATCCTCAATCACCAAACAAGCACGTCCGCCTCGCAAGCTCTCATGCTCCCACCTGCTAACCCTCTGCCTACTCCTCCTCCTTGCCGGTGACATCTCCCCCAACCCTGGTTCCCCCCGCAACATCCCCACAACAACCTTCATCCCACGACCCACTGCCAACCCTCGCAACCTCACCACCACTAGCCCTCGCAACCCCACCAACATCAGACCCATTCCCCCAACCCATGCCCCACCTACCACTCTACCAGGCGCACTCTGGAATGCCCGCTCAGTGTGCAACAAACTCCCCGACATCCATGATCTCTTTATCTCCAGGAAACTGTCATTCCTTGGCCTCACCGAGACCTGGCTCACCCCCTCCGACACGGCCTTCCCTGCTGCACTATCCTATGGCGGCCTCAGCCTGTCCCACACCCCCCGTCCCTCTGGTAAACACGGCGGTGGAGTCGGCATACTGCTGTCCAACTCCTGCACCTTCAGCCCTATCCCCCAGCCCCCATCCATCACTGTCACCTCCTTCGAAGCCCACTCAGTCCGAATCTTCTCCCCCTGTAACCTCCAAATAGCCATCATCTACCGCCCCCCCGGACCCACCGCCTCCTTCCTTGACCACTTCACCACCTGGCTACTTAACTTCTCTCCACTTACATCCCCTCCATCATCATGGGCGACTTGAATATCCCCGTTGAAACTCCCTCCTCAGCCACCTCCAACCTTCTTTCCTTGACCACTTCCCTTGGGCTCTGCCAATGGTCCTCCTCTCCCACCCACGAACAAGGCCACACGCTTGACCTCATCTTTACCCGCCTTTGCTCCCTCTCTAACCTCACAACCTCGGAACTCACACTGTCTGACCACCATCTCTTAACCTTCTCCGCCCTCTCCTCCCCTGCCACACTACCCCCTCTCCGCAAACTTGATCACCCTCGCCGAAACCTAAAAGATCTTGATCTTCCTTTATTCTCTGAATCACTCCTCCCTCTCACCGACATTCCCTGCGCTGACGACATTGACATTGCCACCATCCTATATAACACCACCATAACGAACGCTCTCGACCTAGCCGCCCCCCTCACTCTCCATGCTCCACGCATTAACAGGCAACCCTGGCACACCACCCTCACTAAAAACCTGAGACGGGCGTCCAGGGTCGCCGAGAGGAGATGGAAAAAGTCCTACACCTCCGAGCACTTTGCTCTGTTCAAGCAATCCATCACTGACTTCAAGACGGCACTTGCTACCGCCAAGCAAGTGTTCTTCTCATCCCTTATAACCTCTCTGTCCCGCAACCCCAAACAGCTCTTCAAAACT
Organism: Allobates femoralis; assembly: GCA_033576535.1. Lineage (NCBI taxonomy): Eukaryota > Metazoa > Chordata > Amphibia > Anura > Aromobatidae > Allobates > Allobates femoralis. The sequence continues at coordinate 752,582,562 of JARQOC010000003.1, read as the reverse complement.
TTCAACTCCTTACTTCGCCCGCCTGCTCCTCCCCCTTCTCCCCTCATCTCTGCTAAAGACTTTGCGACCTTCTTCAAGGAGAAGATCGACAAGATCAGAAGCAGCTTCGGACCACTACCCCCACAACTCCCCTTCCCACCTACACTGCCCTCCTCCTCCATCAGCCACTTCCCCCCCATAACTGAAGACCAACTCTCCTCCCTCCTGTCAAAATCACACCTCACCACCAGCGCCCACGACCCACTCCCATCCCACCTCATTCCCAACCACACCTCTATTTTCATCCCAGCCCTCACCCACCTCTTTAAACCTTTCACTTAGCACTGGTACCTTCCCCTCGGCCTTCAAACATGCCCTAATCACGCCCATCCTAAAAAAACCCTCACTTGACCCTACCTCTGTCTCTAACTATCGCCCCATATCTCTTCTCCCATTTGCCTCTAAGCTACTTGAACAGCACGTCCACCTCTCCTCGTGCTCCCACTTCGACCACCTACAGTCCGGCTTCCGACCCCTCCATTCCACCGAAACAGCCCTGACCAAAGTCACCAACGACCTACTGACCGCCAAGAACAAACACCACTACTCCATCCTCCTCCTCCTTGACCTGTCTGCCGCCTTCGACACGGTTGACCACTCCCTTCTTCTCCGGATCCTGGAACCCCTTGGCATCACCCACCTTGCCCTCTCCTGGATCTCCTCATACCTAGCGGACCGGACCTTCAGCGTCTCCCACTCCCACACCTCCTCCTCACCCTACCCCCTTTCTGTCGGAGTCGCTGGGACCCCTACTTTTCTCCATTTACACTCTTGGCCTAGGGCAACTCATTGAGTCCCACGGCCTCCAGTACCACCTCTACGCCGACGACACCCAAATCTACCTGTCCGGCCCTGACATCACTTCCCTACTCTCGAAAATCCCACAATGCCTTTCTGCCATCTCATCCTTCTTCTCTGCTCGCTTCCTTAAACTCAACATGGACAAAACTGAATTCATAGTCTTCCCCCCAAGAAATTCCACCCCACCTCCCAACCTATCCATCTGCATCAACGACGGCGCCCTCTCCCCAGTCCCCCAAGCCAAGTGCCTCGGGTAATCCTTGACTCCTCCCTATCCTTCAAGCCCCATATCGAGGCCCTCACCACATCCCTCCGGCTCCAGCTCAAGAACATCTCACGGATTCGCTCCTTCCTCACCCACGACACCGCTAAAACACTCATCCATGTTCTTATCATGTCCCGCCTTGACTACTGCAACCTCCTTCTCAATGGCCTCCCGGCTAACTCTCTCACACCTCTCCAGTCTATCCTCAACTCCGCTGCCTGACAAATCTACCTGTCCTCACGCTACTCCCCTGTCTCCCCCCTCTGCCAAGCCCTTCACTGGCTCCCCGTCTCCAAGAGATCCCAATTCAAAACACTAACCATGGCGTACAAAGCCATACACAACCTGGCCCCACCATACATCTCCGACCTGGTCTCCCGATACCTACACTCACGCAACCTCCGCTCCTCCCAAGAACTCCTCCTCTGCTCCCCCCTCATCACCTCTTCGCACAACCGAGTCCAGGACTTCTCCTGGGCATCTGCCTTACTCTGGAACTCCCTGCCCGAACACGTCAGACACTCTCCTACCCTGAGTAGCTTCAAGTGTCACCTGAACACTCACCTGTTCCGTCAAGCCTATAACCTGCCATGAGACCCAGGCGACCGTCCCATACCTGACATTCCCCCATCCTACTGTATCCTAACCCGCCCCTCTTAGACTGTGAGCCCTCGTGGACAGAGTCCCTGCCCCTCCTGTACCTGAACGTCCTGATCTCCTAGATTTAGTGTACTTGTTCTTGTCTCCCTCATCCTCATGTAAAGCGCCATGGAACCTAATGGCGCTATATAAATAAATAATAATAATAATTTATTGTTCTTGTCTTCATCTGCCCTTCCTCATGTAAAGCACCATGGAACCTAATGGCGCTATATAAATAAATAATAATAATAATGCATGTGCAGTATTTCCAGAAGCTGTAATAACGCTGGCTCTTGGAAATTGGGATATCACACCCACTTGGGCATGATAGCATGAAAAGGGGTCGACTAGTCTGGGGAAACAACACCCCTTCGACAATTTGAAGACCTAATTACGGTAGCATAGGGAAAGCACTCTTTATAAATGCATTTTATAAACATTGATTTTAGCAAATAACATTTGATAGGGCTGGATAGGCAAGGCATTTTGGCACACACATGTGACTTCTGCTGGGTAGAAGGGCATAAGGGACCTGACAGATTCCCTTCCCAATTATAAATTCAAACTAAACAAGATAGTAATGTGGCAAAATATTTGGCCATAATCCGGAAGTGGAAAAGACATATTTTACCATAAACCATGTGCTCTCTGCACTATTTCAGACAGAGAAGTGAAAAGAATTATAAGAAGAATTGTCCAAGAGCAAAGAACTCCCTGAGAGCTACAAAAAGACCTAGGGTCCAGGATTGGGGGCACTATACCACTATGTGGTACATATATCAGGAAAGGGGTAGGGGCCATATAAACCAGGATGAGGAAGAAATATACCAGGAAGGGGTCAAGGATGGGCTCTTTGTGATGCAACAGTGACTTCTCTGCATAAGTAGGAAATACTATTTTCTTTGTAAATACAAGAATGAGGCATATCTGAAAAAAACATATAGAAACATGTGAATATGCTAATATACTGAAATAGAAATCCTAAGACTGCAATACCTTACACAGAAAGCATTTACAAAATTAGGCGATGCAAATATAATTAGGATTATATTATCGGAGGCGAGTTGGAGTTCTTTAAATGGTCACACTAAAATGATCAAATAATGAAGGCTTAGGGTGCTTTCACACTGCGTTTTTGTGCTGTCCGAGGGGATCAGACTTTTTGCAGCACCCCTCGGACAGCAACGGATCCAAACTGATGCCTGCAATCGGATGCCAAATAGGCATCCGATTCCGATATTTTGCAGCATCAGTTTGGATCCTCTTCCTGCTCCTCCTGTCACCTCGTCCCCCTCCTGTCACCTTTCTCCTCTCCTCTCTCTGCTCCCTCTTTGTCCCCTCTGTCTCCCCTCTTTGTCCTCTCTGTCTCCCCTCTTTGTCCCCCTCTTGGACCCCTCTTTGTCCCCCTCTTGGACCCCTCTTTGGACCACTCTTGGACCCCTCTTTTTCCCCCTCTTGGACCCCTCTTGGACCCCTCTTTGGACCCCTCTTGGACTCCTCTTTGTCCCCCTCTTGGACCCCTCTTTCCAGACCTTAAAAAATTAAAAAAAATCTTTATTCTCACCTATCCACGAGGCCCGCGGTGCTTCCAGCTTCTCTTCTTCTGATGCACAGGACCTGGCGTGATGTCATAGTCACATGACCGGTTACCGTGGTAGCCGGTCATGTGACTGCACTGTGACATCAGGCCAGGTCCTAGAAGCATAGAGTCGAGCGCAGGAGGCATCGATGGATCGTGGGAGAGGTGAGAATAAAGATTTTTTTATTTTTAACTCTTTATTTTCACTAGATGTCACTTCTGCAATGTATGAATATACATTGCAGAAGTGATATTAGATGGCACAGAGCGATTTTAGTGTACTGAGCATGCTCAGTACACTAAAATCGGGTCCAAGGAGACATCAGCTGTTTCCTCGGACCCGCGCTCCATAGGCCCTATGTTATTTGGCACGGATCAGGTCGGATCCAATTCGGTCCGATTTGACCCGCTGTGCCAAAAATCGCAGCAGGCTGCGATTTTGGGCACAGCAAAAAATCAGCCAGAATCGGATCCAACAAAAATCGAATGCCAATATCACCAAATCCGATGTGATCCGTTCCCATAGACTAACATGGGGGCCAAATTGTATCTGTGGCTGTCCGTTTTACAACGGGCAGCCACGGATCACAGAAAAATGCTGTGTGAAAGCACCCTTAATAGACTAAATAGATGATACAATAGACTAGCTTCTAACAATGCAATACTGATGATGAAATAATAAAGATGCAATTTTTCTATAAGCCTGCATGAAAGGTGTCATAAGTAATTACAACGTCATCTGGATCTTGAAAATTAGAGCAATTTTGCAAAATTAAGCATCATTTTAGTTTTCAACACCCCAAAATTAGTTCAGTTAAACTGATTCTGTCACTGAACCATTATGGCTGTAGAACAGCTTTCTTTTTGAAAGTTTTAAAGTGATCCTAAACCCAGAAACTGACCCCCCTTATCTTTAGACCTGTCCCTGCACCCCCTCTTATCATTTCTAGCCATCCCTTTTGCAGAAAAAAATCGCTTATGTAAAGTAAGAGAAAAAGTTATAATACTTTGACCTGTGTGAGTTCTCTCTTTCTGTGGAAGCCGAGATGGGACGGGCCTGTCTGCTGCTGCCTGGTAAATATGCACGCCCCTCTCTGCTTCTAAGAGCCTGGCCGCGTCATGAAAGGGGGCGGGGCTCCGGCATGACGCGATTTAGCCCCGCCCCTTTCATGACATGGCCAGGCTCTTACAAGCAGAGAGGGGCGTGCATATTTACCAGGCAGCAGCAGACAGGCCCGTCCCATCTCGGCTTCCACAGAAAGAGAGAACTCACACAGGTCAAAGTATTATAACCTTTTCTCTTACTTTACAAAAGCGATTTTTTCTGCAAAAGGGATGGCTAGAAATGATAAGAGGGGGTGCAGGGACAGATCTAAAGATAAGGGGGGGTCAGTTTCTGGGTTTAGGATCACTTTAACTCACTCTCCAATACAACTTATATTGAGCAGAATGATATTTCAGCAGTAGCCAGAGGTACAGACAATGCAGAACTACTGTATTAAACAGGTTAAATGAGAGACTGAATGCACTTGGACTCATGAGTGCTCTCTTACTTTAGCCGGACTCATTTTACTACATGGATTTTATAACCGTCCTGACACAGATTTACAGTACACGGTACATTATTTGAAATCTATTCAAAGAAAACTTGTCAGGTTAAAAAGAAATGCTATTAACCTGCTGATATGTGGTAATCAGCAGGTTATTAGCGTTCTGAATCTGTACAGTGATGCCAAGCCAGCTGTCAGTCAGTGCCAAGGTGCAGTTACAGCCTCCGCTCACTATACACAGCTCGATAGCTGAAACCACAACAGCACCACCTATATGACTGAAAGCCCAATGCTGCCTGGAGGAATAAAATGCATTCTCTCCTGGCAATGAGGCTCTTAGTGCTAGTGCCAAGCAGCTTCTGAATGCTATTACCCTGCAGATTAACCCCCATATCAACAGGTTAACCCCTTCTTAATCAATGACGTGTATGTACATCTTTTCCTGCATGTCAGCTAATCTGATTGGCCAACATGTGCAGCTAACAGGCATGGGTAGATGGGAGGCTGTTAACTAGTTAAATAGGCCTGTCAATCTCTGACAGTGCAAATGAACACTCACTGTAAGGGATCACGCCACTCCACTCTCCTATCGTTGACCCCTTGATGTGATCGTGGGGTGCCAATAGGTTGTCATGACAGCCAGTAGTCAGCTGATAACTCCTATATCTGGCATGACAAACTTTCTGTGAACACTAGCGGAGCCCTGTCATTCACAGGAGATGACCATTTGTCCTATACAGAGCCATGCTGATGCTCAGCTCTGTACAGCACAAACAATCAGACAGTGCCAGCTACAAGTGCCCTAAGGGCACTAGTAAAAACAATAAGAAGTAAATGAAAATAAGAAAAAAAAAAAATTATATACATATATATATATACATGAAAAACGATTTAAAAAATACAAAAGCTCCATTGGCAATAAAACAATAAATACACATATTTGGTATTGGCATGTTCATCAATGTCCGATCTATCAAAATATAAAATAAATTAATTAAATCAGCAAATGTGTAATGCATAATGGAAAAAAATCAAAACGCCAGAACTATGTTTTTTTTGTTGCTGCAACATGGCAATGAAACGCAATAACGGGAGATAAAAAAAATCACATCTACCCAAAATGGCTTAATCAAAAACATCAACTAAGGACACAAAAAATAAGCCTTCATACAGCCACAGACCCCAAAAATTGAGAAGGTGTCAGGTCTCGTAAAATGACGACAAACACACAATTATTTTTTTTTTTTTTACAAATTTCAGAAAGTTTTTCACACAAATAATAAAAATCTATACATGTTTGGTATCTGTGAACTCATACTGACCTGAGGAATCATACCACCAGGTCAGCTTTACCATACCATGAACATGGTAAATAACCCTGCCCCAATCATTGTGTAAATGCACTTTTTTGTAATTTATTTCATTACACTATATGGTAAAATTAATGATGTCATTCAAAATTACAACTCATCCCGCAAAAAAACAAACCCTCATATGCCTATATTGATGGCAAATTAAAAAAGTTATGGCTCTTGGAAGACAAATAGGAAAAAACAAGAATGGAATATCGTCTGGGGAGAGGGAATAATAGCATTTTTGATCTGACAGGTTCCCTTTAAAAAACATATGCAGGTCTGCTTTAAGCACGATCTTCTAATTAATGCTAATATATTCTAAATGTCATAGTTAATGAGAATCTGTCACCAGAATCAGTAACACAAACTGCATACATTAGCAAAAAGGTCTTTCTTACCTGATCAATGATGCTGGTGTATTTACTATTAGTGATGGGTGAACCCCCCTATACTCAGGATCTGCTGGTTCACCTGGACCTTTTTGTCGGGGCTGGACGTAACTCGAACTTGTGTCCGATCCCCGAGCTTGGACATTACAGTTATGGCATGGGGCGTGGGGGGGCTGTAAAACAAAGCATATAGTTAATAAATATTATCAATACTAGATGGTGGCCCGATTCTAAAGAATCGGGTAGTCTAGAATCTATATATAGTTTATTTAGTAATAGGGGAGTGCTGTGAAATTAATTGTGTGTATACAGGCGGCTCAGTGGTCAGCAGTGAGTGCGGTGGCTCAGTGGTCAGCAGTGAGTGCGGTGGCTCAGTGTCAGCAGTGAGTGCGGTGGCTCAGTGTCAGCAGTGAGTGCAGCAGAGGCTGGAGGGGGCAGAGGCTGGAGGGGGCAGAGGAGGGAGGAGGAAGAGGACGGAGGAGGCAGAAACTGGAGGGGTTAGAGGAGGAAAGGGTCAGGGGAGAGCGGAGGCAGGGGAGAGCGGAGGCAAGGGAGAGCGGAGGCTGGAGGGCAGGGGAGAGCGGAGGCAGAGGAGAGCGGAGAGCGGAGGCTGGAGAAGAGCGGAGGCTGGAGAAGAGCGGAGGCTGGAGAAGAGCGGAGGCAGGGGAGAGCGGAGGCTGGAGGGCAGGGGAGAGCGGAGGCAGAGGAGAGCGGAGGCTGGAGAAGAGCGGAGGCTGGAGGGCAGGGGAGAGCGGAGGCAGAGGAGAGCGGAGGCTGGAGAAGAGCGGAGGCTGGAGGAGAGCGGAGACTGGAGAAGAGCGGAGGCTGGAGGAGAGCGGAGGCTGGAGAAGAGCGGAGGCTGGAGGAGAGCGGAGGCTGGAGGAGAGCGGAGGCTGGAGGAGAGCGGAGGCTGGAGGGCAGAGGAGAGCGGAGGCTGGAGGGCAGAGGAGAGCGGAGGCTGGAGGGCAGAGGAGAGCGGAGGCTGGAGGGCAGAGGAGAGCGGAGGCTGGAGGGCAGAGGAGAGTGGAGGCTGGAGGGCAGAGGAGAGTGGAGGCTGGAGGGCAGAGGAGAGCGGAGGCAGAGGAGAGCAGAGGCAGGGGAGAGCGGAGGCAGGGGAGAGCGGAGGCTGGAGGGCAGAGGAGAGCGGAGGCTGGAGGGCAGAGGAGAGCGGAGGCTGGAGGGCAGAGGAGAGCGGAGGCTGGAGGGCAGAGGAGAGCGGAGGCTGGAGGGCAGAGGAGAGTGGAGGCAGGGAGAGCGGAGGCAGGGGAGAGCGGAGGCAGGAGAGCGGAGGCTGGAGAAGAGCGGAGGCAGAGGAGAGTGGAGGCAGAGGAGAGCGGAGGCTGGAGAAGAGCGGAGGCAGAGGAGAGCGGAGGCAGGGGAGAGCGGAGGCAGGGGAGAGCGGAGGCAGGGGAGAGCGGAGGCTGGAGAAGAGCGGAGGCTGGAGAAGAGCGGAGGCTGGAGAAGAGCGGAGGCTAGGGGAGAGCGGAGGCAAGGGAGAGCAGAGGCAAGGAAGAGCGGAGGCAAGGGAGAGCGGAGGCTGGAGAGAGCGGAGGCAGGGGAGAGCGGAGGCAGGGGAGAGCGGAGGCAGGAGGAGAGGGGGAGGAGCGGAGGCAGGGAGAGAGCGGAGGCTGGAGAAGAGCGGAGGCTGGGAAGAGCGGAGAGGGGAGAGGGAGGCTGGAGAGAGGGAGGCTGGGAGAGCGGAGGCTGGGAGAGAGGAGGCGGAGAAGGCAGGCAGGGGAGAGCGGAGGCAGGGAGAGAGCGGAGGCTGGAGAAGAGCGAGGCGGGAGAGGAGGGGAGAGCGGGGAGGGCTGGAGAGAGGAGGGAGGCAGGGAAGAGCGGAGGCAGGGGAGAGCGGAGGCAGGGGGAGAGCGGAGGCAGGGGAGAGCGAGGCAGGGGAGAGCGGAGGCTGGAGAGGAGGGAGAGGGAGGCTGGAGGCAGGGAGAGCGGAGCGGGAGAGAGGAGGCGGAGGGGAGAGCGGAGGCAGGGGAAGAGCGGAGGCTGGAGGAAGAGCGGAGGCAGGGAAGAGCGGAGGCTGGGAAGAGCGAGAGGCTGGGAAGAGGGAGGAGAGGCGGAGGGGAGAGGCGGAGGCAGGGGAGAGCGGAGGCTGAGGGAGAGGAGAGCGGAGGCTGGAGAAGAGGCGGGAGGCTGGAGAAGAGCGGAGGCTGGGAAGAGCGGGAGGCTGGAGGAGAGGAGAGCGGAGGAGGGGAGCGAAGAGGGAGGAGGCGGGAGAGCGGAGGCAGGGAGAGCAGCGGAGAGAGGCAGGGGAGAGCGAGAAGGAGGGAGAGCGGAGGCTGGGAGGAGAGAGGGGAGAGGCTGAGAAGAGCGGAGGCGGAGAAGAGCGGAGGCAGGGAGGAGCGGAGCGGAGAGAGCAGGAGAGGAGAGAGCGGAGGCAGGGGAGAGCGGAGGCAGGAGGGAGAGCGGAGGCAGGGAGAGCGAGGCGGAGCAGGGGAGAGGAGAGCGGAGGCTGGAGAGCGGACGAGGCGGGAGAGGGAGGCAGTGGAGAGCGGAGCAGGGGAAGGGAGCAGGAGGCGAGAGAGCGGAGGCGGGAGAAGAGCGGAGGCAGGCGGAGAAGAGGGGCGGAGGCAGGAGGGAAGAGCGGAGGCAGGAGAGGAGGCAGGGAGAGGCGGAGGCAGGGGAGAGCGGAGGGGAAGGGAGGGGAGAGCGAGGCAGGGAGAGAGCGGAGGCTGGAGAAGAGCGGAGGTGAGGAGGAGTCGGAGGCAGGGGAAGGGGAGCAGAGGAGGGGGAGAGCGGAGGCGGAGAGGAGCAGGAAGAGCGGAGGCAGGAGAAGAGCGGAGGCTGGAGAAGAGCGGAGGCTGGGAAGAAGCGAGGCAGGAGAGAGCGAGAGGTGGAGAAGAGCGGAGCTGGAGGAAGAGCGGAGGCAGGGGAAGCGGAGAGCAGGGAGAGGAGCGGGAGGGAGGGGAGAGACGGAGGCGGAGGGAGAGAGCGGAGGCTGGAGGGAGGGGAGAGCGAGGCAGGGAGAGGGAGGCGGAGGCAGGAGAGCGGAGGCAGGGAGAGCGGAGGCAGGGAGAGGAGGCGGAAAGGAGCTGGGAAGAGCGGAGGCAGGGGAAGAGCGGAGGCAGGGGAGAGCGGGTGAGGGAGAGCGGAGTGGAAAGACGGAGGGGAGAGGGGGGAGAGGAGGAGGGGAGAAGAGGGAGAAGAGCGGAGGCTGGAGAGACGGAGGCAGGGAAGCGGAGCAGGGGAGAGGCGGAGGCAGGGGAGAGGCGGAGGCAGGAGAAGAGGGAGGCTGGAGAAGAGCTGGAGGGGAGGAAGAGCGGAGGCTGGAGACGAGCTGGAAGCGGAGGCTGGAGGAGAGCGGAGGCGGAGGAGAGCGGAGGCAGGGGAGAGCGGAGGCGGGAGGGGGCAGGGGAGAGCGGAGGCTGGAGAGAGAGCGAGGGGGGGAGAGCGGAGGCGGGGGAGAGCGGAGCGGGGAGAGCGAGGCGGGAAGGCGGAGGCAGGGAGAGGGAGGCATGGGAGAGCGGAGGCGGGAAGAGCGGAGGCGGAGGAAGAGCGGAGGGAGGGAGAGCGAGGCAGGGAGAGCGGAGGCTGGGGGAGCGGAGAGGGGAGGCAGAGAGAGGGAGGCAGGGAGGCGGAGGAGAGCGGGAGGGGAGAAGGGAGGCTGAGAGAGCGGAGGCAGGGAGAGCGGAGGCGGAGAGCGAGGGAGGGAGAGCGGAGGCTGGAGGCAGGAGAGCGGAGGCAGGAGGCGGAGGCGGGAGGGAGGGAGGAGGGAGGCAGGGGAGGAGGGAGGCGGAGGCAGGAGGAAGAGCGGAGGCGGGGAAGAGCGGAGGGAGGCGGAGCAGGAGGAGCAGGAGGAGGAGGGCAGGAGAGAGAGCGGAGGCTGGAAGCAGAGCGGGAGAGCGGAGGTAGAGGGACAGGGGGAGGGGAGGCAGAGGAGAGCGGGAGGCTGGAGAAGAGCGGAGGCTGGAGAAGAGGCGGAGGCTGGAGAAGGGGAGGCGGAGAGAGCGGAGGCTGGAGAAGAGCGGAGGCAGGGGAGACGGACTGGAGGGCGAGAGAGCGGAGGCGGAGGAGGGAGAGGAGCGGAGGCGGAGAAGAGCGGAGGCTAGAGAAGAGCGGAGGCTGGAGAAGAGCGGAGGCTGGAGAAGAGCGGAGGCAGAAGAGCGGAGGCTGGAGAAGAGCGGAGGCTGGAGGAGAGCGGAGGCTGGAGGAGAGCGGAGGCTGGAGGGCAGAGGAGAGCGGAGGCTGGAGGGCAGAGGAGAGCGGAGGCAGAGGAGAGCGGAGGCTGGAGGGCAAAGGAGAGCGGAGGCGAGCGGAGGCTGGAGGGCAGAGGAGAGCGGAGGCTGGAGGGCAGAGGAGAGCGGAGGCAGGGGAGAGCGGAGGCAGGGGAGAGCGGAGGCTGGAGAAGAGCGGAGGCTGGAGAAGAGCGGAGGCTGGAGAAGAGCGGAGGCAGAGGAGAGCGGAGGCTGGAGAAGAGCGGAGGCAGAGGAGAGGCTGGGGGGGCACAGGAGAGGGGAGGCTGGGGGGGCACAGGAGAGGGGAGGCTGGGGGGCACAGGAAAGTGGAGGCTGGGGGGCACAGGAAAGTGGAGGCTGGGGGGCACAGGAAAGGGGAGGCTGTGGGGGCACAGGAGAGGGGAGGCTGGGGGCACAGGAGAGGGGAGGCTGGGGGGCACAGGAAAGGGGAGGCTGGGGGGCACAGGAAAGGGGAGGATGGGGGGGCACAGGAGAGGGGAGGCTGGGGGGGCACAGGAGAGGGGAGGCTGGGGGGGCACAGGAGAGGGGAGGCTGGGGGGCACAGGAGAGGGGAGGCTGGGGGGCACAGGAGAGGGGAGGCAGAACACGCACCGGGCTGTCGGCGGGGCTGTGTGGTCCCTGATGGAGGAGGAGAGTGGGCGGTGCCGGCGGAGGCCGCACACCGGAGTGTGGGGCGGGCCGGGGCGGGCCGGTTCCCGGATGTTGGTGGGAGGGTACATGTAGCCACCCTGCCGCCTGAGCCGATCGGAGGCCGGTGTCAGCCCCGCCAGCCCTGCAGCGTCCGCTCGGCGCCGCCGCCCTGCAGCCTACAGTGCCACAGGGCGCGCGCCCTCTTACAGCGTCCGCCTCTGCTGAGGCCGCCGCTGATGTTGGTGGCGCCGCCCCCTTATGTGATGCCGCTCCCCCTGGCTGCCGGCGCTCTGGACTCAGGGCTCACACTGTCCAGTGGACGGTGCGGCCCTGGGTGGGAGCACATGGCTCTGTGTGGGGGTGGCGGTGACGCTTTAGCGCCCACTGCGAGCCGCTATTCAGGTTTGACAGCGGCTCGCGGTGAGCACTACGCGCTCACCGCTCGTGGGTCTGGAACTTCCGGTTCCGGTCTGTGACACAGGGCGCAGGCCGTCACGGAAGTTGGCCAGATTCCACAGGAAGTGGCCTTCGGGTTTTATATATATGATACTTACTGGATCTCGTGGCGTGCTTCCTGCACTCCTGCTGTCCCAGTCGCATCTACTTCTGGGGCCGCTCATTAACTTTTGGGGATATTTACTGCATTGCTGAGAACTCACTGCTGAGAGCAGTTTTCGGCGGTGTTTGGGGTGAAGTCAGGGGTCACCCGAGTTCATGACTTAGCTATGAACTCGATTCACTTCTGACTGTCACTGTCAGTATCAGCCTGCTTGTTGCTCTGGACAGAGAGATGATGCAGAGCTGAACCAAGGGCCCAGGGCAACTCTGATTATCTGGTGAAGCCAGTGAATTGATTATCGCCAGAAGATAATGAGTTGCCTGTAAGTAGGTGCAGCCATGACAGCAGGTCAGGAGGACATGTGCCGTAGGACCCGGTAAGTATAATGATTATGTTAATTAATTATATGCTTTGTTTTACAGCCCCCAGACCCGAACTGTAACACAGGTTTCCTAGGCAAACCCGTGTTCAGAATATGTTCTCGAACACTAGGTGTTCAGTGCAGACCCCGAATTTTACACTTCGGGTTCGTCAATCACTATTTACAATTGCGGTGTTCAGTTCTGTCTCATTTCAGTATGTGATGGAAATACTTTCCAAGAGAGTTATAAATACAGATGCAAAGGAAGGGGAGGGTTGGATATATGACTCACTGCTAGTTTTGGTATGAAGCCAGTAAACTATCAGACCAGTTGTAAAAGTTCATGGAAAAAGAAGAAAAAAATTCCAGCTTCAATACTTCTCCAAAAACTTTATTTAAACAGGGTTAAAAAATTCCCATATAATGCATTCTAGTGTTCAGTATGCTGTTTATCAAGCTCCAATGCTCCAATGCTTGATAAAGAGCCTTCTGGACACTCAGAATGTGTTGTCGATTATATGGGAATTATCTAACCTTCTTTAAAGTTTTTGGAGAAGTATTGAAGCTGGAATTTTTTCTTCTTTTTCCATATATCCAAATTCTGACATATATTTTCAATGTGTGTGCAAGAGACTCACCAGGTCTAAGATACCTATTTATTTACCTGTTTAATGTACTGCTTTTTGGTATTATAAATTCCTGTAACATGTGCTTAACCCCTTCATGACCCAGCCTATTTTGACCCTAAAGACCTTGGCCTTTTTTGCAATTCTGACCAGTGTCCCTTTATGAGGTTATAACTCGGGAACGCTTCAACCGATCCTAGCGATTCTGAGATTGTTTTTTCGTGACATATTGGGCTTCATGCTAGTGTTAAATTTAAGTCGATAATTTTTGCGTTTATTTGTGAAAAAATCAAAAATATGGCAAAAATTTTGAAAATTTCACAATTTTCACATTTTTAATTTTTTTTTTCTGATAAACAAGAGAGATATGTGACAGAAAAAAGTTATTAAATAATATTTCCCACATGTCTACTTCACATCAGCACAATTTTGGAAAAAAAAAAATTTTTTGTTAGGACGTTATAAGAGTTCAAAGTTCATGAGCAATTTTTCATTTTTCAACCAAAATTTACAAAACCATTTCTTTTAGTGACCACATCACATTTGAAGTCCTTTTGAGGGGTGTACATGACAGAAAACACCCAAAAGTGACACCATTCCAAAAACTGCACCCCTCAAGCTACTCAAAACTACATTCGAGAAGATTATTAACCCTTCAGGTGCTTCACAGGAACTAAAGCAAAGTGGAAACAAAAAATGGATATTTTAATTTTTTTATCAAAAATGTTCTTTTAGCCTCAATTCTTTCATTTTCACATGGGCAACAGGATAAAATGGATCTTAAAATGTGTTGTGCAAATTCTCCCGAGTACATCGATACCTCATAAGTGGTCATAAACCACTGTTTGGGCGCACGGCAGGGCTCAGAAGTGAAGGAGCGCAATTTGACTTTTGGAGCTAATTTTACATTCAAAAAGTGAAATTGCGCTCCTTCCCTTCTGACCCTTGCCGTGCGCCCAAACAGTGGTTTATGACCACATATGAGGTATCGGTGTACTCAGGAGAAATTGCCCAACAAATTTTAGGATGAATTTTATGCTGTTGCCATGTGAAAACGAAAAAATTTAGGCTAAAAGAAAATTTTTGTGAAAACAAAAATACTATTTCATTTTCACAGATCAATTTGTAAAGCACCTGGGGGTTCAATATGCTCACTACCCATCTAGATATGTTCCCTGGGGGTCTAGTTTCCAAAATGGGGTCACTTGTGGGGGAGCTCCAATGTTTAGGCACGCAGGGGCTCTCCAAACGCGACATGGTGTCCGCTAACAATTTGAATAAAAATCAGCTCAAATTGTTAGCTGTAACCATGTTGTGTTTAGTGAGCCCCTGTGTGCCTAAACATTGGGGCTCCCCCACAAGTGACCCCATTTTGGAAACTAGACCCCCCAAGGAACGTATCTAGATGCATAGTGAGCACTTTGAACCCCCAGGTGCTTCACAAATTCATCCATAAAAATGAAAAAGAACTTTTTTTTTCCACAAAAAAATTCTTTTTTCATTATTATGGATCAATTTGTGAAGCACCTGGGGGTTCAAAGTGCTCACTATGCATCTAGATACGTTCCTTTGGGGGTCTAGTTTCCAAAATGGGGTCACTTGTAGGGGAGCTCCAATGTGGAGACGCACAGGGGCTCTCCAAACGCGACATGGTGTCCGCTAACAATTTGAATGCAAAATGAGCTCAAATTGTTAGCGGACACCATGTTGCGTTTGGAGAGCCCCTGTGCGTCTCCACATAGGAGCTCATCCACAAGTGACCCCATTTTGGAAACTAGACCCCCAAGGGAACGTATCTAGATGCATAGTGAGCACTTTGAAGCCCCAGGTGCTTCACAAATTAATCTGTAAAAATGAAAAAGTACTTTTTTTCAACAAAAAATTTTTTTTTTCAATAATTTGTGAAGCACCTGGGGGTTCAATATGCTCACTACCCATCTAGATATGTTCCCTGGGGGGTCTAGTTTCCAAAATGGGGTCACTTGTGGGGGAGCTCCAATGTTTAGGCACACAGGGGCTCTCCAAACGCGACATGGTGTCCGCTCACAATTTGAATAAAAATCAGCTCAAATTGTTAGCTGTCACCATGTTGCGTTTGGTGAGCCCCTGTGTGCCTAAACATTGGGGCTCCCCCACAAGTGACCCCATTTTGGAAACTAGACCCCCCAGGGAACGTATCTAGATGCATAGTGAGCACTTTGAACCCCCAGGTGCTTCACAAATTCATCCGTAAAAATAAAAAAGTACTTTTATTTCCACAAAAATTTTCTTTTTTCATATTTACAGATTAATTTGTGAAGCACTGGGGTGTTCAAAATGCTCACCACCCATCTAGATAAGTTCCCTGGGGGGTCTAGTTTCCAAAATGGGGTCACTTGTAGGGGAGCTCCAATGTTTAGGCACATAGGGGCTCTCCAAACGTGACATGATGTCCGCTAACAATTTGGGTTGATTTCCATTCAAATTGTTAACAGACACCATGTCGCGTTTGGAGAGTCCCTGTGTGCCTAAACATTGGAGCTCCCCCACAAGTGACCCCATTTTGGAAACTAGACCCCCCAGGGAACGTATCTAGATGTATAGTGAGCACTTTGAACCCCCAGGTGCTTCACAAATTGATCCGTAAAAATGAAAAAGTACTTTTTTTTCCACAAAATATTTATTTTTTCATTTTTACGGATCAATTTGTGAAGCACCTGGGGGTTCAAAGTGCTCACTATGCATCTAGATACGTTCCTTGGGGGGTCTAGTTTCCAAAATGGGGTCACTTGTGGGGGAGCTCCAATGTTTAGGCACACGGAGGCTCTCCATACGCGACATAGTGTCCGCTAACAATTGGAATTGTTAGCGGACACCATGTTGCGTATGGAGAGCCACTGTGTGACTAAACATTAGAGCTCCCCCACAAGTGACCCCATTTTGGAAACTAGACCCCCCAAGGAACGTATCTAGATGCATAGTGAGCACTTTGAACCCCCAGGTGCTTCACAAATTGATCCGTAAAAATGAAAAAATAATTTTTTTGTGGAAAAAAAAGTACTTTTTTAATTTCATGGATCAATTTGTGAACCACTTGGGGGTTCAAGTACTCACTATGCATCTAGATACGTTCCTTGGGGGGTGTAGTTTCCAAAATGGGGTCACTTGTGGGGGAGCTCCAATGTTTAGGCACACGGGGGCTCTCCATACGCGACATAGTGTCCGCTAACAATTGGAATTGTTAGCGGACACCATGTTGCGTATGGAGAGCCACTGTGTGACTAAACATTAGAGCTCCCCCACAAGTGACCCCATTTTGGAAACTAGACCCCCCAAGTAACATATCTAGATGCACAGTGAGCACTTTGAACCACCATGTGCTTCACAAATTGAGACGTATAAATGAATAAAGAAACTTTTTGTAAATAAACATACTAGTCTAGTAGTTGCAATTCGCAGCATGGGGGACCCATGGGGCTCTGCCATATTTTTGGTCCAGCCAGGTACAACTTGGCAGCTACGGACTGCCGCCAGCCCCCAGCTGCCTCGTCATACCTGGCTGGAACCAAAAATACAGCGAAGCCTATTTTTTTTTTATTTCTAGAAAAAAAATGACATAGGGCTCCGCCATATTTTTGGTCCAGCCAGGTACAACTTGGCAGCTACGGACTGCCGCCAGCCCCCAGCTGCCTCGTCATACCTGGCTGGAACCAAAAATACAGCGAAGCCTATTTTTTTTTTATTTCTAGAATTATTTCTAGAAAAAAAATGACATAGGGCTCCGCCATATTTTTGGTCCAGCCAGGTACAACTTGGCAGCTACGGACTGCCGCCAGCCCCCAGCTGCCTCGTCATACCTGGCTGGAACCAAAAATACAGCGAAGCCTATTTTTTTTTTATTTCTAGAATTATTTCTAGAAAAAAAATGACATAGGGCTCCGCCATATTTTTGGTCCAGCCAGGTACAACTTGGCAGCTACGGACTGCCGCCAGCCCCCAGCTGCCTCGTCATACCTGGCTGGAACCAAAAATACAGCGAAGCCTATTTTTTTTTTATTTCTAGAAAAAAAATGACATAGGGCTCCGCCATATTTTTGGTCCAGCCAGGTACAACTTGGCAGCTACGGACTGCCGCCAGCCCCCAGCTGCCTCGTCATACCTGGCTGGAACCAAAACTACAGCGAAGCCTATTTTTTTTTTATTTCTAGAATTATTTCTAGAAAAAAAATGACATAGGGCTCCGCCATATTTTTGGTCCAGCCAGGTACAACTTGGCAGCTACGGACTGCCGCCAGCCCCCAGCTGCCTCGTCATACCTGGCTGGAACCAAAAATACAGCGAAGCCTATTTTTTTTTTATTTCTAGAATTATTTCTAGAAAAAAAATGACATAGGGCTCCGCCATATTTTTGGTCCAGCCAGGTACAACTTGGCAGCTACGGACTGCCGCCAGCCCCCAGCTGCCTCGTCATACCTGGCTGGAACCAAAAATACAGCGAAGCCTATTTTTTTTTATTTCTAGAATTATTTCTAGAAAAAAAATGACATAGGGCTCCGCCATATTTTTGGTCCAGCCAGGTACAACTTGGCAGCTACGGACTGCCGCCAGCCCCCAGCTGCCTCGTCATACCTGGCTGGAACCAAAAATACAGCGAAGCCTATTTTTTTTTTATTCTAGAAAAAAAATGACATAGGGCTCCGCCATATTTTTGGTCCAGCCAGGTACAACTTGGCAGCTACGGACTGCCACCAGCCCCCAGCTGCCTCGTCATACCTGGCTGGAACCAAAAATACAGCGAAGCCCATTTTTTTTTTAATTTCTAGAACTAATTCTAGAAAAAAAATTACGTGGGGCTCCGCCATATTTTTGGTCCAGCCAGGTACAACTAGGCAGCTGGGGGCTGGAATCCTCAGCATAGAGAGGCCCAAGCGTTCTGGGCCCCCCATGCTGCGAATTGCAGCCCGCAGCCGCCCCAGAAAATGGCGCATTCATTGAAGCGCCATTTTCTGGCGCTGTACCCACGCTCTTCCAGTTGCCCTGGTGCCGGTGGCTAACTGGGTAATAAAGGGGTTAATGCCAGCTTTTTATTGGCAGCTGGCACTAAGCCCGAGATTCATAATATAGGGCCAATGTTAGACCCGCCATTAGGAATCTCTAGTATGGTAAATAGTCAATAAATACACACAGAGAAAAATCTTTTTATTTGAAAAAAAAACACAGACACAATTCGGACTCCATCTTTATTATAAAAAGATCCGACGTAGTCCACAACGAAGGTCCCACGACGCTCGATCGCTCCGACGTAGTCCATAACGAAGGTCCCACGACGCTCGATCGCCTTTGCTTTTAGATCGCTACTCTGGAGCCCGATCCGCCAGCATGGTGATCGAGCTGCAGAAAGTGATCTGACACCCCTGGCGCAGTGACCCACTATGTGCATCACTGCGCCTGCCAGATCGATTTCCGCAGCTCGATCCCCATGCATGGGGATCGAGCTGCGGAAACCGATCTGGCAGCACAGGCGCATTGACCCACTATGTGAATCACTGCGTGCGGGCTGTCAGATTGCTTTCTGCAGCTCGATGCCCATGCAGGGAGATCGGGCTGCAGAGCAGCGATCTAAGGGCGCCTTCACACTGGCGTTCCCCTCGGCAGCGTTCTGCGGAGGGGAATCGCCATGTGTGCGCCGCGGCCGCCAGCTCCTATCTTTAGAATGGGAGTGCACGGTGCTGCGCTTGACAGCGCATGACCGTGCGCACCCATTCACTCCCATATGTGATCTGTGCGCAGGCATCCGCCTGCGCACAAATCACACACTCCTGCCCGCACCAGGACGCAACATGTTGCGTCCTGGTGCGGGCGGGAGTGTGTGATTTGTGCGCAGGCATACGCCTGCACACAGATCACATATGGGAGTGACTGGGTGCGCACGGTCATGCGCTGTCAAGCGCAGCACCGTGTGCTCCCATTCTAAAGATAGGAGCTGGCGGCCGCGGCGCACACATGGCGATTCCCCTCCGCAGAACGCTGCCGAGGGGAACGCCAGTGTGAAGGCGCCCTAAGAGCCTGGGCGCAGTGACCCACTATGTGCATCACTGCGCCCGGGCTGTCAGATTGCTTTCTGCAGCTTGATCCCCATGCATGGGGATCAAGCTGCGGAAAGTGATCTGGCAGCCCAGGCGCAGTGATGCACATAGTGGGTCACTGCGCCCGGGGTGTCAGATCACTTTCTGCAGCTAGATCCTCAGGATCCAGCTGTAGAAAGTGATCTGACAGATCCAGCACAGTGATCCACAGTGACCATTATGTGATCACTGTGCTGGATCTGTCAGATCACTTCCTGCACCTAGATCCTCAGGATCCAGCTGTAGAAGTGATCTGACAGATCCAGCACAGTGATCTACAGTGATCACATAATGGTCACTGTGGATCACTGTGCTGGAGCTGTCAGATCACTTCCTGCACCTAGATCCTCAGGATCCAGCTGTAGAAGTGATCTGACAGATCCAGCACAGTGATCTACAGTGATCACATAATGGTCACTGTGGATCACTGTGCTGGAGCTGTCAGATCACTTCTACAGCTGGATCCTCAGGATCCAGCTGTAGAAGTGATCTGGCAGCTCCAGCACAGAGCAGTCAGATCGGAGGCGGCGCAGAAGAGGAGAGACTCACAGCAGAAGAGGAGCGGGACGCAGCAGTCACAGGACGGAGCGGGCCGCCGGAGGGGTGAGTGGGAGAGGCGATCGCCGCTCCGGTGATCGGGGGGGGGCAGGAAGGGGGCAGTGGGGGGGCTGGTACTACATGTGGGGGGGCACTTAGAGGAAGCGGGGGCAGTCAGGAGGAGGCGGGCGGCAGCTAGAGGAAGCGGGAGGCAGGGACAGGAAGCGGGCGGCAGGGACAGGAAGCGGGGGGGAGGGGGGGTAGAAAGATGATGGGGGGGGCAGGAAAGAGAGGTGGGGGACAGGGGGGATGTTATAGTATGACAGGGGAGCAGATCGGAGGGTAGGGAGAGCAGCGGCAGGCAGGGAAACATGACAGGCGCGGTGATTTTCACTTTCACTTTTGAGCGCCAATCACCGCGCCTGTAGCCGGGGGGGGGTAGGAGTGGGGGCAAATCGACCCCCCCTGGGGTGTAGTACAACTCCCCATGTACCTGCAGGCCGAGTGACAGGTCAGTGAGACCCTCACTCGGCCTGCAGGAGCCCGTTCATTCCATGGCCCAGGGGGTGGGCCAAGGGTCGGGAAGGCACTTGTTTTCATGGCCCAAACGGTGGGCCAAGGGTCGTGAAGGGGTTAATACAAACCCAGTTACTGAATTTTTCAGACTATAAGATGCTCTGGACTATAAGAAGCTCCCAGATTTTAGAGGGATATAAAAGGGAAAAAAATTAAGTAAACAAAATGGTTATAATTACCTGTTATGGGGGGGATCTGCAGCTGACACTGTTATGGGGTAATGCCCCCATCCATGGCCCCTTCCAGGTAATATAAATCCCCCACCCTGAATACAGCCTCACATCCTGGTATGTAGCCTCCAATTCTGGTATATAGCCCCCATCCTGGTATATAGCCCTATCCTGATATATAGCCTCCCATCCTGGTATATAGCCACCCATCCTGGTATATAGCCTACCATCCTGGTATATAGCCTCCTATCCTTGTATGTAACCTCCCATCCTGGTATTAAGACTCCCAACCTGGTATATAGCTTCCCATTCTGGTATGTAGCCTCCCATCCTGGTACATAGCCCCATCCGAGTATATAGACTTCCATTCTGGTATATAGCCCTCAACCTGGTATATAGCATCCCATCCTGGCATATAGCCTCCTATCCTGGCATATAGCCCCCATCCTGGGAAATTGCACCTTTCTTCCTCCCATCCTGGGATATTGCACCTTGCCCCAATCCTAGGATATTGCTCCTCTCCTCCTTTCTGGGATATTGCACCTGCCACATCATGGGAAATTGCACCTCCCCATCTTGGGATATGGCACCATCCTATCCTGGGTTATAGCACCTCATTCCTGGGATATTACATCTCCCCCATCACTGTATATGGTCCCCCATGCTGCTGCAAACACTAAAATAATGAACAGTGTAACATACCTGTCTGCTGCTCCCCTCCGTCTCTCCCTCTGCAACATCAATCTCTTTCTGTGTGTGTGTGTGCCAGCATCCGACAATGTGATCAGGATGTGCAGCAATGATATCACTGTGCTGTGTCAATCACATGATTGGATACTGGCACCCACAGACAGGAAGCAAGACGGGCAATCCTGCAGATGGAGAGATGGAGGGAAGCAGTTAACAGGTAAGTTACACCCTTTATTATTTTAGTGTTTGCGGCAGCATGGGGGGCCATATACAGGAAGGGGAGGGGTTAGTACACATAATCTACTGTAATATGCACCGCCCCTGCTCACCTGTCAGCATTGAGAGGTGATGGACAGTGTAATGCAGTGAATATTGCAGTAGACCAATGAGCAGGGACACATGACCATAGCCTACTTCTGCAGCCTGCTCCAGCCTCCTTGAGCTGCTCCAGAGCCACCCCCCTCCAGCACATTACAGCACAGCCCCACAGCCCCATATATGTGGACCACAAGATGCACCCCCACAATTTGGGGGGGAAAAAGTGCGTCTTATATTCCAAAAAATACAGTAATGGCAATGTTAATGTGTGTGCTGATTTTGATTCAAACATCTTTTAGAACAGAGGTTCCTAACCTTTCTGACCTTGAGAGCCACACACAGGAATAAGAAAGGGTTTTGAGCCCCATACAGCTCTTGCCCCCTCACAGTAGCGTCACCCAAAGCTCCCATTACCAGTATAATGACAGCCAAATCTTTTCCCCTGGAATCACACAGAGGCAGTATGCCAAGATCCAGGATTCTTGCTTTATTCCTCTTTCTGATCTGCTTTTCTATGTCATGTTACTCACAAAACTCACAATACAATAAGTACCCACTCTTCATAGCCGCTTGCTAGACCAACTGCTAATTTACAAATCAGGAAGATAACCACGAGCCACACATCACGGGCTCAAGGGCAACATGTGGCTCCCGAGCTACATTTGGGGACCCCTGTTTCACAGTGTAATTTAAGAACCCAATTTATAAGTATGCAGAAAAAGACGCAGACATCCAAGCTTATTCATCCAGAAGATTTTTTCCAGAGATTTGTAAGAATCAGTTCTTGTGAATGGTGCCGTTTTGAGGAGAAATACTTAAATTTCTTCAAATCCCATTCAGATTCAAAAGATAGCACTACAATGTCTGCACCAAATCTTCTAAATGTGAAAAACACCTAGATGGGATAGTGGAGCGCGTGATATATTTGCTGTTTATTTTTACCATCCACAACAATTAACATGTTACATGTTGTATCCGTAGGTTACTTCTCACGTAAGTTGATTATACTGATAGCTTTCCTTACGTAAGTTGACGTCATAGAGGGTGGTCAGTAGCTGTTGTGCTACATTTGAAATAGGCATCTGGATTCCTTCATATATACTTAAAAGACCACTTGCCAATTATATTTAGTTTATTTCAAGGATTGTGCTCTGTGGTATAGATGTCAAGGGAATAGCAATGTTTTCTGTGTATTTTCTTTGACATTTCCTTTATTATCGTTGAAGTACAAAGCAACACACCCTTAACATAATAAAAACGAATATAAAATAAAGAAAAACTCATCACACCTATACACACACACACACAGGTCATCAAAATTTGAGAACAACACACAGTTTCCTTAATGTTAAGTTCATTGTGTTGTCCTATGTGACAATATCCTGACAGGAGTAAATTAACAGTATTTTAAGTTAATTTCATAAACTGAATATGTTCTAAAGCACAAAATAAAAATGGAAATAAGACAAATTAAAAAAAGAACATTGATCAACATTAGAGAACACTTTCAGACACCTGCAAGTTATTGGTGTTAAAGAGGACCTGTCACCTCCATGGTGCATGGCAATGTAAATGCAGCACTGAATGCATTATGTGTTGCTGCATTCAGGGAAGGGGTCCCCTATGTGTCTGTGTGCTGTGTACCCCAAGATATAGCCTTAGGAAAACTCACTGTTAGAATACAATGGGGGCAGTGCTTGGGGCTGGAGTTAGCTCTATTCACGGGAGCCATTCCCTCCCCCTGCTTCTCTGTGCCGCCTCCTGCTGTGCTCACTCTGCCCTCCTCCTATCCTGCTCTCTGTCACTTATCCTGCAGCCCACAGCATCCAAATCATTTGTCCTGAAGTCAGCTCCAGATTCCTTCCCTGCTGTCTGAACAAAGTATAAAAAGGGCGGGAATCTGGCACTGACGTCAGGACAAGTGATTTGCATGCGCTGTGAACAAGCTGTGTGAGACAGGATGAATGACAGAGAGCAGGAGAGGAGGAGGGCAAAGCCTGCACAGCAGGAGGCGGCACAGAGAGGCAGGGGGAGGGAATGGCCCCCTTGAATAGAGCTAACTCCAGCCACAGGGACTGCCCTCATGGCTTCTAACAGTGAGTATTCCTAAGGCTATATCTCAGGGTACACAGCACACAAACACATGTGGGACCCCTTCCTTAAATGCAGCAGACATGCTGCATTCAGTGCAATTTAGATTGCCATGGACCAGGGGGGTGACAGGTCCTCTTTAATCTGGCACCTGGTGTTAATTTCCTTAATTATTTGACTATTTATCTGGCAGCCTAACTTTCAAGTTTGCAAAAATGGTGTGGCGTTCCAAAGTGATAGAAACCCTCTGACAGCATGTTGTCCAGATGAAGGCCAAAGGGGTCACGCCGTCAGACATAGCAACAGAAGATGGTTGTTTCAAGTCTGTGATTTCTAGAATATTGCATCTTTATAACATCACAAACTCTTTCAATTCCCCAAGAAGGCTGGTCGCACTTGAAAAATGCAAGAGAGGACAGGATAATAAGGAGAATCTCCATGGGTAATTGTTTCAATACTGCAGCTGGAATAGCTCGACAGTTCAGCACTGAACATGGTAAGGATCTGTCTCATCATACAGTGCCACTCTGCAGTGACCAAATGTCTCATTAGCAGAAAAATCAAAAGGCTAGATTGACCTTTTGTGAGGAGCATGTTGTGTGGACAGAGAAGTAGTCTACAGTTCATTTTAGTGATGAAAGCAAATTTAATTTATTTGGGTCCGAAGGGAAACATTATGTTTATCGAGAATCTGTGAAAAAACTGAACTCAGTGTTAAAAGAAATCAGTGGCATGTGGT
Source organism: Allobates femoralis (assembly GCA_033576535.1). Classification (NCBI taxonomy): domain Eukaryota; kingdom Metazoa; phylum Chordata; class Amphibia; order Anura; family Aromobatidae; genus Allobates; species Allobates femoralis. The sequence continues at coordinate 752,558,333 of JARQOC010000003.1, read as the reverse complement.
GGGCGAAATGTTATAGTTTGGGGAATGGTTTTTGCTGCTGGGGTTGAACCTCTCATACAGCTACATGGCAGAGTGAATGCAAGTGTGTATGAGAACCTTCTTCAACAACACATGGTTCCTTGCTTGCATTCAGCACTCGATCAGCCAGCAATTGTCATGTATGACATGTCACAAAGCAAAATGGGCAAAGCAGTTCCTGGAAACTGAAAACATTGAAACAATAAAGCGGCCATCCCAGAATCCTAATCTAAACCCAATAGAAAACCTCTGGAAAATCCTTGGTGATAAAGTTATGGCCAAGAAATCCACAACAGTCATAGAACTGTGGAAGAGACTAGAAGAAGAGTGGACAAAAATCCACTCTGAGCAATGTGAGACTAGTGATGTCCTGTGGCTACAGATGTGCTGAAGTCATTCAAAGCAAAGGACTGTACAAAGCAAAGGCCAGTACACTTCCTACTGATGGGTGACTGTTGTAACCTTCACCTTTAGTGTTAATCTTTCTCTGTCTACAGTCATTGCTGTTCTCTAATTATGATCATCACATTTTGAGTAAAATGCAAGTCTATAAACTTTATGTATTTTGGAAAAACATTACTCTACTGGCATTGGTGTACCCCTTACACAAAAACCTTCAAATGTTGATCAATGTACATTACATTCTGTCTGAAAAAATCGAGTGATCATACATCGTTCTCTAAATTTGACCAATGTGTATATATATTGTGAGGTAGCATACTCCTGGGGGTTCGCTTGACAGCGTAAATTACACCAACACATGTTTTTAACCATAAGAACATTAAGGAGCAGTTTATTAATCTCAAACTGCTCATCACATACAGTATAAAATACATAATACACTCGCAGAACACCATAATAAACATAACATTATATTCCAAGATACATAAATTATATTTCACGTATCCTTTCTCCCGGGTAAACCGCAATGTACCGTTACCCAACACAGAGTACACGGGTCAGTTGCCATCTCACAGGGTTTCGGTCGCCGCCGGTACACCCCTGTTTACGGTTACTGCCCGAATGCCAGGCCCTTCCTTGGCCCAGTGTTCCCTTGGGAGTCCAGTCCCTTCCCACAGGCTGCCAACTGTTCCCAGCCCTCTACACAGCGCTCTGGCTGCTCTGAACCAGGCCCTGACTTGGTTGTAGTCACTGGAGCTCCAGGGCAAGTCAGGCCCCCAAGAACTCCTTGGCACGTGTCTCCAGGCCACCAACCGCTTCCAAGTCTGCCATCACCAGGGCCAGACCTCCAGGCAAGCGGCTGCACCAAACACACCCTCGCGAGCCCCTCCAGGGTCAGCCCCACTTCTCAACTCCCGGTCCTCTACAAACCCCTGTCGTCTGGTCTCACAGCTCCATTCTCCCAGGACTTGGTCTTCTCTCTCCCACAGAGGCTTCTGCTCTGCCTCCATTCACACACAGACCTCCTGGTGCCACATCATACACGGCCCTTCTCCTTAACCCGTCATGTGCTTCCATGGCCCTTTTTGCATAAACCAATGCACTCACACACGGACCACATCATACATTCCTTAGGCCGTCATGCACTTCCATAGTCCCTCATGTACTCGTATGGACATCAGCCTTGTCAGGCTCAGACCACTCACACCAGCACAGTCCGGCATGGACTTCAGGTTGTGTGCCACCTGAGCTTCAGGGCAGTCAAAGCATCCCCCAAGGTCTCCTCACCCTGCCCATGATGCCCAGCTGCCTCCAAGCCCCCACCAACACAGGCAGAGATCCTGGATGGCAGCCTCATGACCATGGACAGAGTGAGCCCCCTATAAGTTCGAGCCAGGACCCCTCTTACACTCAGGTGCTCCACTAACCTCTCGGTCTGGCCACAGGCTCCACACGGCTCAGAGGGGCCGGCATCTCGGCGTCCTGCCTCATCCCCCCAATGGGAACAGGACCCCCCTGAAACATGTCCTCTCCCTCAGAGGATCATGTTTGGTCTCTCTCTGGACTTTGCAGTCTCTGGTCTGCAGCCTGATCTCATCTGCAGTCTCTGGTCTTCTCTGCAGTCTGATCTCCTCTGCAGTCTGATATCCTCTGCAGTCTGATCTCCTCTGCAGTCTGATCTGATCTCTGGCTCTGACCAATCCTAGTCTCTCTCTGGATGTCTCAGGATGACTGATCTCAGAAGTCTGTGTACTGATAATCAACCTCGCAATCACTCAGCTGGCAGGCTCCTATCGTGCCTGCCACTCCCACACTGACTCATCCAGCTGGGCTACTATTCCTCAGGACACACCCACCTGACACACCCACCTGGGCTGTCAGCAATCAGCACCCATTACTTTCCTCAGGGCCTCATCGATCTCAGGAGCCATTCACTGCCGCTCATTAGGCTCATGAATGTATCAGATCTACAGCAGTCACTCTCACATTTAACACCCTGAGTTCCGGATAGGTTCACAGCGACATCACTATCAAACCGGCCAGTGTGAACAGGATCATACCCTGATCCTGCATGTGATCCGCCCCGGCCATGGGGACCATGCCGGCGGTGCCTCAGAATATAGAATATATATATATATATATATATATACATACATCTAAAGAAAAAATGAACAGCGGCACATCCTTTAAAAGTGAAAAGCGTGGTTTTTTTTCCCGGGACTGCAATGTTTCGGCTTGTCAAAGCCTTTTTCAAGCAGTACAGTCTGAGCTATAAAGTGCACAGGTATATATAGCCCACCACAGGGCAATTCAATTACAACAGTGATTACATAATTAGTGTAAAAATGTGACATTAATACAGTGAAACACGTGTTTTTAAATTACATACAATCATAACAGTAATACAGGTAAAACCTTCCATACATTTTAAGATAAAGATCAACCATGACCATTATAAAATTTACCATTAATATCCATGATTGGTCAGTACTAATCAAAAGGTGCACCTGTGATAGAGGGAAGCGGGCACAAACACATGTTATCAAGCATGGGGCTCACCTATACAGTCTCAGAGAACTGCATTATGTTGAATACAGCTCATCTGAGCCTTTCTGACGATGTTGACTCATTCCTGCTGTTGAGGAAATCCCAGGCATGCTCAATAGCACTGTGGGAATCTCATCGGCCATCTTGGTTACCGTGGCAACGATGTAAACATAACAAAAGCCACGATCAAAAGCATGTCAGCTATTTATTCCAAATATAGCATTTAAGGCCATAATTATAGCCACATAATGTCCCTTAGGGTCATGCTCTATGGAATCATAGGGACATAAGTACAGGTACAACCCAATTGCAGCTAGGTGCAGCATTTCCATGCATCTCCCTATAGCACACCAGGGGAATAAACCTCAGTAAAGGTACCGTCACACACTAGGATATAGGTAAACAAGATTGTTTCCTTTCCTTCTGCTTTCAAACATACAACAATTACACCTATTTTAAAGAAGCCATCCCTCGACCCCACATCTACATCCAGCTACCGGCCCATATCCCTGCTCCCGTTTGCTTCCAAACATCTCGAAAAGCATGTCCACACTGTACTCTTATCCCACCTCTCATCCAACTCTCTCTTTGACAACCTTTAATCCGGCTTCCGCCCCCACCACTCCACTGAAACTGTCCTGACCAAAATAACTAACAATTTACTTATGGCCAAAGTTAACAGACATTTCTCCCTCCTCCTCCTTCTAGACCTGTCCTCTGCATTTGTCTCCTATTCAAATTCAAATTCAAATTCAAATGAGCTTTATTGGCAGGACTAAGTAAATATCAGCATTGCCAAAGCAAATAGTAAAAATATGGGGACGGGAGATCCTCTCTTCCATTAGCATCACTGACCTTGCCCTCTCCTGGATCTCCTCCTACCTTTCCAACTGCATATTTAGCATCTCCAACTTCCACACAACCTTCTCGCCCTATCCCTCAAGGCTCTGTCCTTGGGCCCCTCCTTTTTTCTATGTATACCCTTGGTCTGGGAAAACTCATAATGTCCCATGGCTTCCAGTATCACTTGTACACTGAAGACACACAGATTTATCTCTCTGGCCCAGTTGTCACCTCTATCCTTTCCAAAATCCTATCAGCCATATCCTCCTTCTCCTCTCGCTTCCTAAAACTCAATGTGGACAAAACCGAACTAATCATCTTTCCTCCATCTCACACACCTTCCTTACCTGAACTATCTATCTCAATAAATTATATCCCACTTTGCCCTGTGCCTGAAGTCCGCTGCCTCGGAGCAACCCTTGACTCTGACCTGTCCTTCAAACTGCACATCCAAGTCTTTGCCACCTCCTGCCGCCTCCAACTCAAAAATATTTCCAGAATCCGTCCCTTCCTCAACCCTCAATCTACTAAACTACTAGTGCATGCCCTAATCATCTCCTGTCACGACTACTGCAACCTCCTCCGCGGCCTCCCTGCTAACACTCTCGCATCTCTCCAATCTGTCCTTAACTCTGCTGCTCGACTAATCCACCTCTCTCCTCGCTATTCCACCACTTCTCCCCTCTGCAAATCCCTCCACTGGCTCCCAATATACTAACGTATCCAATTCAAACTACTAACACTAATTTACAAAGCTGTCCACAACCTGTCACCCCCATATGTCTCTGAACTAATCTCCCAATATCATCCAACTCATAATCTTCGATCCTCCCAAGACCTCCTCTTTTCATCCACACTTGTACATTCCTCATCTAACCGCCTGCAAGACTTTGCCCGAGCATCCCCCATTATCTGGAATTCTGCACCCCAAAACGTCCGACTGTCCCCCACACTTGGAATCTTCAAGCGGAACCTGAAAACCCATCTCTTCAGAACAGCCTACAGCCTGCAGTGACCACAGTGCCACCTCACCACCCCTAGACTCGGTGCTCCAGCACCACTGGACCAGGTACTCCACCACCACTGGACCTGGCGCTCCACCACCCCCAGAGCAGACCCAACATACTGTCTCTCTCCCCACTGCCCTGTAGAATGTAAGTGTGACGCAGTTCACTCATGTTTACAAGGCTGTCAGTCATAGAGTGATGCAGTTCACTCCTGTTTAAAAGGTATTCTGGAATGCCCGATGCATTAGAATCGAGCCACTATCTAGTAAAAAATAACACTAGAGTAGTGCTTTAATATTGGTTTAAAAATCAAAGAGTATGGAAAATGAAGATAGGCTTTAAAATCTTAAAAAACTGCCAATACAAAATTAGGCATATAAACTTTGCAATTAACAATTATATCAATAAAATAGCTATCATTATTATTATTATCATTATTATTATTATTATTATTTTATTCATATTATGAATAGTAGTAGTAGTAATAGTTGCAGCATACTGAATTTATTTTTATTATTATAATTATTAAGTACAACATATGGGCCTGATGATATTGCATTGGGAGGTGTGGTCTTTGTGCTCACTTGTGCGGTGTCTGTGCCCATTGAGTGGCCTCTCTGCCTCCCTCTGTGCACTCTCTGTCTTTCAGTGCTGTCGCTCTACCTCCCTGTGTGCTGTCTCTGGCAGCCTTTATGCGGTCTCTCTCCCTCCCTGTGTGCTGTCTCTGGCCCCCTCTGTGAACTCTCCTTCCTGTGTGCCATCTATCTCCTCCCTGGGTGCAGTCTGTCTCTCTCCCCCCTGTGCACTGTCTCTCTCTCCCCCATGTGTGCTCTCCCCCATGCGTGGGCTCTCCCCCTTGTGTGCAGTCTATCTCTCTCCCCCTTGTGTGTTGTCTTTGTCTCTCTCTCCCCCTGTACACTGTCTCTCTCTCCCCATGTGTGTGTAATCTCTCTCCCTGTTTGTGCGTTCTTTCTCCCCCCATTTTGTGCACTCTCTCTCCCCCTGTGTGCGGTCTCTCTCTCTTCCCCCTGTGTGTGGTCTGCCTCTCTATCCCCCTGTGTCTGGTCTGTTTCTCCCCCCATGTGTGTATGTTCTCTCTCTTCCCCCTGTGTGTGCACTCTCTCCTCTTTGTGTGTGCGCTCTCTCTTTTCCCCTTATGTGTGTTCTCTCTCTTCTCCTTGTGTGTAGTCTGTCTCTCTCTTCCCCTGTGTCTGGTCTGTTTCTCCCCCCATGTGTGTATGTTCTCTCTCTTCCCCCTGTGTGCGCTCTCTCTTCGCCCTGTGTGTGGTCTGTCTCTCTCCTCCCTGTGTGTGGTCTGTCTCTCTCCCCCTGTGTCTGGTCTGTCTCTCTCCCCCCCTGTGTCTGGGTTGTTTCTTTCTCCCCCTAGTGTCTGGGCTGTCTCTCTCTCCCTCCTGTGTCTGGGCTGTCTCTCCCTTCTGTCTGTGATCTCTTTCTCTCCCAATGTGTGTGGTTTGTCTCTCTGCCTCATGTGTCTGGGCTCTCTACCCCCTGTGTGTGTACTATCTCTCTCTGCACCTTGTGTCTGGTCTGTCTCTCTCTCCTCTCCTGTGTGTGGTCTGTCTCAATCTCTGCCCATTATGTCTGCTCTGTCTCTCGGTGTCCGGGTGGGCTAAAGGGATACCAGGTATGTTTCCTTCTTCTTTCTTCCTACTTCTTCCACTGGCCTCCATCCCTCTCTCTAGGGCGTTGCACATCTGGGTCAGATTTCCTGGTCTGGGCCTGGCTTGGTCCCAGCAACCAGCTCCTTCCAGTCCTTCCTTCTGTAATGTCTAGCTGGAACTAACTAACTGACTCCTCCCCTCAGGTCTGGATCTTTATAAGGGATCTGGCTTAAAAACAGCCAGTGGGGCTTCCCCTCCAGGTCTGGGGTGGAAGGTGTTGGATACTGTGTGTGCCAATGTGTACATCCCTCCCTGCACCAGTGGGTCCTGTGGCAATCCCCCGCAGGGCTGCCACATGATCTGTCTCTCTTTCCCCTTTTGTGTAATCTGTCTCTCTCTCCCCCTGTGTCTGGTCTGTTTCTCCCCCCATGTGTGCGCTCTCATTCTCCCTCTGTGTGCTCTCTCTCCCACCATGTGCGGGCTCTCTCCCCCGTGTGTGGTTTGTGTCTCTCTCTCCCCCCTGTGAGCTATCTCTTTCTTTCCCTTTCTTTCCCCCTGTACACTGTCTCTCTCTCAACCTATATGTGCTATCTCTCTCTCTCCCCCCTGTGTGTGCATTCTTTCTCCCCCCTTTGTGTGCACTCTCTCTCTCCCCCCCTGTGTGCAGTCTATCTCTCTCCCCCCTGTGTGACGTCTGTCTCTCTCTCTCCCCCCTGTGAGCTGTCTCTTTCCCCCTTTCTCTCTCTCAAGTTCAAATTCAAATGAGCTTTACTGGCAGGACGATGTACACAATAGGATGCCAAAGCAAATGGTAAATATAGGGGGGATGGGGGTAGGTAGTAGGAAGGCATATAGATGTCCAGGATATATCTGGCTCCTTTTAGGGGGTAGGCGCATGTCTAGGGTGGGGTATAGAAGTCCATAGCATATCAGGCTCTTAGTTGGGGGATAGGGACATGTCCAGCGTGGGGTATAGAAGTCCATGGCATATCAGGCTCTTAGTTCGGGGATAGAGGCGTGTCCAGAGTGGGGTACAGAAGTCTATGGCATATCAGTCTCCTCTTAGTCTGTGGCAGGCACTGACATATTGTGCTGCTACGGCTGCTGCACTTTCTTCTTCCCCCAGTGGTATTGGCATGGAGGTGAAGTCTGGGAGGAGATCGGACAGTCTCTTGAAGTGAGTGTCCCTCACTGTGAAGTATTTAGGCACCTCAGTAGGAAGTAGGCCTTGTCCTCCATGGCCTCCTGGGGGCACTGCTGACACAGTCTGCTCTCTCGGGGCTTGTAGTCCTGTCGGTGCCGCCCGGATTCAATGAGTAGGCTGTGAGCACTCAGTCTGTACTGGCTCAGAATCTGTCGCTCTTTGGAGTTTTCCAGTTTCTCTAGATATGGGGTCAGTTTGTACACCCTCTGCAGGTTCTGGTATATCGTCAGTTTCTGTGATTTGTTTATGTCATTCCTCCAGATGATGAGATATTCCTCTTTTCCTTTCTGTACCGTCTTCCAGATTTTGGCTTTTATCAGGCCATGTGGGTTGGTGACTTGGTCAGGCTGTCTTTGGGTACTTTGTGTTGGGAGGCTTCCTGGGGGTTCCTGGTGTAGGAAGGTTTTGTGATGGTAGGAGCTCGGATTATTGCTTTGTAGATGAGCATTGAAGGTTAGCACCTTTTTCTGGATCTCGAGGTGTAGAGGTAATCTGCCCAGCTCTGCTTGACAGGCACTGTTTGATGTGCTCTGGTGGACTAGGAGAAGATGCTTGCCGAACTCTAGGTGCAATATTTCATTTGGTCCAGTGTCCCACTTTGACCAGTTTGGGTATGAGATTGGGCCCCAGACCTCACTGCCAGATGGTTACTGATGCCGTGAGATGATAAAGACATCTTCTCATGGCATAGAAGAGTTTGGATACCTTGTCTTTCAGTAACTCTATAGCTTGCTTGAAGCTCCCTGATCTGCTGAGTTCTAGGCCCAGGTAGGTGTACATGTTGATTTCTGTAAGTGGACAGTTGTCTATCGTAAAGGGAGGATGTACAGCAGGTTTCTGCTTTCTTTTCTGGAACACCATGATATTAGTTTTCTTCTGCTTGATTGGCATTGCCCATGGGCTGCTGAAGGTAACTAGGATGTTCAGATTATCTTGGAGGCCTTTCTCGGTTGGTGATAAAAGCACGAGGTCATCAGCATACAGCAGAAATTTGACCTGGGTGTCATGGAGCACCTGTTGCTGAGGAGGACTCTAGGGCCACCGCCAGCTCATTGATGTAGATGTTAAAGAGCGTTGGACTCAGGCTGCAGCCCTGTCTCACTGCTCGGCTTTGTTGGAAATAGGCCGTCCTCTTTCCATTGACCCTCACGCTGCAGCTGTTCTCAGTGTAGGAGCTTTGGATGGCATAATATGTTTTGCCTACTATTCCGCTCCCCAGCAGTTTTAGAAATAGTTCTGGGTGCCACACTGTGTCGAAGGCCTTTTTGAAGTCCACAAAACAGGCATATAACTTCCCGTTCTTAGTATTGTGGATGTGGCTCTTGATGAGGCTGTGCAGAGTGTAGATGTGGTCAGTGGTGTGTTGATTCGGCATGAACCCTGCTTGGCTCTTGCTGAGGACGTTGTGCTCGGTGAGGAAGGTAAGGATCCTCTTGTTCAGAATGCTGTTGAAGAGTTTGCCCAGGTTGCTGCTGAGACACATATCTCCCCTATGGTTTGCTGGGTCGTACTTGTCCCCGGTTTTGTATATCGGGGTTATGAGGCCTTGGTTCCAGATTTTGGGGAAGTAGCCAGCATGCAGTACGATATTAAATAGTTTGCTATTGCAGCCTGAATGTCTTGTGGGCTGTGTTTTAGCATTTCTGGGAGGATCTCATCTGGGCCGCTGGCTTTTTTATCTTTTATCTGTGTGATCCTTTCTGTTACTTCTGGCAGTGTGATTGGTGTATCCAGAGGATTTTTAGAAATCTTTGAACTTTTCCTCTTGGGATTTCTTTGTAAAGGACTTTGAAGCACTGGAGCTAGATGCTGCTGCTCTGGATGTGGAGGCTGTTGCTTTTCTAGTTGGATCCAAGGTTATGCCACAGTTCCCAAAACTTGTTGTTTTCAAGGGCGTCTTGGAGTTGGAGGAGTTTGGTGGCGATGTGGTTTTGCTTTTTCTCTCTGAGGATGGCTTTGTAATTTCGTTCTATGGTGTGGTAGGCTTCTCTCAAAGTGGGGTTGTTTCAGTCTCTGTGCTTTTTATTTGAAGCCATTCTTAGGGCCTTTCGTATGATCTTACATTCTTTGTCAAACCAGTTGCTGGGTTTTGGTTTACTCTGCCTCTTGTTGCTGCTTTTTTTCAGGTCAGACATTTCCACCATGGCATAGAGAATGTTGTTAAGGTCCCTTACCACCAGGTGTACTCTTTCTGGGTTTAGCTCATACACATTATTATGGAAGTGTTGGAGCTTCTCCTTGATCTCTGGTCTGTTGATGTCTCTCCCCCTGTATGGTGTCTCTCTCTCAACCCTCTGTGTGCTGTCTCTCTCTCCCCCTGTGTGTGCGTTGTCTCTCCCCCCTGTGCGTGCACTCTCTCTCTTTCCCCCTGTGTGCGGTCTATCTCTCCCCCCTGTGTGTGAACTCTATCTCTCCCCCCTGTGTCTGGTCTGTCTCTATTCCCTGTGTGCACCCTCTCGCCCCTGTGTGTGTGCTCTCTCACCCCCTGTGTGTGCCCTCTCTCCCACCTGTGTGTGCACACTCTCATCCCCCTCTGTGTCTGGTCTGTCTCTCTCTCTCCCCTCCTGTACCTGGGCTGTCTCTCTGTCCCCTGTGTCTGGGCTGTCTCTCTCGCCTCCTGTACCTGGGCTGTCTCTCTCTCCCCTCTGTGTGCTGTCTCTCTCCCCCCTGTATGTGCATTCTCTCCTCCCTGTGTGTGCGTTTTCTCTCCACCCTGTGTGTGCACTTTCTCTCTCCCCCTGTGTGCGATCTGTCTTTCTCTCCCTGTGTGTGGTCCGTGTCTATATCCCCCTGTGTACAGTCTGTTTCTCCCCCATGTGTGCGCTTTCTCTCCCCCTTGAGTGTGCGCTGTCTCTCTTCCCCCTGTGTGCACTCCCTCTTCCCCCTGTGTGTGCTCTGTCTCTCTCTCTCTCTCCTCCATGTGTGTGGTCTTTTTCTCTCTTCTCCCTATCTGGTCTTTTTCTCCCCCATGTGTGCGCTCTCTCTCCCCTCGTGTGTGCAGTCTGTCTCACACCGTGTCTGGGTTGTCTCTCTACCCCCTGTGTGCGCTCTCTCTTCCCCTTTTATGCATTTTCTCACTCTTTCCCCAGTGTGCAGTCTCTCCCCCTTGTTTTTGGTTTATCTCTCTCTCCCCCCTTTGTCTGGTCTGTGTCTCTCCCCCATGTGTACGCTCTCTCTCCCCCATGTGTGTGCTCTCTCTCCCCCCTGTGTCTGGGCTGTCTATCTCTTACCCCTGTGCACGTTCTATCTCTTCCCTTGGGCGCTTTATCTCTTCCCTTTGTGTGCGCTCTCTCGCTCTTCCCCCTGTGTGTGCTCTCTCCCCGCTGTGTGTGGTCTGTCTCTCTGTGAAAAAAAGGGGGGTTGGTGCTGCACAGCTCTCAAATAAATAAGGGGTGCAAGACTGCATATATAATCATATATCATGAGAGGGAAGAAAAAAAGATTATGCAGAACAAACTTGCACACCCAAGATCAAAACATGGAGTTTATTGTAGAAAATAACTAAGGCAAACAACACATGAGACACAAAATTAAAACCACTTAAAACAAAGTAGGTCCCATATGCCGGTTGCAAGCAGATCAATACCAATGAAATGACAGATGAAATGTCAAAATTAAACAAAAATAGCACACCATGTGAAGTCTGTGAAAGAACTATACAACAAGGTCCTCCATGTGCATGGAGGAACCAATTAGACATGGTGTGGATGAAAGTCAATATGAACATGCATCATAAGTGAAGGATCATACCAAAGATGGATGCTGCAACCTGGGTGACCGGGGACCCCACGCGTTACGCTGCAACTAGGCAGCTTCCTCAGGGGAGTCTGATGTGCCCTGTGTCAGAACCGCCTTATATACAAGAGGCTATAAAGCCATACAGCCCAGTGGGTCCTGATAATCAATTACAGCTAATGAAGCAAGAGGTGTGGTTACCTGTAATCAACTATGTCCAAGACTGTCAATTGGTCAAAGCATGGAGAAGGGGAGGAAGAGAAAAAAAAAAAAAAAAAAAAAAAAAAATTAAAATTATACCATTGTAGTGCCGCCGGGTGCATCTAATCCCGGTTTGTTATTGGCGTCAGTCACGCATGTGAGGGTGCCGCCTGATCGCGCACCGCGGAAAAGACGTGATGCCGTTACCATAACAGCGCGTTGTGTATATGTGCGCGCATGGATACATATGTGGACGCCACAAGAACGTGCATCGGAAGTGGCGTAATGCCGTTACTATGGTGGCGCGTTATGTATATATGCGCGCACAGCGATGGCGCGTAGGTAGGTGTAACGTCACCAAGGCAAAGTCGCGCTGGAAATGATGCGGACTAGTTGTCAAGGAGAAGGACAACAGTCGCGCCGATCTGGCAGAGAGATCAAGGCAATCACATAAAGGGCAAGTGTGGTAGCCGCACCATATCGTAAATAAATCCAAACTGGCTAGCATTGTGAAAGAGGACCCCCCACGAAACTTCAAAGGAGGGGGGGCCTCGCGGCAATTGTACAGGCGAAAGATAAAGCAACACCCACGGCCAAGCCGATGCGACGCTTGCAGCAGTGAGAAAAAAAAAAAAAAAAAACGCATGGACCTGTAAATAGAAAAACATAAACTAGTCCCTCGGCAGAATAATGCATCAGTTACCCTGCACCAAGGGGGGTGTGTCAGCTGTGGAGGAAAAAATTAATTAATTAAATAATCAGTATGGATGACCCATATAGTAAATCAAACAAATGGATGATGCATAGCTCAGTAAAGAGCTGATGGTTCAAATAAACACCTAAGACGAGAGGAGCGGATCAGGGTCAGACTACCCCAAGGGAAGGTACTTTCCCATGCGTGCCATCTCGACCCCATTCGCTGCAATTAATTGTATAAAAAATCCAAACCATTTCAGCTGGGAGTGATCGTGTATATGAAAAAAGATATAAGACTGAACATTGCATATACATCAAATGACAGACCATGTATGATAGGAATGTACAAAAATATCTTTATTATAATATTATATAATCATTAAAATCTCCAGCCTTACATATAGAGTGTTAAAGAAAATACACAATAATCAAGGGGTCCATCAAAGTGACAATGCACAGCCCAACCACAATGGTGACAATCCAAATACTGGGTATTTATTTATAGATCTAGTGATATTCAGAAATAGAGTTACATCGGTCAGGCCATGTGTCACAGGTCACAATCCCAATTCCAGATGCGTAAACCGCAAGCACCACCCTAACCTATCAAGCCAAGCCAGGGGAGGTGGACTGTATAAAACACACAGCCCAAGGGGGATAAGTATCCCCACAGAAGATGACCCAACAACATGTGTCGGTCACGTGAAGGTCCCCAGATTGCAGCATCCCGGACAGGAAAGGAGGAAAAATCATAAATTACAGGTCAGTACATAAAAGAGCAACTATGGTCTCCTACAGTTGTTATGTCCAAAAATCAATAGGGAGTTATTCAGGGAAAGATTTGATCATCCAAACATTTTGTAAGAGGAGCGATGAAGACGGTTCCCAGTAGTTCCAATGGTCATGTATAGTTGGCCCGAGAAGAAGAATGTTTCATAATAACAGGGATCCTGTTGGGGATTAAACAGAAGGAAATATGTATAAGCATATTGATCATACATCAAATAGGACTACATGTTATTTACCCTAAAAAACCGGTGAAAGTAAGTTCCTCGTTTAATCCATACGGGGTCATGGAATGTAATCTGTAAATCCATCTGGCCTCTGTTTGCAATAGCCATTTACGTGAAGAACCCCCACGTCCATTAGTCTGGTGCTTTTGGAGCCCGAGGACCCTCAATCCATTGGTTCTGCCACGATGTATAGATAAGAAATGAGCCGCAACAGGGGTGAGTGGTTTGCCCTTGGCTAAGTTCGCTGAAGCCAGATTAATTGTAGATGTATGATGTTGGATTCTGCATCTCAATTCCTGGGTTGTTTGTCCAACATAAACCTTGTTGCAGGGGCATACCAAGGCATAGATCACATCCCTGGATTTGCAATTAATATAAGCATTCAATCTATGCCCTGTGTTGTCCAAAGGATTCGTGAATGTATCCCGAACTGGATGCATAAAGGCACATATATTGCAGTTTCCACAGGGAAACGAACCCCGGAGACGAATGCCTCGCCCTAGAGGGACCGTGGTCTCTGTAAAGTGGCTACGAGTTACAATGTCCCCAATGTTCTTTGCCCTTCTGGCTGTCATTTGTGGTCGGGCATTAATAAGGGGTCTAATTTGGGAATCCTCCACCAAGACACCACAATGGTTGTTTAGGATCTTACTCACCTCGCTCCACCGATCATTGTATTCGGTGATGAAGCGCACTGTGGAAACTTGAGCCCGTGGTCGTGGTTGTAGTAGAGAAAGTTGGTTTTCCTTGGATGCCCTCTGGAAGGCTGATGAAATTATTTGTTTCGGGTATCCCCTCAATCGAAGTCGTTCCGTGAGGCCTTTAGCGTGATGTCGAAATTTCTCATCCGTGGTGCATGTACGTCTAATGCGATAAAATTGCCCAACCGGAAGTCCTCTTTTTGTATGCATGGGGTGGAAGCTCTGAAATTGCAAAAGGTTATTAGTAGCGGTGGGCTTACGATACAATTCTGTGTACAAACGACCTTCAGATAGGGTGACCTGTAGATCTAGGAAAGTAGCCTGACTGGTCGATACATTGTATGTAAGATGTATGTTTAAATTGTTGTTATTCAGACCCTCCATAAATACAGTTAATTCAGTCAGGGATCCCATCCAGAAAAAGCATACATCATCAATGTATCTAAACCAGTTAGATACATGATCCTTGAATGTCTGGCTGGGGTATACAAGCTCACGTTCCCACCATCCCAGAAAGATGTTGGCGAAAGAGGGCGCGCAACGTGCCCCCATCGCCACACCAGATGTTTGTTTGTAGAAAACTCGGTTGAACAAGAAATAGTTGTGTTGCAGGACGAATCTCAACAAATCCACGATGAATGAGTCATGCATTCGGTCAGAACTTACTTTTTGATCAAGGAAGTAGGTGACTGCCATTAGCCCTTCTTCGTGAGCAATATTCGAGTAAAGTGACTCGACGTCACAGGTCACAATGTAAACCTCGGTGGAGAATTGTAAATCCTTGATATTTTCAATAAAGTGTGCAGTATCTCGTATGTATGATGTCAAAGACGTCGCCATCGGCTGCAAAAAATAATCCAGGTAAATGCAAGCTTTCTCACATAAACTGTTTATAGATGAAACAATAGGGCGTCCTGGTGGAATAGCAATGTCTTTGTGCACCTTAGGCAACATGTAAAATGTTGCTATAGTTGGATTATTTGGCCACATAAATTTCCTTTCCTGTAGACTTATAATGCCATGCTCGAAGGCAGTCATTAACAGTCGGCATAGTTTTTTGCTAAATACAGCTGTAGGGTCTGAAGGTAGTTTTTGATAGAATTGAACATTACTCAGTTGCCTCAAAGCCTCCTCCTGGTACATAGATCTAGGCCAGAGGACCACATTACCTCCTTTATCAGCCTCCTTGATTAGGAATAGCTGATTGTTTTTCAGGTTGTTAAGGGCCCTCTGTTCTTCCTTACTCAAGTTGGGCAATGTGGCCCTCTGTGGAGTAAATCGATTGATTTCACTCTTGACTAGTTCGAAAAAAAGTTTAACAGAGGGTACTAATGAAAGGGGAGGGCTTTTGGTAGAGGGCAATCTATGCGGGAACCTTTGCATACCTGTGTTGGTGGGAGTTTCCTGAATCAGCTCTAGTAGGTCTTGAAATGTTTGTTGTTCACTTTGCCCTAGACTATTTATGATCTCCGGTCTGCGATGTATTGCCTGGAGCACCAATCTCCTACAAAATAGGAATAAATCTTTAATAAGAGTGAACTTATCCAGGTCATGAATAGGTGAGAATGTTAAGCCTCTTTTTAATACGGACACCTCATGAGTGTTCAGAACGTAATTGGACAAATTAATAATCTGAAGTTCTTCGGACACATCACTCACCTGAGTAGTAGTGGACTGTGGAAGTACGTAAGAGGTCGGCTGTATATTCACTTCTTGTTCGTTCTGGGAGGGATTGTGAGAAGATTGTCTGGTACGACCCTGTTCCTTAGTTGCCTTCCTGCGTCTACCTCTCCGAGTCCGTTGTCGGACTCGCTTTCGGTGGATAAAAAACCCTCACTAGACGTTTGTGGTGGAGATGGTGAATCAGGTTGAGGTGATGGTCCGGCAGGAACTTGTGATCGAGGTTTTGTGGGCCCCCTCGGGCGCTTGGGATGTCTCGGACGAGGGTTTCTGTGATGTTGCCACTTGTACGCCTTCTTCTCTTTGTAATCTAGCTGATCCCTGAGGAATTTTCTGCTTTTTCTATCGATAATGTCATCTTCAAATTTATCAATAGTTTCCTTTAGGCGTATACGAAAGTTGGAAATAAACGTAGCGTCATCACATTTAGATAATTTATTCTCAAGCTCCTTGATGTTAGCCCGTTCCTGTTTTAGAAGCTCCCTGTCGTGCTCCAATAATATATAAATCAATATGCTTGCGCACCTGTTTAGGCCCTGTTCCCAAGTATCTTTGAAGACTTCAGTTGGTGCCCAAGCGGAAAAGATGGTCACCCGTAGACCCCTAGGGACAATACCAGCAGCTAAATATTCCTCCAGACTTTTTATGTTCCACCAAAGATTGACTCCCTTTTTGTGGGCACTTATCACCTGATTAGATAGGGTTGTGAAGCTATTAACAGCCGGATTGGGTCCAGGAGGTCTGGAACCAACATTAAGCCCTTTATTCCTCCATAGAGCCTCACGTGCCTCCCAGTCCATGATGGTGAATGAAGATTTAGAAATGTAAAACTGAAAAACAATACTGTACCTGGGCTGTCTCTCTCTCCCCTCTGTGTGCTGTCTCTCTCCCCCCTGTATGTGCATTCTCTCCTCCCTGTGTGTGCGTTTTCTCTCCACCCTGTGTGTGCACTTTCTCTCTCCCCCTGTGTGCGATCTGTCTTTCTCTCCCTGTGTGTGGTCCGTGTCTATATCCCCCTGTGTACAGTCTGTTTCTCCCCCATGTGTGCGCTCTCTCTCCCCCTTGAGTGTGCGCTGTCTCTCTTCCCCCTGTGTGCACTCCCTCTTCCCCCTGTGTGTGCTCTGTCTCTCTCTCTCTCTCCTCCATGTGTGTGGTCTTTTTCTCTCTTCTCCCTATCTGGTCTTTTTCTCCCCCATGTGTGCGCTCTCTCTCCCCTCGTGTGTGCAGTCTGTCTCACACCGTGTCTGGGTTGTCCCTCTACCCCCTTTTATGCATTTTCTCACTCTTTCCCCAGTGTGCAGTCTCTCCCCCTTGTTTTTGGTTTATCTCTCTCTCCCCCCTTTGTCTGGTCTGTGTCTCTCCCCCATGTGTACGCTCTCTCTCCCCCATGTGTGTGCTCTCTCTCCCCCCTGTGTCTGGGCTGTCTATCTCTTACCCCTGTGCACGTTCTATCTCTTCCCTTGGGCGCTTTATCTCTTCCCTTTGTGTGCGCTCTCTCGCTCTTCCCCCTGTGTGTGCTCTCTCCCCGCTGTGTGTGGTCTGTCTCTCTCTCCCCCTGTATTTGGGCAGTCTCTATCTCCCTCCTGTGTCTGTGTTGTTTCTCTCTCCCCCATGTGTCTGGTCTGTCTCTCTCTCCCTCCTGTGTCTGGGCTGTCTTTCCCCTCTGTTTGTAGTCTCTTTCTCTCCTCCTGTGTGTGCTTTGTCTCTCTCTCCCTTCTGTGTCTGGGCTGTCTCTCTCCCCCCTGTATGTGTGCTCTCTCTCTCTGCCCCCTGTGTCTAGTCTGTCTCTTCCCCCTCTTATATCTGGTCTGTCTCTCTCACCCTCTGTGTGCTGTCTTGTGTCTCTCTCTTCCCCTCTGTGTCTGGTCTCTCTCTACACTCCTATGTCTAGTCTCTCACTCTCCCCCTGTGTCTGGGCCATCTCTCTCTCCCCTCTGTGTCTAGTTTCTCTCTGCCCCTGTGTCTGGGCTGTCTCTCTCTCCCCTCCTGTGACTGCGCTGTCTCTCTGCCCCCTATGTCTGGGCTGTCTCTCTCCCCCCTCCTGTGCCCGGGCTGTCTCTCTCTCTCCCATCCATGTGGCCTCTCTATCCCCTCTGTATCTGGGCTGTCTCTCCCTTTCTGCTCCCTCTGTGTTGTCTGTCTCTCTGCGCCTGTGTCTCAGCTGTCTCTCTCACCTTCTGTGTGCGCTCTCTCTCTCTCTCTCTCTCCCTTGTGTGAAGTCTATCTCTCTTCCCCCTGTGTGTGGTCTGTCTCTCTCTCTTCTCCCTGCGTGCACTTTCTTTCTTCCCCCTGTGTGTGGTCTCTCTCTCCCCCTGTGTCTAGTCTGTCTCTCTCCCCCTCGTGTGTGCGCTCTCTATCTCCCCCCATGTGTGCACTCTCTCTCCCCGTGTCTGGGCTTTCTCTCTTCCCCATGTGTATGCTCTCTTACTCTTCCCCCTGTGTGTGTTGTTTCCCCTGTGTGTGGTCTATCTCTCTCTGCCCCCTGTGTCTGGGCTGTCTCTCTTCCCTCTGTGTCTGAGCTTTCTCTCTCCTTTCCCGTGTGGTCTCTATCTCTTCCTCCTGTGTCTGGGCTGTCTTTCTCCCCTCTGCATTTGGTTTCTCTTTCCCCTTTGCGTGTGTGCTGTTTCTCTCTCTCTGCCCCCTGTGTGTGTTCTTTCCCCTGTGTGTGGTCTATCTCTCTCTGCCCCCTGTGTCTGGGCTGTCTCTCTCCCCTCTGTGTCTGAGCTTTCTCTCTCCTTTCCCGTGTGGTCTCTATCTCTTCCTCCTGTGTCTGGGCTGTCTTTCTCCCCTCTGCATTTGGTTTCTCTTTCCCCTTTGCGTGTGTGCTGTTTCTCTCTCTGCCCCCTGTGTCTGGTCTGTCTCTCTCTTCTCTCCTATGTCTGGGCTTTCTCTCTCTCCCCCCTGTGTCTGGGCAGCCTCTTTCACCCTGTGTGTTGGCTGTCTCTCTCCCCCATGTGTCTGGGCTGTCGCTCTCTCCCCCTGTGTAATTGCACATGTTTTATTATACACATGTGTATTACCTTTGTATGCATTGGAACAACTAAAAAAAATGGAAAAAAGTCAAATTAGATTGCGCTAACAATGATGCACCCTGAGTCTGCAGGACAGCTTGAATTTCTTTGGAACTTGGTGGAGGCTGCTTATCACCGCCCAGACTATCCTGCATTGCAATCTTTCATAAGTTTTTCTCTGCCTTCCATGTTCAGGGAAATTAGCTACATTGTCATCTGCTGTAAACTTCTTGATTATGTTGTGTAATGTGGACAAAAGAAGATCAATAACTCTGGAGATGGAAGTCTAACCTAGAAATTATTGATAATGTTCAACAATTTTGGCTCTCAAGTCCTTAGATATTTCTTTTTCTCTTTCTGTTCTCTATGCTTAGAGTGGCACACAGACACACAATGAAAAGATTGAGTTAACGTCTTCCATTTTTACCTGGTTTCAGGTGTGATTTCCATATTGCCCACACATGTTACTTGCCACTGGTGATTTTGAATGAGCATCACATGTTTGAAGCAAAGCTGCTTACTCACAGTTTTTTAAATTTGCAAACCATTTTGCCCTACTCATTTTATGTTTTTTTTTGTGAAATTTCCTTTCTTTTGTTGTCCCAATACACACAAAGGAAATAAATATGTGTTTAACAAAATATGTGTAATTGCAATCATTTTTTGGGAGAAATACAATTTCAAGAGTGTCGGTGAACGGTGCTGTGTGAGAGAAGACCGCTGTGAGAGCTAATCTTGAGGACCTTGGCACACACCACCAGCGGTGACGTCACCGTCACATGATCCGCCGCTACTCAGAAGTGCTGGGGCCCACTTGCTGTGCAGCAAAACACCGCATGCTGCAGATCCTGGTTGTACGGTACGTACAACTAGGACTGGTTATTGTAATATTGAAACCATCCACCCCCATTAGACCACCGGGTGATACCCTTAGGAGTGCCCTTCCTTTTTCTTATTCTTCCAATTTCAAGTGTGCCAACAGTTTTGGCCATGATTGTGTATAACAGGATGGACAGTATTTCACAACAAATAACCAGAATGGGCGACATATAGCAGGTGAAATAAGCATTGTACACGTTATTATGTATCTAAGTAAATATATTTCTAAAGGTGCTATTGTCGCACCCTGGGGCAGGGGTACTCAGAACCAGGCCCTCTCTTCAGTCTGCAGGGGGAATGTCATGGCTACGTGACCTGGCTCCGTATGCCCAGGTGCAGCATATAAAAAGAGGGGAATCAAGAAAAAGGGGAAAATAAAGTTTATAAAAGTAGTTTGTGACGCCACCTGTAGTGTGTGGCTATATAAGGCCACTGCTGCAATCGGGACTGCTGAGGTGATGGTGGGTGCAGCCAGACTGTGAGCCCTTTACGAGTAGGGCTGATCCCCAAGGCATCCGTAGTTGTACTGTAGTATAAGTGTGTAAAGCCTGTACCTTCAGGCAGCATTCACAGTCTCTGCATGGTTGCGGCTTCTCTTCTTTCCTGTGGATAAACAACTGAGTCCACACCGTTCTAGGCTTTACCGGGCTTTTACTCTTACTTCTCACTTAACAGTTCACAACAGTTTCACAGTTCTTTCACAGAAGTTACAACAGACCTGAGCTCACACAGCAACTTTGTACAGATCTTTACGGGCTTAGGTTCTCACTGCAGCTGGGACGGTTCATCTGCGTCACTCTCCCCTCAGTGAACCTCTCGGGCCCTTTCTTTCTCTCTGCGTGTGATTACTGTCCATCCATCACAGGCTCTTTAGTGATTTGTCCCACACTTTGGGGTCACTAGCCCTAGTATGATGGCTTTCTCCTTCACCACTCCGGTTGTTAGGTTCCGGGACATTAAATTCCCATACTCCGCCGGGGTTTCGTGGTTGGGGCTTAAAGCTACCCGGCCACATCTACGGAGCCGGCACCCTGGTTCTTTGGCCCAGCCACCAGTGTCCCAGGTCAGTTGGACACACCTGGTTCCTTCTGTCCTTCCTCAGTTTCAACCTGGGTTCCCAGCCAGCCATTAGTGGTGCAGGCCACTGTGCCACACTTTTCTCAGTGTGGTCTCTTTCACTGGTTAGCTGATGGAAGTTTCTGCTTAGACATCTCGTTCTGTCTCTCTCCAGAACTACCACTAACTTCCTTCTCCCTATCTAACTTGGTGTTCCTGAGTTTTTCTCCAGTTCCTCCACCCCTTCCCGGGTGCTGTACTATGTTCCACCCTCCACCTAACTCCTGCTGCCATCCCTTGCCTGACATAAAGTGACTTAGGATCAGGATCGGAGTGTGTGTGTGGGGTGTTGGTGAGAGATGACTGTCCTACCAATTCCAACTGCAGTTCTCCTCTGTGGCCACTCAGTCACAGGGGCGCCACACTATTGACATGTATTTCTCGCAAGATGCTAGAAGCAACCTATACAATTAAAAGAGGTGCAGAAATCAGACACTATATGTACCTAAATATACTAATGTGTAAAAATGAGAAATAAGCACATTGTCATTTCAGGGAGGAAGTGAACAAACTCTAGTGCCACCTATTAAAAGTAGCAACCATAAAAGTCATAATTGACTCTTTAACAAGTGTTTTAATATGACTTGGGATTTGGATTGTTGTGCCAGATCAGAGCTGCAATCTGCAGACACTGCATTTCAGGGTTATTGCCCCTCATTAGTGCAAAGTATGGGATCTGATCTGGCTGTATGAGAGGCTAAGATGGA
The DNA here is from genome assembly GCA_033576535.1 of Allobates femoralis. Lineage (NCBI taxonomy): Eukaryota > Metazoa > Chordata > Amphibia > Anura > Aromobatidae > Allobates > Allobates femoralis. The sequence continues at coordinate 752,536,951 of JARQOC010000003.1, read as the reverse complement.
GGGGTTTGTATATGGCACAAATACTAAGTCCTATTAAGAGGCTTATTAAAGAGTCAATTATGACTTTTAGGATTGCTACTTTCCATAGGTGGTATTAGAGTTAATCTACTTCCTCCTTGAAGAGAAAATTTGCGTATTTTCCAAGGGGCCATTAAGGATTAAAATCTCCTCACTGCGGACAGGCAGATTGATCTACATAAAAAGAATGGCTATTCCCCCCAAAAATGAGAAATGACACAGGAAAAAAGTATAGAACACATGAAGAAAGGTGCAAAGAGCCACGGAAAGCCATGAAATTAGCTGAAATCGATCAGAAATTAGAAAGCAATCTTGCCACCTGCTGAAAAATAACATCGGCTTGTTCAATTGATGACTAATAAAAAGGTGTCTCATTACTAAGTGGTAACAATAGAAACATCTAATGATAGGTAAAACCAATGAGCTGTCAAAAGACCTTTGCAGTCTTATTGTTGCTAAACATACTGATGGCATTGGTTACAGAAGAATTTCTAAACCACTGAATGTTCCAGTGAGCGCTGTTGGGGCCATAACCCGCAACTGAAAAGAACATCATTTCACCATAAATTGGCCATGACCAGATGCTCCCAGCAACATTTCAGACAGAAAAGGTAAAGGAATTATCAGAAGAGGTGTGCAAGAGCGAAGGACCATCTATGGAAAGCTACAGAAAGATCTGAAATCAGCAGGGGCAATTGTTTCTAAGAAATCAGTAAGCAATGGACTGTATGGCTTATATGCACACTCACCATAGATAAGAAATAGGTGAAAAGTGAGGAATAGGTAAAGAAGGGGCTCACACTTGCTCCTTCTTCAGGAAAGTCATGTAGTTATGGTATAAGATATATTATTTTTCCAGTAGAAGGGGCAAGTGTGAGCCTTGAAACATGTAGAAATAAAGTCATTGTTCATATCCTCTGGAATGGATATGCTCCAACAGAGCGGCATTACACCATCGTTTTCACCTAATCCTTATCTCTGTTCTATGCTGGCTGCAGCATTCATGGTTACAGGTATATATAGTGGTTGTGTCTCACACAACCACATAAGGTGAGCTCCTCCATCATCACTTTATCCGGTGTTTCATATGATAACACCTTATTTGCGCTAAATTGTCTTTCCAGCACATCTTCACACTCACCATGCAAGACTCCATTCCTGAGCATAAAGCATGTGTAAAGTTTGTGACTCACTGTGGCCGGGACTCCGGTTTAGACAGGAGTTTGCTTCTTCCTCCTTGTCACGGATGGACCGCGCCTGCCGGTAGTGGGGCCCGGTGGTACAGATCAAAAATGATGAGACGTCTTGTGGGAACAGATTTAGGGGGTAAATTGTTTCGTGACGCCACCTATGAGAGTTTCGGTAACTGTACCGACGCTGCGGGGCCTCCGGGGGATGGAATGCAGCAAGATGGAACGCTCCCCACAGGCTGAGCGGTGATCCCCGGAGCCAGAAGCTGCGCAAGATGTTGTGAGGCAGCTGTGGTTACCTTAGCATGCGGATGAACAGTTCATAAGAAGGCACGGACACTGTAAGTCTCTGTAACGGGTTCTTTACTGTAACCAGCAGGCAATACATAGTATACAGTTTGTAGGTAGTGGACCGGGTGGACTCAGCAATGACCAATGTGTTCTCAGAGATCCGTGGTGTGCCTCGATTAATCTAAGTACTGTGCCGTTGTCGCCCAGGAATACCAGATCGGGTACAGGGAGGCTGCTTGAATGCCCTATCCGGGTATACGTTCCGGATGCTTTGGGGAGCCTTGGGTCCCTTGGTGGGTACACCGCTCGTTAGACGACTGGATTTGCCGATGGTGGGGTGCTCCTGTAAAGCGATCCCTCCACTCCTCTGGTTCGCATAGCAGAGCTGGACTACTGCTAGCTTCGGTACCAGCAAACCGGCTGTAGATGGGCACGGGATGATTTTGGACCCGTATTTTGGTGCCCGTAGTTCGGTTGCTGATGCACCGGGAATAATGGTGCTCAACCGGGGTGACGGCAGGGAGATGGCCGGTAGAAGGTGGCCAGTGGGCCGCACGGAACTGTTCAACCCCCCTCCTAGGTTGCAGAGCTGGGAATCTGCAGAGGTCTTCTATGTTGCTCTTGCACTTCCAGACCCTTGACTCTAATTGAACTAAACTTCCACTACACACTACCCTTTCACTCCGCCCACCAGGACCTGATTGGCCCTCTATGCTAGGTGATGCATGTAGGGTATGGATCTCTGAGTTAACTGTGTGATTGCTGGGTCAGAGAATATTGCTGCTGCATTTATGGCTGCAATACCCTCCTGTGACACACTCGTTGCGGGGCGCCACATTTGCTCAACAACATTTAGAAAAGGCTGTGAAATACTGGGAGAATATAGTCTGGTCAGAACGGACTAAAATTGAACTCTTTTGATACAGTAATACAAATCATGTGTGGAGATTTCATTCTACAGGCTGTCTGTAGATGCATTTCCCTCTTGCTATTAATACCTGGTCATTTTGCAAAGTGAAGGGGTCGTACATTGGCTTCTAGGATAGCATTTGACACTAATAATATCATAAATTCATGTCATGAGTAACCTGGTATAAAAGTAGCATATACATATGTAGCAGGGGTGGACCTACCGTGGTGCAGCTGGTTCAGCTGCACCAGGGCCCCGACCGGCTAGGGGGCCCTCAAACCTGCAGGGGGCCTCCAGCCGACCCCCGTGACCCTGTGTCAGAGGAGAGGAGGTTAACCGAGGGAAGCTTCCTGCTTCCCTTGGCCGATCCCGCCCCTCCTCTCCTCTGCCGCCCCAGCTCCCAGGACTGCAAAGCGTTGCTCGGCGGAGGTAGGAGCCGCATCACACACAGCACCCCCCCGCTCATCGCCGACATCCACCAGCACCCCCCCACTACTCGCCGACATCCACTAGCAACCAACACCCCCCCACCACTCCCATCCCCACTCCTCGCCGACATCCACTAGCACTCCCTCCCCCCGCTCCTCACCGGTGGCTGCTGCACCAGGGCCCTCCAGGCTCAAGCTCCGCCACTGATATGTAGAGTAGTGTCCTCTCTACATAAAAACTCCATATTTGTCATGTGATGGAGAGTTTCAGAATACATTATAATCTGTATATTTCATTCATGCTTACGTTGTACCAAGTAAGATTCATGTTACATGCACGGCCCTCATGGGACAATTCTATATGTGAAAATAGTTTAGTTTTCCTGACAGTATCTGTGCCGTACCATTAGGAGGTCAATAACCAGACTATATAAATTCAGAAGGAAACAGAGCAAGTTTATGCTGACGGAAAAAAATGACACAATCAATTTATGCGGTAATATATCTTGCTGCACAGTCTTTTGCATGGTTTAATTCTGCAAGATTAAAAACTCTTTCCAGCAAATGTGTATCAGTATTTTGTATTCCACTCAATGCTCTGAATAAAAAGGGAGTTACAGAAAATAATGTCCTTGTCTGTCCCTTCCTCATACAAACCTCCAATCAAATTTAATAAAGCTAGTTTGATACAATGCCAGCCTACACTTGGTTTACCCTTGGTCGACTTTAATAGGGTCAAAAATATTTTCACATTGGCAGTGTACGCATTAATCATTTTTCCAGAGGATTTAGAAAATTGAAAGAGACAAGGCCAAGCAAAATTTTAAATTAATTGGGCCTACCCCAGCATTCAAGGGTCACCTTGTGTCAGTTGTCCCACATTTTCCAGGTCACAGACTTCCTGTGTATCCTACAACTGCCATGAGGAGAGATCCATGCTGTGGGCTCACAAAGGTGAAAGAATTTCTCTCAGAAAGTGCGAGTTTTCTTACAAGCTACCAGAATAATTACAGCTCCCAGATAGTCGCCAGACACTAACCACTTAAATAATGCACGCTCGGCTGACGCCTCTACTTGCTCCTTCTATAATGCAGTAGCTCTGAACATTGGAAAACATTCTGTCACTTGCTATAAATCTGCTGCCAGCCAAAAATATGGATTATTTAAGAGAATTTTTTTTTCTACATTTGTCATAAAACCTGTTTTTATTTAAACTCAAATAAACATAATTAACTAATCTTGCATCTTCCATGGAAACCACAAAATCGTCATGATGAATAAATGTATTAACTGAATATTGGAATAGCGTAAACATATAATTGTTACTTATTAAAGATGTTGACCACTTTCAGGAAAGTGGACGCCTGTAAAATGCCAAACACAGCAGGTACTCACCATCCCTTGGTCCACCTGTAAAATTCCTAACACAGCAGGTACTCGCCATCCCTTGGTTCACCTGTAAAATTCCTAACACAGCAGGTACTCATCATCCCTTGGTCCACCTGTAAAATTCCTAACACAGCAGGTACTCGCCATCCCTAGGTCCACCTGTAAAATTCCTAACACAGCAGGTACTCATCATCCCTTGGTCCACCTGTAAAATTCCTAACACAGCAGGTACTCATCATCCCTTGGTCCACCTGTAAAATTCCTAACACAGCAGGTACTCGCCATCCCTTGGTCCACCTGTAAAATTCCTAACACAGCAGGTACTCGCCATCCCTTGGTCCACCTGTAAAATTCCTAACACAGCAGGTACTCATCATCCCTTGGTCCACCTGTAAAATTCCTAACACAGCAGGTACTCATCATCCCTTGGTCCACCTGTAAAATTCCTAACACAGCAGGTACTCGCCATCCCTTGGTCCACCTGTAAAATTCCTAACACAGCAGGTACTCGCCATCCCTTGGTCCACCTGTAAAATTCCTAACACAGCAGGTACTCGCCATCCCTTGGTCCACCTGTAAAATTCCTAACACAGCAGGTACTCATCATCCCTTGGTCCGCCTGTAAAATTCCTAACACAGCAGGTACTCACCATCCCTAGGTCCACCTGTAAAATTTCTAACACAGCAGGTACTCATCATCCATTTGTCCACCTGTAAAATCTTAACACAGCAGGTACTCACCATCCCTTGGTCCACCTGTAAAATTCCTAACACAGCAGGTACTCACCATCCCTTGGTCCACCTGTAAAATTCCTAACACAGCAGGTACTCATCATCCCTTGGTCCACCTGTAAAATACCTATCACAGCAGGTACTCACCATCTCTTAGTCCACCTGTAAAATTCCTAACACAGCAGGTACTCACTATCCATTAGTCCACACGTAAAATATCAAACACAGCAGGTACTCACCACCCCTTGGTCCACTTGTAAAATATCAAACACAGCAGTTACTCACCTTCCCTTGGTCCACCTGTAAAATAGCAAACACAGCAGGTACTCACCTTCCCTTGGTCCACCTGTAAAATAGCACACACAGCAGGTACTCACCATCCCTTGGTCCACTTGAAAAATGTCAAACACAGCAGGTACTCACCAACCCTTGGTCCACTTGTAAAATATCAAACACAGCAGGTACTCACCACCCCTTGGTCCAGCACTGGCTCTTGACTGCTGATCTTCTCTCAGTGTTTTGGCTGCGGCAGTGATGTCACATTGTCAGTGTCATCTTGGCTGTAGCAAATCCTGACCTCAGTTGCTGTGCAGAAGTAGACAATATCAATCACTGACCTAGGGACGGTGACTACTAAGGCTATGTCAACATGATGCGGGAACACTGCATCCTGGATGACATGTCTTCTCTCCTCCTGGGAAGCTGGTGACCTCCATGGGTGTATGCAGCTACCCGTGCCCAAGGTCAGTTTTCAGGGAGTGGCGGCTTATCCTTACATTCATTCACTGAGATTGCCTCAAACTCTGCAACAATAAATTGACATGCTTGTGGCCAGGAAGATGCCCTACATTTCTGTTTTTGCTGCAGAGAAAACAAGTACATTTAACACAAGATTTCTCTAAATCCCATCCACTGTGATTGTAGTGTACAGTACAATGCAGCACTTTAGACAGAGCGACAACACCCTACGTCCAAAGGACTTCAAGCAATGATTTTGGGAATGTGCCCTTGCTGTGTTTTTTATTTTAGGTATTTTACAGCTTTTGAGAGTCCACTTTCCTTAAAGTGGTAGACCTCTTTAACCCCTTCACCACCCGGCAATTTTTTAGTTTTTCATTTACGTTTTTTGCTCCCCTGCTTCCAAGAGTCATAACTTTTTTATTTTTCCATCAATATAGACATATGATGGCTTGTTTTTTGTGGGACGAGTTGTACTTTCAGATGCAATCATTTATTTTACCATATAGTGTACAGGAAAATTCCAAGTGCAGTGAAATTGCAAAAAAAAGTGCAATTAGACGTTTGTTTTTTGTTTCTTTTTAGTCTCTATGTTCAATATATGGTAAAACTGACATGATGGTGTGATGCCTCAGGTCGGTACGAGTTCATAGATACCAAGCATGTATACTTTTACTGTTATGTAAGTGGTGAAAAAACTTCAGAAGTTTGAAAAAAAAAAGAATTGCACTTTTTGCGCCATGTTTTGCGACCTGTAGCGTCCTCATTTTTCGGGATCTGGGGTTTTGTGATGGCTCATGTTTTGCAGCTTGAGCTGACATTTCTAATGATAACATTTCTAGGTGGATGCACTGTTATTGAATTTTATAGCAATGTTGCGACAACCAAAAAAAGTAACTTTGGCGTTTGGACTTTTTTCCGTTACGCAGTTTATGGCTCTCATTAATTGATTTTATGTCTTGATAGATCAGGCAATTCTGAATGCGGCGATACCACATAAGTGTATTTTTATTTTTTTTTCATTCTTTTATCTTGAATGGGGGAAAAGGGGGGTGATATGAACTTTTGTGGGTTTTTTTCATATTTTTATAAACTTTATTTTTTTTATTAATTCTTTATTTTACACTGCCCCACAGGGCACCACAATGCTGCAGCATCCGATCGCTTGTGACAGGTCCCGATGAGCTGGAGCACATCAGGACCTGTCACAAATGCACACTGTGAGTGGTTGGCAGCGCTTGTCAACCACTCACAGGAAGTGAACTGTGAATATGCAAATAAAGTCTGTGGAGCTTCATTTAGAATTCTCAACACAGGACTAGCCAGATATCCCTCCAGGGAAGGACCTAGCCATGGGGTGGCTCTTTGAGGAGACCACCATAGCCACCATATTAAGTAGCCCTTTGAGTCAATATCCAGCTGTTTAGGAGCTTAAAGATATGACAACGGAATACCAAGGCCAGGTATCCATCCACAGACAGCTGTTTCGGGGTGTTGCCCTTCATCAGTGAACTGTGATAACTTCTGGGGTCTCGGCAGGTCCCGCGCTATAACATGATGGACGGAGATCTCGAGATGTTGTCGTGGGATCTCTGATCACAGTGGGGAATGGAGCGTCAATGAATGACAGCGCGATCTAAGGGGTTAACAGCACCGATCGGATCCCAGATCTGATCGTTGCTGTAAGCCCGACATCACAGCTGATGAGATCAGCTGAGATATTGGGTGAATAATGTGAGCTCCGCGCCGGGGCTCACATCAAAGGCGGGCTCTCGAACCATGGCGTTGTACAATGTCATGGGTTGGGAAGGAGTTAATGCTGTAGATCATGAAGCTGTATTCTAACACCTCAAATTTCTGACCCAACTCCAGGGAATGCTAGTATACAAAGTGTGTAGAGTGCCATAATTGAGCACCCTGGTATAGATTCTGTTCCATTCAATTCACAAAATTGTAAACACATTCAATTTGTGATTACAATTTTAAAGAAGTTTTATTTATTTTTAATTTAGGGGTGGACATATCATTGGTGTAACCTCTGCAGTAACACAAGGGCCATTGAGGTAAGGGGGCCCACTTCAACCTCCAAAGCAAATGGATTTGAGCATTATGATGAGCTATTGGACTGCAAAGGGCTTATACACAGTGGTTTGAAAAAGTGCTTGCCCCCTTCCTGATTAGAGATGAGAGAATCTTTGGAAGCTCAAATTCGATTGGTTGAACTTGCACGTTTGATGAACAATTCGGCAAACAGTTTGCCAAACTTCCAAACCCCATTGAAAACAATGGGAGGCAAAATCAACAGTCTACAAAACACCTTAAAAGGGGCATAAAAGCTTCCAAATACAGTTCAATTTAGGGACAGACACCAGGAAAAGTGCCATATGTTTCCCAGAGTTAAAATTTTCATCAAAGTGTATCATGGATGCATGGAACAAGGCCTTGTCCAGTATTTAAAAACTCTGGTGAAGGCATGGTTCTCATATAGCTCTGCTACATTCAGGAAACAGACAAGGAGACTCCAAAAAGATTCTCCACATTTCCAAAAATTATGCCAGATATCACTAAAGTGGCATCAAGTGGCCCAGAATAAAAATTGGAGAATGACGCAGCCTGTATGGATGTCCCAGGGTCTGGAACAGGGCCTAGACAAGCTTGTCAAGGTTAAACATTCATTACAGTAAAAGAAGGTGAGTGACACATGTATGCATCATACACACATAGCTCTGCTAACTTCAGGAAACAGACAAGGAGACTCCAAAAAGAGTATGCACCTTTCAAAAAATTAGGGCCAGAGACCATCAAAGTGGCATCAATTGTCCCACAATAGAAACTGGAGAATGGCAAGATCAATGCGGCACACTGAAAAGTACATCGCCTACTCAGATCAGTCTGCCACTGGGAGATGCATGACTTGTTCATATTGATGAAAGTTAGGCAGTCTACACTCTCAGGAGACAGCCAGATGCACTTATCTGTCAGGACACCACCAGCAGCGCTGAATAAGCATCCTGTGAGAACACTGGCTACCAGGCATGACAAAGCCTCCAGGCATGAATTGTGAGCTTAGGTCACTCATTTTTGAAGCCCACAATGCAAAAGGGTCCAAAAATCTCCTGATGGCATGGGTGTTGAGCTCTAGATGCTCCTGCATCATGCTCTCCAGTTGTTCAGTACGTGTCAGACTTGAACTCATTTCTACTGGTGAATGGGCTCGTTCAAAAAATGTATCAATGGACTTCAAGAAATTGCTTCTTACAGTTACATTGGTGCTGTTTATGTTTCGATGCTGACAACTCGACAACCCCCTAATGTTTCTATGCTGACAACTCAATATCTCCTGGTTTGTAAGTGTAGATCTGTCATGCATACTGAGTCCCTCACTGATGTATCCCTCTAAGACTGTGACCTGCCTGTTTTTTTTCCACATATTCCTAATGGCGGTTTTACCAGACGTTGATCCCAGAGACATTGTGGTAGATTGGATCCATATGGTCCCTAAGCCAAAGGGTCTCAGTCCTAGCCTGCCTCGCGATGTCTTTGCATGCCTCCATTTCTTTAGTGTCACAGAAACTTTCCTGGCTAATCTGATCAAAAAAGCAACTCTACTTAACCGTTGAAACACACCACAGACGGCCGTAGGCCAGGAACGTAGCATGCATCTTCCTGTGTACCTGCATGTTATGTGCTCTTTCACAATAAATGCTTGAAGATCATCATGGATCGTGCAGCTCTTTTCCCTTCTGGGGTCACACTTGGCATGAGTTTTTTTAGTGCCTTAAAAAAATGCTTGCGTTTTTTTTCATTTCAGCATGCGGTTTTTAAGGTGTGTGATGGCACCCTGCGTTTTTGCATGCGTTTTTAAATTAGCACGAAAAAATAGTGCAAGCAGAGTTTTTTGGTGCTGTTTTAAAAACGCATGCGTTTTTTTAACATGGGCTCCTATGGAAAACGCATGCGTTTTTGGATGGCATTAAATGGTACTAATGTACCATGCATATTTACATGCGTTTTTGATATCAGCTAATCACATAATTGCAAAAACGCACACAAAAACGCATGGTACTGTCACACATGCGTTTTTGCAATTAAGACATGCGTTTTTGCTATTAGGGCACGCGTTTTTTAACATGGGGGCCTATGGGTGCGTTTTTACATGTTTTTTTTTAAAACGCAGGTCTCCAAAAAAGCATGAAAAAAACGCAAGTGTGACCCCAGCCTTACATGGAAGTTTGTTTGCAATGTGTTTGTTGGAGAATGGCACCATAGAAGTGTTTTACATAAGTAGATCTTCTTTGTATCATTGGAAAGAGCCCTTTTAATGGACAAATACTGATAAAGTGGTGTTTCTAGATTATGCTACTACCTTCAAGTCTACAATGTATAATCCGGCATGTGTACCCTTCCCCTAGTCCCCGATCATCCTCCTTTTCTGCTTTTACTTCCCCATATGCATTCTTAGCCTTATGTATATTCTATGTTGGTGCAGTTGAACTGTTTCTTGATTTTTTCAGGATTGGTGGCTCATCCTGTTATTTCACCTTAAATCTTCAATAAAAATGTTACTGGTTAAAAAAAAAAGTAATTTGCTATCTACTTCAGTACCCTAGGGTGTAATTTCTTTGGACCTGGAGAATTGAATTAATTTATGTTAGCTAGGTATTCTCTCACTATCTCTTTGATTATAGGCAGCCTGGATTATTCTGTTCCTTTAATACTACAGTGAAGATCATTTTATGTTACATTTAATTTCTGAGAGAAAACAGGTGCAACATAGGAATGTAAAAGTTCTGGTTTCTCAACATCATTTATTACCACTTCACCATTTTCATCCTATAAGGCCGGTTTCACATCATGGCAAGATCAGGTCCAGGGCGATCCAGTGTAAACCTGACAGCTCCGGACCCGATTTTGCACTAATGTAGCCCTATGGGGCCGGATGGAGCCAGATGGCAGCTGTTTCCCATCCGGTTTTCATCTGTCCAGGAGGATCCGGGAGAATTCGGATTTTTCTCCCTGACACAAAAATGTTGCTTGCAGCGTTTGTGTCCGGGGCAAAAATTGGACAAAATAGGTTCCTTTCCGGGGCCATTCGAAGCCCCCTAACATGGGAGTCTATGGCGCCGGATCCGACAAAAAATCAGATCCGGGAGCCAGACGCCGGCTGCTGGAGTTTAGCAGCAAGCACTGCTAAACTTGAGCACCAGGAGCTGTCCCCTACAGAGATTTCAGAACCGTGGCTAGTCCCCCGCTAGCCTCGATCTTGAAATTTCTGCAGCTGTTGCTGCGATCTCCCGAATCCGAATGCAAACCGGACCGGTTCTGTTTCAAAATCGATCTTGCTGTGATGTGAAATCGGTCTAAAATTCCTATAGCATCTTTGGCCTAGTTCACATCTAATGCAAGTTTGCGTTTTACTTCATTTGTATTTCTATGCGTTTTTACCATTAAAAAAGCATCCAAAACGCATTGCCCCCATTGATTTCAATGGAAACACATGCAAAACACATCCAAAAACGTATGCAAATGCATGTGCATATTCAAAACACTAAAACGCATGCGTTTTTGGAAATGCAGCCAAAAACGTGTGCGTCTAGGGTTGCGTTTGCAAAAACGCATGCGTTTTAGCGTTTAGAAAATGCACATGCATTTTTGCATGCGTTTTGCATGCATTTCCATTGAAATCAATGGGGGCAAAAACGCATGCGTTTGGATGCGTTTTTAGCGGTAAAAACGCATAGAAATGCAAATGAAGCAAAACGCAGACCAGACTTAGATGTGAAAAGGGCCTTTGACTCTTATTTTATTTTTAACATACCCCCATTGCTTTTCACATTTCTTGTAAGCCTTAATTAATTTTTAGCTTTAGCTAATCTGATGCGTGCCCTGCAGGTCCTGCAGACTGCATTATATTCTTCTTTAGATATGCCTGTCTCTTTCCTATTGATAAACATTTCTTTCTTCCTTTTTAGCATGTATTTATGTTCTGTGTTTATCCTGGTATTTTAAATGCTTCCTATTCTTCCCTCTTTTAGAGATTGTTAACGATCGTGCTTTGAGTATCTCAGTTTTTAAAATATCATATTCTTCCTGGACATTGCTGTCCATAAGGTCATCCAACTATTGAATCACTCCTATCCTTTTTCTGAATCCCTTAAAATCTGCCTTTCTAAAATCCAAACTTTGAATCTAAGTCTTCACAGGTCTTTCTATTCTAGTTATCCAAAATTCTATAATAGCATGATTGCTGTCTCCTAGGGTACAAGCCATCCTTACCTCCTCAACTATTTCCTCCCTAATTATAATAATAATCTTTATTTATATAGCGCCAAAATATTAGATTATATCTGTGGTGCCCTTGCTGTCTGGCAGCCACAGAGGTACTGCACCTAAGTTATAGGTGTGGTATCCCACTCCCAGGTAAGGAAGGGGCACAAATCCAAGACACACAAACACCTGAACCCAACACCCATCCTATCTCCAGGCTTGGGGATCTGGGCAGACCCTATTGAGAAGGAGGGTCCTATCTCCAGGCTGGTGGGGGGAATAAGCAGAGGGGGTGGGAACAGGAGGTTAGAAAAGGAGCAGAGATCAATCTAGAAACACAGTACAGTTCTGGAGAGAAAGACGAGACAGAATGAAGTTCTGGGGAGGCTAGTGATGAGGCCTAACAGGACCAGAGAGAAGGTCGTCTGAGGAAACCCCAGCCAGAGGGGCCCCATTCCAACACCCACCCTGAGGCTGCTGCAAGAGGAACTTGGTTACATGAGGGGACCGGCCCTGATTTGGTGGCATCTGGTGGCAACCGCACAAGAACGTAGGGCAAGTGAGACAAGTAGCTAACGTGGGAAAGCACCAGGAGAGGCTTACAGAGGGGTGTCTTGGAGGAGTAAACTCAAGCTGCCTGGTAGTTGGCTGGATCACAGACCCGGGGGATATGGCGCCCAGCTGGGCTGGAACTGCTAAAGACTGAGTAAATTGCAAGAACTGCAAACCCCAATGTCCAAACAAATTATATTGTACTTGTACTTTTTGAGTAAACTGAGCACCTCATATGAGGAGTGGATTAAGCTGCATGTGTTCAAGCATTGGGATTAAGGTAGCCTGGGACCAACCAATAGAGTAGTTATGTTGTGGTAGTGCAGGACCATTCTATATTTTTCTGACTTCCAAATATGTGTTTTCCAGGCTTGATTAGGTGCAGCCCATCTCTAGCAAGTTAATTTACTCTCTGATCCAGAAATTCAAATCCTTGCTGACAGAACAATCGACGTAGCAAGTTCTCCACCTGTAGAATCTTGTTCCACATCCTTCATCCATGGCCATCCTCTGGGAGGATGGATGAGAAGACCACCTGCGCTCCCAGTTTTTTCACTTTCTTGCCTTAGGCTGATTTCACACTTGCTGTTTTTCCATTCTGGCAAGATCAGGTATTTCAGGAAAAAACCTGATCCTTTAAGGATCCATTTTTTTGCCAATTCACTTTAATGGTATCAGGTAGCAACCTGAAGCAACAGGATTCTACCTGACATCATTAAAGTGAATAGGCAAAAAACTGGGTCCTGAAAGGATCAGGTTTTTTCCTGAAATACCTGATCTTGCCTGATTTAAAATAACAGCAGATTTGAAACTAGTCTTCAAAGTCACTGCAGATGGTTTACAGATCCTTTCTTGCAGTGTCATTTGTCCCCACATGTGTTACCAGAAATTGGTGGTCATCTGTAGGTCTGAAGAGTCCTGATATCCTGTCAGACAAAGCTTTGATTTTTACACCTGGAAGACAGCATATTTCTCTTGAGATTATTTCCAGTTTGCAAATAGCAATAGGGCCCAGTTCACATCTGCGCTCAGGCGCGTTTGGCAGTGACCCACCCCAGGGCCGAAAGGTACCCGGTTCCGGATGTTGGTTTACTGGGGATGCCTGTGCCCGGACTCGTGGCCCTGGTGGTTACTGAAAAAGGGGCTAAAAATAAAAAGTTTGTGATGCTATTAACGATTCCTGGTAATAATACCGGTGCTGCTGGACAGACCTCCGGGGTGATGGTGGAGCAGCAAGTTGGTAACGCTCCCCATAAGTGGAGCAGGATCCCAGTGGCAATTGTAGATAAAAATGGATTTACACAGGGTGGTAGCTCTCTACACAGCCTTGTCTTTTGTGCTGCAGGAGAAGGCGGCTCATCAGGTGGAGATGCTGGCAAACTGTCTATGATAAGGGCAGGGATCAGGGGCCGCAATAACAGACACACACGCTGGAAGTTTGTCTCCGTACCTTTTTCCGATGTTGTAGTTCAGGGTTATGTCCAGGGTACAGTCCAGGTGGTCGGGTGGCAGTTCAAGATTTCCACACCCGATGAGTTGTGAGGCCTCCTTGTTACTGTGTGTGTGCTGTAGTCCTGGGCTGTCTGGAACCTGGCCCTGACCTCTCCTGTGTCTCTAACTTATATAGCAGGTGATGAAAACCTTCTGCTGGGCACCGCTAACTCCTCTGTGGTACCTGGCTCTGTTGGTGGCTGTGCTACAAGTGCTGCATCAGGAGACTGAAGTCTCCCTTGCCCTCCGGTCTTCTCTGCTGGGCTAACTGGACCCATGCAGACTTGGACTCTGGTGTCTGGGTTGCTTCTGCTGCCTCTCTGAGGTGAACCGGTATGGTTCCTCTGCCCCCTCTCCATCTCGCCTTGCCTCCGACCCTCACTCTTGGGTCCCTTTCAATGGTTAGTCTTCCCTCTGGTACGGGCCTAGCTCGGCTCCATTCACCAGGTGTCTTCCTCAGTACTGCTCCGTACTGAATTGCCTAACTCCTCCCCCAGGACTAACATTTTCCAAACAATATTAGCATTAACAATTATTAAGACAGTCTCAAAATTCAAAAATACAAAAACCAAGTAAACGGGAAAAACAGGAAAAAGTTGCAGTCCATACGGCGCTAGTCCATCGGCCGCTGGCTATTAAAGAAGTTTTTGCCACCATCAGTCCCGTGGCTAAGGTCCATATTTAAATAAAAGTTCAAAAGGTTCATGCAATAGTCCTGTAGGCACGATACACTTTACGGTTATGGGTTTCCTTTTCACAATCAATACAATACAAAAATACATTTACATTTTTCCTATGGTTTCCTATGGGCGTCTTGTCATAGGAGCTCTGGGTTCAACCTCCCACCCCCCAGGAACTTGCTTTTCCTAACTTAATGTGCATGGAGCGGAGTCCAGTTCCTCAGTTCTTCTGTACACTACTATGTACTGTCTATTTACATGCAAGTCTCACACTTTTCATATGCACCTACTTCCTGTACCTGAGTGGTAACTGACCAAAGTTACTACAGGTTGATCTACGTAGCACTGGTGTCTTAACTGGTGGTGTTCTAATGTCTACTGCTGGTACTTTATGTGCACTATCCACTAGTCTGTGTGTGGATCTGCGTAGCACTGGTACGCCTGTGCATCTTCTTAGTTTCACTACAGGATTGGCAGGTTCACTGATTGCAGAATCCTCTGGTTCTGCTACAACAGGTGGTTCTTCTTGAACTTGAACAGGTTATTCCAGTCTTTCTGGGACTTCCACTGGTTGCGGGAAAGTGATTAATGGCACTATTATTGCTCCATTGTACTGAGGCCAATCTTCAGGAAAGTCTCCAAGTACAGTGTGTATCACTCTCTCTTTCTTTTCCTCTGGTTATATACATAATAACCACTGGTAAATTAGATGCCTCTGGTCAAATGACCAATTGCAGGCATATTGCAGCTCAACACGTATATCATCAATTACAAAAAGCACAAAAAATGGAGCTAAATGCTTATAAGTTTATTACATAGTTGCATAGAAACCAGACAATATAACACAAGGAGTGCAGGACATGAAGTGCAGCATGGTCTGCAGGTAGAAAAAACAATCAAATCAAACAGATCATTTAAATAAATTCATAATACAATTGATGTAGAGAAAGTAAACATACATTGAATACAGATATGGCCCGCATCCAAAGGTAAATAACCATATAAAACGGTTAATGCAGGAAGTATACAAGGCATCTGGATGGAACATCAATAATTAATAAGAGAGGGGGGAGCTCACGGCAGGGAGCAGAGCAGTTACAAGTATTAGTTTCTGCAGCAATGGCAGTATAAGAAATACCCATACCACAACAGCCAGAAAGCCCCACCTCTCACCTGGTTTGATAAGATGCTAGCAGACAGGTGGTGGGATAAGGATCCCAGGAATGACCCCTACGTACATTTCGCTTAAAAATATAAAGTGCAAGTGCTGTCGTCATGGGGGATAAAGATACGTCCTCTATATTAGATTCTTATATGCCTGAGAGACTCAGGTCACATGTGCACATCCACCCAATCTATGCAACTATGTAATAAACTTATAAGCATTTAGCTCCATCTTTTCCTCTGGTTGAGGTGTACAGGTTATTATTTCTCTTGGTTTTAGTTGTTCAGGGCTTTTCTTCAGATGGTCTCTGGAAACTGCTGCTGATGTTCTTCCTTCATCTTTACTGATCAAACAAGTCTTTCTGTTAACAAAGTTAGAGGATAGCACATTGTAAGGTTCTGCTTCCCACTGGTCATCAAGTTTGTGGACTCTTCTCTTTCTCTTGAGAACCATTTCTCCAGGTGTTAAAGGAACAGTTTGTGCATTTTTGTTGTAATCTTTTTCTTGTTTTTCTTTAATTTGACTTAGACTTCTTTCTACGCAGTCTTGTACTTTTTTGTACTTGTCTTGGCGTTTAAAGTCCCAATCAGCATCAGGTGAACTGGTTTCAGGTATGGCAATTCCCATCTCAAAATCAACTAGTAATTTTCTGGGTCTTGCTCTCATTAGATACGCTGGCGTGCAATTGGTGGAACTTACAGGTAAGTTGTTATACATGTCCACTAAGTTGGGTAACTTTTCCAGCCACATGTTTCTTTCTTCCAAAGGCAAGGTTTTTTAACAGGTCTATGGCTACATTGTTCATCTCCTCCCACATGTCATTGGTTTGTGAATGATACAGCATGGTACAGATTTTCTTGCACCCATATAAGTTGCTAAATTCCTGCAACACTTCAGCTTCAAACAGGATCTTGGTCTATCAACACCTGCTCTGGATACCCATGTGGTCTACAGAAGTAGGCTTGAAAGGTTCTCACTGCAGTTTTCGCTGTTAAGTCTTTTAACGGGGCTACCACTAGGAATCTGAAATAGTGGTCCACCATCGTGAGGGCATACGTGTAACCTGATTTGCTGGGTGTCAGTTTCAAATGATCCAGGGCTACAAGTTCTAATGGCTGCTTGGTGACAATTGGCTGTAGTGGTTCTCTTTGGCTGTCATGATCTTTTCTTCTTAAGTTGCATGGGCCACGGTTTCTACAGCAACTCTCTATGGTGCTCCTCATGCCAACTCAATAGAATCTCGCAGGTAACAGTACTTCAAGCTTCTTCCATCCAAAATGTCCTGCTCCATTGTGGTATGCTTCCAACACCATCTGGACAGCTCTCTTCGGTACCACTATCTACCACACCATCTCGTGGGTTCTAGAATTGATGAAACGTCGACACAGCTAACCCTGATATATGAACAACCTGCTCTTCTCTTTCCACAGGTGTTGTGCCTCAGGTGGAGCATCTGGGCTAAGATGAGAGTCTGCTTGGGTTATGAGCTCCATGACTAAGCTAACAGCCAGGTCACTGTCTTGCGTCTCCTTCCACCGATGGTGAGGTATGGGTTCAGTGTGGTTTCTTGATGTTTGTTACTATTTGCTGACACTAGGATGCACTGTGGAAGTGAAAGACTGGCAGCTCTATCTCTTCTAGCTCATCCACGTCTTCTCCCGCTAAGGTAAATGAGGCATCCTTGACAGTACGTCTGCATTGGCGTTCTTACGGCCTGCCTGGTATTTGATGGTGAAGTCATAGTTTGACAACCGGGCCATCCAACATTGCTAGTGCACCTAACTTCAAGGAATCCAGGTGGGTAAGTGGATTGTTATCTGTGAAGACTGTGAACTTTGCAGCCACCAGGTAGTGCTTGAACCATTCAGTGATAGCCCAGACCAGGGTCAGGAATTCAACGAGCTGTAGTTCTCTGGGTTCCTGTCGGTAGGACGGAGCTTCCGGCTTACGTAGGCAATCACACGTTCTTTGCCCTTCTGGATCTGTGACAAGACAGCTCCCAATCCCACATTGCTGGCATCAGTGTACAGCAAGAACAGTAAATTGTAGTCGGGATAGGCCAGGATTTCTTCTCCAGTCAGGGCCCACTTCATCTGCCTGAAGGAGCTCTCTTCTTTCTCACACTATTCAAACGAAGGACCCAAGGTCTTGCTCTTCTTGGTCTGGCGTACCAGGAGATCTTGCAAAGGTGCTGCCATCTTAGTGTAGCCTTTTATGAACCTCCTCTAGTATCCTACCAGCCCCAAGGACTGATGAACCTCTCTGACAGTTGTTGGTCTTGGCCAGTCCTTAATGACGGTTATCTTTTCAGGGTCTGGTGCCACTCCTTCGGCGCTGACACCATGCCTGAGATACTGAACTTTTGGTTTCCACAAATGGCACTTTGATGGCTTCAGCTTCATCCCAAACTTTGACAATGCTTCAAATACCTCTGCCAGGTGTTTCAGATGTTCTTCATAGATTTTGGAGTACACTATGACTTCATCCAGGTAGAGTAGCACGGTCTCAAAGTTTTGGTGCCCCATGTAACACTCTATCAGTCTTTGGAATGTTCCAGGTGCATTGCAGAGTCCGAATGGCATGCTGTTAAATTCACACAGGCCCACTGGTGTTGTGAACACGGTCTTCTCCCAGTCTTCTTCTGCAACAGAGACCTGCCAATACCCACTAGTAAGATCTAAGGTGGAAAAGTAATTAGCAGCTATCAATGCAGCAAGTGACTCTTCAATGAGCGGTAACGGGTAAGCATCTTTATGTGTTATGCAATTTATTTGTCTGTAATTAACATACATCCTAATTGTGCCATATTTCTTTCTAACTAGGATCAGTGGAGCTGCCCAGGGGCTACAACTATCTCTAATAACCCCAGCCTCCTTCATGTCCTGTAACATTTCCTTTGCACGCTGATAGTGAGCTGGTGGTACAGTCCTATATTGCTCTTTAATGGGTGGATGGTTTCCTGTGGGTATGTGATGGTGTATCCTTTTTATCTGCCCAAAATCTAGTGGATGCTTACTAAAGACCTGTTCATACTCCTGTACTACCCAGCAGACTCCGTGCTTCTGGTGAGCAGGGGTGGAATCAGTGCCTACATGCAACTGCTAAAACCAGTCCTCCAGCTGTCCCTTGGAGCTGTTGTCCTCCACCGTGCTTGGCAGAGTCAAGGGTTCCACTGCCTGGATGGCGTTGTTGCTAACAGTGAACAGCCTGGCAACGGTAGCATATCTAGGCAGTTTGACCTCCTCCTCTCCACAGTTTAACACTCCTACGGGCACCCATCCCTTGCATACATAAACCATCTCCCTGCCTGTCAAGATTGTTGGCCTACTCTCTGAATACATGGGCTCAACCACTGCCTGGTAATCCTGCCCTCTGAGGCCTATTGCTGCTCAACACCATATCATCATTTCACTTCTCGAGGGTAATACAATATGGATCGGGTCTGTCACCCGTACACTGCCAATTTCTCCACTGGACATGTTTACGTGTTGTCTCTGCAGGAGGGCTCTGATCTCCTTCTGTAGGACCCTCTGACGCCCAGTGCTGGCTGTTTCGGCAATCTGTTGGAGTAAAAACTTCACTTAAACAATTTTCAATCACATTAGTGGCTAGTATCATATATAGATTTTTCTCATTAGGATCAGTTTCAACCACAATAAGTCATTGGCCCTTTAACTCCACCCTCGCAACTTTTATTGTTACCTCCCTGAACGCTACTTGGATTACTGGTAACCCATTTACAGCATATATAGTGAGATCTGGACGGGTGAGCTCGGTATCAGCACAGAATTGCTGGGCTGTGTGCGTTTTCCTGTGCCCTCAGCTAAAGCGCATGTCCTGCAGCTTTGTGTGTGGTCGTTGCTAAGGTAAACAGCGGGTTTCTATGGGGCAGCGTTGCACTGTCAGCGCATAGCGACAACGCTATATGCTGCTGCTGCTAATTTGCAAAGTTATTAGCACTTGTGTCAGCCTTAAGTGTATCGCTAGCCTAAGAGATGAAAAAAAAATTCAGAAGTTTGAAAAAAAAAAAGAATTGCGCTTTTGTCGCAATGTTCCGTGACCCATAGTTTTCTTATTTTTTGGGACCTGGGGTTGTGTGACAGTTTATATGTTTCATCTAGAGCTGACATTTCTAATGATACTATTTTTGTGTAGATATGCTGTTTTAATCGCCCGTTATGGCATTTTATTGCAATGTTGCAGCAACAAAAAAAAATTTAATTTTTGTGTTTGGACTCTTTTTTTCCATTACGCAGTTTAAAGATCTGATTAATCAATTTTAAATTTTGATAAATCGTGCATTTCTGAACGCAGCGATACCAAATATATGTACCATATATACTCGTGTATAAGCCGACCCGTGTATAAGCCGACCCCCCTACTTTTGCCCCCAAAAATTGGGAAAACCTATTGACTCGCGTATAAGCCTAGGGTGGACAATGCAGCAGCTACCGGTACTGAAAAATTTTATGTTGAACTTGTATTTTAAATAGAAACAGTAAACTACCAATGCAGCAGACCACCTGTTATAAAGCCCCCTATCACTGGTATATAGCCCACCATCCCTGTATATAGCAGCCATCACTGGTATATAGTGGCCATAGCTAGTATACAGTTGCCGCCATCACTGATATACAGTCCCCAGCAGTGGTATATAGGCCCCTCATCAGTGGTATACAGCCCCCAGGACGGGTATACAGGCCCAGCAGTGGTATAGAGGCCTAGCAGTGGTATACAGGCCCAGCAGTGGTATACAGCCCCAGCAGTGGTATACAGCCCCAGCAGTGGTATACAGGCCCCTCGGCAGTGCTATACAGCCCCAGCAGTGGTATACAGGCCCAGCAGTGATATACAGGCCCAGCAGTGGTATACAGGCCCAGCAGTGGTATACAGGCCCCTCGGCAGTGCTATACAGCCCCAGCAGTGGTATACAGGCCGAGCAGTGGTATACAGCCCCAGCAGTGGTATACAGCCCCAGCAGTGGTATACAGGCCCCTCGGCAGTGGTATACAGCCCCAGCAGTGGTATACAGCCCCAGCAGTGGTATACAGGCCCCTCGGCAGTGCTATACAGCCCCAGCAGTGGTATACAGGCCCAGCAGTGGTATACAGGCCCAGCAGTGGTATACAGGCCCCTCGGCAGTGCTATACAGCCCCAGCAGTGGTATACAGGCCGAGCAGTGGTATACAGCCCCGGCAGTGGTATACAGCCCCAGCAGTGGTATACAGGCCCCTCGGCAGTGGTATACAGCCCCAGCAGTGGTATACAGCCCCAGCAGTGGTATACAGCCCTAGAAGTGGTATACAGGCCCCTCGGCAGTGGTATACAGGCCCCTCGGCAGTGCTATACAGCCCCAGCAGTGGTATACAGCCCCAGCAGTGGTATACAGCCCCAGCAGTGGTATACAGGCCCCTCGGCAGTGCTATAACGCCCCAGCAGTGGCATACAGGCCCAGCAGTGGTATACAGGCCGAACAGTGGTATACAGCCCCAGCAGTGGTATACATCCCCAGCAGTGGTATACAGGCCCCTCGGCAGTGCTATACAGCCCCAGCAGTGGTATACAGCCCCAGCAGTGGTATACAGGCCCCTCGGCAGTGCTATACAGCCCCAGAAGTGGTGTACAGGCCCAGCAATGGTATACAGGCCTAGCAGTGGTATACCGCTCCCCTGCTGTCTCACTGTCCCCCATGTATATAGAGGCCCCCCCAGCAGTGATCCATCTCATCCTCTCGGTCTCCAGGCACCCGGGTCCTCCAGCTGCTGCGTCTGCGTGCCCCGCGGGTTCTAATACCGGCGTCCTCCCCGCACTTCCTGTTTGATTGCAATCATGTGACCGCGGGTCACATGATTACATTCAAGCAGGAAGAGTGGGGGGGCGGGGAGACAGCGGGGGAGGCTATACTGTGCAGGGGAGCAGCATTATACTATGCGCTGCTCCCCATGCATAATTAATGAGCGGCACCACGTGACGTGCCGCTCATTCTGCAGCCCCCCCCACCTCCTCCTGCAGTGCCCGGACACAGCCCCCACCACACTAGTATATGACTCGTGTATAGGCCGAGGGGGGGACTTTTCAGCCCAATTTTTGAAGAGGGTGATTTGAACATTTTTTTAAATATGTTTAAAAACTTTTTTATTTTTTATTTATGTTACATAGACCCCTAAAGAGCTTCATTGCTGCACAGTCCGATCACTTGAGTTATGGCCCAATCAGCTGCAGCACATCAGGACATAGCACAAATGATCACTCTCTATGAGGCTTGCGCTCGCTAGCCATCGACAGGATGTGAACCCTGATAGCATCCAGAGGCACCACAGGACACCAGGCTATCCAGGGAACACATGGAGATCCCACGATATTATCGCAGGATCTCAGATCACGGTGGGGAACAGCGCGATCTCCATTGTGGCAGTTTGGTCAGTGAATGACAGCGCGATTCAAAGAATTAACACTGCCATTTGGATTGCTGATCCGATCAGCAGAGTTAGCCACATATCTTAGCTGATGGCATGAGCTGAGATGTGGGGGTGCAATGTGAGCTGGCCGCTGGAGCTCACACCAAAGTGAGGGAGCCGACACATGACATACTGGGTACGTCATATATCGAAAAGAGATTAAAAGGTAACAGATAAAAAGATGACCCCAGGTTGTTGCCCACTTTTTTATGAGTTCAGTGATATCCAAAATAAAGTCAAAAAGTTGGGAGGGCTCAGAATGGAAGGAGCAATATTTGAATTTTGGAACACAAATTTGTCTGAAATATTTGCGGGCACCATTTTTGATTAGATCCCCTAAGGCATCTAAACAGCAGACACACTCCCTTGTGACCACATTTTGGAAACTGCACACTTCAAGGATTTTTTCCAACCCACAGGTATTTCACAGAATAGGTCATCATATTGAAAATTTTCATTTTTTTTATAGCAATGTTTATTTAGCCCCAAATTTCTAACTTTTACAAGAGGTACCACTAAAAAGTGGACCCCTTCATTTATTACCCATATTCTTATGAGCATGGCAATACCCCACATTTAGTCAAAAGTTCTATTTGTACAAAATGCAGGGTTCGAAAGAGCAGAGGTACTATTTGAAATTTGGAACATAAATTTAGCTCTATTTGGAATAGATTGTCATTTTTACAGAGCCTGGGTGGTTCAAGAGCAACAGGAAAACCTCATAATGTATTTTCTATGCATATCAGTGGTAGATACGGGTTTATAACTCTCTTTCACTGTTCTGATCTATTACTGAACCAATCCAACAGGAGACAGTTTTGGTAGTATATATTAAAGCAGTGTTCCCTAATTCCAGTCCTGAAGAGCCATAAAAGGCCATGTTTTCAGGATTTCCTTATCATTGCACAGGGGTTGGAATCATCACTTGTGCAGGTGATTAAATTATTACCAGTGCAATCCTAAAGAAATCCTGAAAGCATGACCTGTTGGTGGACTCTTCAGGACTGGAGATTGTAAACACTGTATTATAAGTATCACAGAATAAAGGCAACCTTTCTCACCAACACCATATCATAATGCCAAAGGACTACAGGATGCTGTAAACCCCCATTATAAAGCCTCATGTGTCTGTATTTATATTACTAAGCCATAGTGATGAGCGAGTAGCAAAATATTCGCCCTCGCTATACTCATAAAGAGTAGATTTTAATACTCGCATATTCATCTGAATAGCAAGTCTAAGAGTAAGTTCACACACAGTGTATTGCTGCATTTTGTGAGGATCCATTTTTTGTGCAAAAACTGCAGAAAGAACGGATCCTCACAGAACACAGCGTTCTGTGTGGGAACGCTGCTGCGTTATTTGCCTGCTCTTACTCATCTCAACGTGCTCCCTCGGTGACTGCCGGTGATTTCTCCTCATCCCGGAGGCTGCAGCGAGCCTCTAGGACCTTGCAGCCTACCATGTGACCGGGTGACGTCGCTCGATCACATGGTGCAGTCTCTGGTCCTCCAAAGGTCTTACAGCATTGGTATGAGGAGAGATCAGTGAGGGAGCTCGGCGAAGTTAGAAAAAGCGCAGCAATAAAAGTGCCCAAGAATTAACATGCTCATTATTTTTGCACATCGGCTTTTCAGCCCAAAAGTGGATGCATAAAAAGCGCAGCATGTGAATGGAAAATAATGAAATTCATTGACTTGGCTGGAACAGCTAACGTCAATGTGTTTCACTGCATTCCACTGCAATAGCGGATCTGCAATTAGTGGATCAAAAGCGCAGCAATAGTGCATCATGTGAACGTAGCCTAATGATAGTTAATTAGTGATTGGTTCTGCCCACACACGTCTGTAAGACGAGTATTTCCCACACAGGGCGGGAGGGTTGGCTTTTTTTGAGTTTCTATTGCATAAAACACCTTGCAGTGCCCCCCAAAGAGGGCTCTCTCTGAGGTGCCAGCTCACATTGTAGACTGAAGGGAGTCAGCAATTTGTGTCAGATCGCAAACAATCAACACATGACTCACGAGCACCAATGTTACTCCCCAAGTATCGAATATTGCGAATACTGTGCTATCCATGCGAGTAATGAATAGTAACAATTACACTCACTCATCACTACTGGACCACCACCACCTTCATAAATTATAGGTTTACGGGAGATTGTTTCATCAGTATTTTGCACCTATGCTGCCCCCACCTTTATCAAGGGGGTCTGCTGCATACCGTAGTGCACGGGTCCCTAACCTGTATCTTGGGACCCACATGTGACATGGGCCCATTATGTGAGGCTTGCTGTAGTTTGCCAGCTCAGTGCATTAGCAGGAGGTGGAAGAGGTCTCCAGATGGTGATTTTTCTGAGTTATCCTGCACAGAATAGCAGTTCTGGATGCTCATATTGTTTTGGGAATCTTAGGAGTCTAAATATGGTATGCTTGAGACAGGATAATAGTTTTGGAGGGGTGTAGAGGCTAGATGCAATATTTTGATGTGAGTGCTTTGTGTGAGAATTCTAAACGAGAGTAAAGTGGGATCCCCTGTTGTAAGGGTTCTGGTTGACACCACAGGATGAGGGTGGGGAGGATAATGCTTGATATGGCTCGCAACCATCACTAAGACCTAAATGTGGTCCTCAAGGTAAGATAGGTTGGGGACCACTGTTAAGTGCTTTAGTACTGTCATTTATTGTTGTTAACGAAAGCTGCCTTTTCTGTGATATTTTTTAATTGTCCTTTGAAGTGAATTATATATAGTAGGTAGTACTGCTAAAATGATTAAAAAGGTTGAATCACAAAATGTCACTTTATTTATACATGCACAGATGCAACGGTTTCAGCATGGGAATATACACATGCATATGCACACATACACATACTCATGTATTTAATGCTCACTTCTATGAAAAATAGGAAATATTCTTGCTGCTAGAGATATATTTATAATGGCTTTCTACTGAGTGTGTTTCACTTTAAACTGATAAGTAGTAAACTAAATAAAATAGATTTGTGGTTATGGAAATAAGCTAATTTCACATACCCACAATTTACAGGTGGTGTAAGGTATTTTATTTTCATAGACTTAGCCCTGGCTTACCACTAGTAGCATTACATAAAGGAGATTTGTGACTATGCTAATAGGCTAGCTTTCCTGCTCTCATTTCCATGTTATATGGGATTTTATTTTCAGAGCCTAACCTGCAATTATAGACTCATAAGTTTTATTCCTATTTCCAGAACATAGAATGTTTTCTCTTTCATAACAAATTTGCCTATTGGGAAATAAGTGCACGAATTCTAACAAAAGTTTTCAAAGGTTTTATTAAAACATTTTTCTTGCCCTGAGCTGATTTAGTGATTGTATTCATTGCGGATCACGGCTTAAAAAAAGAAAGAAATGAAACAACTAAAGTCTAATCTAGACACAAATTAACATATTGATGGTGTTGAAATATTTATCAAATGTGTTATTGGACAAGTATTGGAAAATATTTATCAAAAAACTGTAAAATCCCACCATAAGTCGAGAGGCCACAGCAGAGCCATAGTAATAATGGTCCAGTAAAGGTTAAACATTTATAATTTAAAAGCAAATTTACGTAAATAACATCGTTTCTCCTGTGAATTCTCACCTCGAATCCTGATATTTGATGCCGTTGTTGCCTCTTGTAGGTTTTTTAATAATAAATGATCAGACAGAATATAGCTGAGCCAATGCACATCAACAGCTGAAGAATGCAAAATAAGACATCCACAAATCTTCTTACCGTGTGTTTTCTGTGACTGTTAATAGATCTCAACAGGGACTGTTGACTGCAGAAAAAGTAAGGTTATCAACAACAGTCATACCTGCCTTTATTTGCTTGGGATCTAAGAGGTAATATTTCTCCTTGTGGAGAGTACTATGAGAAATATATGAACAGAAAAAGCACAATCGAGTTTACTTGCAATACAGACTGTAAGATAGGATGACAAGGTGTTGCTCACCTGGTGTGGTTGTCTAAGACCAAACTACCATGGAACACCTATGAACTAATTAGATTGTGAGATAGCTGCTGCAGTCAAAGTATCAATGATACGTAATCTGCGTTCCTCCCAAGACCTCCTCCTCTCCTCAACACTTATTCGTTCCTCACCCAATCTCCTCCAAGACTTCTCTCGAATATCTCCCATCCTCTGGAATTCGGTGCCTCAACACGTCATATTATCCATCACCCTCAAATCCTTCAGACAGAACATGAAAACCCATCACTTCAGGAAAGCTTACAGCCTGCAATGACCTTACTGCTACTGGAGCTGGCACTCCACTACCAAATCGGCTGCCTCATCACTACCACCACTGGTGAAGCCATCTGATCACTGCCACCCTGCGCAGCCACCTCACCACCATTGGAGCTGATGCAACCCCCATCCTATTGTCTCCTCCCCATAATCCTACAGAATGTAAGCCCTTGAGAGCAGGGTCCTCTCCCTTCTGTGCCAGTCTGTAATCGTTAATTTATTCACTGTAACAGAGGAGCATTGCGGCTATAAGACTTCTTAAGAATCCTTATCAGCTTATCTTGCTCCTTATGGAGGTATGCAGATTCCTCTCCATAAGGTAAAAGCTAGTTCCCCAGACTTCACTGTAACCTTCATTTGTTTTTTGTATGAAACCTCTTTCATATATAGCATTCCTCATTCCTATTCATCTTCTTGTGGAGAGTGATATACCGGACATAGTGTAAGAAGGCTTATAGGTCATATAGGTTACATAATAAGTATTAGATTTCCCAGAGGAGCATTGCATTGCTTACTAGCATCCTTAAATTGGCATGTCAAGTATATTCCTCTCCACAAAGAAAAAGGTTACCTCTTAGACCCCAGTCAAAAGCCTCTCATACAGCTAAATCAGATCTCATGCTTTGCATTGACAAGGGTCAACGTCCCAAACACGTGTCTGTAAATTGAGATTTTGGTTTGGCTTTTATATTAAGTAATATGGCAAGGCTTTTTTAAGGGTCAATATTAACTTATAGGATTGCTACTGCCAATAGGTAACACTAGAGTTCAATACCTTTTCCTTTCTGAAGAGTCAATATGCATATATATTTGCTTTGACATGCATGTCATTGCATGATGTACATCAATGGTCCTTGGTGTGTCTTAAGGCCCCCTACATATTACAGAAAGTTCAGTCAAACCCACAGGTTTCAGTGTGATTGGCCTGCCATCCAACGAGCTTGGAAGCCTCTTTACTCTTCCCTGACCCTTATAAGGGAAGAACATTTTCAGGCACATTGAAATTCAAAAGCCTCATTCTTTCATATTCCCCATCAAAATACTTGAATGCTCAGTCTGGCTAAATTATCGTATTAATGGATAAATTGAGAGAGATTGTTCGGCTTACCACTATGTAAAGTGTATGGGCTCATTCAGACCTGAACCAATAATCTTTGCACAACTTGTAATATAGCTAATAGTATTGATATCTAAAATCCAAGATACATAATACAAACTTAAGTCCCCGTTACACGGTACAATATCGTGAACGATATCGCTCAAACATCACGGATTTGGAGTTGTTGAAACAATATTCTTACAACATCGTTGCGTGTGACACACAGACACGACTTTGATAAATCGTTGGATTGTTGATCGCAGATTTGAGAACATGTTCTTCGATCAGCCAACCTGTTGAATCGTTTTATGGGACACTGCGATAACGATGTCGTTCACGACTTCGCCCATTCACAGCAGTGAACAAGCATCGTTCGCTGGGTTATGCAAACGATAGCTGCTCAACTACACCGTTGGCGCGTCGCCCATGATATCTACACGTGTGACATCTCACCAATGATGTCAAAAAGATGTCTCAACAACCGCGCACCCCCGAGATCATTAGTGATATTGTTACAACATTTAAGCGTGTAACGGTACCTTTATATTGTGCTACTGTGTTAGCCAGAAAAATCGATGTAAATACTTTTATGGCCTAAAATGACAAAAGTACTCTAGGAGTGATACCTTTACTCGTTAACCAGAATACTTACCATACACAAATGTCCTGTTGCAAAATCTCTTAAATATTGTGCTTTTGTATATGGTAAGTAATCCATTTGTAATATAGCTGATGAAGGAGCTTTTTGATCTGAAAGGTTGCAAATATAATGGTTATTCTGGTTAGCCAATAAGCATCACTCCTAAAATACTTTTCTCATTTTAGCCATAAAAGTATTTACATAAAACCAAGATAGAATTCCAAACCTGGACTGTTGTATAGATGTTTCAAGGTCACACGTTCCTATCAGATGAATGAGTAAGGCATTTCTTTACCAAATATTGATATTTAAATGATAATATAGCAGCTTTTTTCATCTAATGACTTCAATGAAGTCATGAAAAAAGCTGTAAAAATGCAGGTATGTTCACACAGAACATTTTTTGGTAGAGGAGACAGAATCTCGTTTTCTCTTTCTCCCTTTCTCTCTCTTTTCTCCTCTCCTCGCCAGCTGTATTTTGACTAAGTTAATGGTAAAACCTAAGAAAAAATTGCAACACAAGCACATGCAAAAATGCACCACAAATGCGTACAAAATGCAATGCATTTTTTGGTGCATTTTTCTGCCAGAAAATTTCTGCACCAAATACTCTATGTGTGCACATAGCCTTAGTCTTACTAGAATATACAGTCATGGCCAAAAGTTTTGAGAATGACACCAAAATTATATTTTCAGATGATCTGCTGCCCTCTGGTTTTTATTTGTGTTTGTCTGATGTTTATATCACATACAGAAATATAATTGCAATCATATTATGAGTACCAAAAGGTTATATTGACAGTTAGAATGAGTTAATGCAGCAAGTCAATATTTGCAGTGTTGACCCTTCTTCTTCAGGACCTCTGCAATTCTCCCTGGCATGCTCTTAATCAACTTCTGGACCCAATCCTGACTGATAGCAGTCCATTCTTGCATAACCAATGCTTGCCAGAATTTGTTGGTTTTTGTTTGTCCACCCGTCTCTTGATGATTGACCACAAGTTCTCAATGGGATAAAGATCTGGGGAGTTTCCAGGCCATGGACCCAAAATCTCTATGTTTTGTTCCCTGAGCCATTTAGTTATCACCTTTGCTTTATGGCAAGGTGCTCTATCATGCTGGAAAAGGCATTGTTGGGCGCCAAACTGCTCTTGGACGGTTAGGAGAAGTTGCTCTTGGAGGACATTCTGGTACCATTCTTTATACATGGCTGTGTTTTTAGGCAAGACTGTGAGTGAGCCAATTCCCTTGGCTGAGAAGCAACCCCACACATGAATGGTTTCAGGATGCTTTACAGTTGGCATGAGACAAGACTGGTGGTACCGCTCACCTCTTCTTCTCCGAATAAGCTGTTTTCCAGATGTCCCAAACAATCGAAAAGGGGATTCATCAGAGAAAATGACTTTATCCCAGTCCTCAGCAGTCCACTCCCTGTACCTTTTGCAGAATATCAGTTGGTCCCTGATGTTTTTTCTGGAGAGAAGTGGCTTCTTTGCTGCCCTCCTTGAAACCAGGCCTTGCTCAAAGAGTCTGCGCCTCACAGTGCATGCAGAAGCACTCACACCAGCCTGCTGTCATTCCTGAGCAAGCTCGGCACTGCTGGTAGTCTGATCCCGCAGCTGAAACAGTTTTAAGATACGGTCCTGGCACTTGCTGGTCTTTCTTGGGCGCCCTGGAGCCTTTTTGACAACAATGGAAGCTCTCTCCTTGAAGTTCTTGATGATGTGATAGATTGTTGACTGAGGTGCAATCTTTCTAGCTGAGATACTTTTCCCTGTTAGGCCATTTTTGTGCAGTGCAATGATGGCTGCACGTGTTTCTTTAGAGATAACCATGGTTAACTGAAGAGAAACAATGATACCAAGCACCAGCCTCCTTTTAAAGTGTCCAGTGGTGTCATTCTTACTTAATCATGACTGATTGATCGCCAGCCCTGTCCTCATCAACACCCACACCTGTGTTAATGGAACAATCACTAAAACGATGTTAGCTGCTCCTTTTAAGCCAGGACTGCAATGATGATGAAATGTGTTTTGGGGGTTAAAGTTCATTATCTAGGCAAATATTTACTTAGCAAGTAATTGCTGTTAAGCTGATCACTCTTTATGACATTCTGGAGTATATGCAAATTGCCATTAGAAAAACTGAAGCAGTAGACTTAGTTAAAATTAATATTTGTATCATTCTCAAAACTTTTGGCCATGACTGTATACCGTATTTTTCAGATTTTAAGACGCACTTTTGTGTCCCCTAAACTGGGAGGAAATGCGGGTGCGTTGTAAAATCTGAATCTACAAAAAGAAAATCTTACCAAGGGGGGGTTGCGGTAATGGAGCAGGGGTGCTGGAGACAGGTTTCAGAGGGTGGGAGTACAGCTCCAGAGCTGTGGGTGGGTGGCGTTAGCGCCATGCAGTGGGCGCTGCCATGTACTTGACTGCATTCATTGACAAGCTGCAGCTGGTTGCTAGAGGTTGAGACTTCTAAAAAATGGCCGCAGATGTAGATCCGTGGCCAGTTTCTTGAAGTTATAACCTCTAGCAACCAGCTGCACCTTGTAAATGAATGCAGCTGTGCACATAGAACATTGCGGCGACCACCGCATGGCGCTGCCGGTACCCACTCGGCACCCACCCACAGCTCCAGTCCGGCAGCTGTGCCCCCACCCACTGAGACCTGCCTCCGGCACCCCCGCTTCATCACCACTGCCCTCTCTCAGTATGCTGTAGTGGGTCCAGGGGGATATATATACACCAGGATGAGGATCATGTGCAAAGGATGGGGGACCATATACACAGGATGGAGGACATATATACAGGATGATGGAGATATATACCAGGATCGGTGATGATATATACAGGATGGGGGACATATATACAGGATGGGGGACAAATATACCAGGATGAAGACATATATACCAGGATGGGGGACATATATACTAGGATGGGGGAACATATATATATTAGGATGGGGGGACTTATATACAGGATGGAGGGATGTATACCAGGATGAGGACATACATTCCAGAATGGGGGGGACATATATACCAGGATGAGGGCATATATACCAGGATAGGGAACATATATACCCGGATGGATGACATATATACTAGGATGGGGGGGACATATATACCAAGATTGGGGGACATCGATACCAAGATGGGGATATATATATGCCAGGATGAGGGCATATGTACTAGGATGGGGACATATATACCAGGATGGGGGCACATATATATGAGGATGGGGACATATGTACCAGGATGAGGGATATATATCAGGATGGGGGTCATATATAGCATGATGGGGGGACATATATGCTGATTGTAATACGGACACTGACATTATAAGACAGACCCTATTTAACATGAAAACAAAAAATTTCTCTTTTCCTTCACCAAATTTGGGGTGCATTTTACAATCCGGTGTGTCTTATAAATTAAAAAATATGGTAACTTCATGACCTCTTCAATTCATCAATCCATATATCTATTATGTCTAATATCAATATGTAAGTAGCAGTTAGGTGACTGCGCATCAATTAAAAAGTGCTATGAGTAAAAACATTTAAAGTTTAAAATAGTTATCTCGGAGATAAAATTTGTGAAATTTTTATTGATGTGTCGGATAGAGAAAATTGAATATTTTGAAATGTGAAATTCGACGGCTTGGTGAATTTCTTCTGAACTTTTGATACATGGGGAATAAATTTGGATACTTAAATTGTCCTTGTACACTTGTACAATGCACTGACTGCTTCTAATGGTGTATCCAACACAATGCTGTGTCCAAACTTTGAAGCTCTTTAACACACACACAGCCTTAGCAAGTTTGAAGTATACTCCACATACAGTTGTGGCCAAAAGTATTGACACCCCTGCAATTCTGTCAGATAATACTCAGTTTCTTCCTGAGAATGATTGCAATCACAAATTCTTTGGTATTATTATCTTCATTTAATTTGTCTTCAATGAAAAACCACAAAAGAGAATGAAGCAAAAAGCAAAACATTGATCATTTCACACAAAACTCCAAAAATGGGCCAGACAAAAGTATTCGCACCCTCAGCCTAATACTTGGTTGCACAACCTTTAGCCAAAATAACTGCGATCAACCGCTTCCGGTAACCATCAATGAGTTTCTTACAATGCTCTGCTGGAATTTTAGACCATTCTTCTTTGGCAAACTGCTCCAGGTCCCTGATATTTGAAGGGTGCCTTCTCCAAACTGCCATTTTTACTTCTCTCCACATGTGTTCTATGGGATTCAGGTCTGGACTAATTGCTGGCCACCTTAGAAGTCTCCAGTGCTTTCTCTCAAACCATTTTCTAGTGCTTTTTGAAGTGTGTTTTGGGTCATTGTCCTGCTGGAAGACCCATGACCTCTGAGGGAGACCCAGCTTTCTCACACTGAGCCCTACATTATGCTGCAAAATTTGTTGGTAGTCTTCAGACTTCATAATGCCATGCACACGGTCAAGCAGTCCAGTGCCAGAGGCAGCAAAGCAACCCCAAAACATCAGGGAACCTCCGCCCTGTTTGACTGTAGGGACCATGTTCTTTTCTTTGAATGCCTCTTTTTTTTCTCCTGTAAACTCTATGTTGATGCCTTTGCCCAAAAAGCTCTACTTTTGTCTGATCTGACCAGAGAACATTCTTCCAAAACGTTTTAGGCTTTCTCAGGTAAGTTTTGGCAAACTTCAGTCTGGCTTTTTTATGTCTTATGTTTTATGTAAGAAGTGGGGTCTTCCTGGGTATCCTACCAGGCAGCCACTTTTCATTCAGACGCTGACGGATAGTACGGGTTGACACTGTTGTACCTTCGGACTGCAGAGCAGCTTGAACTTGTTTGGATGTTAGTCGAGGTTCTTTATCCACTATCCGCACAATCTTGCGTTGAATTCTCTCGTCAATTTTTCTTTTCCGCCCACTTCTAGGGAGGTTAGCCACAGTGCCATGGGCTTTAAACTTCTTGATGACACTGCGCACGGTAGACGCAGGAACATTCGGTCTTTGGAGATGGACTTGTAGCCTTCAGATTGCTCATACTTCCTCACAATTTGGTTTCTCAAGTCCTCAGACAGTTCTTTGGTCTTCTTTCTTTTCTCCATGCTCAATGTGGTACACACAAGGACACAGGACAGAGGTTGAGTCAACTTTAATCCATGTCAACTGGCTGCAAGTGTGATTTAGTTATTGCCAACACCTGTTAGGTGCCACAGGTAAGTTACAGGTGCTGTTAATTACACAAATTAGAGAAGCATCACATGATTTTTCTAACAGTTCCAATACTTTTTCCCCCCTTTTTTTATGTTTGCTGTGGAATTACATCCAATTTGGCTTTAGGAAAATTCTTTTTGTGTTTTTTCATTGAAGACAAATTAAATGAAGGTAATAATACCAAAGAATTTGTGATTGCAATCATTTTCAGGAAGAAACTGAGTTTTATTTGACAGAATTGCAGGGGTGTCAATACTTTTGGCCACAACTGTATATGGCTCTGAGTAAATAATTGTACAGTTTGTTCAGTTTATTCAGATTTTGGCTTTCATCATATTTCTTTTGCTAAACTGTGAGCCTTGGCATACTCTCATTAAACATTCACCCAAAATGCAAAATTCATTGCATTCCCTACTTCACCTTTTATACAGGCTGAGAAAGCTGTGCCATACTCCGTGATGTGCTTTATGTGATGTGATCGTTGCAAGGCATTATTGGAAGTGCTCAATTTGCACATATCAAAATGCAAGTTGTTCAAATTTGCCAGGTCTAGGGATTTTCTACAAATTCTTCACAAATTCGATTTGCATCAAATTTATTCACATATCTCTTATACAGATTTATCTTTTTAGCATTACCTCATAGTATTTTTCGGTTTTTTTTTTTACAACTCCTAACGAATATTAAATTATTTATCATGAACAGTGTCACCTACAGTGCTGTGCAAATTAATTGGGATAAAGCAAGTCTTTACTTGTTTTTCTTACATTAGTTTTACTATTGCTGATAAGTGTTTTATCAGTTCTTGGAATAGTTTTCCTTTTTCTTCTACATTTTCCTTTCCCTTTTGGAGAAAGCGATCCAGTTTCATTGTGTGTGCGAATTATTCATGAAATGGTAGATTTTCCAATACCAATGGTGGAAGCGATTTCTCTTACAGTCAGACTTGTATTTTCATTAAGAGTAATAATTCTAGACCTCTTCCGTGGAGTAACATCCATATTTACAGGCACAAATCACACTGAGAGAAAAAGTACACCAAACCACTCCTCACAGAAACAAGCTCTCAACTGAAGCTGAGGGGGCAGCTAGCTGTTATTTTCTGACTAAAACCAGTCAAACCACATTTTTTTTACTCAAGGTTGTACACTCACACCTGTTCAAAGCAGTTAAAAGCCCAACTTATAATTTTACTTAAAAAATGCTTTGTCCCAATTAATTTGCACAGCACTGTATAAATATAGGTTAATTTTAGTACTGGTTAACTTGTATGTTATAGCTATGCCCTTTATATATGCTAAAAATAAACAAAATAGACAAGTGCTGAGAAATTAAGTTGCAGGATTTACCATTAATAGGGTAAGGCTAGGGACTTACCTGCGTCAGCCCTCAGCCTGCCAATTACGCTAAAAACTTAGATTCTGGCAGGCTGAGCGCATAGTGTTAACGGAATGTAACTCTATGGGTCTATGCGCCGCCTGCCTATGCATCTCTATAGTTACCTGAAGCATAGCGCAGCCGCCAGCTCCACACACAAGGAACGGATATGCGCTATTGCAGAATGCACAGGAAACGCGGTTTGCAGCGTTTTCCGGTGCGCTCAGCAAAAGCACATATATGGTCCTTGTGTGTGGAACCGGCGGCTGCGCTATGCTTCAGGTAACCATAGAGATGCATAGGCAGGCGGCGCATAGAGTTACATTCCGTTAACACTATGCACTGAGCCTGCCAGAACCTAAGATTTAAGTGGATTCTTCAGGCTGAGGGATGACGCAAGTCAGACGCTAGGCTAAGTGTTCAAAATTATCGGTTCTGTCTTTTCACTTGTTCCCTATTTTCTAAAATAATTTTCTTATTCCTAATGAACATTTTATATCATCGCACTTATATATGCAAATACACTCTTCAGAGAGAAAAAGATTAGTAACTATAGTGTCACCTATTGGAGATAGAAAACCTAAGGACTTTGCATAGTTTTGGATTAGAAGCCAAATCAGGAACTCCATTGTACTCGCCACAAGAAAAGGTTTTACCCCGTAGAACTCTTGTCAAAAGTCTCTCAATCAGTAAAACTGGTTCTCTTGCTTTATACTGATGAGAGGCAAACATCCTGAAACACATGTCTACAAATGGTGATTATGGTTTGATTGCCATGTGGAAAGGAATAGGACTACATAAAGGAATAGAAGGTACTACAGTCCACATCCTCTCCTAAAAGGATCATACATATTTAGATTCCCATGGGAGCATTTTATGGCTTATAAATCTCATTACTTTAATTTGACACTCAACACATAGAGATAATTGACTCCTAAGGGTATGTGCGCACTGGTCGGGTTAGGGCCGGATTAGGTGTGTAAACCGCCGGTCGGTTTACATAAATTTCATGTAAATTTATGTTAATCCAAACCGGCGTTTGGATTAACATAGAAACCTATGTAAACCGACACCCGCTGTGCACACAGCGGCGGTTTACACATGCTCATCCGTTGCTAACCCGCTGGGTTCCCAGCGGGTTAGCAAAGAATGAGCTTGTTCTATAATCCGGCCGGTTCTGCAGCGGCTGCAAGCAGAATCATGTACAGCTTCCAGCCGCTGCAGAACGGCCGGCGCTAACCCGCCCGTCACCCGCCCGTCTCCCGCCGCACATACCCGACAGGAAGCCGGTGGACGGCTCCGGAGCTTCCTGTCGGGTCCCGCCCAGCCGCCGCCACCACAAACCCGCCCACTGTGCGCACATACCCTTAGACTTCCCATTTAGCATGTGGAGTAATCTTAGAAGTACTGAACATCCTGAGGTTTATGTGGTTTCAGGTCCTCTTCTATTACTGATTGACATGGTAAAGAGTATAATTTGTCCAGATATCCCCACTTATTATCCTTAGTGGTGTCACTCATAGCACTCTACAAGTATTCCAAATTGTCAAATATTTAGGCGTTGAGTTTTTTGCAAGTACTTTGTTGAGACAAAAGTTTTTTCAATGTTAGGAGGTAGAGCATGGGAAGTTTCAAAGTTTCAAATGGTAAAGCCCTTTGGATTGACTACTATCTATTCATTTATGGCCATAAGACAGTAGGTTCTTTGGTTCATGGCCATGGTTTAAAATGATTGTCCGCTGTAGAGGCTTTGGTTTTTAGTAGTTCTTTGGCAACTTGTCAGAAAAAGATTTGTGTATCTTATGTATTTATTTTGTATGAGTTACCTAATTTATTTGTTTTTAATTCCTAATGTCAGAAGGCACCAAGACCAGCAGTTTAACTAACTGGGATTACTGGCTTCCCGGGTCCCTCCATACTAGAAATAATTAAAAGAGGTTGAGCTGAACAATATGAAGTAATGAATGTGTTGCTGTGGCTCTGTTCAGTTTTTTCATTGTCTTTGTAATTGTATTCATTTTAAAAGTTGAATCTGCTGCAGATTTTCCTTATGCTGGAATATTTGTAAGGCATTTGCTACACTGGATGTCATCTGTGTAATCTGACAGCATACTAAATTCTTGTTCACAACTATGGGATTTGTTTAGCTCCAGGCATCTGTGTTTGGATTACAAGAATGCTGATTGGTTCACTGCCAGGGGGCACTAAAAGGTCGTGCTTTTCTTTTAAAGACTTTTTTATGTCTAAGAGTTGGACTCATTAATCAGTGTTAAACGGAAGGGGACTAGCCAGTGGGTTTAAATTCATGTCTTTGTAAGGGCATCAAAACAATGGAAAGCTAAAGGTTGGTGTGAAAGGTTGAGTAGACTTTTGTATAGATTACATAACCTATATTCTTCTGACAAATAACACTGAACAGGAATAAAGATAATGTATGTATTTTATAATCTTCCAGGTCTGGATTATAGCCCTCCGATTGTTTAACATTGATATATTTAAAGAAACTAAGATCAGAGCAAGATCGATTGGTAATGTCCGGCAGGACTTGTAGCATTTCAAGTCAAGCATGTTATTGAAGCATTGGCCAGACTTGAAGAAAGGAAAACTTGGTGATTTACTAAGCTAAAATGCATCTTAGATTTATTATGTGTTTTTGACACTAATTTTCCTTACTTTCTACTAGTAAAAGTGTTAATTGAAAGTATTAGAAAAGAAGGTGTGTATAAAAATGTTCTACATTGCATCAAAAGAGTCTAAAAGTTAGTCTATACCATGAGTGCACAACCTGCGGCCTGGTGTTGCATGCAATCTGACATTAAAGTTTGTGCTGTCTTCAACCTTCTGTATATAGAAGTTTCAATGCCAGAGGGAAGAAGAGTCACACATTGTTCAGGAGCCTGGATGTGCTAGCATGAATAGAGCACTATGTCATCATATCGGAGTCCCCAATACATCACAAGGTTAAGGTTCCTTGACTTGTTTAGCCCTCCAGAAAGGCATATAAGGCTAGGGTCACATTTGGGACCTCGCATCCGCTGGAAGAATGCTTTAAAAGATCCTGATTTTCCCCTTGCCATTGCTATGGCATTTTTTTCATTATTAGTACCAATGTTAACGCCTGCGTTAACGCATGGTACATATATGCAAGCATTTCCCATAGACTCCCATGTTAAAAAACGCTAGTGTTTTTGCAAAAGCCCCCAAAAACACTGCAGACTGCATTTTTTGGAGCTTTTGCAAAAACGCATAGCGTCAGAAGCATTGTACTTTGGTAATACGTATTTGCATGGGAGCCTGTGAGTGCTTTAAAGCTAGTGTTTTTCTATATTTGCACATCAAAAAAACACTGACTTTTATCACATGCATGGCGCTAATGTGACCCTAGCCTAAGAGTAAGACCAGGTTTGGATATGCATATTTCTTGATCTGTTTATGGACTGTAATGCTTGAACTGCCCAAGGATTTCTTGAATCAAACTTAAAGCCTTATGCCTCATACACTCATAAGGTTTGTAAATTGGGGTTAGGACATGCATGGTGAGTCCAAGCACTGCGGTCCTTATTTGAACTGTAAAATACGCCAGTCTAAATCTGGTATTAAAGTGGTTGTTGCCTATTCATATAGTTCTAAATATTCTATTTCAAGAAAATTGTGAAATGCAGCCTACTCCTACAACACCCATAATCTTCAGTGGACATAGTTACAGGTGTGCAGTTCTCTAAAGTACTGACTGGAGGATAATAGCACCCACATTCTCCAGATGTTGGAGTCCTGGTAGTGGATCCTGCATCTCTTAGACATTGATGGCATATCATTTAGTTTTGATATACCATAAAACCTTCAAAAGTACGGTAAACAGCATTTTTAGTTTTATTTCAGCCTTTAGAAGTAGTTCAACATGACAATGTAGCTCTAGAGCCAGAATTAATAATGATCATTTATTTCTATAGTGCCAACATATTTTGAAGCATTTTACAATTCAGAAAAGGTTGTGCAGCCCTGTTCTAAAGTGAGCCAACCAAGAGGTGACATTTGGAAGAGTGTAGTGTCTAACTTATCTAGAAAGATGAGCCAAATACATCTCATCATGTGGCACAATGTGAAATTTGGAGCATTTTCCATCTGTGTGGTATTGATTAAAGCTACTTAAATTTAAGACTGTCATAATATTGTAAATCTTAAGTCCCGAACTACACATATTACACAGTATATAAAGTAAATCTTGTCCACAATTAAAGGCTTCTTTGTCCCTTGCTGTCTTTCTTTTAGAGCCTTCTAATGGCTATATTTTAATGTAAAATATTGCCAGGTTCCAAAAAAGAAGTAAAAGACAAATCATGCATATTAGTTTTAACAGAATAGTTAAATGGTCGTTTAAAGGAAGACCTAGATGGGTTTCTGGAACACAACAACATAAATGAGAGCAGGATGTTACTGTATGTTGACCCTTTTGTGATTGCAGCACTGAAGTTCTAGGTTGAACTCTCACCAAACTTTTATACCTTCCTTGTGATTCCAGTGATGTCCCAGACACAACAGAAGCATATTAGAACAATGACTTACACTACTCATTGTTTTGAAATGAAATGAAAATTAGATTGTCAGCCCCATTTTAGCTAGGAACTAATGTGATCACTGTTGATTTTTGTACAATACTTTGGCAATATTACAGTAGAAACTACACCCAAGTGTATGGTATTCGGGTTCCAACTGGTGAGAATAAGAAATATTCAGAGCTCATGAATTCCAAAACTTTCTAGAACTTGGCAGAATATTTGTATATTTTATACCCTTCATGAATATAGTCAGTATGTACATAAATTAAGTGATTCAAACATTATATATAGCAGTATTCTTTGCTGTTAAGTATGTCACTCCTTGCTCTGTCACCCCTTCAACAATTCTTTGTTCTCTTGAGAGCCACCACACCTTAACTATAAGATTTGGCAGGCCTGAAGATATTACTCCTGCTGTATATTACTTTTCCCTCTTTCTTCAAGCCTCTAAATAAACCTCTTTCTTACTAATAGACAAAGTTGGGTAACTCATCCTCCTTCACCCAGTTAATCAATAGGCCCTTAACCTCAGAAGAAAAACCATTTAGCATGGGCATCACTATACATCAGTTTTACTGTTCAAAATAAGATTCCATAATATATATGCAGCTGGTAACATTCCGGGGACTGATTTAACTACAGATTTGACATCAATTAGTCAAATGTGTTTGAGATCTTTGCTGTAATAAGTGACCTTCCAGCAGCTCCAATGTTTCATGGAACGGCAGGTCACTTTTCAATACAATTAAACCTAAAATATGGACTGACAGTCCGTCCATGGGCCTAAGGCCAATGAGTTTGATAAATTTCAATAAATTATTAGCATTCACCTCTGAGTCTGGATCTTTTTCAGTCTATATGCTCCACGAATCCTAATTGTGGGAGGGTGGGGTATTTTTCTTTAGACCCATTTTTTTAGGTTAAGAGTACAATTTTCAATACAAATCTATGAGATCCTCATTCTCTCTATGAGAGCTTTCATATAGATGCCTTGAACGCTTGTGACGTAACCTCGATCTATAGTCTAACCAAAAAGTCAGTTGGATGCACTTGGAACACGCCACTAGGAAGGGAGAGCAATGTCTCCAAAGACACTGGAGGATACTTTGCATTGGAAGGCATGACGCAAGGCACATATGAGCACTCAGCTAAAGCACTGAACTCAGAAATGGCCACATATGATAATACTGATAAAAGCATTTCATGTGCATAGACATAAATAAGAAATGGGAACATAGACTTGACAATTAAATATGCATATATAAAAGTATTGTAGAAACCATTGACACAGCTTAGGTGTCTTCAGAATAGGGAGACCAACGTCTGCGGCATACTTATCTTGCCGATGGGCCTGCGGTGTTAGTTTGTACTTCATCAGTCATTTCCTGCTATCCTGAACCTGCGCTCCCTGCACAGTTCATCTGGATTCCACTTAGGCTGCAAGCCCAGTATTCTTCCTCGACAAAAGGGCCAGTATGCCCTTACCTGGAAATGCTTCTCAGCCTAAATCTAAAAAGCACAGTGTATTTTATACACCTTCCACTGATAGTAAGTAACTGATAAATGTGGTCTAATGCATGAGATGCATTGTTAGCTGTCAGGTCCCTGTCCCAGTATTCTGTGCATATGCTTGTGTTCCCGATCTACTAATCTGAATCTTTCTAGCAATTGCCTGCATATTCCATGCCATACCAGCCTGCACCTGCCTGCATGGACCACACCTTATACCAACCTGTACCGCCTGCACCTGCAGCGCTGTATTTGCCTGCATCTCTCCAAAATTTGCTGTGCTGCCTCATACCTGTCTCATCTGATGTTACCTGCTAAGCTTCAGCAACTGCCAGCTTTGGCCGCTCTGGCCGCAGCTACCCAGAGACTCTGCCATATCTGTCCATGTGTTCCTGCCCCTGGGGTCAGGTGTTGCAGCACCAGTCTTCCTGAGTGGCTTCTGGTCTCTACCTACAGTGCAACACCCTCACCTTCATAGGCTTTGGAGAATACCTGGTGAAAAACCATAGTCAAGCCCCTCTAGGTTTTCCGTATGCTGTGGCCCAGTGTGTCCACAATGCTAGAGCGTTACAAGTATATGTTGCTTTGAATAAAAAAGGACTCAAAGAGGCAAAAAATAGAAGGCACAAGATTCATCAATGATATAAAATATATAAAGTATAAAGGAGTACATAATGAGTGCATGTTCTTGAATAGTCAAGTTTCCAAAAATATATATAAAAAAATACACAGATTTTAAATAAAAAAATATCAATAAAATAAAATATGTTTAAAAAATAATGAATGGTGTAATGGGTTGAATAAGTTGCACAAGCCAACAATACAATGTTACAATAAATATTGATACATAAATTGAATATGAATAGAAAAGTAAAAATATAAGATAAAACCCTGCAGATAAACCAATGAAATAAAAAAATCCAAAACTAAACTAGTGAAAATTGTGCACATATGTTATTATGAATGCAAAAAAGCCAATAAAGTGCAAGTAAAAGGATAATAGTAAATAGTAAAAAAAAATATGTACGGTATATAAGAAATCTGAATGGAAAAAAATTAAAAATTCTATAATGAATGAAAGAATAAATATTGTGATTAAAGACAAATAATGTGCCAGAACACCACTCTTTATTAAGATATTTATTAAGATATTTCTTAATAATGTTCATGCACTGACCCCAAACGAGACTTCCCTTAGAAGTCCATGTTACTGTTCGAGTTTGGCTAGAGAGGCTACCAAAGTAAGTAGAATGATTAAGGTAGGATACTTACCAGTGTCCACTTGCTTCCAGGTCTACTTATTAAGCCTCATACATATTCCCCTGCTCCCCTCGCCCACTCTCTGTGACAGCGTCCAAGATTGGCCATTGCAGTAAGACTGCGCCCCCACCAATTGTGTCAGTGACTGTGATTGTTTGCAATAGGCTAGGTCACACTTCAGGTTCTTTTTAAAAACCTGATCTGGTTTTGAGCTTTTAAAAAGCTCAAAACCGGATCAGGAAATGCTCCTTGTAGGAGCCTATGCTAAAAACCAGATTGCTTCACAAGCAATCCGGTTTCTGTCTCCGGCTCTGCAGCCTGCGTGAAAAATCATGATAGGCTGCAGTTTTCGGAGCGGTTCTGTTATCTGCAATGTGGGAACCGGATTGCTCAGGATGTGTAATCCTGAGCAATGCGGTTCCCGCATATACTTTGCTTATCCCAGCTGCTGCCGGGATAAGCAAAGTGTTCTGTGATTGTTTAAAGTATTTATTTTATTAATAAATGTTTGTATAATGTCTCTAGGCGGTGCCCACTCCCCCTAGAGACCTTACACAGGTGGGCATATAATGCTATAATCACCTCTGTACAGCAGCTGCCTCCTGACAGCTGCTGTACAGTTTTATGGATGAAAGGCCGGGCTCCTCTGAGAGCGGTGTGCATACTATAGCTATTGCTATAGTCTGTGTGTCTGAAGCCATTTACAGTAGATCTATGGGTAGCGCTGCCCATGTACATAAGTATCTTAATAAACAGTGGTGTTCTTGCACACTAACTGTCTTTCATCACTATAGTTAAGAGGCTCCTTAGGTAGAAATAACTCAGTCAGCGTAAGGCACAGAATTTTTCATGCTCATGAGAAATTCTATTCCTGTCCGCTGACCTCAAGTCATGTATGGAGCCTCATTCATAGAATTCGATGGGACATTACACCATTGGATTACAGCGGAACTTCAAGGATTTTTTTAAATTAATACATTTGCATATGAGGAAGTATAGGGGAAACTTTGTTCAATTGAAGTATTTTTTCCAGTGTCTGTGTGTTTTTTAACTTTACACTTACCATGTTAGTAACAGGGTGTCTGATATACCTTTCTCTATTAGTATCCC
Organism: Allobates femoralis; assembly: GCA_033576535.1. Classification (NCBI taxonomy): domain Eukaryota; kingdom Metazoa; phylum Chordata; class Amphibia; order Anura; family Aromobatidae; genus Allobates; species Allobates femoralis. The sequence continues at coordinate 752,493,602 of JARQOC010000003.1, read as the reverse complement.
CTAGGCATGATGCCAGCTGTCAATTCATAGCTAACATCAAATCCAAAAATATTACCTTGATTGCCACTGCACAAAGGCAATTGAGAAGAGATAAGGCGAAGTGCCAGAATTGACATCTAATGTGATGCACCACTTCTAAGGTGACTGCAGACTAGTATATTTAGGCTGGTCAAAGAAGCAGTGTGTTTCAGGTGTGTATTAAAGTACTGTACATCCACAGGTGTGCCTGTAATTAACACAGATGTTGCCAATAAACCTATCAGAGGCTTCCAAATTCCTGACATCACAAATTGGCTTTCCCAAATTATTTAAAGGCATTGTAATCTTAGTGTATGTAAACTTGTGTCTTTGCAGAAAGTGATAGAATGCCTTAAAACATTCTCTCTCTCTCATTATCTGTTATTTGGCAAATATAAATAATTATAGTAATCCTAATTGACTTAAAACGTGAAAGATTCATTCTGATTTTATGTGATATAGTGATAAAAACATGTATATTTGTCTGTTTATATACTGTATCTAAACGTCTGGTTTCAACTTTGTATAGGCAAGTAAAATAATACATTTGTGGACAGTTTTCTTTCTATTATTCAAAATCTGTCTCCACTATGTCTTATTAAATGAGCTGCTAGTTACCGCCATTAACCAACCGTTTGCTGATATTGGGGTCACTTGGACATTACTACGGCTGGGTTTTTGTTAAAGCACTGAAAAGGGTTTCCACAGAGTCCTAGGGGATCTTAGTGTTACACCTGTCTTTTGGTGGCTTATTGAGGTTTGCAGTACTGAGATTTGCAGCAAATCAATTTGCTGATAATCAAATGCTTTGTAAAAATTAATTGAAACTGGCAAATGGAAAACATTTGCTGATCTTTAATTGCCATATCTGATACATCCATTGTATTTTTAAAAGTATACTGGTCCTAATGAATGTACTGTCCTGGTGATATAATAAAAATATAACTGCATTTGTCTGGGCAAACTTCATTGTCAATCAAGTTTTGAAACTGCAAAACTGTTTGATGTTGGCTATGACAGCTATAAAGCTGCATTCACACACAGCATATTTTTTACATTTACGCAGCGCTATTAAGAGCAGCCCTTTTTAGCGCTGCGTAAATGCCGTGAACATAGCTCTGTTCACATGTTCCGTCTCTTTGCGGATGCGCTTTGCGCTGCAAAGCACATCCCTAAAAAAAATGAACTTGTGAATTCATCTACTTTACTCACCTAGCCGCCATTCCCCGGAGATCTTTTTCATACTGCCGTCGTAGGACCTTACACAGGACCTTAAAAAACACCATGTGACTGGGCAACATCACCGGTCACATGGTGCTGCAAGGTCCTAGAGTCCGCCCCTTACTGCGGGCCCGGCAGGGAGGAGAAGACACTGACGGTCTGCAGGTGAGCACGGCGAAGTAAGTAAAAGCTCGCCAGAAAAGCGCAGGCCCATTCACACACAGAACGCTGCATTCTGTGAGGATGCGCTCTTGGTGCAGTTTTACACCAAAAGAGTTACATCACAAATACGCTGTGTGTGAACGCAGCCTAGTGTTTTATAGACATTTTCATCTCCTTTTTGGAACTTGGAAGCTCAGCTCAATCCCGTGTCTCATTATGTATCAACTTTTTTTAACCATGAAGAAAAAGTGGGAGGAGTCCCAATAAAAAACTCTTACTTTATTTATGCAAAATATTAAAATATATGAAAGTCCATGATAGCGGAGATGCAATCTCGACACGTTTTTGGCTTATGCCTGTGACGGTGTGTGCCACAGAGCAGGAAGGGACACCAGACCGAGAAACAATCCAAAGAGCTTTATTGTGGCAGGGAGCACAGACCATCAAATACGACTCTTGTTCTTTAGAGTCCACACTAAGTCCACAATGAGTCCTCAAAGTTCCTGGGGTGCCACCCGGCAATCCTGATGCCAGATAAAATGTAGAAGTAATCCTTGGAAGAAATCAATGGATCCAACCCAAAGCCACAGGACAGTTCCATAAATCCACACACAAGTGGCAAGGTCTTGCCGCAGCTTCAGACCTTCCACCATCATGAATAACACACATCTCACAGGGGCAAACATGAGCCTATTGTTCTGGCTCCTGGGATCAGCCCATGGATAGGGCTACTTTTGAATGGTTGGCTCCAGTCAGAAGATTCTAGAAACTTATGGCTTATATTAGATGAGTCCCATGCTGAGAACAAACAAACAAAGAATCCTCCAACTACAGTGCGTTGTGAAAGTATTTGGCCCCCTTGAACTTTTCAACCTTTTGCCACATTTCAGGCTTCAAACATAAAGATATACATTCTAATTTTTTTGTGAAGAATCAACAACAAGTGGGACACAATCGTGAAGTGGAACAAAAGTTTTGGGATATTTAACACGTTTTTAACAAATAAGAAACTGAAAAGTGGGGTGTGCAATATTATTCGGCCCCTTTACTTTCAGTGCAGTAAACTCACTCCAGAAGTTCAGTGAGGATCTCTGAATGATCCAATGTTGTCCTAAATGACTGATAATGATAAATAGAATCCACCTGTATGTAATCAAGTCTCCGTATAAATGCACCTGCTCTGTGATAGTCTCAAGGTTCTGTTTCAAGTGCAGAGATCATCATGAAGACCAAGGAACACATCAGGCAGGTCCGAGATACTGTTGTGGCAAAGTGTAAAGCTGGATTTGGATACAAAAAGATTTCCCAAGTTTTAAATATCTAAAGGAGCACTGTGCAAACGATCATATTGAAATAGAAGGTTTATCAGACCACTGCAAATCTACCAAGACCCGGCCATCCCTCTAAACTTTGATCTCGAACAAGGAGAAGACTGATCATAGATGCAGCCAAAAGGCCCATGATCACTCTGGATGAACTGCAGAAATCTACAGCTGAGGTGGGAGAGTCTGTCCATAGGACAACAATCAGTCATAAACTGCACAAATCTTGCCTTTATGGAAGAGTGACAAGAAGAAAAACATTTCTCAAAGATATCCATAAAAAGTCTTGTTTGAAGTTTGCCACAAGCCACCTGGGAGGCACACCAAACATGTATGATAAGGTGCTCTGGTCAGATGAAACCAAAATCGAACGTTTTAACCACAATGCAAAATTATATGTTTGGTGTAAAAGCAACACAGCTCATCACCCTCAAAACAAGATCCCCACTGTCAAACATGTTGGTGGCAGCATTATGGTTCTGCTTTTCTTCAGCAGGGACAGGGAAGATGGTTAAAATTGATGGGAAGATGGACAGAGCAAAAACAGGACCATTCTGGAAGAAAACCTGTTGGAGTTTGCAAAAGACCTGAGACTGGGACAGAGGTTTATCTTCCAACAAGACAATGGAATGGTTCAAAAATAAACGTATCCAGGTGTTAAGGGCCTGTCACACGTGTCAATGTCGCCTGCGATATCGCTCATGCGTCACAAATTATTAATCGCCTGAGCGATGTGGAATTGTCGCAGGTAAGATGTCAAGCGCGTCAATATGACCCAGCGATGCGGTGATGTCGCCATCTTGCGAGCGATTTAATTTAGTCGCTTGTACGTTGTCAAAATAGAAAATACATCGCTGAGTTTAGTGTCACACGCAGCGATGCACAAGCTCTACTGAGCGATGAGCAACAGGTTTTACATCTGGCAGTGAAACCTGCGATCAGCGACATATCGCTGGTTGCATCGCTTGGTCACACGCTTCAATGTCGCTCCTGCGTCACTTTTACGTCGCTTGAGCGACTGAAATTCCGTGACGCATGAGTGACATTGACAGCAATATCGACGCGTGTGACATCCCCTTTAGAATGGCCATGTCAAAGTCCAGACCTGAATCCAATCGAGAATCTGTGGAAAGAGCTGAAAACTGCTGTTCACAAACGCTCTCCATCCAACCTCACTGAGCTCCAGCTGTTTTGCAAGGAAGAATGGGCAACAATTTCAGTCTCTCGATGTGCAAAACTGATAGAGACATACCCCAAGTGACTTGCAGCTGTAATCCCAGCAAAAGGTGTGGCACGGTGGTTCCAGTGGTTAGCACTGCAACCTTTGCAGCACTGTGGTCCCAAGGTCCTGGATTCCCACTAAGGTCACCAAGGACAACATTTGCAAGGAGTTTGTATGTTCTCCCTGTGTTTGCATGGGTTTCCTCCAGGCACTCCAGTTTCCTCCCACATTGTAAAGGCATACTGATAGGATGTATAGATTGTGAGCCCCAAGAGGGACAGTGTTGCAAATGTGTATGTAAAGTGCTATGGAATTAATAGCGCTATATAAATGAATAAATATTATAATATATTAAAAGGTGGCACTACAAAGTATTAACTCAAGGGGGCTGAATAATATTGCACGCCCCACTTTTCAGTTTTTTATTTGTTAATAAAATTCAAAATATCCAACAAATTTTGTTCCACTTCACGATTGTGTCCCACTTGTTGTTGATTCTTCACAAAATAATTAGAATTTATATCTTGATGTTTGAAGCCTGAAATGTGGCAAAAGGTTGAAATGTTCAAGGAGGCCAAATACTTTCACAAGGCATTATATATACAGGACAGGAAACACTAAAGCAGTTTATGTTTCATCAGAGTTCATGAACACAGGTCGGGGGAAGGTACACATTGTTACAACATCTTTAGTCACTGACTAAGGGCGTAAGCCAGAAACGTGTCGAGATTGCATCTCCGCTATCATGGACTTTCAGATATTTTAATATTTTGCATAAGTAAAATAAGATTTTTTTATTGGAGACTCCTCCCACTTGTTCTTCATGTATACTGGCCGAGAGTCATAGCATTGTTGGTCTGAACCCAGAAGATGTGAGCAGCAGGATGGATTGAATGCATGGTGAGGCATATATGTGCTTTTTTTTGTAAAGATTCAACTTTTTTAACCATAAACATTTAAAAAAAACAACCAGATATCCTGGAAAACCATTAAGAGGAGGTGAGTGGATAAAATACCCCTTGGGTCATGCACGTTTCAGATATCTCAACCCTATAACTTCTTGAAAATCCATTTTCTGGTGGTTTCTACATAGAAAGACATCCATTACACAGGACTTCTTGTTTCATTTTACAATTCTCATTGAAATACTAATTAATCCATCAAAATAGTTCTAGTTGCTTCAGTAGAGTGATCCAGTAGTCAGTGAGATTAAGCGGACAAAATCAAATAAATGGTAGTTCCTGCTTAGGTGAATGGATATAATCGTTGTTTGATTAATCATTCAGTCTGATCACCAATTGGGGATAGTGGTAGTGAGTTATATCTTGTGAAAACAAAAAGATTGGGTATGGGAATGCTGAATTCCAACATGCCTTTTTTCTCCCCAACATGTGCCATATGGGGAGAGTTGGAGTACCCTCTTGATTAAAGGTCTGGTACAGCAAGTTAGGCGGCCGTCACACGGTGAGATATCTTGCCCGATATCGTTTAAGCGATCTCCTTTTTGATCGCTTAAGCGATATCGGGCAAGATATCGTTGCATGTAATCAAGCGATTTACGATGGTAAATCGCTTGATCGTGACATCGCTGATCTGAGGTTCGGTTCTCAGATCTAGCGATGAACGATGCAACGATCTGCATCATCGTGGTGTATGACACCACGATGATCCATCTCCCAGCGGCAGAGCCTATGCTGGGAGATGGTAACTATGGTACACGTCGGGTAACTAAGCGACGCGCGGCGCCTAGTTACCCGATGTGTACCATAGTAACGAGCGAGATCGCTGCTCCACATCGCTGGTGAGTCTGTCTGTGTGACATCTCACCAGCGATGTGAGCGATATTGTAAGCGATCGCGCGTGCACGTGATCGCTTACAATATCGCTAAAGATATCTCACCGTGTGACGGCCGCCTTAGGCAGACATTTAATCATTTATGGTAATGTATAAGGTTACTTTGCATATGGGGAGGCACAGTGGCTCAGTGAGTAGGAGTAGCACTGCAGACTTGCCGTCCAGAGGTCCTTGGTTCAATTCCCACCAAGGACAACATCCACAGGGAGTTTGTATGATCTCCCTGTGTTTGTGTGGGTTTCCTCTGGGCACTCTGGTTTCCTCCCACATTTCAAAGACATACTGATAGGATGTTTCATTTTTAGGCTCTGATGGGGACAGTGTTGCTATTGTATGTAAAGCACTATGGAATTAATAGTGCTATATAAATGAGTAAATATTATATACTATTCAGAGTTAATGTTCATTTAATCTATTTTTCCTGCTCTCATCACTATGTACTTTGTACTGCTCCTATGTTAGGTCAGGTCTAGACTGGGAGACGGCTCAAGATGATTTATTGATGCGTTACTTCTCTTGCGTCCTTCTAAGCCCCGTAAGAGTGTCAGCTCTTATGGTGTAAGTCAACTTTCATTTATTTCATTGTGAATTACACCTAATTTTTTATTGGATTTTGCTTTCACTGACTTAATTTTCCAAACAAGTATGACAAAAAAGTTATTATTAGTATTGCAAAAACAGCATTAAACTCCACGATGATGAATAAAATAAGTGCGATTTATTACTGCCCATCAAATAGATCTGATGCACTGTAGCATGAGAGGTGAAGCTTTGTGCTTCAATTATAAGACGGTTGACATTTATTGTGGAAAAGTGAAATGGTAACAATGTGGCTACAGGAAATATATGCTCCTCGTCCTGAGCTCATTCACTATTAATGAAATGAAAAAGATTTCATCTTATGTGATCACAATAAATAAAAAAAATTAAATGCATTTTCATTACCCTGATTAAGACACACAAAGTTTAATTAACTGGAGCATGAAAACATTGCCAATAGCATTCATACAATGCTGTGAAGATACCTTATTGTCTTCTTAATCTACAAAGGCTGACATGCTATTTATAGCTACCTAACATATAAATAATCATGTTCTGTAACCTTCAATTACAGTCGGCTCAAAGGAATGGCATCAACACAAATGACACCTAAATAACATGGCACTAACGTCTAGATAGAAATCTTTTATTTTGCTTTTTGCTTTCATTAAGCAAATGCTGATTTTCTTGTTAAATATTACATTTATGACTATAATCTGTATATTTTTTCTACTTAGTACTGATCATTTATTGGTTAAAGGTATAGTCACCATAATCAATCAACCAATGAAACCCCTTAGGGCGGCTTTACACGTCGCGATATCGCAATGCAACATCGACAAATAGCCACGTGGTGTGGTCGTTGCAATTGATATCGTTTGTGCGTTGTGTCGTGTAAATGGGCAATGCGACGGGAAAAAAATCGTACCTACAATATTGCAAGAAGATTGTGCAAGCCCTTCAACTGTACGATATAGCATATGCAATGTGGCATGATCGTGCTGTGTGACGGCGCAACTATGATTACTACAATGTTAAACTACAATGTTAAATGTTCGTTCCCTGGGTTGTTCATACCCAGCGCAAAAAAGGGGCGTACACCATAGTAGTTGCGTTGTCTGCCGATATCTCCCTGTGTGATATCTACTATGCGATCTTGGACAAGTGCCAAAAACGTGGCGCGCTCCAGTGAAATCGTATGCAATATCGGAATGATATCGCGACGTGTAAAGCGGCCCTTAACGTCCCATGACGTTCTATGTCTTCCTGTGTTTGATGCTAACACTGACTGATTTGATCAAGCTACATGTGCTTCTACCAGATGTCTGTGGATCACAGATCCACCCATGGCTGTTAACCCATTAAATCCCAGCGTGTCAATCTCCACTCCCATTGGCATCCCTGTGATGTGATCATGGGGCACCGCTGGGGTGTCATCATGAGAGCCAGGGGTCAGTTGATGACTTCTGTGTCTGTCATGATGATGTTGTAAATCACTGATGATTCAGAGGAGTCAATCAGCTGATTCACTGCTCTGTATAGCACAAGTGAAGTAAAAACTGCATAAAGCAATGACTTTAAAAAAAAAAATGTTCAGAACTTAAATAAAACAAAAACTGTACATCATTGGTATCTATGTAATTGTACTGACCTGTGGAATCATACTGTCAGGTCAATTGTATGGTAAAAGGATCGCTGTAAATAAAAATAAAAACTATTGAAGAATTTCCCTTTTTTATTTTGACTCACCATGTATGCCAAAAGCAGATTCAAAATGCACTCTCAGGCTGCAGTCAGAGCCCAAATGTGAAGCAAGCCCAGCTGCAGGCTAATATATCACCTCTACCAACAAGATGTGGGAGGCGATCTGCCATGCATACACTGAGCCTGCTTAGAGCACCATTCACACAGATACAGTTGATGCAGAGTGTCTGAAAGTGACCCATCCTGCGCCGCTGCTTGAGCAATGGGTCGCACAGTACGATACCTCTGCACCACTAGATGAATGGCACCCCTAAGGGCCCAACTGCAACCTGGATAGATAAAAAGTGCAAAAAGTCTCTTATATGATGAATAAAAAACTTTTACAAATGGGATTTTGGGTCACTTTCAGACACTCTGCATCAACTGTATCTGTGTGAATGGTGCTCTAAGCAGGCTCAGTGTATGCATGGCAGATCGCCTCCCACATCTTGTTGGTAGAGGTGATATATTAGCCTGCAGCTGGGCTTGCTTCACATTTGGGCTCTGACTGCAGCCTGAGAGTGCATTTTGATTCTGCTTTTGGCATACATGGTGAGTTTTTTATGCTGCTTTTTTCTAGTAGTTTTTTGCACAAGTTTTTGATAGGACTGATGAGCATGGGATCCCTTGTCGTGGGTCATCAGCTTAAATGTCTTGGCCATTGCATGAACCAAAATCCCATTTGTAAAAGTTTTTTATTCATCATATAAGAGACTTTTTGCACTTTTTATCTATCCAGGTTGCAGTTGGGCCCTTAGGGGTGCCATTCATCTAGTGGTGCAGAGGTATCGTACTGTGCGACCCATCGCTCAAGCAGCGGCGCAGGATGGGTCACTTTCAGACACTCTGCATCAACTGTATCTGTGTGAATGGTGCTCTAAGCAGGCTCAGTGTATGCATGGCAGATCGCCTCCCACATCTTGTTGGTAGAGGTGATATATTACCCTGCAGCTGGGCTTGCTTCACATTTGGGCTCTGACTGCAGCCTGAGAGTGCATTTTGATTCTGCTTTTGGCATACATGGTGAGTTTTTTATGCTGCTTTTTTCTAGTACCTTTTTTATTTTGCCACACTAGGAATCTTTTCCCACTTACAATTATATAATATGAAGAAATGCATTGTGTCACTCAAAAGTACAACTCAACCCACAAAAAAACAAGCCCTTATGGCTATATAGACAGAAAAATTAAAAAAAAACTTATGGCTCTTGAAATAAGGAAAGGACAAAATAATGTGCAAAAAAAGCTTCACCCAGTCCACAAGAGGTTTAAACAACATTGTCAGACATTTATGGTATGTCTGAAAAGTATGTCCAAAATGTCTAATAGGTGGGAGTCCTGGAACTGGAGAATGGCTATTTTTTTCGACACTATTCGAACTTTACAAAGTAAGAGACTATTGATGCTCTCCATTGTGGTGGATGTGCCAGGGAAATCTCGACTGTCTTACATAACCATGAATTTAGAAAGTAGAGGAGCTGAAAGAAACAATGACGTAAAAGTGTCTTATCCACGTAACAAGGATGGTAGTGGACAGGGAATTGGTCACCTGGTTGGGTTTTAAAACCACAACAATCCACTTGATATGGCTGCTGTAAACCCATGAGGCTGTTTACGAATAAATGTCAGAACAAAAGGGATTTTAATATGTGCTGCCAAGGACACTGATAGGAATTTCAGAAACCAGGATGATTGCAGTTTGTCAACACATTTAAATGTTTAACAAAACTTCTTCATCAGAACAAACCACTGAAGGAAGACGTTTTGTTCTGCTTTGAAATCCGTTGACAAATAGACCGCAATCATCCTGGTCTCTGGAATTCTTATCGATATCCTTGGCAATGCAGATTAAATCCCTTTTTTTCCTGACATTTATTAAATGAACATATCTCTCTTGTGTACGGCTTTCACATCTGCCACTGGCTGAACTGACAAACAGGGACCAGGAGTCCCAATAGAACAATATATTGGGGTTCCCTTAATGTCCACTCAGTAGACCACTAGGACTCTGATATAAAAGCATCTCAATAAATTAGAATATAATCAAAAAGATTATTTAGTTCAGTAATTCAATACAAAAAATGAAACGCATATATTATATAGAGTCATTGCAAACAGAGTGATCTATTTCAAGTGTTTATTTATGTAAATGGTGATGATTATGGCTTACAGCCAATGAAAACCCAAAAGTCATTATCTCATAAAATTAGATTATTATAAAAGACAAACTGAAAAAAATATTTTTAACTCTTAGATGTTGGCCTAATGAAAAGTATGTACAGTAAATGCACTCTACTAGGTCGGGGCTCCTTTTGCATGAATTACTGCATGGCATGAAGGCGATTAGACTGTGGCACTGCTGAGGTGTTATGGAAGCCCAGGTTGCTTTGATAGCAGCCTTCAGCTTGTCTGCTTTGTTGGGTCTGATGTCTCTCATCTTCTCCTTACCCCATAGATTCTCTGAGATCAGGCGAGTTTGTTGGCCAATCAAGTCCAGTGACACTATGGTTATTAACCAGGTATTGGTACTTTTGGCAGTGAGAACAGGTGCCATGTCCTGCTGGAAAATGAAATTTTAATCTCTAAATAGCTTGTTAGCAGAGGGAAGTGTGGCGCCCCTGCGGCTAGGCGCCACAGGGTAGTATTGCACTTTATTATCAAAATGTGATATCCTTTGTAAGTTGCTAGCTCGGGGTTAAACCTGTGGAGTCTGTACTTTGTTAGGTCCCAACAGGGGGTGGAGCCTAGGGGTAGATGCAGAAGAGAATGACAGTTGACAGTTAGGGCTGGGAAGGCAGTCAGGGAGGACAGGCCTGACAGCACTGCTGACAGGAGGGAGCCCCTTCTCTAAGTGGGGGGCCCAAGACAGAAGGCAACGGACCAGGACTGTTTGAAGCCGGCTGGTCTCGTTGAGGGAGCACCGGCAACACGGAAAGCCGAGGTGGCCAAGAGTTTAGCCCTGACCGTAAACCGACGAGCTGCAGGCCCATAGAAACCGGGTTGCTGGCAGCACCACAGAGGTACCTCACCCCTCAGGACCAAAAGACGGTTATACACTAGAGGTGAAGAACTGAATCCCAGTGGCGGAGGGGAAAATTGTGCGTTCCTGCTGTTCCCGTCTGCACTGGTACAGGTCCAGTTGAGCCTACTAGATACAGACTGCAGGACTGGCGGGAGAGCTCTGCAAGGGTGGGAAAGACTGAGAAGGAAGGAAGGAGACCCTGAAAGACAAAGGCAGCGAACATCTAGAGACTCCATAAGGGGGACCCTGAGCTGGCAACATCCACCCTGTAAACCAAACTGTACCGTGTCTTGTGTTGTCATTAACCGGTACCCAGTAAAGTGGAGTTAAACTTGAACTGGTTTCCGTTATTCTTCCCGCCGGTGCCCGGAGGGCTCACATCATCAGCAGCTCAGCAGAGGGTAAGAACTGCAACACCATCTTCATCACTGCCCTCCCTCACCATCTTCATTCATCACTGCCCTCCATCACCATCTTCCTTCATCACTGCCCTGAGGTAATAGCTCCACCTTTAGGGAGCTGCACCACACTCAGCTGCACCCACCATCACCTCAGCGGCCGGCTTGCAGCTCCGGTACCTATATTACCGGGAACTACAGTTGGCGTCACGATCCCCTGTAAATAACCCCTTCTCCCATCATCAACGTCCCCTTCAAATGATCCCCAGGGCACAACACCGGGATCCCGTCCATCCGTGACTCCCTATTCAGCAGACCCAGTGACCAAGTTCCCCTTCTGCCCCTGGCCGTATCAGAAGCATGAAGTGCTCTAAAATTTCCTGGTAGACAGCAGCACTGACTTTGGTCTTGATAAAACACAGTCCTACACAAGCAGGTGACATGGCTCCCAAAACCATGTTTGATTGTGATGATTGTGGAAACTTCACACTAGACCTCAAGCAGCTTGAATAGTGGCCTCTCCATTCTTCCTCCAGACTCTGGGACCTTGATTTCCAAATGAAAAATTTACTTTAATCTGAAAACAACACCTTGAACCACTGAACAACAGTCCAGTTCTTTTTTCTCCTTGGCCCAAGTAAGACGCTTCTTGCATTGTCTTTTGGTCATGAGTGGCTTGACACAAGGAATGCAACAGTTGTAGCCCATATCCTGGATATATCTGTGTGTGGTGGCTCTTGAGTATTGACTCCAGCAGCAGTTCACTTCTTGTGAATCTCCCCCAAATCTTTGAATGGCCTTTTCTCAACAATCCATTCAAGGCTGCAGTTATCCTGTTGCTTGTGTACCTTTTTCTACCACA